>JAPTOF010000006.1:7742500-10242500 GCA_028554755.1 Cordia subcordata | reverse complement strand
ATACATACATACATATATATATATATATGCAACTAAAATAAACACATATATATATTAAAACACATATAATTATACATAAATAGTTATAGACATATTAATGTCACATGTACATATACTATATGCATACATACATGCTATATACATTACACATATACATATGATTGCATATTAACAATACGTATATACACGTAAAAATCAATATATAACAAATAAAAGGCGAGAATTTAGAAAACTTATAAGTAAAGGCACTTTCTTACGCGTGGAGCCAAACTTTTTTGCAAAAAAAAAAGGGCTGGGAGGTATTTTTTGGCTCAAAATCACAGCTGCAATCGCGGGAGGGGGGAGGGTTTCAGCCGTGGGGAAAAATGGGGAGGGGAAGGGGGGTATTTAAAAGCAACATTAACGGTAGGTCACCTACCGTTCGGTAGGTGACTTACCAAAAATATTAATTACCCAACGGCTTTTTTTCTTAATTTTGGCAAATCCCGGGAAATGCGAGAACGGTAAGTCAACTACCGTTTCGGCAGGTGACTTACCGAAACGGGTATTTTGCGAAAAATAAAAAATTTCCTGCAATTGGTGTCCTTTTTTCCTTTTCTTTTTATTTCTTTAATTGATGCTTTTTTCCCCTCTGTGGCCTGTGGGCGTCAAGAGGGTCGGGCTAACCGGATCCAACCTGCTTAAAAGCAAGTTGACTAGTTGCATCGGGTACTTTTACTTGTAATTTATACCATAATCTTTTACTATCATACTCCCTTGTGTTCCCCCACCTTTGTTTACAATATTAATAGTGTTTATTCAAAATCTTAATATTGTTTGTTTGTTTACAATATTAATACTTGTGTGAGTTTATATGTGTAAATGTGTTTTTGTGTATACATATGTGCAAGAGTGGTAAACAAACATATATTAAGTTGTGAACTAATAAATTATAAACAAATAATAAAAAAAAGTTGTGAACAATTTAATTGACTTTTTTATTCATAATTTTTATACTATTTGTTCATAAATTTTATAGTCTTCGTTCATTAAAAGTGCACAATGTTTAGTGGATGCACAGTCCTTAAGGTGCATGATATAAGGTTCCACTTTTACTAGTAGGGTGATTAGTTCACTTTTTTCTTTTCACTTAATAAAATTATATATTTTCAACAAAATAATTACAAAATTCAAGCTCTCAAATCACGACATAAAATCATAAGCAATCGCAAAAATCAATATTTTCACAATTATAAAACAATTCTTAAGCTTATAGTTTGTAAATCCTCTTTGGAAACTAGACTTTTTTTATTTTCCTTAAATTAAAGGCAGGTCAAGCGGTTTGACCTGTCATTTTGACGAGTTGGTGGATCCTATTTTGGTAGCTCTATATTTTCGACATTAACAAATATTTAAAAAAAAAATGATTCCTTTTGCTAATCAACTCCTTCAATCAGTTGGGTATTTTGTTGTGCAACTTAAAGTAAATCTGAAGATTTAGCAATATGGATCAAAATTACATGATAAAGAAACCATAACAATGGCAAGCAAGATTTCATGAGTCTAAATGCAAATGTGAACACCAATTTTTGTTTCAAGTATTTGGCCTTCTGAAATTGTGTTCATGTTTTGGTTGAAAATGTAAAAAATAAATACATCTTTCATATAACAAATTTACAAGTTATCATCTTTCTCGGCTAGATCGTCATAATGTGTTTATTAAAAAGCGAAGCTAAAGAGAAATTTAAGTCAAATACAAAAATCTAAAAGTGCACAATAAAAAGTATTTTATATAAGTGAGAAAAGAGAAAAAAGTGTGTTAGCTAAAAGTGGAGAAATTGTTAATTGTTAATTTATTAATATTAGTTATAAAAAGAAGGAAAGAAATTCAACTTGGGAGTGCTTATGAATAAAGTAGTCCATGTGGATTGAAAATTAAAATTATGGGAATAAGTCCTGAAATAGTTTAAGATAATATATCAAAAAGTGGCTTTTTCTAGAGGCATATAGTTTGACAAAGATTTCTAGTTTCTCAAAGTTAACACCTCACAACTAATCATGCAGATATATTATTTAGCTGAGAGACCACCCTACGATTCTCAACTAACTTCATATTAGTATTCCATAGATTGTTTTTCCTCACAATTATTTGAAGAAAATCATGGTTTATACAAGAGTTAGTTAAAGGAAAGTAGGAAACTTTGTTACGCGCTTTTTTTTCTAAAGGATATGGTGATAGGCCCAACACACTTGTAAATGTTGATTAGGACCCTATCAGTTTACGAGTCATACTAATCGACCTACAAGTGCATGGCACTCACCACATGGTTGTTTTGAATAGGTTGGCACCAAATTCAGCACAATTGTAATCTCAATAAACTTAGAGCAGAAATAACATAAATCCGAATAAGAATAAAGGCTCAGCTGTCCTACCCAAATTGCAATGTCTTATTGTGCCATAAATAACAAACTGATGAACAACACAAGGATTCCACCTAAAAAAGTAACACTACATTACTTGGTTTTGTAATTTAACTAGATCAAATCCTATTTTTATTATTAATTTAAACGTCAAAGTGTTTTATGTTAGAACCACACTAGGGCAGTATCCACCTAAACCTTCCTAGTTCTTGAGGCTTTTGTAGGTCATGACATTAAGTGAACACGGAAGAGTCCTGATAATCTGACCTTATCACTATAAAGTAGGTATGCAATAAGAAGAACTTATTCAAATCACTTATGTATCAAGTTAAAGAAGGACAATATATATATATATATATATATATATATCTCTCTCTCTCTCTTTGACAAAGTGCAACTTAGTCCTTACGAAAAAATATTGACAACTCAAAACAAAAATACCATTAATGTACAAGTTCACAACAACATTTCCAAATAGTTGTAACAATAATGGTGATGACATCTTTCAAAACACATTTATTCAAGAAGATCATGGTAAAAAGAGAGATGTTAGACATAATTACTTTTGTTTTTCATCATGCATTTATCACTTTTTTTTATTTATAATTACCTGCTACCTAAACAACTATCACCTATTTAAGTAGCTATCTTTGCCGAACAGAGCCTTATTAATCAAATACTTATAAAATAAGATACTTATAAGATCTCAAATTTAAAATAAATCTATTCCAAACACGCTATAAAAAAGGTGATACATGAAAGATTTTAGTCAACTATTTAGCTTACACGTCACCCGTTCATTTTTGTGGTGGTAACTCGTTTCTATTTTTTAATTAATGACGTAAATTGAATCTGCTCGTTTCAGAAAAGTTTTTTGGAAGTAAATGAAAATCCATGCAAAATTTAAGGGGTGACTGGCAAAAATCATCCCAAACATGTTACACTACATAGGGGCACGTGTTAAAGCAAAAGGATAAGATAATATCGTCTCTCAAGATATGAAGAGCGCCACCATTATTCCCACTCACACCCCCCTCTTCATCCCATTCAAATTTCCCACCAAAACCCCTCCAACGGCCAAATTTGCCACCAAGTCCATCCGAGCCTCCTCTTCTTCTTGTGCTCCCTACGCATATGGTAGGAGAGAGCTCCTATATCTCGCTATGGCGTCGTTTATTGTCCCCTGCTGTGTCAATGCTGCCGAGTGAGTTGGTCAATTCTTGTATTTGTTTTCCAGTTACAGATTTTTTTACGAGAGATTTGTTGCACTAAGTATGATCTTTGTTGTATTTGGATTACTTGTTTCTCGTGAGATGATAGATTATTTAGAGTGTCTTGTCATATGTAATTGTAACACGGTCTCCTGCCCCGCAATTAAAAAATTCGAAAGTTTCAATTGTAGAAATAGCCTCTTGTCAAATGCAAAGTAAAATAGAGTGCAGAGCAAAAGTGGGTCCCACCCTTTTCCGTACTTGAGAGCTCTATTTGGGGTGACGGATAGGTTATACTGGACGTAAGCATGGCTGAACCATGTAAAATTTTTACTTTTCTTGTCATGCGTATTAATTTAGTATTTCAAATCTTGGGTGGTAGGGGTGGAGGTGAAATTTTTGTCATTCGCGAAGAGATCAAGAAAGTAATATCGAAGGCCAAGGCTGCTGGTTTACTTCGTTTGGTTTTTCATGATGCTGGAACTTTTGAAATAGATGAGAGAACAGGTACTTTATTCCAGAAACCTCTTATTTCACCACTGGAATCAGAGAAAAAATATGTTTTGAATTTGATGAATACTGTTTAATTTTAGTCTTTTCTGTATATTTTGTATTGCATTTCGTTTAAACAATGTTGTAAAAGTCGAAACGAGTCACTAATGCAATTATTAATCTCAAGGCTTACTAGTTGGGGACTACATTATCAAATTGACAGTGCTTGTATGATCATTCACAGACTATCATATATGATTTCAAGGGGTGGACCTAAGATGTTTAATGGAGGTAAAGTGGTCTTTCATCATCAAAATTAGTGGAGCAATGGGGCTAAGTGGTTCTATAGACTGAAATTACTAAAGTATTTCAAACTGTTTTGTGGGATAAGTGAGGCTATGATCTGTCTCTGTATTGGTGACCCTTCTCAGTGAAAGATTTCTAGTTTGGTCGTTGCAATTCTAGGCATATATCCTACTACTGGTGTCTTTCTCTTTCTTTCTTCCGTTGAAAATTTATTTGGTCAAGGATGGAGGTTGAATGAGGCCTCTTTTTTTCGCCTCTTTTTACAACAAAGTTAATATTCCTCTGAATTGCTTTCGTTTGCTTTAGGTGGTATGAATGGCTCTATCATATATGAACTTGACAGACCCGAGAACAAAGGTCTCAAAAAATCTTTGAAGGCAAGTTCTTCTGTCTTGCTTTATTTCTCTTCAATCCCTATAAAATCTGTGCATAGACATATCTTGATATAGACAAACCTGAATGCATCGCCTATGTTTATTTTAGTAAAACTTGAGAATCTCAGATACGTTCATAGACCAAGACTGATCAACTTCTTAAAATTAATGAACAGCTAACTCGACAGTGAACCTGTTGTTGTTTAGATTCTGGAGAAAGCAAAGAGTCAAGTTGATGCAATTCAACAAGGTAATTATGAGTAGCTGAAGGGCAAAACTTCTGGAGCTCATTGGTTGCTTTTGAAATCTAACTTATGATCCTTGTCCATGTTAGTTTCATGGGCCGATATGATAGCTCTGGCTGGGGCAGAAGCAGTTTCAGTATGTGGTGGTCCAACAATACCAGTTCAGTTGGGCAGAGTTGATTCAATGTAAAGATGGTATCTTTTCTAAAGTTTAAGTTACATTAGCATGATTTCTTAAGTCTTAGCGAAATTGAGCATCCTCATATTAACCTCCAGTGAAACTGTAAGGTTTGGCCCGTATTCTGAATGAGCTCTAGAAATATGGGCCTTAGGGTTTGAGACCTCCCTTATTGGTTCTCCTACCATATCTCTAGTCTTACCATATTTGGAGCATTACCATATTAGTTGTTTCTTATACTCTATAAATAGGGATTTTATCTATTGTATTAGGGTGAGACAAAGAAACAGGGAGGTGAGATAGAGAGCGGGTGACCTTGAGGGTAAGGAGAGCGTGAGGGGCGAGGGCCCCCAGCCCGAGCCCTTTCTCCGTATGTTGTATTTGTTCTCATCATAGTGAAATTCTCTTGTCTGTCCGTGGACGTAGACTGAAGGCCGAACCACGTTAAAATACTGTGTCCATCATATTTTATATCTTTCCCTATCTTTTTTATCTTCGTTCTAAACATCACGAATCCCCAACAAACTGGTATCAGAGCTCGGTTTGCAGAACTGGGCGCAAGCGTGGGAGAGAACACACGGAGGTTTTGTTCGTTGTTTCGTAGTTTTATTCCGTTGCGTTCTTGAGCACGAAAAGCGAAAACTTGTTGTGCTTGGACGTAATTTGGCCAGGAGAACAGAAAACTGAGGATTGACATCATCA
Source organism: Cordia subcordata (assembly GCA_028554755.1). Taxonomy (NCBI): domain Eukaryota; kingdom Viridiplantae; phylum Streptophyta; class Magnoliopsida; order Boraginales; family Cordiaceae; genus Cordia; species Cordia subcordata. Next base: position 10,236,592 of record JAPTOF010000006.1, on the reverse strand, counting down.
TTGCATCACGTAGGATGACGTCATCATTGGAGAAGGATGATGTCAGCGAAGTTGCCATGTGAAGAAACTCGGCCATGGACTTCTCAACGCCGGAGCAGACGTCGTCGACGGAATCGATCACCAGAAAACGAAGCAGTTGTACTGTGGCGTGAATAGGATCTGTATAAAGGTGGTGCCATCGAAAGCAGAGGCCATCGTGTACGCTGGCAAGGAGCTTGGAGGGTTCCCATGGTGCTTTAGTGGCAGATCGGTGCTGGGCTTGTTTCGTTGGACGCGAAGGACACCGTTAGAAAGCTAACGGTATAGGGAAGCTATTGGTGGCTTCGGCGCAACGAATAGTGGCCTAGGACAGAGGCTTTCGCGAGCTTGAAGGAGAGGCAATGCCTTTCGTGGTGGAACGGCTCCGGGCCTGTCTCGTCGGACATGGAGCACACGAAACGAACGGCGACAGCACCGGCAGGTTTTCCATGGTGGTGACGCGGCGAGAGCACGTCGTAGATGCATCGGGAAGTCCCCGTATGCTGGCGATCGCAGTGTTGGCTTCGGATCTTTGATCGGAGGGACAGATCGACGACCATGTTTGGGTTGCAGGTTGATGAAGATGGTGGACTTTTGGGTCCTGTTTGTAGTTTGGTGGTTGGCCAGGGAAGGAAGAAGACATGAGGTTTGATCCCATGTTATGCGATGCAAGATGTTCTGGTGAGCTTGAGGTGTTGGCAGTCGCTAGATCAAGAGGAATGATCAGATTTGAGGGATCTGATTTGGTGCTTCTCGAATGGATGCACGTGGTGAGCTTTGTCTGATCTGAGACGCAGATCTGGCGTTTGGGGATATGATTAGATGGTAATGATCCAATGCTTTGCGCGCATGCTGAAATTGTGAACTTGGTTGACCAGAATGTTTGACTGCATTTATATAACTTTGACCAGACCTAAACAAAGTTGACCACAGGCTACCCTAATGTTTTTCGACGCATAGAATCCGATTTTGAGCTCTGTTTGGAAAAATTCGACTTTGAAGTGCATGTTTTTGGGATTATGTTGACCAGTATTGACCAGAGTTGACTGGGTGTTCCCAAAGGTTTTTCGACGTGCTAAGTCTGAATTTGCAGTCTGTTTGGCCAAATTCCAAGTGGTTGTGTGTCTTTTAGAGTGAACGAAGATGGTTTCGACCTTTGAGAAGGTGCGAATGTAAGAGATTGATAGATAAACATTTGTTTGGTCTTCTTGGATGAGTACGATCACGTGTCTGCATCGCAGAGAAGTGATGAGACACTACACTCTTGTGGCATGTGGGCCACGAGTGAGAGAAGGACTGACTGCGAGGAACTAGTGGATGCTGTGTTGCAGAGAAGACAAAGAGACTCATGTGCGGTGAGTGTGTGTCTTGGCAAATAGATCGAGGTCTAGTTTGGTAGAGCGGTCGTGTGGGTTCTTTCTGGAGGTAGTGATCACTTGTGGATGTATACATGCAATGTGATCGGAGCTACTCATGAAAACGGTGAGCGTTCGAACAAGGCGTCAAGCAAAGACCAGTGCGCGTCTCGAGGAGGACATAGGTTGGAAGCGTTGTCTGAAGAGTTGGGTGAACTCTTCTAGAGAAAGGTGGAGCTTTCTCGGTGTTGCCATGAGTCAAAAGATTTGAGATTAATATGTGCTACTAGGTGGTACGATCTCCATCCATAGCTTCTGGAGATACTTCTCAGTGTGGTTGTCTTGCTGATGTGTTGCTCTACTCGCTTGGAGAATGGCAAGCTGGAGGTAGAGAACAATGTGTGGAGGACGAGGTTTTCTGCTGTGGTGTTCAAAGAACAAGTCTCCAAGAGTTTTCAGTAAAGACGTGTGAGACCACAGGTGAGACTGAGAAGCAATAGCTGAGTACAGATCGTGGAATACAGGAACAGGTGGAGCTAGGTAGCTCAAGAGTTCCGTGAAGTAGCAAGTGGAGCAGTCTACGTGTGACTCGGCAAATAGTGGTCCACGGTGAGATGTATCTTGGAGCTGATTTGAACTATGGTGCCATGGAGTAGGTGGAGCTTGCTGTAGAAGCTCAGGGAGTGCTCTAGGAGATGGCCAGAGGTAGTTAGATCAAGAGTCACTCAACAGATAGCGACAGGGAAGTCTCATGGATGTGGCAGTACACTAAATAATGAGAGGATGAGTCAGAGGAGATTCAGTGAATTGGTACTGCAGACACGGATCTGAGGAATAGGTGGAGCGATGAAAGCATTAGCTGTTAAGGATGTTGTAGGCACTCAGAGGAGTTCCTTAGATTGCTGCGGAGCATTGTAGATATTGGTTCGATCTTGAGGAGATCGCGAGAGACCAAGGAGATATCGTCGAGGCAAGTTCTAGCAGGTGGCTAGGAACTTGGGAGGTATGGGCAATGCATGGCAGCAGGCATATCGTGGGGCAATTTGGCAGGTTGAGCAAGAAGAGTTCAAGGTTGCAGATGAAGAGTGAATACGGTCCAAGGTGGAGATTTGTAAGGTTTGGCCTGTATTCTGAATGAGCTCTAGGAATATGGGCCTTAGGGTTTGAGACCTCCCTTATTGGTTCTCCTACCATATCTCTAGTCTTACCATATTTGGAGCATTACCATATTAGTTGTTTCTTATACTCTATAAATAGAGATTTTATCTATTGTATTAGAGTGAGACAGAGAAACAGGGAGGTGAGATAGAGAGCGGGTGACCTTGAGGGTAAGGAGAGCGTGAGGGGCGAGGGCCCCCAAGCCCGAGCCCTCTCTCCGTATGTTGTATTTGTTCTCATCATAGTAAAATTCTCTTGTCTGCCCGTGGACGTAGGCTGAAGGCTGAACCACGTTAAAATACTGTGTCCATCATATTTTATATCTTTCCCTATCTTTTTTATCTTCGTTCTAAACATCACGAATCCCCAACAGAAACCTTTGATTTTCATTAATGGAAAAAAATGTTCGAAATTCAAGGTAAATAATGAATACTAATGCGCTATCTGCAAGTCACTTTCAAAGTAAATGTTGAATATAAAGGCACTAGGGTATTCTTAGTTTTGCTTACCTCTTTCTTTTTTCTATTGGAGAAAGAAAATATCTAGAATTGCTTAGATTCTTTAGTTATAATGTCAGTAATAACCAGCAGAAATCACTGTAAGGACACTTTACTGGTTTTATTGCTTACAACTCTTGCAAACATGTAGTGCTAGAACCCCATCTCGTCCTTTCAACCTGCCACCAGACTGTTAACCAATACCTACAGCCATAGGTACTGGTGGTTCATTCGCAATAGCAGTACTTCATTATTGTTGCTATCATGAAACAATTGTCACAGTCATGAAAGTGCCGGTTCCTCATCATTGTTCATGAGTGCATTACCATCTCTCAGAATTGATGCTGCTAGCGTGAATATTGTACCCATCATCCCATCTGGTCATTGGACTTGCTTCATCATCAATGCTCTGATCTCCACAGTCCATCTTTCCATATTAGGATAACAGTTGCTGTCAGGATTTAACTTGTGTTGCCTTTAACATGTGGAGATTCTAGATTCTCACAGTTATATTTATTTTTCTTATGGATTTTTCTTATAGTTCTTTATAACACACTGTTTTCTAGAACAAATTGCACTGACAGAATATAGTATATTGGCAAAGTTCTTTCAGCCAACCTTATGTAGTGATTTCTAATCAAATTTCGCCTCATAGGGAGCCTGATCCTGAAGGGAGACTTCCTGAAGAATCACTTGATGCTCCTGGGCTCAAACAGTGTTTTAAAAGAAAAGGCTTCTCGTGAGTATTAGATGTTGCACTTTATCTTATTTCTTCTTCATCTATTCCTCCCTCACTTTCCATTATTACTTTTATGATGGACGAAACTGTCCAGTTAATATCAATTTCCTCCAGGTCCTTAAAGTTATAAATACTTGCAATTCCTTAATTCTGCCTAGTACTGTTGGTTAAATTTGCATCAGCAAGGTAAATTTTTATCCCTAATTAGACTTGCTGGACCTCATCTACTGTACAGCATTAGGTATTCTGTCTGATTCACTCTAAGTGTTCATTGATTTTGCATATTCAAATCACAGAACTTATTCAATTAAACACGTGACACTTTATTTTGTTAACAGAACAAGGGATCTTGTTGCACTCTCTGGAGCTCATACAATAGGAAGTAAAGGGTTTGGAAGTCCAGTTGTCTTCGATAATTCATACTACAAAATACTTCTTGAGAAGCCATGGTTGTCTTCAGGTGATAAATGAAATAGGAAACTTCATAATATATCCATATTGTACCTTCGATTAACTATTTGCTTACAATTATCATGAATTGTTTAGAACTTGGGGAATTCCAAACGACCTGGGCTTCCAGCTGCTGTCTCGGTTCTGCTATGTACAAAAGCAATTGCTTAAACACTAGACTCGGCTGGAGAATATCCCAGCCTAATAATTCTTTTGGCTTGGGTCTTATTTTTCTCGTGTGAGGAACAGATTAAATGATTACCACAGAAGAGAAAAGATAGGATAAACAGAAGGAAAGAGAGGGCCAAGAGAAATTGCATTATGGATTAATAATGTGTTGTTTTGTTTACAGCTAAAGATAAGGATCATTTTAATTCTTAGAGAACAGATGGACTTGCTTGGTCCAATGGTCTTTCTACATATTATAACTCAATCACTTCTTTTCATTTGTTTATCACTAACCTTTTGCTCATCTATAACAGGAGGCATGTCTAGTATGATTGGCCTTCCTTCAGACCATGCACTAGTTGATGATGATGAATGTAGAAGGTATGTCTTGAGATCTTTTCCTTGCATAGTCTCACATATCACCTTATTTTACTTGGCTAGCAGCTCTGCTATGTTAAAAGAAAAAAGGGAAAAAGGGAAACAGGTTATATAAGTACATACGTTTATAAATTGTTTTAATACGCCTGATTGAGTAGAAGCCGACTTTGTAGGATAGTTTTTTGGATTGGGGTCCGTATCATCAGACAATCTTGTGTTTGAATCTTTTCCTAGCCAACAATTCTTGAATTCAAAATTAAAACAAGGGAACTGCATGGCTAAATACATTCTCTCATGTGATGTATCTGGGTGCTTCTCTAGTTTCCAACTCGAATAATGAACATCTGAACATCAATTTGCCCATCGACATGGCTACAAGTCGCATCATATTGAGCTAATAATGCAATTGATTATATGTTTTGTTCTCCTCTCTGAGAAATAACATGTTTTCTATATGCTTGGTGGACAGTTGGATCACCAAGTATGCCGAAAATCAGAAATTTTTCTTCCAAGATTTTCAGACAGCTTATATCAAGCTAGTGAATATTGGCGCAAAGTGGAGGAACTCATTATAACTCTGATTAAATGTGTGGTACGTTTTCCAGCTGATAAGTTCTTCAAGTTTGGCGAATTATCGGTTTAGGCAAACTTCCAGAGTCCGTCTTTGGTTGAAGCTGCCTTTCATTCTTCTGGAGAAGGAAGCAAGGATCTGTACACCTGAAATATATGAAGTTATACACAGATGAAAATAGCAGTTGACAGAAGGATTGTGTTAAGACAATTCATTAATACAACAAACCCCTCTTCGCAAGTTTAAACTTTTAGACGAGATGATACCTTATCAGATTGCTTACAATGATGTGCTGGGAATAGAACTGGAAACTGTACACGCTAAAAATTTAGAGAAGATTTTGTTTGCCAATGGAGCAAAGAAAAGGAACTCTCTTACCCTCTTGCTTCATACAAAGAACAAGAAGAAAAAGGGGGAACCTGAAGGTGAAAATGCTTGCAACAGATTAGTAAGTTACTGTAAAGTTGTATAATATTCTTTCTGGTATGTAGTTTCTGTTTTATACTCAACTCTTTACAAGTTGGTTTTCACCCCTTTAGCTAAACATTTTTTAACAAAATTATTCCCAGGGGAATTTATGTCTGGATCGCATTTTGAATAGGATCATCTGTAGTGAATGGAGGATAGATGGACATACTAGCCGATCAGTTCTTTTGTTGTACCATGAACCTTTCTTGCTATTAATGAAAACCTCAATTGGCAAGAGAAAATAAAGAACTATCAACACACAAGGGATAATAAGAGCTTATTTGGATTGGCTTTTTTTTAGGAAAAAATATTTTTTTTTCCTGAAAATTTTACATTAAATTTGTAATAACAATTTGATTTGGTTTTTAAAAAAAACTGAAATTTTGAAAAAAGATCAAATACAGCTTTTTTTATAAGCCAAAATTTTTAACTTATCAAAAAAAATTATTTTTCAAAAGCTGTTAGAAAAAGCGTTTTTGAAAAAAGTCAATCCAAATGAGCCTTAAATGAAAAACCATCGATAGTAGCACTAAGAGCTGTGTGGGTACATAATAACTCAACTAACAATCAGGTTGGTAGTGTTTATTTGGGTGTTTATAAGCATCAAAACAAAAGGTCGCTTTTTACATTTTTTTACAAAAAATACTTATAAACATTCAAAATAAATACTATCAAACAGGAACTAAGTCCTCCTCTAGTGCATCCAAGTCCGTATCGAATAAAGCAGCTAACAATTGGTCCACACTCCTAATGATCATCTTTGGCCTTACGAAACCTGAGACATTTATCTTACTTACATCTTCATGGTCTAAAAAATTTACTTTGTGAAAACGAAGAAATAAATGAAAATGGAAAAGATTTACAAAAGAAAAAGTAAGAAGGCTTTTTTAAGTCATCACGATTTAATTACACATATTATAGTATCAGGAAACAGAAATCGTTATTCTACTCCTATTGGATGAAAATGATTATTAAAAAAAAAAAGAAGAAGCTTTTTGATGAGAGAAACGTTTATTTAATCCAAAAGTAGAGGACCATCAGCTTTATGTTTACCTACTTATTAATACAATAAATAAATACATTAATATTCTTTATACAATTTTAAACTTTACCCATCAATAGAGTAAATAATAAATATATATACCAATATCCCTTCATGTGGTGAGACATATTAATAGAAAAAATATATGAAACATATATCAATATTCTTTCTGCAAATTTAGGGTATTAATAGAATAAATAAATACCAACATCTCTGCACATGAAGAGACATATTAATATTTAATAAATAAATATACACCAAATATTCCACAGTACAACTTTAAAATATTAATAGAATAAATAAATGTATATCAATATCTTCTACACAAGTTTATTATCCTCTTTGTGTAATTCCAATTCCAATTGAAATCCTTTTTGTGTCTTCCAGATTATGGTATTGATCGATTTCTAGTTTCAGGCATGAGTTGAGCTGTTTCCCAATCGGAAAATGATGCCTTTCCAGTTGCAGATGGTGAGTAGATTGATTAGTTGGTGTTTATTAGTGATTAATCTCAAACTCAGCTAATTAAGCAACCTTTTTAAGTAACAATGTCTTGAGTGATGTCTCAACTCCACCTAATCAAAAACAAAACAAACATTACAACATTATGGAATAAACCTTTTTTAACTTGTTGATATGATTATGATGATACTTATAACTCACCTCTAAGTCGAAAATATTATGCGCAGCGGTAGAATTATAGCCACCGTTGAGAGACTCTTATTTTCGTGACTATGAGGTGAAAAAATACGTTTTATCACTAAATCTTTTATAAGATATAGTAATATTATAATATTATGAGAATATTTAAATTTACAGAAAAAAAAAAACAAAATGAATAGAAAACTTGCATATAACACGTTTATTTTAGTGGGAACGTCATCCACTCGGTGTTTTATTTCTTATATAAAAGATAATCTCGCAAATTAAAGACGCTCCTGTCTTAAGTTCATAGGTAACCGAGACTGCGACCGTATTGGCCTAAATTAGAGTCATTATCGTACTAACATAAATACTTGTTCAAGTGTCCTTATCAAATTATTGTATTCAAAGTTTTAAATTTGAATTTAAATCTTATTGTTAAAGTATTGTCTAAGGTTTTTAAAATTAATTTGGAGCATGTTTTGCAATACTTCATTGTTTAATAGGGTTTATAATCTTGAAGTGAATTCTGTAACATATTTTGCATAAGATGAGTTTCTTTTGTCATATATAAAGATGAAGAAAAGGCATACTGAATATTAGAACAATGCAATTTTTTTAAAAAATTCAAACTTTTTTAGGTTTTTAGTACCGAAAGATATTCTTTTAGAAAAATTCAATTTCTTTTTTTAAATTCAAACTCTTTTAAGTTTGTTCAATCACGAAAGAGATTCTTATAGGACAAATTTATAATATTTTTCTTCTTTTGTTAAAAGTTATCATCAAGTTTTTTGCGGTTGACAAAGTAACTCCCTTGCCCTTCCTATTTACATAACAAATAGAAAATTTTTTTTGGGTCAAAATTTCTAAGATAAATACAATATTTAAAAAGCAAAAGTACATACTCTATTTCAGCAACCAATATCAACTTTAAAAAGATTTTAAAAAAAAAAAAAAAACCCTATGAAGAATGAGAAGAAGAAAAAGAAACTCTACCTAACATCATATATCAATCCACGATGTCACATTTACTTCCACTAATCATCACTAGTTATGATCAATTAGCAGTACTGCTTTGCTATTTGCAAATCTAACGAATGGAGATATTACTGGGTTCCCATCGTAGTTTCATTTGCGTTGTTAAAAATCCATACTAGGTAGCTGAAATAGACTTGTCCATTGATGCTCCAACCCAATCTTAGTTGCTCAAGCTGTTCCATTAACGTCCTTACCAACCTGGTATGCAATCTTGCCATCTAATATTTACTTGGACTACATTGGCCAACAAGTTTAATTGATGAAAATTAATTATGCTCTCTAATTATAAATATTTTTTTAGACTTGTCTGACTTCAACCACGCACTAAACATAATATTAGATCACAGTTGTTATAATTTTGAGATAGATTCAATATAATTTTATTTAGTATGGGTTCATCATCATTTAAAGAAAAAAAAAAAGAAAGAAAGTTAAAGTCCGACTATGGTTTGAAAGGAAAAAGAGAGAGGGAGATAATATCTGGTTAAGGTCAATTACATTGATCTCTAAGAGTGAATTCCATTTTTTCCCATGAGGTTTAATCTAATGATTCTGTTGTTCAAAATTAACCGTCTTCTCTACTAATCCTGTGTATATATATTAGATTTCATCGAAAAAATTAATATTATTTGACCATAAAAAGCTACAAATTATTAAAAGAATGCTGCCAAGAACACAATCAGATAAAGTTGTTGTGCGCGGTGAAAATAGACTTCTCTCACTAAAGTTGGAGTCACCACGTCAAGTCTCTCTGATGGTAATGCCTTGAGGAAATTAATGCATTTTAACCAAACCTATAGCGTTTAAGTGAATAATCACTTTTTTGAACTTCTTAAGCACCCTGCAAAATGGGTCTCTCTGATTATGATGCTTCGAGGAAAATAATGCAAACTTGGAAGTTTTATTGAGAAGTACTGGTATCAAGTGGACAAGGGATTTATACTTTTCATAAAGATTGGGAAATCTACGATGTTCTAGTGTTTGATTACTCACGTATTAATCATTACTTAATGGATTAAACGCACTAACATATTTTGATCTTGTTGCAACAGTTGTAAAAATATTTTAAAACTATTGGTAATGACTTTAGACAATATTTTTTAATCGCTGTTTAAAGTCTTGTTACTTATTCCGCATTGCAACGGCTTTTTGCGAATAAATGGCAGCCGTTAAGAACTATTGCAAATAATATTAATTAGAATAATTTTATTTAAAAGTTACAATTCAATCATAGCAAATTAATTAATATTTACCATAAATAGTTGGAAAAAGTAAAAATTTTGACTACTACTTAACAAAACTACATACATACATACATACATATATATATACACATATGTAAACTTAGATATTACAATTATTAGATTACATTGTTACCAAAATTTTAATCTTTGCAACATTTAAAAATTTATTGCACATAACATATTTAATACGAAGATTTTTTAACTATTGTTGTTATAGAGTAAAAAATATTGTAGTGAACTAAGATTATTGCAAAACAAAAATATATCTTATTTGCTTCATTTTTTCTTTTTCCAAGTCACTGTTGCAGATCTTTTCCCACTTCAACTTATCCCCTTTCACTATCGTGTGTAGGTTTCACAAGACAAATTTAAACTTGTAAGTGACCTACTTTCAAGGAAATATTGGTGAAAGATAATTACATAGTAGACTATCGTCACGTTGCCCCAAGCGATCTGAAGTTACGCCATCAGATGATATATTTTATAGGGGAAAAAAAAGCATTTTATTTGCTATGTTTTGTAAAAATTATACACACACATACATACACAACACAAAATATATAGTTACTTAAAGTTAATATATAGTTAACATATATATAGTTAATGACATACACTTAAAGTTTTTTATTTTTTATGCATATTTGCATAGTTACTTTTTTAGTCTCTATTCTTCACTTTTATGGTTTTCTTTTCGTACTTGAGTCGATTTTTAGGTTTGTGTATCAAATAAAACAATAAATAAAAATGAAAGAAAGAAAGAGCGCTTGATAGTTAAGAAAATATTGGAAGATTGAACTATTGGGCTTGTAATTACTGTTGGGATTTAGAATATTGTTCCTTGGTTAGTATGATTACATTACATATTTGAGTATGCAATAACCAAATTTTAAAAAAGCCCAAATCGTTCTAAACCATTCAAAAGCTGCTTTAACCGAAATCGTCGACTTTTCTATTATTTTAGTTGGTTTCGGTCTTATAAATTTATAAACCACCAATATCGGTTTGGTTAAAAAATTACTAGTAAAACCACCCAAACTGCCCATGTAGACCCCTAATTTGTATGTGTATATATTTTGATTTTTTTTATTCATGTAATTATATAGTTTTTATGGTCCTATTATAATTGTTATATAATTTTTTTTTTAATTTGGTGGTGAAAAATTTCTTATGGAACTTTGAAGACCAAAGTTTAAGTCTCCTTAGCAACTCTTTGCAATATTTTTGTTTTAAGATTTATTTATGTACTGTTAATAGGTAGGGGTTTTAATTCGAATTCACCTTTTGCCTTGTTTCATTGATCTTGTTGACCGATACCTTATAGGGAAGGGGTGAGGTTTTCCATTTGACCGGGTTGGAGATGGTGCCAGAGGTTTACCCTAGTACAAGATATAAAATAGAAATAGGACGAGGATCTGAAACTTGATTAGAATTCATAACTTTTAATACCTGATTGGATATCTTTTTTGCACCCAAAATCCGAAAAATCTAAACCTAAAAAGAAATTCTTACCCCTAATTATAACTACCATTAAAAAGAAATTTGGAATTCATCCTTGCCAAAATATTAAATACAAGGGTTAGCTCCTCCATGAATCTCTAAATTATGATACATGAGACATTTTGATCTTTGAACTATTAAAGAGAGTTTTTTTTTTGTTTTTGAACTATTAATTGTTAGATATTATTACTCCTTTTACCTATTCATGCATAAAAACTAACTTTATTATTAGTCCTTTCAATTATATATAGTGCCATGATCATTCGAGTAATACTAGTTTTTGGACAAAAGTAGTTAGCTTTTTTACGTAAATAATTAAAAGGACTAACATTGCCTAATAATTAATAGTTTAAGGACTAAAAGACTGACTTGATAATTTAAGAACCAAAATGTATCACATACCACAATTGAGGGATTTAAGAAGAAATTAACCCTACATACACTAACAAGGGGGGGGGGGGGGGAATAAAAGAACAGTAAGAGACAGCATACATGGCCTTAGCAAATATTGTCCTTTCTTTTCCATGCTTGTGTTCATCTTTATGTGTTTTTGTGCTTTTTTTAATTACTTGTTTGGTTCCATTTTCGAAGTCCCTTCACCCACTTGGGGGGTTGTCAATAACACTGCAAATAACCCGTGGATTCTTTTACTCTCTATCTGACATTGGAAACATTCACCGTATACTACAAACCCTAATTCCACTTTGTTTACGGACACCCGGGAAAATGTGATCCTATTGATCATTTTATTCTTCTTCCTAGCTAACTTTTACCTCTATCTTTAATGTCATTCTATATATATGCTCTGGCAACAACTCATTAATGAAATTTTTGTTGACGAGAATTGTTATTATATCACGAACTTTTACATATTTTATGGTGCAAAGAAGAGCAAGGGGGATTCATTTTACATTTTTGTATTGCTTTTAACATAAATTGACGGAAAAGATCAATAGAATAATATTTTATAAACATTAGGGATCATTTGCACTGCAAAGTGGTAAATATTGAGAATTATTTATAATATTTATCTTTTAGTTAACAAATTAAAGAATATATTCTTCTCTAATAACTTAAACTTTATTATGAAATAATTATGTAATATGAAATCAGGGTTTAAATTGTTAAGAATAATTGAGATTTCATCATAAAAACCAATTGGAACACGAATTACCAAAATAGTCACAAATTCAAGTCTTGTCATCATCATCACTTGCTAATAAGTTTAAGTACAAAGCCATAATCTTGCGTGACATGCATGTTTATGTGCAAGGCATAATCTCTCCTCACATGAGAGTAGTTGAGCAAATAAACGAATAGAATAAAATTAGCATGATGTTGAGCTGCTAATTAAATGAATAAAATAAACTCCGTTTTAACAACTTAAATTTTTTAAAATTTTATGAGTACTATTTGATAAAGATATGACATAAAGTATTATTCAAAGATTAGAACAGTTTGTTGGAGCATAAATGCCGCTGGATTGCAGCCTTGTACCAACCGAAGGCGTTATGTGTTGTGTTTTACATTACAAATCAAGTAAAGAAGATTAAAGAGGGACACACTAAGGGCCACAAAATTAAGACAAAATAATGCAAAGCGACATCTTTGCAATAGCAATTGCAATTTGCATCTCATCACTTTAACATAAATGACCAAAAAATTATTATAAGAGATTAGTTGCATCTCTGGCCATGGTCAAGGAGACTAAGAGATAGCCTTTTCGAATACGACTAGAGAAGTGTCTAATTTAAGAAAGAAAAAGAAAGATTTGATGTTGCAACAGTAGCTAAAGCTCTAGCATTTAAAACCTAGCTTGTCTCTTACCATCAAAAATATGATTGAATATGTATTCAATTGAATTGAAGATTGTGCTATTGGCCCCATACCTTATCTTAATTAGTGGATAAGCTTAACTTGAGAAACAAATGGCGCTTATAACTTCATATGTGCGTTGAATGAAGGAGAATGATGCACCCTCCTTATTGCCCCCATTTAGGCTCAAATGTCATTTATGTTATCTTTTAGGGCCATGATGATGATTTCATGGTTTTGTAATGACTTAAACTTAATTATTAGGTTTTAATATATTGAGTTTAATCAAGTGGTAAAATATTTATATTCATGATAACACTTGTAGTGAACTCAACTTATTATAAACTAAATACAAATCTCACATGAAACCAATATGGAATGGGATATTTGCCGTTTTCATGGTAGACAAAAGGGATGTACGCAAACTTGTAAAAATCATTTTAGTCAAACTAAGTTGACCGTAAACTAATTGTTTTTAAAATGGTTTAGTCTGTTATAGTTTTATTTTTAAAAACCATTACGGGCAATTTGATTTGTAGTTTAGGAAATCAAAACCATAGTTCAAACAGAACCGTTTGCTATATTACGTTTGCTATATTATTACTATGTTATATATATGTACAAAAATGTAGATCTTAATGTCTTTATAGAAACTTTATTTTTAAAAAAGAATATACATATAGAGACACACACATGTTCTGAGACTTCTTCAAACATTTTGATAAATGACTATATTTTCCTAAATAAAAATCATTTTTCTTAATCAGATTTTTATGAAAATAAAGAATTATGTAATCTATATGTTAATTAGACAGTAGTTAGTGATGAAAATATGCTTCTTTTTTTTTATGTGGTGTGATATATATTTTTCTCAAATTAATTTCTTATGAATAGGTACAAAACTACAGTTTTGGCATTATGTTAAGCATGAGTGAGTAATTAGGTGGTACAAATCTAACCATTCATATTAAGTAAATTTTGACATGTCCCCTTTTAATAAAAGTTAATTATAAGTATATCCTGTGCAATATACGAGAGAAATGCGTGCTTTTAATATGTTTATTTGTTCTGGATGGCTAATTTTTACAAGACAAAATGCAAATAAAATTTTTATTCTTGGCAAGTTCTCAATATTAATAATATTTTTATGAGAGAATTCTAGTAATTATATAAATGTTTAAATTATTTATAAGAGATTTTTAATAATTGAATAAAAAATTTGAATTGATAAAGTAAATTAGAAATAATCTAATATGGGAAAAGGAAATAAAAGATTCTTGAATGTTGTTTTTAGATGAAAATTAGAATCATTAATGATTAAAATCGATTTAAATTGAGTAATATGTGTATATATATATATGTATATATATACACATATATATAGATATATATATATATATATATATAAAAGTAGGCTAAATGTTTTGTTATACATAAGAAGGGGCTTAGAATAATGGCATCTGCGCTATACTGAAAAGGTATATATATACATATATATATATATATATATATATATATTAGAGGATCTAATCCAAAGTAAACGTCATCTTCAAATCTTGTTTGTTCATAATATGCATGAGATTTTATCTCTAATGTTTCGAGCATCATATATTGTACATGTTCTCTATGATATTTGGTGGAAAATATTAAATTTTAATGAAAAACTTGCTAAGTTTATACATGTAACAACTTTAGTATTCTTAAACATAATTGGTTTATGGCAGATGGAAACTTTACTGGAACAAATCAATTAGTCGGTTACTTGACTATTATCATAAAATAAAATATTGAAGATCAAAACTTCAATGGGAGAAACTAGAAAGATCCCAGTACATAAGAAACAAAAACTGAAGAAAAATATTATTTCATTTACAAATATAACAGAATGGTTACTAATCTTTGATTGTCGCTATCAATATGTAATGCTAATTGAGGAGATTGCGTGAATCTTATTACCAATAACTCATCCCTCCTCCTTATTCACATGAAATGACAAGATAAAATAAACATTTTCTTAATAGTTCTTCAATCCTTGGAATGTTGGAGTTAATCTCAAAGATGTGTGTGTATATATTTGTGTGTATGTATGTATGTATGTATGTATATGATACATATATTAGAGATTGTTATATTTTGTTATGTTCATTAAGGAAGGAGTAGGAATAAAAGAAATTAAGAAATTCACAAATCAATATCAGTTAATAACTCATAATTCTTAGAAATCATTTCACATAAGGAATTTAATTCCAATTATAAATTCCATATTTATTTTTTCAACTCTCAAAATATTATTTAAATAGCTAAATTAAGTTACAAAGAATACTTCAATTTCTTAAGAACTTTATTCCTTAAACTAATTTTAATTTCCTAATTTTTTTAATATAGAAATTTGCTTCCTGATAATAGATATGCCCTAAAATAAAATCTTTATTCAAATATCCCAAGAGCATTTAGGAGTTTCAAATAATACTTCAGAAAAGAGGATTTTAGATAATGTGTTACAAAACCAAGGAAAAATATTTCACCTCAGTTTCACTAGAACTATTGTTCTAAAACATTTAAAGTAATCTTCAATATTTTAAAATTATAATCAAATTAGTCTCTATTGTTTAGAAATGGCCATATTAGTTTTTTATATTTCATGATAATAGCCATATTAGTTTCTATTATTTGAAAAAATATACATATTAGTTTTCAATGTTTCACAAACTTAATTTGAACAAGTTTGTAAAACATTGAGAACTAATATAAATATTTTCTTAAACACATGGATTAATTTGACTATTTTGTGTAATATTGAGGACTAATATTGATATTTCTAAACAACATTATTTAACTATATTTTTGATATATTAAAGACTAATTTAAATATTTTTGGCAAATATTGAGCACTAATTTGATTATTTTAAAATAATAGAGACCAATTTAAAAAGGTGTAACAACAATTGGGTTCATCTATATAACTAACTAGAGGTAATATTTGTTGCGTACATTATACAATGCTTATTATACATGTTACACATATATATTACATACATTGGACACGTACATTAGACACAAACACATACTGCTCACGCGCATTACACGTGCTCCACACGTATGACATACTACACATGTCACACATACATTACACACACTATATACACATATTACATGTATTGTACACACACATTATAACACACAGAACACATATTACACAAAAAGTTAATAACTTTATCCATTTTAAATTAGGGACTTTGTTAGAAAATGGCTCAAGATTCCTAGCAATGCTAAGTTTAATCCAAGCATAATAAGTAAATATTCTAAGAATTATCCTTAACTTTCCCATAAATATTTTTAGCATACAAAAGAATTTCAAAAAAAATCTTAAGAATTACATTTATGTGAACCAAATGCCCCTTTGGATAAATTGTGTTATAGGTTTTCAAAGTTGACACTTTCTTTTCAAATTAGTCCCATTTGTTTTTAAACATTCAAAATAATTCTCAATATTTAATAGAAATTGTCAAATGAATCCTTAATATTTCAAAAAATCAGTAAGTCCTCAATGTTCCATAAGATGAGTTAAATAATAAAAATTAATTTGGTTATTTTTATAAAATATTGAGGATTAATATGAATGTTTTGAAATAATTTTGATTAATTTGGCTATATTTATCAAATATTATGAATTAATGTAAATATGTTAAAATAATTGAGACTAATTTAAAAAAAATGCAACATTAGATGCTTTTTTTTTTGTGATTAACCTGATGTTTTGGATACTTTAACAAATAACAAATAGTATACTATCTAACGCAAATAATACAATGGTCCCTCGTAAGGTGTTCATTCATTAAATATCATGCTCCTTCACCTTTAAAAAAATGCTCAGTAGAAACGTGTTTCTCTCTCTCTCTCTCTCTCTCTCTCTCCCCCTCCTCTCATTTCTCTCTCTTTGTTCTTCTTGCTCGTCACCTTTCTCTTCTTTGCTTAACCAGTGACACCACTGGTCTTCTCATGCAGGATAAATACCACCATAAAGTTCACCTTTGTTCGCTAATCGTAACGATATGTATTATGTCCAAGACAACCTCCTCGGTATCGATATACCATTAAAGCCCGTCATCTTCTTCCTCATGCTGGCGAAGATTCAGGCATCATCTCGTCACGCTGTAATTATCAATCTCTTCCTTTCCTCGTCACAATTCTAACTGTACCTCCCACGCGGTGTTTTGACACTCCAAAATCAATTCGCCATTAAAGCCCACCTTCACCTTCAAGTATGCATACATATGGGTCAACAAATAGTTGTAGGTAATGATAAAATATTTAATGTATATATGAAATTTAGTGAACAAATAGTTGTGGGATAATGAACAAATATTTGATGTATTTGTGTATGTCTATGTGTGTAAGAGAGTGTTGAACAAATATATGAAAGTCAGTGAACAAATAGTTACAGGGTAATGACCAAATAATCAGTGAACAAAAGTTATAAGGTAGTGAACAAATAGATGTGGAGTAGTGAACAAATAATCAGTCAACAAATAGTTGTAGAATAGTGAACAAATAATCAATGAATAAATAGTTATGGAATAGTGAACAAATATATATTGTATGTGAACAATAGTGCCTGAACAGTAGTGTGTACTGTTCACACACAAGAGAAGCACAATGTTTAATGAAAGAACATCTTATAAGATACCATGATACATGGTCCCTACTATCTAAATAAATGTATATCACCATTTGTAACGATAATAAGTGATAAACAAAGCTAACGTTTGTCTAAGAAGGCTAAGGTAATTTTGAAATCTATGTAAACTATGAAAATTATCAACTTTCACTCACTCGTTGGTGATTTTTCCATGTACGAAGAGAAGAAAAACTAGTGGTCTTTTCAAAGTGCCATTTATGATTAAGAGGAAAAATAACTGGACCAACATTATCATTTAGGTGAAAAACCACATGGATATAATATTGTTAATTGTACAAAATAAGTGTCTCTCCAAAATTATTCTCACTCTCTGAAAGAATTATCTAGACTCATTTATCCTTATCTCATTTTCTGTCTTCGTGTCATCCTACCCCCGCCTCTGGTTGGTGGTCTAGGCATGTTTTTCTTTCTTTTCTTATGTTCTCTGCTATTTCCATCCTTTTATTTCTGATTTTCATTTTCTTTTGTTCGGTCCACTGTGTTTTGTTGTTTTTATTTATGTCCTAAATTTAACATGTGGTTCGTGTTGTTACCAAATCTAAAATAAAAACTATTGTTTCCAATCTGTAGGCATTCTCGCTAGGGCGTTGCTACAGTTTGATTTTGGCCTCTCAACTTGTGGTCTCATGATTTTTGTTGCAAATTTTGGTCGTTCCTCTCCTTTGCTAGCTGTATTTTCACCATGGTTAGTGCCTTGGTGGTATTATTTGTTGACAATTCGCTTTGTTAGAAGCATTGAAAGCCAAATCAAAGGCTTCTTTCTCCAAGCATTCAAAATTTGAAATGGTGGGCCTGTCTCTCATCTTCTTGTTGTTTGTGTTTTTTGGATTACCAATTTTATGGCTTTTTTGGAGAGTGTTCATCAAACTTGCATCATGTATTGTACCATATGTATCTATCATAGCAAAAAATCTTTCACTTCTACATTTCTCTCTCTCTCTTATCAAAATTTGACCTGGAAACAAAATCCATCATTTTCATTAGAATTTAAATGGTGACGATTTTGTGATGTCATAAGAACAAAGTCATACTTTAATATTTCAAAAATACTATATATATATATATATATGTATGCATGTATGTATGTATGTATGTATATTTGAGAGTGTAGAACATAAACGTACCCACCGACATCTCAGTTTTTCAGACAGATAAATAGAAATCTATTTATCTCTGTAGCAGTTTGCGTGTTTGAGTATTGGAGTTTGTATTTTCGTTTTTCTTTTTTGCTCTTTGTCTTTTGCTTTAGCGTTGCTTAAAAGAAGAAAGAACTAAATTGTTCCAAGAAAAAAAGCCGACTTTGGTTCAACAAAACGATGTCGTGTTATATCGAGAAGAAAAACAAACTGTGGTTCTTTTTGCCATCTCCAGCAACGTAGTTGACAAAGCAGGAGATGGCGGAGTGGGAGAGAGGGACGAAAGGAAATTTGCAACGTGTTGTGACAGAAGGATGTTATACAAGATCAAACAAAACGGTATCGTTATGGATCAGGTTTGCAACAATACGGTACCGTTTGTATCATGACAAAAAGAGAAAATTGCTTCTTTTATATATATATATATATATATATTTGAAAGTGTAGAACATAAATGTTTCTATAATTATAGAATTGTCTCACGATTGATATTTCTCTTACATAACATTAATTTTCTTTTATTGAAGATAGGTTAGAAGTTGATAATATAGCAACTACATCGGTTGAGACACCACTAGATTACTAATAGTTTAATAATATATTACTGAAAATTTGATATTTGGGCTCCAAAATCTCATATTAAAGTGATTCTAATGATAATGATTAATTATTCAATTAAATAATTTATTTCCACTCTATTATTCTCGATACATCCTTTTATGGCAATTTAAAAAGAAATTCGTTCATAATATTACACTATTATAAATATAAATAAATTATAATATATAAACATTTGCAATCATTAAATTTCATTTATAATAATTATTAAGTTTTAGTTATAATATTGTTATTATTATTTATTTTTGCGACAAGGAAAATCTAGTTGGTAAAACTCGACTATCGACATAACAATGCAGCCTACTTAACAACTAGCAAACCTATTGAGTATTATTTAAGTTGAGGGTACTCACTCAAACAAGAGACGAAATTTGAATTTAAATTATGAATTGTGTCTATTTCTTACCCTTATAATATTGTATGATATAACCAATTTTGAACTGTTATGAATTTTTTCACGTATCAGTATAAAAGAACAGTTCCTACGACTCTACGAGAGGATTCAAATCCGGTAATTGAGTCGCCAGCCCACCCCACATCACAAGACCATTTGCCTATTTTTAAGTTAGCACTGCTGGCATTTCATTTTCCATTTGCATTTTAATTTCAACTTTTTCAAAGGAAAACAACCCAAAACGCTGCAAAAATTCACACACCTAGTTTTCACAAAAAGCTCAGATTTTTCTTCTTCTCATTCCAAAGATATAGCTGACCCTTCGAGGGTTCTTGCCAACATTCCTCTCTCTCTAACTCTTTCTCTCTCTAGAATCTCTCAGATCCTTCAAACCTCAAAACCAACTCAATGGCCTTCTGATCACTCGTTTTTTTGCTTCTTTTGGTAACCCACAATGCCTTCTGAATCACTTTCTCTATATACATTATGCATTTTCCTATGGTTTTATATGTATAAATGTGCATTTATATGTGTACATGTTCATGTGTAAGGTGGTTACTTTAAGATTTTCCTTTTTTTGCATTTTTTTTGTTGTGAAGTGAAAAGGGTTGGTGATTTGGGCTGTTGGAATGGAACAAGATTGGATCTTTGGATGGATTTGAAGATCTAAATTAGTGTTTTTGGTTTTTATTTTTTGGTGGGGTTGCATTTAGATTTGCCTTTTCTTTTTGAGTTTTTCTTTATCCAGTTGGTAGTTAGTAAGTGTTATTGTAGTCTGTGATTTTGTTTGTAAATTATCTGCTATTTTTCTTACTTCTCTTTGATGCTTTTGTAGATTCTGCCCCAAAAAAGTGCTTTGCTTTGATGAAAAAATTGCCCTTCAGAATTAATTCTCTACGCGTGTCTGTTTGAGTGAAAAATCATGTCATTTTTTTTTTTTCGAAATGTAAGCTGAAGTATGTTATTTTCTTTTTTGTCTCGAAATGGGGAGCTTGGCTCCAACGGTAAAGTCTTATGCTCCACGGGTTCATCGAGTTGTGGAAGCAGTCCTGCAAGGCTGCATACAACAGCCTCTGACTTGGCTGCGACGCTGCGTGGCCCACTCATAGTAGAAACTTGTTCATTGGGCTGCCCTTTTGTTCTATTTGTTCGAAATGGTTTTCTGGTTCTAAGTATTTAAAGTTCGATTCCTTTTGGCATTATCATCCCTGGAATCAAATTTCTTTGCTCTTAAGTGATCTTTGGGATGTTTGTCAATATGGTTTTGCAGAAGGTTGGGTTTTCTTCAGAGATTCTGATTTTCTATTTGTTAATGGCACTGTCTTTTGAGTACACATAGGGGTCTTGAAATTCTAATTGTGTGTGTTCAAGAAAGGCTTTATTGTTTCTTTTCTTTTCTAATATTTTGGGTGTGTGGTTTCTTTTTTAATGGGAATTGATTCTGTGATATTCAGAGTTATGATGGATGCTGAAAATACAATGCTTGTTTCTGGGAAAGGGGTGGCCTGTGAAAATGGAGTTTGCCAGCAAGTTCTTGCTTCTCAGGCTGATGTTGTTCTGGATCAATCTAATGGGGTTCCGTCTAGCAGTTCAGAGATTGAAAAGTTGAATGTGCAACTTGAAAGCACCGTAAACTTGAACAACAATGAAACTGTTGATTCTTATATGCAAATGATCACAGAGGCATCAACGTTTCCAGAAGAAGGCAACACTGACGCCACTTCCAAGGTAGGAGATTGTGAATCTTCTTCTTATTCGGTTAATTTAATCCAAGGTTGTTGGGGCCCCCTAAATAGATAATTAATATACTTCCAGGAGCTTGGAGTCGGACAATTGGAAGAATCTAAAACTTCAAAACTTCAAAAAGCTTCAGGCAAGCCCAAAAATGTGAAGCCTGCAGTGGCAGTTGCGAAGAAGAGTAAAGAGGGAAAAGATGCAGTAACAACCTCTGCCCTTTCAAATGGCACCACTGGACAATCAAATCCTCTAAGATTGAAGAGTAAATCATTCAATGAGAGGCAGGCTGCTGACAGCAAGCGAAAGCTCACCACTATGCATAACAATGGTAATTGTGCTGAGGTAAGAGGGGTGCCACTTCTGCTGTGCTATGTTTTACTTTCACTTTTCATGGACTAGTTTAGGTCTACTATCATATTTAAGTTTAGTTGGTTCCAATTCTTGATTATCATTTCTCCTGTTGGTGATTACTGTTGTAATCTGTTGATGCTTGTTTCCAGCAATCTGGACAATCTGACGGTTCAACATCTTCCACAAGTGTCAAGCCATCAGATGGCCTTATGTATGTCGTTTTACACTAATTATTTTATTACTTAGACTCATGAAGGTCCAAAATATCTATACTACAAGAGAATGTAGGAAGGCGCCCAGTGGCGCCTTCTTGTGGATTTCCATGTTTTAAGTATTTGATATTGGATTGAATGTTAGGTTTTTTTCTTGTTTATGTTATTTTGATATTGATCATAATTTCTTTTCCCAGTGGTTTGTGAACTGTAATTTCATGACTACAGGGAGAAGACAAAACCAAGGTTACTGAGAAAAGGACCCCCAAATAAATTGGAAGGAGATACACAGCTTCCCTCGTATCCTTTGCCTGATCAGCATTACATAATTATCTCTTTTGAAATCACAATTGCTGGAATTCTGGTTCTAGCTTACCGACACAAGTGATGAAATTAGTATCTTTATATTAATGCATATTGGTCTACCCTTAAGTAATTTACAGAAGTCCTACTCCTGAAGACTCGAAGCCTCGCAAAGTGGGTACCCTTCCGAGCTACAACTTCAGTTTCAAGTGTGATGAAAGGGCTGAGAAAAGAAGAGAGGTAAGTTTCTGTTGGTGTCTTCAGTACCGCTTGTTTATTTTTCCTGCACAATTATTTGTCAGGTTGAAAGAATTCCTCTTATCTTCTTTGTGCAGTTCTACACAAAAATTGAGGAAAAGATTCACGCTAAGGAATTGGAGAAGAGTAATTTGCAAGCCAAGACTAAGGTGATATCTTTTATGAAGAGTCATTTATGCTTGCACAAACTTTATTTGCAAAGTTCTTCATGTCTTTAATAATATCTTTTCATTACTAAAATAGGAACAACTGGAAGCTGAGATCAAGATGTTAAGGAAAAGCTTGACATTCAAAGCGACACCAATGCCAAGCTTTTATCAGGAACCTCCACCTCCGAAGGCAGAGTTAAAGAAAGTATGTTTTCTACTACTTGTGCTGTGAAGGTTTAAATTTCGCTAGTTTTTATCCTCTATACAGAATGTGGTGGGGATTCTTTTTATGGAGAGAAATTAAATTATCTGTGAGATTCTCATGGAATAATTCTTGGTAGATGTGAATTGTGACTTGGTTTTGGATTATTAACATACAGTGTATCTCTTGTATTATCTGGTTCTGCCTTTTCTCTATACCTGTTCTATTCTTTTCCCTTCTCCTGCTACATGCTTGATAGCATATTTCTCTATCTCTCTCTCTCTCTCTCTCACACACACACACACACAAACAAACACACGAAACCCCCTGTAGACCCCTGCAAGCACATGCAGTGCTCTCTTGCACATTCCGCCTTCCATCTCTCCTCTCCCTATAGTTATCAGGGATGTCGGATGCAGATGGCTTTAGTATAGACTAAGTTTACTGGTTTTTCATTTCTCAAGCAGTTCTCTTTGTAATTTCTGTCTGTTTGCATGTGTACATTTGTCTTTGTCATTCTATCTTTCAATGAACTTGGATAGATCTTATTTGCCCAGTACCCGGTGAATATTTCTTAGCTGAAGTTTATCAAAACTATGCTAGTATTTCTTTGTGTATATTTATGAGAAGCAAACATGAATGATGGAGGAGAGACTTGGAAATTCCTTTGAAATGGGAAGTAGATGGTAAAAGTGGCAGTTTTTCCTCCTCCAATCATGGTAAAGTTGGATTTGTTAAATGAACTTAGTGGAAGGTGGTACAAGAATTTGTCGAGGACTTGTAATAGACACAATTACCAGCATTGAAGTATGAATACATGGTCTTGTCAATTATGTGTTAGAGATTCAATTGGATGTGATGATATTGGTGAAGCTGAAGCATTTTGAATCATCTAAATAAGTGACAAATTATATAGTTATGACATATATACCCGTTATATATGTTAAATTTACCACCTCATCTAAAAGTTTTAGTTTGTAGAGAGGATATTTATGTATTTATTTATTATATTAACATGTCCTCTTACGTGCAGGAGGGGTTTGTTTTGAGTGTTGTACGCAGACAACTTTAATGTTTTTAAATGAGTGGCGGTGAATTTTGAACTCATAACCTAGACTTTGATACTATGTTAGAGTTAACCACCTCATCTCTATATTTCAAGACCACATATAAGGTCATGGACCATTCCGCTTATTAACCAATTGGTTTTAAGCATAGAATTACATAGATTCTTAACATGGTATTAGAGCTAGGCTTTTGCTCTACTCCTTCATGCATCTATATCCACGTAAGACTTGTCCAAGCTTATCTATCGTATACATCCATTGACGTGATGGCCCATCCCTACAAGCAATCTGCCAAAGTTGTTCATCCACTTTAGGTCGTGGTGACCCATTACTCCAAGCATCTAGGGATGTAATGAAGCGGATTGGGGGTGAGGTATATGTGACCCTACTCTGCACCTATTTAAAAATTCACTTGCTTCTAGTCTGTTGCTGCACCTGGTATCAAGGTAAACTCTTGCTACTATCCCTGCACCTGTGTCGGTACCCTTACCTGTACCAAGTGAAACCTCTACCTATTAATACTTAGTAATACAAAAATAAATCCAATACAAATAAATTATATTAAACCTTAGCACCAAAACTTAGTGCATTAATTGCAAACTCCATACTTCAAATTTAAATTTACAATAAGAAGCCATAAATCCGAGACCCTATTTCTAAGGTGGTATAAGAATCCTTTACAATTAAAACAAAAAGAAACTTTGTTGGTATATTATTTATAAAGAGATCATAAATTATATAGGTATATAATAAAAGTTAAAAAAAAATATACATTAAAATATACCGGGGTAAGAGAGAACACCCCTCCCCCCCAACTCGGGGTTTTTGTGACCTCGCCTCAACTCTTGCGGTACTCCTCCGAAGCGGGGTGGAGCGGATTACTATTGCCATTCCTACAAGCAGCCCACCAAAGCTGCATCTCAGCCGTCCAAAGTAGTGCATGCATTATTTTGGGTCACACATGAAGGGAGTGTTACAACATATACTTGTCCCACATAGACAAATCTTAAGATTCAAGATCATCATAGAAGGTCGTGGACTATTCTATATATTAACCAATTGGTTATAATGATGGAAACTTAGTGATTCTTAGCAATATAGAATGTGGAAAAAGGTAAGAAAATATTTGGTTTTGCTGTGGGTCAAAACTTGTTCCTCTTGAATTTTTCCTCTTGATTGGAGAAATATTTGCTCTGGTTAGGGGTTAGGGTTGAAAAATCATGCTTGGTTCTCCATTACTGTGGACTGTTTCTTGTACCGTACTGATAATCCGAATAGTCGCGTGTGACACTCGACCGTTATATCCAGTAGGTAATTTGTAATAGAGAATAATTGGAGAGAGAAAAATATCTCTTGTTATATTGTTTCTCGTTAATGAATTTACATGTTTAGGAGTTATTTATAGTACGCTTATTGACTTCACTTGTTTACAACAAACTTTAACTAATAACTAGCTCCTAACTGACTAAGCTACACTCTTCAAGCATTTCCTGAGGTTGACAGTTGGCAATTCCGCATTACTCTTGATCACAAATTTGGCCAGAGCTTCTATCTTCTTCTGCTTATAAGCTCCCTTAAAGCTGAGCCTAGGGGGAGGCTAGCGGAAGCTTGGATGTGAGATATTGATAGGGTGAAAAGGGAAGTGGTGGGATTAAGGGATAACTCAAGCGGTTGGGACCATCTCTCCTAGTAATGAGGTCCTGGTTCAATCCTGTGGGATACGGGGTTTAACCAAAGGGAAAAAAAGGGAAGTGCTTTAGTGAAAAGATTACAATGTACAGCAGAGCTAATTTGTTTATTAGCTAGGACCTGCTTTGTGACAAAATGGCAATCAAGGTCAACATGTTTGGTCCTATTATGTGGAATAGGATTAACAGCCAGGGCTATTGATGATTGGTTGTCACACCAAATGACTGGCTTTTTGAACTGGAATGGGTAGATCAGTTAAGATGAAGCTTAACTACTTTAATTGAGCAGCAGTGGCAAGGCTTCTGTACTTAAGCCTCTGTGAGGACCTTCAGGCAGTTGTTTGGCACTTAGAAGACGAAGAGATCATATTATGCCCAAGAAAAATAGCACACCCTGTGATTGACCTCCTAGCTATAGGATCTAAGGCCTAATTAGCATCACCAAATGCAATCAAGTCTAAAGAACCTCTTGTGAACTGCAGGCCTGTAGTGATTGTGCTTTAAATGAACCTCTGCAGCCTCTTAAGCATGACAAAATGTTGTTGAGAAGGATAATGCATCAATTGGAAGACTCTGGTGATTTGCAAATTGAATATCTGGTCTTTTAGGAGTTAAGTGTTGTAATGCTCCTATGATACTCCTAAAAAATGGAGGATTGGCATCTGGCTGCTGTGGGTCCTGAGTTTTGCAGGTAGAACTCTGAGGTACTGCTAGTTTAGGTGCTGATTTGCATTGATACATGGCCGCCTTGGCCAAGATTTCAGTAGCATACTTCTATTGATGAAGCAAGAAACCATTGTCATTGCAACTAATCTCCAACCCCAGACAATATGACAACCTGCCAAGGTCTTTGATAACAAATTCAGTAGCCATTGATGCAATAAGGTTGTTAATAGCAGAGACAGAGGTGCCAGTCAAGATCAAATCATCCACATATGTAAGCATGATCAGAAGTTTAGTAGATGTCTTCTTAATGAACAGAACAGCTTTGCTGCAAAAGAAACCTTGCCTAATCAAAAATCCTGCCAAGAGTTGATATCAGGCTCTTGGAGCCAGCTTAAGCCGTAGATGGATTTTTTTAACGAAACAAACATAGTTAGGCTGATTTTCAGATCAACAAAGCCTTGTGGCTATTGCATGTAGACTTCCTCTTTTTTGCTTGTAGAAAGGCATTTGAAACATCTAATTGTTTGATAGATCACTGATAATGACCAACCTTGTGGTCAAGAGCAATGTGGAAGTGCCAGCTGTCAAATGCTTGAGTAGAGCTTAGTTAGTTATGAGTTAGTTATTAGTTGGAGTTTGTTTTAACTAACTAAATCAGTAATCTTACTGTAAATAGCTCTTGAATATGTAAATTCATTAATGATAGATAATGAAAGAGATATTTTCTCTTTTCAATTATTTTTTATTATGATATCAGAGTCCAGGTCATGAGTTTGAAACTCACTACCACCCATTTAAAAAATTAAAAATGTACACGTGCAAGGCTAAAAAATAAATCCCGCATGCACGTGAAGGGGTGTGTTAATACAATAAATAAATACACCAAAGCAAGGGGGTATGTTAATACAATTTATAAATACAATAATAACTTCTCTACAAGTTTAAGCTTTTAGATAAGGTGGTAATTCTATCAATTTGCTTTATAGTGCTTGGGGTTTGTCACTTGGTGTCTTTTGCCTTGTTGGCTTTGCAAGATTGTTAATCATTAAAGAATAGTTTGTGATATTATTATTATGTAGAGAAAGATGTATTTCTACATTGAAGTTGGTTGTTGTTTTCAAACCATTGGTTATTTGTGAACATCAGCTATTATATTTGAGATGAATGAGAGATTGTTCTCATGAATGTCTGTTCATTTGGGTCCAGACCAAATTCTTAACTTTAGGACCGTGTAAACCCATGAGTTACTACTCAGGGACAGGTTTAAGAAGATAAATAAGATTGATCAGATTTTGGAACTTTTTGAGTATCTTAAAGGGTACTTATTGTGCTCATTGTGTATACCATCATTTAGCAAAGCATACATGTGCAAAAGAATTTTACAACCAGAATGTTTATATGGTCTGATGTTGTACAGAAAGAACATCAACTTCTATAGCAGAATCACAACAGTGAATGATTATTTTGTTGCAAAAACTACAATTTTGGTAAAATCTGAAGGACACATAGACAAAGCTAAAGTTAGAAAAAGGAAGCCTGCTCAACAGATAGAGCATTCAGAGCTCCTTGACTTTTGAAGACCTGTTATTGACTATCACTGTGAATGGAATCAGTTACTCCATAAAGAAGTCCTATGGCTGGAGGCTAGATTCATCAGGTGCTGTGCACAATTGAACATTTGGGGAATTGACTGTTGCTTCAAGTGTTTTGTCTGAACAGAAATGATATTGTATAATCTGATGTATTCCCAACTGGGCTGGAGTTTAAAATATTTTATGTTCCTTGCTCGTCTGTGATTCTTTTGCATCTTTTGATGTTGCATACGTGATGACACTGTAGTCTTCCTGCCAAATATTTTTGCTGCTTTCTGAGCATCCACTCATTGAGCAAAAATCATGTTATGATTTCTGCGTCTGAAATGGTCAAGTACTCTTCTGTGTCTCCTAGCCGGTGGTCCTCTGGTGGTCCTTATTTTTGAAGTCATTGATTGGTAGTGTGAAGACTCCTCTACATGTACATTCTAGCAGTATGTGAATTTGTCTTATTATTTTTGCTCAATGGTCAGATACCTCCAACAAGAGCAAAATCTCCCAAGCTTGGTCGCAGAAAGAGTTCACCTGCTAGAGATTCTGTAGAAAACAGTGACCACAGCACTCGCCCAGGTAGGTTGAGTTTGGATGAGAACGTGTCACAAAATACCTCTGCCAAAGAAGCTGCTGTTGGCCATGTTAAGAAGCCTCTACGGAAGTCCTTTCCCAAATTGCCTTCTGAAAAAACAAAGTTATCCAATGACACAAGAAAAGCATCTTCTCGTAAGTCCTTACCAAAGCAATCCAGTGAAGGTATATCTCAAGAGAACTTGTTCAAGGAGCAGAGTGAAGCTGCATCTCAGCCAAGCAACTTATTCAAAGAACAGACTGCAGATGCATCTGTAATGCAGCCGGAGATAGCTATTGGGTCAACCCAGCGTCAGCCCTCTGTAGCTAGTGACCCTGTCATAGAAGCTGAGGAACAAACTGCAGGAGTGCATCAACCAATAGCAGTGGAGCACTGATTAGATCAGAAGTGGTACAAAATGTGTATCTATTAGTATCTAAGTGCTGAAATGTGACCCTTTGGAAGAGATATGAATAAGATGCATGCATTTGACGAGGGGGTTGAAATATCTAAGTGTTGATAAGTTATTTTCTTCATAGCAGGAGCAATTTCAGGATGTCTATTGTGCATTTGTTTTCAAGATTGCTGGGTGTGGTGACTGGCATTTGCAGGCCGATTTTGGCATTGTATGGTTGTCTTGTCACTATGTTATCATAATTTACGATCCGATGTGTTTCAGTTGCATGCTTTTGCACAGTTGGGAAATTTCAGGGAATTTTGTTTCTGAATGCATAAAAAAATGGTCGGAGTATTGGCTGTTGAATTCAAGGTTGACGAAGACTTGGCTTTGTATTGGCTGTTGGGACTGTGTTGATGAACAAATGGTGTTTATTGTTTCTTAACTACTGCATTTTGTATTTACTAGTGGTTCTTTCCTTTTTCCCTCTCATATTTGTCCTTCAGTTGTAAGTGCTACAGCCTACAAGTCATTTGAGTTGCTGCTCTTTGTCTGATATTTCTTTTCTTAGTCCTTTTCTTTTCCCCCGTCTCTTAGTTTTTGTGGGTCAAAGTTTCATGCTTGTATAGATATGTGTTGTAATAATTGGATGAGGATATAAATTTGTCTTTCCTTTCACAGTGTGGTACAATATTCAGTATTCTGCTTACTTTCTGTTGTAAGCTGTAGAATGAAAGACTAGTATTCTTAAATTTGCACATCTTACTATCAATTGCCTTATATATATATATATATATATATATATATATATATATATATATATATTCCTGAAAGATAAGTGGATACAGGCAGTTGTGTTGTTGAGACTTATCTAGCTGCAAATATTTTTGAATTTCTTCCATTTGAAATTCGCGATTTGAACCCCTATTTGCATGAAAATACAATAGATAAATAGTCATTCGATCCAAAAGAATTTATTTGAATATCTTATTTATTTCCTATCAGAATAAACATAGAAAGCCAATCACTAGAATTATTAACTAACTAATAAGGAGTGTGAGTATTGAAAAATTCTCACTATTTATTAGATTTACAGATTCAATTCAATTTGGTGGGATCTTTCATTCACATTTCTTTTCACCAAGAATATTTTATAAAACTCTTTGACCCCCAAATTAGGAGGATTTTACTTTCACGCAATTTACAGGGTTAACAAGCAATTGATATTTCACGATCAAAGGTCTAATACTCTTTGTAGTAGCGGTCCTTTTATATTGTATTAACAATCGAAATATGATCGAAAGCAAAAATTTCTATTTGATAGGGCTTCTTCCTATACCTATGAATTATATTGGACCCAAAAATAATACATTGGAAGAATCTGGGTCTTCTAATATCAATAAGTTGATTGTATGTGTGTGTGTATATATATATACACACCCTTTGGAAGTAAAGTTAGAGACTTTATATAATCATTCGAGAGGATGTTTTACCTCGTAGGTCCTACTCAATAAAAAGAGCAACGCCATTGGGATCTCTAATTTTTTGGCATTATCTACTCTTCACTTTTTCTTTTTTCTTTTTGTGGTAAATGCAATATTATTTATTCAATTATTGAGGCACATTTACATTTGAGAGTTACTTTGGGATACCAATTAAAAGGTGAAATTTTAATAACACTAATTTGAATAGCATTTATCATTATGGATAACAAAATTATTTTGATCTTTAATGAAAATTAAATAAGCTATGTTATTTATCTTCCTTGACTAGTTATACTAAAACCAAGCTTTCAATCTGACAATATTATGTTAGTTTATAGAGTTCTACAAAACCCAACAATATTTCTCTTCATCTTTTATTTTTTAAAATTAACAAATGGTTGTGAGAAAGGACTCTATGTCGTACTTCTGCAGAACACAAAACAGTCGCAGCTTCACTTCATCAATGTAAAAGATACCTGTTTCTTGTTATACCAAGTGGAGAAAAAATTTTGCTGGACAATTAAATCATTTCTTAACCGGAGAATAACCAGTATTTGAGGTTAGGATTCGGATTCCTTCTAATATCATAACGTTGTGAAATAGAATCCTTCGTGGTGAATTATCCAATCTATTTTATCATAAATGCATCATCAGTTCACCGTACTGTATTACGAGAGACATTCAGATCTGGGACAACAGGAATATTTGCCCAGAAGTTCATCCATAGATTGATTGCAATTCATGGATGCAGAATCACGGGCCAGTCATATGCGAAAATTTTCAAATGTTTTCTCTTAGACTAATAATGTAAAGAGTATTATTTGTCTAGCTTTTATTAGGACGCCATATAAGAAAGCACTATCTTTTTCTTTTTCTTTTTTTTTTTAAATAAAACAACCAACAATGGTTCTCCATCTCTACCCCTAAAAATAAGCAATCATATTTCTAAGTATAATCTCGTTCTTTCTTGTCTAAAGATGAAGTCAAATTATAAAATCAAAGTAAAAGATATACCAAATTATGCAACTCTATAATAATTCCACCCGTTAAAGGAAAGGTCCCTACAGAAGTTTTGAAGTCAATTAACCTTGTACAAGTTTCTCTTAGCTCAGTCAAGAAAGATGAGTGATGAAATAAAATTGATTAACCATGAGTAATTAGTTTGACGGAATCACTGGGGTTATGTGAAACAGCACTAAAGTTTACCTATTCCTATTATATCAATCATCACGCATCAGATATTTTAGATACCTAAACTTGCTGACACGTCAACTCCATATTAAGCTAGTTGTTCCAAGTAGCAAGTCGTTGTTCTACTCTTTTAAACGTAATTTCTTAATTAACACCATTTAAGTATCTTTATTAAATAGTTTTTAGATCTTTCTCTAACCTTCTTATAACATACAAATATCCACGAAGTAATTATTATTTCACAAAACTCGAATTATAGTCCACACTATATCCTCTAATAATTGACTCCATTGCACTATATTCTTTAGCCTAACATGCGTCCTTTTGGAATTGGTTAATGTTATCTTGTTGACAATAAAAAGATTAAAAAGAAAAAGAGAAGTAGAACAATATCTTGGAAGATATGGGTGTTAGTTTATATCTACATAAAAAGAGTGCATTGGTTTTATATTGATTTTGTTATATTTTTTTTATTGGATTTGTGATGGCAAGTTGATGGGGGAATCAAGTAGGTCATCTATCCACAAAGAGAATCTCAAGTCAAATATCTTGAGATGTGAGGAGTGACCACGAAAAGTTGATTCATGAAGGGATATGGTTTCACTTCAATGGCATGGTGTTCACCACCTAAACAAATTAAAGGATTTTTTAGGAGATAAATAATCCCACCAAGAGGATACTCCTTAGCCGCGTTTTATGCCACAAATGGATGTTATTTTAACAACCGAAAAAATGTCTGGTAGTGCTTATTTGAGTACTTATATGTACTTAAAATAAAAATAATTTAAAGGGTATTTTACAACGCTTAATTGAGTGCTTAAACATTCTTTTTATTAATGTATTTATAAGCACTCTAAATAAGTACTGTTGAACACCTTTTAAGAGCCATCACATCTTTTGCGGACCAACTAATCATTCTAATTGATACCTAATACATCTTTTTTTTTGCTACGCTGGTACCTAATACATCTGTTCTTCACGATGTTATAAAACTATAAAATGAGCCAATCCTCGATGAGATGGTCCAAGAACCAATTTTTTTCTTTTTTAACGTTTTTCTTTTGACAAAAAACTTATTCTAAAAGAATCTTACAAACTTCATATTGAAGATTTCAAACTCCAAAATTATATGATCCTTTCTTTTTTTTTGTCGAAACATGATCCCATTTAAAAGAAACAAAATTCAAATTATTGTGTCAAAAATTTTGCCGTTTACCAGGGCAAAAAATTTTTTAAAAATATTTAATTTCCTAACTAATTCAAACCTAATGCGAATAACTATTTCCCACTCGATCCAAAAACGTTCTACCTCTAAACTTACTTCATGGGTCAATTTTAGCTTTGCTTCACAGAAGAGCTGCTATGCGACAATATTTGATCATTCCGGATGCTATTTCAAACTTCAAAGTGTTAAACTTCAGAAGTCTATCATATGTTAGTCACGACCATGAAACTTGGAGACAAATTTGCTTGTTTCTCAAAAATGAAAAACAACAGAACCTTAACATTTGAAGAGCAAAATTAAATTACAAACACAAAGTATTAATCCAATAGGAGAGGCATAACATCAACGTATTTAGATAAACCACCACACAAGAGGCATGCAACAGAAATGAAGAGCAACAAATTTTCATTAGATTACATAAAAGGTTGCATCAGACAGTTCATAAACATGCTATTATACCTGCAAAACTAGAACTTGGGAACAAAAAAAAACAACCCCATCCAAGGAGAATAGGTTTTGTCATGGCAGACGAAGAGAAACGCCGCCACGGCCGAAGCCCATGAAAGCGAAGCACCGAACAATTGAACTGCCAAAAGCAACCAAACCGGATTTAACACGCCTGAACCACCATGCGGAAGAGCATGAAGATTCAGCAACATGGAGGGAAGGGAAGAGAGTTGATGAAGGAATGGAACTTAGCCTAGACGGGGATTGGCTACACCGACCCACAAAGGCTTGAAGCTAAAAAGACAATCTTATGACACTGTTAAAAGGATAACCAGGACCAACTTGAAAGAATCTTCTGATCCAGAGCCCAGCATCTGTATTCTCAGGGAAGCATGGCCACTACAAAAGGAACCCCCATACAGGGGCAAAAAACAGCATCCTCGTGAAGGAAAAGCTGCAAAAAGGAGTAGAAATAACCATGTTCACTGGAAAAAGGGGCTGAGCACGGGACCACAAGAAGACCCCATGTATGACGGACCCAAAAAACACTACTCGTGCTACCACTACAAAAGAGAGCTTTAATTGTTGAGGCTTCCAGATATGTCCACCCCATTGTTTATGTCCAACACCACTGAATTTGCTTGACTAGTAAAGGATGTCACACCTCCACAGACGTTCCAGAAGCAGATCAACAGAACCAAAGCTGATTCCAGCGCACTGCTGTATGTTCAACCCTAGTAGAGTCTTACCCAACTTCAGCAAGAAAGGCAAGCTCCTGTCTGAAACCAATGAGCAACCTGAGAAGGAAATGATTTGCAAACAGAGCTGCTTTGACCTAGCCAATACTGCTATGCCAGAATCAGTGATTTGGCACTTGGAAACATCCAGTTCACTCAACAGAAAGCAATTCTCTGCAATTTCTGCCAAACTTGCATCAGTGACATTTGTACATCCATCAAAATTAAGCACCTCAAGCGTCAAACCATGAACCCTAGCGATTGCAGAGGCTGCTTTATCTGTCAAGTTCATGCACCCACTTAGATTCACCTTCACCAAACTAGCAACAGAGCTCTGAACAAGGGGGAGAAGCCCCTCATCTGTAATTCCGAGGTGACTAAGCTCCACATGGGTTAGTTTGGGGCACATTTTACCCAACAGAGCCAAGCTAGCATCACCAAACCCAGGGCAGCTTCGGATTGACAATGATCTCATAGAATTGCAAGGAGACATCACAGGGACACCATAAACTTGGTCCTTGACACCAAAGCAGTTTGTCAAAGCAAGAGCCTTCAATTTTTTGCCACAGTTCATAAGGATACCAAAAATCCCATATTGGGTGATCCTGTGACATTCCTCTAATTGAAGACCCTCAAGAGAAGGAGCAGATTTGGCAAAGTAAACAACTCCATTGTCTGAGAGAAATGGACACTTTCGGAGGCAGAACTGCTTCAGATCAGGGCAGCCTTTACCAATAGCTTCAAGTCCTAAATCAGTAACACCTCGGCAAGCAGTTAATACAAAGGACCTCAACTTCAGTAAACCCTGACCACTACCCATGACCCAGAAGCCTCTTTCATTCACATTTTGGAGGCCAACAAGAGCAAGGTCAGTCAATGCTTTCCCATAGCATCCAACAACTGCAAGAGACATATCACTAATGTTCAGAGCCTGGAGCTTCACCTTCAAAAGGATATGACCTGCTGACAAAAAGAGGCTTGCAATTCCTTGATCCCCAATTAGTGGGCAATTCTTAATTGTGATAGATTTCAAGTTGGGGCAACGACCAAGGGCTTGGAGGCTCCCATTACTAACATTCTGACAAGATTCAATTGTGACTGAGGCCAGATTAGGACAATTGTTTGCAATTTCCAGTAGAGCCTTGTCAGTAACAGCAAGGCATTGGCAAAGGTCGAGCTTTTCTAAGAGATGGCATCCATTAGCAATCTCATATAGACCTTCATCACCAATGGAAGACACATTCCACAGAGAGAGCTCTCTTAGTGATGGGCAACCACGAGCAATAGCTTTGAGGCCAACATTTGTCACCCCACGATTTGAGTTGCTTCCTCGAATTGACAGCTTGCCTAATCCTCCACGGATGCTGGTCCCAACAGAAATGGCAGCAAGTCTAACATCTGTAGATTTCTTCCCTCCCAGGCATCTGGAGAGAGAGCCATCACCCACTACATCCAGATCTTCATCCTCAGCTCCAGCTTTAAAGCCATCTGAAATGACAGATACATCCTTCTTGCTATCATGCAAACTCTCATCTGTGCGGATGGAGCTCAAAAGCATAAGCCAGCGCTTGGACACGCAAGCAGAGGCACTTCTCTCTTGGCCTCCCAGACGTCTGAAGACCTCAAAAAGGCATTCATCTGGGAGAACTTCAATGGAGGGCTGCTGC
Source organism: Cordia subcordata (assembly GCA_028554755.1). Classification (NCBI taxonomy): domain Eukaryota; kingdom Viridiplantae; phylum Streptophyta; class Magnoliopsida; order Boraginales; family Cordiaceae; genus Cordia; species Cordia subcordata. The sequence goes on along the minus strand of JAPTOF010000006.1, from coordinate 10,200,727 downwards.
CTGTGCTCAGATATTTCTGCACTGAAAACAAAAGGGGCACTAACACGAGACCTCTTACATGGAGGAAGATACAAATCAACATGATGTCCGAGGGACAAAGAGAGGCTTGGTTCTTTAGGATTTGGGCACAGAGAACCCCCGCCAAAAAAGTCAATATCACCTGTAACCCAAAACAGAGGAATCTAAATTAGCCAAAGTTCTATCCAAAATTATAGACAAACTCGTTACAGAATAATATCCCCACATTGCAAACCAGATCAGCAGCCATTTAAACTGTTAGAAGATCATGCAAATTTATCATCACATCACAACTTAGTAAATATATGCTCAACACTAGCTGATTACTTACCCATACAAACTCCAAACTTTAAATAAAAATGATCTATTCTGAAGCAATATTTGGTACATACATACAGACACAAACAAATACACGGAACAACGTAAGTAGAACTAGCAAGAACAGGATCATAAAGAACTAAACTAGAAAACAGGCAAAACCCAAAAAAAATTCACTTTTCATATCACATAAAATTCACATATATTACACAAGTAAACAAACTGACAACATCAAAAAAAAAAAAAAAAAAGCAGCCGAAAACGAAAGAGTTAAAGAAACAGGCAAAACCCAAAAAAAATTCATTTTTCATATCACATAAAATTCACATATATTACACAAGTAAACAAACTGACAACATAAAAAAAAAAAAAAAAGCAGCCGAAAAGGAAAGAGTTAAAGATGTAATCTTTAAGCAAAATCCCAGAAAAGATTTAACGCCATATCACATAAAAACAACAAATATCTTACACGTACATAGATCTGTAAGATTCAAAAGATCAACAGCAAAAGGAGCAAAAGATGCAAGCTTTAGCAAATATCCAGTAAAAATTATGCATGAAACCAGATAAAGTTCACAGTTACTAGAGATGTTTAAAGATTTAAAAGAGCAGCAGTTAAAAAAAGCTAAAGATGCAAATTTTAACAAATACCCAGAAAATATTTTACACCAAAAGCACATAAAATTCACAGATATTAACATATGCACATAGGCTTACAAGAATAATAATAATAAAATCAGCTAAAAATGCAATCTTTAAGCAAAACTAGAAAAGATTGAGGCCATACCACTGAAATTGAAGATGGCAGACATGGTTGTAGATGGAAAGCTTCTGAGGAGCTAAAAAGACCAAAAAACCCTCGGTTGAGAGCAAAAATTAGAAGAACAACCAACAAGATCACCAACAACGCAATCACTATAGCACCAAGAGCTGAATGCATCAGAAAGAAAAACAAGAAACCCGAAGAAGATCAAAAACAAGAAGTGATTATCTGGGAAGAAACCCTATAGTATAGGGCAAAAAGAGCGGGGTAGGGGGTAAGGGATGTGTGAGTTACAATGAATGATGTTGTGTATACATGAAAAGTGGTGTTATATGTGTATGCGCCATCTTAGGTTGTCATTGTGGGGTCCACTTTTGCTTTTTTTTTTTATTGCATGTGGTGCTAATTATATATTATATATATATATACATATGCATATATAATTTTCCATATATAGCATACATGCAATGTATCCAAACTCAAAGACTGAATTCAATGTCCCAAATCTTATTTGGCTTTGAAAAGTACTGGTTTTCCTTGACCTATATCTTTTAGTAGATGCCAAAAGAAGGCATGTAGATGGAAAAAAACTAAGCAAAAACCAAAGTGCAACTTGTGTGGATGCAGTTTCTTAATATTATTTCCTTCCGTTTGAAGGGATTGGTGCTTTTCAGTTTTAACACTGTATGGTTTACGCGTTAATGGTTTTCTTTTATCTTTTTTTTTTTTTTTGTCAAAAGTGCATTTTACTTGTTACTAAGAGTTAATTTGATTTTCCACTTTAGAGAACCCATCTAACTTTTGTGGCCTCAAAGTTCGATGCAAGTGGAAAACTTAGTTTGAATTTAAAGTTAATAAAGTTTTGAGGTTAAATGGAGAAGTAATTTTTTATTTCTTCCTTTGCAGTTTGCACTAGGGAGTTTTAAAAAAAAAATTTCGACAAAAATATACTCGTTATTTTTATTTTTACTATTAATAAGCTTATAATTTTAAATTTAATAAAAATTAAAATAATAAAAAAATAATTAAATTAATTAATACTAAATAATTTAACTATTTAATCATTTTTATTTTTATTTTAATAATAATTTAATAATTTCTATGTTACTTAATAAAATTTAACTTTTAAGAAGTTACAACTATAATTTTTTTAGAAGTTGTTCAAACAAGTTAAATTATCATTAAAATAAAAGGTATATCATGTATAGCAAATAATAGTTTATTATTATAAGTTTTAAAAGGGCTTTTTAATAATTTTGATAGTCAATCATTATTTTTAAATGTAAACCCAAACATCATCTTATTTAATAAAAGTCTGTTTCATATAATAATAGTTAAGCATATTTTCATTTTTATTAGAAGTTTTTTTTGGCCAAAAGTCTGTTTTTAAATTTTTTTTAGAAAATGGTTTTTCAAATTACAAGTCAAGCTAGTCCTAAAGGGCTTATATGAATTAATTTATAATATTTTGCATAATTTTTGGGAGAATGCTTTTTTGAAATTAGATTTTGACTTTAAAAAAAAAGCAATTTAAGTTTTTTTAAGATCTTAACTTTTCCTGAAAAGTACTTCAAACGTCTGTTTAAAAAGTATTTTTTGTGAAAAAAAAAGATATTTTTTATGGAATAAAAAAGAGAAAAAATCCAAATGAATCTCAAATAAAATTAAAAATGGTTCTAAAAGTTTATATTACAAGTTAAGTGAGGAGCTTTACGCATCACTTGACATAATGTACAAAAAGGTTCAAGAATCATCCTATTCTAAGAGGTGGGATAATTGCTGACCCAAAAAGAAAAAGTGTAAATTACTACAGATTTTCCTGTGGTTCCTTAAAATTGTATCAAATTTCCATAAAATTTTTTCATGATTTTTTTATCACTGAAAATAACCATATGTCTCCTGATCCATCTGAAAAATTATCATTTTTAGTACATCGTTAACTAAAAAAGTGCACTAGACCTCTTCTATGGTTTTCTAAAAATGCATCACACTCCTCATAATACAAAGGTGAATTTATTATTTTAACTAAAGGTCTATTGAAAGTTTTTAGGGCAAAGAGGGGCGTGTGGTCATTTTTAGTAACCATAAAGGACTGTGAATGGGTTTTAGTAACATTGAAATATCCGATACACTTTTAAAAGACTATACAACAATTTACCGAGGAAAAAAAAAAGGCGAGGTAGGATGATTTATAAGCCCAGTTGAATTGACTTTTTTAACAAAAAAAAAGGTATATTTTTATAACAAGAAAAAGAACTCTTCGTTTTGAATAGGCATTTTTTTGTGAGGAGGAAAATCTAATTAGTGAAGCCTGATCACCGGTACACCTAGCGAAGCTCGACTACCAATTGGCAAATTCCGAGTACACAACACGCCACTTATACTGTGTATCAGGTAAGTCGAGGACACTCAACCCAGAGCAGTGGACTAGATTCGAATCCAGGCCGTGAACCGTATCCATCTCCGACTCTTATTATTGGCACATCTCCAGGAGGACTTGAATAGGCATTTCTCTTGCCTTTTTCTTTTTCTTTTTTTTTTTGAAAAGGAAAAATCTAAATTCTTAAGAAAAGTTTAAACTGGTATTTTTTTTTTCTAAAAGCTAAAAAATTAAACTTCTCAATTTTTTTTTAAAAACTTTTGAAACTGAATGAAAAAGTTTTATCTAACATACGAAGATCAATCCAAATAAGCCCTATAAGTTAAGAATATGCACCCGAGGGAGCTTTCACCTTTGGTTTTATGGCTGGTTTTCTAACGACAAGGGGAGAGAAAAATCATCTTCATCTTTTCTACTTAGTTTCAGCAAAGAAACACCATATATTTTAGAAGTTTACCCGGTTACAAGTTCAATAAAAGAAAAAGGTCGTCTTAAGTAGTTAACAGTCAATGCTCGATTATTTTGATATGGAAAAAAGACCCTTAATAAAAATAAATAACAACGTTAAATTTACATAATTAAATCTAGCGCAATTCGCTAGATTTCTTATCGATTAAAATATCTTATTCTTAGTTTGCTATTTCTGCTATTATTAATTACTCGGAAAAGTTTTGCATGCAAATTTGTTTCAGATTGCTTTATGCTACTGCGGAGTTTTTTTTTTTTTTTTCCTTTCTTTATTCATTTCAATTTTTTCTTTTTTTATGCAAATTTATAACAAGTTTGTAGATTAGATTTTAAAAAGAATTTAAAAAAACTCATTTTCAACTTTTTTGATAAGTTAAAATTTTTAACTTTTAAAAGAACACTTTTTCAAAGGTTACAGAAAAAAGTACTTATATTAAAAGCCAATTTATACGAGCCCTTGATTGTCCTTTAATTGTATTGTTCGTTGAGGTCATAGATAGTTTCTTAGTTAGTATCTAAAGTGGGATTGCTGATTGCACACTCTTGGAATTACTGCCTTATTTAAAAACTTAAGTTTGTAGAAAGTATATTGTTTTATTAATTTATTGTATTAATACGCCCCCTCACATGTAATATAATTTGTTAAGAGCTTGTAAGTGAACAATTTAATATTTTTAAATAGATAGCAGTAAGGATCCCATTTGAGACCGTTTGATTTCTAAGTTTTGATACCATCTTAGATTATCACCTCATTTAAAAGTTTAAACTTGTAGAAAATATATTGGTTTATTAATTTTTTAAATTAACACACACTAATATTGTTGGGATTGACTTATTAAGAAAGTATTTTCGTATAAGTTTAAAAAAATGCTATGATAAACTACAATTTTTGCTTTTTTAAAAAAGTTGAAATTAATCTTCTCTAACTTTTTTTAAAAAAATAAATTCAAATATTTATTGTAAAAATTAGATTTTTTAAAAAAGTACGTTTTCGTGGTAAAAAAAAATCAAGCTAACGGGCCCATGAACTGTCCATGTTCTTATACTCGAGTTCCAAAAAAGTAAAAGAAATGCTTTCTCCTCTTATTTTGATTTCTCAAGAAGAGATATTTAGAAACTAAAGATTGTAATACATGTACAATATCAACACTTTGATTGATTGGTTATGACATTGTTGAGTAGAATCAAGTGTCATTCGTTTATCTATTTTGACTACAATAGCCAATTAACTTTATAGTTTGTGCTAATAATAATGGTTTACTTGTATGTTTATCAATCTTGTAGGATGTCTACCATTAGGTTATGTCTATTATGCACGAATAGTCTGGAATGGAATCGTCATTCTAACTTTTCATTCTCTTTCTTTAGTTTGACAGAACTAATTGAAGTTAAAAAGTCCATTCCTATAGAATAGTCTTTTCAGGAAAAAATAAAAAAACATATTCCTTAGTCAAATCTAACGAATGAGTATTCTAACTTAAGTTGGAATCATAAAAAATAAAATAAAACAAAAAAATAATTTATTATTTCCCGTTTAAATCTTTAATTATTATTAAACAAATAAAAAATATAAAAAGCAAAAGGTAAAAAATTAAAAATACACTTTTTTTTTTCATTTTTAACTCTTTTTCATAAAAAAATAGGTGTAGTTTTATTGGATGATTAACTTTCCTCTCAATTATGTTAGAAAAGTAAATAAATTGAAATGTGATGATAAAAATAAAAAATGATTGAAGAAATAATGTTTTGTTTTATCGTTGATCAAGAGACAGAGTATTTTAATTTATCTTAATGTTGTATAAAAATAATTTTCATGTGTAAGTCTAAATTTATACCAAATTAAAGAACAAGTGTATTTTGGTTAATTGAATTGATTTTTATTCTGTTCTAATTTTGTTTTAAAATAATTTTACCAAATATATCAAATAAGATTGTCATTCCATTCTAGTTTTTTTATAATTTTAACCAAACGTAAGGAAAAAAAAAAAGTATTCCATGACCATTTTGCCTTGAATGTCCTTTCCTTTTCCAACCATTCCATCATATCAAACGGATTAGTTACTCAAATGTTATGAACGTTTGAACCAATTGTGGTAAATTTATCCAAACAAGTTCCTTGTAAAAGGCAGGAATCAAAGGATTAAGTAACGAAAGTTTGAAGACAAAGAGAATCGGGCCTAAGAAGATTACTTTTATTGTGCAATCAAGTTAGATTGGAATAGTGATTAAGCTTAATTTAAATGTTTGAGACTATTGATAATCTGATCTCGAATTCTATGAGGAGCAAAAATTCAAAAGAAAGAAAAAGTAGTAGTTTAGATACAACCTTAAGCATAGAGTAAGGACAAAGTAACTTTTAGTAGCCTAGCCGAAAAAGAAAAAAAAAAGTAACTTTTAGTAAACAATGTTAAATTATCAATTATGATGAAGTTATTTCACAAACTATTCATCCAGCAAAGTGTTTAATTATTTAAATGTGAGTAGCCAAGATGCTATTCCCTTTTTTCCGATCAAACGAAAAGATTTTATTACCCAATAAAAAGTATAATTAGCCAACGCCGGTAGCGTAGTAAAAAAAAGTTAAATATATTCAATAGACTTGAGGAACGAGTCTCGATAAATATATTCAATAAAGTTGAGGAACAAGTCTTGATACATTCAAAGCGAGTGAACCTCGTCTAACGTTCTCGCCACCTAGCCAACAACCCCATTACATTACGAGGCATGTGACACACCAAGGTCTCGCTCCCATGGGATTATTGTATGTCAATGGGTATTTTTATTGATAGAATGACATTATTGTATGTCAATGGGTATTTTATTTTATTTTTTATTTATCTTTTAAAAGGATAATATTTTGTATATCAAGTAGTAAATAAGATTTTGGTAGTTATTACTAGTAGAAAAGGGATTTTTTTTTTAATCCCCCACCCCAACCTAATCTCTGCTCCTATGGGATTGGAAGTCATGTTTTCACATATACAAAATATAATTTCAACGACTTGATATTAATGTGATATAGATAGCCCTTTATCATATCATCAAGTGAAATGTAAAGAAGAGACTTAAGATTTATTAAGAAATTAGATTCATTAGCTATCTTTTGATAAGATATATCAATTCCATATTCATAAAACGTTTAGGAATGGTGTCTCATCTTGCATGTCATATTCTCTTAATTTACAATATATATTTGCTAGCTTTCAACTTTTGGTTGTATTACTAATTGAATACATTGCTAAATGCATTTTTAATAAAACAAAAGAAAAGAAAAAAGAAAATTACTTTACAAAAATTTTAAACGGAAATAGGAATTGTTGTTTACACATCGTGCACCTGGGTGGAAATGAAATAATCGATCGACATTTGAGTTAATTATCGGTTGTTCAATACAACAAATACTTTATGTTCCAAATTTAATATATTTTTTTAAAAAATGCATAAAAACAATGGTCACTTTTTCAAGATAAAAAGTTTAACATATTTTAAGATAGTAGATCTACATAATTTATTTTTTATACATCCGCTTCCCATAGCCCTTGTTTGCATGCAATACATAATGTCTTTAATTTGAATTGTTTCAATTGCAAAATATATTCTCACTTTCTTTCCAATTCCAAAGTTTGCATTGAGTAAATTTGATATACCAAAAGAATAACAATTTTGGTGTGAAATCTATTTTAGCTGTTTATATAGTTAAAAGCAGTTTTTTTTTTCCATTTGTTTTTTTGGTCAAAATGGTTGAAAGCAGTTTGGATACTGGACAACTATTATTATTTAAGAGGATACCTATTTAATTAGCTGACAAAACAAAAACATCAATATGACTTCAGTACTATATATTATTCTTATTATGACTATTAACATTATTATTACTATTACTGACTAATATAATATATTATTATTATCATTCAAATAGGAAAAATATGTTGTTATTATTTGACAATAATTAATTATCAAAGCGCAACAAAGTGATTCTTGTAATAAATTATTTTAATATTATAAAAAATACATTTTTCTTTGGTAGAAATATGAAATGAAAATAAGAAAAAACATTAAAAAAAATATGATAGAGGAAATAAAGATAAAACATAAAGGTATTTATAGAGATAAAAACTAAGACATAAAGATAAGATAGAGAAAAAAAATAAGATTAAAGAAAATAAGATAATACCAAAAATCAAAATACTAATAGCTATTTGAAACGTTTCACAAAATGTTACTTAAAATACTGTACGTAATATTGTTTTACGGATACTAATACCTAGATGAAGTAATTAATACTTTGAGTCATTTAAAATATTAAAATATATATTCCAGATATTGTTTTAAGATATTGTGGCATAAGGTCGTTGCCAATTCAACGACTAAAGAACTGTTCAACCAGCTTTCAACAATAATTCTTGTAATTGTATGACTTTTATCCTTTTTATGTTTTCCATTATTCCTATGACTAGTCGTACTAGAAATTTCCAAGTTGCAACATGAGGAAAACATGAATATATAGTTCATAAATGTAGACCATGTTAGGTATATTAGGTGACTTGTATAAAGACATTAGACAGAAAGGTGAGTGGCATTAAAATACTCTTCATCATTATTACCAATATTTTTGACATTATACGTATTGTTTATGACCAACTTGGCAATTTGACCAAAAAAAAAAAAGAACAAAAACCTGACATTTCTTTAGCTTTATATACATTGATCCTTTGGTTCCAAGAATGTTTTACGGTAAGTTGTGATATACAGATACATGTTAAAGAAAAGAAAAGCTGGACAATCTTTAGCTTTATATTAAAAACAATCTATACATATATTAAAAACTACTCCATGGTTGTTTCTTTAAACTTTTAGTATTATATTTATTTTTTTAACAATTAATCTTAAATTTTTTATTAATGTCATAAAAAATTTCAAAAATATTTTAACTTTTTATTCTAAATCTCATAAATATTTTATCAGAAGGATATACATTCAATATATCAATAAACTTTTCTTTATCTATGTAATTGCTTCATTTTTTTCATATAATTATTTGAATTATACAAAACATAAAGCAAAATATGCATATTAAACCTGCTGCATCTTGTGAGTCCACTGATTAGTAATAATCGTATTTATAATTTTTTTTGCGAATTAATTAAGATATTATTAATCGCAAATCTGATACAAACCATTCCAATAACCCCATTTAGTCACTAAGAATCATCTAACAAAGCAAGATTAAATGGGGTATGGTAACTTAGATCATACAAGGAAGACCTAATTACATTAATATTTTTCAAAAAGAAAATACTAAGAATAACAAGAGAGGAAACAATGTGGACCCATTGTTTATAAGTATTTATAACTTGTATCAATAGTCTACTTACGCAATGTGGACCCATTTGGATCGACATCAAAATATTTTTTGCAATACGTGTTTAACTTAATTTTTGTAAAAAAATTAAAATTTTAAGAAAAACTCAAATTAAGTTTTTTCTAAGATAAAAAAATTTTAAGTTTTCTTAAAAAGATATTTCTTTTAAAAGTTATAAAAAATATTTTTAAGATAAACTAATCCAAAAGAGCCCCAGATTTGATGCTTTCTTCTTTCCAAGTTTCAAATTGCACATACAATAATCCTTCCAAGTTCATGGACGTCGGATCTTCACGTGTATCTGTTTCATGTGTCTACGCGAATTATTACGTACTGCAATCTATACGTGTTGATTAGTGCATGTTGTGTGTGATCCAGGTTGACACGCCATATGCTCCGCCGACCATAGTAGATATATCTATTTACCTATCTATTTATACATACTAGTGACACTGTGCGATGTACTATATTAAAATTATAAAATTTTTATATTTTATTAAATAATTATTGAAATAATTATATATTATAAAATTAATAAAACAATGATGATATATATATAAAGAAAGAATATAATATTAATTAAATTAAAATATTTAATACAAAAATAGAACTGAATAAATGATGAAAAAATAAAAAATAACTTAAGAATGGGCATATTTAATTGATAAGTAATTATGGAAAGTTCGTCATATAGAGCTCCATTTAATAGTATGAAATTACAGCTTATTTTGCTTTATTATATAGCATAAATACACACTCACAGACATATATATGTAAGTATGTATATTTGTATGTATGTATGTATATATGGTAATATCATATTTTTAATCGTTGCTTAAATTTATAATTTTTGGTAATGGTTAATAATTTGTTTGAACTATTGTAACATTTAAGTTGTATATATTTTTTTGTTGAAATTAAACTAGCTAGCTTAGTTCAAAGTTTTAGTTTTTACAATAATTTTTAATAAATATTAGTTCATCTGCAATGGTTTTTAAATGTAACCTTTAAAGAAAATCATTGTGAAAAAAATTATTTGCTATGGTTTCAGTTGTCGATATTTATTTGTAAAAGACGATTGGAAGAAATAAGTAACAAAATTTCAACCAATGATTACGGAACGTTGCATAAAGTCATCTGAAACAATTTTGAGCAATTTTGCCCATGGGTTTTAACCCTTGCAAAAAGCTAGAATTGTGTTAGTGAATTCTTTTCAATAATATAAGTTAAGCCTTATAAACCAATAGTGTTTGTGTGAAGGTTATGAATTAATTTTTCAAAAAAAAGATACATATTTTTCTTTTAAAAAAATTATGGTGATTCAGGTTAATTATGTTCCGATCCCATCAACCTCCTAATGCCTTCGCCATGGAACGAGTGAAACACCATTTTTATTCACAAGTTGAGGACTTCATATGATTTGAGGTGACATTAATGGTGATTTAATTTTGTATTAAGATAAAGGTTCTGAATTATTTTTTGTTCATACCTAATCCAGTCGTCACTATTGTGGCATAATTAGAACAATAATACTAAAATCAATTATTATTAATATATCATAAGGCAAATCTATCTATATCTATAATATATATACAAAGCAATGACCAAAGACAATTATTTTGGTAAGCTGATGTGTATAGGCTAAATGTGTGCCATTTGGATGTAGGACCATAGTTCTAAATGCCACGTGGCTAATTGGTTTTTATTGCACTATTAGAAATGGTAAAGATCAGACCATCGTTTATTCTGCACGCAATTTAGGATAGATTCCATGCATTATACTGATTTGCCATTTTTAATTTATCTCAACTTATGGCATTTTGGAATTTTTCCAAACTAGTAATTGTGTTTTTCGTATGACAAAAAATTATTTTTTTTGTAGTTTGTTATCTCATATGTATGATTTTTAAATGTAATTAGTTTAAAAGACCCATCTCAATTTATGGTGCATTTTTCTTAAATTTGTAATTGGTTTATTGGTGTTATTGGCTAAATTCATTTTTAATAAGTTTGGTTTTATTTATATAATTGATGATGGTCTTGCGTTAAATGTTCTAAAATTTACATTCAAGCAATTGATATATTTGGAAAATATGTAGTTTGAATCTTATTGAAACACTTTCTAATATATAAAAATATAATTTAATTTTGCTAAAATTATAAATTGAAAAATGTTTTTTCCCTTGGGAAAATGTTAGTTATTTTAAAATAAAAATATACAGGTTCCATCTTAAATCAAGTGATTTTTCAATATACAATGAATCGGTTTGCATTTTTGGTTGGGAGTTTTTAATGGATTCTCAAGAAAAAAAGAACGCACGCCATGTTAGGAAGTCAATCATGCAAGCGAAACATCATAAAAGTCATTCAATCATTTAACTGACAATTTTGGGTTAAATTAATAATAATTTTGTAACTTCTAATAAGCATTTTTCTTTGATAATAAGAAAGGGTTGAAAATATTGATTCATGATAAAAAGGTATTGGCTCAAATAAAAATGTAATGTTGTTTATAAATTTTTTTTCCAAAATATATGTTAAAACACTCTTCATCTTTCATCAATTGTGTTATATGTCTTTCTATTTTAATAGATTTGTATAGAGTGTAATTTAATATTTACATTTTAAATTATTTTATTGATTTATAATATATGAATTAATTTAGTTTATCTCATATATCAAATTATTAGTTATATATAAATGTTCATAGCGTTTATTTTTACATAAACATATTTATTTGTGCTTTCACCCGTGCGTTTGCAAAACACACCGGGGTTAGACTATATATTAATTAAAGTCTAGCTAGAAACATTAGTTCATGGTAACAAAATTTTAATTAGTGGCATAACAAAATCATTAGAGGATAAAGATGCTTTTTATGCTGGAAACGTTTTTCTCCATTAGTTTTCTAGTTTTTAAGGTATAAGTCGTAATTGTGTTAATGTAAGTAATCAATTTGGCCACCGCAGTGTGCAGCGTTTAATTTTATTGTAAAGAAGTTAAATTTTCAATAGGGTAAGGGCCACTAATAAATTTTAAAGCTCTAAACAATAATAACTTATATATTAAAAGTGAAATTCAGTGGGTGAAAAATTAAGCTCTCTGTGTTTATCACCAACATAAGCTCTATGCTATCAAATACGTCTATAATTTGCTCAAAGTGTGTCGTGCCCCTTCTATCTCCAGCCCCCATGTTATCAAAACTTGCTTATAGTCTTTCTTTACTTTCTAAAATATAATATATATTTCCTTCTGAAAGAGTATCATATAAAAAAATAAAAGACCTATAAAAAATTTTTAAAATACAGATACACTTTAAATAAATTATAAGGATCAAATCTTTTTACACGTTATAGCACTATACATACTAACCAATCTCCCCAAGCCGCATTCGTCGCATTACCAACCATGTGATTTGACCATACACACTAAAATGCGCCTACATGACTACTCTTTTTTTTTTTTTTGGCAAACAAGCGAGGTAAACACTAGTATTGACATGAAGATCGATCGCTTTGTGAAAGGAAATTTCGTGTGGATATCAAACTCAAATTGGATGCAATTTTTGTAAGAGAATAAACTAACGATTTCATTTCTTGAAGCTTGTTAGCTCAAATGAAAATCCTTTAAGCGAAAGTGCGGGTCATTAGATTGGTTACGTCTCTTGATAGTGTCCTTTTATTTTATCTTGTATTTTTTAAACACTATAATTTTTTATTAAAAAAATAGATTTATTTCATTTATACTTTCTCGTGGTTCTCCCTTTCTCTCTCTCCCTTCTCTTGCATGTCTCTCTCCTTTTTCATATTTCCTTTTTAAATATTTTTATATTTTGCTAAATAGAAAAATATAAAAATTCCTAAATATAGAGAGAAAAAAAAAAAAGAATTGTTGAAGTTTGAGTAAACGTGGATCGATTCCTACCCTAACTGTGTGGGCATTAAAGTGTAGATGTGGACATACACCGGCAAAATGCAAATCACATTCTGAAGGAAATTTCGCATGAATTTCCTTCGTTTTAATATCTATAGCAATGTTCAAGAAAAGGAAAATAGTCTATAGATTTGACATATTGATGGCTAAGTACAGTGACAGGGGCCTATATATATATTTTTTATAATAAATATTTGATTTGACTTAAAAAAATTAAAACTAATTTTGCTAAAAATAAAAAATTTTAAAATCTTAAAAAAGTAGTTTTTTTTTTTAAATTATAATAAAATACTCTTAAAAAAAAAAACAATCCAAACAAAACCTAGATCGAATGCGACAACAGAATGAGATAGGGAAACAGTAGGGGTATTTGCATCCCTACTGCAGTCCTTTCTGATTTCTTTCAAACAGGCGTGCCTGCCTTCCAATCTCCAGACAAAAACTTTTCCAAACCTACCTAAAGCCACTACACTTCATAAGGAAAAATCAACTAATACTCTTGACATGCATATTAATTTTGACAAAGACTTTTGCAAGTATTTTTGGACCACATATATTGTAGGTGTTAATTAACAATAATAATAAAACTTCATATAATGTTAAATGCAGTGCGTGTAATAAAATTTCGGGTTAATTTATGTTTTATTTTTATTCAGGAGTGAGATTCTAAATTTATAATTTTTTGGCAAGAGGATTTTGAGTAACGATATGGATTTGACCTCTTGACTCCATTTGGTGACGTCAGGCGGCTAAGTTGACCTCAATCCTAATAACGTGGCATAAGCTATACAAATATGTCTCGTGCCCTATTTTAGTCCTTACATATGATTTTCTTTAGTGGTATATGTGACACTATAATATCTATTCATATACTTACAAATTACACCAAGATATTAGATTATTGTAATAGAAAGTCTAACTCATAATTTCGATTTAAGACAAAGGAATTGCACTTTACTCGTCATGGAAGTAGCAGAGATTATTCTTGCCATATTATTCAAGCAGATTACTTTGGTTTTGTACACGTGGAATTTATGGCACAGCAACCAGGAAAAGTACCATAGCGGCCATGCAACTTTAAGATATCCAAAGACACGTTTTCACATTGGTAAATATTGTGCATGTAATTATTCAGATGAAATGGTACAACACATGGGGAAATCAAAATTGATTGCTTTGGTCGTCGATCAAATCCTTAGCACACATTTGGAGAACTTATACATTACTAGGTAACTGTTCTAGTTTTTGAAGCTCGCATGTAATGAAGATATTTAACGAAAGAAAGTTTTCTTGTAACATATAATGTCATAAAAGATATTTAACTATGATTAATTTTATAAATTTTTATTTTCTATATTGAAAAAATCACTTGTAAAATAATGAATTTTTTATTTGTAGACCCCCTGTGTTTAAACTTTATTACGCCGTTAGTTCCTGAATTTACGAAACTACAGTATAGACCCCTTGTGTTTTTCCGAAATTTGCTCATTTGGTCCCTCCGTCAAGCTTTTCATCTATTTTAAAGGGAAGTGTTTTACACGTGCTCAAAATGAAGGTGAACTTTGTATTTTTCCATTAATTGCACAAATTACCCTGTGTGTTTATTTTTTTTAAGTTCTTCTTCATCTTTCTAAAAAAAAAAAATGAAAATCACCACCACATCCCCACCACCGGCGCCATCCCCTTCCCGCACCTGTCGTAGCCCCACAGCCCACACCCCCATGTGTTTAATTTTTTTTTTTTTTAAATCTTCTTCTTCTTTCAAGAAAAAACAAAAATAAAAATCATTACGCCACCCCCACCACCACCATGACCACCATGCCAGCCCCCACCCCCATAACCACCAGCACCTGCCAACACCACTAACACCGCGCAAACACCATGGTATGGGCATAAAAGGTCCATTAAAAAGGTTC
Source organism: Cordia subcordata (assembly GCA_028554755.1). NCBI lineage: Eukaryota > Viridiplantae > Streptophyta > Magnoliopsida > Boraginales > Cordiaceae > Cordia > Cordia subcordata. The sequence goes on along the minus strand of JAPTOF010000006.1, from coordinate 10,185,569 downwards.
CAGAAGTAAGATAGTCATTATGTTCTACTAATTTCCCACTTTGGAAGTATCTTATTTTATATATGTATATATGTACACATGTGTACATATGTATGTATATGTATGTATGGAAAACTCTGTATTCACAGCTCGATATATATATGGATATATGTGTGTGTAATTATGTTGGTGATGCGGATGGGGGTGGCGGGGATAGGGGTGATGGGTTGGTTGATTTATTTTTTTAAATTTATTTTTAAATAAAATAAGGACAAAATAAACAATTTATTAAATAACATAAAGGTAAAATGAACATTTCCTAAAATATGTTAAGGAATTAATGGAAAACTTGACGTAGGGGCAAGTGCACAAATTTCGGAAAAACACAAGGAGCCTATATTATAGTTTCGTGAATTTTTCAGGGACTAGCAATGTCATTAAGACTAAATACAGGGAATCTATAAGAAAAAAACTTATAAAATAATTTTTATATATATCCTAAAGCTATTCACACTGCACAGTGATTAAAGACACGCTATAAGGCATCTCTTTTATCATTTAAATAAACCACGTTATTTAATTCTAGGGGGCCAAATCACTTTTTTTTTTTTTTTTCCAAAGAATAATATAGAAGAATGAGAATGAGTTCAAAAATAAACAATCGAATTTGCCCCTTATTATATACTAATTTTCTTTTTTCATTTACTTTCTTATCCAGTGTTTAAGGCCAAATTTATCTTTTTGTTTAAGGAAAAAGAGAAAAAGACATTATCCAGATGAGAAGAATCAAAGAAAGCAAATCATAAATATATAGTTTTGCCACCACAGAAGCCCATAATACCTGACTCCCAATGAAAGGAACTTCAGCCCCTGCAACCAGCACAATCTTATGAATCTCCACACGATACAAATTTGAAGGAGAAGACGATGTTTTCTCCCCAAACATGGCCACTAAATCATGAAGAAGGTGTCATCATTGTTCATTCGCTCATCATAACAAGTTATAGTCCAAGGAAATCCTCTGTGAAGGAATAAGATCAAGCAACTATTTGTATACAACAATGTGAATACTTAACAGAATATACGGTGTATTAAAAATCTTAATAAGTCGCAACGACAAAGAAGAATATGAAAGAGGAAAAGAAGGTGTATTGGTTGTGAGAGTTCTCAATCATATAGTCCTTCCTGCTCCCAGATATCCACAAGAAAATCTACCATTTCCTGTTAGTTGAAACCGGGCAATCAGAAACCAGCTACCAATGTAAATAGCCAATAAAAATTAGTTACTCAGCAAACTTACAGAGAGAGGGATTGGCTGCGGAAAAGGTTTGTTACTTCCAAGCAAACTCTCATAAGTTGCATCCTCACTGTAAAACGTCAAGAATTTAAATCGTACATTAGGCCTCTTATGTTGGTCAAATAATTTCATCTCTACAAACTATGCTGCTACCAGAGATTTAAACCCCAGCAAACCAGCTATCAGCTAGGAGTTTCAAGTTTCTGGAATACCACAGCATCTTCAAAACTATGGAGTTTTTCCTTCTTTGGGTCATAACAAGACTACCAATTTAGAACATGTAATAAATGGGTTATTCTGGATGCAGAGTGGCTCTTGCAGAACAGCGTTCAGCAGAAGGCATGACTCAGAATAATGTTAATTTGGTAGCCCGTTAACAGTATTTCCTTTTTATAAATATTTTTCTATTTTTTTCCTCCGCCTAGGCAAATGGTTTCTTTTATACTTCAACTAACCCAAAAATAAGAGATACCCACCACAATTTAGGTTCTTGAGTTTGTTTTTGCTTCAGAGAGCTCTTATTTCCAATCCACTGCTGCCTCGTCTGATTCCAAAGATAAAGACCTGCTCTTCACAGTAGTTTGAGCTTAATTAGTACTTAGCATATAAAATGAAACCGTAAGACAAGGCAGAACTTTAAACTTGAAAAGGATAACTAAAGCCAAATAAATTCAACCCGGTAATTGTAACTTGATCCCTGAGAGGACTCAAAATTACAAGTCACTAACATGAAAAAGATAGTAAATTGAGCTGTAGAAACACGTTCGGCATACATGGGACTGAAAAGGTAAAGACTATACTAATAAAACGTACTAGTGGCAAAATTACTAAATTGTGCTTTTTAATCAGAAGTCTGTTAGCAAGTCCTTGCCATGATTTGCAAATTCAGGAGGATCGCTTGAGCTTCCAGTGTTACTATGAGGATCTGTGGTCTGATTCAAGGTGCTAATAGATGAGAGACTTCTCTCGGATGGAAATGCACTATTGTCCATCTCACATGGACTGGAGCTCCAAAAATCCTTAGCTGTATTATGTCTTTTTACACGACATCTTCGAATTCTCAATCCCTTTGTCAGCTCATCCACAGAAGTAAGCAGGGACTTGGTACAACATCCAAGACAACCTCTGCTCTGTTGCAATCAGGTTTTAAAACCAATATCATGATTAGCATATAAGAGCTACTATAATATAGTCATAAACAATGAACTGCCTGTGACCATTATAACCTTCATTGCATCAGGAGGATTGGGAGAAACTAGCAAAAGGGACTGTTCTTTAAAATTGGCTAAACAGGTTTACAGAAGTTCACTTCAACATTCAATATTGAAAAGCTAGTGAATTTAGGAGATATTTATATATGAAGTTATGAGAGCATTTTGATCCAGGAAATCTAAAGAATATTGAGTATGCAGTCAGCAGTAATGATTTAATGCCAAAGAGACAGTACGGATTAGAATATATAGTTGTCATCAGACGAAAGCAGATGAAGAATCTTAAGAAACCAGTGGCAGAGAGTGGCATAACTAATATTCTATACTCATCCATCACAGATTAAGTGAACTGCGGATAGGTGCCAACCCATTCCAAAGAGGATAGTAGAAGGAAGCGGCCAAACATCATGGTGTGACATCTTTGTGTGGCCGCCACATTTTCTACCATGTTGGACACGTGGCATGAATGACAAATGAGAAAGAGAAAAAGGTCAAATTCAAGGAAATTCAGCGAATTTGATAAAATTGATATGAGGAGGGTTGATGAATTTCCACTGACTTGTTCAAGAACAAGTGGAGAATGAGCAAATTTTACAAGGTGACTAAAACAGTTGGCCTTGTAATTTAGAGTTAAATAAGCAAGGTCAGCATTTGTTTAATGATGTCTACATAATAAGAAAGCCTAGATACCAAGGAACTAATGAAAGTGATTATTTTTTGGGGGGGGGGGGGGCGGAATTGGGAAACCATTCAATTAATATTCAAGAATGAAGTTTAAGATAATCAATTTAACACAATCAGTACATTTAGCCAACAGCAGAACTTTTCAGAAACCTTAGAGAGCTCGGTGCTTGTTTGACAACATCAGCATGAAAAGAAGCCCAAATTTGCCACTTGAAGGACTGATATATCACTCTCCAAGTAAGGTTGGAAACTGATTTCCCAGATAAAGTCTACAACTCATAATCTCACACCGATAAGAACAATAATCTTCAAGCTTCTAGCGATTCCTTTTCTTTTACTCTTTTCTTTAAATTACAATCAGCATTCAGCAGATCAAACTCTTTTTTCTCACCTAACTGAAAACAGAAATAAAGATACTATATCTTTTTACACAAACTTTCTTGACATTATAACCCTTTTGTATAAACAATGGACATTTTGATTCTTCAGGAGTAGCTCATTCTACAATCAAGTACCAATTCCCTCAATCTATTATCAGCCAGACTGCTGATCCCTCTGTAAATGATTTTCTGAAGTATTACTCTTGCATTAATCAGAGATATCAGTTAATCATTTTCAAAACCCAGAAACATTTTGACTATTGTTACAAAAAATAATTGCCAGGTATCTGAGCAATAAACATGATATCAAAACCGTCGTCCCTAATCACCATTTTTCTCTAAGAAAAGAATCAGGAGGTTTAATATGAAAATGGAATAGTATTAGCTACAACACCCCTCTTTAAAGAGTAGAAACTGATATTATGTAAGTATACCTTAGGCATGATAACCTGTTCAGATTAATGCCATGAGAAACATAACTGTAGATATATTCTCACGTTGGGCCAACCCCAACAGCCTCCCAAAACACTCATTTTCCCAAAATAGGATTGATTAAAAAGAGGGAGTGCTGTTAGAAAGAAACTCAAATATGGGTCCCTAGTAATAGGAAATCAACATTCTGCTTCCTGTTAAAAGGAAAAAACATGGAACTGTTGGAGTCGACTTAAGAATTAAATGGCAACTTTTCAAAGATCATCCACAAAGAGTACATCTAAAAATTGCAGAAAAGACTGTTGTCAGCAGCTGTTGACTACCAGAAAATACCTATATAATAAGACCTCAAACTAAGTCAAATCTACTTCTTTAGAAAAATAAGCAACTGTCTCCCCTGAGTTCCCCTCCATCTCTTACAATTAAAGTTACCATGTCATCTAAAAGCTTAAACTTGTAGAGAGGATATTGATTTATTTATTTATTGTAGTTAATACGCCCCTTCACATGCAGCGTGATTTGTTTAGGCCTTACACATGGACAATTTAATATTTTTTGAATGGATGGTGGTGAATTTTGAACCTGTGTCGTTAGGATTCTAAGCTCTGATACCAAGTTAAAGTGACTACCTCATCTAAGAGCTTAAGTCTGTGGAAAGGATCTTGGTTTATTTATTTATTGCACTTGACACTTACCCTACAGAAATGGAAGAAGAAGAGAAAGAAAAAGACATGGAGGGCAAAAGGGAAAAGGATAAGACATGCTTCTTTTAAAAATCTTGGCAAAGTACAAAACGAAAAAAAAAAAGAAAAAAAAAATTACCCAGTTATGTAGTGCCACCTTGTCTGATTTTTTCATCACTGGCCCAAAAATTTGATAATGGGTGGAAAACTTTTTTCTTATTAGCTAATTTTAGAGGCAAAAATGATAAAATTTTCTCTTAAATCAGGTTAGCATTTTCAGCAATGAAAAGACAAACAAAAAGGACATTTGAAAGGGTAAAAATACATTCCAATGTTAGGTTCACTTCAAGTTTACAACCACAGGGTACTTCTCTGATTAGCCAACAATATAATTGGTCATGATGGTTCTGATGATAATAAGACTCGGTTAACTAAAGAAAGAAACACAAGAAAGGACCAAATGATAGTAACAAAAAACCTATCATAAGCAATAACCTCTTACGCTGAAAATAGCTCTGAATTTATCCTTTAACTTCTCCATCACAAGAAGAACTCCAAAATGCTTTCTGAACAATGCAATGTGGAGCACGCTTCCTCTTGAAACATGCCTTTAAATCAACTAACAAGAGAAACCTATTATACATGTCTAGTTAATTTAACAAATTATATCATGTATTATATCTTTGATGCTTCACTTTCACAATGCGCCAAAAAAAAAAAAAAAAGCACGAAAGGCCAAAGGTATGCACATTTTCTGTTCACTAACAACTAATGCTTGCATGCATCACAAGCAAAGCCAAAGATACCAACCCACGGAAATGAAAAAAGTGCACAACAGAAACAGTTAACTGAAATTTGGTCCCAGGAAACCCATAACAATGAAAAACATGAACTATAAAACTAATTCAACAAAAAATCAAGTTTTACGCATATTCATGATCAGAAATATAAAAAGATCAAATCTTTACGCTAGTACACCCTTTTTTTAGCAGATAAACATAGGTTCCTAAAAGCTCCACAAAAAGAATAAATAAATAACAATAAAAATAAAGAAAATGAGAAAATAGAAACCCAAAAGAGTATTAAATTTTTTTTAAAAAAATACTGAGATTATTTTTTCCCCTTAAACCCCCCATCCCAACTCAACCCGTCCCCAATAGATTTGAACCCACGTCCACTATTTCACAAGCAGAGTCGTTTCAACCACTTGAACCATTCACCAACCCCATGCAAAGATAAATGGGAAGACACAGAATCGAAAGACTAACCCCATGCAAGCTCAGAGCTCCAACTAATTCAGAGAAATGACCATTTCAGCAAAAGTTCAGATCTTTATAGTAGCTTGGTGACCTGCAAAATAATAATAAACAAGTCCCAAGTGATTTAAATATGATTTGAGGACCAAGTACTCAACAATCTAGTTATTAGAAAAATTAAAATACAAAAGATAATTGTTTTTTTCCTTTTGAAATGACCTTGGCAAGAGCATGATGGTTACTGAAATCTCTGTTGCTTTCTTGCTTTGTCCTTTGGTCAAATAATGCATGTAGTCAAATGAGAAGTTTTGGTAATTGATTACTGGATTGTGAATATAGGGTTTCAGAGTGGGGGTGGGGTCGGGGTGGTGTTGATTGTTGAAGGAGGGGCGGTGCTGATTACTGGAGTGAGTTAACTCGCTGAGTAAATCAATCATTTTAAATTATTAAAATCCATTATTTTTGGCTTGCGGATGAAAATATTTACTTGCCTTTTCTCAAGAAAAAGAAAAGGGTAAATTATTTGCACTATCTTTTTATTATATATATATATATTTCTTCTAACAAAATGACATTGTGATCCTTTATGTTTTAAATTGTGCTTTTCAGTTATTTATTTTTAATTCTGTTAACGTGGTTAGTCTTTTTTCCGAATTTTCATTTCCGTCCGAATTTAGCTATTATCCTCGCATGTCGTGCACTTGCATAATTGCATTGCCATTATAAGGGTTAAATTCGTCTTTTTCTTTTCTCTCCGCTCGTGCGAAGGAAGCCCTTTTTATTCGATTCTTGAACTCTACCAAAACCATTTGCCCTAACCTCCAAAATTATTAAGGGTCTGTTTGGATTGACTTTTTTTAAAAGTACTTTTTTAACAGCTTTTGAAAAATACATTTTTTTGAGAAGTTGAAAATTTTTGCTTCTAAAAAAAGTTTTTTTTTTTTTTTCAAAATTTTAACTTTTTAGAAGCCAAATCAAATAATTATTATAAATTTAATGTAACTTTTTCAGAAACAAATATTTTTTTTAAAAAAAAAACCAATGTAAATAGGTGTTAGACCTAAATTCTATCTAGCCCTAAACTTGAAATTGAAGCATGCATGAGAATTGCTACTATGGCATATAAAGCAAGCTCGCTACATCGTGGACCAATAACAACGCAGGACGAAGATTTTTTGAGTGTGAGAAGTGGGAGACTAATGATTCTTGCGGATTTTTTTGGAGGGGTCGATCCACTAATGTGTGAGAGAAGCAAAACTATTACACTCGGACTGTTAAGGTCTTTGAATAAGAAGGAGAAAGAGATAAAGGCCGAAAGAAAGAAGGTGGAAGCCGAAAGAATGAAGCTTGATGAAGAAAGAACGAGGTTCAAGCGCATGCGTTGTTATGCTTTTGGGCTTTGCCTTTGTATATTGTTGCCACTGATTTCTTCAATTTATCATTGTTGATAAGGTCGATGAGTATTTAGCTTATGCCTCCACGGGCTTTTGCGACTTTTGTAAAGCTCTTTTGAGAGCTAAGAGATAATTTAAGTGGTTGAAATTATTTTAAATCTTGAGTTTGAATTCCACTGGGGTGCTCGTTCGTATTATTATGAGAGATTATTCAATATGACAGAATCTAGATTCTTTGTAAATTTGTGATATTCAACAAGAATGACTTTTTAAACAACGTATGCTATTAAGATTAAGCATAAACTCAAATAATTAACTAACATATTATTATGTTATGAATCACAACCACCTCCATTCATCTAACTAAAATATGTCCAGGGAATATTTCCCAAAAAGGGTCTAGTGTCATAATTGATTTTACAAAGAAATTATAATTACAAAATGAAATAAACCGTCTCCAATATTGCAATGAGCCACACAAATAAATTTGCTAAAATGGAAATCCATTACATTTGCGTTGTCAATTTGATTGCTCTTTGACTTGGAAGGCCAATAAGCACTCAGTGCTGTCCCAAACAATAAGAATTTGAATCTGTAGAATATATAGTTTGTATTAACTTCCATATGGTAGTAATTGCAATCTCTTCAACATTTCCATTTTCCATTATGTAGTAATGATGGTAATCGGACTTAGAGGGAGATTGAGGCTATTAAGTTGGTCAAATGTATTTAAAGTCCAATTTAAGTTGTTAGGTGCATTTGTTTCATTTTAAAAAAAAATAATTTTTTAAGTGGTTTTAAGGAAAAAATAAAAATTTCTCCATCCCAACTTTTTTTTTTTTTTACGTCTTTAATCATTCTTAAAACAAGTTTGATCAAATAATTTACAGTGTCAAACATACAAGTTGTGCCCTGGAAGATTTGAGTCATCGTCAAATTTTAAGGACATTAAATTATATTCAAACTCGACCCTTGGTTGGAATCCATTGCACTTATGTTCCTAACTTACGGTCAAGATCAGAAAATCTTCTATTCAGCTATGTTGCTTATGGTAACATTTTATATTCTAATATTGCACTATTTCAATATCTTGTTCATGGAATAGACCATATTTGCTGCAACTATTCTTGCAACATAACATTGCCAAGAAATGCATAGCAACCAACAAGAGAAAGGACGGATCACCTGTAGATTTGCGTATGGATCTGTGGAATAGTTTAACTTCATATAGTAGTAATTGCAGTCTCCCCAAAGATTTTCATTATGTAGTGAGGATAGGAGGAAGGTAATCGCGTTTACCGCCAAGGACACGGGCTTTTGTATCAGGGAAAAACTCAAATCCAGGCAATGCTGTGATGTCTCCATTGTCGGAAACATCAACAGGATAGCGAAGAAGATGGCCTGGAAGGTCTTCCTCAAATTTATCGGTCGCGTATAATATCCAATTTGCCTCAGCAATCTCGTTTACGTTTCGGACACATTCCAGGCTCCCCGGATGGAGGAGGGATTCACCCTTGTAGTTAAGATGCTCGGCCCATAAGGCCATCCGAAAACCAAAAATGTCGCCCCTTGCTGGTTGCTCACCTGATAAATGGTATGGTTGGTAGCCTCCCATGGCAATCTCAGTGTCCCTGCCACCATCCATTGACCTTTGGTTGATGTTGGCTGATCCAATGATTATGTATTCATCATCAACTGTTGATCCAGATGACAAACAAGCACGGTCAAATTGTTGAAAAGAGTACTTTTTTTAAAAATTAAAAATTCTGACTTTTAAAAAAATTTATATTTGAGTTTTCTTTAGAGTTTAATTTTTCTAAAAGTCAGAGCCAACTAGATATTGCTAATAGAATCTATTTTCTTGCTGCTACTTGGAAGCGAACTCAAGTAGCAAGTCTGCTTTTGTAACAAATGCAATTGTTTCTTATCATATAGAAAGATGTCAAATCATAGCATATTATGTTAATATTATGACTGTGTTGAATAAAATTTAGCATCTGCAGTTTATAATTGGATTATTTATGGCTAGTAAATGGAGGTGTATTTGATTACCTATCATCATTTTTGAGTGAACATATATCATGAAGCGCCTGGATTCTTGAGCTCTGATATAGTCACAGTCAGAAGCTGGCTTCTCCGCAGGTTCGAACTCTCCAGGTAACTTGACTTCTCGATTTCCAAGGCAGAAAAAAGTTAAATACTCTCTCAGGTCTGCTGAAATTCCTTTGGCACGTAGCGCGTTGGAAATATCTTTATACATCATTTCCATTGTCCTTCTTTGCCAATCTAAAATTGCCTGAACAGAGTCGCTTTCAGGTATGCCTTCTGGCCACATTGGAATCACAATGTAGACAGTAAATCTTTCCCCAGCTTCAATCTTGTGGACAATCTTTAACGATAGCTCCTTTGGGATGAGATTTAAGGCGTTAATATCGGGAACCTTGATATCTCCTCCTTTCCAGTCATATGAGCTTCCTACAAAATACTGATTTTCAATGTAGATAAAGTCTTTCGCTCTACGGATTGCATTGATGTAAGCGTCCTGAATGCTTCGGTCTATTATGTTGTCCTTTCCACTAACTAACCCCACTTCAGCTGCTTCATCTGGAGTTTCAGGAAAATCAGAAGCAGCGCCACCATCGATAGAACGGAATACTTGAACATTCCATGTCTCAGGATTTTCGGATGGTATCACTGGTGATGGCCTGATAATGAAATTATAAAGTTGGCTCATGGGAATAAGATATCGATCCCCAACTTGCTTTCTCCACCTTTGTTCAAAATTGTATAGAACATCCCATGCCACAGGGCCTTCCAGCTTGCAATGGATATCATGCCAGGGCTCCCTTGGCCCCCCTTTCCTGATAGAAGACCCTGGAAAGTTTGGCTGGTGGAAATCATCTTTGTGGACAGTATTCAACGTCCTGAACAAAGAATGCTCATGATTATCATACCGCCCATCACAGAGATCGATTCCACCTATAAAACTCACGATTCTCCTCTTCTGGAATCCACTTTCCAGGTTTTCCGCGTCTACCACCACTGCCTTTTGGTGGTGAGTAAACATCGTGGAGACCTGGAATCCCTGGATTATGCTGGTTCCACCATCTGGATTACGAGGACACAAGACACAACGCACTTTTGTGTTCCGGAAATAATCTGCTGTTTCTTGATCGTGAGTTGCCATTAACCCATCTTTCTTAAACACATCAATTGATGTCCTGTCATCCCAGATAAGCATGAGAACCCTCACCCCTTCATCAGCCTTCTTCTTAAGCAGCTCGCCTAGCGTTATATCGCCTCCAGGCTTCGGCCTGGAAGGGTCTCTTATCAAAGTAATCTTAGTATAAACAGACCACCCTGTGATATAAATCAAGTGCTTTGCGCCACTGATCGCGCCAAAAATGTCTTCCCAACATCTTTCAGGCACATAGTAGCCCTTTTCTTTAAGATAATCCGTGATTTCGTCATCAATTACATGTGCATCTGGATAGAGTGTAACATGACAACCTTCTCTTTGCCTGAGGAAAGTGTGAGGCACACCAGCAAATGTTGCATTTTTTATCCCCTGAGACCAGTTACTATCATTAGTAACATCAGAAAATTGTACTCTCACATGAATCTTGGAGCCTCCACGGATCGGGTGACGATCTTCGTCCTCGATTGGAAGCCATCTGTCAGCTATTTGACCATTTACAATATCCTCAGCAGGTAGGTAAGCTCTTCCAATTAGTGTTGCTCCAATAGGATTATCTTCTTTAACGGTGAAGATGATGTTTGAGACTTCATGTGCAGAATAAATGTGGAATGTCTCATTCCAGTGTGGATGGGATAGTTCTCTTGTTATCAATCTTGTACGACCCACCCTGGCCCTGTCTAGATCAATGGTTGCATATAGTCCAGCACCAACAATCTGTGTATGTTAAACGTTTGGTTAAGAAGAGAATCCATGTATGAGTGACTAAAAGTGAAGAACGATGGTTCACTATTGACCAAAAACAATTGAAGGAAAAAGTCTTGTTTTAAGTCTATCACCTATTGTCACGCACAATAACTCTCTACAAAATTTAAATTGTTAACCGAGATATTAACTTAAAAATATAATAACAAAGCTAAGGTCATGAGTTCAAAATTTAGCGTCATCCACTAAAAAAATATTAGAACTTTTCATACATACATGTATATATATATATATACTTCCATATCCAAGATATTTCCAATTTTGAAAATTCTTTAGTTTTGAATTATTTTTTTACATTTGTGCTAGTTATGGAGTAAGCGTTATGGCTGTCTTTAATATCGGATAGTTTCAAGGATTTGATAACTAAAATAGATTAATAGTTATTAACCCAAGGACCACTAAAAATTTACAGAAGTAAAAGGAAATAATTGTGACAATATGTATAAGAGTAATGCTATATATGTATAATACATCGTGAATCAAAATGATTTTTTGTATAAAAGAAAAATGGTTCACAGGAATAGAAATATACGTTTCATGGTAAAGGGAGTACCTCTGGCCGACAAAGTATAGTCGCCTTGACTCCCGCTAAAAACTTTTTTGTCACTTTTTTTGGATTAGCAGTCTTCACGATGCCATGGAAAAAAGAAAGAGGAGGGGACAAAGAAAAAAGAAAAGGTCAGCAGAAATTGAAATTTCTGAAAAAAAATTTGTTTTTTTTAACAAATTGAAATTTCTGAATTATGAAAAAAAAAAAAACTGACTTTGATTTTTGTTTAAATTTTAGTTTTTTTTGAAAACTAATTCAAATATTTATTCAAAAAAAATATACTGCCTTTTTATGAAAAGAAATCAATCCAAACAGGTCCATTTGTGACAACTTTTTTCTTTCAATAGTAGTCAACAACAAATGAAATTGATATCAATTGACTGGTAATATTGTCGTGTCTAATTATTAAGAGTATTCACAGACTTTAAGTTATACTAGTTCAACAACTCATTTCTAGCGAACAACTCAAAAAGTTTATTGGGGGTAAAAGAGAGATCTCTACATAGGACTTGGAAGCATTTCTGATGTAGAATTTACGTAATTTATAAATGAATTTTGTGTAAATCTATATTTACAAATGAAGTTTCTTGTTTGGAAAAATAAAAACGTATTAATTCACTTGTTACTTAGCACAAAAAAAAAAAAAACTTCCTTTATTTTATTGACAATTCGACATTAGATAGTTGAACAAGATAAAAAATTCTTGACTAGCACATCCATTATATCATAGTTTACAATTAAATGTATCAATCTATGAAGTGAAAATATAAGGTTTTGATTTTCAATTTCCACTTATCTTCTATATAGAGTCGTGAAATTTTCGAATCATGATGATTAACACACCACACATCTTAATATAGACCATGATAGAGAATTAAAGATTGTAAATATATGTTAGGAAGTACACACTATAAAATTTGATTAAATAAGAATAACACATCCATTTACTAAATAAAAGATCCGTAACGAGCATTCTCTAATAAGCTCAAACTTAAAAACATTTTTAATAGAGTAAATTATATATTACTCTCCTATAATTTGACGTATGTGCATCATACCCCTTTATAATATCAAAATTAGCTTATTATCCCCTTGAACTTTTTAAAAGTGTGTGAACTTGCAATATTTTAACATCTCTATTAAAAACTTAACTTTTTCAAGAAAAGACTATCATACCCCTAAATAAAACATCCATGATTTGCACATTTTAAAGAAGTTTGAGGGGTAATCAGCTAGTTTTGATATTATAGGGAGGTATAGTACTCATAGATTAGAGTTTCAGAGAGATAATATGCAATTTATTCAATAAGTTTTGATATAGATTTTGGACTAAAAAGCACAATACCAGCATATGTTATGCAACTCCCATCAAAACTAACAAAAAATAGACGACAGGGGGAGGGGGGGTGGATATTTGCACACTTTTACGAAGTTTGAGGGGGTAATTAGCTAATTTTCATACTATAGGGAATATAATGCAAATAAATCAGAGTTTAGAGGTAATATGCAATTTACTCTTATTTTTTTAATAGAAGATAAAACAAAAGAATTCCATAGACCCATGTGAGAAGACAGACCGAATTTTAATTAATAAAGATAGACAATGATTCAAGACTATGAATGCTAAGTACTAGTTAAAGATCACAACATAGCTAGACAACATAAACTTATGTTTAATTGTGTATATTTTATTTCCTAAGTTACTCCAAATATTTTAATTAGCTAGAGTAAAATTCGAAAACAAAAACTAAGTCAAAATTAACATTTATATAGATTAATTTTTTTCATTTAACTTAAGAAATTTGACGTACCGGGCCACATAAATCCAACCCGCATCCACGGTGTATCCGATCAACCTGAAATATGGTCACTCGAAGCGTGCCATGGAGTCGGTGTTTTACTGTTGGCTCTTCTGACTTCATATAGACACTTGAAAAGAGAGAAATAAAAAGCAAGACAAATGTAAAAAATAGTAGAGCAAAGAAAAAATGGCGCATGTATTATTTCAAATAATAGGACAAGAAACTAGCTATTGCAACATACTAAGGGCGTGTTTGAATTCACTTTTTTCCCTTAAAATATCACATCTATTTTACCAAATGCTAAATTTCAACTTTTGTCAAAAAGCTAGAAATATTACTTCTGGAAAAGAAAAAAAAAACTTTTGTTAAAAGTTAAAAAAAAAACACTTTTGAAAAGAACAAATCCAAATGGGCCTAAATGGAAACATGTGAAATCTTTGCTCAAACCTTATTTATCTTAACAAGGCAACGATTTGAATATGTCTATGGCTCTCAATAAGCTTGGAGCATTATGAGAAAGATTACATACAACAATAGTTCCATCAAAGATATAGACACAGATAGAAATGGAGACTAGAAAACTTAATTTGTTGTTGCCAAGAAAGACATATCTTCTACTTGGATTATTCTGTACTCAAGTTTCCTGATGGGAATACTTTAACGTAGTGGCAACCTTATGCTTTTTTGTATTGAATACGATGATGCTTGTACGTATGAAAACTTCATGTGTATTTAGTTGAGAGAAAGAATCTATTCCATCTTTTTTACTTGGAAAGTTTGTAAGAATCTAAGAAGAAATGTATACAGATAAAATGAGCGTTAAGTGATTGGATTATTCTATACGTGTATTAATAATCCAAAATTTAATGGATTTGGATTCCCTTATAACGATCAAAATTTTAATATTTGTATTTGATGGGTGATGGTACTTGTAAAGGAAACCTGTGTTTTGATATTAAGAAACACTAATTTTATCGGTTCACTATTAGAAAAAAAAATTAATTAGCAACAGTTAAAATCTATCGATATTTTGTCAGTAAATTAGAAAGGACGGCAATAATTATACAAATTAATGACCTTGATAAATTTTGTCATCCGTACCTGTTTTTCTTGTGGCTGTTGGTCTTTTTTTTGATTCCATCAGTATACGAGTAGGCCTCATATGGACTTATATTTACTTGTTTGTGATGGCCCGGATGGCCGTTTGCCAAAAACAAGAACGATTTTCATATTTTCCTCTAAAAATTATTAAAAAAAGGTAAAATATACCAAATTTTCTGTGGTTCATAAAAAATGTATCGAATCCCTTTATAATTTAAAATTTTCTTAATAATTCTTATGATTCATCAAAAGTGTATTAGACTCTCTCGCCATTAAATCATTAATGGATCATTGTTAATCATTTGGCTCACCATCATCATAATGGTCATTAATGATTAAAGGTGATAATCAGATCATGGGATACACATGCAGGCCTGAGGTCTTGCGTTAGAATAAGAAGAAAGTAATATGGTGAAAGCTCTTAACATGTGGAATAATGCAAAGCTGTTGCCACATCTCCTTTCTTCAGCACGACACTCCCGCACATTGTCCGCATGGTCTAGCAAAATTTCACCCGGACTTCATTTGCTAGCCTAGCGAATTCTTGGAAAACGTATTACATATCATGCACTTCCATATCACACGCGAGTGACTTCATCCACTTGGCTAAACGTCTTATATGATTATTAGGTCCCAACAAAAAAGACATATTACACAAATCAATGGCGGTTATTATCAAGTGCAATCATGTCATATGGAGTAATGTCTTATATGAATCGTATTCTTTCAATCAAACAGGATATTTCAATGATTGCCACGTCTGTATTTCGAAAAGTATCCAGATGATAGGAAAATTATTCCAACCGAATTCTTCCGAAATTTTCTATTTCAATATCAACGGGTTCTTACCAGACTTAGAGATGGATACTGAGGAAGACCGGACCCCCTTTTTTTCTTTTGATTTTTGTGATCTGTTTCCCTCTTTATTGTTCAAAGAAGAAGTCGTTTTTTTAAGTGTATACACACTTTCTATGAGAAACGATATAGACATAGTATAGTGGTTGTCTAACGAGATACTATGCATAATAAGATCTTACCTCAGGCGAATCAGATATTGTGCATTTACCGCTTGTTTGACTAGAAAATAAGTACAAATACTCCCATTTTTTAAGTGAGCAAGAAAAAAAAACTCGTGGATTCTCACATTATACTTGTATTTTTTTACGATATTATTTATTCCATAAACTACTTATTAACTTAAGCATTGAAGTTAAAATAGGGATAAAGCCCGCTGTTTGATTGTTTTGCTAACTGTCAAGTACCTAATCAAAGAATTAATTAAAAAAAAATTATTATTTACTACATACGGCATTTTTAGCCTTATCAGAAGCAATAGCCATTTGGTTTCCTATTTCAATAGATATTTCTCATGCCTCGTTCATGGCTAATTTGCTGTATCGCACTGCAGAAACCACGATAGTAGCCTCATTCTTGGACAAGTTGAAAATCAACATATTCTCGATGATATTCACATTTCTTGTCACGTTATTTTTCAAGTCTCCTTCTTAATTCGTAGAGTGGTAATTAAGTTTGTTAATTAAACGGCTAACCATTAAATAATTGACAACCTATCACTTGATTGGAATTTTATTCGATTTGTCTTTCTAACAAATAGTTGGCAATGCATTTGTCTGATTATTGCCATGGAAGTTTCCGTGGCAATTTACTATTCTTTTTGAAGTCAATGTTCGTCGCCATTCTAGTCCATCGCCATTTTAGTTTGTCACCATTTCTTTGCCATTGTTTATCATAACATTCAATTTTCATCCTCATTTATTTTCATGGCCATATGTAAACATATAAAATTTTATATTTTTGTACATATAAATTTAGACCTACAAGTAATAAATATAAGAATTTATAAGCTTGAATTTTTATTTGTTTCTATACCTATTAAAACTTAATTTTGAGCTATCTTGAATTTTTTGGAATGAGTTCAATTTAATTTGGTCTGTTAATCAAATGGAATAATAGGGAAAAATTTCATAAATGTAGGGATGGGTATTTGGTTATTAATCAAATGGAATAGATCAAGCTAAATTGAGCTTTTTTTTCTTTTTAATTTTAAAAACCGAACCGAAATTTTTAAAAACTGAATACACCAAAGCAAATATATATTTCACTTTATTTGGTTCAATTGGGCTAAAACCGAAATTGGACTATAAATTCTAAGAAAAAAAAGCTAAAAGATTGAAAAAACAAATTGTTGCATGAAAATACAACAAAATCTAAATCAATCACCCTTATTTATTAAAATATATCATAAACAATATTACTGAAATCATGCACATAATTAAATATATAAGCCTAATTAAATTTGTTACAAATTAAATATTTTAATATATAAATTACTATTTAATTAATTCAATCTATTTCGTCTCTTTTTCTTACTAATCGAACCAAACTGAATAGACCAAGTAATTGAATTGAATAGATTGAACTTAGTTAGATACGGTGTAGTTCAAGTTTTGCTCACCCTTACATAAATGATCTCTAATATTTATGGAAAGTGTACCTTTCTTTTTTACTATTTTAAAAGTGATTCATTTGGTCTAATGCTTACAAAAAAGCAATTTAATTATTATTATTTCAAAAGTGACTTAGTTCTCAATATTTGCAAAAGATTACATTTTCATTTCTATTATTATGGGCTTACATAATTAAGGAATGAACATTAAAGATCTTTTTTTTTTCTTTGCAAATATTGGAGATCAACTAGGTGGCTTTTAAAATGGGACAAATTCCACATATATTTCCCAGAAGGTATCATTTAGTTTCAATTTCAAGATTGACCTACTTAGTGTTCAATATTTTAAAAAAATTAATTTAATCACTATTTTTTAAAAATGACCCGTTTTCGCTTAATGTTTGACAAAAAAGTACTTACTCAATCCCTAATTAAACCTGCAATAATTTGTCATATGATTAACATGTGACCAATTACCACAGAAGAAATTGACAACTTCCAGAAATAGTAACAATCTGCCGAACCACTTTTAGAAGTAAAAGGAATTAAATAGATGTTATTTTGCAAGTTCTGTGATCGAATAAGTCACTTTTAAAGCAAAATAATATTTTTAAAACAATAAAAGGCTTTGTAAAATTTTTATGAAATTGTTAAAATGTGCATATGTATCTGTTCTTACTGATTTGCTAGTTACGGTCAAACCGAGGGGTAACAGTTGGTCCACGACCACAATCATTAACCTCTGCGTATAATCCCCTTTTCTGTTCCTACAAATTCTTCCAAAATTCCCTTTCCATTTCTCATTTTTACACCCAAAAAAAAGAAAAAAAGAAAGAAAACGCAGTAAAAAAAGAAACCAGGGATTGGTTTTGATCGAGTACGTAAAGGGCCATGAAGTTCTGGAAGCACCTCAGCGTGATGATTGAAGAAACACTACCTGATTGGCGTGACAAGTTCTTGTCGTACAAAGATCTCAAGAAACAGCTCAAGAAAATATACCCAAAAGATGAAATTCATGATCATGATAAAGATGATCATGATGATGTTGTTGATGGTGATAATGGTAGGCCAAGTAAACGGCCCAGGTTGAAAGATGAAGAGAAGAGTGAGATCAACGGTGGAGATGGTGTTGTGGACAAGGAGGTGACTGATTTCGTGAAGCTTTTGGAGGAAGAGATTGAGAAGTTTAATGGGTTTTTTGTAGATAAAGAGGAAGAGTATGTTATTAGACTTAAGGTATATATTTCCATCTTCTTTTTGGCTTTATTGGTTGATTTTCTTTTCTTTTTTATTTTTGGGTTGATATTGCAATTTAATTGGTATTTATGTTCTTTTTTAGTGGTAGATTTTAAAATGTTTAATTTAATTTAAATTTTTTTGGGTCGATTATGTGTATGTTAGTACTGCAACTTGTATGTATGAGCAGCTCAAATGGACTGCTCTAGGAGTGATAGCTTGGGTTCGAATTTCATTGAGGGTGAAGAAACTAAAAATAGAAAAGAGGAAAAAGATTAAAAAAACGAAAACTTGCATGTATGAGCATGTGACTATGTGTGTGTGATCTTGTTTTCTAGTAGAGGTGGCATGTTTGTTTTAATGTGTGTATTTGTATGTTGAATTTGCAAGATACTGAAGTTATCATCTTGTGAGCAAGATAGGACCAAATGGTGGAAATAAGCTATGAGAAAAGTTGAGGCAGGCTGCATACAAAAAAATTTCAAAATGGGTGACTATTCTTTGAATGTCACGCATGACGGGAGCTTCATCCATTATGTTTATTATCTATATTTTGGTGTGATCTTGTTTTATGCTAGAGAGATACATGTATTGTATGATCATTGGTGACTTGACATGTCAGTTTATGAAGCATGACGTACAGCATTTTTTTTCCCCCGGTTTTCTGAAAAAAGAAAAGATGAATGAATTAGAATTTGACTCTATTGGCTAATGCCAATGTGGGGCAAGCCATTTGTTGGATATAACTTTAGTCCCAATGATAGATTCTCTCCAAACATGGTTGCAAAATAGGTGATCTTAAGAGAAATCAAGATTTATGATTATGTTTTTGCTTACAAACTAGTGCTATTGGGGGATTCGTTGAGGCAGTCTGCTTTTGATGTGGACAGGAAGATCACAACTGCCTCTTATTCTTAGCAGTGTTATCTTGTGTTAATCCTATAACAGGTGATGCAAGATAGGTTGCTTAAGGATTCCAGTGAAGAATTGAGGAAACTCGGAAGAGAGATAGCAGACTTTCATGGAGAGATGGTTCTGTTAGAGAATTACAGTGCTCTTAACTATACAGGTATAGTTCGCTTATCATGCTACACAATTGTACTACTACTACATAGGTCTTTAATAATATTGACCAAAATGTGTATAATAAAAGTGAAAATAGCAGCTCCTGCATATGAATTAGACTTTTTTTAGTTTTAAGTATGAGTAGTTTTCATATGTATATATATGGAATCCTGCTTTCTGTTTATTTTGATGGTATAATTTTATTACCTCTATCTTTCTGTAAGTTAGTAAATTGCTGATAATAGTAATGCTTTGTGGTTTATAAAGTTTGATATGGATTCTTTTGGAGTCCTTGCAAATCCTTGTTGAGATCTGAATGCTCCAAAATTTATGGGCTAAGGGAAGCCATTGAAAAATGGGGGTGGTTTATAACTTTGGGTTACTGGATTACTTTGTTGAAAATGTTGATTGTCTTTTGTTTCTTTGGGAATATCAAGGGATTATACCCTGTCACAGATTATATGACTATTTGTTCCTTGCTGTAATATGCTAAAAATGTTACTGAGAAATTCTTACAAGAGTGTTGATGTCTGTTTTGGATCATTCTGTGTAGTTATATGGCATAAGCTAAATCTAGAAAAGAAGAAGAGAGGTTGTATGAGGATTTTTGTTTTTGCTTTCTAGTTCACACGAAACTGTTAAAATCACATTTCTTTTTGCTGAGTAATATACTCGTTCCTAGATGTTGCCCTTCTCTTGGCTTACTGTTAAGCCAATGATTATTATTTTATATGACACTAAATTGTTGTGATTTCTTTCTCTTCTCAATCACTAAACATTAGTGATAGTAACTATACTTCAGGTCTACTGCTGCTAATTTCAACAGTCTTCTAGCAGCTAACATAAATCAATTTAGTCAATTTGCTCTGATCTCGCATATGTGCTTATTGTCCATCTCAAATTGTAACTATTGTGTTCTTATTTCACCACATATCCCTCTGAAATCTATTATATTCACCATCATTTATTTTCTTCCTTTGAGGTTCATTACTTCCAGTGTCTTTTTTCTACTCAGAAGTTCAAAAATTGCAAACTTCCCTTCCCCTCTACTTTGTAAATGTTCGTAATACAAAAAAATCCTTAAACTAACTTCTCTACTTAATTTAGGTGCATTAGTCATACATCTTAGTGGTCTCTTTTAACCTGAATTTTGTAAGTGAAAACTAGTATGTTTTGTTCTTTCTATCATCATCTCTTCATCCTATTTCATGTAAAATGATGTAAAATGCATCTGTTCATTAATCCCTTTTGCCATATTGTTGGTTTTATTTGAAGACACCAACTTAGAATTTTGATGTTAAGATATGAATAATCTTTAGAAGAAGTCAGGTACCATCATAAATTAAGTTTTCTTTTGTTTCTCTGGAGACTTCTCTGTCCACTTGGAGTATTCTCCATGTCAAAGTTCTGGTCTCACATATTTCATCTACTTGGACTTGAAGCGTTTAAAGATTTCTTTTCTGTTTAGCAATCAGATCTAGAGTAAAGATTGGTAGGAACTAGGATGGCTGATGTTAAGGAACTTCATACAGAATCTAGAGTTAAGTGCCAGTGGTGTTTCTTTGTATAATTTCTTTTGAGACCCAGAATGGTGATTGAATGGACTGTTTCTGAAACAGAAAAAAGGAAAAAAAAGATCACAAGAGAAGAAGGGAGGAGATTAACTATTTAATTGAGATGGTTCCCCTTAGAGTAGCTTTCAGTAGGAAGACAAAGTGTTAGCTTCTGTATGCAAAGACCACCATAAGCAAACTAAGCCATGACTATCATCATGTCTTTATATTCAATTTCATGCATTGTCTGTGTGGGCCTTTTCTTTCTTTTTTTCTTTTTTCTTTTTTTCTCCTGCTCTTTAGTCTTCTGTTCTCAGGCCACTGAATGCATCATGAGCAGAATAGGATAGATTTCATATTCTTTTCTCTTTCATTCCAGACAATCTTGATGATTTCCCAACACTATTTGCTTTTTGCAGGACTAGTTAAGATTTTGAAGAAATATGACAAGCGAACTGGTGCTCTTATCCGCTTGCCTTTCATCCAGAAGGTCCTACAACAGCCATTCTTTAAAACTGATGTTTTGAACAAACTAGTTAAGGAGTGTGAGATGATGCTTGATCACCTTTTCTCCCGAAAGGCCCTATTAGCTTCATCTCAAGTAACTGAAGATAAAGGAGACCACATTGACAAAGGTGGGACAGAAGAAGGTGCAGAGAGACTCAGCAAGGTTCCTGAAGAACTTGCAGAAATCGAAAACATGGAAAGCACTTACTCAAGAGCTGCATCTTCTGCCCTGCGCATCTTAAAAGAGATTCGAAGTGGAAGTTCTACCGTAAGCATGTTCTCTTTGCCTCCGGTACAAAGTAAAGAGTTGGAGGAGGAGGTTTCAAAGATCGCTTCTCCTGTAGAGCAAGCAGCTAAGTAGCTAAACTGACAATCTTGGTAGATTCTCCTGTAGAGCTAGCAGATAAGTAGCTACATTGACAATCTTAGCCTGAACTTTGTTATTCTAACTATGCCATTCGTTGTTGAACATATCTGCTTCTAGAGGTAACTCTTAGTTGTTAAGACATCCTTAGTGGTAGAGAGTTGTAGATAATCTTTTTTAGTGGACATTGCCTTGTATATTTATGCATATGAGAACCAACTTCATAAAGGGTTTTATACTCCTACAATTTTTTAATCTCCTCAACAATGTTCTTCATAGTCTGTAGGTCCTGATCACTTGGGTTTTGGCCCTGAAATTTCAGCATGCCGCTGTTTGAGGTAAACTATTCTGCTTTTGTTGTTCAGTTTTTGTGATTTACTCCATCTTCTCAAGGCATTTCCACAAATCAGATTTCTTTTGCTAATTAATTTGACTCCTCTTTTTTGAAGCTGCATATTCCACACAGATTTAACAACTTGATCACACCCTTCCATTTCTGGCCAAAAAGGGCCTCAAACTGTAGCATGTTTCCTTTGGTTTAAACTATGTTTCCAGCGTAAGCATTAGAGGGGAGTGGTCAGAACCTATAGCTGGAGGAAATTAACCCAAGCTTGAGGAAAATCTCTCTCCAATCAAAATTAAAACATGCCTTATCAACCTTCACTTTGACTAGATTTGCCCATACCTCTTGTTGCTCCAAGTGAAAAAACAACTTTTTGCCAATGAATCCATCAGATAATTCTCATTCAAGAAAGCATTGCAGGACATGATATTTCTGTTTGCTTCATCTCCGACTCCTAATTTCTCTCCAATGGCAGTAATATCATTGAAATTCTGATCATAAGCCACAGGCGATCCAACTTACTTCCGATATCAGTGATTTTCAGCCATAAGCATTATCACTCATGAAAGTCAGAGCACCCATACACCAATATCAACCACCATTCCTTTCCCTTACCATCCTTCACCCTACAGTTTATGAAATTTCTATCCCTATTTTTCACCTCAATGTCAAAGTCAGAGTTCCACATCAGAAGCAGACCTCCTGATTTACCAAGAGCTGGAGATCTAATCCGGTTATTAAAACCTATACACGCAACTACACACAGTACTTTCTTAAACTTCATTTTTGTTTCAATTAGGCCAACTGTAGAGAGCTTTTGCTGCAGCATAAGCTTCCTTAAGCTCCTTGGGGCCTCCTTGTCAATTCCAACACATTAGACTCATGGCTCCATCGGAGACTGAATTGGGTCAGTCTCTGAAACCATCACTATGCCAACTTCATCCTAACCAGAACTTCAATCTCCCTTACAAATTTAGTTTTGCGCCCCTTGCTTCTTCTTACACTGCTTTCCAGACCGAGAGCATAATTCAATGACACCGGTATCTCCATTAGGGACAAGTACAAGGTAGTAGGATAAATGCTCAAATTGATGCCACCTGATTCTTCAATTGCTACCCGACTATGGCTTTTTTGTGGACTAACGGGGTGATTAACCCTTTAAGTAATAAGGCCTTCTCTTCATTTATATAATTTCTAATCAAAGATCACTTAACCACTTAAGTAATTAGGTTTTCTTTGCTTTAATGATATTAGGTTTAATTATAGCAACAAGTAATACATGTCGACCTTGAATGATGCACCTTTTTAACTGAACAAACTCATCTTTTCTGAGGCTGTACCTTTGTTCAGTTGTGATGGAAGCTAATGGTTTGATAAGTGAGCTTTATCCTAATTATAACTATATTCTGACAATAATAATGCAAGAGAGGAAGGCGATATAGAGGAGCAACGAAGATCACAAAGGGAGAAATGGAAGCCACCGCAAGCTCATAAGGTTAAGATTAATTTTGATGGGACGAACGAAGCCGGAATTGCAGTAGTTCACCGTAATGAACATGGGAAGATAGTAGATGGTGTAGCTAAAAAAATCAATTATAGTGGATGGTGTGATTCTGTCATTCAAGTAGAGATGTTGCTTTAAGAGAGGCATGCCTACTAGTCACGGAGGAAGGATTGCAGGAGACCCTCATTGAAACAGACTGTTTGGAGCTTGTCAAAGGTTTGGAGAGTCTGCATTTAGTTGGACCACTAACCATCTTATGCAGGACGTCAAAAGTTAGATTGAAAATATTAGAGACATTGGAGTTGTGCGTATTTGTAGAAATGCAAATGAGACGGCAGCTTGGTTAGTAAAGAATGTTAGGCTAGATACTTCACCAGAAAAACTGCTGGTCTTTTTATGCTTTGTACCTTGTGTTTGGCACCACTGGTATTGGTTAATTGAAATTATCAATGAAATGCTTTATCCTTTGCTAAAATAAAAATAAAGGGTCTTAGTAACTGACCCTGATTGAGATTATTATGCATCTTAGCTTAAAGAAGGCAAATCCGTTCTCCTATTGTACATCCATCTTTCTTTCCTGTGGATCATTAGCTTAGAATTGCTGATGGCTGTTTAGATGATTATCCATTTTCTGGAGTGATTTGAAGTTCTTGGCGATGTGAAAATCAAACATAAATTGTCTGATACAATCTGGTCGTTCACTATTTTTCTCTCCGTAACAGCGGATCTAGCGTATCTTCTGTCAGTGGGGGTATATTAAAAGTTAAGTGATTTTGGTAATAAATTACCAAAGTTAAATTATTTTGTAGATTAAAATACCGAAAATAATAAGAGATTCTAAACAATTTCGTGAAATGCATGTTAGGTTAATGCCGTTCAACTTTATTCTTCTCGTGAAACCACCACCAACGAAGATAACAAGAGATTCTAAAGAACTTTGTCGGATGTATGTTACGTTAATGTATCTTGAACATATTCTTTGTGAAATGTATGTTAGGTTAATGCCGTTGGACCATACTCTTCTCACGAAACAACTAACAATGAAAATAATAAGAGATTCTAAGCAATTTTAATGTCTTTTGGACAATATACGATTAGGAAGTAGCTCAAGTGGTTGAGATATCCTCAGTAAGGATGGTAACGGGACGAGTACCTTGCCTACGAAAGAATCCCAAACTCGCTACCCGAATAACATCTCGATTCCCATTTCTGTCCCATAGCCTCATAAAAATTAAATGGGAATCCTATTCCCAAACTGTTCCAAACTCGTGAGTACCTAGAACGTTCCAAGCCCGATAAAAAAAGATAAAATTTAAATAAGAATTTTAATGAGAAATGTTCTGAATTCGAATTCAAGATATGTTCTCAACTCCAAACCCGAACTCGAGACCCGGACACGAATTAAGTCACTAAATTTTAAATAAGTTTCCTATTTTTGCCCAAAAACTAAATAATATCCCTAAAATGCATCAAGATGATAAAATTTTAAAGAGTAAAAAGTTAAAGGTTCAAACCTTACTACTACTAGAAAGTAATAATCTTTTCTTAATTTTGAGTCCATAAAATATACTTCAATATGCATATATATTATACATGTGTGTACCAGATTCGGGAATGCGGATACCCAAGGGATCATCGTTCTGGGTCTTTAATAGAACGAATTTTAATCGGGTCGGTCGATGCTAGTATTCTAAGTTACTCGTTCCATTGCTATACCTAGTCTTGGGTTCAAATCCCAAAGAGAATCGTGGGCTGGGTTGGGGGTGGAGGTTCATAAAACAAAAATTATGTCTTTTGAACTTTGTCGCGGATGTTTCTTTGGTTTCTTTTATGAACTCCATTGGTCGTCCGTGGATTATAGGTGCTATCATTGTATATAAATGCACTTTTGTATCCTACTCTGTAAATCCCATTTTCCTTGAGCATATAGAAATCTACGAGTACCATTTTCATATGCCGCTGCTTTGGTGAGTTTAGTAATGTAATAAGCCTCCTTGGGATAATTATCAATATCTCTTCTTATCAAAATGAGATTAGGGGGGCGCCCTTTTTTTTTTAAAGAGCCAGCCTGTCTTTCAATATATTGGCAATTATCTTAGTCATTCTCTTATACAGTGTAGTCCCCATAGCAATGGACCCCGGTCTAGTGAGGTTTTGCTTTTTTGGGAATCATTGCTAGGAAGAAGGATTGAATTGCACCTGGTTTGCTCCTGTTTGACTTCAATTACCATATGGAGATGGAGATCATCTTAATTATATTCAACATCTGTAGCTCAGTGGATAGAACCTCTGTTTCCTAACCAGAAAGTCATAGGTTTAACCCCTACGGGGCTTGTTTGTCCTTGTTTATTACTTATTAATTTGAATATTTATACTTCTTTTTTTTTTTTTCTTATTTCTTACTTTATTTCTACTATAACAAAAAGAACCACCCATGTAAATAGCACTATTCATTAGAGTATTTCCAAGAGTAAGAGTGTAATTTTATATATAAATTATTTTATTCTTTAATATTTTTCTCACTTTCTTTCTTTCTATTTAATGGTATATTTTTTTATATTATTACTCTTTTTTTTTTTCATTCACTCATATGCAATCACTTTTTTCGCCAACCCATTTCGCTGAATTCTTCGCAAACCTAAATTGGTTTGCATGTATCTTTTTTCACTTTTTTCTCATATAACGATCTCTTTCACTTGAACCATCTTACCCATCTGATTAGATTTGAACTTTGAGTGTAAAATTTATAATCAAACTCGATCTAAAAAAATCTAAATATTTATTTTTTATTTTGCACAAATATCTTAATATAATTTAAGATAGTCTAATATTTAACCGAAAGATTAAGGGATAGCTCAAGTGATTGAGACTATCTCTCACAAGCGTGAGGTCCTCCGTTCAATTTTATGGAGGCGGAGGTTTATAAAATTAAAAAAAAAAATCTAATACTTAATCGAACTTAGACAATGATCACAATAATATTAAATAATTAGGCAATATTATCATGCTTTGCAAAGCATTTTACTACTAATACATCCATAAAAAGACCAAAATCCAGACCGAACTCGTGACATCTCTACTTTCCTATCTACCTAAACTACAAGCTTATGTTAAGTTAAAGTTGTTCGTAACTTCAAATTCACTTTGCATGCCTCAACAACCATATCCTAAAACACAACCAGAATGAAAATATAATCACTATATGAGCCTTAGAGTTTACACATTCGTGAAAATGTGAAATTTTGAAATTACACTCATATCATGTCTCTCGTAGCCGAAGCGCCAGGTTACCTTCAAGTCTTTTCCGATGGCTCTGTAAAACGATTTGCCCCAGAAGTAGCCACCCCTTCCACTGAAACAACAAATGGATACAAGTCCAAGGACATTGTTATTGACTTCTCAAAACCAATAACTGCAAGAATATTTCTTCCTGATACACAAGAATCCACAAGTCCCCTCCCAGTGCTAGTCTATTTCCACGGAGGTGGATTTTGCATTGGCTCAACTACATGGCTAGGATACCATCTTTTCCTTGGAGACTTATCTGTTGCTGCTAATTGCATCGTCCTCTCTGTAGACTACCGTCTCGCCCCAGAAAACAGGCTTCCAGTTGCTTATGATGACTGTTATAGCTCACTTGAATGGCTAAGTAACAATGCAGGAAGCGAATCCTGGCTTGCAAGAGCTGATCTATCGCGTGTTTTTCTGTCAGGCGATAGCGCTGGAGGGAATATAGTTCATCAGGTTGCTGTAAAGGCTCTTCAGGACAAAGCTATTGGGGTAATAATCAAAGGGTTGTTGCCAATTCATCCATATTTTGGAAGCGAAAAGAGGACTGACTTAGAGATGGTGGAAGGATCAGCTGGGGATGTGGAGATGAATGACATGTTCTGGAGACTAAGCCTGCCGGAAGGGTCGGATCGCGATTACTACGGCTGCAATTTTGAGAAAACAGAGCTGACAGCAAATGAATGGCAACAGTTTCCAGCTACGGTTGTTTTTGTTGCTGGATTAGACTTCTTGAGAGAAAGGGGAGAGATGTATGCGGATTTTCTGCAGAAGGGAGGCGTGAAGAGAGTGAAGCTGATTGAAGCAGAGGGCGAATCGCACATTTATCATGTGTATAATCCTGAATCAGATGCCACTCGTTTGCTTCAGAAGCAAATGTGTGAGTTTATACAAAGTTATCTTTAGAATCTGAAAGATTGTTAACAGTCTTATATATATAAGTCTGCAATGCTGGCAACAAAATTTAGATAATGAATAAAGATCTGACTTTACATTGGTAGCTGATCGGCTAACCAAATCAAATCAAATGAAAGCTTTTATCTTTACTAAGTTACGTTGGCTGTATAAATTTGACGACGCCACTTATTGTTATCTCATCCGTTCACACAAGAAGCATCAATTGCAGGGAGCCAAGCCTGCCAAATTCCATTTCCTATCACCATATACCATACCCGTTCACCAACAGCGCATAAAAATGTCTATGTACCCAATCGTCAGGCGCCAACCCCCCGAAAATTGGAACTTCTGAAGACTGAAGCAACCTAAAAAATTTAAATTTAGATTATATTTGGAACACATATAAAAATAGAATTAATGTGCATATTTGACATGAAAACTCTTTTGCTATTTAACTTGATATTAGATTTGTCATATAAGGATTGACCCATCTCCCTATATTATTCATTCTTGCTATTAATATATATATATATATATATATATATATATATTGTCTCACAAAAGTAAGAGAACAACTAATTAAAAATGGACCCGGATCTTGAGACACTATAGACTTAACTTCATTTATCCATATAAGAATTTGTTCTATTGATTTTATTTGAGGAAATGAGGAGTAATTTTTCATTCTTGGCAGCAAGAAAATGAGAGGAGGATACAAGCTTATGGTTAAGCAAGTTTTGACATAATGGTGTTTACATAGACCTGTGACACGAGGAGAGGTGACTGATATGCAATTGCTTTGCACGAATAAAAGTTTAAGTATAGTTGTAAGAGGGAAAAAAGATCACAGAAAAGTCTCCATAATACTAGAGATAATATACCTTATATAGGTGTGTTAAATTTTGCTCGTAATATTATAACGATGTGAGGGGATATTTTCTCTTCCAAGATATGCCGCAGTAATGATATATATTGCACAACTTTCTTCTTTTCCCTTTTGTTTTTTCATGAAAAAATGATAGGGACAGAGGTATGGAACTGACTTTAGTGTATTAAATCCATACGTTAAAGGGTAACATAACAACGTCGATATGTTCGAGTGGTTAAGGAAACGGATTTGAAATCTATTGGTCTTCGCTCGCGTAAGTTCGAACCCTGCTGTCGACGTTTATATCTTTTTCCTGTTAGGAATCAAGGACACCACATATTTATACTATATTATATAGAAGAACCTTTTGCAATATAACGCATAGATAGCATTCTTAACATCTTTTTATCGCATGACGCTCTTACATTACGTTTAATTGTGAAAATCGTGTTTTATTTTAATGAAATTTACATTAATTTTCTAATTTATTTTAGTATTTACAGATTAAATTCCAAAACTATGACATGCAATGTAGATTGGTTGCAGATATCTATGGTAATTCTCCAATTTGGTTGTTATTAAATAGTGACCTATTTTAATTAATATATTTTTTCTTATTTTAATCTTCTTCCCATATTTCTATACTGTTTCTCTTAATAATTTTAATGTAAATCATTTTACCAAATGCTTTAATTATTTATATTTTGTTTTGTAATTTAACTCAAATATATATAATTTAATTATTTGAATCTATCTTTTTGTAATTATTTAAAAATAATAATGATATTTATTTCAACATACTGCCACCTATTTTATTTTTTTGAAAAAATGTTATACATATAAAATAACATTTTGTTTCTCCGTGCATTGCGCGGGTGGTTGACTAGTATGTTTTATGGTTGAATTTCTATATTATTGATTCAGAAGAAAGAAATTAAAAAAATATCGAATTTTAGTAAACGAATAAAAGACGGTAAAATGTTTATTTGGATGGGCTTTTAGGAAAAGTCGTTTTTTTTTCCCCTCACATATGACTTTTGAAATAGTAATAGTTTATAACTTCTATATATGTATACACACACATACACACATGTTGATCAATTCATTGGAAATAATAATACATTTATCGCTGATAGAATATTAAAAAAGAGTCAATAAATGAGACGTTCATAGAGAGCAAACATGTCAAAATTACGAGTTTATTCTCATTGTGGCCATTCTTAGAAAACTTATTTCAGTCACTAATCTTTTTCCAAAGATTTTTTAGAAAACAATTTAACATAGACTAAAAACGTAAAATGTAAATTAATTTCATTACATCTTCCAAGGAAGAAGAAAATGTATTGACGGAAGAAGAGATAATGATGAATGTCATCTTTTGGTGGGGTCAACTTTACATCTCCTCTCTGCTCTCCAGAAGCTTCACTCCCCTTCTAAAAGCCACTCGCTAGTCGCTTCCACCCCATCCCACACACAAAAAGCTTCACTTTGCTTCCAGGTAATATATATTTTCCTCTTTTCTCTCTTAATTTTAACTTAACTCAATTGCGTTTTCTTTTTTTTTTTTTTTTGTAACTTGTTTTTATATTGATAAAATGTTGGCATGCCATATAATATTTTGCTGGTCATCATTTCTTAATGTTGTTTTTTTTTTTTCAATTTAAATGTTGTTGTGTAGAAAATTATTACTGGTGCAGTTTTCTGTGTTTCTGTCACTATTTTCCAAACTCTATACAAATTTTTTGGTACACTGATGACAAATATAAATTTTGAAATATATTTTAATTTATGATTATACCATATAATATAGTAATTTAGATGATGAATAAAAATTTACCGTGTTATGTTTAATTTTTCTTTATAGTTGGTTTACCGCATGGATTATAATGCAATCCTTACGTATGCTACCGTGTGTGTATCTATACTTATTATATAATAAAGTTCTTAAATCCATATATATTATAAATTAGTTTATCCAAAATATAATTCAAAATGTTAACTTATTATGTAATAAAGTTCTTAAATCCAAAATATAATTCAAAATGTTTGCAACATATAAAACTCATTGCAGTGCACGGGTGAAATTCTTAGTTCTTGGTATGTGTTTTAACAGTCCACTGATTAATTTTCTGCTTTTTTCGTGTTCTTATTTATGCTTGGAGAAATAAAATGTTTCCTTCTGTTTTGTATTGGTGCATGCAAATGTTTTTCTTTCTTTTTACATGTCATGGATGATGAAATATCTTCAATTTTCAAATCGTGATGAGGATATTAATTTTATTGTTTATTGGCCATTCTGTTTTCTTGTGTCTATAGGATTTGTTTACACAAGCACGTAATATGTATCAGTGCTTGCTAGGCGTTTTTATTTTTATCTTTTTTTCACATTGATGCATGAGAAAATGCAGTCTTTAGTTCAACCCTTTAAGGTTCTTTTGGATTGATTTTTTTTTTTAAAAAAAAGATATTTTCTTAACAACTTTTATAAAAAGTGATTTTGAGCTGGTTTCTGAAAATTGTTTTTGAGCTTTTCCTTTTTGAGATCAAGTTTTATAAAAAATCAAGCCAAATAATTATTGTAAAAAGAATGTGTGTTTTTCCTAAGGGGGGAAAAAACCAATCCAAACGTGGCTTTTAAATGAAGTCAAATAAGGTATTTTTCTCACCTGGTGCAAGTCGGTTATGAAAAAGTGATCTATTGCATGTAGTTCTACTTGCTGGGTTCGAGAAAGGGTAGGACTTACTTTGGTGCAACTGACTTACCTAACTTGTATGTGTTTTCTTTTACTTTTTCTTTTGATCTTCATCCAGGTTATTGCGTAAAGCTATATAAAATCAAAATGGCCAAGTATTTTGGAGGAAAAGACCCTTTTGATGATCCGTTCTTCACTCAGCCATTTAGAGCTTTCTTTGATTGGAATAGTCATTATGGTGGTGAGACCAGTTCTAGGAAGCCAATTACCATTGAGGAAATAAAGTCTGATGGTGATGTTGATCATGCTCATCAAACTACTGAGCCAAGCCAAGAACTTGTAGAGAAACTAAAAGAAAATTCAGCTAATAAAGGCAAGTTTTTATTGGTATATTATTTATAACTTGTTTAGTTGTTTATGCTGTTTTGTGTTCACGTATGTGTCTATATTGCTTGTTTTGTGTGAAAAAATTGGGGTGTAGGGGCACAAAATTATAGTTTTCGGAGGGTAGCATATGGTGGGCTTGATGGATGGTACTACTCTTGCTCTGAGGGGAGGATGACTGGTGGTGATGGGGTTAGTAATTTACTTTGTATGCAAAAGTTTGGTTCTAGTTAGCTGTTGGCTTGATTATGATGATTTCGATGCTTTCCATGTAGGTTTTTTTGGCAGAGATTAAAGAGGAGGATAAGATAATTGGTGAATCACTGCATACAATTTCCAAAGGGATCCAAGAAAAGGTATATGCCATTCTGTTTACTGTTCTGCTGATTTGAGGTTATATATGAATTGAGACGAAAAAGGTCTAAGTCAATTTGGTGAAGTGAAAGGTTCCTGGATACAGACCTAAGTTGTTTCTTTTGGTTGTTGTTTCAACCCGGCGCCCTCCTCTACAACTCTGCCCCTTATGGGATTTCAAACGGTTTCAAACCTAAATTTGTGCTGGACATTTGCTGAGAATAAACACTATGACTTTCTATAACAACTTAAATTCAAGGAAGAACCTAAATCAAAATACTAGTCTGTTAAGTAACCACTTCAACTTAAGAACCACCACATTCTCTAAAATAAACTCATTAGCTTTAGTATTTGCCTTTATGGTAAGCTTTTGATCTTGGATGTGTGTCTTTGGAACGTACAAGTACGCCATGACTCAACAAACAGTTTATGAGAATAAGGATGGGGCGTGTTGGCATAATGTTTTAATTTAATCATCTGTACACTTGCCTATGCAGGGGCATTCTGTTACGACAAAAAAAGATTCTCATGGCAGAGAAGATACACTTCAGACTTTACACAATCTGAATGAAGGTATATATTGTTTCAAATGCCACAACTGATGTTTTAGTAGAATTTTCTTTTTCTGTTCTCCTGTATCTTACGTGAAGTTATTTTAATGAAATACTAGATGAACTGCCCAGATTTGAGGAGAATTGGAAAGTTAGCGCTGACAAGTATTTGCCTGGTTGGAACACTGGGTTTAATTTACTTGAAGATGCAGGTTGGTCATTTAGTATTTTCTTATTAGTGAGTTGATTCATTTTTTTCGTTCTGTAGTCATGAGACCATCCCGTGTGCAATGATCGACCATTGTTTTTTGTGTACAAATCGATAATGCCTTCTATATTGATGTCCGCACAGACTCTGTTTAGAATTCTAAAGATTGGCCTTTCAACAGATTAAAAAATTAGGAAATAGATATGCTTCAAATACGATATGTCTATAAAATGATCGTTTGTGTTAATACATTCTAGCTATGGACACTAGCCTACTTCTAGATTTAAAAGTTTACCTGAGCTTGATGTATATACTTGCATAAATCCATGTTTATGTTGTTAAGTATAGTGTTTATGAGATGCTATACTTTTTGCTTTTATATGTGGACTTCTGCAATAAGGATATACTGTGAAGTTCTTTAGAATAAATGTAGGAGATTAAGGATCGTTCTCCCTAATCATGGCAGATATCAACCAAGACATAGTGTACTCACTAATCCTTTTCGATGGATGTAGGTTCTGGCAAAGGCGACTGGGATGGTTTTCCGAGCTGGAGCGGCTGGGGCGGTTGGCCTTTTCCGTCTATTGAGTATCTTGGAAACGTTGGAGCACTGGAACCATATGGTCAATCCAGTGATGCTCCCAAGGAAAGAAGAATTGTCCCAGTAGAGTAGAATATATTGGAGTGCTTTGCTGAGTAGCCATTTTACCTTTATATTGAGCCTTAATACATCACGATCTAGTGTTGGAGACGTCATATGAGGACTACTAGTTGAGTTACCGTTTCATGAATTGTTTTGGACAAATATGCAACCGTAAGCATGGGTTCTGAATATTTCTTTTCCTTTATGCTGTACGGTGAATGATTTGAATGATTTCTTAACCTTTTACCTACGGAGGGGCTTATATGTGTCTTCAGGCGAAACGGGATATCGGGGCATATGGGGCCTACATGGGAGTAAGCCACAAGAATTATATCACAGACTTGCACGTAAGAAATTTTAAACAGAAAAGGAAGGAAAACATGAAGTGAGTTAATCAAGCTTTTTTAGTTTAGTGACAAAAGAGAAGCCTATGGTTATGTTTAATTAATTTGACCCATCCAGTTCCTTCAATTTTCATGTATCTTCGTCACAACCGTAGATTTTTGGACACCAAAAGTACTTATTCAGACACAGAGTACACTTGCAAAGTCTTTTTCTGCAGTTCTTCTGCAAGGGGAAATCAAGTGGGTTTTTTTTTGTTTTTTGAACTATTTTCTATTCATTTAACTTATCTTTTAGCCCATCTGCATAGAAAATGATTTTTGTTAATTAACTAAGTTCTAAGTGAGGTGTTTAATTATCTTTGAGGTTTTTAATTACTTGTCTTATATTTTAGTTACCTGGAGGCAATTACTTGTGAAGTTTGTCGTCGGTGCTAGTAGAAGAAGAAAGAATTAAGAGTTAAAAAGTTCATAAAAAGGGAATTAGGGAGTAACTCGAGCGGTTGAGACGCTTGACCTAATATTAATCCTATTAGGGACAAGGGGAAGGGTCGGGACTAGGGGGTTCTTGGGAAAAAAAAAGAAAAAAGAAAAAGAAAAGACCATACACAGCTTAAAAGGTAATTGATCAAACTACGTAACATAATCCATAACGTCAAGTCCGCTTAATTATCACCAGTTAATAGCACATTTCTTAAAGTGCTAGGAAAATCATTCTGATATTTATTGATCCTCATGAAGATTATGAATTAATTCTTGTACCTATCAAGCAAAGTGATGAGTGTCCATATATTTTAATAGATAATTGGTAATTTCGAGCTTTTAGAGAAAGAATTATTATATTTATTCATAAAATCATCAAAAATGAAAAGAGAACCATTTTGTATATATGCTTAACACTTTTGGACATGTATATAACTTAAAATTGTATCGTATATAAATTCACAACCCTATTACAAAACATATACGCACCTGATAATCGAAAAAAAGATCCCCGAAAATCAAAACCGTAAATCGGAGAGCATACAAATCAGTCAAGAAGTAAATGAATTATACACGTGCTTCCTCAACATTGTCCTTATAAATACTACATAGGAAAAAAGTGGAAATTAACCATTGCAGCATTGACTTATCTAGCTAATTCATTTTGCTGCATGCACAATATGGTGAGATATACATGATTTCCCTATAGCAAAGAATGCCATGCATGCAATTTGCATGGACACAATTTTCTCAACTTTTTAGCTTCAACATAAAAATTAGTGTTCTATTTACATTTTTGCTATTCTTTTTCAGGATATATTTGCTTTCTTGGTGGTTTGTGTAGCTTTGTTTGGCATACACAAAGGCTTAGCAGCTACATATAATGTAATGCAATATGGCGCCGTGGGAGATGGAGTTCACGACGACTCTAAAGTAAAATTTCTTGTGTTTTACTACTGTAAAATCTTGTAATTTGTAATACTTTATTTGTGTTAATTACAGAAATTTTTAGTGCTTAATAGTTGAAAAAAAATGGAGACTTATTGATAGTGACCTGTGTAATAATATGAAGGCCTTTATACAAGCTTGGAAAGCTGTGTGTGGCAGTAATGGTGGCAAATTTTCCACACTTATTGTGCCTGAGAAGAAAACTTTCCTCCTGAGCCCAGTGACGTTCCAAGGGCCTTGCTATTCTGTCGTGGTCGTAAGGGTAAAATACAGATTTTAATCCTCTCTTAATATTATTATATATAACCAAATAAGCAATTAGTTCGAATAGTAGTAGCCTCGCTCCCACGAGAAAGAGGGCACAACTTCAAATATTGAGAAATACATTTATTAGGAAAACTTCTTCTTTACTACTCCCAACCTAATAGGGATCAATACAACATACGTAGAATTGCAACACTAAAAAAAATTAACGTTGTGCAGGTCTTGGGGAGCATTGTTGCACCCAAAACGCTTTATGGTTGGAAAGGATGTACAGCTGACAGTTGGCTTTATTTCACAAGCGTGAAAGGTCTCATAATTGTGGGTTCAGGAAGCATCAATGGCCGGGGTTCACCATGGTGGAGTAAAGCTCAGAAATCCTCCACCACTAGTGATGTTAGTGAACTCATTGAAGCCATCAATTTGATCCTCTTGCTTGGCTAACTAAACAACTTCCACATGGGTTCGGGTCATTCAATAGTAGTGAATTATTCATATAATTTATATAATAATTAACAAAGAAAAATAAATTTAAAATAAAAACGTAATGCAACTTAAGCACGAATGTACATCATATATATATATACAGACTTGGGGATTTTACAACTGGAGGGGTTGATTAAATAAGATATTTATATATGTTAAATTGACGTGCGTTGTTCTTGGTCGAGCATAATTTATTTACAAGAGAATTAAATAACCTTTTAGGTATCATTAACAAAATTTTTGGACTACTTATATGTCGTTTATTTAACAAATCTAATCTTTTTCCAGGTGAAGATCGGAAGCTGCAATAATCGACCAACGGTAAGATCGTTTCTGATATTCATGTTTCCGTACACATAAATTTTGTTGAAAACTTTTCAACTTTTTTTTTAATTATTTTTTTTTCCCTTTTATGAAGTGAAACTTCCAAAAAATTTCAACCAAACTTCAATATTTTCCCCAGAAAGAGTAATTTCTGAAAATGTTACGCTGTGCAGGTTGC
This sequence comes from Cordia subcordata, assembly GCA_028554755.1. NCBI lineage: Eukaryota > Viridiplantae > Streptophyta > Magnoliopsida > Boraginales > Cordiaceae > Cordia > Cordia subcordata. The sequence continues at coordinate 10,148,893 of JAPTOF010000006.1, read as the reverse complement.
AATAAGAAGCCTGATGTCACATAATTCTTTAAAATTTCTTGCTGTTTTGGTACTTTAGTCTATATAAATTCGTCTATTTTGCACTAATTTTACCTCCAAAATCTATAATCATTCACAACATGATACGTTCATTCTGCACGTGGGAGTCATGGGAAAAAGAGAAATTAAAGATTTAATAACGGTTAGAAATTTTTTTAATAAAAAATGAAAATAATTTTATTAATAGACAGCTAGCCAACACTATTTGTACCGAAAACACAGTTCAATACATCGAATAACCTCAAAGGAAGAACATTTATCCAATCATGAGATACAGATATTATCTTTCCTCGTTTGCCCAAATTGTGTGCTCTGTAACTAAAATTGATTCCTGCTGCCTACATATTAACCTGGTAATTCCCTGCAGAGTGTACGCTTCAGTAAATGCAATTATCTTCAGCTGCGTGGATTCCACCTGATCGATAGTCCCAGAAACCACATCAGCATTGACAATTGCTTTGATGTTTCTATCAATCGTCTCAGAATAACTGCACCTGAACAAAGTCCCAACACTGATGGAATAGACATCGCTTCTTCCTCTCGAGTTCGTGTTGCTAACTCAATTATTCAAACTGGTATCAATCTCATTAATCATGATAAAAATATGTATCCCTTTAATTTTTGTTGTTGGTTATTATCGTATACCTGATTCGGTAAAGAACTAGCTAAATAATAATCCAAACTATGAGGGGTCCAATGTCGATTAATCCTGCGAACTGGAAGAAAGCTAGATGCCGATGTGGCCAGTCAAAAGCTCTGTGACGGTCAAGTTAGAAAGCGTGTAGATATTTAATAATAGAGAGAATAGGAAATTTCTTTATTGGGTATGATTTCAGTGCAGATGAGGGGTATTTGTAGGGTCTTGTGTAACGTCAATACCAATAACGTAATATTCCTACGATAAAGTTTCATGTACTGGATGTTGTCTTTGTCAAGTTAGGACGCTTATTATATAGAAGTTTGAGAGTATCACAGAATGATATATAACCATATACGTTTTTATTAGAACCAAAATAGGTAATCATTTTGATGTTAAACAGGTGATGACTGCGTGGCAATCAACACTGGAAGTTCAAGTATCTCTGTCGAAGGCGTTGCATGTGGACCAGGCCACGGTGTGAGGTGAAATTCAAAATACCAAATTAAATTATTTTCTAGATTATTGAAAATTCTTACCAATCTGAGTAAAAATTAAACCACACGTTTCCCTCTAATAAGTGCAGCGTGGGAAGTCTGGGAGCTCAAGGATCTTATGCCATGGTGAGGAATGTAGTCGTGAAACATTCCAACTTCATTGGATCTCAAAATGGTATTAGGATCAAGACGTGGCCGGTAATGATTGACATTTGACTCTGCACGATTTCGAGATAGTTAATTTGATTTTTGGATAAATTGCACCGAACTCTTTTATGTTTATCATAAGTGCATGTTATTGTTTTTAGAGTAAATGGCATATTACCCCCTTGTAGCCTGGTATAAATGCACAATACTCCCTAAAGTCTCAAAACTATTTGATTACCCCCTTGAACTTTTTAAACATGTGCTCACTGTCCCTCGCCGTCTGTTTTTGGTTAGTTTTAACGGGAATTGAATTTTATGTACATGTGTGGCGTTTTTCATTGCATAATATGTATAAAAACTAAATATTTTGGATCATTTAAACTCTTACACTTTTTATAAAAACGATTAACTCATTCACTCCCTAAAAACTCAAGGGGTAATTTTGAGACTTCAGAGGGTATTGCGCACTTATGTCAGACTACAGGGGGTAATATGCCATTTACTCTATATATTATGCAATGAAAAATGCAAACACACGTGCAACACACAAGCGTAGACTCCAACTTCCGTCAAAACTAACCAAAAACAAACGGCGGAGGGGGGGGGGCAATTTGCACACGTTTAAAAAGTTTGAGGGAGTAATCAGATAATTTTGAGACTTCAGGGGGGTATTGTGCATTTATGCCAGATTACAGGGGGTAATATGCCATTTACTCTTATTTTTAATTTCAAAATAGATGACTAACCCTCCTATGGTGTTCAAGTATAGTACACATGGCCCAAAAATAAGTACGATTGTACGAGACTTCCATATAGTCTTCAAATATGTAGCACATATACTCCTTAAAATGGGTATTCGTGCCTATTTTAAAGTTATAGAGGATGACATGTACTTTTGATAAATCAGATAGAGGTTCTATGCAATTTACCCTTAATTCTTCTCTAAATGTTATCTGTAACGAGAATTTTATATATACTAATATATAATCCCCTCATAATAAAGTTTTCTTAATTTGTCTATAATAGGGAGGAAAGGGATATGCGAGTAACATAACATTTGAGCATATCACACTCAAAAATGTTGAAAATCCAATCGTTATCGATCAGTACTACTGTGATGGTGAATACCGTTGCCGGGCCCAGGATAAGGTAGTTTTTATTTTTCTCAATTTGGTGCTCTTACCTTGCTTCTTTTGTCATTTGCATTAAAAAAAAAAATCTTTTCGGACAAAATATACTTTTCCTTGTGGTTTAATTTGTTTAATTAGTTTCCTATATCTTTATATTTTAAATGACCATATTATGTCTTATATTTTTTAAAAGGTAGCACATAATCTCATTGTCTAATTTTTTAATCCAAATTAACGTATTGTATATAATATTTTTTTTTTGTGTCTATGAATTTTGAAACTTACAATTTGCTATATTATATATATATATATATATATATATATATTCCTTATTTTCACTCAAATAATAACAGAAAAAAGATAATGATTATATTATACTATCTTTTAAAAAGTAAAGGGAGTAATTCGATAAATTTAAAAAATCCTAAAGGTAATCAGTTAATTAGACAAATCATAACGGATTAATGTGTCATTTCTTGAAAACACAATAGGGTCGGGTAATACAGTTTGTTTTAAAATATAGTGGGTAATCAACTAGTTAAACAAACCAAAATGAGAATATTGTGCATTTTATTCTTTTTTTTTTTTTAACCTTCCATCCTCAATTCAACTTCAACTTCAAACAACTCCCAAATCCAAATTATCACTTCTGGAAAAAATAATCTCAACAAACCACATACATTTTTCCTAACTTGATATGAGTTCTCATGTTAACGACGCTCCAGCCATCTGCTGTTCAAGTGAGCGATGTTAAATACAGAAATGTGCAAGGGACAAGTGTGGGAAAGACAGCAATAAACTTGGAATGCAGCAAGAGCAATTCATGCACCAACATCATTATGGAAAACGTGAACATAACATCAGCTGTTTTAGCACAGAAGACTTATGCCTCTTGCAGCCATGCGCATGTAAAAGCCTTCCTCACCAAGCCTGCTGTATATTGCTAGTCATGGTCTTGAAGCATTCTCTCTCTCTCGTTTTTCGCTCTTCCAAGTATTACAATAGGCGCTTACACGGTGTAGCGCGCGTGCACTCTATTAGTGCTGTATTTCTCACCGTATATAAATAATATGTGCATTCGTTATTTTCGTATTAAACGTCCACAACTTTTAATTATTTATGGATTTTATATTATATATCCATAATTTTCATAGTTTAGGGTCAAGACTTTTTGCTGCTAACAATTTTTATACAATATGTTTGTAAGTTTAATTATTGAGTAAATTGTATATTACCCCCCTATACTCTGATCTATATGCATCATACTCTTATAATATCGAAACTAGCTAATTACTCCCTGTACTTTGACTTATGTTCATCATACACCCTGAAATTCTTTAAAAGTGTGCAAAACACCCGCCACCGACTATTTTAAAAGTGTGCGAAACTAACAGAAAATGGACAGTAAGGGAGTGTTTGTGCACAAATTTAAAAACTTCGGGAGGTTGATTAGCTAATTTTAATGCTATAGGAGAGTATGGTGCACATAGTCAGAGTTCATGGGGGTAATTAGTTAGTTTTGATACTATAAGAAGTATGACACATATAAGTTAGAGTACAGGGGAGTAATATGCAATTTACTCGTAATTATTTAAGATTCTTATAGTATTATGTTAAAAAAATTTTACATATATGTTCACCAACGAATATTTATAAGTATTAAATTTTATATTTCACAAGTTTTATACTATATTCATAACTTTTTGACCATATATTCACAAATAGTCTATATTCTTTCCTCTTTTTTTTAAATAAAAAAATTGATCCTTACTAGTTTAAAATATTTAAATTAGTTCATAATATTTTAGAAAAATATTCAAATAAGTTTTCAACATTTCAAAAAGATAATCAAACTTATTTCATTGCTGGAAAAATTTATATTAGTCCTCAATATTTTACAAATTTACTCAAATTAGACCTTATTTTAAGAAAAAAATGAATAGAAAAGATTTTGACCAATTTGAGTAAGTTTCGAAAACATTGAAGACCAATATAAATTTCTCTTCCAAATAATAGGGACTAGTTTAACCATTTTTGTGAAACATTGAGAACTTATATAAATATTTTAAAATAATAGGGACTAATTGACTTTATGTGTAGAATATTTAGGATTAAGTTGAATATTCTTAAAACATGGGGACCAATTTAGAAAATGATGATAATAATCTGGACTTATTGAGAATTTAACCCAATGAAAGTATTTGTTGTTTGGTTAAACATGCAGGATCTAGTTTATGGGCTGTTAATTTTTGTCATTAATCTAAACTAATGGATTGCCATCCATGGCCCAAAATCTAATTACCCTTTTTAGTTATTGGTGATACCTACCTTTTTATGTCCGAGTAACTAAGATCATTCATATACGGCTCTATGCTCATATAAATAAATTAGTTTTAATAATAATAGGCTAATAATAATAAATATTTAAATTTTTTTATATTAATATGAGAGAATCTAATTTTTGTATGAGCTAGCTTTGTCTATGAATGTCACTTTATTTTTTTATTACTGACTACCCCTTTTTAACTTTTAGTGTGGGGTTTTTGTTCGTTTTTATATGTTTGCCCTTTTTTTTTTTGTTCTTTAATGTGGTATTTGGACTTTGCCCTATATTATAGTAATGTTCTTTTTGATCCTTTGTGTTTATGTCCTGGTGTTGAAACCTATTTGTACTTCATGTTGATTTTTTCAAAAGAAATATAATTTCTTTAAAAAACACATTGATTTTGCAATAAGTATTTGACTGCCATTTAAAAAAAAATTAAAACTCGAGAAAAATTCAAAATTAGTTTTTTTTTCTGAAATAAAAAATTTTTAGTCTCTCAAAAGCACTTTCTTTCAAAAATTATAAAAAACCAATCAAATGAGCCCTTGTACATTAGTTTATTTCTTTGATTTTCTTTTTTAGATTAAAAGAATAAATAACTTTGCTTCTTTTTTTTGGTAAAAAGAGAAATTCATATTAATAAAAGATCCAAGGAGAAATGCCTTTCTTTTTATCAAAAAAGGAAAAAAGGAAAAAAGAAATAATGAAAATTATTGCTTTCTCATTATAAACCATATCTTTTAAAGCAAATATCGTTCATCAACTCTCATCCCAAAATTTGAAAGGTCCACATCAAACTTTTATAACACAACAATCCAAACAAATCCAAAAGAAAAAAAAGGAAAGAAAACCAATTATAATCCATAACCAAACTCAAATGACGGGAAAAAAAAAATTACGTATACAAAAACTGTTTATCATCTCTATCATCTAAACATAGATAAGATTAAAAAAATCAGAAGAAAACAGACAATAACCAATAGCTAAACCAGAGAATTAGAGCCTGTTTGGCTGAGCTTATCTGGGGTTTATAAATGGTAAATAGTAAGAAATATGTAAACTAGTATTTTTTTTAGGTGCTTATAAATAATTTTATAAGATTAAAAAAATCAACTTTTTCTATTTCTATCAACTTTATCTTTGTGGGTATTTAACTTTCCTATTCCCTTGACCCAAAACAAGGAAAGCAAACCCATTTTTTTGTTCCTCAAACATCCATTTATCAGATCGTCTTATTAAAATCTGCCTGATTCACTCAAAAAAGCATTCAACTGTTCATCTTTCTTGTATTTAGCATGGATTTAATTATGTTCAAAACCAAACTCTTCTACACATGAAGTAAATATGAGATGAAAAGAATGCCAAGGGCAATAAAACCAAGATTAACAACAAAGATTAGTTAAGGGTCTTTGTTGTTGCTTAAGGTGACGGGAAAAGAGATTGAGTCTCTGACGCCTTGATAGGGCTTAAGTCGCCTTCATCTTTAGCTTTTGCCAGTTTACATCATATTTGTAAGCTTCCTTTTATTGTTTAACTTTAATCGTCAATTTTTAATTTCTACCAAGAAGAGAATAGTACCATTAACATAAAACACTAGATTATAAGAGAAAAGTTGAGAATAAAAGGAAAGCAGAGTGGCGGAACCGGGGGAGGGGGAGGGGGAGGGCGGGCACAAGTGGGGGCGGGTTAAAACAATTTCGCAAATTATATCATACTCTTGCAGGAGCACAGAATATGGTCTATCACACTTAAAAAGAAAAAAAAAAAAAAACAGATCAAATTATGAAACTCCCTCTCCCCCCTCCTTTCTCTCTCTCTTATCTCCTTTCTCTCCTCTTCTCTTCTCTCTTCTTCTCCAATCATCATGCCACTGCCAAGCCACCATGCCGCGAGCTTCAAGTTCTCTTCAGTGCCGTCTCTCTCTCTCTCTCTTCTTTTCTTCTCTCTTCTTCTCCGATCATCATGCCACTGCCAAGTCACCATGCGGCGAGCTTCAAGCTCTCTTTGGTGCCGTCTTTCTCTCTGTCTTCTCCTTTTATAAGCTGTTTGTTCAGTAAAATCCACAGATGATCACAATATCTATTAACAAGTACAAAATTGACAAATATTTATGCATGAAAATAGTCACAGATATTTGTTCAGAATAAAAAGGCTGTTTATTCAATATTCATAAGTTGTTTGTCCAGTAAAATCTACATATCATCACAATATTTATTGACAAGTGTAAAATTGACAAACATCTATACATAAAAATAGTCACAGATATTTGGTCAGAATAAAAAGATTATTTGTTTAATATTCATAAACTGTTTATCCAGTAAAATTCACAAATTATCACAATATTTGTTGACAAGTGTAAAATTAACAAACATCTATACATGAAATCAGTCACAGATATTTATTCAAAATAAAAAAATTATTTATTTAGTATTTATAAATTATTTATTCAATAAAATTCACAGATTATCACAATGTTAGTTGACAAGTAACATTTTCAAACAGTAACAAATGTTCGTTCAGTATGAAAATTCTGTTTGTTCGTAGCGCATAAGTTATTTGTTCACTAAAATGCACAAAACATGACAATATCTGAAAAGTATAAATGCCCAAATAATCATAAATTTTTGTTCAGTACATTCACAATGCCCAAATTAGTGGAAAGAGACAAACACATACACAAAATCAGTTTGATTTTTGTAGTATGTGAAGATCAATATACTATGAACAAGCACAATTTGTGTAAGACTATTTGTTCAATTCAGTTTGATTTTTGCAAATGTTGATTCCTTCATTTTTTTGGCTTTAATTAATGTGTTTGTAGCAATTGTTGCAATAGATTTCTAGTGATTTGAAGAATTGCTGTTGCGATTTGAAGAATTGAAGAATGATTGTAGTTTAAGATGAAGGAGATTGTTGCAGCAGATTTGTAGCTAAGGTTTTGTTTGAGTCGAGAAATAGAGGAGATGTGCGAGAAAATTTGATTTAGAAAAAAAAAAGGTTTATATTGCGTGCCATGAGTGCACATTGTACCATGCACTTGCTAGTGCGCAAGTGCATCCTATAAATAATTTTTATACTTATTTATCAAAAAAATATATATATATGCATATTTTGCCCCCCTCTCCCTTACCCCCATTTCAAAAGAAAATTTTTTATTAATAAATCTGTATCTATATTATATTTTTCATCTCTTTATTTAAAAAAATATTTAACATTGATTAGCAATCTAAAATTCCAAATATTGTCACTTATGTAATTCACAAATTATTTCATTGACTTTTTTGTATTAAAAAAATAATAATAATGCTTCGCTCCCCTATTTCAATGGCATGGCTCTGCCACTGTAGAAAATGGTCGAAGACTAGAAAAGTAGACAAAAAGTTAGGTAAACGTCAAAAGACTGTAATACCCCACATACCTATTTGTTGAAACTTCCATTGAAGGGTTAAAAGTAATTTGCAGATGCATGGGTATTTTAGACCTACAAAATATAATTACCAGACAAGTACCCATTGGTTCAACTACTTATTTACAGCATGGACGAGCCACAAATTTGCAATTTTGAACAAATTTACCCCTTCATTCCCTTTTAGTATATAATTAGTCAAAGTATCCCACGCAAATGCATGGGACCCGATGAATATTAATAAAATATTATTTGAATGTATTAATATTAGTTATTTAGAGATATAAAATTTACTATTTTTAGTCGATAAAATTGAATAGTATATTCTGTCATTCATTTTCTTTTCTCCCTTTTTTTTCTTTTGGTTTCTGAAACAGATGGCATGATACAATTACTGAAGATGTATTTGTTAATAATAAGAATGACCCAAGTGGTGACGTCCACAAAACTGACTCCAAGAAGAAAATAATTTTACCTTTAATCAATTATAATTTACAAGAGAACATTAATTCTCCAAATTTTAAGCTTTATACTTAAAAAATGAAAATAGAAGCAATAAGATAAAAGAAAGATTTTTTTTTTATTTGACACCCAACGCAAGAGTTCAATTATATCAACAAAATTTTCACCATAAAACCCATTAATTTAAAACATAAGTAACCAAAACACATAATAAATTTATGAAACTTACTAAAGAGTTTAATATGAAGGAATATGAGAAAAGACCATGTTATCCCTATTATTTATCCTCAAACATTCTAATCAAAGGGTGAAAATGTCATTACAAAGAAACCCACTAAATGCATGTCCACTTTAGACATACCAAATATACATACTAAATTTGAAGCATAAAGTACAATCACCTAATGCTAGTGACAAGCTACAAATTGTCATGCTTGGACAAAATTGCCCACTCCATTGCCATTTAGTTATTAATTGAGATAGAGAGTAGTCAAAAGGCATTGTGCGAAGGAATTCTATGAAATGACAGACTATTGCAGCAAAAGAGAGAATAAATGTAAGTCAAAGATGAAGCTAATATAAAACTCGTTATCGCATAGATATGACGAAAGGAAACCATGGATCCATGCAAGTGTATATGCCATTGACAACGAAAGGAAGGGAAAGAAAAAGAGAATTGTCAAAACAATCAATCTTTACATTGCGGGAGTTAATTAAAATATATCAAGTCATGACCCATGCATGTAAGAATCACTTGAGTTTAGAAAACAATTTAAGTGATTAAAACTACTTTTTGCATGAATAATGCTCTGGTTCAAATTTCATAAGGGGCGGGGGTTAACCATCCGTGGGTGAAAGTTATTAGCCATGCATGTTAATAAGTCTGTCCTCCAATGTGATCTTATTTAAAGTAATCTCCTTAAGAAAAACTTCAACTTTTTGGTACTTACCAAACCATTAAGGTAACTGCTCCTTATTCTGCCTAAAATTACCATGATTACACTAATTACAACATGAAATCAATAAAATAAAATTTTAGACTACAAGGATTTGGGCAATTATCCATTTTTAGGCCAAAAGGATGGTTGTGACATTAAACTATTGGACACTAACAATATATTTTAGACAAAAAAAAGAAGAAATAGAAGACAACCTACCATAATTTGGTCCCTTTTCATTAATGCTATGGTCCCTATTGGAGAGTTAGTCTCTGTGGACTCATGTTCTTCTTTTTCACGGCTGGCCATAAGATGAAGTTAATAAGAGATTCTGCGTTTAATTAAGAATTAAGAAGAGCCACATGGCATCTTAGTTGCAATGAGAAATGCAGTCCTCGTGAACCTCTCAAGCCTGTGGGCTGGGGCCCTCCCTTATCCAATTGATTTGTTTGTTGTTTGTATTAATTATGTAATGCCAAAGTTAAACGATTTAGACTAGTCTGATTGAAGAGGCGTTACCATTGTCATCCTAGTTTAATTAACTTTTGAAATGACTCTATTGTTCGAATTAGTAGCTCTTATGTGTTACTCACCCGTTCATATATCCCTACAAACACCACTTCTTGTTCGACTTGTTTAATTTAAGTATGTCGCCAGCGTTCATCCTGAGTAAGGATTAAAGTCTCCATGAGATTCTTGTCTCACTTATAATTTTCTGGTTCGTAATTACAGCGGACTTGGAATTGTCCTTCACTCCAGGGCTTCATTGAGCATTCATACTAGATTAGAAGATAGTTCAAGTGGTTAAGATTATCTTTTGTAGTAATAATGACCTCAGTTCGAATTTCATGAGAGAATGGGGGGTTGGACTGTGATAGGGTTTAAGAAAAGTGAACATCCATTCAAATCAAATTCTACTAATATAATCACTCCATTCAAATAGAATTTTGCTAATATAATTATCATTTTTAATTTGATAAGGAAATATTTTATGCAATTCAGATAAACTTTTGCTAATTACTGTCTTTGTATAACTTGTTCTTTTTAAATAATTCTTAATATGATAACCAAAACAAAAAGAAAACAAACTCTTGAATGTTTCTTTCTGGAATGTGCATGCCATCTTCGAGTTTTTCATTTTTCCCCTCTTAAACGTAAGTACAAAGTCATGCAATTTTTTGAGTTATCAGCAGGGTTTAACTTTTTCCGTAAGTAAATTCTTAAGCTCAATAATATATTTATTGAAGTGCGATTACGTCTGTCGAGGATTGTTTTAGGGTTGATACGGAATGTTTGACGCCGTTCATGATCAGCTAACCGAATCATCACTACGTAGCAAGAAATTGTAATAATTATGTAATATAACTGCATGACTCAATTATTCTAAAAGAAAAATATTAATATAATAAGTAAATATACTAATTGATTCTTACATTTTTAGTTTTAGATGACGTGATAACTTAATATGGTACTAGAGACAAATAACTAATCGGCCAACCATTTAAAAATAAATAAATAAATGCACTAATATATTTTCTATAACTTTAAATTTTAAATGAGGTGATAACTCAATGAATATCTCTATACTGAAACTTTGAGAACTAAAATACAACATATATATATATATATATATATATATATAAAATATATATAATATCATTATGGGGTCATTATTTTTTGGTCATATTATTTGGTAACCTTAATGGTACAGATAAGAGCTGACTGAAACACACTCAAGTGCACTTGCCAAAAATGCACAAACTCTTGGCCATAAATAAGATGGTGAAGCTTGTATATAAGATGGTGAAGCTTGTATAGTGCAGAGACACAGGTCAAATTGAAGATCACCATTTTCAAAGACTTCAATCGTTCAAACACCTTCACATATATCTCCAAAGAGTTCTGCAAAAACCCTTTAAAAAAAAAAAGAAAAAAGAGATGTCAGGAATTACAGTTCAAGAACTCCATCTATTCCACACCATTGATAGAGAGATCTTCACCAGGCTGGTCATTAATCTTGCTCGTGATCCAGCAGAGTCACTTTTGGTCATGGCCCTGTGGCTGTGCTTTGAAGAAATATTAAATCTAACTTGCATCATTGTGAAAATGGTGAGATTGCCTGATGCTATAGTGAATCATCTTGCCAATGAAGCTGTTTTGATTCTGAGGTGCTTAGAATCACAAACACCACCATTGCCAAGTGAATTAGGAGATCGTGAGATTCCATTCACTTGTATAATCATGGGAACAAATATTTCTGTGGGGAGGTTTTACCAACACAAGTATTCACTGATAAGTGGTGTGAAATCGTTTTTGAACAACGTTTGTGCCGATGTTTTTGCAGACATTATACTGCAAGTTGTGCCTGGAAATTCCAGGGCCATTTACAATACTCCTCTCACAATCCCTGGATTTCCTCATCCTACATTTGGGGCCATTGTTGTCATCCCAAGGGCTTTGGATTACATCATTCCGAGCAGAGGCTTGTGGGGTTCGTCGTCGCCGGTAATGGATGCGCCGGAAGACGACAGAATATTGTTCTTGACATTTTCCAGGGGGTATCCAGTGACAGAAATTGAAGTGACCCAACTTTTCACTGCCTACTATGGGAACTGTGTGGAGTATGTAAGGATGGTGCCGTCGTCGTCTTCTTCGTCATCTTCCGATCATCCACTGTATGCACGAATAGTTTTGCGATCTGTCTCAACGGTTGATCGAGTCTTGAGTGGAGGCCCTATTGCGAAATTTCGTATAAATGGGAAGCATGTTTGGGCGCGAAAGTATGAAAGGCGAGAACAGCATGATAGAGCTTAGCATGATTTTGCGATTTTTTCTCTTATGACACATTGATATATTAATGGAAACGATAAATCTACTTTTGGATGTCCGGGTTTTGGCACAAATTCTTGATTTTCGCCACTTCTCTGTTTTATCCTTTCTTTTTGCTTTGAGCTAGGAATTTCTAAGTCACCTTCGTCTTAAATCTAATCCATATCAAGTTGAACAGTAAAACCAAGAAAATCTTTCTTGACAAATACAATTCTTAAGATTTGAATTTATTTTTTCCCCCTTAAAGGGGCGAAGCCAATACCATTTTAATCAGCAACTTATTCATATTTTTGCCTCCTTTTATTCAACACCCCCCCCCCACCCTATCCAACCTAGCTCATATGTAATTCTACTCTCTTCTGTTACATCTGCAATGTGATTCATGGCAGTTTACCCATTTTCTTTAGTTCTTTGGATGAGAGGAACGTCTTCATGGGGTTGAAGGATCCATCATTTGGAGTTCATCGATTGGTTGGCCACGAATTGTCTCCATTTACGTGCGGAACAAGGTAACTGTGGTCAAAGAATAAAAAAGATATTAGCTAGGTTAACTGGTCTCTACCCCCCCCCCCACCTTTACTGTAGGTTAATGTAGAAGCAATTTACATATATAAAAGGTTAAATATTTTTACAAAATACAAATATTACTATTGTCTTAGGTGAAGTCTCATAATTTTGAAGCGTTACAATCACTTCTTTTTTAACATCACAAAATACATCCTTTTCAATTAAAAAAATTAGGCAATCGTTCATCAATATATCTCCCATTTGCTTCTTGAAAATACTTATAGAAATGTTCTTTCAACACTTCTAATTTCATTTGGCAAATTCAATGCTAAATTACAATTTTTTCTTCTCTACCAACCTCTCAACAAGATCAAGAAGTGTGGTCATTGGATTTTTTAGCGGAGTTAACTTGCATTACATATATTAGCGTTTGCAAAGGTATGTTCTGTTTTCAGATGTAGTCATCACTGTGTAAATTTTGAGTTTCACATATTTATTGAATATAATTGTAATATGTTAAGGTGATTGTTGTAAATATTAGTTTAGTGGAATAACATTTAATTCTAGAATCTTCCAATTTTATACTCCGACGCTTATGTGTTGTACCCCGCTAAGGTGGTATGAACACTTCTAATAAAATCTCCTTATTCATTTATTACGTTTGGTACCTGGAATGGAATTATTATTTCAACTTCTCATTCTTTTTCTTTTGTTTGATAGAATTAATTGAAGTCAGAAAACCTATTCCCATATAATGGTCTTTCCAGAAAAAAGAAGGAAAACTCATTTCTCACAAAACCCAAGGAATAAGTATTCTAACTTAAGTTGAAATCATAAAAAATAAAATAAAACCAAAAAAAATTATTGTTCCCTGTTTACACTCACAAATCTTCAATCATTATTTAAAAAAGTAAAAAGTTAAAAATACACATGGTTTTTTTTAACTCTTTTTTGCCTAAAAAATAAGTGTAGTTTTATTGGATGATCAACTTTTCTCTTAATTATGTTGAAAAAGTAAATAAATTGAAATCTGGTGATAAAAATAAAAAATGATTGAACAAACAATGCTATGTTTTATTGTTGATCAAAAGACAAAGAGTATTTTAGTTTATGTTAATATTGTATAAAAATATTTGTTACATATAAGTCTTGATTTATGCCAAATTGAAGAACAAGTGTATTTTGGTTAATTGAATTGATTTTTATTCTATTCTAATTTTGTTTTAAAATAATTTTACCAAATATATCAAATAAGATAATCATTCCACTCTAACTTTTTTATAGTTTTAACCAACCATAAGAAAAAGGAAAAAATATTCCATGGTCATTCTGTCTTGAATGACCATTCCTTTCCAAATCATTCCATCATACCAAACGGGCCATTAGTATGTCGATTAATGTTTTTCTATCCTTTATGAAATTACCAAGTCGAAACAAATATATAAATATATAACTACTATATGAAAAGACTCATGAATTCTTTATGAAAACGTCATTTGAAATTTACAAATTTTTAATATTTATCTTGTAACAAAAAAACACTCTAAGTACCTAACTAGCAAAACAAATAAATTAAGGATTACTGAAATTTGTTCACTAAATTTACTTATTTATTACAAAAATTTAATCATTGAAACATTATATATATAATATACACACACACAAAGATAATTTCAAACAAAAACAAAAGAAGAGGAAAAAAAAAATTGGTAGAGGGAGGGGAAGCGGGCTATTAGTAATTCCTTTTTAAAAAAATTTATCCCCCCACCCCAAAAAAAAGGGCCCGTCTGTAAACACTCCGTTTTATTTTCAGTAAGAATAACTATTCATTTCACTGCTCTCTTCCTATATTATTTTTCTTTCTAATAAGATTCTTACTTGGGTACCGAGCTTGTCCCCTGGTTCACCATGTCCTATTTTGTAAGTCCAGACATGAAAGTCCACAATGCAACCTTCATCTAGGTCCAAACCAGAAAACCCTGTCGAATTTAATCAAGCTGTAAAATATGTTACATATTATTGTCTCAAGAACGTACATTAGTTGCAGGACTTGCATGTTTACATCTTGATCGTGTCTCGGCCCAGGATGAGAAACGGTAGACCAACATTAATTCTTAATGTGGCACATATGTGTAAAGGTGGGACTATCCGATCCGTATCTGAACTTGTATCTGCATCCGCATCCGAACGGATAGGGAAAAAAAAGCTTTTTCGGATTTCGGATATATCCGATCCGATATCCGAATTTTTTTGGATATTCGGATAGGATATCGGATAGCAATTTTGCTATCAGTTCGGATATCGGATTACCCATACTTTTTTTAAAAAAAAAATTAAAATAATTTAATACTATATTAGTCAACAAAAGTCAAAACTCTAGACTTGAAAGTGCACTTCATGAAATTATCTTGTTATGTTTCTTATGTTAAAAACTTTAAGCTTTATTTAATGTGTGTGGACTATGGATTGTAAACATATAAACTTTGTATTTGGTGTGTGTGCAATATCAATTGTGGATTGTGTAGATTTCTTATTTAATGTGTATAGTATGGAGCACATCCAAGCTTTTTGTGTGTTTTATAAGTAGAGACAGGGACTATATTTTTTATTTAACTCTTATATTTAAGTATTGGCGTGTTTTTTATATGTCTTATGTTGTATAATTTTGTGAAGGACTATGTTTTCTTTTTATGTCTATGTCTTGTTTTTTTATTTTAAAAAGCAAGTTACATGCCTAAGAATCGGTAATTCAAAAAGATATTTAAATAATAGCCAAATTTTGAATTTTTTTTAGTTTATTAAAAAATATCTAGAAATCCGTATCCAAACTATCCGCTATCCAAAAATTCGGTATCCGGCTGGATAGGTAATTTTTAGTTATCAGATCGGATACTTACTTTTTCAATCCGATATTCAGATCCGAATATTCGAATATCCAATCCGATTCCCACCCCTACATATGTGCCATTGATGGAAGTTGTAGCATCTCAAGTCTTTTTAGCTGACATCATATTCGAACTCGGAATGAAACACAACAATACATTATAGTGGGTATTCTCTTATGATATCATAACGGTATGAGTAGGATGAATTATGAGATACATTAATAATTATGAGTTATCAAATCATTTTATATATTATAACTATATTAATAATTATTCATTTTATTTTTATTATCAATATGAATTATTCAGTAAACTATCCACCTAACCCTAGACAGCAAATTACAAAATTAAAACTTCAAAAAGACAATTCGATGCGTTTGCCGGGAGTCGAACCCGGGTCTATTGCTTGGAAGGCAATTATCCTAACCGTTGGACTACAAACGCTGTTGTTGATTATTTATAACTAAAATATAAGAGCGTCCACAAGCTGATTAATTTTGGCAACAGCAACATGACAAAGACAAGAGGTGAAAACACGCTAAAGTAAGTTGCTAAAAGCATAACGACACGCTGATAAGGCATAAAAGTGCAGAGGCTGCTATAGGTGATTATGTTGGAAAATTAATACAAAATAGATATTCGTAATATCTTTCATTCGTTATGGTAGAAAATAATACAATATAATAATTAATTGTTAGAACACCATCTTTTTCCAACGTTAATTTGGAGTCATGGCTCTATGTGTGACAGCTCATGATCCTTTTAATTTAATAGTAAAGAGCTCATAGCTCCAACATGATTATAAGGAGCACATATAGCTCCTGGAGCTTACGTTTAGCTATTAATACATGGCTTTGAAGCTCACAATTACAAAGACCAGCGCTGCCTATTTATAAGTGTGCATGTCTGCTGAAAGAAATAACTTTAGTAATCTAGAATCAACTATCTTAAGGCGGTGGAAGCTTATAGCTAAATCCAACTAAGCAACATTATCAAGATTATGCAAGTTGATAATTACTTAACTAATTAAGTTAAGTAATCTAATTTCTACATAATTGGCATGTGCCAAAAATCTTCAAGTGGTGCTGAAATTTTGATTTCCAAAATCTTTATTATGAAGCTAATCTTTTAAAATTGAACATTGATTTTAATAAACTACTAGGGGAAGATACACACACTTCATTATCTATATGTCACCATATGTACGTGTTGCATGGAGAGTAGATGATGGTATCCTTGTCTAGTTGACTATATTATCCTCTTGATGGTTTTAGTTGATGTTTGAAATCTCATTTGGTTATTGTTTTCTCAAGTAGGCATTATTCGAGTTTGATTCTCTTAATTTCTCTATTGATGACCAGGTTACTGTAGGAGAAAGTATAAGAAAGTGTGACAGAATAGTTTCGAAGTGAGAGGACGTTTGGTTTTGCTTATTTGGTGCTTATAAGCACTTAAATAATAAAAAGTATGTGAGAAGGTATTTTTTTCTAAGTGCTTATAAGTTCCTTAAATAAACAAAGCCAAACACCCTCTAAATCTTTCTCGAGAAAATAAAAGGAATTCTATGGTTGAGATCGTTTAAGAATATATGATAGTATAATACAAAAAATTATTTAAGAATATATGATAGTATAATACGAAAAATTCTTATTATATATAAAGTTCAAAGAATAATCAAATCAATTTAAAATCTAGTATATATTGATATGGGTAGGACCCAACCCACGAAAGATAGGTTTTGAGGAGCCAAAACAATTGTCCGAGTCACAACTCACAAGGAAGCCCTAAAGAGGTCAGGAATAATAGCAAAGGGAGATCGGGTTTAACGAGTCAACGACTGTATCCAAGAAAATGGCGCGAAGATTGGGGAACGGTTGCTCAGGGAGGTATTATAAATAGGAACTCGGCCAAAAAGCCACAAGGTACGACATTCTTTCCACTACTAATATTACACTTCTCTCTATAAGCAAACCTCACCACAATTATTTTATTAATTTGACCGTCAGAGTTCATTTGACTAATATCACTGACAGTGTACCCTTTGGAGATTGGGCAGTAGAAAAATTCCTTTGTTTTCAGGTGAAGCTTGTGCTTGGAAGAGAACGTGACGTCAGTATATGTAAGTGGGAAAGTAAGCCACCCTTCTAAAAACAAGATAAGAGGTAGGTTAATTTTCCAGCTGCATCGCCAATGCGTGTTTCTTTTCCATCATCGTCACTCCCTCGAGCATTGACTATTCCCTTAATCAAAGATGGGGACTTTTTAACGGAATTATTAGTTTAGTTATTTAGATTACGTTTGGAGACTATTATTTATACCAAATCCAACTTTTTAAAATATTTTCGAACTCTTTAGCATCCCATCCACATCATCCATAACCATAAAGTTTCTACGTAGTGAGGGTTCTCTAGAGATGTTTTTATATACTTGTTTTAGAAATGTCTAGAGTTCAGTGGGATTAAGAACTTTTTCTCTTCATAAATGGCAGACATAAGCTATTATAATTTATTTATTTTTGTATGAAATTGCAATATTTTATAAGAATTAAAACTGGTCATGAAACTTAGGGAGGGTTAAAAATGGATAGTGTCACACTGACCTTTTTCTTTTATTTGGTTAATTGAGTTTTACATGCACCTAAAATAATTAATATTCCAAAAACAAATAATGGGTCCTTTAAAAATGATAACACGTGTTAGTACCTTTTCTAGGATTTAATATTTTTATTTTTTTTGAGACCTTAATCTTAATTTGACCACTCAAAAGTTCAAGGGGAACAGAGAATCCTACCAACTCTACCAGCTACCGCCAACGTCATCCCCAGCCACCATAGGGTGCTGGCCTATCTAGCCCCGTAGCTAAGATTTATTAAATTACAACTTATCCAAAAATTAATAAAATTTATCCAAAAAGTAAATTTATTATATTTATCTTAAAATTATAACTTTTATGCTGTAAAAACATAGATTGGCAAAATGTAATGAGTCAATTAATGAACCAGATCATATTTGTGATTAAAAAGTACCAAGTTTGATTTTAAAAATTTTTGCCACAATGAATTGCTACTTTACCGTACCACTCAATTGAACCACTCATTGAGGGCAATATATTTTGTATGCCAAAACCATCTAGTTCCCCCCCCCCCCCGCCCCCAAACACACACATTAAAAAGAAGAAAGAAAAGAAAAGAAAAGAAAAAAGCATATGGAAACCCTAAAAAGTAAAATATTGTTAATGATGAGTTCGAACTCTAAAATATGGTTATGCATAAAACTATGAGCATTGCTTGGCAGGATTTCTTTTTTTTATTTTTTTATTTTTTCTGTTATTGAAATTGCACGAAAGAACAGGAAAACTTAATGAAGCCATGAAAAATTATGTTCCAATTGGTATGATGGAATCTAAAGAGAAACAAAATGCGAACCAAAATAGAGTATAACGAAGGCATTTTTACAAGGATAGGATTAGTAATAAAAACAAAAAGTTTAGAAATTCTACCAAATAACTAAACATTGAGAATAATTAAAGTATCACATTATTACAAACAAAAATTGAACCTTGATGTGAGATACAGTATCCACATTGGGTATTACATATAATATGAGAATAGTTTATAAGTTACTAGTGTTATGCATTAAAATACTAACATAAGTTATAATCAATTCAGGTGAATGAATTTAAAATGTTAGACATTCCTAATTAGATGGATAATATAAGTCTCAGTTGTAGGCTCAAAATTTCGGACTTAGAACATGGATAAAAAATGAAAAGAACATTTATCTGGCATAAGCAAATTAAGCACATATATAACGGAACACTCCGCTTTTCACTTAAAATATTATATCTTGTTAAAATAATGAAAGACAGTCCAATAATACTCTCCGAAGTCTTTTCGACATTTTCTTAAGCGATGTTGATACGTTTCTTGAGCAATCGACTTCCCAATCATTCAGTAATTATTAATGTAGTCATGTTTTCAAGCTTAAAGCATAAGTTGCATTATTGCTCTTGGCTTCCACTCGTTTTGGGCATCTTAGTCAAGTTTCAGTCGTTGAGGAAAAAGTTTAGGCGATAGGTCTTCTGATAATTATTGTTTAATACAAAATAAGTTTTTTGTCATATATGCAGGAATTAGAATCTTCTCGTATAAAAGAACCCTTGGTATATGAGATGTGTTTCTTTCACATTCTTTGTATTACTCTTCTTTCTTCTCTCTTCCTTGTTTTCATTTCAATAGGAACGGATCAACTCCCTGGACATACCCTATATTGATCTGACAAAATATTTTTAAATATAATTTTTTAAATTCGTAAAAACGCTATGTCTCCATTTAATTCCATTAGTTTTCTAACTTTAATTTTAAAAATTTGTTTAACTTTTAATGATAAAATATTCTGCATCTGTTTTTGATTGCGATCCTTTGACAAGAGCAAAAACAAAAGCATACATCTTGTTAAATCAAATCATATTGTTTAATATCGTATGGGCCCGATTCTACGTGTTTGAGAAAGCAATCGAATTCTTCTTTTTCTTTTAAAGGGTCTCTTTATCTTTCTATACATTATGTACACTACAAGAAAACATGAGAATAAGTGGCAATTTTATGGAGGTGATTTGGGTGAACTCTCGATCATAAACAATATAGGCAGCAATTTAGTCTAAGCACAGCTAATTACAGATATAGGCGACGGTTCTTGCGACCCACCACTAATTATCTTACATTTTATTTTTTTAAAATTATTAAAAAAAGCTATTGGCAGCGATTTCCTAGTAAACCATCACTAATTGTCTTGCATTTTATTTTTTCGAAACAGTAAAAATGAATTTATATTACATTTTATTTTTTTTGAATTATTAAAAAGCTATAAGTGGCAGTTTTACCATAACAGCCACCTATAGTGAAAAATATTTTTTTAAAAAACAAAAAAAAATAATTATAGGCAGCGATTTGGAATGATAGTCAGTGTTTTTCCATGATAGGCGACAGTTTTTTCAATAGATAACTATATTTTTATGTGAAATAGTTAATGAATGAATACTTAGCTTGTTTGGTAAGCAACAAAAAATTCAACTTTGAATCTTGTAAGAAGCAAGATGCTATTTTTTCTTTCCTTTTGTGTTGCACATAGGCAGCAATTTTGGGCCAAATTATTTTTTTAATTTTCTTAAATTATTTGTCATTTAAAATTATAATTTTCTCATAGGCAGCAGTTTCAGAACCGTCGCCGATGGGGTCGTATAATAGGCGACATAGGTAAAGGGCGCACAAGCTTAGGCGGCAATTTTGTCATTAGTAACGGTTGAAAGCTGCTGCCTATGTCTAAATTTCTTGTGGTGGTGGGATACGATCAATCTCTTCCTTTTAATTATTTTTTGTCCTTTTATCATTTCATTATTATTTTTACTATTTACTAGGACCAAAGAAAAAATAAACACTAAAGGGCGGATATTTTGTTTGTTAGGGAAGGCTTTATGGGCCATATTTGCTTGACATTTCACGTGGAGACCATTTAACAAACGTTTTCCTAATGCAATTGGTTGGTAATCTACATGCAAATGACTGTATAAAATGCAAATTATACTATGCTCTGTCAATATAGTATTTCTCTCTCAAGCATTATTTAATTTTCTTCCAACAATTTTTTAAAAAATAAAATAGATCTCCTTTCTCTTCCAACAATTTTTGAAAATAAATAGATAATGCTAAATCTATAAATAAATAATATTAAATTTATCAACAACTAGTACTATACGAACATGTATAGTGTCAAGTTTGTGAATATATGATTTTAGAGTTGTAAATAGCTGGATGAGCATAATGCTTCCTGATAGGGTTACTTGCGCATTTACTTTTCAAAAAATTGACAGTTTTTTTTGGTTAATTTGATTTTCATTATTTGTGAACATCATTCAAATATAGTTACTGTTATGAAATTAGGACGCATAACACATACTCACGCAACAGAATTAAAACATGAGTAACGAGAAAAGAATACGCACTATTAAACGTGGTTCGGCCCTCTACTTACGTCCACGAAAAACTCTACCAATAGAAAAGAGTACAAACTCAATAAGATTTTTTGCACAGCCCGAAAAGTCTAAACCGTCTCTCACAGTGTTCTTACAATGGCTCTCTCTCTCGCAATCTAGACCTATTGCAAGACACACACACTTATTTTAACTAATACAAGAGTTCTATTTATAGAGGACACTTCCTTGTCTTCCAAGACAAAGGATTTCTTAATCTATCAATCCTACCATAACTAAGACTCTTACCACTAGAATTTTGATTCTCATTAAGACTCTTTCCTAATTTCAATATGGACTTGGACTTAATACTTGAGCCATAACCCAACAGTTACATTTAGTATGATTAAATGGCTTGAAATAGAACAATTGTTTCAATTTTTGATTGTTTTTATTTTGTTTAATTACAAGAATTAAATGGTGTTAGAAAGTACATTCTCATATGATCATTTTTTAGGATAAAGTTAGAAAATCCATTTGTTAGCCAAATCAAAGAAATGAAAATCCACCATTGCTTCCTACCTTCTTCTTCCCAACTAATTTTCGTCACTTCTCTGGTTGAAGGCTTTCTACCACCTCTGTGTGGTTTTCTCACGGTGCTCTGACGTATGGCTAGAGTTACTGTTCTTCTCCTTTTCTTTTGTTTTTTTTTTTTTCCTTGTATGTCTTGTTTTTTTTCTTTTTTGTTGTGATATGTTTTTGTTCTTTTTTGTTGTGATATGTTTTTGTTGTATAATAGGTTTAGCTTTTTTTGTTAGGCTTAGGGCTCGTTTGGATTGGCTTTTTCAAAAGCGTTTTTTTTAACAGATTTTTTTGATAAGTTGAAAATTCTGGCTTCTAAAAAAAGCTGTATTTGAGCTTTTTTTAGAATTTCAGCTTTTTTGGAAGCCAAATTAAATAATTATTGCAAATTTTATGTGACTTTTTTAGGAAAAAAATGCTTTTTCCTAAAAAAAACCAATCCAAACAAGTCCTTAGTTTTACACAAGTCTGCATAGTGTTTTGCTACTGGCTATGCAACCCAACATGTTCCTCGTGCCAACCACGCGACAGTTTGGATTGTTTGGACAATTATGATAGGTATTTTGCTTCTGACTTGTAATCTTTTGTTAAAGCTAAACTTTTTTGAGTTGATATTTTATTTTTGTTTTATCCTTTTGTATTTAAGTTAATATTTGTAATTCAAACTTTGTATTTAAGTTAATGTTTATGCAAAATGTTTTACTATTTTTAACCCAAAAAAATATTCCAATTTAAGCGGCCATCAATAAAAGTAAAAGGAAAATTGTTAGAAGTTCTCAAAATAAAAAAAAATTGGAAAGAAAAAAATTAAGTTAAAAATCCAAACAATTAAAGAATAAAAATTTGTAAAATTAAGAATACACGTGTCTCTTTCATTTTTCTTTAAATTCTTTTCTAGTTGAAAAACATGTATAATTAGAGGGTTAATTTTTTTTTCCTGGTGTTAAAATAAAACTTAATAGAATAAGTAATATTATACTTGAATTAATTCGGATTAAAGAACCAATACTTTGGATTAATTTGGCACTTTAACCAATTCATATTGACTTCTAAAAAGAAAAAAGAAAACCACAAAAAGAGTGACTAAAAAAAGAGTGTCGGAGAAATTGGAAGCAAAAAAAGAATGATGACAAGGAGAGGACAATGAACCTCTGTTTCAGGCTGACAACAAGTATTAAGCTGCCCCCCAAGTTGTCAATCATCTGCATGCATTAAGACAAGTCTCCAACCTACGAAACATGAAGCTGTCGGTGAGATTCGTCTTCACAAGTGAAAAAGCAAAAGATAGACCGGAGAAACAAGACTTCACCACTCACCCCGGAGGCGCATGTTACGCAATACTGATTACTTATTGCACCTGAATTAAATTCGAATATTTATATAAAAGTTAGACAAATATAAATAAGAAAAGTTTACCTAAATTATGATTATTCAAGTTTAAACAAATCTCCAACCATTCAAATTACATTAGAATACTTGCAAAAATAAAATTTTGGGCTTTCAGATCGAATTTAGATATATATTTTATATAAAAATCTCAAAAGCCCCCAATATTACGAACACAAAACCCCGAACAGATTTATAATATTTTCTCAGGTTCGGCTTTTGAATTTTTATTTTTATTTTATTATTTGTTTAGACTTTATTTTATTAATTTAGATTGAATTTGAAGCGAATACAAAAAGTTAGAAAGGAAAAAAGAGAGAAAAGATTTAACACCATTAATAGATCTATTTTCCGTATGCATGTATCAATGGTGGCTCCTTCATCGGCATATCCCAAGCACTTTAATCACATGTCGCACTTAGAGTTTTTTCACAGGATTATTGCATCATTTGTGTTCTTAACATTATTATTAATCCTCCAGACCCATATGAGCTGTGGTCCAACAATTCTTTTGATTTCATAATTCTAAATTACACTTTTCGATCAGCGATGTCATTATTGCACTAATATTATATTATTCATTGCACTAATATTATATTACTTTGATATGAGAATCTCTTAAAACCAAAGAGAAGAAAAAACTAGTACAAGGTGTTAGTGTAATATTACATTAATTTATTTATATCAATTTGTTCGTGCATAATTAAGTTGAGAGGGATAGTAGTAATACTAAGGTGGACAAAGTTATAATTGAATTTGGGAGAGGAAAACATGGGATTAGTCTCGACCCAGAATAAGATGAGTATGCTAGGATGTGCTTATTATAAGATGCTTAGCTTATTAACATGAAGAAGATAATATTTATCGTCTTTTTATCTTATAAAATATAAAACATCTTATTACAAGCATATTATAAAAATTTAAAATAAATTATATATACATATATATATAAGTACCTTATAATAAACTTATAACAGTCCCAGCATAAATTTGAGATGATTTGAATATGTGAAAAGGCAATCGATGGAACTCCTAGTAGAAGATGCAACAGTTTGAAGATTGCACGCGGTAAAAGAAGCATGAGCAGACACAAATAATTAGGTTGAATGAGTCATTCAAACAAAATTTCATGTACACCGAGTTAAATATAGAGATACCCTTAACAATATGAATGGGGCCATTAGATTTTTACAACCAATCTCACATAATAAAATAAGACTTGATTTATCATTAAATAATGTAATACATTTGAGAAATAGAAAATGATAAAATTCACAGTTTCAGCCTTTGATCAGTGACTTTGCACATCTTTTCTTTTTCTTCTTTGTTTTTCCTTCTTTGTTCCTTTTTGTTATCTTGCTTGTATTTTACTACAAATCTTTTCTTGGAGATTTCAGTAATACTAGATCTGGAATGAATTTTCATTGTTCGAGCATCTTGAATTTGCTAATTGGTCTAGCATTTTGAGTTGGTGTCTATTTTCGTTTGGTTTCTGCGGGTTTTGTGTGTTCTTTCCTCAAAAAAAAAAAGTGTAGATGAGATATATATATACAGGTTGGTTAAACCAATAAAATCAACTCAAACTTTTAGTTTGTTTTTTTTTTCCCTCAAAAAAAGCATTCTTGGATTTTTTCTTGGCTAACTGAATTAATTAGTTTGTTTCATCCGCTCATAGTTGGTTTCGCTTTGAATTGAAATTGTATTGGTATATATAGCCAAACCAGACCATCTTAAATATACTGGTTTGATTTGGTTTGGTTATATATATGATAAAAAAAATAAAGCTAATTGTTTTATTTGAAATGTAAACCAACTAATTTTGATTTGGTTTGAAAAATAGTTAAAATCAAACCAAATCATGTACAAGCCTAACTATAAAGAGGCATTTGTTTATCATTACTAAATGACTATTTATCTAAAAGTTTAAAATTATAAAGAGGGGTATGTTCTATTTGCCAATTATTTTAATACAAGGTTATAGAGAGGCATTTGTTATATTAATTTATTTATTGTCTTGACGGACTATATGAAACTTATTTGTCTTAGTACACTTCCAACATAAGGTTGTGGATTTTTTTCTTTTGTATTTATTTATGGTCTTAACATGACATTTATTGTCCTTCCAAGGCAAAGCCGGTCACAAGTAGGCTTGAGGATATGCCCCCTTACGGGGTTTTCTGCCCTTATTGCCTCTTATGGGTGGGCCAAAAAATTGGTTTTGTTGTTTGTAAGCTTTGTACTTGAACAATTTTTAATATTTTTAAATAGATAATAATGAGCCAGTCATGGCTAGGCAGAAGAATACGCCCCTTAAAGGGGTTTGCTATAGTTATTATTGCCTCGTGGGCGGGCAGGGCAATTTTCTTTTATTTTTTGTAATATTTATATGTAAATAGTTTTTAATTTTTTATATAGACAGCAATAAGAGGTGAACCTATGGTTTTGGTACTAAACTTTGACACTACTATATTAATTGAGCGTCTGGTTTAAAAATTTAAGAGGAATTCATTGTATTTTGTTATCTTTCCACCATAATTTAAGTCGTAATGTTATTAAGTTATAAACACCTGTACCTTAAACAACTAATATATGTAGTACTACTAAATGAAATCACCATCACTGAATTCAAATACAAAACTTCTTGTGACGCATTCAATCTCCATACTTTCGTACCCAAGAAAGAAAAACGTGAGGGGCGTGATGAACATATTCCTAGGGATGGCAATGGGACGAGTGACTTAGGGTACCCGGCACGGTCGACCCGCTAAAAATCCGATAAAAATCCGTCCCGTTAAGAGCCCGGAACGATTAAAAATACCCGTTAGGGTTTGGGACGGAACTGAGAGTGACCTCCGGGTACCCAGAACGATACCCGGAACGATACCCGGTTCTGTACCGTGTACATACATACATACATACATATATATATATATATATAATTATATATGTACATATATATACACATATATATCCATATCTTATTATATAATTTATATTAATATCTTAATATATTTTATATTTATTAATTAATTATAGTTATATTGATAACATTTTTTATATGCATACTTATTAGGACTATATAAGAAATTATAATAGTTAGAACTATAAAAGAACTAGTTATATGATTAGTTTAAATATGATTATATAAAAAATCATACAAATTCTAGTTATATGATTAACTTTAGTTAGAATTATACTAAATAACAAACTAAGTCTAATTATATAGCTACACTAACTTTAGTTACATAGGTATTTAAATATGTTTTATATTTATTAATTAATTGTAGTTATATATATGTATATGTATGTTATACAATAAATAAAGAAGCAAAAATTATTACTTTTGTTGATAGTAGTAAGGTTTTAACCTTTTAGTCTTTAAAATTTAACTTAAAGTGGATTACCACTAAAATAATAATTCATTTTTCACTTTTTATTTATGCAAAAATGCTTATTATCATAATTATCTAATTAGAGTTATATAATTTCTATTAACATCTCAATATATTTTATATTTATTAGTTAATTATAGTTCCATTGGTAACATTTTCTTATATGCATATTAATTAGAATTATACAAGAAATGATAATAGTTAGAACTAAAATAGAAATTGTATCAATTCTAGTTATATGGCTATCTTTAATTAGAATTATACTAAACAATGGATTACTTTTTAATATGAATGGTCTATTGTGCAGGAATTTTTTTACTAAAAAGTATGTTATTTTTTTTTTAATTTATCATTTTAATGCATTTTTTAGGGATATTAATTTTTTTTGGGCAAAAATAGGAAATTGACTTAAACTGTTAGATTCTTAAATAAATAATTTAATCCGGTTTTGGGCTTTGAGTTTTGCGGGTTTAGGACATTTTTGGGTTACATTTTTTTTTTAATTTTAATTTTTTAATCGGGTTTGGGACGTTCCGGGTACCCATGAATTTGGGACGTTCCAGGAACGGGATTTATATTAAATTTTTATCCGGGTTTGGGACAGGATTTGGGATTGGGATGCTATCCGAGTAGCGGGTTTGAGATTACTTCGTGGACAGGGTACCCGTCCCGTTGCCATCCCTACATATTTCCAACGTAGAAAAGTAGCAATATGGGGGAACTCTACTCCTACTTTTTTGCTTTTCTTAGATTTCACAATTTAATGCCATTAATTGCACATCAAAAAAAGTCATCAAGCGAAGTGCACCACTTGGTAGAAATCGTCTTGATTTCATTCACCTCCTTTCGTTGGTTAATTAAGCTAAGACGAATAAGCATTGAGGATTTTCGAGATTCGCATTTAATTCCATAAGATTTTGAAGCTCCTCATTTAAATTTTGATAGTTTCGATTTTTTTTTAAAGAAATAATTCTTGTCGCACTTCTGTTTAGTTTTTGGATGAAAATAAGAGTTCGTGCAAGGGCACTTAAGAAAAATGCCCTAAATCATTAAATCTGTTTGCGATTTAGGCCAATCATTATTTTACCATATCATTACTTTAATTGCACTAATCATATATTTTTAATTATTAAAATTGGTTTTCAGTAATTTTTTTTTGGTCAATGTTTTCGGTAATATAACGTCACAAAGTATAGTAACGGCAAATAAAACCATTATCTAGGACAAAAAGTCTTCCCCACTCCCCTTCTCTGGTCCTCCCCGTGAAACAAATGATTGAAGAGGCCACCAACTCCCGATCCCCTTCAAGCGCCCGCGCGCACACACACATATATAGAAATAGATCTATCCATATAATATTATAATAAATAAATCTAACAATTATTAATTACAAATATAATTGAGATAAAATAACATTAACACCATTCTTAGAACATGGCTCAATTTTTAAATACGAAAAAGTTAGCGGGATATACTTAGTTTTGAGTCTCTCCTAATATTACTAATTGAGACTACCTCAATTTGAGATGAAGTTTATTTGAGAATTTATCAATTATTTGTCTAACTTGTCAATTTATAAATTTTTTATTAAACAATTTACGAGTTTGAAATTTTACTCATTATAACATAAGATTATATGTGAAAGCTGTCCACAGATATAAGATTTTATGTGAAAGCTGCCCACGTACACACACCTCACCAGTCACCACCAAAACAAAGATAAATGAATGAAAAAGGTTAGATAATTACCACCTTGTCCAATTTTCCACGTCTCAAGCGCCCCCCCCCCCCCCCCAAACAAACAAATAAATAAATAAATAAAATAAGATGACCCCTCTCTACTCCAAATAAAAAAGTCTAGACTCCCTTCACAGGTCCAACTCCCTCCCTCTCCCCTTCACACCCCTTGCCCACCCTACCACCGCCGCCGCCGCCGCCAGAATGGGGAAAGGCTCAGCGTCATCAGCCATCTCCGACGGAATGGTGAAGAAGATCATACTCTCCTACGCATACGTAGCCATCTGGATCTTCCTCTCATTCACAGTCATCGTATACAACAAGTACATCCTCGACCGCAAGCTCTACAACTGGCCTTTCCCCATCTCCCTCACCATGATCCACATGGCCTTCTGCTCCTCTCTAGCCTTCTTCCTCGTCCGTGTCGTCAAGCTCGTCGAGCCCGCCGCCCTCTCCCGCCGCCTCTACTTCACCTCCGTCGTCCCCATCGGCGCTCTCTACGCTCTCTCATTGTGGTTGTCAAACTCCGC
Organism: Cordia subcordata; assembly: GCA_028554755.1. Classification (NCBI taxonomy): domain Eukaryota; kingdom Viridiplantae; phylum Streptophyta; class Magnoliopsida; order Boraginales; family Cordiaceae; genus Cordia; species Cordia subcordata. Next base: position 10,119,496 of record JAPTOF010000006.1, on the reverse strand, counting down.
TTACATTTACCTCTCTGTCTCCTTCATCCAGATGCTCAAAGCCCTCATGCCTGTCGCCGTCTACACCATTTCAATTCTATTCAAGAAAGACTCCTATAAAACAAACATCATGACCAACATGGTCGCCATTTCTTTCGGCGTCGCCATCGCAGCCTACGGCGAGGCCAAGTACGATTCCTGGGGCGTTTTCCTCCAGCTCGGCGCTGTTGTCTTTGAGGCTACGAGGCTGGTCTTGATTCAGATCTTGTTGACTTCAAAGGGTATAAACCTTAACCCCATTACATCCTTGTACTATGTCGCCCCTAGCTGCTTCGTCTTTCTAACGATTCCATGGCTGATTGTGGAGTACCCGGTCCTGAAGCAATCCGGGTCCAACTTCCAACCCGATTTCGTGATTTTCGGGACGAATTCTCTGTGCGCGTTTGCTCTGAACCTGGCGGTGTTCTTGCTGGTCGGGAAGACATCGGCTCTGACCATGAATGTGGCCGGAGTGGTGAAGGATTGGTTGCTGATCGCGTTTTCTTGGTCTGTGATTAAGGACACTGTCACGCCGGTGAATTTGTTTGGGTACGGGTTGGCGTTTTTGGGTGTGGGATATTACAATCATACGAAGTTGCAGGCTTTGAAGGCAAAGGAAGCGCAGAAGAAGGCGGCTGAGCAGGCAGACGAGGAGGTCGGGAAAGGGTTGTTGTCTGAGAGGGATGGGAATGGTGTGAGTGATGCAATTGGGAAGAAAAATGAGTCACAGGATTAATTGGTAAAGTGCAAAAAAGAAAGAAAAAGAAAATCTTGTGTTTTTTTTTTTTGTTGAATTTGCTTGCTAGATTACAATGTAATGTTTTTATAATTGTTATGATTTATAAGAATGAGGTCTTTTTAATTATTGTGTTTATACAAAATTTTATGTGTAATTTTGACAAGAATAATTGGTTTTATGTCTTTACTCCAGGATTAAGTGGGAAGTCAAATTTGTTTTGGTAGCAATGTACGTGGAAAATTCTTATGCCTCATTGTGGTTTCCTTAAAATACATCGTTTACAATGTAATGTATCATTTTAGGTACGGGAAGTCTATCATTTTTCACAACTTGTAATTGGTCTTTAGTTTTTCTTGAATTTAAATTAAAAAAAAATACAAGAAATATAAATGTATTTTAGATAAATTACAGGGGCATCGATGCATTTAACTTTGTGGAAAATTGCAATGGGGGTAAAGAGAAGACAAGAATGGTCAAGTGAAAATAACTTCTTTGATTTTAGGCAAATCAAAGACAAGAATATGCGACTATTCACTATGCTTGTAACTTTCAATGCTCATGAATAAACAAAATTCCTTTGTTCATAGTTTGTGCATTGACCCCGTTAAGTCGTTTATTTTTGATGATGTGTGGATCATATTTCCAAAATGCGCTTTTATATATTTTTCTTGAAAATTAAGTTGAGTAAGATATATAATACCTGTCGCAATTAAGTTTGGATATATTGAACCCAAATCACTTACTAGTTTGGATGAAATTGAATGGTGTTTTAGAACAGAAAAGGAAAAAAAAGAAAAAAAAAAACTAAATTCAGAGGGTAGATTTGATCTACTTTCTATTGAAGTTCAAAAAATTAAAAAATGGTTTCATTTTCAGTCGATGTCAACACGGAAGTGGAACAGGAAATAACACGCCCACCCCCAATCCACACGTTGGTATGGTTGGTGTGTGAATTTTAAATTATGTATTTTTCGCTCTCGCGGAGTAAAAATCGTAACTCTGTCCGTGATCAATATAATCATGTTTTTATGAATGCAAGAGGAGCATCACATTACTTATTTGATGTTGTGACCAAAAAGAAAAAAAATTGTGTTGGATATGTAGGGTTCTCTCTCCTTTTTTTTTAAAAAAAAATTTTTTTGATCCTGTTTCCGTCGAATTCAAATTCAAGGTTTCACTCGAAAATAATTTCAACCGCTTGAGATATCTCCTAATCTCCTCTGTCTCTCCTTCCTTGTTTCTCTTCTTTAAATTTGATTTTTCTTTTTTGCCTCCCGATAAAGGGTTACCTCTCCACCTTAGTGTGGTCTTCTACGGTGCTTTGACTTTGAACCAGAGTTGCCATTTTCATTTCTGGTTTTGTTTATTATTTTTTTGTTTTAAAAAACAAATTAGGTTTATACTTTTGGATTTTCTAATTCAGATATAATATCGGCTTTGATGGTTACTCATGGGCTTTCAACCGTTGCTGCGTGTAAATAAGTGTACTTATTGGCTCGTTTTCTTTACAAGTCTATTTAGTTTTTTAGACTATTGTGAATTTCATTTTAAAATTCTCTCTTTTATTTGGAATTTCTTTTACCTTCTATCTTCCAGTGTTGTGTATGCAACTCAGCATGTTTTCACACCATTAAGGTAGGGTATCTTTCTCTTATTTGACTTTTATTCTTTTTCAGAACCTTGTTTGCTTGTATATTTACTTTTTCTTGACTTTATATTTCTATTAATATTATTCTAAATTTCAAGTTGTTCTTGACGAAAAGAAAATTAGTGTTACATGTAAATCTCTTCCACTTGATTCGTATTGACTGACCCTTTCCTCGGGGGCATTGTGTTATTTCATCCCTCTTTTTTGCCAGCTGGCATTGATTAATCTTTTGTATTTTTTTAAAATATATTTCAATTTCTTATTGATGGAGGGAAAAAAAAAAAGCGAAAGCGATCGTAGTTTCACATGTCTATCATGTCGGCTAATTTTGGAATAGCTTATAACAACTTTGCTAAATGCAAGTGGGAGAGATTGGATCTCTCCGGTAAAGACTCTTTTTCACGTAATGATTTGGAGAAATTGTAAAATATATCCAAAATCAGCGTAGAATTTACAAAGTCATCATCTATGACATGTTAGTCCCATTTGCATGTGTATACTACAAAATCAGTCTACTCTTATACAAATGTACATAGGGTAAATTGCTCAAGTTTCCCTTGTGATTTGATAAATATGTACATATATACTCTATGGTTACGAAATTAGCTAAGTCACCATCTGTAGTTTTAATAAGGGTGTACATAGACCCCCTCCGTTAAATTTTCCGTCCAAAATAACGTGTTTTAACATACACGCGCGACATGTGCGATTTTGTTTTATTTTTTCATAATAAATGCATTAAATAATGTTTTCTACCCTTAATTTGTTTAAAAAGTTAAAAAAATAGCAATTAAATTAAAAAAAAATCCACCACCCCTGCCAACCCACCCCCAACCCTACCATCCCTTACCACCCATGCCACCCCACCCCTAGCCCCAGCCCCACCCCCCACTACATCCTGCCACCCCCACCCTCGTCCCAACCAACCCCGGCGACCCCTACCCCTATCTCAACCAACCTCGGCGACCCCCACCCCCGTCCCCACCACCCCCCGCGACCCCCACCCCCGTCCCCACCATGCCCAGCGACCCCCACCCTTGTCCCGACCACATCCGGCCACCCCCACCTCCGACCCCACCACCCCAGCAACCCTTAGCCCCATCCTCACCACCCCAACCCCTTGCAGCAGCGTGCCTCTCCCCTTCCCCCCCCTTTAACCCAACAACCCCTACCCTTACGCAGCAAAACACTCCCCCTCCCGATGGCCCCCCTTAACCCAGCAACCCCCACCCCTCGACCCCCCCCCAAACCCCACGTAGCACCCCAATCTAACATACGACTCCAACAGGCTCGCCAAGCTTCCTCCCCATTCTGAGGAGCTCCTTATGCTAATTTTTGGCTTGTCAATTTTGTTGAGCCAAAAACCTCCCCAAATCAATCGTTGGGATCTTGCACCTTGTTGGTAAAGAAGATTTGAAAATCAAATGAGTATAATCTTTTTTGGCCTCTTCATTTATTAGAGAAATTACTTCTTTTTTTTTATAGAGCATTGTTTGATACCTTTGTTCTTCCTACGACAGTGGGGTGATGGGGGTGGTGTGGTGTGGGGAGGGGTGGGGAAGGGGGGGTGGGGGGAAGATGATCGGGAGATGGGAAAGAGAGGGTGGAGGGAGAGAGAGATAAATTGGCTAGTGGAGTAGTTTTAGATTTTTTTTATTTTTTATTTTTTATGTTAGATTGGGGTTTATAATTATATACTTTTAGCGTGGAGTAGTTTTGCTATTTTTTTTAATTAGATACAAATAAAATAAATTTTTTATGAGACAAAATAAGGATAAAATAGACATTTTTTTAAAATCTGTCAAAAAACTAACTGTCGTTAACTTTAGGGGACGTGTACACCTCTTTAAAAAATATAAAGGAGCATTCAATTAATTTTTAAATTATAAAGGAGTATTATGCATATATTACAAACCACAAGGGAATTTATGTAATTCACCCATGTAAATATGTAATAATAACAAACGAGATAGGGAGAGAAAGTAATTAAATAATCTGTAGTATTAGGTGGTTGTCGATCACTGCATTTACGTCAAATCATGTATTAACAACTTTTTTTCTTTTGGCAATCATGGATTAACAATTTACTTGAGGGAAAAGTATGATATGACCTCTCACTTCAAACACAAGTCCAAGTGGCAACTTTGGTAAGCATGGTGCCCCCGGATGCCCCATGTTTAAAGGAAGGAGAGGACACCACTAATACATAAGTTTGAGTCGCGTGAACTGCTGTCAAGTTGAGTGTATTGTTTTATTTGGTGTAATAGTTTTAACGAGAGTTATAACACCCGAGTTTTATCAAGTAGTAGTCGAGTTTCGTTGGATGTTTAGTGGTCAAGTTTCACCAATTGAGTTTCTTTTATATCAAAAAATAAATTTAGTAAGCATGGGAGAGATTTATCGACCATGAATAATTTACAAAGTTATTCATCTCAAAAATATTTTACTCATGACTATTTATTCATGGTCGAAGTTATAATGAAATAATTATTTACAAAAATAATTTGAGATTTATCGACCATAAATAAATTTGTGAATACTTATAGTGATGGACATAAATAATTAGTCACGAGTAAAATATTTTTGTAACCCCATGGAATTATGCGAAGATCCAAATCCTTGAACTCGATGAGAAATTGCCTAGATATAGATCTGGGAATGCATGAAGAAGGTGGAATGAGCTGCCAGTAAATCTGGGCAATTATTTCTCGTGGTGCGAATTGCATTTGAGATAGACTACTTGTGGAGGATATCAGAAAAATCGTCGCTGAAACGTTTGTTTTAACCTTCCCGGTATGCTTAATACTGCCAACAAGTCTTATGAATTGGTTATTACATCTCGACTTAAAAATTACTTTAAAAATATACTTGTTATAAATTGGGTTTTAAATATCCCTCGTGATCTTGCTAACTAATTGAACTCTTGCATATAGGGCCTGTTTGGATTGGCTTTTTTTTCAGGAAAAAGTACCTTTTTTTTAAAAAAAAAAAGTAACTTTAAATTTGTAATAACTATTAGATTTGGCTCCTAAAAAAGCTAAAACTCTGAAAAAAGCTCAAATATAACTTTTTTTAGAAGCAGAATTTTTAGCTTTTAAAAAAAAAACTATTTTTCAGAAACTGATTAAAAAAATACTTTTGAAAAAAACCAATTCAAACAAGTCCATATTCTACTGGGGTTGGTTAACTTTCTTGATGATTATATATTGAACCTTTATGGACAAAAAACAAAAAAAAAAAAAAGACAAATTAAATTCAAGGAAATGAAATTTAGGTGTACCATATATAGATAGGAAAGCAAATTAGGTTCTCTATTTTCATGTTGTCGGTGGTGCTGCACATTGCTTTGACTACACTCTCGTAACAGGAATAATCATTTTAGCCTGCCTATTTGTGCCTAATATTCCATTCCCATTAATTTGTTGTGTTGCCAGGTTATGTTACGTCAACCCATTAACCAACGCTTGATAGATTTGATGCTTTTTCTGCAAAAAGGGGTACGTTTAGATGACTCTTTATTAGTTCTGGAATAATACCAAAATTGGCTAATGACTAAAGAAAAAATTTTAAGTCCGTCCTTAAACACATATCTAGACTAGACTAAGACTAACATTTACCAGATTAAAGTTTTCTCCATGACTATAATACTTGTTACTAGTCTTAGTAAAATTGCAGTACGAAAGATAGCATCATGTAGTGCTTTAGATTGGGAAAAGGTTGGACTGTCATGTAGTTTATTTAAGGCGTGCCGATTACTTTTATTCAAACCCGTCCTTTATAATTTTGCTTTACTTTCTGCAACGAGCATGAAGCACCGTAACCCCCTTGAGAAGGGAAAGCATGTGATGTTTGAGAAAATAGAAGAAGATTAGGAGTGAGTTTTTTTTAAAAAAATTTGACGCACTTTAAATAAATAATAATGGGTTCTGATATATTTTATACAAATGTATCCAATTTTCCAGCTAAGAGGTCAGGAGACGAAAAGCCCGGTTTTTAGATTTGACTTCGATCGACTGCTACGTCTCACCAACTCTTTCTGGTACTTTCTGTCCTTACATAATGTTTATCATCAGTTCTTCTTTTCATTAAAGAAGTCGTGCGTGCGACTAACTAATGTTGAAAATTGGAGTCGTGCAGTTTTTATAAGATTACTAGTAGATTAATACCGTACAAGGCGCGATTATATTATTTAATATTATTATAATATAAAATTTAAATTATATAATAAATAGTTCTTAAAAAATTTAATAATTTTGTAAGGAATCAAATAAATTGTACTTATATTTACATATATATTTGTAAAATTGAAACGAAGAAAGGTATTAATTTTATACCCTTGTTGTTTTAACAAATTTGAGATAAGATTAATTACAAAGTCAGAAAAAATTGTAGAATGTAATTAAAGGAAATTGGGTAACTATAAGGGTGGGCATATATGCTTCTCTTTTTTTTAGATTTTACTTAATTACATCGAATTAAAATTTCATATGTAAAATTTATATAAAAATAAAATAGTTGATTTTTTTTTATTTTTTATTCTCATAAGTAATTTAATATAATTTGAGATGATTTTACAATTATCTAAACTTAGATATTGTAATTTAAATGAACTAAAATTTTTTATATTTAATTTTCTTCAACTTTTCATATCTTCTTATATCTAATCCCAATTAGCACAATGGGATTTAACAAAAAACCAAAAACACATAAAGAAAAAGACAATGGAAAACTCGAAGACCAAAAAACCAGGTATTTAAATAATGATTGAGTTTTATGTTTTTTATTACCTAATTGGATAATTTAATTTTTTTCTTGAAGTTCAAAATTGTAAACTAGAAAATCCAAAAATACGCATCAATTTTCACTCTATGTGAAAGCCAAAATCTATTTTTAAATTTAGTTTAAATTAGCACAATGCAGTTTAACAACTCTATGTATTTTTTTAATTTAGTCTAAATTAGTAAATTTGAAACCCAAACGTCCAAAAAAATCAAGTTTTACGATTTTAAATGTTTAATTTAATATTTTTAGCTCTAAAAATCAAATATTTGAACTTAAAAAATTCAAACGAATTCCCATGTCTAACTCCGGTCGAATGATTTTTTTCTTTTTTAGTTTTTTTTCCAACTTGGATTGGAAAAAAATAAAAAATCTAAAAGCGACAAGGTGTGATTAGTAGAAATGAAAAAAAAGAATGAACATCATTTTAATTGAGAAAGAAAGCAAAAAGAAAAAATAAAGTAGATATAAGATTATTTAATCGAAAATTTCTTTGATTTTAATAATAAAATTTAAAAATTTGAACTCAAAAACTAAAACTAAAACTAATTCTCTTAACCCGACTTGAGTTTTATGACTTTTAATACCCAATCATTTTTATCGCAAAATTCAAAATATTAAAAATTTAAACCAATATCTGTCCCAGATAAAAGTTGTAATACGTGATTAAGGGAAAAACAAGAAAAGAGTAAATATAAAATTATTTTACTAAGGAAGGAAAAAGAAGAAAAGAGTAAATATAAAATTATAATTGTGTCATGATAAATGTGAAAATTGCAAACTTGCTATTACAAATATTATACAAATTTTCATTGATAGTTATGCATTTTGTATTTATTAAAATATTGCCACTTTTTTTGTGCTATTCATTCATAGAGAAGATCTACAAAAAAAAACACAAATAAATAGTACTCCTAAAATCCATTTAGTAGATGTAGTAGAAGAATTGTATGTGTTGCGTGTTCCAGAGGAGCTCAGTTGGCCTGGGCTGTGAGGCACGAATGCAACTGAGTTCAACAACCTTCAGACTACGAAAACTTTACTCTTAGAAATGGAAACTTTTTCTCTCACGATAAGGTCCTATTAAGAATCGATATTCAGTCTAATCAAACTAAAATCGAAAACAAATTTTAATAATAAATATCTGAATTTTAAATATTGATAACTAAAATCGAAGTGAACTATAATAATAGCGAAGTTATTTAACTAAATTTTCAGTCTAATTATGATTGTTAACCAATATAACTGAATTTTAAAAAAAAACCATACATTATTCAAAAACTAACCAAAAATAATCAATTCTTTTGTAAATATAATAATAGTATTTTAGTATTCATCATCATAATAGAGCTAAATTGATGGCTTTATGGGAAGGCCTTTGTCTTGTGATCAACATGGATTTGTTGAACTGGAAGTGGAGACTGATTCAGCAGTGATCTGTACTTGGGTTAACAGTTTTTCCAACCTTTCAAGTTTCAACTAATTTAGACCTCTTGTCGAAGACTGTAATAGGATACTCACATCAAGCCTAAGTTTTAAGTTGCATTGCATTTACTTGTGGGGATATCTTGAGAAAGATAAGACGGGCAAAACCTAACCGAGGATGGTTATTTGCTAGCTTTTATTTTAAGCCGCTTTGCCTCCTTTTGGGGGAAAAAACTAACCAAAAATCAAAAATAACCAAATTATTTTGTAAATATAATAATCTTGTTTCGGTATCCATTATCATAATACACATTATTATATAAGGGTGACACAAACTTATATATATATATAATATATATATATATATATATATATATATGTACATATATATATATATATTATACACACACTATATTATATAAAAGAACTCTTTGTAATATAATAATGACAAATGTCACACAAATAGCATTCTTAAAATCTTTTTGCCTCGTGACACTCTTACATTACAATGATATCAACTGCTATATTTAGTGAGTAAATAATTTTGTTTTATTTTAGTGAGATTTACATTAATTTACTATTTTATTTTAATATTTATATATTACATCCGAGAATTATGACATGCAATATGAATTAATTGCAGATGTCTATGGTAACTCTCCAATTTGACTGTTACCAAATCGTTACCTATTTTAATTGTTTTCTATTACTATAATAAAAAATTATTGCAATTTACTTAATATCATTATCGTATAATGCTATTTATGGTAATTTGAGTTTTGATTAATATCGACAAATTTCCTTTTTATTCATATGTTTTTTATATTTAGATCCTATATTATGTTTTTTTTAGTGCAATTTTCACCCACATACGTCATTACACATGGTAGATCTTTCAGCTTTTTAATTTTATTTTGTCCCTTTGATTAACTGTCTTTTTTTTAAACTTTAGTATCGTATCTATATTTTTTACCAAAGCGATCATTTTATTGCAAAATTAGTAGCAAGTATTCCTTAATTCTTAGATAGCTTGATATCTACGTACTCATTTCATCTTAATATATCATTTACTTTTTATCTTTCAGAATTTATTTGTATTTTTTATGTGTGTTCTTATCTGTAAAACTATTAGTATTCTTATCCATTAATAACAATAATTTTTCTTATGAAATATCTATAGTAATTAAATAGGATACTTAAATTCATAAAGTAAAAAATGGAAAATGAAGGTTTTCGTTTGGAAAACGAAAAAACAATCTACATTTATTTAAGTTTAACTTATTTGTGGAGGTAAAACTATTATTGAATTAGGACAGTTAGTATTAAAAGAGAAACATAAATTCTATTTTCTATACGAATCCATGTTTATTTAATTCTTAAAAAATAATTTGATAGTAATGTTTAGATTAATATAAAAAAACTTTTTTTTTTAAAAAAAACCAATCATATATTTGACAACTCGTGCGTGACACGGGTGTTAGAAAGGACAAAATCTCCCAAAATTTTATTGAGAACAGAATAAAAAAGAGAATAAAAGAGAAGAGGCAAATTAAAACCTCACATTTCTAGTTCTACGTGGGGATTACTGGCCAATCGCTACATTATGAATGCCATACGACAACAAAAAAAAAGGGATGGTACAACCACTTTACGCAGACTAATCACTCGCCATTGCAAAATAAGGCAATCCAAGTCTATCACGATACGCCGACATGATACGCGACACAGTGCGACACGCCAATACGTTTTTTTCCAAAAAATTAGGATACGACATGCTGATGATACGTTAAATAAAAAATATTTAAATTATATATATATATTGCATAAATATCATTTTTATCATGAATATATTGCATAAATATTATTTTTATCATGACAAATCAATTTGCTTCAGCCATCCCCCAAAATATGACACAAAAAGAGACCATCAATTCTTGTAATTCATGCATGAAAAGAAAAGGAAAAAAACCACCAGTTCTTGTAGTTCATACAATAACACACACTAACATAATTTTTTCAATGCTACCCAGCACGGGAATATTGGAGGTAAGTTATTATTATTATTATTTTTTTTGGTCGAGGGCTGAGTCTTTTTTGCTGAAGAAGTTTGGAGAAGTGAAAAGATGACTTCTCTAGAAAAGTCGAGAAGCAGCATAAGTAAGTTAAATTGATTTTTCTTTTTTTTAAAATTATTTTCGGATTTGCATTAGTGTCCCAAATAATTTTAAAAAAAAAAAAAAAAACCTGTGCGTGCCCGTTTCCGTGTTGTAGCGTGTCAGAAATTTGAAAAAAGAAAATTGTCAGACATGTGTTGGAGCGTGTCGGTGTCCGACACGTGAAACGCTGCACTTTAAAGGTGTCGGAGTTTCGTAGTGCAACATTGACACTTTTGAGGCAACAGATACCCTTTATCTTTCAGGCGAGTCTCCACTAGAATCCATCCATTCATAACTTTCCACCCAAAAAAAGAAATTTTAATGGGTATAGATTGATGCCATAAGTGCGTATAGAGCATAGAATTATGCCTTGTCTGACGAATTTGCTCCCAGGCACTTTTTAAAGTAAACAATCCTCGCTGGACTTTGCCCATACAGCTGCGTCGTCCTCACTGCATCGAAGAGGAATGGCTACTATTTTGTTAACCATATGCTCTGGGACTAAGAATCTTAAGCAATCTATATCCCACTTCCCATCCCTAAACAGCTCGAATATTCGAATCGCGCCGTTACCTACAATGGGGATACGTTGTTTGAGTGGAACAGAATCAAGCCAAACATCATGCCAAAAAAATACCTGACCATTTCCAAGCTTTCATCTGATGTGTTCCTCTGCTTTCCCAGCCGCCTGTAATATTCTTTTCCATACCACAGAATCTGAGGGCTCAGGAGTGATGAGTTGGGGGGGGGGGGGGGATTGTTTTTACAGTAAGTTAAATAAAGATATGAAGCCCATAAACTTTCTACGCTGTGAAATCTCCACTATAATTTCATGCTCATAGCTATATAAGATCTTGCTTCCTGTAAAACCCAAGACCTCTTTCACTGATAGGAAAATGGGCGCACGCCCAAGTAGACCAATGTAACTTTTTCCGAACATTGGTGCTTCCCCATAAAAGCTTATTGAATAATCTTTCAATACGATCAAGCATAGATTTGGGGGCTTTGAGAACTTGAAGAATATAAATAGGCATGGTGGTCAACTTGCTTTTTATAAGGACTATTCACCCACCTGGTGAAAGCAGTTTCGCTTCCCATCTGCTGATACGGTATTGAATCTTTTTCCCAAGATGAGAGAATCCAGTAGCATTAGCAACAATTTGAGCACAAATTGAAGTGACGTTCTTTGCTACATAAAACCCGCTTTTGCTCCTGTTAATTTTCTAACTAGAAACATCTTTCATATTGTTGCAAAAAAGCATTAAGATTGACCATGTTTCTCTTTCCTCTATTCACAAAAATTATCATATCATCCGCAAATGCCAAGTGGGAGACATTCATATCACTCCCGGACTTGTATTTCGTGAAGGCATTACTTTCAAAAATCTTGTTAAGCCCTCTGCTGCAATGATAAAGAGAAGATGTGAAAGAGGGTCGCCCTGACGAAGGCCTGGAGATGATTTGAAATAGCCCGTAAGTTCTCCATTTATAATAATAGAAAACCAACAATTTGTGATGCAGCACATGATAATGGTAGTAAAACGAGTTGCAAACCCGAACGCCAGGAGGATTTTTTCAAGAAAATTCCAATTAACTCTATCATATGCCTTCATCATATCAAGTTTCAGCACAACATTAGCTCCACGAACCATTTTATTGGTGATGTGAATGAGCTCTTGAGCCAATAAGATATTATCACTAATGAGCCTTCCTACAACATAGCTTATTTCGTTGAAGGAGAATATCTTTTGAAGAACACTATGAAGCCTGTTTGCAATAATTTTTGTGATGATCGTGTTAAGAACTATGCACAAACTTATGGGTCTGAAATTAGACCATGATGAGGGAGAATCTTTCTTTGGTAGAAGCACAATGGATATAGAAGTAATCCCCTTAGGCATGAATCCTCCCTTAAAGAAGTCATCAATACCTTCAAAAAGTCTTTGTGAATAATATCCCAACATGTTTTATAGAAAGTTGATGTAAAACCATCAGGCTCGACTGCACTTTGATCATCAATGCTGTTTACTGCTGCATGAAGTTCTTCTATGTTTAGGGACCTGCAGAGAGAATTATTGTCCTCATCATTTATTAGTTGAGGAATGAGCATCTACTCTGCATTATCTAAATCAGAACCCTCTGCTAAAAGTAATTTTTCAAAGTAGCAAATCACCGACTTTTTAATTTCAGCAGGATTCTTGAAGGAGTCATTGCCATTATCTGAGATGGACCAAATAGAATTACGGACCCCCTTTTTTGTGACTAACATCTAAAAAAACTTGGTATTTTTGTCACCTTCACGAAGCCATTTGTACCCTAAATTTTTTTTTTCTCTAAAATGCTTCCTCATCAGTAAGTAACTTGTTAAGGTTAGCAGCAGCTTCATTCATTTTTTGTCGCTTATTAGGCATGGGGTCGTCAAGCATATAAAGATTCTCCTGATGTTGGGCTATTTTTTCAACTTCTGCTACTCTGTCATTAACATTGCCAAAGACTTCTTTATTCCAAGTTTTGAGGCAAGACTAGAGCTTTTGTTGCTTGTGCCACAACTTGAGCATGTCTGAACTAGTCACTGGTTCATTCCAATTCTGTTTCACGAAGTCAAGGAATTTATGATGTCGCGTCCAAATGTTGAGAAATCTGCACGAGCTTGGACCACAATCTACTGAAGCAGTCATGGACATAAGAAGAGGGCAGTGATTGTTACCTTCGCTATCAAGATGTTGAACACGAAAAATTGGAAAGGCCACACTCCACTCATGATTGATGCGTACCTTATCAAGCCTTTGACTCATGTTGCCCCTTCTCCATGTGTACTGTGATCCCTCAAATCCTGCGTCTAAGAGACCTACATGATTTAATGCTAAAGCAAACTCCTCCATTGCTTTTTGATTTGGGTCTGCTCCGTGACGCCTCTCTTTAGCAAAAAGAATGCAATTAAAATTTCTTCATATCATCCACTGATAATCATTCGATGCCATGTGTCTATCTCGTGCCAGAAAGCATGCCAGAGAGCTTGCCTCTCCGAACGAACTGATCTTGCGTAAACAAAAAAGATAATAATATTTTTGCTTATCCAAGAGGTAGTGACCGAAAAAGTAAGACATTGCCTGTCATCGTTGAGGAGGTTGAACGTAAGCTCATGATTCAAGAAAACCCATATATGGTTAGATATGTTTGTTGCATGATTTGGAAATCCAAGCTTCCTACGATATCGATCAATTTTTTCCTTCGGCACCATCGGTTCAGGAATGGAAACGAGCTTGACTTTATGATTGTGTATCAAGCTTTTCAGACGCCTAAAGCTATCGGCTTTGGCGATGCCCCGAATGTTCCATATTAAGCCTCTAATCATGATTGATTGAGGTGGGAGTTTAATGTTCTTGACCCACACCAAATTTGGATCTTGTCACTGGGGTTGTGAAGTTACTAGGCAGCCTCGAATTCTTTTTCTTGATCCGCTCTTCACCCTGAGCTTTCAAATTATTTAAAGATTTGATGTGCAAAAGATGAATGGCATTGTAAAAGGTAGCACGATCAAATTTTCTTGTCTTTCATCTTCACTTGGAATAAAAGTTCCATCCTTTATGTCATTCTCACTGAGACTGTGGTCCAAACAATCATAATTAACTAAAGCTCCTGGTGGCAGTGAAATATCAGCATCTAAACAACTTTGATTGACCAAGTTTCCTGTCAACATAGAAGCATCAACGTCCCTATAGCCGCTACTCTCCTATCAACTCCTTCTCACTCTTTAACCCCACCTCTACCTTGCTATGTCTACCCCCCTGAATTATCCTCCTTCTCCCTCTCGCTCCCTGTTCCCACAGTGCTGATATCCAGAGTGTCATTTGATCTCTGAGAAATTCCTACTTCGAAGTCGTTGTTGCCAACAGGGAGAGCCAGTAGATTGGACGAACATGAATTAGACTCTTCTTGTTGAATAGCTTTAGCCAAGACCCTGGGAGAGTCCTGAATAACAACTCCCTTAAGTGCCTGATTGAATGGAAGGGCATTTTGATTATGATCTGGTATGATAACCTTTCCCTTATCCAAAGTCTCTTGAGTCAGTTCTTTATTACTTCCAGTGTTATCTCTCACATTGTCAATATCTACGACATTGAATGTATTATTTGTAGGCATAGAAGCGTTACCTCCTATTGGCTTATATTTTGTTTTTTGGCTCCGTCGACTTGCCATTCTCCACCCGTCCAGACCCTTAGCGGTTGGCTCTTTGTTTGTTTCTTTTGCTATGGTTAGCATTGGATGCTCTTTGTTAGTATGTTTCTTAGCCACTTTTTTGTTGCCTAGTAATACCCAAGAGTTTTGATCATGTCCAATCTGGCAGCAATGGTTGCAATACTTTAGTGTTTCTTCAAAAATAACTAGTTTCCAAAAGCCTCTTATGTTAGTATTTATGCCCTTAGATCGCATTTGAACCCATATATCACATGGTTTTTGTTTTAGCAAATCGAGTTCCGCGCAAACCCTTACCATTGTTGGCCTCATACCTCTAGTGGTTGCTTCATCAATCTGAAAGGGTTTACCTAAAGTTCTGGCAAGACCCATAATTGATTGTATATGTTGAGTGGAAGATGGGGGAACCCAATCCATACAGGTGTGAAGGGGGATTCTTTTTCATGTTCGAAATCTGGCTTTCGTTTTAAGACATACATGTTCTAGTCTTTCTTGCTCCAAAATTGTGTGAAGTCCACCTCGTTGTTGAAAGTAAGGAGGATAGTTTTATATCCTAGCCAAAGGACCTCGAAAGTCCCCATTGGGTTTTGCCTAAAGACGTATCGAGCTATAATCGGCATGCTGGGCATAATGGAGAATTTTCCTAGCAACAAGAATTGCATGTTTTTTGCCATGGCCTCGAAGTCTAGCTTCCTCATGATAACAAAGGCTAGGGCTCACTGGTATTCTTCGATGGGCAGAAGGTCAAGTTTGAAAGATGATCAAGACGAAGAGGACCCTGAAAGCACCGCAGACCATGTTTTGTTCCACGCTCCAGCTTCGCATGGTGGGTGAATGGTCGCTATTTGGTGAGTTTCCGGGGGCCTAGGTAGAGGTGCAAGATTGTTAGAGGGGAAGGTTAAGGTTCATGAAAAAGGCAAGTTTTTACAAAGAGAATTTTTTTCCTCTTGCTAATACTGATCTCATAGGGAGCAGTAATTGATAAGCAATTGGTCTTTTCAATAAGTGCTAAGTCATAGGGACATGTTAATTTTGTTACACTTGTAAATGTAACTAAAAGTTTAAATATGTATATTATTAGCTTAATCTCTTATAGTATACTAAAATACTTATGACATGCATTTTTTTTACCAAACCTTCCACCCCAACCCAACGCAACCCCTTACGATTTTCACCCAAGACCTCACCCTGAGTAAGATAGTTTCAACTGTTTAAGTTATCCGCCAAGCCTATACTTATGACATGCAATAATTTCTTAAATATGTATAACCATTGGCTTAGTTTCCTATAAATTTTTTGGGACAGAAATTTTATGACATTCCATATTTATATCTTGAAGGATTTCATTAATGTCTTATCTTGCTAAATTACGTTTGTATCTACCAGAGAGATTTGCTTAATTTTCAAGCTAATGACATTTTCCTATAAAGTTTTTTGGAAAATTGTTCATGAGATTCAATAGTTATATTTTGGAGAAGTTCATTAATCTCTAATCATGCTAAATTACATTTCTATGATCCCTGCGTTTGCTCAATCTCAGACTAGCCACATTTTTTCCCACTATATATAGTTTGGAGGAGCAGGAAAGCTTCAACATCACACTTGCCTCAATTCGCTAATATAAGCATTTGTGCTATCAGACACCTATACAACTTAGACGACATGGAAAAACCTTCCATAAAAACAATTATTTTGGCCACTTTCTTGCTCACAATAACAGGTTAGTCACTTTCAAATTTCCTCTATATTGCAAGAACACACCTCTAAAAGGGGAAATATTGTTAGCAGAATAACAAATCTGTCCAAGAGATTGATTTCACTTGTTGGGTTTATTTTACTTCATTTATATTTAAAAAAACTTTTTGTGATTTAAATTATTTTGTGATTAAATTATCAGCCCTATATCTTTGTTTCATATATTCACTTTTCTTTTCAAATATTTCTTTAACTTCTGATAGTTTTAATGTTATATTATACTCTGAAACATTAACTTAGTGGTGGAGCACTCGGAGTGGGATTGAATAGCCAAGTCATCTTCGCTTTCTACATCCAAATCCAATTAACCTGAATAATTTATTTCCAATCACGATCATAATTCTCGAGATTTGGATCTTCGAGTAATCTAAAGTGCTTCAACAACTATTACATCTACAAAAGAAAAAAAAAATGCTTATATATATATATATATATATATATATATGTACGAATAATATGGTTATGTATTATCTAAGCCACTGCATATATCGTAAAATTGCCACTTATTTCTCATTATTTTACAGTGAAATTGCTACCTATTCTTGATTTTTTGTAGTGATATACGAAAAAAAATAACACAGAATTTGGCATGCAGGTCTTCCGTTCTTGAAGGTTGATGCAATTTAACTCACACCAAAGCCCCGGAAGATTATTTCAGATCGTGGAGTGACACCAGATTCCACTTTTGGAACCGATGCTATTTGCAAGGCTAGAAATGACTGCAGAAAGATTCTTCCTCCCGGCTGCTTATACGCTGATTGTTTCAACGGCGCTTGCGTCTTTACTTGTCCAAATTTGGACAATGATATTATAAGATTAATCTAATAATAGTTTATGATTTTTTTAAAAATTTTTGAGTAATGTGTTGAATAATGCATGTTATTCCTCACACTGTTAGTTTTATATTTATCCGGGCAATTAAAAATTGAAAACAAAATATATTAACTTGAATATGTGGATACATTAATATCTTGTCTTTAAAATACAATAGAAGAAATTGTGTAACTTAATAGTATAGTTCTTACTTAAAATTTACGTGTTTTGAGATAGAATCACTATTGAGGATAAACGAGAAAAATCACCGTTAGTCCTTTAAAGAGGAAAAAGAAACAAAAAAGTTCTACAAAGTTAGGAACATAATGAAATTAATAATGGCTCATCAATAACCATTGCACCTTTTCGTGTTTCATTCCTCTCTAACACACTTTTTTTTAACGCACAATTTAATTAAACTCTTAACTAAATTGAGATATTTCAAAATTAATTAATATAATAAAATTCTATATAAATTAATAATATGAAATTTATATAAAAACCTGTGCATGACACGAGGCAAAGCCAACATGCACCCCTCTCGTTTCTAAAAGCCGGTTATTCAGTTTTCATGAACAGGAAAAGAGCCGCGGAGCAAAGCTGCTTATCACTTCTCCAACTCTGCGACTCGCTCCCCAAACTCACCCAACTCCACGCCACCATTCTCAAACTCGGCCTTCAAACCAACTCTCTCGTCCTAACAAAATTCACCTCCACCTCTTCTCAACTCGATGCCATCTCTTACGCTTCCACCATTATTTTCGGCCCAGATGCGCAAACCCATCTCTACGACACCTTTCTATTCAACACCACCGTCAGAGCTTATGCTCACAACAATGGCAATAATTCTAAGCTCAATGCTATATACTACTACAACCTTATGCGGAAACTAAGTGTTTGGCCTAATAAGTTTACGTTTCCGTTCGTTCTCAAGGCCTGTGCAGGCATTGGAGACTTACGTTTAGGCCAGACGGTTCATGGGTTAGTGTTGAAACATAGGCTTGGTGATGATTGTCATGTTTTGAACACTATGGTTCATATGTATTGTTGTTGTGAAGGTGGGATTGGGTTCGGCAGAAAAGTGTTTGATGAAATGCCTAAGTGGGATTCGATCGCGTGGAGCGCGATGATTGGGGGGTATACGAGGGTGGGGATGGGGAGTGAGGCAGTGGGTTTGTTTAGGAAGATGCAGATTGAGGGGATTAGGCCGGATGAGATTACTATGGTTTCGGTGTTGTCTGCGTGCGCCGGTATGGGTGCACTTGAGCTTGGGAGGTGGGTGGAGTCATATATCGAGAGGGAGAAGGTTCACAAGAGTGTGGAGCTTTGTAATGCCTTGATTGACATGTTTGCCAAATGTGGTGATGTTGATCGGGCATTGAGGTTGTTTAGGAAAATGGGTGAGAAGAAAAATATTGTTTCTTGGACTTGTGTGATTGATGGTATGGCGATGCACGGGCGCGGTTCAGAGGCAGTTGCATTGTTTGAGGAAATGATTGAAGCTCGCATCCAACCAGATGGTGTTGCCTTTATAGGATTGCTAACTGCTTGTAGCCATTCCGGGTTAGTTTACGAGGGGAAGAGGTATTTCAATTCAATGATAAAGGATTTTAGGATTGTACCAAAGATAGAGCATTACGGGTGCATGGTGGATTTGTTAAGCAGGGCGGGACTTGTAAAAGAGGCACTAGAATTTGTTCGGGAAATGCCTATTGAGCCAAACCCTGTCATTTGGCGAACGCTGATCACTGCTTGTCGTGCTCATGGCCAGCTTTGTCTTGGTGAAGGAATCACAAAACTGTTGATTGAGAATGAACCGATGCATGAGTCTAATTATGTATTACTTTCCAATATTTATGCAAAAATGTCAGACTGGGAAAAGAAAACGACGATAAGGGAGAGGATGGCGAAGCAGGGAGTGAGAAAGATCCCTGGCAGCACTATGATTGAGCTAGATCACGAAATATTTGAATTTGTTGCTGGAGATAAAAGTCATAGTCAGTACAAGGAGATTTATGAGATGGTCGATGAGATGGGGAAGAAGATAAAAAGGGCTGGATATGTTGCTGCAACATCTGAGGTCTTGCTTAATATCAATGAGGAAGACAAGGAGGATGTTCTGAATACACATAGTGAAAAGTTGGCAATTGCTTTTGCCCTATTGAAGACTCGTGCTGGAACTCCCATCCGAATTGTGAAGAATTTACGGGTTTGTGCGGATTGCCACTCTGCTACCAAGTTCATCTCCAAGATTTATAATCGAGAAATAGTAGTTAGAGACAGAAACCGGTTTCACCATTTCAAAGATGGATTATGTTCATGTAAAGACTTCTGGTAGTGAGACATTGTAGTTATGGTTACTGTAATTTTTAATCATGCATTGGAAACCCATTGGTTTTCTGGTTCTTACTTTAGTTTCTGGCAACCAGGTGAAATTTTGTATTTTAAGACGATGCTACCTTTGATGTACATTATCCTTTGTTATTCTCAAAATTTATAGCTCTAGAACTATTAGATCAACTACTCTGGCTTTTAGCTTTTTCTCAAGTGGAACCCTTAGTACTAGGCCGTTCAAGCCAATCACTACTTTGCCTCTTTGTTGGACTGCCAGGGCGAACACAGTGGTCTTTGAAGAGGACTGGTTTCCAATTATATAGTACTAATTAGTGGAGGAAATGACTCTCGACAAAAATGAGTTTTCATCGCTAATCCTGTCATTGTTGTATCCACCAAGTTGGATTCACAACGTTAACACAATCAATAATTATGGCCAATAAAGGTCATAATTTCGAACCTTCTTTTGACTGAAGTAATGGATGTATCTAGGTGGTTATATATAATCCCTTAATTAGCATGTGATTATTTAAATTTCCCGCCTAGGATACAGAATCAAAATCTAATTTCAAAGGCTATTTTTAAATTCAGTTCATGATCATATCGTCAAAAATGTGGAGCTAGCTAGATACAGCCACTAAACAGCGGCAGTGATTTTGTCATTATTTCAAAAACATGTTGCGTGGCTGGTCGTCGCGAGCATGCACATCGAAACCACTATACTTTGACTGTCTGTGACGGTGCGAAAAATTATTAATAAAATTTTTGTTTGAATTATGAGCATGACGCTTTGATCGTCACCATACCGTAGTCCCAATATAACCATGATTATTTTTTCTTTTTATTTTGCAAGTTACATTCGTATCTGATTAATTAAATTTGTGCAAAAAGTTTACTGATACATATATAAATATATATGCATCATCCGTCTGTAATAAATACGACTCCATACAAATTACAAAACATCAAATTACAAAATTATGTCATACACAGTGCTGATGAATCCCAGATGGGCAGCCTATTTTATGCTTCCGCTATTGGATCATACTACATTAACAAAACTGTAATTTCATGTACGCGAACATCTCCAAAAGCATAGGCTGTCTAGCTTTGCTTAAATCCTGGAAACAAAATGATAAAAACATTGCTTAATTAGTAATATAAGTTGAATAATCGAACACAAGAAATTTGCCGGAGAGATGCTAGATATCATTTCTTTTACAATTACCCATCTATAGCCTCTCGTAAAAATAAATAGTTGATATATAAAAGTTGATAAATAAGTAACGATAGAAGAGGTGATACATAACCATGCTCGAGAAATTAAAAGTACAGAATCATACTGGATGTATTCTATGTTGATTTTGGTGTTGACAGGATTTGAGATTGCCTTGTAGGCATCATTTGACAAGACAATGGTAGAAGGGCAAGGTCTTTTGCGACAAAAGTCCACCACCTTAACATCAATGGTGGCATCCTTGCACGGCCTTCTATTACCGCTTAGACATTTGAGCCGATAACGTCGTCCGCAGGCTGCACCATTATCCCACAACCCTTCGCTCACTGCCACAAACAGATTTCCTGGTGGAAATTGATCTTGCCTGTTGCCATTGCACTTGGTCGCTTCATGTACATACCAAAATGAAAATTAGAAAGTGTTGGGGAAAAACATGCAAACACGAAGAATACGAGAAGAAATAACGGACACAAGAAATTACGTGGTTCGGCTTTAAACCCTACGTCCACGGGCAACAGAGAATAATTATATTACTGATCACGAATGCTACAAGGCTCTCACTTTGGTTTCTCTCTCACTCTACACCCCATGGGGTGCGACCCTAAGGCACCAAATACAATGTCCTAGCCCCTATTTATAGTACACAAGTATCCTAATCCGTATTCTACAAGGATAAGGAAACAGTATACTACTAGGAAAAGTAAACAGTATACTACAAGGAAAAGGACACATATTAATTATATAATACGGGCCACATTCAACAAATCTCCACATTGGCACGTATTCGCTCCAATCAACACACCATCATCCCTGCTGCCAACTGCCCTTATGGGCTTAACGCTCCACACCGCAAATAGCAACCAAGTTCAAGCAATGCTTAAACTTGCTGACTGGAATCATCTTGGTCATCATATCTGCTGGATTCTCATGGGTAGAAATCTTCTGCACCGATATGATTTCTTGTGATATAATATCTTTGATAAAATGATATCTAACGTCAATATGTTTAGTCCTCTCATGATACATCTGATTCTTCGTCAGATGGATTGCACTCTGGCTATCACAAAAGACGGTACTTGTATCTTGCTGCAGTCCAAGATCACGAATCGTGCCTTGTAACCATATGGCCTCCTTTACGCCTCGCAATTGCCATGTACTCCGCTCGTAGTCGCACAATGCCACGATGACGTAATGTCGCTTTCAACCGATAGCACATCCGAGAGAGAGTAAACACGTAACCCGCCGAGATCTTCTCTTATCAAGGTCACCCGCAAAGTCTGAATCACAATAACCCACCAACCTCGCGCAATCTCCAGTCATCTTGCTAAATAGCAATCCTATATTCGCAGTGCCACGCAAATATCTCATTATCCATTTCACCGCTTCCCAGTGTGTTTTCCCAGGTGATGCCATATACCTGCTCACAACACTAACTGCATGTAAAATATCAGGACAAGTGCACACCATAGCATACATCAAGCTACCAACAGCACTTGAGTATGGAACATGAGACATATGCTCCACCTCCTCCTCAGTTTTAGGTGACAAATCTGCAGACAATTTGAAGTGAGCAGCAAGCGGCACACTCACAGGCTTAGCTTTAAGCATCCCAAAACGCTCCAGCACCTTCTCAATATAACTTTGTTGAGACAAGAATAGCTTCCCAGCGTTTCTATATCTGTGAATCTCCATGCCAAGAATCTTCTTCGCTACTCCAAGATCCTTCATCTCAAACTCATCACCTAGCTGCTTCTTTAATTCGTTGATTGCAGACATGCTTTTAGCAGCAATAAACATATCATCGACATACAACAGCAAATACACAAACGAACCATCTGGAAGCTTCTTGAGATATACACAGCTGTCATAAGCACTCCTTGTGTATCCAAAGACTTACCATGAATGTGTCAAATCTCTTGTACCATTGCCGAGATGACTGCTTCAACCCATACAAGGATTTCTTCAGTTTGCAAACATGGTTCTCCTTACCAGGAACTACATACCCCTCCGGCTGGCTCATGTAAATTTGCTTTTCAAGATCACCATGCAAAAACCGCCGTTTTCACATCCAGCTGCTCAAGCTCTAAGTCATGAAGAGCAACCAAGGCAAGTAAAACCCTGATAGAAGTATGCTTCACAACCGGAGAGAACACTTCGTTGAAGTCAACACCCTCCCTTTGTGTATAGCCTTTTGCCACCAACCGTGCCTTGTATCGAGGACCTTCAACCCCGAGTACCTTCCTTTTTCTTGTAAACCCATTTGCAACCGACAACTCGCTGTCCCTTAGGCAATTCAACAAGCTCCCATGTTTGATTCTTATGAAGAAACTCAATCTCCTCACTCATGGCACCCACCCACTGAGCAGAAGCTTTCCCAGATATGGCCTCTTTGTATGAATTCGGCTCATGTCCTTCAATTATTTCGGCAACAGTCAAAGCATAAGCAACAAGATCAGCGTATCCGTACCTTTGAGGCTCTCTAATCTGTCTCCTTTCCCACCCAGTGACAATACTGTACTTCTGTTGTTCAGGCATATTTTGATCATGTGCCTCAGTTGGTTGAGTCGGCTGAATTTGACTACTACTTTTGCTAGATGGAACATTTGGTACATCAGAAAATACCTCTACCTGCTCTTTGACACCGTGGTCTAAATCAGCTACAGCTTTCTCCTTTTCTTGGTCTAATAAAGCAGACTCATTGAACGTGACATCCCTGCTGATGAGAAAACCTGGAGACTTTGGATCTGTGCACCACAACCTGTAACCTTTCCTCTCAGACGCATAGCCTAGAAATATGCATTTCTTTGCCCTCGGCTCCAACTTGCCATCCTTCACGTGAGCGTATGCAGGGCAACCAAACACCCTCAATCGAGAGTAGTCAGCAGGCTTACCAGACCATAACTCAAAAGGAGTTTTCAATTCAATAGCTTTAGATGGAGACCTATTCACCAAGTAGCATGCCGTATTGACGGCTTCAGCCCAAAAGTCTTGACTCAAACCAGATTGGGAGAGCATACAACGAGCTCTCTCCACCAGAGTTCTATTCATGCGTTCTGCAACTCCATTCTGTTGTGGTGTCCCTACACATGTGTGGTGTCTCACAATGCCATGTTTCTTGCAGAACTCATCAAACTCTTTATTGCAATATTCCAACCCATTGTCAGTCCTAAGACGCTTAATTTGTTTACCAGTCTGCTTCTCAATCAACGTCTTCCACTCGACAAATGTTGGAAACGCCTCATCTTTAGTTTTTAAGAAGTATACCCACACAATCCGAGAGTATGCATCAATGAAAGTGATGTAATACTGCACCTTTCTTGGAAGGAACTTTATTAGGACCCCAAAGATCGAATGAATATAATCAAGTGTGCCTTTGGTGTTCTCCGCCGCCTCATCGAACTTCACCTGGTTTGCTTTCCAAAGACACAATGCTCGCAGAATTCAAGCTTTCAGTTCTTTGTCCACAAAGCAAATCCCTCTTGCTCATTTCGGTTAGTCCTCTCTCGCTCATATGGCCCAACCTTTTTGTGCCATAAGCTGCAGAGTGTCATTATCACTCTCCTCGGATGTAATGCAACACCAGAATCGTACTACCTTGAAGGATATATAGGCCGCCAATCAAGTTCCTTTCAAGAGCACAATTGCACCTTTGGTCACCTTTAAGACATCATTCTCACTTGAATTTGTATCCATGAGAATCCAAACGCCCAAGAGAAATCAAGTTTTTCTTGACTCAGTACATGCCAACACTCGAGAGATCTTGTAATACCATCAAACATCTTGATATTTACGATGCCCATTCCCTCCACCTTTAATGAAAGATCATTGCCTAGAAAGACTTTCCCTTCTCTTTTGGAATAAGAAGAGAACCAGTCGCGCCTAGGACACATATGGAACGTTGCACCAGTATCAAGAATCCATTGATTTTGCCACTGTGATCCACTCACAGTCAAAACTTCCCCGGTACTACTCGAGTTATCTCCATCACTGTCAGCGCTCTCCACCACATTAGCTGAATTCTCCACCTTTTTCTTTCCTTTTCTCAGTCTTGGACATTCTTTCTTAATGTGACCCTTTTCGCCACACTCGAAACAGCGTAGCTTTCTTGCTCTTGATTTTGACCTTGACTTGCTTTGCTTTCTACCCGAAGATCCACCTCTATTCTCCGATCTCCCTCTACTCACTAAACCTTCCCCATGAACTTCTTCCCTATGTCCCGGAATATTTGTTTGAAGATCCTTCGATTTTAATGAAGTAATCACATCTTCAAAAGTAATTTTATCCCTCCCGTACAACATAGTGTCCACAAAGTTCATATATGAAGGCAGTAAGGAGCATAACAGGATCATAGCTTGATCTTCGTCATCAATTTTAACACCCACATCCTTCAAAGCAATAAAACAAGAGGTAAACTCATCAAGGTGTTGTTTTAGTGAGGTACCTTCTTTCATTCTAAGATGATACAATTGCTTCTTCAAGTAGAGGCGATTAGTGAGAGATTTAGATGCATACAATTCCACCAAAGTATTCCAAGCCTCAACTGCTGTCGTCTTCTCAGCAATCTTCAATAATACTTCATTTGTCACGGACATATGTATTGCACTTAAGGCTTTCGCTTCGAGTTCTTCTCTCGTTCTTTGGTTCTATCTTTTCCGGATCACTCCTTCAATGACTTTCCAAAGTCCTGCATTGTCATAAATGCCTTGAATCTGATCCTCCAAAGACTGAAACTCATTCTCCCGTCAAACTTCTCGATTTCAAACTTTCCACCTGTGGAAGACATCTTCGTTTGCTCAAAACTCACTCTTCGGGATGGAATTTGACTCAATGGATCGCAAAAACGGATTCATCACATCGAAAAACCTTAGGAACACCCCTGGTCAACTTTGGTCAACACCGGTCAAAGTCAAACCTGTTGGTCAAAGTCAACACTGTCCCTAAACACGTACTTCGGAGCAGAATCTGGAAAAACAGAGCCCAAAACGGACTCAGCACGTCGAAAAACGTGGGGTAAGGCTTTGGTCAAACTCGGTCAACCCTTGGTCAATGGTCAACGGTCAAAGTCAATCCCGGTCAAACCCTGGTCAACACTGGTCAACGCCGGTCAAAGGTCAAAACAGTTTTTTTTTTTTTTTTGTTTCAGGACTAAATCTAAGCCCAAATAAAAATTTCTTTTTTATTCTTTTGGCCTAAACTAAGACCAAACCCAAAAAAGAAATTTATTATTTTTCTGGCCTAGAACCCAAGCACAACAAAAAATTAATTAACCCAAGACCCAAGGCCTAGCCAAAATTGGACAAGGCCACTACCCAGGCCCGATCCAAATAAACCCAAAGACCCAAAGCATACAAACCCTAAACCTGCTTTACAAACTTGAACCAATTTCCAAAAATAATATCCGAATACCAAAACCAACCTCAAGAGACGCGAACTCTATCTTCTTCGCTTGTTCTTCAAACCCAAACACGAACCAGACCCGCCGACGCAAGCTTCCACTCCAACCACCAACGCTCAACGTAGATAAAGACCGAGCACTCTCCGAACAAAGACCTTTGTTTAGTTAGGCACCGTTTGGTTTGAGAAATTTTGGTTTCACAGTGAGTTTTGATTTTTCCTTTTTCCCTCAAGCAGCAGAATATATCTAAGCTCTGACACCAGTTTGTTGGGGAAAAACATGCAAATACAAAGAATACGAGAAGAAATAACGGACACAAGAAATTACGTGGTTCGGCTTTGAAGCCTACGTCCACGGGCAACAGAGAATAATTATATTACTGATCACGAATGCTACAAGGCTCTCACTTTGGTTTCTCTCTCACTCTACACCCCCATGGGGTGCGACCCTAAGGCACCAAATACAATGTCCTAGCCCCTATTTATAGTACACAAGTATCCTAATCCGTATTCTACAAGGATAAGGAAACAGTATACTACTAGGAAAAGTAAACAGTATACTACAAGGAAAAGGACACATATTAATTATATAATACGGGCCACATTCAACAGAAAGAGAACTAATTATAATGTTAGTACGATAAATATACTAGTATCGTTTTTATCTGAAATGGTATTAGAGCCTAAAAATTTAAAGACCTCAAGTTCGAAACCTACCTCGAATTCGTCCATTTAAAAGACATCAAAACGCAAGACTAAAAACAAATCATGCAAATCATGTCTTATTGTGAATACAATAAATAAATATACTAACATTCTCTTTATATGTTTAAATTTTTAGATCAGATATTAACTCAATATATATATCTAATGATTGAATGATAGGTAACAGTTTTCTTCGTTGAGTCTCCCCTCGTCACTTCATAGGGCAGAAGGAGATCGAAATCTATCAAACTCCCAACACGTGCCTGCATGCGTGTCAGCACTGAGCACACACTTCGTCAATGCACACAACAATTTAGTGTATTTATATTAAAGATTACAATTTGTTTACATTAATAAATTATAAGCTTTGAAATTATTATATATATATATATATAATAAAAACTACTTCACCTAATATGAGCTAATTTTATGATGAAACTCCATATTTCTTTAACAGATACATGTATTGAATAGTAGGGGAGGAAACAAAAAAAAAAAAGATGACAAATCTCTTTATAATAATTTAAATTTTTAAAGAGGTTATCATTTAATGATATCATCTAATGTGTGCATAACATTTTCGTGTTGTTGAAGATAGAGTTTTGGGGGAAGAATGGAGACTTACGTGTGTATGGGGGACCATAAGATGTTGCAGTGCCCAAGTCCCCAAGGACGGGAATGTGCATTTCTTGGCACAGTAAGCTTAGCACTAGTATTGCCATGACGAGAAAACCCATGATGAATTAGCAAACCCAAAAAACAAAATGAGATGTGCTCAAACTTGTTGCTGCTGTCCTCCTATATATTTATAGTTGGAGGCAAGCGGTTTTTTTCTTCCTTTAAATTTTTGGCCCCCTTTTTGGGCATTGTTGTAAAAATGGTTTTGTTTTTGAAATCGATTTCAAAAGTGACCCTTTCGAGTTTTAAAAGTTCGAAAATAGATTTTGAAAAATTGTCCTAGGGTTCTAGTTTTGACATGACTCAACGGTAGAGAATATATTCGTATTCTCTACGAAAAAAGATTTTGGAAATTCGAATTTAGACGCTATTTGACTTTGCTTATTTGGTATTTATAAGCATTAAATAGTTAAAAAATATATGAAAATGTGCAGTTCCTTAAATACTTATAAACATTCAAAATAAGCAAAGCCAAACACCCTGTCAGTGAACACAGATTTCTGAAATCCGTTTGGTATGTCTTTCGTTTTACCTGCACCGGAAAGTGGTGGGGCCAACATGAAACGTGGAGGGAGCAAACGTTGCCATGTGGAGGACATGCTTAATGGTTGGTGATTTTAGTGCGAAGTTAAAAAGGCTTTGCTGTTTAGTGTCAGCTGTTAATGATTAATCTGTTGAGTAAAAGCAAATTTACAGATAAGGTGAAGACAAATCTGTAGATGAGGTGAAGACAATCAGGAGGTGATCCAAGCCAAAATATGTAGATGAGCTAAAGACAATTAGCAGGTGATCCACTGGCATCCAAAAATTAATGGTGTATTAAAGCCAGCTATTTAAAATAACAGCATATGTATTTTACAACTGACTTGACCTAAATCTAATTAATAATTTTTTTTGCATGACAAACGAAAAAGGAAAAAGTTTTAAAAGGGTATCCTGAATAATAAAATTTTCGGTCGACGAAGAATTTGAAACAAATAAATTGCTCTTAGTTGAATGTCTATGCACATGATTTAAGTTTATAAATTTTGAAAAGGAAAAAAATTCTACATAGAAATTAGATAATTAGAACGGATATGTTCAGAATTGATTTAGATTTTTACCATATGATCTGAAAGGGCCACTTTTGAAATTGGTTCGAAAACAAGGTTACTTTTACAAGAATGCTTTGGCGGGCCATAAAACAAAAAAGTCGAGGCAAGCCACACGCAAATTATATAATGCTCCCTTACGACGCTTCTTTATTAAACATTATGCTCTTTCGCCTTAATTGAAAAAAAAAAAAAAACTCAGCAGAAATGCATTTTTCTCTCTCTCTCCCTCTCATTTCTCTCTCTCTTTGTTCTTCTTTCTCCTCACCTCTCTCTCTTTCTTTTCTTTGTTTCACCGGTGATATTATCACACGCCGGATAAATATTACCATAAAATTCGTCTTTCTCCACTGATCATAACAATATGCATCATGTCCAAGAAAACCTTCTAAGTATCGATCCACCATTAAAGCCCGTCATCTTTTTTCCAGCATTATCTCGCCTCGCCATAACAACCAATCTCTTCCTCTCTTTGTCACGATTATAATTGTACATCCCACACGATATTTGGATGCTCTAAAATCAATTCGCCATTAAAATCCACCTTTACTTTCAAATAAATATATATATGGAATAAACAAATAGTTGTGGGGCAATGAACAAATATTTGATGTATTTGTATATGTCTATGTATATAAGAGTGTTGAACAAATATATAAAAATTAGTTAACAAATAATTGTGGGATAATGAACAAATAATTAATGAACAAATAGTTGTGAGATAGGAAACAAATAGACAGTGAACAAATAGTTATAGAGTAATGAACAAATAGTTGTAGGATAGGAAACAAATAGTCAGTGAACAAATAATTGTGAATTAATAAACAAATAGTTCTGGGATAGTGAATAAAAATGTACTGTGCGTGAACAGTACTACTTATGTACAAGAGAATTATAATACTTAATGAAAGAACATCTTGTGAGGAACCATGACATAAAGTCCCTAAGCCACATTATCCAACCTCCCCCTCTCTCCATATGTCTGTGCGTATGTATGGATGCATATCGATCTGTACGTGTGGATGTATATCGATCTGTACATCTCTTCGCAGGTCGGGCTGTTGGCATCAAAATTTTTTAAATCTGCATGTGAAGCTTAATTCTTGTTTACTATAGTTTTTAATAAATATGATAAAAATCTCATTTTCTCCATGAATTTCTGGTTAAAACTCAAACTTCTTCATGAATTTTTTTGCATTACCTAAAGTCCCCCATATATTTTTTTTGTACTGCGAAACAAAACCTTAAGAAGAAACATATTTCAATTCTTATTTCTTATTTTATTAAGGGAAGAAAGACAGACTAAAATAAAATCCCACCCCTCTAATTCTTTTGTTTCTTTCCCGCCTTTTCTGTAGGAACCATTTCATTGTACATGTTGGTGGATTTTCTAGCGGGTCGGCAAAATGATGAAATAATTTGATATCCGTCAACAACTATTTGTCATTTGTCATATATCTTTCTAATTAAATGATTACGTGGCATAAAGAAATGATGACATCATCACCATCATATCACTTTTTGCAGTATGATGTTCACACGCAAATGATGCCATTTAGAGTCCATTTGACTTTACTGAATTGAACGTGCATATAGGTAATTAATATTTATAAATAATTTTTTATATTTAATTATAAGTAAATGATAAATAAGTAAAAAAATATTTGAATAAAATATATTTGTTGACTTATTTGATAAATAAGTGTTTATAAGTAATAATATTTATAATTAAAATAATTAAAAAATACATTTCATTGATAAATATTATAAAACAAAATTAGTATCTAAGAGATAGAAAAGTCTTTTATCTGATCAAACTAAATTATGTGATTAAGGGATAACTCAAGTTATTAAGAATATCTCCCCTAAACGTGAAATCTTAAGTTCAATCTTATGAGAGTAGGATATTTAACCAAAAAAAAAAAAAAAGATAATATGATCAAACTAGATTGCTTATAAGTAGGTGAAAAGGGGGAAAAAAAGAAAAAGTAAGAGTGTGATACGAGGATTAAGGGATAGCGCAAGTTGTTGACACTATTTTTCCCTGAATTTAATCTCTAGGGATAAATGGTCTAACCAAAAAAAAAAAAAAAAAAGGTAAGAGTTTGATACTTGCCTTTACATACTTATAAGACATTTTTACTAGGTTCTAGATGAGAATTGTCAAATACATTTAAAGTTTATTTTTACGCTTTTAAGTAAAGTTCAACACCCTCTTAATTGGGACAATCATTATTTTTGGTCTTTTCTAGCCACTAAATTTCTATCTCGTGTTCATGCAAGCAAATAATTTGCATTGACCAGGCAACGCAAATGAAAAGTCAATGTGAAATGGTTGACTTGATATAGATGCTTGAAGTCAAAAGAAACTCTGTGTGAACATTGTCCCATTGGGTTGTATACATATACTCTCTTAGTTATAATCTTATTTTGACATGTTTATTTTTTTAAAATGAAGGTAAATTTTATAAAATTTAAGACATTTTATTATATGCATTTTGTAGAACTTCAAAATAAATTATACTTTTTATAAGAAATAAGTAATTTATCCAATCTAATTTTTTACAATGATAAAATATATAGTGTATGTAATAAAATATCTTATATTTTATAAAATAATTTTAAATTTTAATAAAATAAAAATCTTAAAATAAGATCATTCTAAACACACTAATGGTCAAATTGATTGTATTGATAGAAACAAACAGACATGCATGATAGATAGGTTATGATTTAAACTTTTGACTCCTACCGCATCACCTCAAATTGCGGATGTAATCATCGTCTGCCCAAAGAACAAATAAGATTGTCGTGCAGCTCTATCAGGGTAGTGATTGTCGGAATTTGTCCTTTTTCATCAAAGTGATAAAGAAAAAAAATGCATGTCTTCTATACACATGTATATAGACGGATGGATATGGGTTGCAAATTGGTTAAATCGATCAAATCAATCTAAATTAATCAAAAAGTTAGGATTGGTTTGTACCATAATTCTATTTTTTTTACCATAATTCAAAAAGTTAGGGTTGGTTCGTACATAATAACTAATTAATAAAACTTATCTATGTACTATAATTCTATGTTTTGTGGTCTACAATTAAATAAATGACGTGTCACTGCATTATTTTGTGATTTATAAAGTCATGTAAATATGTAATTGAATTATATTTATTACAAACTTTTTTAATATTTAATAACTCAAGTTTGATGGATGAGAACTTCATCAGTGAGAAGGTTGATCAGGCTGGATACAAAGAATGCTTATGACAAATTCAAAACACCTATAAATATGTTAATGGATCATAATCAATCTGTAGATAAGTAAGTAGAATCAAATATGTGAATAAATCACAAAGAGAGAAGATAAACAGCATAACATTCAATATGTATCGAACATATGAGAAAATCTCATAATAACTTTGCCTCTAAATAGATTGTAGAATATTTGACAGATCTAAAGTGAAAATTAGCGCAAACGAAATTATCACTTACTTTAGAGATAAAATTAAATAATTACATAATAATACTATCATTCTTTAGGTTAACATGAACAACGATTAGTTATAAAAAAGAGCATTTTCAATGACAGAGCCAATTTTTTTATTAAGGAGGTCAAGAAAAATTAAATTTCATAATGTAACACGAAATATATCTCTTTCAATGTGTCTATTCATAGCAAAGAAGAATGCTTTATTTCTTTTTAGTCATGAGTGCTTAAGTCACATAGTTAGATAGAGAACGACAAAGTTATATAGAATTAAGTAGAAGAGTCTAAAGGAGTAAAGACAGTTGGTTTATTAATTATTATTTGATTATTATGTACTTTGTTATTTGTAAAATTGGTTCATAAGTAATTTCATTGATTTTACAAGTCTAAGATTGGCAAGTTAAAAGTATAAGAATATATTTTATTTTATCTAACTAAAAATTAAATTTTCTCATTTATCCTTATTAAAATATGTAATGTGAAATTTTAAGGGGTCATTTTGAAATTTTAGATGGATCATTTTGAAATTTAAGGTGAGTCATATATATATAAATTAATCTCAAACTCATTTAAAACTACAATTAATAACAGCCATTTATAATTTTGTTTGGGGGGGGGGGGTTGCAGCATTTGACAATCAGCTCCTTGATGGACTACAATTAGAAAACCTAAGGGCGCAAATATATAGTCTAAGATTCTTGGTGAAACTAAAATAGTTGAATCGAAAAAACTATAGAGTTGTCACAACTCCAAAAAGAAAATGATATATAACTGTTATAAGCTTATGTGATGATTGACGCTTATAAAACATGAATATGAAAACCTACGCAAGTTTTCACAGTTTAGGGATAATAATATTAGCCTATTCATACAAAACTAAGACATAAGACGCAAAAGAAAATAAATTATAAATGATAATACTATAAAAACAAATAATCAAAAAGATTATGTTACACTAATATATCTGAAAAATAATAGTCATGATGAATATTGAATACAAATAGAAAAAGTACGTGAGGCCAAAAAAATGACATGTCAACTAGGAATGTTATGACTAAATTACGTGAAAGTAAAAGACATCACAATGGAGTAGAGATGCAGGGAGTAATTAAAACGATTAATAAGTGTACGGCATCCCCTCGACTCATTCTACCTTTTATTTTATTTTATTTTTTGGTTATATGTGTCATAATAGAGTAAAGATACATGATATAGATATATAAAAATTAATGTTAACTTTATGTATTATATTTTTTAGAAATAGAAAGCATTTTAGGTATATATTCCTTAAATCTTCCATATATTTTATTTTCAACAATTCACGTTAATTTTTCATTTCATTTTAATTGATAAACGCATCTTTTAACTAGATAGAAGATTTAGGTTAAGTGCTAATAGTCCAAAAAATTTTAAATTAAAAAAATATAACTACAATAAATTGATAATTTTTTCTCGATAAAACTAATTAACTTATCTAAATTATACACAATATAAAATAAAAGTTTATCATAACCGAGCCATCAGGTGTGAATTATATATATATATATATATATATATATATAGGCATATGTATTGTATCTATTATTATTATTATTATATATACTAAAACAAACCCTGATGTTTAAGACTTATTCTCTATACGACAATTGTCAATCTCTATTGGTGCCACGTACCTCTCTATAATGCAAGAAAAATCACAGCACATGATTAATTCAAACATTAAATCTTATCCATCAAAAAATAATTTTCAAATCAATTTGAATATTATTTTATAAAAGCAAAAAGTTTATTCCTAAACTAAATTTTTTTCTAATTTGGCATCTTTATTTTTGTCAACTTTTATAATATATATATATATATATATATATGACAACAACTTTTCAATTTTTTCCTCCTAAAAGAAATTCCTTTATTAAAATAAATTTCTAAACTAATAAATTCAAAATACATTATCTATTATTTTTTATCAAAAAATTCTTATTTTCTAAATCAAATTTTTACCTAATGGGTATATAGATATTTTAGTTAATTTCTATAATCTTCTATACTATATAATAAAGAAGAGTCTACTATACTATATGATTGTCAAGTGTCACGTAGCTTTGCTATTCTTTTGCACGTGTCATTTTTTTACATATCTTTTTAGAAAAAAAGACTAAGCATTATTTTGAAAAATGAAAAAAAACAAATCATTACATAATTTTTAATTTATTATATTATATAAATATCAAAACCCATACATCTTACACGACACTTGTCACATTTACATTCCTTTCCATTACTTTATAATTTTCCTCCTAAAAAATTATCAAAATTATAATTACGAGATAAAAGTTCCAAATTTTAACCACACGTATAACTTTTTGCATCTTATCTACTTTTTAACCTCACGTTTAGCTTTTTGCATCATTTCTACATTTGCATCTTATCTATAATAGTTCAATTATATCAATAAACATTTGTTTCGCCGTAACTAAATATACTTATGAGATTATCTTATAAGAGTTTCAGATTTTAACCTCATGTGTAACACATTTTGCATCTTATCTATTTTAATTTTTAACATCACGTCAAGTGTAACTTTTTTTTTTTTTCCCATCTTATTCTGATCTTTAATAATTTACATTTTCCCCTTTCTCTATATTTTTTCCCCTAAAAAGACGTGAAAATCATAATTATAAACTTATCCGACAAGAGTCCAGCAATTATATTTTGTTAATATATATCCTAACCGTAACTAAATATATAATATTTCATTAAATATGCATATCATAACAGAGTAGATGACTACCAATTGAAATTTGAAAAATTTAAAAAGAGTCCAACATATATTTGTCTTATTAATTCTTTAACTTCACTGTACATTCCTTTTAAATCCCACCATTAAGTTTTGCCTTCTTTTTTAACTAGTTTTTTAACTTCACAATACATCCTTTTGACAACCCACCGTTACCATATTAACAACATTACAAAAAAATTTTAAAAAAAATCTTCCAAAATTGATTGATTGGTGCTATTGGCACTGGTAAAATCTATTAGAAATTAAAGGTTAAAATAGTTAAATTGTGAGAGGCACCAAATTTTAAGATTCCAAGAGAAGTTGGGAGTTTGGAGATGGTTTTTGTCGATGAACAGGTAACTTTTATAAAAATAGTTGTTATTTTTCTCCTGAATAATATATGTTTTATTCTTATTATGGTCATTTTCTATGTAGAAGACATGAATAATTATATATTCATTTTACATTTATTTCAGAATACGTTTGATTAAATTAAAATAAAGTGTGTGTTATTGTTTGGAACTATTTCTCTGCTTCTTCTGCTGATTCACTTCTATTCATTGAATTTTATGCGGCACTATTCCAGAATTAAGTACGAATTAATCTGTCATAATATTTATGGCATAATATTTCTGATAAATATTCTGGCATAATCTCATGAAAAACGTCTGATAAATATTTCTGGCATAACGTCATGAAAAAATTTTGATAAATATTAATTTTCTGGCATAATATTTCTGTTCTTGGCATTAATGTGTCCCATGCTTTTTTTCCTCAAAAAAAAATTTCGAGTAAACTTGCTCTAAGTCATGTAGAAGTGGCGTTAATTATCTCTGTTTTCCTTTTTTGGTTCAAGTAAAAGAACTAAGTTGAAATCCCTTCAAAAAGATTAGAAAGTACCAGTGCGTCCTTGGACATGGACCGACTTTTCACTCCTTCCATCTCTCTCTCTCTCTCTCACACACACACACACACACATATATATATATATATACACACACACATACATACCCCTCTTTGTGTAAATATCTGGAGCTTATTTCTAATGTAGCATTTGATAGTTTAAGCTTTTTGCCTGATTTGGGTTGGCCTTGTGCTTCAGAGATCAATAAGGTGAATTTTTTTATTATGATGCATATAAAAAGTTTAAAAAATTTAAAAATTGAAATAAATAAAAATTAAACTTTTATGTCATGATTTATAAAATAATTAAAAATCAAATAATTTAAATGAATCCCCATTTGAATCTTCCATAATTCTTCTACGTTGCAGGCCATGTTGTGTTTCTTATCATTGTTATTGTTGTTGGCTGTTGTAATAGAGAAGAAACTCAAACGGAGTGCTTCTTATCATTGTCGTGTTCCTCCTACAATTGTTAGATAAATTACTACTAGAATCTAACAGTGATTATATGGTCCTACGTATTTTTGGATATTTTAACCCTTCTTTATTTAATCTAGGGCGAATTGCTAAAGTTTCTTTTGTGATTTGACTAATATTCACAATTTTTCCTTGTATTTCACAAATTAGCTGCTTGACCTCCTATAGTTTAAATGACAGTGCACACGACCCCCAAAAGCTAACTGTCATTAGTTTTTTAACGGATTTTAGTAAAATGTCATTTTTGCCCTTGTCTAATCCAATTAAAAAATCTATTTTATCTTCATTTTATTTTAAAATAAAAATAAAAAATAAACTTTAAAAAAGTCTTAAAAAGTCTATTTTGCCCCTAACTTATTAAATAAAATATTTATTTTACCTTTATTTTATTTAAAAATAAAAAATAAAAAATTAAATTAGAAAAAACACAAAAAAAAAGAAAATATGAGGGATGGGGGGAGTGGGGGCTGCGAGGGGTAAGGGCGATGGGGGTGGGGGGGGTTGGGGCCGACGGGGGCGGGGGCTACGGGGGGTTGGGGACGATGGGGGCGGGGGCTGCTGAGGGTGGAGGCGACAGGGGCGGGGGCTGCGGGGGATGGGGGTGACGGGGGTGGGGGCTGCCGGGGATGGGGGCTGGGGGCGGCCCGGAATGGGGGCTGGTGGGGGGTGGGGCAGTGGGGTGGTGGAGCTCGTGCGGGTGCAGGGTGGGGGTGACGGGGGTGGGGGTTGGTGGGGTGGGGGCTAGCTAGGGCCGGGGGTAGGGTGGCAGGGTTGGTAAGGGCTGGTGGGCTGGGGGGTGGCTGGGGTTGGTGAGCTGGGGTGTCTTTTTTTTTTTTAATTTAATTGCTTTTTTTTATTTTCAAAGGAAATTAAAGATAGAAATGTTTATTTAATGCATTTATTATGAAGAAACGAAGCAAATTTGTACAAGTCACTCGTTCGTGTCAAAACACGTTATTTTGGACGAAAAAATTAACGGAGGGGGTCTATGTGCACCCTCATTATCATTAAAACTACAGGAGGTGACTTAGCTAATTTCGTAACCACAAGGTATTATTGTGCACATTTGTCAAACCACAAGGGGAAATTGGGTAATTCACCCTTTAATTTATTATATATATAGATATATATATATATAGTTATTAAATTTACAAATATTTTATAAACTCATGGATAGACAACAGTTATGAGACGACTGTAGGACATGCAGGAGTTTGTTAAGGGTAAGGGGTCGCCTCCCAGTGTGCAAGCAAGCCATCCTAATGTTTGCAATAGGTAGTTGTTCACCATTACTAACCAATATTTTAGTATAAATATTCAAAGGCGAATATGGTTCTAATGGTCTCCTTTTATAGTATAATTTTTTTTTTTCTTGTGCTAAATTTCCCTCGTAAAGTTTTGTTATTAGTAGAAAATTCATCAAACATTTAAACCAACTAAGGTTCCATATGTTTGTCAGAAAATAGTTTTCTGGAAAATGCTTCTTCATATATTTTCCTGTGTTTGATAGCACCCAAAGTAAGGTTTTGTTATTTATTTAATCTTTTAATGTTTAAATTTCCAATTTTTTTAATTTTTACTTTCTATATTTTATATTGTGTTTTTCAATTTAAATATGTTTTTAGTATGAAAATGCTAATGAAAGTTTTTTTTTAATTGAAAAGCACGTTTTTTTTTAATGTAATAACAACTAAAGTCCAAAAATAAACTCTGTTTTTTAGAAAAGTACTTTTCCTGAATAAGTTATTTTTCAGCAAACGGACGGAGCCTAATGTTGATTCGAATGTGGTTGAAGGTCTTATAAGTTTGATATTGACTCAGATATCGAATCAAAGAACCAAGTCCAACCACTTAAGTCAGTCAATCACTCGACGTGCCACGTCCTGTACAGTGGAAACAAACCCTGGAATTGCATGCTCGAAATTAAAACACCACTAAATGTGCTTTTGACAAGTTAAAAGCAAGTCAATTGAGAGATTAAAAATAATTCTCTGTGTCACGCCTGCATGCACTTGTAGAGATGCATTCACATTAATGAAAAAAGTTCCATGTTTATTTTATTACGTACGCAACACTTTCAGATATAGAGGGTGTTTGGCTTTGTTTATTTTAGTTACTTATAAGCACCTAGAAAAAAATGAACTCTTACATATTTTTTACTATTTAAATACTCATAAACACTAAATAAATAAAGTCAAACACTTTCATAATATTCTTCAACAGTGGCATGTCAAGAGTTTAGATGTTTACCACAAGCGATAAAGTGCTTGCAAATAAAGTTGATTTCTGATTATCCACTTCTGAGTCAGCGCCTGAATCACTTGAGGAATGAATGTACAGAGACCAAATTTATTTTATTTTCCTGAGATGAAATTTGTTAAAGTCGTATAAAATACCATACCTTAATCCAGTCTTTCGATATACTATTAGATGCGGCATCCTACTACATTTAAAATGCCACATCTTAATACAGTTTATAGTTACCCGTTCATAGAGTCTACCCTCAATAAAAGTACTAATATACTAACTTAAACTCAAAAAAAAAGAGCCCATCCAAAAAAAACTAATATGTTCAGTGAGAGGATGCCTTGAATTTACAAAACCACTTACAAAAAATAACATTTTCAATAATAGAAATCATCATAGTTACACAACTCTTATTGGTTTTAGCTTTTTACTGAGAGGACATTTATTTTGTTTATAGTTCAATTAGAATTTGTTTAGCTTAATTTTTAGATACTCAAAAGTGCTTTCAGTGTGTTCAAAAGATGAAAGTGACTTGTATAGTCTATTTCTATATCATGTCAAAAATTATATTATTCATTTTTTTCTCAAAAATACAACTCCATATTTTTTAAATTCTAATATTACCCTCTAAATAATTAAAAGTTCAAGCTCTAAAATACTAGGCCAAACAATTAACGTCTTTTATTCAACGACACATTTACCTAAAACTCTACTGCTAAAAGCTATATATCTCAACAGCTGAAATTTCACAGCTAGTCCAAATAGAGCCTATCCTTAACTACATAGAGAATTAGATATTACTTATATAGTCGTCAAATTATATGTTATCCATCTTATCGATAAAAAAAATTACTTAAATTCATTCAACGTGGCGTCTTCTCCAATATAAACAACGTTGACTGACTAGGTGAGGAGGATCCAATCTTAAACGTTGAATTCATCATTGCGAAGCCAACTTTAACGAGAGAGACTAATTTTAATATGCTATGCTAATCTGGTGCCTGATGCTGTGAGATGAACATTCCTAAGAAAAACGATATGATACAATGAACTTCTAAGTTATCAGTTGTCAACGTTATCGTGATCATTTCTTTGCAACTTTGAGAACCAATATCTATATACTTTTTGCAAGCATGCAAAAATGGTTGATGAATATTGTTTTGTAATTTTGCGGCGGCCAGAAACTTTAGCACTGAGATAGATGGATGATGGGTAAGTATAATCATAAGTAGTATAGGTTCATCATGATGTCAGTCGTGTGACAAATTAGACTATTAGAATAGTTATGATAAATTCATCGTGAGATGATATCGTGCTAAAACAGGACTTTATAATCTTTTCTTGAAGTTATCTCAGTTTCTTTAAAAAAGAAATCGTAAATCTTAGATTATTATTTTCCTTGAAAAAGGAAATCAGAAGCTACATGCCACGTTAGTTATAAAGAGCAGGCCTCCATGAATAAGATTAGTGGATATTCCAGTCTTCCACTATGCTGTATGCTTATAGACAACCGCCATCCACTTCGAAAAGTTGCTCTTTGATCCTTTCTCAGTGGGGTTACTACGTCTCGCTTATGATGCTTCCATATCGTTCATGGGAAAAGAATATTCTTTTTTCTTTTCGACCTTGTCCCTCTTCTTTTTATGTCCGTGTTATGACACACTAGTTTAAATTAAACTGAGATAAACTGCTGCACAATACGCAGACCACGATTGAATAATAATAACGTGAGCTTCAAAACTTGCGTCTTTACAAGTTGAAGACAATGGGCCATTTTAATGGCGCACCAAAAAAATCTAAGAAAAGTTTTGAGTTCGATTGGTTTCTGATAGGTTTGGTTTGCTGTTAATAAAGGCATGGCATGTAATCATATGAGTTGCTCATGATGTATTGATGTAGATGTTAAATGGTCTAGTACAGCACATAGATTCGACCACCACTTCTCCAATTTCGTGACATGTTGATTCTTTAGAATGGGTCAAAATGACTTTGTTCAATGGGAATGTTATCCTCATGTTGTGAAAAGTTATCTTCAAATTTTGAAAAATATATAATAATATATGTAATAATCCACTAATATCCCAATAATTTTGGACGGGGAGGATCTTAAGAGATTTTAGCATATTTGAATGAAATAATACTGATGATGTACAAAGAATCTTTAGAAGGCTATGATATGGCTACTTCACTTCACAATTAGTTTAGCTTTAGTTTAGTTAATTAAGCAAGTATTCCTAATTAATTCTTGTAATAATAATAATAATAGCTATCTTGGTCACACACTTTCAATCTTTCCTCTTTTTCTTTCTTTTATTTTTGCATTTTAAAATAAGAATCCAACGATCAAGGTAGCACCAATGATCAAGGCAGTAAAAAATCCTTGGACACAGTTTGAGACATAAAGAACCCACAAGCGTGCGCAAATGCATTTAATTCGGCCAAGTCGTACTTGACCGATTAATATGATCCGACATCAAATTGCTTCCATACTCTTGGCACGCCCCACAAGTTATTACTTATTAGGCAGATTTACAAACTACAATTTTTTTGTAGATATTCTAGTCTAAATTCCCTACAAGAAATCAAGTCAGTAGTTATATATAGTTTGTCCCCTAGTTATATTTAGAAGTGTAAAGAAATTAACTAATTATATTTGACCAGATTATAAGGGTGTTAAATGTAATTAAAAATTGATGCTAAACGTAGAAGCGTAGTTAATGTTTGTTATACTTAGAAGCATAACTGATGTTTATTATATTCGGAAATGTAGCTAATGTAACTAATAAAAGAGTTTGTTTGGCCCAACTTTTAAATACTCAAAAGTACTTTTTGTGAGTTTAAAACTTTAAACTAACCTATTTGACCTATTTTTAAAAGTGCTTTTACATAAAAGTCAAAGTTTAAAAAAATCTAAAAAAAAATAGAAACTCCAAATTAATGCTTTTTGAATATGACTTTTGAAGAGCTATTTTTAGATCATGTTAGAATTTTTTTTTTTTTGTATTTTCTCAAAAATACTCTTCCATAATTTTGAAATTCTAATATAACTCTCAAAATATTTAAAAGCTCAACTTCTAAAATATTATGTCAAACAATCTATACCTTTTATTCAATAAAACTTTTAACCAAAACTCTACAGCTCAATAGTTGAAATTTCATAGCTAAGCTAAACAGAATCTAAGTCCACCAAATGAAATTTAAATTTTATTACACTCTGGGGTGTAACAACTATATTTTTCAAATTTTTTCCTAAAACATTAAATATAAAAATTCCAATATCATTGTTATGATTGAAAATATAACAAATATTTTGTTATAGTTAAAACCATAACTAGAGTAAACGTTAGAGTAAAATGCATTTTGTTCCCAATATTTTGTAAAAGTTGCATAAAATTTATAGTTTTAAAACTTGTTGATACCCTCTATGATTTCAAAAATACTGCGAATTGATTCCTTCCTTGAGTTTTTCTGTTAGAGTCAATGTAGAGTGTAAATAGCAAGTTTATAATGCATGTTGACTTTTTAATAACGAAAAAACCAAGTAAATTTATGCAAATTCTCTTTTTTATTTTGAAAATGGTGCAAATTTTTTCCTCTATTGTTAGCATTGGTCCAGATCATCCCTCTAAATTAAATAAAGGTGCAAATACACCCCTAGAAAAAATCAAAAATAATTTTCCAAAATTATGTAGATTCGTTAGTTTTAAATAACTCCTTTGCAACATAAACATATTAAATAATAATTGAATGCATATAGAAATCTATATAACTTAGGAGATATATTTTTTATTTTCACCTCTACGAGTGGTGTATTTACACCTTATTTCAAACTAAAACGAAAAATCTACATCATTTTAGAATTAAAAAGGGAATTTACACCAATTTATTTGAGTTTTTTTTTTTTTGTTATTGACAAGTCAAAATATATTATAGGCGTGTCTTTTACACTTTCTATTAACTCTAACAAAAAACTGATGGTCCAGGGCCAATACACAACATTTTCTAAACCCAATGAGTTCTAAAACCATAATAGGTTTTATGCGATTTTCACAAGACACAGTAAGATAAAATGTATTTTTACTCTAAAGTTATCATTTTACTTTCCTACTCTTAGTCTAACCGTAATGAAAGATACATGGTTCCTGGCGTAAAATCTTATAGTGATTGGAGCCTCTAGCTCATTCTTGAGCTTTTAGTTTGGTCTATATATTTCTTTTTATAATACCAATTTTTTTCCTTACAAAATTTCAAGTGAAAAGATATTTTTCACCTTTTTTCTTTTTAAAGAAAAAAGTAATCAAATATAGAAAATATCTTAATAAAATTATTCTGTAAGATGGTCTGCACCGGTAAAAAGTCATAAAAAATTTTACATCAAAGACTGAAAAAAAACAATAATAATAAAAGGCTTATAACATAAAATTTTTACGCTTTGCAAGTTTTAGATTCATTTTAAACTCTATCTTTTATATATATATATACATATATATATATATTCATATATTCTCTCAAATTGAATCTGAACTTCCCTTTAATCCATTGGATAATTTTCTTGAACAAATACCCTTTTAAAAAAAATTAAATAGAATTAAATGGTTATATAAAATTTTACTAAAAAGAAAAATTAAAGTACTTATTCGGCTGGAAGCTTTACGTGGCAAACTAAAGTTATTTGATGCAAGATAATGAGAACATATAAATAAAATTATAATTCCATGAGAAAGTGTGGAATATAGGTTAGACCGCATAGGGGGAAGAGACAATCTCCCCATGTAAAAATATACAAGATGTTTCTCATATATGAGAACTTTTAGTTCATAAAATTTGGTAAAATTAATGTAAATACTTCAAAGGAAAAGAGTTAATCAAGAATTAATGTAATATTTCATTCTGGCCAGATAGGGTGAATATTTTATTAGAAGTTATATCCATAAGCTGAGCATTGCTAACTAGTTGTAAGTCTAGAATACATATATATACACAAACACACACATACACACATACATACTTATATACAAACTTTTTTTTTTCTTTTTTGATATTTTCACTCAAATAAATTCTTTTTAGATAAAATTGGCCCTTCTAAATGCCCCTAAAAGCCATGAAATGTATGGGGTAATTATTTGCAACTTAACTACACCACAAGGGGCATCTTGCAACATACTTGTGTAGCGATTATTATGTTGGAATGGATTAAAAATGAATTTGAAATTCAATCCTATTTCTCATACTCAATATGAGACAATTAAAAACGGAAATCTCATTCTTTATGTA
This sequence comes from Cordia subcordata, assembly GCA_028554755.1. NCBI lineage: Eukaryota > Viridiplantae > Streptophyta > Magnoliopsida > Boraginales > Cordiaceae > Cordia > Cordia subcordata. The sequence continues at coordinate 10,075,360 of JAPTOF010000006.1, read as the reverse complement.
ATTTTACGACCCCAAATCTAGAATTACTCATTTCCTAAGAAAGGGGGGGGGGGGTGGGAAACGTATGACTTGAGGAGGAAGTGACCTAGAGCAGGTGTAATAAACCCCGAATCGTTCGAAGGGATATTCGGTTATGTTAACATTTTTGTTAACTCATTATAATATTAATGGACCACTTGTTTAATTCGCAAAAATAAAAAATAAAAAACAAAAGATATTATTGTATACAAACGCATTGTTTGTTAATCTGCGTGCCGTACCATGTTCCAGATACCTGTTGCATGCTCTCGTTTTTGTTGCAAAGATGCACATCACATAATATATCATTATTCTATTGTCTTTAAAAAGTTTATATTACTCCGTACAAATGACTTTATAAATTATAATGATATGGTATACATTGTGCTGATATATCTAGCTGAGCTTCTGTTAGCGTCAGCTATTGAATCAACCTACAACAAAATATTACTTCACGTTCATGAACAGCTCCAAAACCATACTGAAGTCTCGTTAGCTAACCACGGATAATATATCTGTAGATCAAATCCTGCAAAAAAGAAAAAGAAAAACAAATATGATAAAATATACTTACTTAGTACTATAAACAAATATGATAAAATATACTTACTTAGTACTATATATATTGAATATACAAATTATGGAAATTAGAGAAAATTCAATGCTAATAACAAAAAAATAATATATAATAAGTCATAAGGGAGATATATGCAATCGTACTGGATATATTCTATGTTAATTTTCGTGTTGGCGGGATGTGAGATTGCGCGATAAGCATCTTTGGACAAGACGATGGTAGAAGGACATGGCCTTTTGGAGCAAAAATCCACCACCCTAACTTCAATGGTTTCTCCCGTGCACCGCCTCCTATTGCTGCTTAGACATTTCAGCTGATAACGCCGCCCACAGGCTGCGCCATTATCCCACAACCCTTCACTCACTGCTACAAATAAATTTCCGGGTGGAAATTGATCTTGCCTATTGCCATTGCACCTGGTTGCTGCACGTATATACCAATATGAAAATTAGGAAGCTGGGAAGTAATTTATGCGAGACGTTACAAGATCAATTATTGATAGTTACAAGAAGTATTGTACTATCGGTTTTTTCTTTCTTTTTTTTTTGAAGCATTGTATTACCGGTTTTTAGTTTTGTTCAGATGAAAAGAAGGAAAGTTACTCTTAAGAACGTTGTCTAATGCAAACACTAAACAACTGGATAAGGGAGTATAGAATGCCTAGGGACTTACGAGTATAAGGGGGACCATAAGATGTTGCGGTGCCCAAGTCGCCATGGACTAGCCGCATTTCTTGCCAAAACAAGCTTATAAGCACTATTGCCATGGCTAGAAAACCCATGATTAAGCAAAGCAGAAAACAAAATGAGATGTGCTCAAACTTCTTGCTCCATCCTCCTATTTATAGATGGAGGCAAGGCCACGCACACAACACATATAGCCGCCTCTCTCTCTATATACATTTTTTTTTATGTGTTAAATTAATTTTTATTAGAAAGAATTAACGTTAAATCTGGTAAAGCATAACTACCCACCTCTCACTGAGGCGTGGGAACACAAAATCATTACGTGTAAGAATAAGAATCATGTGCGTGTTGACCAATTCAGTAGCTTTGGCTTCTTGAAGCATCAAGAAGCGCATCTAAAATATATGTCATAGGTTTCTCACAGAGATTCTGACAAATTAGCGTACGTGATACTCTTTTTTAAAGCTAAGGAAAGTATCATGGGAAGGAGATGAAAATATTTTAAGTTTCACAATTCCATTATAATATTCACTCCACTTTCTTTGTTTAATGTTTCTGTATTAGCCACGCGCCCATGAGTTTAACACGTGTCATATGCTGACATTTTTAAATACAATCAAATCTATTGTAGTTTTCTCAAACAACATGCGAAAGCATTTAGCACAAGGTGATGAATACTATGATTGTTCAGCCAAAAATGAAGATATAATAAATATTATTAGAAGAAAAAGAAACGTTATGGATAAGTGGGCACAGCTTCGTCATCCTTTTCTTGCGTAATATTTTTTGTGATAGTTAAATATTGCGTCCAAGGTTATCTAGAGGCAAGCAGTAGGTTGTACATAAATTTGTAAAATTTTCAAAAATCGTTTCAACCAAACTGAGTCGATCATAAGTAGGTGGGGTGATTTAATCAGCTATAATTTTATTTTTTGAAAATCGTTATGGACGGTTTTAGTGTGGTCTTTTATTTTATTTTTAAAATCATTTATAAGTGGTTTGGTTTTTGATTTAGGGGAGTTTGAACTACATTTCAAACTGATTCATCCGTTATATTGGTCATTGCTGAGGGCTCTCAAGAGTCAAGTCCTAACCCAGTCCATCTTGTATTCCTGGATCAATGTAGTAAATTATCTCTTATCTATCTGTGGAAGTAAGCTATGATGTTGAAGTACGTAAGTTTGTGTGTGTTCATCACTTTATTTTTCTCTCGTATTATTTTGTGCTTCATTCTAAGGCGCAGATTTCCTAACAAACTAGTAGCGGAGCTCGATTTGGAGAACTGGCAAGTTATGGGGTTTTTATTGATCTCGAAGTTTTTTTATTTTACATAGCTAAACTTGAGGTTTGGCCATGGGTAGATCAAGTCTTAACAGCATTGACTAGGGGTTCCCAAAGGTCTTTTGATTTGATGAGTTCAATTTTGCAATCAATTTGGCAAAATTCCAAGTGGATGTATGTGTTTTGCGTGAAGAAAGACGTTGTTTCAACTTGTGAGAACTTCAAAAGTGGGGAGATTAATGAATGGACTATTTGGCTTTTCAAAGTGTACAATCACGAGTGCGACAATTGCATCAGGGAGAAGCGATTGAGATACTACGCGGTTGTGGTGGCATGGTCACAGGTGCAAGAAAGAGTTGATTGTGAAGAATTAGTAGGTTTTGCGGTACAAAGAGAAGACGAGTGAGGCTCATGTAGGCGAGTGATGTCTTGGACAAATAGAATGACGCCTAGTCTGGTGGAGCTACTGTATAGGCTCCTTTTGGAGGAACTGGTCAACTAGATGTCACTTATGTTGATGCATACCTGCTATGAGTACTCTCTGAAGACAGTGCATGGCCTTTCCAACAAGTTGTCAAGTGGGAGACCGTGGTTAAAAAAAACCAGTGGGCATCTTAAGGATAACATAGGTTAGAAGATTCCTGCAAAGAGTTTGGATTGCAGAGCTGGTTGGGCTTTCTCAGTGCTACTTGAGTAAAAAAATCCAAGACTAAGGCATGTTACAAGGTGATTCGATCACCCTCTGTAGTTATTGGACTTAATTCCTAGTGTGGTATGGTTGTCTTGTCGATTGGGTTCTTTTGTTTGCTCAATTGGATAATGGCCAGTTAAGGTCAAGAGCAACGCAACATAGAGGATAAGGTTTTTTGTTGTGGTGTACAGAAAATGAGTCTATAGGATCTTTAATGGTGACGTGTGACCACAGAGGGATTATGCTACAGTAATTAGTTTAGATCAAGGAACAGGAGAGCAGATGGAGTTAGGCTTTGAAACTTTAGGAGTTTCGTGTAGTAGCGGTAGGTCAATCTAGGTGACTCACCATGGAGCAGGTTTAAGTTACAATGCCACGGAGCAAGTGGAGAAACTCAGGGGCTGAGGATTGTTTAAACCAAGCTAACTCAACAGATTGAAACTTGGATCGCAAGAATGCACAGTATGGTATTCGTCTATGACCAAATGAAAGAATTTGTTTTGGCCACTCTATACTAAGTAGACTACAAAATGCAAACCTATGAACTTTCTTTTACAACTAGTGCAGCTAATTCCATGGAACCCTTTTTTCCCTTTGGTTTTCCCAGGCTCTCTTTGTGGCGTCAATGAGTTCAAATTCACGAAGAATGACAACTTCCTGTGATGCACAAAAACTGAAAGCAAAGAGATGATATTCGTGAAAGAAAATGGGGTAAATGGCTGGGATTTATATCCTCTCAACACATTTATAATGTTATGAAAGAGTTCAAATCCTAAACGCCAGCTATGGTCTCTCAAAGAGAGAGAAACAGGGGTAGGTGATTAAGCATTCAATGAGTAAAATTTTCAATAACTAGTTTCACCCTGAAAGATAATAAACGCAGGCTGGTATAAGTGCCAGCCCGGATTTTCATTCTTCAACGGATCGATCTAGTAATCACTAGTCTTCAACTCAGAATTCGTAAAAACCAATTCTTCCCTACCCTGAATTTATGAGGCTCACTCTCGTTTTGGCAGTATAAACCAAATCAAATTAAGTTTATTCTACTATTAAACTCAGCTCACACTCGTTTTCACAACACAAACAAAGACGAACAAAAACTCACTGTACTAGGTAAAGTTGGTTCCCACCCGTTTCCACAAAGAAAGAAAAACGAGCGAAATGGTAATCAGCTCCAGCTATTAGTCTACCAACCCATTGAGGACATAGTAAATACCTACCCAATATCTCTATCGTTAGAACTACTTTTTGATGTCAATATACACTTCGCTTTCTACTGGTGCAAATTAAAACTGAATGCTAGTCCTATGTCGCTAGAGAGCCCCCAAAATTTTCCAGACAGACAACATAACAGCCACAAACCTATTACAAATTCGAGCACATACACCAAGATCTTTTTTTTCAATAAAAAGAATAGTGTTTTTACAGAGAGGAAAAAACGCTCACCACTCCCAACAAATGATTTTACAAAGAGTAACTACGAAACTGGTCACTTAATTCAGTTAGAAAACATGCTAAAACAATACCACCACTACCTCAGTATCTCCCAAGCTACTTCCCCTGCAGCTATTTGCATGGGGTGTGTAAGACCCACTGGAAAGAAAATGAGACAATACATAACACAGCATACCGAACTTTGAAAAGATTCTGGGCTTACTTCTGCTCTTCACCCTCTCCAAATTCCCTTTGCTCTGCTTCAGCAGACATCAACTCATCAAACTTCTCCGTCTTCCCCAGCACTATTTCAATCTACACCCAAAAATGAAAAGAACAATGAGCAGGAGGGGTAATCTAGTTTTGCAACTGTCTTGCAAAAACCTAAACAGGTATACAGGCAAAAATCTAGAAATCTCACTGTGATCTTGTGCGATTTGCATTCACATTATCGCAACTATGTTGACCAGATGGTCCGACTTTTAAAAGCAATCAAGGACTAAGACATCAAAATGTGACATATTACTTTGCAAATCTATATCGTTATCACATATACAGACAGCTTAATGATTCTTACATTGAAGTTAAAAAAAAAGAGTTGTCAGATCTATCATTACAATGACTTAATCTACCCAAGAGAGTCTCCAGGATAATTTATCCGGTTATAGATCCTGACAGAGGGTGTAAAGAACAAAAGGCTACGAAAGCCGACCATCATTTGTAACAAAGTCCTTGGTTCAGGAAAACATATTGTCTGCTCTTTTTCAATGACATAACATTCAAGAGTTGAGACCAAGAACTGTTTAGATAAAGCAACATCAACACATGGTAGTTACTGTATAGATTAAGATTCTTCATGTCCTACGCTGTAGAGACAAAACAATGCATCCCTCGACACACCAATTAGTTGACTCTATAATTATAATGCATTTTAAAGTTACCTTTGCCTTAGGAATTGGTCGTCCTCCACGTTCATCGCTCATGTCAACGGTCAGTGTTCTGATCTCTGTATAAATTGTGAAATGAGATTAATAAAACCTGAGGCATGTTAGAAGGATGGGAAAGGGTGAAAGTAAAGCAGAACAGAGAGGAAGGTAAATTACTCTTTTCCACAGCAAATCCATTGTTCTTCAGAATTTCAGCAACAGTGACCACCGTGGCAATAGCTGTAGCCATTATATTGTATCAATTGTCAGTCCTTTGAGAACCATCAAAAGCCACTATTTGTATATAAGAGTCTCAGCTATATCATTTTCGATTACCAATTTCACATTCCCTAAACGGAGAAAAAGGTGCATTTGTGTGCCTCGAAGATAAATTTCTTTGGCTAACTGAACTTTTAAATACCTCTACAACTCATCCCTCACCAAAATGCTTATTTTTGGCACCTACACCTTCAATCAAACTTAGATTGGCCAAATCTAGTGATATTTCTGTTTATTGCATGATTTTTGGATCATTAAATATGAAGCTTCAAGTATAAAACTGAATTATGATAATTTGTTCAGCTTGTCTTCTTTTTTTTTTTGAAAATCAGATTTTCAGCTTGATTGAACCATTGATACTTACTACATTTCATCCCACCCCAAAAAAAAAACTTACTTTTAGACCTCCACCTTCAACCAAACTTAAGATTGCCCAATTTAATAAAATTAATTTATGAGTGCTTTATCAACAGGGGAGCAATCAAATGACCAACTACAAGAGAATGAAATGACAGAAAATAGAGATAAGATGCACAAAGCAAAGACAGATACTTCAGGGGGAAGCTGCAGAATCAGTATCTCCAGGAGCAGAAAATTGCATGAAACATTGTTTTCTGAGTTCTTGATAAAGAAAACTTCGTTACCGTTTCAATCTTCAAAGTTCTTTTTTCTGTTTCAATCCCTTTCCTCACATTCAAATTGAGGGAGAAAAAATATTTGGTAATAAATTGAAGGCATCCACAACAAAATAAGAAATTACTACTTTAATCTTCTATTATGCTGGTGCTATTATTTAAGAATAGCTTGGTAAGCCTCTAAGCAGCATGAAGCAATAAGTTTAAGGTGTAAACAGGAACAAGAACAGTAAATTCAACTGGGCTAATAGGGGTTTTGGCTTTGCTTATTTGTGATTATAAGCAGCAAATAGTAAAAAAATATGTGAGAGGGTGCTTTTTTTCAAATAAGCAAAGCCAAACACCCTCTAACTATGAAATAACCTGAAACTGATCAACAAGAATAAACAATTGGCCAGCAAATCTGGCTATGCCTAATATATGAAAGAGACAAGTAAATTTTCCAACACCAATAATATGACAACCATAAACAGCTTAAATGCAAGGAAACTTAAGGAGATCCAGAAACATCCAACAGCAAATAAGCACAACACATGAAGAGCTGAGATGAAACGTGGTACCCATTCCAAGAGCAGAAAGTTCCACTTCACTGTATTGCTGCATGTATCTCTGCACATACAATAATCATGCTCGCCAAATGAGAAAACACAAGCATACACATGAAGAACATCATTCAAGAACGACAAAATATGTCTCTCTGAGTATGTCTTAGTGTCGGTCATCTCTTTGCATCTCAATATTCTGGATATGAAGTCAGTAAACAGCATACTACATCTATATTACGTCCAATTATTCTACACTCTATAGCCCATACACTTTGAAAAATCCTAGGTTACATATGTAACCAGTTGACAACTAGTCTCCAGTACATTTTGACAATTTTAAATTGAATACTCCCAGCGGCAAAAGTCGAACATTCTGATACATACGTCCTGTAAAGCTTACTCATATCAATTAATTTGGACATTAAGATGAAGAGGTGCACATATACGGGGCATGGAGTTGTATTACAACTTCGGCAGACTTAAACAAATATGCATACATATATACATACATACATACATATACATATACATATACATATACATACATACACATATACATATATATGTATATATACATATATATATATGTATGTACGTACGTATGTATGTGCACATATTTTGCCTTAGCCACCAGGTTAAACTACAGCTAACCACAAGGGTTATACCCACAACACAGAAGAAGACTCAGCCTAAAACTATAAAACAGAAGATGATGTTTAATTTATCACAACTTCTCTCTCAAGCTTGAATCAAATCCTTTAGTTCTCAACGTCATATGACCCTCTTAATTCAGAAAACTACTGATTGCTTTCAAATCCGAAAATATGAGCACTCTAACAATCAGAAACAACACGGCGGAAGGTATACGCCTACCAGAATTTCATTAAAAACCTCCGCTACTCAAAATGCATCCCCTTTCCCTTCTTCTCGATATTAAAAACTTAAAATTATTTTGTTTAATCCATCCCTAGACAAAAACTGAAACCAAAACAAAACAAGTCTCATCCCACTAACTGGGATCAAATTTTGACAAAGGCCATTCACTAGTGTCGAGGCGGCCTTCTAATCTAGCGATAGATAAAACACAAATCCCCAAAAACCCATAAAAATTACGCTATATGCATAACAAAAGATACACAGTAAACCACCTCTATAGGGAAAAACACGCACACACACTCAAAAGCTTTCCTTGTCATTTCCCTCAAAAAAATCTAAACTTATTACTTCACATAATAACATTATACAAAACTTCACATACCAACATTATACAAAATACAAATTCTCCAAAAGAAAAAACCCTGAAAATAGACAATATACATAAACAAAAGATACACATCAAGCCACCTATATAGGCACAAAAAAAAAAAGCTTTCCTTGTCATTTCCCTGAAGAAAATCTTAACTTATTTACTTCGCATAACAATATTATACAAATACAAATTCTCCAAAAACCCATACGAACACACTTATATAGGCAAAGACACACACAGACAAAAGTTTTCCTTGTCATTTTCCTCAAGAATACCTCAACTTTACTTACTTCCCATAACCAAAAAATTAATAATAACAACCAAATAAAATTCCTTCCAAAACCCAAAAAAAAATACAAAATATGCCTAAAAAACGCACACACGAAAACATACATGTCAGACACACATATACACGTACACACACACACACACACACACACACATATATATATATATATATGAATACCTTGGCGAGGTTGACATAGAAAAAGAGAGATTTCTTGGTGTTGGAGACTTGAATACGGTTCTTCTTTTGTTGTGTTTCAGATGATGAAGTTATGGCCATTTTGCTCACTCCCTCTGTAATGCCTTCCATTTTCTTTTTTTTATTCTTTTTTTTTTTTCCTTTGGATTTTGTTTTCAACACAAAAAAGCAGCTCAACTTTTTGGGTACGGAGTTGGATAAATGCTTGGGGTTAGGCAGGAGTCGTTGGTGATTATAAAACAACTTGATCTGCTATGTACGGCGTCGTTTTGATGGGTCTTCCATCGATCACTTTGCTATTTGTTTTTCTTTTCCTTTTTGGGTTCTAAACCATTTTGATAAATCCACAAATGCATTTTCTTTAAGAATCACCAGCTTTCATAAAATATAAATTAGTTAACAAGAGAAGTGTCGGCCAAGACATCATATGATAAATTTAAATATACTGGTCTCTCTAATGTTGGAGAGATGTTTTAAGATCCTTCACGTCAAATCTTGCTCTATAATCTGATTTGATTTTGTAGTCCTAATAATTCATATGTGATTTACAACAAAAATTTAGAATTGAAAATCTAAGTGGTAAATACTTAAAGTAAACTCAATCTAATGATGAATTAATAAAAAATGGGTTACGTAAACAACAAAAGAAATTAAAAATCTCATCTTTTATACTATATTAAGAATCAGTGGGATTTCATCATGAAGAAACAATTTATTTATTAAGGGGAGAAGAGTGACTCAATATGTGAACTTGAGTACAAAAATTTTCCGATGTAAGAGGAATTTTCCAATGTAAGGAAATTTTTCTAACAGTTTTTAATGTAAGAAGTTTTTATCTTACCCTTATATATATAATGGTAAACCTATATCTTTGGCTCTTTTTTAATTTTCTTTGTATCAATGACATCATTACTACTTTACGCATTTACATATATTTATTGAATTAGAGGGAAATATTGAACTATTTAAATTTAGTTTGGATTCAGACCATAGTTATGGATGTCACATTGGATAGTTCGACATTTATCATAACAAGGGAGTTGGGACATGCGTATTTTCCTATTGTTTGAGGGAGAAATAAATAATTTAATATTTTATTGTATAAGTTGAAAAATGAGAAGAAAAATAACTAAAAATTCTGTTAAACAAAAATAAACTGATACTTAAATGTCCATTTCCTTCCAGCTGAGAGAAAGAGAGAGAGAGAGAGAGAGAGAGAGAAGAGAAGGGTAAGCCAAGGAAGGCTAATTCAATTATTCAAATTAAATTTTGTTTTATTATGTTAAGTCATCTATTTAGATCTAACTATCCCATTCAACTCTTCTTTTAACTCCGCATACGCGAAATTCTCGTACAATTTACTTGTGGTAACATGTAAAATCCTTTTTCATCTTTTTTCTTTGTTTTTCATTTTTTTCTTTTTATTTTCTCAAAAGATAATCAACAATGATTCACTGCTTAAAGCCTGTTTGGATTTTTTTTTTTTAAAAAAGTAATTTTTTTGAAAAAAATTACATTAAATTTACAATAACTATTTAATTTAGTTTCTAAAAACACTTAAACTCTTAAAAAAATTCAAATACAACTTTTTTTAGAAGTCAAAATTTTTAACTTTTTTAAAAAAATTACTTTTTAAAAATTATTAAAAAAAATCAATCCAAACAAACCCTTAACCCCTTAACCTTGATGATGACTCAAACTCGAGATCTTTAGATCTCAAGTCCTTTTTGCCCTATTTGAAGCACATAAAAAAAAAATAGAAAAGCTTAAAAATGCAAAAAGGTTTGCCCTCAAGTGCACCACTAGAATATCAAATTGAATGGGAAATAAATCAATACAAACAATTAGGATCCAGAAAAATGAAACAAATTCTCTTCCCTCTGAAAAGGGACCATTACAATGAACTGTCCATGGATGTTCTGAACAATAATAAATTTTCAAAAACACTGCACATTAACAACAAAATGATTTTAAGCTGGTGGATCAATCTACACTTAGCTTTTAATTTAAAATGGCTGATGACACTAGTGTTTGAGACACAGCAGGGTGTAAAAAAGTATGACAAAAAGTGGATAGGTTGTGTATCTATAATCTTCCATTAATTTCCTTCACACAAGTACCACACTGCAACAGTAACTTTTAAGATCTTGAATGTGAAGTTGCATCTTGAATAGTTGAATTCATGTCTATATACACCAAGGCAGAGCTAACAATTGATGCCACATTGACCTCTTGAAGCAGATTTTGTAGCCTCGGATGTGAAGGGATCGATACGCACCCAGAGCAGGGAGAATATGGATGCAAGCAGTATGGACCAGACGATGACGATAGTTGGCGTACGGTTTTGCCGGCCCAATAGACCTTTGAGGAAGGGGTAAAGGTGGACAATGACCCAAATTGAGAAGAACAACTTGCCAAACAGAGGACCCCAGGACTGGTATCCGCTGTTTATTGCATATGATACCCCAGCCACTATGCCTACCAAGTTCACGATAAGGACGGTGGTGGGAGGGATGAGGAGGGAGGTCCATTTGAAGACATAAAGTTCTGCAAAGTCTCCGTCATCATCAGATGCCTTTGATGTGACAGTGAAATTGGTATCAATCCCGGCAAGCACTTTGAGTAGACCTTGGAAGACAGCGAAGAGGTGAGCTGATGTTCCACCAATGACCCAGAACTGTTCATTTCTCCACCAATCCTCAATGCTCACACCACTCCACCTCATTTCCAATATTCCAGTGGCAAAAATGGACATGAAAAGAAGAATGAACCACATGCCTGCATAATTGCTTATCTGCAGCAAATATCAAAATAGATTTAGAAATGGTATGCAGAAAATGCAAGAAGCACAGGAACCAAGGACACAGGCATATCATGCTCAACTCCATTCAACATGCACCAACGCCCGGTGGGAAGGTAATTATATCACAAGAATCTAATGACTCCCAAGAAAAGGGGAACAATAGGGGAAATAGTAAGGAGGGATCCAGACTAACTTGAAAATAAAAAGCACGCAAAAGGGGTGAGATGAAATGCAAAGTTAAATAACCGCTGAACAGGTGGTCTTTTAAGAAATCAATTCTTGTTTATGCACAGGAAAAGCAGAAGGACCTATGTTTATGTAACTGTTTACTATGGCTTTCTCTTTCTTGTTGGTATGGGGAAGACAGAGGATTGGAACTGATTGAAACCTACGACTTACAGGTTTTCCATTAACATTTCATTTTGTTGAAAGAAAGAGAAACATAAAATTGTATGATTTATTTTGGCGCCAGTTCTTAACAACATTGCCTCAGCTAGTAAAGTTCTGGATACTAGTCGATGGATACTACCAAAAACTAGAAAAAGTGAAAAGGACAAACATTAGACTGTGAGGTATTTAGCAAAGATACTTACCTCAGGAATAATAAATTTGTTAGTGAGAAGACAGATGGCAGGAAGGATACAATAAGCCAGCAACGGTATAGAAGTGATAGGATAGACAATGGTGTTGATGTATGCCAATCTCTCTAAGAGCTTTAGCCTGCCATTGTAGCCATACCATATCGGACAATGCCTACTTAGAAGAATTTCAACGGATCCCAAGGCCCATCGAAGGACCTGATTTAGACGGTCAGAAAGATTAATGGGAGCAGACCCCTTGAAAGCTGGGCGAGGAGGCATGCAATAGACTGAAATCCATCCTCGTGCATGCATCTTAAACCCAGTCAAAATATCTTCTGTGACCGACCCATAGATCCATCCAATCTGATAACAGAAAGAAGCGCTCCATCAATTTTCTGTTTCAGAGATACAAGCACAACCTATGGAAGAACAATTATTCAGATAAAGTCATTGTAATTACCTCTTTGCCCCATTCAGTCTTGTCCTCGTAGCCACAGCTAATCACATGAATTGCTTCTTTCAAAAGAGTTGCAGGATTTGTTGTTGGCGGAATGCCTCCATGCTCCATAAAAGTGGCAGCAATAAAAACTGGTGATTGACCAAACCTTTTCTCCAAGCTCTTCTGAGACATAAGGAGTGACTTCTCATCGTCATATCCTGTACAAGAAGAGGATAGCATATAACAACATTATGAGATGATCCAAGCATAAACCATAAAGACATGACGTGCTACAGAGAAAAAGTTTCTGTATCCTAAGCAGGCTCAGATCCCCGAGTTCACAGGAAAAAGAAAAAGTACTGTCGAAGCTATTTTAGAACATTCCCAGAAACCAGGCAAATCAAAACCTTAAACTCAATGAATCATAATAAAATCAAACATTAAGAGATTGGTCTCCAATTAGTGATTTGTCTTTATCTCTTCATTTTCTCTTGACAAGTAAAATCATATATGTCTTCATCCTGCTCTGCTACATTCAGCCTACTGTTCTTGAAAATCCAATTTTGGCACATACATGGGTATAAGCGTAGAGGGTGTTACTACTAAGTCATTACGAGGACCTACCTTCAACACCCTCTTCAATGTCCTCCATATTGAAAATGGGAATGGTGGATTCAGTTCTTTTTGCAGCCCTTTTCTTATCTATGTACTTTTTATTGCCACTTCTTCCCTTCTTCCTTGGGCCACAACATCCCTTGACAATAATATTTGGTTCCAGATCTTCCTCAGTTAGAACAGGATCATACCCATACAGAGCCTGCCTATTGAAGCAACAACCAGTCCCCACATAGACTGGACCCTGAACACCATCCAGTCCCTTCAAGTTGATCTGCAAGATGATTATGACAACATGAGTACAATGATAAAGAACGTTGCAGACAGATTAAGACATCTGATCAACTGACACCTACATCAAAGAAGACAATGTTCCTATTAGCATATCGATCGTGCAAGTCAATGCCATCAAACCGCTGTGGGAACTGCACATAGCATATCTTCTTTCCAAGGACAGGATCCATCAAGAAACACATGGCTTCTTTAAGAGCTTTGCTATTGTTGAAATAGTGATCACAATCGACATTCAAAAGATAAGCTCCATTTGTAAGGACAGCAGAGACTCGAATCTGCAAAAATACCAAAGAGAAAACTTTGCTAAGTAGAAGACAGAAAGGATTTCTTTCCAACATTTCCAGCACGAAAATTATAATAGCTCACGTATAATATTCTTCAAGTAGAGGCATAACTTTTTCACCATTTTAACAAGGGGAAACTTTTAAGTAATATCTCTGATGCACCCTATTCAAATAAATACTGATAATCCCACTCTCTTACAAATGTTACATTGAAATCTTAAGATTTGGATGGACAAGGCAGTATTATGAAAGGAGCAGCTAAAACCATATGAGACAGCTTACACCTCCACTTGTTGAAGTTCCACGTAACTACAAAAGAGTGGGAACTGGGAACATTTATCAGCTTAATTGAATCAGCTAATTTGTATTACAACTTATTGTTATTAGTGGCCAAAATTCAATCTGTTCAAACCAAATCAGCTAATTGTACAGTATTACATATTATTGTTACTATTAGAGACCGAAATTCAACCTGAACAGTTTATAAAATAAGACCAACTTTTCCTTCTCTCTTTTCCATTGTGTTGCAGTTACAATACCTTTCAGCCATCATTAGAAAAGAAACTAGAACGGGACAACTGTTGTTGGATAACCAATCACCTACCAGTGCATTCATAGCTCCTGCTTTCTTGTGGTGCTGGAATCCTGGACGCTTCTCTCGAGATACATAGACCAAACGAGGAAGCTCATTTCCATCCGTGTCAAGGCCACCGCTATGCCCTAGAAAGACCTTTCCATCCACAAGAAAGAAAAGGAATTAGAACGGTAAGTTGCTAGTGTATCAATCTCTTGTACATTAGCTATTGTATCAATCTCTTGTACATTTGGAAACATAAACGATACCTGGATCATTCCTGGATGATCCCTAGGGTTGTTTCCAGGCCAAGGAGTTCCATCTTGCATTGTCCAACCTTCTTCAGGCATCTTTTGTGCCTTTGCCACAAGCGCATTAATACGCACTTTGAATTCTTCATATTCTCTCTGCAGAGTAAGTCTTCAAAAAAGTTATTACTGAAGAATTGATAACTGAGATCTAAACACCAGATTATGCAAGATCTTTGTGAAATGATAACAAGCAATAAACTCCAATCAAAAGCAAAGCATCACATTTCTCAAAAGAAATGCAAAGCATCACCAGTTTAAATGACCCTAAGACCCTAGAGCAACCCTGTTTTCATGCCTCCTTCTGCTAACTTTGATGACAGTATACGATTAGTTGCTAATTGAAATGGCATACACTTGCAGTCATAAGCAATCTTGACATTTTATCAGGAGCCCGTGTTGTAAATTGGTTTGCTTTCCTACTATTGCTCTCCACTAACAAAACTTGATGCTTTCAGAAAATTGCATGATGTGTCAAATTCGAACACTTGAAAGTTTGAAACAGAAAAAAGTTCCTGCCCTGTAAGTTGTGATCTTACAATTTTTGAAACTCTTTCTAAATAAAACCCTACACATATTTTTCTGTAACCATGTTGAACTAATTGTTGAAGCATCCTATAGCCCTGCACAAGAACATATAGGCCTAACTTTAAACTTGATAACAATGATATACAGATTATCAGCCTCATCTCTTGCAAAATTAAGCGTTTTCTCTACTTCCTACTTCGATAATGTTGCATATCTTCAAGTTTGAGCAACAATTGAAAAGCACCAGCATTCAGTTAAATATGTCATCACTAACCTTCATTGCCCTGCGCTCTTTCACAAATGAGGGCTGGATTTTGTCCTTCAAATAATCTATTTTCTGAGCAAAATAGAATTCAGGGGCCCTGGGCTCAATGTGGTGCTTCTTACAGAAGGGAACCCATTTTCTAGCAAACTCAGCTGTCTCAGAGAGAGCTTCAAAGGTAAGCATTGCGGACCCATCATCAGAAACATAACAGGAGACTTTGTCAACAGGATAATCCACAGCAAGGATGGATAACACAGTATTAGCAGTAATGAGAGGAGGCTCCTTCATAGGATCCACAGTACTGACAAATACATCAACAGGTGCTAACTGTGAAGGCTCCCCTTCCCTGTCATATCTGCAAAAGCAAGCAAAAATGTCAATTAGGTACCAGAAAGAGCAAAATGAAATCTGATGCTTAAGAGCCTCATTCTGATTAGTGTTTGCATTATAAAATGAAGCCAACTAACCTCATAGCAAGTCTGTCCAGAAAGGTCTCACGGTTGACAGGGTACCACTTTGGAAATTGATCTAGAAGCCAGGATAAAGCAAACCAAACCTCACAGATAACTGATATCAGCCACAAAGGATAAGCATCGTTCACTGGATGAGTCAAACGGTATTGCAAGAAAAAGCCCAAGATAATCAATCGAAGTATGATGACTACTCGATATGGAGTAATATGAGAAGAAGAAATAGGCACCACACGACTCATTGGTTGACGAGCATCATCAGCCCTGTCACAAGAGAACAAATCATTAACAATGTACAGTTGTACACAGAGTTAGTAACCAAGTGCTCATTCATAAGAATGATAAATCACAGGTAATGTCTCTGTGTCATCGTACCCCAAATAAAAACAGGTAATCAGATAAATAAGATAAAGATGAGGTAATGCTTTTTCTTTTGGGAAAGTAAAGAATAGAGATTAGGTAATGAATGAAGTAGTTCCTTTCTCAAGCTATTCTTTAATTTCCTTACAGATTATTGTGCAGAGAACCAGAACTTTCCCTCCTTCCCAATTGACATAAAAAACAAAACACGCACATCAATTTTAAAGGACTGAAAAACTTTCTTGAAAAACTTTCTAGAACAAAAATGCTTACATTTGCAGTTCTTCTCCATTAGATCCAGTGCCCTCAATGTCACCACCTTTGCCTTCAGAGTATCTGTTGGTCACTTGAACCATATTCTTCTCCTGTTTTAGCTTCCAACCTTCCACCCTCTCCTTCCAATCAACAGATCCAAGTCCATAAGAATTCAAGTCCTTTGAGGGGTCGACAATTCTTACAGGAACTGCAGAGAGTACGCCATCATCAGAGCTTGCCAATGAAAAAGGAATAGAAGCTGGGACAACAAACTTTACCAGATATCAGTATGAAACAAGAACAAAACAAAACTTACCTGGTTGCCTCGGATCAATATAGGGAAGGGAGTGAACATGCTTGTCTCCAGGGCCCAAAGGTCCAGATGTACTTCTCACAGAGTGAGTATCTGGGATACTGGGAGGAATTTCACCAGAGACCTAACAATTATTGCACCAACAAGGTTAGGAAACGTCAAATTACTTTATGAAACAGAAAATGCCTGGCTACAGATACATGCTAGTTGTCATAATATTGGAATGCGAAGAACATTGTGTAATAACATTTTTCTTTAACAGCATTTTCACCAGTTCATCTCCTAAATTTGTAAGTACTCCACCAGCATGTCTTGTGCATTTTGGGTTGACTTAGCAGGATTAGTACCATGCCCCATCAACATTACGCATTACTATTAGCCTAAAGGAATGGAAATCTTGGAACACTTCAGTCCCAAACTTATAGATTTCTTTTGACAAACCACAATTTTGAAGCATTACACTAACCAACCTGCTGATGTTAAACAATTCTCCTTGTCTTATCTTTTTGTCCTACAGTTAAGGACCTGTTTGAATTGGCTTTTTTTAAGGAAAAAGCACTTTTTTTTCCTTAAAAAGTTACATTAAATTTACAATAATTATTTGATTTGACTTCCAAAAAAGCTGAAACTCTAAAAAAAGCAGTTAAAAAAGCCAATCCAAACGGGCCCTAAATTTGAAAGGAATTCTTCTCCATGAAAAATATCAAATTTCCCATTTTTGGCCCTCAAAACTTGATTGTCTCCATCTAGCCCTTAGAAGTTTAGAAGTTTATCAATTAAGAGGCTGTTTGGCTTTGCTTATTTTGGCTTGTAAGCACCAAATAGTAAAAAGTATGTGAGAGGATGCTTTTTTCTAGGCGCTTATAAGCACTAAAATAAGCCAAGCCAAAACACCCTCTAAGCCCAAATCCAATAAACTATTAAAACACCAGATGATAGGATTCGTATGATATTTACGTGCAAACTTTTGCTAACATTGGAATCTCTAAAGGCGTCGCCGATCAGGTTACAGTTGATATTTAGGGGCTACACTGAAACAAATAATTGTTGAGGGGCAAAATGAGATACTGTTTGACATTTCCGACAGCAAAATGCAATTCACCCAATTTCAGAATTGTTGAAATAGCAATGACAGTGAAGCACTAAGTATACCACCGACACACTTCACAGAGTGGAGAATTGTTTAGGCACGACAAAAATATAAAGTCAACATTATGGTGCAGTTGCAGTAGAAATATGTTTTGTACAATTTATCAGGCTTTTATTTCAAGAAAAAAGAAAATACAAAATAAAATGGATTCTTAAAGAGGAAGCAAAGTGCAAGAACGTATCACCTTTCACTTTGAATAAGTTTCTAAACTGACAGTGGCTTAGCAAGTAAATTTAGCTAAGCACCACTGAACATTACAGCTGAAGGAATAAGCACGGTGCTCGTGTTCGAATATTTGACACAGAAGAAAATTTCGCACAACATTGCTAGGGTAGAGAATTTCAGCCTTTTAGCTTGAAAGGGATTAAGGAAAATGGAATTAATGTGATAGCTCCTAGGCATATGTTTAAGAGAAGATAAACTACAAGCTTCATGAAAAATGATATACTGATTACAGACACTACAGATGCCTCAGAATTATTGCATCACTTACTGGCTGTCCATTGGTGAGAAGAGGGATTGGTTGTGAATCACGTCTCGAGGATGAAGAGATGCCAACTTCTCCCCCCTGCCACTCGCGTCTAGCCTTGCTATTTCCTGGGGCATAACTGAACTCATTGTCCAGGTCATCAATATCATCTTCATCATCATCACCGTCAACTCGTGGACTTCCTATAAGATACAGAAACAGTTAGTCCAGTCCACCACACCCTTTTGGAAAAAGAAAAAGTAGTTAGTATTATCTTACATGAATGAAACAGCAAATACTAACCTTTCTGCCTCTTATATCTGGTCTTGCACTGGGGGCAACACTGATTTCCATCTTTTCGCTCATACTCATAGCAAGGTCGGCAAACAGGGAAAGCACACTCGTTACAAGCAACAAAGACATCACCATCAGCATTTAGTCCAACACCATCCCCACAAATTTGACATATCTGGCCATTCAAATGTTTGAGAGGCTTTGGCTGCATTTGAACAAGCAATGTGCTGATTAAAACAGTATTAATTAAATTGAAAAAAAGACAGAAATTACATATACCAATAACTAAGGTACATGCTTATATCAAATATCGGCGTTCTATGACAGCACCAGGTTATAATGGCACATCTAATTACTTACAAGACGGAAATAGAGCAAAATAAAAAATATACATATTTATCAAGACCAATCACAAACATTTTCACATTTAAGACTAAAAAAAAAATTAAATTAATTGCAGTAACACCACCAAGCCAACACGTAAAATAAAGCGATCTGTAATCAAAGTTAGCAGATTGCCGCGATCCTTTTTTTTCCTGTGGTTTACATAATTCGAAAGCTTCAAGATCTCAGCTTTTCTTCATAAGAATAAAAATCAGTAACATCTGGAAACAGAATACTTCTTTCAAATCCCACCATTGTAATTCAATCCTAAACATTTTATCCATCATATTTGACTGCAATCCTGAAAATGATTAGACATTTCGTTGTTGACTCGTAATCAAAAGGAGATCAAGCAATTGTCAAACGTTATATAAATATATATCGACAACTTCCATACATACAGTGACCCATTACTCAAAACAGCTTATTTTTCACCGCAGAAACAATAATTATTAACTACCCATCTCCACATTTCACTTAAAAGATCCAAACTTTAGCTCAAGAACCACTCTATAACTACGCCAACTCAGATCTAGACCAAAAATGCTACAATAAAAGGAAAAGAAAAGGAAAAAAGAACTCAAAGACCAAGAAATTTAAAGCCAAAAAACAAGATGGTCGCTCAAAAACAACTTACTTTTCAGACAATTACCAGAATTAACAACTACCCATCTCCCCATTTCACTTAAAGATCCAAACTTTAGCTCAAAAATCAGTAGAGCTCTACATCAACTCAGTTCTAAAACAAGCATTATCATCCAAAAAGCAAGTAAAAATCAAAAACCGATGAATTCAAATCCAGAAAACAAAGTAAAAAAAGCAAAATGCTATTTAGATGATTCACACCTCACTATCAGAATCATGGCGGATTCTAACCAACTCATTCCTCTTGTGTGATCCAGCCACCAATCCAGCATTTGCCTCCATTTCTTTCTCAATCAAGAAACAGAGGATTTAACTATTATACACTCAAAATCTTGAATATCTTTTAGGGGCTTATGATGTAAAAATAAATATTAAATAACTATGAATTAAGTCTGGTTTTGGGTGCCCAAGCAATATGAGAAGAGTGAAGAAGATGGCTTCAATGAATCAATTAGCCATCATCTCTTCTTACTTGTTCTCTACCCCTTCGCGTTTGCTGTGTGTGTATATTGCTTTATTGCCTTTTGTCACTTTCTTGCATACATTTGTTTATTGTTTTCTATTTAATAATGGAAAGATTTGCTACCGGTTTAACCAGTACTTGGTTTACAGCTTAGATTGGCTTTTGGGTTTTTGGCTTGTAGAGCTTTTCTTGGGGTGTTACCTCATTTTATCTCTTTTACTCTTTATTCATTTTTTCTTTTTTAATTTTTTCACTCTTCAAAATTTGTGTTTCTTTTTTTTCATTTTTTTTCTTTGTTTGCTTATTTATAGGTATCTTAGTTTAATGGTCCAACAAGATAAACAAGGTGGTCTTGATGTTAATCACAAAATTAATACGAGAAGGATGAAGTAAACAAGAATGTTAGGATTCTTGATTAGTTTAAAAGATTTTATTTGAATTAAAGGAAAAATGTTATATAGTTGTTATTAAACTATCATTACTTGAGGCATTGGAGGGTTAGATAATGAAATACGTATGTGTTCAAAAGATGTCAATGGCTAATAGAAGAATTTCAAGAATGGTTACAACAATTAGAAGATGGTACATAAAGAAATTTGGTTAGAAGATATAATGATTGGGTTAAGCTTTTTTTTTTTTCAGAAAAAAAGTATTTTTTTCGAAAAAGTTACATTATTTTTGCAATAACTATTTGATTTGGTTTCCAAAAAAACTAAAACTATATAAAAAAAATTCAAATACATGTTTTTTAAAAGTCAAAACTTTTAGCTTATAAAAAAAAGTTATAAGTTGATAAAAAAATTTCGATTCAAACGGGCCTTTACATATCTCAAGTTCGTTTTATTTCGGGGGATTAGTGGAGAACCACTTTTGATCTTCTTCTAATAAAGGAAAAAAAAAGGGATTTATTTAAGACTTAATTTAATATAATGTGACTTATATATGCTTTATAGCAAATTTATCTTCACAAAATAGAGATCCAAAAGATTCGATTAATAAGTTATCAATTAAATTGACTGACACTTAACTTATGAGTTCTTATAAAATGTAGATGAGATCAAATTAAATCGATTCTGATTTCTAAAATATATCAATTATTTTGTGTCGGCTATTCTTCATTGGGTTAATGAATTAAAATTTTGTCACGTTGGCTCATTTGAGAAGCCCAGCCATGAAGCCGAGCTTCAAAAGCAGCCACAATGTCATCATCTGTTCTACTGTTTTGGGTTCCTTCCCCCTATTCCAACAATCGTTTTCGACTAAAACTATGATTTGCATGAAGTTTACTTTTAAAAGGAAAAAATTTAACCTTTTATTTTCAACTCAAATCCTGATGGAACTTAAACCATTACCCTTGACTGAATAATTTTAATTATTTGAGTTATTAATTTTGCACAAATTATTAATTTAGTTTGGTGAGTTTTCTTTGTTATATGATTGTAAAGTTTTGAGTTTCGTTATGTGATAGAAATATTATTAATTATTATTTTTTTTTTTGAAAAAGCAAACACCCTTTTTTAGGGGCTAATTTTGTGCAATTCTCATATAAAGGTGAACTTTACAAGTATAAGTTCTTGCATAAGATGAGCGAGAATTATAGACAATCAATCAGTGATGTATTTATATTAAAACAATCATGTGAGATTTTGACAATAATATAACGACATTTTTCTTTTTGGGATCCTCAAACATTCATTTTTGCCAGATTTATTAGTATAATTATGTTTCAATAATAATATAACATA
This sequence comes from Cordia subcordata, assembly GCA_028554755.1. NCBI lineage: Eukaryota > Viridiplantae > Streptophyta > Magnoliopsida > Boraginales > Cordiaceae > Cordia > Cordia subcordata. The sequence goes on along the minus strand of JAPTOF010000006.1, from coordinate 10,053,316 downwards.
ATTGACTTATAATTATAGCAAATTTTAGTCATTAGAAAAATGTACGCACCCATAATTTATATAATATTGCAAGTGAATTTTCACTCTTCAATTTTAACCATTTATGAGTTATGGCCAAAGGACAATTACGTGCCGAATAGTCAAGTCGTTTTTTACTTGTAATGAGCGGCTCACTATTGCTGTGTACAGCCTGTGACGGTATCACAGAGTTACCGGCTATTGCCGGTTACACTTCCTCCGACAAAGTGCTGAAGCTGTCGGTGGACACATTTATGCAGTTGGCATTATCAATTAAAACGCACCCTTGACTTTCTTCCAAATCACATATCCAACCCCTCCGTGTTCTGGTCCTTATTTTTCCTTTTTCTTTTAAAAAAAAAAATTCGGACAAGAAAATATATATAATCCTTACAAGTTACAACACTGTTAGTATATTTCCCTGGACAAACGGGAGAAATGGATATATTTATTGTCTTTATTTATTATTAATTTTTTATAGTTTATATACAAATATATTTTATAAAATTCAATTTTCAGCAGTTTTTTGCACTACTTACAACTAAATCTGGGTTAATTCAAATTGACGTGATAATAAATTTAATTAAATTAGAAATATAGAGATCTTTTTTTCTTGTCGGTAACATAGAAATATTATTAAGTGACCAAATAGAGATCTCAATAAATGGCCTTTGGCTACCTGCCCAATGGTTGTAATTTTCTTTATATCAATATGAGAGAGCATTTGATATCAAAAAATCTTAATTTCGTTACTAAAAAGAAACAAAAAAATCTTCTAACCCAAAAAAAAAAAAAGGAAAAATCTGAATCATACATGAACCTTATTTATATATATTTTTAATAGTCATCCTTCTGGGACTGCCACCATTGATCTTTTTTTTTTTTTTCAATACAGAAGCTCTCCGTACGTTCGTCTAATATTATGAGATAAAAATTTTAATTATTTATATCAATATGATATCATCTCAAATTCTCAATTTTTGTTAAAATTAAACTCAGAAAAAAGAATGGGTAATGAAAGAAGGGAGAAATCAACGTTTTTGAGAATTTGATTGTAACCCATGTCTTATCGATAATATTATATTGATAAAAATAGTTTGAGATTTTTTTGGTCATATTATTACGTGAGACTAGTAGATGTAAAATGATCTAGATCATGCTAAACTCCGAAACTCTATTATAGATTCGAGAGTCTAACCAAATAGATGTTTACTCTTATTTATGCTTATTTATTTCAATTTTTTATTTAAAATCTGTGTAAGAAAATACTTTTGTAAGAGAGATTAAATAAACTGAACCCACAAGAGATATGATGCCTTGACCATATCATTTATGCCTTTTGGGGTTGCTGCTGAGATCATCCTTCTGTTTTCTTCACTTTCTTTACGTTACTATCTAAAGTTACCAGCCACATTTATAATTACGGGGTGTGATTTCCTTCCTTTTCAAGAAATGTTTCATGGTATTGCCATATTGGTAGTCTTAAATTGAAAAAGTTACAAATTTCATTATACAACAATAACCAGTAAACGTCTATGCATATTTTGAGTTAATTAACGGTAATAGGAGGAGTAAAAGAAATAAAATCCAACACAATAATCACAGTGACATGTTATTGACCAATTTGTTCAATCCTTACAAGACAATTTTTTTTTTCCCGATGAGCCGTTATTTGACCATTTCACCCAGTACTATTAAGGGACTTTTCTCTACTGTACTTTAGCTCCTTAGTCTAGTCAAGAATTTCGATCATTGTAAATTATGCAAGAGTGCGATGCTTACTATAGGAAATTTCAGTGGAGAACGTAATCAATGATTTAGTTTACTTGCTCGCACCTGTCCCAATCTGCTCATAATAATATGTGCGGTTCATATTCTTAATTCTTGGTAGGTTTCTTGAAATATAACCCAATGACAGCTACAGGAAAGATTAGTAGGGGTGTTTGTTGTGTTGTCAGCATCATTACCAGTGTGTTTAGCAGTGAGCATTATCTTATTGCTGCTTGCATTTGGGTAATTAACGTTCACAAAGAATTTTTTTTGTCCAAAAAAGAAATTTCGTTGAAATTAAAAAGAAATATTACAGAGATGTTCAAGCCCAAAAGTGACTGGACAACAAATTAAGACACATAAACAAGTGGGCCACACAACCAGAACACACTTAGGGAAACGAAAGCTGGACTTGGACCTTGGGCCAAAGCCCAAACATAGAACAGACATAAAGACCAACAACCATTGGGCCCAAATATTTGCCCAGACCTGATGCTAATTAGACAGCAAAGGAGGGCAAATCCTTATGATCTCTGACGTATCAACACGACAAAGAAGGCAACAAAAATGGTCAACAAAGCCCAAGATCTGTGATCATAGCACCTAAAGCCACAAATGAAAGGAAAGCAACAACAAACAGAAGACAAGAGAGAGAGAGCAAGGCACGAGGAGAAAAGACAACCGGGACAAAGAAAAACGAGCCAGGGCAGGGTTGAGCACAGGAAAAAGAGGGTTATGGGCTTGGCCCAAACATGGGAAACTCCTAAGAAATGCCGTCAGGGAAGAGGTTGGAGAGTTCTCCGAAAGAGAGTGAAACCCAAGGGAGAGAGAACGTTTTCCTTCATGAACGTACCATTTCATAAGAAATGGCTCTTGGAGGAAGTTTGTGTAATACAAGGCACTTGAATCTTCTCATAAAATTTTATGTAAATTGATAAGCAGTTATCCCACAAATGCCAATTTTAGAGCACATTGTATCAATCCTTCTCAAGGGTTTTTTTTTTTTTTTTTGTTTTTAGAAAACCATCCATGCCCAATCCAAACCTCATCGTCATGGAATTTGAACTAGATCATTGCTTTTGATAGATTATTTTTCTTTTGGTCAATCATTTAATAGAAATGGATTGATAAATTATCTTATATGATGTTATAATATGTGTGAGCTTTGTTTTTCGGTTTGCTAGAGGCCTAGGTCGGTGAACTCAAAATTTGCCTATGGATTATTTTCCCCCTTTTGTACTTCTCCATAAGAACTTCTCTAAGAAAACTTCCAAACTTTTAAATATTTTGGACAAGGACAAATGCACAAACAGGACGTCTATAGTCATATAGGTGATGTTTGTAATGCAATGAATTTTTGACTAAGAAAAGTTTAAATCCTCACTTACGTGCTTTCTATGCATGGAAAACTTAAATCCTTGCACAATTGTTTTTTCTAACAAAAACACAAAATTATGTCACAAGGTTATAGAATTTTGCATAAACAGAGTGCCATAAAAAGTCCTCCCGCTCCCTCAAGCTCACAACTGTATTGGGACGTACATAAGCTAGTAATTCTAACCTTATTTTCACATGTTTTTATACTTATTTGCAGCATGAGTTTGGATTTGCTCGAACCAACATGAACATGAGAGTTGTCAAGTTAATTATACTCATAAAGCCGTGTAGTATAGGCATCAGAACTTGAACTAATTCATTATTCTTGCAATTAACACAATTACACATCCAATTTAGGTGAAAATCCCTTGTAAGTCCAAACTTTTAGGACTAATGTCCGTCACACCCCCCAAACTTAGGCTTTCAGACCCACAAGCGAGATTGATATTATAAATATAACAAATAACTACATAAGCCTTCAAATCAACTAACTCAAAATAGTCAATCCAATTTATTAGCCATATCACACTACTCACTTATAAACAAGAAGTTACAATCACCTCACAAACCAATAAGGGATATTACAATGTCTCCTTGCTGTTGAAAGGATCAATTGGTCACTTGTTTTTATTCATTTTGCTCCAAATATCGATCTTGATGGAATGGGGGTCATTATAAGGATTTGGTTTCATTAACGTTATAATTTTAGGAGAAATACCAATGATAATTAAATGAATAGTGTAGTTATAACAAGATAAACTATTAACTTGTCATATAATTGCGTCGTCACATAGAATATTTTTATACCACAAGAAGACATAAATCCCAAATTCTGAACCCGACTAGTAGAAAATCAATCTCGGTCTGCCGTGAAATGGTTCTTTGTATTGAATGAATGACAAGTTATCAGTCTCCTTTTCATGAATTATTCCAGCCTGTGGCATCTTTCATTATTCTTCATTTCAGATGTTTCTCTATACTCCTTCCTGTATATAAATCTAGAAAGCATCCACATTTACTCAATTCAATTAGCAACTCCAATCTCTTCTTGAAATAAGTAAACAAATTTTATTGATACGAAAATTCAGCCATTACAAACTCTGAGGGACGGCATATCTCTTGCCTTCAGTCTATACGAAATCTAGCCATTGATAATATCTTTCAGAAGACGATTAATACTGCTTTCGACCATGTTGCAGAGGTCTTCAAAATCATTCAGAAGCCAAGGTTCCTCAGGGTCAGTGTGGGATGATAAACTCCTGTCAGAAGAACTGAGAAATCTGATTGAAGATGAAGGCAAGGCAGAGCATAGAGAGCTACGGCATAGCCAAAGTAGCGGAGGCACTGGCATGTTGGGTAACAGCCATTCAAATGCAACAAATTTTTTACGTTACCTGCGAAGTTTTTCAGCACCTTCGACCAAGAATAATCCTCCAGTGCCTAAATCACTTGGACATGGATTTGCTGGCAGTTCTGGAAAACCTCCGGCTGGCGTGAAATCAAAGAATTGAAATATATATATGAGTGTGTAAGGTACAGTAAACTAGAAAAAATTCAATGAACAGATGGAGAAAGCTTACGCAACAGCCAATCTGTCTGGTTTTGTGGAGCATGAGTTCCAGTTGCATGTAAGGCTCATACCTAGAAAAATAGTATGTGCAGAAATTTTTAAGAGAATTCCACAACTCTATTTTTTATTCTGTATATGTGTGTGCATCATTATACACATACTCTTGGCTAGTTTTCCTATTGCTGGATGTATAATAGAATCAAATTGAAGAATACGCGTTTAAAGATGATGATAAGCTACAACAAAATCTAGAACAATGATAGAGCAATATCTGATAGTGTAGATTTATCAAGGATATGTGGGGAAAAAGATCTCACAGCAATTCCAGATGCTTTATCAAGACTATGAGGTTAATATACAGCTCGTCTACCTCCAACTTGAGGAAAACTCATCGTAACAGAAAAATGGATTGAAATTCTCTGACAGAATCTCCAAGAACCGGGTAAAATGACGAGGAGGAAGCCTTCATATATCATGCAAATTGAGAAAGGTGGGTAAGGATAGCTTTGACCATTAAATGCTCCATAGAATTTTTCATAGTAAAGAGGTCACATTTTATCTTAGTAATGGGTAATATATGAGGAATTATGCTAATTCCTAATCACATGACTTCAGCACTAAATTCCCAACAGGAAAAATTGATTATCCACAAATAGTACTTGAAACAAAATGATCTCTGTAAGTGAATGAACCTGCTAGAAATCTTCACTTATGTATTACTGATGAATGGAACAGCGGACTGCTTTTCAAGCTCAATTGATGAGACACCTTTAGATCGAAGACTGATCTGACCTGAAAATTGATCCGTTCTTAGCTACAACAGTAAGTGTCAAAGTCCAGATTGCCAACAACTCCTGAACAGACGTCAGAGTCAGAGAGCTCAATCCAAATGCTTAACTCAATACAAACCATGTTTTCGTTGTCCAATGCCAATATATTTCCTGTAGCAAACTTATTTCCTTAAAAATAAGAAATAGGTGTACATCCAATTGTGTAGTCCTTAATGACAAGCTTTGGAAGAGTTCCATAGAGTACATGTACATGAGTTCAGAGGTGCTTTTTTCACAGTGGTCCATGTCTTCATGAATTTGAGCTTCAAGCAACAGTAAACAAGTAGGAAACAATGAATAAAAAGGCTGAATACCTGCGGCAGGAAACATTACTCTAGAGAAGGTCAGTTCTTAAAGATTAAACGGCAAAATGACAGAAGACAGTTGGAGTATGACGTTTCACTATAGAACTGATCCGGACAATGGCTCCTAGTCCCTCTGTAAGTCTTTCGTAAACTCTGTGATTACTGACTAAACTCTGAAAGTGAGAGTAGAATATCTGTTTAATGGGAGTAGTTCTCCATCAATAAGCACTGAGAGCAATTGGACACTGAATTGCATGCTTACTTCATGATTGATCAATATGTCACCGCACTCTGCATTTTGAGCTCCTCAGACTGTACACCTTTACATCAAAGATTGATCCCATGCAATAGAAATATATTTCCTCTATATTTAAGCAACCTGTTATCAGCACCAACACACCATAAATGGCCCTGCAGCTCCAAATCTCCTTTCATTCCTGCTGTCTCCCAGATGAACTTAAACAATCCAAGAGCTCTGTCCAACTGTTTCACCCCACTCTGAACCACCTTCTCCTCTGCGGATGTCAAAATTTTCCCCATACAGAGACAAAACTTATCTCGATGACCCAATGAATAAACCCCTCCACAGACATCAACTTCAAGATCTTGAACACTAGCATAGAGATAATACAATAAAAGCGTGAACAAACATCTGGACGAGTGACCTAATGTCTTGGTTAGCTTCTTCTGCACTAAGCTTTCTCTCAGTCGAGTCTCCTTGTATCCGCTATTTTTATCTATCAAGATATCCCTTATCTGATATAGTCCTTCTTTCATGACTTCAAGCTTTGTAACATATAACACTAATTCCTTCTCATCACTGAGGCAATTAAAAAGATCAATGAACATCTCAAGAACATCTTCCCATCTTCGAGAAGCAGGATCATCGGCCACCTTTTTAGGCCCAAGGCGCATCCAGGAAGTGGACTCGGGGTCATAAGAAATTGCAGAGTCTAAAACCTTCAGACAACAAACAACTATTTGCTGTGCTAACTTAATCTGTTTACTCGAGCAAATATGATCCAGAGCATCAATCTCAGATTTCAACCCGTTGAGTATTTCTTCAAGCGCCCTGGTCCATGTCTGATGCTGTGTCACCTGTGGGCATATCGTAAGTCTCACCGCCTTTCTCTGCTGAGCAGAGACAGTCAAATAGTTTGAAACTTTTGTAAGTGAATTAACAGTCATCGGTTGTCTTTCACGTGGAAGACTGAAGAACTGAGGTGGCACACACTTTGAATTTGCATACAAAGCCATCACATTGCTATTGATCGATTCTTGCATCAACGGATTCCCAATAAAGACTCTAGCAAGTGACTTAAACATATGCATTTTCTCCTCAAGCTTAGCATCAAACATTCTTGAACCATCACTGACATTAACTAGCCTTCCATCAACCAAGTCCATATCTTTTAACAAATAGGACCATTTTGTTAGCTTTGAGAATGCTTTTTCATACCATTCACAAGACAATGGCTCTTCTCTTTCGTCTGAACTATGATACATAGCCATACTCAAATGCATAGCTCCTTTCTGCTCAGTTCTCAAATACTTTGATCTATGTAGAAACTTCTTTAAGTACCTACAAGCCATTATGCTAACCAAACCACACCAATCCCTTATCTAATTAGGTGAGATCAGCATTCTTCATGTAAGTATTTGAAAAACTTTTTACATCTCTACATGCTGTTATAAAACACTAATCTAAATCAAATGGATCTCTTGGCAAATGGGTTTTCATTTTTCTGCTCAAAAAAGTTACCTTTCAAGATGAAATCTTGAAATCAAGATTTTCAATGCGACATTTTATCATACACGTAACATGCATACACTTCCAATGATATTTCTGTATTACAACGCCATGTATTTTTAGCAAACCGATCAAAAGCGAAGAATGGGATCCATGATCTGGGGAAAAAGAAAAGATTGAGTTGAACCAAAATAAGAGAAACTTTTTGCTTCAGAAAAATAGAGAGAGTTTATTGGAAAGACGTCTACGGCAACTCGCCGTTGTAGGCAAAAGTATTGCAGACATTGGGCCGTGATTGGGGAAACAATTGGGCCTCTAGTATGTGATGGTTTCGGGCTTCTTGTTGGGCTTCCTTATCAGGTTGTAATATGTTGATAAGCCAAATTACGAGCACGTTGGACGCAATTAACTATTTGGGTAATAGATAATTTCGTAAATTATCTGATTAAAGAAAATGTGTTTGGTCAAAAGAGATGTTGACTTAGTTGTTGAATGTAAAATAAAGTAAAGAATATGAGAATTACATTATTATTGGTTTGATAGTTATTGTAATTGCTTTTACTATTATTGAAATAAAATAATACATCTGTAATTATGTATTTTTATCATGATAATATTTACTAGTAAATCACAGTACAATTAATTTATTAGTAAATGATATTGTATCAATACTATGAACATTATTTTTTTAAGTAAATTCGAAGTTTTTCTTTTTGTCAAAGAAAACTTGTAGATGGACTAATAAAATTTATACTTTATAAATATTTTGGTAGAGTATCAATCTAGCAGATGAATTTGAAATCATTTTTTATGTTATTCTAGAATTATAATTGTGAGAGAGGAGCTAAGAATATAAAGGTATTAAGATATTAAGAAAATAAAGAGATAGATTCGAGGGAGAATAACTTCACGGGTAAAATTCAAAAAATAGAAGTGAAATGCTACACAGTGCACACTATTTTTAAAAATAATAACATTAATGTTCAAAAAAAGTTGTTTGAAACGTTAAAGTTTTTTTTTGTCAATCCCTCCTAAGAATGGGGATAGCTGTTTATTTATAATGTTATTGTTTGTTTTCTTTATTGTATATGGTGTAGACTCTCACATCTATAATACTGAATTTCGGCCCACCAACAACTTCCAAAAGACTAAAAGACAATAGAATAGTTCAAGTCCTTAACACTAGCGTTATGTTTCAACACTCAAGTTAGTAATAGATTTATTAAAAGTGTTTTGGGATTGAAATGAATAAGATGAGTTGAGAGGGTAATTGCAGTAGTAGGGTTGTCAGAGTGTATTTTGGTGGGCTATATATGAAAGCAAGTAGTGTGCTATTAAAGTGTGTTTTGATGGGCTATGTATGGAAGCAAGTAACGTACTATTAGATAATAGCTACTTGAATGTTTGATTGTTGGATTATTTGATGTCATTTCTTTTGGTGGGAGTGTTTATTTATAGTTGTTGACAGTCGAGAGCTCAAAGACGTGTAAGATTTACTTTTTGGTAGATTCATGAGAATAGCAGTCATCTATTCCTTCAAAAGGAGTTAAGTTTGAGCTCCACCAAGAATTTTCATTGACTGTTCGCGTAGGATAAGATTAATAGTTGTTCACCCTTCTGACGACGGGTGGTTGGACAGAAGTATAGAGTCATAGTGATTTTCTTTATCGAAAAGAATCCATTAGCTACTACCCTCCGGTTGCGCTTGAATTGGAGACGCCTCAAGTTGTGAGCTTGGGGTAAGCCCACAGTTGGGTAGATCTGGGCTCTACATCTATCTGGCAGGCCAAGGGGTCCTTTGGGCAATGGCCATTTTCGGCCTGTACATATGGTATGTATAATTTTTCGTTGCTGAACTTTATAAGCTGCATAAATTTTTTTTTTGCTTTTTTGGTGAACTTTATAAGTTGCATAACTTTTTTCCCACTATTCATGGTAATCATCTCTTCTCTAAAAAAACTGACTTGTGAAGATTTTGTTTAGCACATCAATTAAATAAATAAAATCTTGAAACTTAATTTTAATTAAATTGGTCACTCAACAGTTAGTTTAATTAGGAGTCTTTTCTTGAACTGAATTAAATGGCTTGTTTCCTTTGGTTAATCAAACTGAAAAAAGAGAAATATACTTGATTCAAAAATGTTGTCCAATTGTCATCTATTACCACAAAAAATTTTGAGGAGGAATCTGATATGAGCATGTGAGTTAAACATCTATTTTTGGTAAAACAATTTAAATTAAAGAATAAATTAGAGATTAAATGATTAGTAAATTTCTTCAAGGCGAGATTACCAGCTTTACATCTTTTACTTTTGATACCTTGTATTTTTTAAGAAATTGATTCTTGGATTGATAAGGGAGTTATGTCTCCCTTGATTGTATAAATGAGATTATGCCATTCTCTTTTACAATACAAAAGTGGGCAAAGACTAGTTAAAAAAAAAAAATTGTACTAGATTACTTTAAAATTAGTCAAAGCACATATCCACCAAAAAGAAAAGTTGAAAAAGCATACACTATTTATTGTAATCATATGCTTTCATAAGGTAGAAAGGGTGAAAAATAAAAAATAAATAAATCATGTGGTACACATTACCCATCGTTATAGATTAGAAGCGAGGATGAGAAGGTTATTCTAAGAAGCTGTGGCTTGCGAGAGGTGAATAGGAGGTAACAAATCTTCACTTGTCTCTCTTTTCATATAATTGAATGTATGTTTTAGCTTTCCATATGCATCTAATTATACACTTTAATTTAGCCAACTGACGACAAATACACATGATAAATACCACGTATTCTAATGATACTAACACGTAATTTCTTCATCGCAAATCTAAAACACGTATAGATTTCCTAAATTCTTCTTTCTAGAGAGGCTACAAATGAAAAAAGAGAAATACTTTACGAGGCCAGAAATTGTTCACTAATCAATATCAATTAAAACTAACAGTGTTCGGAAGCACCAGCTTTTGCGAAGTCATTTGATTTGTAATGGATTGTATAAAAAATTGTATTTGCAAATCAATTCCCATATTTAAAATTGCAAAATAATATTTGTGAAATGTTAGCTGTTAAGTTGTAAAGTTTTTAGCAGTACTGTTGAATAAAAGTCACTAATTATTTGGCTTTCTATTTTAGGAGTTAAGTTTTTAGTTATTTTTAGGATAATATTAGACTTTCTAAAATATAAATAAGTATCTTTAAAGAGAATAATAAAAATAATTTCTGATATAATGTAAAAGTAACTTCTCAAAATTATTTTTTGAAGAGCTCCAATTGGGTTTGTAGCTCCGGACATGAGTGGCCATGCTGAAGATCCCTACTCCGAGTTAGAAACTTCAATCGAGAAACTGATACGTGAGAAACCTTGTATATCGCCAGAATGCTCTATCTTCAGAGCTCCCAAGAGATTTCGGAATGCAAATGAAAGGGCATTTGATCCAAAGGTGGTCTCTATAGGCCCTTTTCATCATGGCAAACAAGCATTAAAATCCATGGAACAGCTCAAGGCAGCTTACCTGGACGCATTCCTTGGCCGCACTAACACCATCAGTTTGAAGACTTGCATAAAGTTGATGAAGGAGTGGGAAAACAGAATACGAAATTGCTATGCAGAAACATTGATCGAGTTTAGCAGTGATGATTTTGTGAAAATGATTCTTCTTGATAGTAGTTTCATTATAGAAGTAATATGGAGGTGTTGCTACAGTATTGATGTTGAACACTCAGCAACTGATCACCTCAGTCATCCAAGAACTATGATGGATGTTTACTTTGACATGATATTAGTTGAAAATCAGTTGCCTTTCTTTGTTCTCCAAGGTTTATTCGATCTTGCCTTCCCCAGCACTAGCGAATCTTTCCTAAATCTCTGCTGGGAATTCATCGGGTCTTTGTCCGGTCTGGGTGGTGATAGCAACAGGCTATTAACGGAAAGCATGAGACAACAGCAGCCATCTTCAGAAATCAAACATTTACTTGATCTGGTAAGAACGTCCGGAGCCCCTTCAATTCTAAGCAAAAACCCAAGTCCAGATTCACGTGTAGAGATCTCAATGCCGACACTAACTGAGCTTGAAGAAGCAGGCATGGTTATCAAGCCACGTCTCAACTACAAAGCAGTTGATGTACACTACGCAGAAGGGGTCCTGGAAATCCCAAAATTCAGAATAAATGATCTTGCCGAGCGTATGTTTATAAATCTCATTGCTTTTGAATTCTGTCTCTATCCACAAGACCCTTACATCTCTGATTATATTCAGTTCATGGACGGCCTTATAGATACTAGCAAAGACGTTGATTTGCTCATTCGGAATGGGATTCTTGAATGTCAGGATTTACATAATAGCCAAAGAGTGGCACATTTTTTCAACACTGTTAGGCGCGCTTATGTTGCTCGAAATTATTTGTATTATGAGATTCAAGAAGAAGTTAAAGCATACCGCAAGGTTCCTTGGAATAGGTGGACAGCAAGCTTGAAACGTGATTATTGCAGTTCACCATGGATAATCGCTTCCACTACTGCTGCATTGGCGTTGCTCATCCTTACTCTTATACAAACTGTATGTTCAATTGTTTCGGTTACTTGACTTGATTGATTTTAAGGGTTTTCTTTTTTTATTTTTTATTTTTATTTTTCCCCTTTTCTTTTGATTGCAAGTAATAGAGACTTTATATTTTTGTATTAATTATCGTGAGTGTTATTTGTTTTTGTTGTTCAATCTCAGCTTGGGAATAAAATAAATGACCATATCTTTTGGTTGCACAATCTTTGAAATGTAATTTTCTCTTATAGCTTTCTAGATCACATCTCATACAATTTGAAACTAAGTACGTACTTCATATGTACAAGAATATGGTAGAATACAATTGACTCACGTTGAATGCAATCATCTGTGAACACACCCATACCTCTGTATCTCTTGCATCCAAAGTCTCCTGACCAACAAAACAACCCAAACAATCTGATCAAAAAAATCTCGGATCAAAATTTAGGATCAACACCTAATAAAAAATCTTGGATCAAAAGTTGGGCAGGTATAATAAAATGATATGGACAACTATTCGATCCACTCATAATATTGTAATATGAGATCTAATTCAGGTACTGAAGTTGGTTAGTTTAACAAGATAATGACAGATCCGAGTGACTTTTTCAGTACGCTCTCTTTAGCGAATCGACTTGCACTAGTCGACCAGAGGCAAAACTACAAAACTTAACTGACACGGAGGAAGCCTTCATATATCATGCAAATTGAGAAAGGTGGGAAAGGATAGCTTTGACCATTAACTGCTCCATAGAATTTTTCATAGTAAAGAGGTCACATTTTATCTTAGTAAAGGGTAATAGATGAGGAATTATGCTAATTCCTAATCACATGACTTCAGCACTAAATTCCCAGCAGGAATGATTGATTATCCACAAATAGTACTTGAAACAAAATGGTCCATATAAGTGAATGAACCTGCTAGAAATCGTCATTTACGCATAACTGACGAATGGAACAGCGGACTGCTTTTCAAGCTCGATTAATAAGACACCTTTAGATCGAAGATTGATCTGATCTGAAATTGAACCGTTCTTAGCTCCAACAGTATGCATCGAAGTCCAGACTGCCAAATACAACTCCTGAACAGACTTCAGAGTCAGAAGAGCTCAATTCAAATGCTTAATTCAATATGAACCTTTTTCTCATTGTCCAATGCCAATATACTTCCTGTATAAAACTTATTCCCTTAAAAATGAGAAACAGGTGCACATCCAATTTTGTAGTCGTTAAAGACAAGCTTTGGAAGACAAGGTTATGTATAACATACAGATCAAATGTGAAGAAGAGGTCCCCAAGAAAAAGAAGATTGAACTGTAAACAAGAAAAAGATTAAACGAAAATAACTAATAAGGGCAAGAGAGAAACTTTGGCACCTGTACGCGAAATATTGCCAATATTGGGTTGTGATTTGGGGAACAATTGGGCCTCCAGTTAGTCTATGTTGGGTTACGAGGTTCTCTTTCGGTTGGTTTCCTTTTTTTATTTTTTTAATAAAGGGAAAAAATAGTTTTTTTCTTTAAAAGTATATTATTTTTGCAATAACTATTTGGTTTAGTTTTCAAAAAAGTTGAAATTCTGAAAGAGGTTCAAATATAGTTTTTCTTTCCAAAAACTAGAATTTTTAGTTTCTAAAAAAATAAATTTTTTCCAAAAATTGTTTAAAAAAAAGCAATTTGAAAAAGAGCCAATCTATACAAGCACTTATCTTATTGAAAAAAAAGTGTTCAATAAAATGAGATGTTGAATTAGCTGTCCAATTTGGTTGTTGAATGTAAAATGGCATTAAAGACATGGCTGTAATATTATTATTGTAGTAGTAGTAATTGACCAATGATTTATATAAATACTATGAAAAATGTTTCTTTAGTAGATTAGAAAATTTTCTTTATGTTAGAGAAAATTAGTAAATGAATTAATAAAATAACTTTTAAAAACATTTTGGTAGAGTATCGATCTAAAAGATAAAATTTGAAATCTATATTATGTTATTTTAGAATTACATTTTTGATGAAAAGGTAAAAATATAAAAATATTTATAAAAAAAACAAAGAAACATATTGGAGGGAGAATAACTTCGTGAAAAGCTACGCGCTATTTTGAAATATAACAATATCAACCTTTAACCAAAGTTACTTAAAATGTTAGTCTTTTGTTGTTCCCCACTAAGAATGAAATAGTTGTTTACTAGTAAGTGACTCGTGCGTTGCACGAATTTGTTAAATTTATTTAGATGGAATAGTGAAAGTTCTTTAATTACTATAAATTCATTAGTTAAGAATATTACTTATTAATGTTGTTATGTATTAAAAATGTTTCACTATAATAGTCTTTTACAATATAATAATTAGGATATTAAAGCAATATTAATTTACTAAGTGACAATACTGATGAAAGCCAACTATAGTCCTTCTGTCCAATTTTTTATCGTAACACTTTAGGTTTTGATTGATTGCATCGAAAGAGTTTTGTGTAATTATTTTTTTTATGATATTTGAGCTCAAAAGTGCTTAACAGGGAGCCATTAGAAGGAGAACATTTTTCTTTTCTTTTTTTGATTTGCTATTGATGTTTAATGGTTATATTATATAAGTTTTTAATCTAGATGTGTATGCCATAATCACATAGTAACATGTCCACCTAGTAAGGTAAAAATGGGTCAACCTTCTATTCGGTCAATTCTTCTCTCAGATATCAAACTTGATTAACAATTGAAGAAACTCTTGCAAAAAAAAAAAAAAAACCCTAAATTGTTTCAGATGGCCGCAGTGTTTGCAACTTCACTTATACTACCTTACTTGACCCACGTCATTGATCTTCAGCAATTCTCATGCTTCTTTTGATGTAGCTTCAGTCATAACGCTTGGAGGACTTCGTCCAGACCTTGTCGAATCATGAATAATAGCTTAGCATCCTTTTTTTATTTAAAATTTTTTTTGATCAAAGCAGCAATTAGTTCGGGGAAATGCCTATACGAACAGGGAAAAAAATAAATCGACATCATTTTGCCATTAAAATAGCTTCAACACTTGCCATTTTTTTGGTCAAACAACACTTGGTCTATGCATGAGAAAAACTTTGATCACCATTTTAATGATTTCTCGTGCACAAGATAACAATATTATAGCACTATATCAAGTATTTTTCATACACAAACAAACACTATTCCAACACTAAATTAACAGAATGTCAACATGTATTTCGTATTTCATATGTTTACTGATAGAAAAGTGTGCATGTAATTCAATATTTAGAAGCACGCATAATATTCAAACCAAAAAAAAGAAGAAAAAACTTAACCAAAGAGGCCCTTAGTTCTTTTGACGTCACAGCAGGAACAAGTTTTTTAAATACAAAAATAAAAAATAAGTGTTGCAGCTATTTTAATGCTAATGGTGCATATATATATATATATATATGTTGTGCATATAAACATTTTCTCGAACTAGTTGTCCTTTAAAAAAAAAAAAGAAAAAAAGTTCCTATCAAGTGTGCAATATAAAAGGGTGTTTTGACTTTTCAAGCAATTTAATCATTTTAATATTAAAGTTAAGGATGAAAATGACTATTATAAATAGTTAAGGAACCTATTTGGGTTTTTTACAAAAATTGAGGGATCAAAATATTTTTTTCCCCTTCTTCTCTTTCTCTTAAAACTGACCTGGTTCTAATGTCACTTATAGAGAAAGATTATAGGAAAGACACAAATATATTGATAGAAGAATTCTGATTGAAATGAATATTGCATTGATTGTACAATAACCATCATGTGGTACTATTGCTTAAATAGACATCGAAACTAACCACTTTCGACATGTTTTTCACAATTATTGACATGTTAAGTACCACTAACCATTTCGCTTAAGTAAAAATATCTTACACTATCTCCGCTACATGAGACGTAATACTGTACTACTAACAAAAAAATATGATATAACTAAAAATGATAACTGAAATAAAACGAGAACCGAATGATCATCCAAGAAGTAGGTGCATATTAGACTCCAAAATTCAAAACAACTCTTTGGCCTCGGCCACGTTTACAAGACAATTATGAAAAGTACGCCTCATTGAGGTCCCATTACTACAAGAAAAGTAGGTAATAATTGCCGCCTATTCGAGTGTTGGCGTTTTAAATCACCATTTATATATAATTTTAGGAAAAAAATCATGTCATGTTTTATTCACGGTTCAAATCTTGAACCTTCCTTACTATGGTACTCTATAATCACATCATCTACCAATCAAGCTAAGAATATATTCATTAATTAACTTGTATAATAATATATCTATATATTATCTAAACGACTGTCTATATAAAGAAATTGTCACCTATTCTTAATTTTTTTAGTACATATGCTATATAGATAACTCTATTTAGGTTCAAATATTTATATTTTTGAAGTTACTTTTACTAAGAATAACTACCCAGCTTAGCTCGAATAGGTGTCAATTCCTCTGAATTTTCCCCTGTTGCCATTGATCCCGACACTATTTGCATTTCGGCATTATATAGTAGATAGGACGGAAAAGAAAAATTGATAACATTGGCTTGGAAAATACCTCCCTTAATGACTGGACTCATCCATGCGACAACTTTTTCCCATTTGGCATCTACACGCAGAACCCATCTGGGTTAATACCATTGAGCTAGCCAGAAGTAGCGCGAGAAACATACTTTTTGATATTTTGAAAAGTTCAGACTTTAAAATTACTCTTTTCTTCCTTTCAAATATTAGGTGGTATTTTATTTTTCTTTCATAATTTAGATGGATATTATTACATTGCATTCTAAATCTATGTGGCATACATACACAAACTTATAAATTATAAGCTATTATGTATATATCCACATATATAAATTTTGGACTTTTTTTGTGAGCTATGAGAATATAAATTAATTTACATATTTTTTTTGTTACTAAACATACACAATTTCTTATATATTTAGCATTTAAAAAATATAAATTAACTATGCATTTTAATAATATAAAACTAACAAATTTAAATAAATCAAAATAAACCATAAAGGAGCATATTACTATTTATCGTTTCTAAAATATCATATTATTTTTAGTTTCTAAAATGAGTGCATATTTATATATTTACTTTTTGGTTTGTTGTGAGTAATTAATTTTTTTTAATACTTAAACTACACTATTAAATTATATTTCTCAAAATATTAAATATATATGAGCTTTCTCATTAGTAACACTAAAAATACGTAGATTAATTTATATTCCCTTAACTCATAATAAAATGTCCAAAATTTATATATACGTACATATATGAAATAGCTAATTATAATTTATAAACTTGTGCATGTGTATGCAACATAGATTTGGAATGCTATGGTGGAAAAGTCATCTAAGTTACGAAAGGAAAAATAAAATGCCACTAAGCTATAAAAAGGGAAAAAATACTATGTAAGCAAAAAATTAACACCGTTATTTAACGATGTGTAAAATGTCACTTTTTCTTAAGTTCAAGCTCTTTTATTAAATGTTTTAAAGTTCAAACCCTTAATTTGATATTTTGGAAAATTCAAACCCTAAAATTACTCTCTTTCCTAATTTTTCTTGTCTATAGTGTGTGTATAGCGTGTGTAATGTGTGGAGTGTGTAGTGTGTTTGTGATGCGTGCAGCGGGTATAATATATCTATATTGTGTGTATGTGGGTGGGTTGTGTTTGGAGTTGGAGTTGATAAACTTTAAGAAAATGTTTTGCTTTTTGGCAAAATGAAGTCATTTTTCTTGAAAAGAAACTTATTTTTCGTTGACTAACTAAATATTTTTCATTAACTTATTTTTAAAGTAACCAAATACAGAAAAATGTGTAAAATATTTTTCTGTTCCGTCAAACAAATCTGCCTTCCAAATGGGGGAAACTTTTGTCATGCATATTTTTCTTTTACTAAGGGCTTGTTTGGCATTAAGGTTCAGCACGAAAGAAAAGCTGATTTTGCAAAAAAGCAGGTTCATGGGGTGTTTGGTTATAGACAAAAAGGAATTTTGAGTGAACCAAAATGAAATTTTGGAAAATCATCAATTATGCTGCTTTTTCTCAAACCGTGTCTTACAAACAACAGGTTTATATATACACAGTTTATTAATTATAACTATTATAACATACTCATTTATGATTACATATTAAACATGTAATTTAAATGAAATTAAAAATAAAAAATTAAAAAATTAAAATTAAAATTAAATATTCAAATTAAAAATTGAAAACCAAAAATTTAAAAATTTTAAAAAATAAAAAATTTTAAAATAAAATTATAAAAATTGGAAAATTAAAAAATTTAAAAAGAAAGGAAACTAGACGATTCGATCAAAATAGAATGAATTCTTTTTTTGGATAAAAAGTTATGGATGACTTGACAATTCCAATTATTCCAATTCGAATTGACCACCGGAAATTCCCTCTACAGCTACCGTAAAAAAAGTAAAAGTTTTAAAATTTTTAAAAAAATTTAAAAAATTAGAAAATAATTAAGAAATTTATAAAATAAGACATTTAAAAAATTAAAATCGAATAAATAAATAAATCATAAACAACACTTAAATAGCAAGTTTAACCAAAACAGATTATCAACTACTTTTTTATCCTACAGCAATTATATATATATATATATATATATATTTTACCAAACAATCAAACCACTTTTCTTAACCGCAAAAGCAACAGCAACAACAACAACAAATTTCAATAGAAATGCCAAACGGGCCCTAAGTATTCATTGATATGAAAAGTATTTAATGGTGGTGTAGTTTGTACTTGCCTAGACATTCACTACACTATTGGCCTGTTCGGCACAATTAGTAGATTAGATAGCGGATAACTGTTTGAGTAGTGGATACCAACTTGGGCAGTGGATAGCTGTTGTGTTTTAGTAGTTAGCGGATAACTGTTTCGCTAGCAGATTGTTTTAGACGTGCTCGATAAAACTAACTGTTGAATTAGCTGGTAAATTCAAAATGACGAAAAAAGGCATTAGTATCAGGTTATTATTATTGTGATTATTATTATTATTATTATTATTATTATTATTGAAATAATTAAGATAATTTATTTTATAATTAAATTTTTTCATAAAATAATATTTTATTAGTAAAGCATAATAAAATTACTTTTTTGATAAATTAATTTTATTAATACTATAAACATATTTTTTTTATTATAGAAATATCTTAATTGATTGAAAATTTGTATTTTCAAAGAAAAATAATAAATGGACGAATAAGACCTATACCTTTTTAACGTATTTTGATGTGAATAGAATTTGAAATTAATTTTTGTATTATTTTGTATTTATATTTTTGAAAGAAATGCAAAAATTATAGAGAGATTGGATAAAGGGTAGAATTACCAAAAATATATTAGAGAGAGCTTTTCACAAACATTACTTCAAACACTATTTAGAATAAAAATACTATTTAAAACATTGTCTTACCAAACAACCAAAATGGAAGGAAGTAATGTTTTGACTTGACTAAGACACTAAATACTATTTAAAACACTATTGTTGAACAGGGTCTATATTTTTACTTTTTTTTGTGAAAACCCCGTGCCATGAGATTCCAACAACAATTTATGTACTTAAGTTGCGTCTCAAACTCGATATTGCCCACCAGCTGATAATCCATGAGGGCCATTTGTTGATGAAGCACTTGATTCGTTCTTTCACGCCAGATATGATAATTTCTTTTTTTTTTTTGGGTCAAAAGATATGATAAATTGAAGTGTCAAATAACAACATTTCATCATTTTAAGTGAATTCCTCCATACCCATCCAGAACAAGGACATCCAAGAAAGAAATTCTCTTTTGTTTCAAAGCATTGCGCGCGTATAATACACTAGGGTCAGCATGCAAGCTCCAAAGGAAACAATATAACATTTCTAAGAAAATATTTGTAAGACACCAAAGAGTTTTAAAAATATTGTTAGAGGAATGTAAATTTTTGGAATGAAAACATAACATAAATATAACATTTCTAAGAATTTGAAAAAATAATGTTGATATAATAAAGAGTTTTAATCACATTCTTAGGAGAAATTTGAATTTATAGAATAAAAAATTGTTCTGTGAATAAAATAATTTGTGTTTGGTCATGAAAGAATATAACAAAGAATAAAGAAATATAAAAAAATATAATTTAAGATGCTCTAACTTAAAGCCAAAAAAAATAAAAATAAAAAAGATAACAAAGTTGCAAGATTCGTCAGTCTGCACCGCAATTATCGCGAATATAGGATGCTTATTAGGAGGTGCATGCACTTGCATCTACAAAGTCAACCATAACTTGAGTGTGAGGTTTGTCTAATAAACGTGCATAGCATTAACTGAAAACAAAGAAGCACGCCTCCGGTTGGCACAAAGAGCACTTCTGCTTTTGGCATTTGCAAAGAATATATAAGAGCAGACTTAGAAATGGTAAACCCTTATCTTTTTTTAAGTCTCTCTTGCAACCGGCACCATCCAAGTCAAAAAACACAAACGGGCAAAAGCACGCCTCCGGTTGGCACACACTTCTGCTTTTGGCATTGCAAAGACTAATAGCAGACTTAGAATTAAATGGTAAACCCTTAATTCTTTTTTGGTCACTCTTACAACTGGCACCATCCAAGTTAAAAAACAGAAATGGGGCCCATCATTTCATAAGGGGTGGTCTTGGGCGATACCCGTTCCAAGGATTTTCTAATTTTTTAATGGTACCGTAGACTCTCCAGTTTCTAAAAATGGGGTTGGATGTAAGGAAGCTTCACAGTATATATATGTCTCAATCAAGATTAAAAATGAAGATCAATCAGCATCTCTTTCAGGAACGGTTTGCTGCTGAAGGTGTTCCAGTTACCTCTCGCTTTCCGTTCTAGTTACAGCCGTCCTTGTGGTGTGGCAGCTTCCCTTATTTCTCTTCTTCAACAATAGAGCCTTGCTCTCTTTGCTAAGGTACGATACTAATACGGCTACAATGTTCAATATAGATCAAATTAATTTTAAAAGTCAAACATGACGTTTCGAAATTTCAAAGTTAAGATTACACCTTTTCTTATGTTTGAGCACCTCGTTAAAGAGAGAATGCAAAGGGACGAGTACATCTTTAAATAGTTATAGTTTGATACATGCAATATCTGTAACCTTTTGATAGTAATTATCACAACAAACAAATGATAAGGATCTATAGTTTAGGACTCCACCCGTAGATAAGTAAGATCAGTTGACTTTGGATATTGGCTTATCATGCCCCAACAAGATGGACGAACCATCGCGAACGCCCATCTTGAACCTATGACTTTCTAATAGATGCTTGGATAAAGGGTTTGTTAGGGACCTCCCAATTGATCAAATGAATGATGAGCCACTCGCAGTCATTTGGATCGGATGTGACTTGCTCACTGACGTAATGGAAGTCCATCGCGATGTGTTTCATTCTAGAGTGGAATACTGGATTCGCACAAAGGTAGTTAGTACCCACATTATCACAGTATATGACTAGTGTTGATGGAATTGAAACCCCAAGTTCTTCTAGCGGATTTTGTATCCAATGAACCTTGGTTGTGGTTATGGCCACAAATCTATATTCAGCTTCTGTTGATGACCGAGCAATAGTTCGTTGCTTTTCAGAAGATCAACTGATAGGAGAAGTAGGTAGACATAGAGCTCATATCATCTTTATTTCCTTCCCAGTTAGCATTAGAAAAGGAGTGAAGTTATTAGAGTCCTTCGCGTAAATATGCCATAAAATATTTATTACAACACTCATTTTACAGCAGTCCAATGTGATTCTTTTGGAGAATGCATAAATTGTGATAATTTATTTATTGCATATGAGATGCTTTGGCGTGTCAAAGATAAATATTGTAACCCTCTTATCACTTGCCAATATTTTGTTGCATCTGTTGTTAGTGATCCATCATCCATTGTAAGTGATGAGCTCGATCTTATTGATGTCCCCACTGGCTTGGCATCTTGCATTTTTGGCACCAAATAAAATGGTTTTCAAACAGATCTCTTAATTTTGACAAATATTGTAGTAGCATCACTCTTTGTCTTCAAGGGATAAAGCCACATATATCTTGTCCAATGATCCACAAAAATTGTGTAATACTTATACTTACCAAATGATATTAGAGGTGTTGGACCCAACCATCAGAGAAAATTATTTGAAGAGGGACGAGTGCTTTGGGCAGTAGAAATCCCAAATGTCATGCGGTGACTTTTATTACATTCACAAGAAGAGTAGTCACTAAGTTCACTTTTAGTGATTGGTAAAGAAAATTTATTGACCATAGAATGTAAGATTCCAGAATTTGGATGACCTAAAATTTGATGCCCGTGACTTATGGACTTGATATTTATACGGAGGGTTGATGGCTTCACAGATGGGCACTCATATAAATGTCTATTACTCCGGTCTTGGACAAGAATTGCCCCCATTGTCAGATCTTTCACCGTGAAAGAAGAGAGAAAAAAGTTCAATGGATGTGCTATTGTGAGTGCAAAATGTAGAAACAAATAATAAATTATAACTACTAGTGGGCACACATAGAAGAAATTAAGAGTTAGTGGAAGAGAGCACAATAGAGCCAGTGTGAGGAACAGGAACATCATTGCCATCACCAAGAATTGACAATATTTTTAGCCCTATTATAATTCGAATATATAGCTAGATTTTGAAGATCATTTGTTATATGGTGAGAAGCTCCAGAATCAATCACCCCATTAGGATTGTAGTGTGGTACATCATGATAGATTTTAGAAAAAGGTGGGCTTGGGCACAAGCTCAACTTCTTCGATTAGGCTACCACCCGAGGCCAGGCCGATCAAACCTATCCTTGGGTTCGATCCAGCTACACATTCCCCTTCCTCCGTGAATTCAATATCTGCCTCGCCTCCCTCCATACCAGCTAGCAATCTCCTTTAGGGAGTCCCCTTCTTTATTGAGTAGGGTTCCCGGGTGCCTATACGATTATTAAGGCAGGGTGCTACTTAGGAAAATCCTTTATAGAAAAACCTATTTTTCTTTCTCTTTATATACGCAGTCCTAAGACTCTATTCTCAAATCATGCTTTACCCCTCCGTGGGGCTTTCCACAGTTCGCTCGAGAGTTTCAATAAAGCC
Source organism: Cordia subcordata (assembly GCA_028554755.1). Lineage (NCBI taxonomy): Eukaryota > Viridiplantae > Streptophyta > Magnoliopsida > Boraginales > Cordiaceae > Cordia > Cordia subcordata. The sequence continues at coordinate 10,030,022 of JAPTOF010000006.1, read as the reverse complement.
GTTGCACGCTAGCTTGTAGTTTAGGGTTATAGAAGGGGTCCACCTTTCGAAAACTTTTCTAGTTTAGTTGGTAAGCTTTTTGGAAAACTCTGGAGTAATTTGCTTGAGGCACACCGAGATTATTTAGTCATGAACGACATGTGTTGGCACTGTGACCAACCTTATGTTGCAACTGACATTGCAACCTTGAGTTGTTAGTGTTGGAACAACTAGGTTGAGGATAATTTCCCAGTTAAGAGTTTGACCAAGTATACAATTGGTCTCCATTGTAGCCATGACCAACCGAAGATTGATGGTAAAAATTCTGATTTGTGCTTCAACCCCTTCCACTAGTGGAATCGCGACCTTTACCTCTTTGGTTGTTGAAAAATTGGACAATAACAAGAGATCCTTTTTGGATTCTTCCCGCTTTAAGAATGTTTCATGATCACAAAATTTGTTAAATAACTTATCAAAAGAAATTGCAGTTGTTAGGACTAAGATTGCTATATCATAGGCTATAAATTATCACACTTTAAAAAAAAAAATTCAAGGCAAATCTAATATGGTGGCGGAAATAACAATGGAATATATTTGAACATATAAGCACAACATGGCATAAACATAGAAACAAGAAGATGAGGTGATATGCCTTCAAAGGTTTGAACATCAAAGTAGATAGCCTTTGCTTGTGAAATCTTCACCAAATAGCCTTCCAATTGGTCTTCTTTACTGTGATCACCTTCCAAAATCTTGGATGTATAAAGCTATGTAGTGGGCAAGCACTTAGGAAAACTATAATTGAAGATCTATAAAGTAGTGTGTGTTCTAGGTGTGCTATATAAAAATTCCTGCACACCTTCTCAAGTGGTTTTTGTCATAATCTCACTATTTATAGTGTATGACCTTGGGTAAGATTTTAGGAATAAAGTTGGTGACAACTATACCTCTTCTTTACCACTTTTAGAAAGAGAGTATGCCTTATAGATAAGATCATTCAAGATATTTCTTTCTCTCTCTTACTCCATAATATCTAATTTCATGTGCGGTCCGCTTGTCCTATTGAGATGCCCATAAATTTAATAAGGAAAAACTTGGATAAAATCCTTTTCCCTTTTTATTGAATTTATATCTTAACAAAGCATTCACATAATTAGATGATTTCAACTAATTATATCCAATTGGGAATATGATTAGTAAAAGGATCAAAAGAAATAATTACCCTTGACTCCCAAAATACCCTTGCCACCATTTTAGCGATATCAAGGCCATTTTGACCTTGGTTTATTTACACCAAAAGACCAAAGCTGTACTCCAAGTATAATTACTGCTAAGCAGAAACAGGTCACATTAAGTAAGCACTGTCTTTGACCAATCAAGCAAAATGACCAAAATACCCCTCTATATATATCCGTAGTCAAGGCCAGTCCTTTCAAGTACTATCACCTCTAAGACTATACCTGGAACCTTAGAATCTCTAGTCCAAGAAGTGATCATCAACTGGTCATGGATCTTTTGATATAAGGAGTAACCCACAAGCCAAATGAGCAATATATCCCTAAAGGGTAATATCACTAGATCTAGATTTATGATAACCAATAGGACAAATCCAAGGGGGCACATAGACTATACTAGCATATGCATGTCCTAATTGATTAGAATACAACACCCAACGTATGAGATGGATAATCTTATCACACAAGACCTCTTCTCATGGTATATCAAAGCGCTACACTTTAACTTTGTTAGTTCATCTACATACACTCAAGATTAAGAGCATTGGTCACTCGGAAGCAGTGAGTATCTTGTCCTCTATATATGATGGCAAGGTTCCAAAAGACATACTTATGGTGGTCCTGTCTAATGCGTGACACACGTACTAGGAGTAAAGTCCAGAAGAACCCTTCAATGACTTAGGTAGGTCACCCATATCGAGAGACTCGCCTACTATAGTATTATCCTGATAGAGCGTCCAACACTACCATTCGGCTATGGACACTTTTATAATATATCCAAAACTAGACTTGGACCTGCTATACATCCAGCCTTGCTGTGCACCCAAGTAATTGGATATTATCATTGGACCTTTACACAGTGTATCACACATATATACCAGAGATAATACATTTAAGAAATGCTTATAAACATAAACGATGATCAAATGTCTAGTTTAATATTTGTATACAACTGATCTTTAAGGCATACAAGCCTAACAGCAATATCTCTTACAAACATGGTTGCATTTATTTCTATGTAGTTATCTCCTAAACCTGACAGAAACTGATTACCAATTCATCATCGCTGAAGGGTGACCCAGTTAATGCTAATTCATCATCAATGGATTTTACAAGCTTCTTATAATCAACAATAGATTGATTATCTTTCGTTAGCTTCACTAGATTGTTCTATAGACCACAAGTCTACTTTTGAAGGTATTTGCATCAATAGTTACATGTTTTCCCAAGCATGATAAATCTTTGTACCACAGTAACCATTGGTGCAATGGCTGGTGCTACAGAAGCAACAATTGCACATCATAAAAGCTATCTTGTTGATGCCAATTTAGATAGTCTGAGTTAGAATTGGTTTTGCCATTAATTTTAACAGTAGAAGATAGACATGGAAAAGTTTAATCTATGTAGCCAACTAGATCATAACCAAATAACAAAGTCTAAAATTGAGCACACCATATAGGATAATTTGTGCCATTCAATTTCAGGGGCAAGTGAGATGCTAGATTAAAATAAGAAGAGTATTGTTTGTAATTGATTGTTGTTCGAGAGTTGCACTAAAAGAAGTCTTAGTGGTTGTATCATTGGATGTGGATGTTGATATTATGAAGATGAGAGTTGGCAAAAAAAAAAAAAAAACTACAGAGGTGGCAAAAAAAAAAAACTACAAAGGTTTGTCAATGATTGCTTAAACTATTGGCTTAGTACCACAAAAAGATAACACAAAGGGAGGAAAAACATTTTTCAAGTGATGTATCTCTTCTTAGGTGTACATCTTTAAATAGTTATAATTTGATACATGCTATACTCTAACCTTTTAATAATATTTATCACAACAAACAAATGATAAGGATCTATAGGTCAGGACTCCATCTATTGATAAGTAAGATCAGTTGACTTTAGTTGTATTTAGGCACTTGTTAACATGATGATAGTTTATCAAATATATTCATTACTTTCATTTATGATAAAATATATGTTAAACATGTAATTTGTTTTATTAGTTAATTATCTTCTATATTTTGGAGTTCATCACATTACCCTTTTTTACTTCTAAAAGATTAGCATAATGACCCCTTTTTCATTATTATTTTAACACAAATTAGGATCCTCTCTTGACACTACTAACTAAAGTATGAAAACTCAAACGTACTATTAATAACAATAACTTGCCATGTGATGTTAAATGAGGGTATTTTTGTGAAAATACATAGTACATTATAAGTTTTAACTTCCTTACATGCAAAAAAGAGCATGTAACACACTAAACATTATTTGACAGAAATCTTTAAGGTAGGGAATTATTTGCCACATTTTATAAAACACAAGTGAATAACATGATAACAGTGAATTAGACAAACAAAGGGAGTAACGTCTTTTACCCTTTTAATTTACATTTCTCACCTTCTTTTGATTTTCTTATATGTTGTTGATGTATATTTGACTAATCTCAGGAGGTCAGAATGGCAAACCAGGACAAAGTTACTTCAGTTGAGCTAGCAAATTCCATTAGGGCAATGATTGATGAGTTTTTTCCTTTATCGCCAAAATGTTGTATTTACAGGGCTCCAAAGAGATTTCGACAATTCAATGAAAAAGCATTTAGTCCCTCGCTTGTTTCCATAGGGCCTTTTTACCACGGCAAAAAGGATTTGGAATCCATGGAAAGATGTAAAGTTGCTTATGTGGCTGCATTCTGCAAACGGACTAATATCAATTTGGGAACTTTGATAAAGTATATAAAGGAGCGGGAAAATGATATTCGCAATTGCTATGCAGAAATAGTTGAGTTCAACAGTGATGATTTTGTGAAAATGATTCTTCTTGATACTTGTTTCATCATTGAAGTAATATGGAGGTTTAACAACACTGATTATTTGAAAGAAGTAACTGATCACCTTAGCCATCCAAGGATTATATTTGATGTGATGGTCGACATGATATTGCTCGAAAATCAATTACCGTTCTTTGTTCTTGAAGGTCTATTCGATCTAGCCTTCTTGAACTCTACAGGCACTGGTGAGTGCTTCATCTATCTTTGTCTGAAATACTTTAGGTCTCTTCTTCTTGGTAGGGATAGTGAGCTAGCAATGGTAAACATCAAGCATCAGGAGAACAAGCAACAAAAACCATTGGAAATAAAACATCTACTTGATTTGTTAAGAAAGTGCCACGCACCTTCAATGCCAAGGCAAAATCAAGTAGATGAACCCAAAGAAAACTCAATGTGGAAAGCGAGCGAGCTTCAAGAAGCAGGCATGGTCATCAAACACAGTAAGAGTTTTGAGAGTCCGATTGACATATGCTATACGATAGGGGTCTTGGAAATCCCAAAAATAAAAGTCCAAGCTACATCAGAGCGCGTGTTAAGGAATCTCATTGTGCTTGAAGCGTGTTTGTATTACCATGACAGTTACATCTCTGATTATGTTCATTTCATGGACAACCTTATAGATACTAGTAAAGATGTTCAATTACTCATTAGGAATGGTATCATTGAAAGTTTTTCAAGTGACAGCCAAGAAGTGGCAAATCTTTTTAATAATCTTCATCCTTATTGCACTCTTAGAAATTATCTCTATTACGGGATAGAAGAAAATGTCAATGCCTACTGCATGGTTCCTTGGCATAGGTGGAGAGCAAGTTTCAAACATGATTATTGCAAATCACCATGGATGATTGCTTCAAGTATCGCTGCGACGATATTGCTTATACTTGCTTTTGTTCAAACTGTATGTTCAATAATTTCAGTTTCTTGAGTTCATTACTGGTGTAAAATTAGCTACTCCATTTTTTATGCTTGCTTGTATTACATTTATGCTTTTCTATAGTTTGTGTAAGTTGCATCGATTGCTCAACCCTGTGTTGAAGAGAAAATAAATAAAAGTCATATTGTCCTGCAGTCCCTGATCTTTCTTGTTTTTTGTCAACTTAGTCTCCTATCTTCAAAAATACCACTTTCTAGTCCCTTACGTTTCAAAAGTGTGCCACCATTTGTCCTATTTGCAACAAACACAAAAATTTTTATGGAAAGCAAATGTGACCATTAATTTTTGCATTTTTAAGGGAAAAATTGTCCACACAACACGTGGTGCTTCTTCTTCTTCTTGGCAAATCGATCCATTACCCCAAATCTCTTAACCCTAACCTTTCTTCTTCTCATGACCCATTGTTCTATGTTCCTCCAAATCCCCTAATTCTCGCTAAAGCCTAACCTTTTTGCTTATGACACATTGTTCCATTTCCCTAACCCCCCAAGTCTACAAAATCCTCCAAATCCCCCCAAAAACACCGCCACAACATTATCACCATGGAATGCAAAGAAGCTCGCACCCCTAAAGCTGGTAAGCCTGTTTTGATATTTTGTTCGTTTCTTTTACTCATGATAGAGTAATGTTGCTTCTTCTGTTTCACAAAATTATGATCTAACTAAAGCACAAATTGATTTGCAAAGTCCCTTTTTTATGAGCTTAAACTCGTGTATTAGATGCAGTCTTAGGTAAAGCATTAGCATAGAATTTTGATACACGAGTCTGGTACACGAGTTTAAACATTAGAATAAATGTAAATCAAAGTGGATGTTAGCTGAAGCACTAATTCATTGAATTTTTTAAGATATATCTCAATATCTTTTTGATGGTTTGCTGTCATATTTTGTAAATATTTTGAGTTATATTAGCTAAGTAAATTTTTTAGTTTAGTGTTAGCGTAAATCTTGAGTTTGGAATGAAATCACTTACTCGCAAAAAAAAAAGGTCATGTTATGATAGTGGGGCTTAATTTTTTTTTCTTTTCTTTGAGTAGAAATGAATCTTGTTCATTATATTATTGCTTGTGAATCTTGATGCTGTTCTTTGAGCAGAAATGAAAACGATTGGGAAGGTAAAAAAGGGATCACTGTAGAGGAACAAGAGGAGGATGTGATAGCATGGGAAGAAGGTTATTCAATTCGTTAGGATAAAATATGCCAGATCTCCCTATGGTCTATTATAAGTGTACAACACCTTCTTACACTACAAAAAATTAGATTAAAGGTGATAGTTTTTTATGTTATTGGCAGATGTTTTTCGACCGCTACCTATTAATTAGCAACGATTTTACAAATGTCACCATAATTGTCGCTGTAGCTGCTGTTGTTAATTCCATAATGGAATTAGTGACGGTTCCTAACTGCCACATAATATAATTTGGTGACGGTTTGTTTCAAATAGGCAACAATTAATTAGTGTCACTATTTCACTTTAGGAACACATTAGCAACAGTTTCACAACCGTCGCCTATGTATTTTTGTGATAGTTTATAACTGCTACTTATTATGTAACCAAATTAATTCAAATTAACATTGACAGTTAAAAACTGCTGCCTATTAGGTAGCCAAATTAATTTTTAATTAGCATTCAGCGACAGTGAAAAACTGCCACCAATGTGTATATATATATTTGGAAATCCATTTTTAAAAATCCTACGTATTAAATTATATTTTCATACTCAATTCAAATATGTATAAAACCAAAAAATATCATTACATATATATCCACAATCATATATACACAACAAAACAATCCATTTGATACTAAAGCAAAGACAATAACAAATATATATTTGTATTTTCAATAGTTGTTAGATATACGTACCAAAGAAAATACATTAGTATTCCAAGACAAGGAGCTTTTAACAAAAAATGCATCTATCACATATGTTAACTAGACACATGCACATGTTTATTTACACATGTATATACTTGTCTATCTAGACGCGTATATACATTTTTCACACTTTGACATAAATTTGGTGCTAAAGCCAACAATTGGTCTAAAAAATGAGGATTAAGTATATTCTTAACAACACTTATCAATATTTTTATCACTACAATCAAAATATATGTGTAGAAACATTTAATTAGGGAAAAATATAAGAAAAGAGGGATAGGCTTTTGGAAATTTGAAATTTTAACCTCCTCGACTTTGGAGAGAATCAACAATTACGAAATTAAATAACCTAAACTTTGCAAAAAGTTAATCAAAATCCAGAATTTGACTATGAGCCCGTTTGGCTTTGCTTATTTTTAAGTGTTTATAAGCAGGTGTTGCTTATAAGCAAAAAGTTATTTTTAAGCTAGTGATAAATAAGCAGAGATGTGTTTAGATAATATGTGCTTATAAGTAGCAATAGTAGTTAAAATGACTAAAAAGAACATGTAACTAATTAATTTGGTAAATAAGTACTTCTCTAGTGTAAGGAGAAATATGTCATTTTAATAAGGTTGACCACCTGGCTTACAAGCACAAAGAAAATAAGTAGCTCCAGGTTGCTTTTTTTTTTCCCGCTTATAAGCAACCTTAAATGACTTATAAGCAAGTTTGTCAAACATGTACCTTTTTATTTTTGACTTATAAGCTAGTTTAACCAGCTTATAAGCAAAGCCAAACACCCTTTATGTTAGATCTCACCGAACTGAAGTCATCAAAGTTGACTAGTCAGAACCAAATTTATTTTCGGTACCTTCAGGGATGAAATCTCCCGGTGACAGTCACGTTCTCCTTAGCCTTGCTTGAATCGAGTGATAGGTCAACGAAACTCGACAACAGCATTGACTAAGTAGTTGAAGTAGTCGCAGTCGGCGAAGTGAGAGCTTCGTGGACCTAGACGCCGTCGTGTTGAGCCGTGTAACGGTTTGAGTTGCTACTGACATAGAGGATGGCTGTGCCAGGGCCAGCGCCGATGACTGCTGTGATCGGAACGGCGTTGGATTGGCAGTTCAGGTTCAAGAACTAATTTATCACTTCCATTTTATGATTATCTATTTATAATTAATTAGTTAGTGAATATATATATATGCAATTTAATTAAGAATTTGTATTAGTGACTTGGTTGAGAAACTAGGGTTTGATAGCTTGATTTTGTGGTGGATTTGAGAGAGATTAAGGTTTTATGGCCCAAGTTTCTATTACGTTGTTTCTTTTATGAATATGTATATATACAATATATGTGTGTGTATATATATATATTGCTAAAGGTTTCTATTAAATTAGTTTATTATAAAAATACTATTACTAGTACAAACAAATATTAGAAATAATTAAACTATTTTATCTTTATATAGTTAAATAAGAATAGGATCTTAAGAATTTAGATTTTCTTAAACTAAAATTTTCTATTTGTTGAAAATTTAAATTAATGACCAAAATTTGACATCGATTACTAAGTTCGACTAATGTCTTTCAACAACTTATGTCACATTTGAACAAATTAAATTTTAATTAATTAATTTTATATTTGAAAATTAATTCCATCTAAAAAATGTATAAAAGTTTTATAAATTCATATAGAATCGATTCAGCTAAAACATTGTCAATAGCCGTGTATGTTCTCATCACAGGTGACGGTTATAAAAAACTGTTGCATATTTGGGATTTTTTTTTTGCAATTGGTGACAATTTATAACCGTCACCTATGTCCTAATAATAAAAGATTTTAGCAACATTTTAAAAAACCGTCTCATATTTGGGATTTTCTATAATTGGTGATAGTTCATAACTATCACCTATGTCTAAATAGTAAAAGATTTTAGCAGCATTTAAAAAACCATTGCCAATGCTAGTTTTTCATAATTACCAGCGGTTAAAAACCGTCGCCTTTATCTTTGCTTCTTGCTAAAAAGCAATGGTTAACTAAACTACTGCCAATAGTCGTGTACGTTCTCAACATAAGCGATGGTTTACTAAATGCTATGAAAAACTGTTGCCCTTTTGTAAAATTTTTATAGTGTTATAGTGCTGAAAGACCCACAACAAGCTCTTATGGTGTGTAAAAGTCCCAAGTGCATCCCTTATCATCTATATTTCCCTAACAGTGTTAAAATTTACAACAGAAAAGACATTAATAACCTTACCCACTCCTTTGATTTTCTTTTCTTTTGTTTTCTTTTTTCAAACACGTTGACGTTTGGGTGAGTACAATGTGAAGATTCCAACAATAGTTGAGTTTGAAAGCTAGGCCTGATTCTCCTTCGAGAAGAAGCATCAACAAAAGCTCGATCACACTATAAAAAGCTTGAACCACAAAAAGTTCAATCATGTCCAACATCCACACCAAGATTCACAGCAGCAAGAACTATTAAGTCATGCCTGTAATGAAGCTATAACCTTCTCCATCCGAATATGTATAGGCTTGTTAGTGAATATATATTTAGGAAATAGGATATTTATTTTGGAGATAGTGAGATGTCAATGATTATATACTTCGAGACGGCTACTACTGCTACTGCTACCACTAGTAGCAGCTGCAACAGCAGTCGCAGCCTGCAGTTGCAATAGCAGCACCGCAGCACCATTACTACCACTACCACCTGTTGGGATTATATGTCCTAAAGATTACTTGTACATGGTTATTGAACAAGACATTTGATTTTTGTTTTTATTTATGAGCGCTTCTTACATATATCATCTCTGGTATATATGTGTGATACATTGTGTAAAGGTCCAACGATGTAATCCAATGACTTGGGTGTGCAGTGAGGTCGGACACGCAGTAGGTCCAAATCTAGTTTTGGATATATCATAAAGATGTCCATAGTTAGATGGTAATGTTGGGCACTCTACCAGGATAAGACTATAATGGACGAGTCTCCCGAGAAGGGTGATCTACCTAGGTCATTGGAGGTTCTTTTCAGACTTCGCTTCTAGTGCATATGTTACGTATTGGATAGGACCACCGTGAGTATATTTTCTAGAACCATGCCATCGTATATAGAAGACAAGATACTCCTTGCTTCCGAGTGACCGATGCTCTTAATCTTGAGGATGTGTGGATGAACTAGTGAAGTTAGAGTGCAGCACTTTGATGTACCATGAGGAGAGGTGTCTGCCTCGTACATTGGGTGTTGTATTCTAGTCAATCAGGACATATATGTGCAACAACAAAGTCTATATGCCCCTTAGATTTGTCTTATTGGTCATCATAAATCTAGATCCAATGATATCACCTTTTAGGGGTATATTGGTCATTTGGCTTGTGGGCCACTCCCTAAATCAAGAGATCCATGACCAAGTAGTGATCACTCATTGGATTAAAGATTCCAAGGTTCCATATGTAGTCTTGGAGGTGATGGTGCATTTTGACCGACCTTGACTACGGGTAGACATAAGGGGTACTTTGATCATTTCGCTCGATTGGTCAAAGACAATGGTTACTTGATATGACCTGTTTCTACTTACCCATTAATTATCCCTAGAGTATGGCTTTGGTTTTTTGGTGAAAATAGATGAAGGTAAAAAATTTATGAGCATCTCAATAGGACAAGCTAGTCCCATGGAATTAGATATTGGAGTAAGAGAGGGAAAGGAAAATCTTGGATATCTTATCTATATGACATATTTCATTTCTAGGAAGGGTATAGTTGGAAACTTAATTGTTTCTAGGAACTTACCCAATTAAGGTTATTGTGCACTATAAATAGTAAGCTAACAACAATACCCATTTGAGTCTCTTTGCCTCTTTTATAAAGGTGGGTAAGAATTTTTACCTAGTAAATCGAAAATACACACTACTCCATAGATCTTCAATTATAGCTCTCTTAGGTGCTGGCATACTACATAGCATCACACATCCTAGCGGGAAAGGTAATTGTTGGCTTAATATTGCTTTTTGTGTTGTTTTGATGATGCAAATTATGTTAAACTTAAATGCTAAATATCTTGTGTGCTTGTCTTGAGTATATCTTTAAGTTAGGTGGGTGAAAGTCTTGATTTGAGCCGTGACTTAGAACAAAGAAGATTACATATATAGCATGAAAAAATCAAGATAAGAAGAGCTCAAGGATGCAGAAGAAGGACGTGAAGTCATAAGGAGGAGACGAGGCGACATAAAGGGTGCCGACTTATGTGCTCCACTTGTGAATGCCTTAGAATAGCTCCTTATAGCTCTCATTCATGGTTTCTTTACATTGTTTTTCAAAACCACTTTATTTGTCTTTGAAAAACTTGGCTATAACACCTTCTGATTTCTAAATCTATTTCAAAAAGCTTTTAGACTCTTTAAAACTCCTTATTATGTTTACTAAGGGCTTTATAATTCTCTTTGAAATGATTTTACATTGTCATGTTGCCATATATTCAAAGAGTGTTTCAAAAAGTGCTTAAAAAGTTCAAAATTCAAGTTTTTTGGGGCATGGTCAGGCTCCTAGTTGAATGCCTGACTTAGCTTATGTGCGTCCAGCAAATTTATCTTGCATTCTAAACTAGGTCGGACCCTAGGCCGATCGACTGGCCTAGTTGCCGATCATAGTCAAAAAGCTTAGGAATTAAGTCAGTCGCACCCCCAATTGACCGACCTTGAGTCCGGTGCATTAAATGTTGTAGCCATTTATGACTGTTTGAATAGGTCTTTAAAACCCCCTTTCTTTCTCCAACCTCTTACACATACTAAGAATATTCAAAGCTAGTTTCTAAGCCTTGCCAACCATTTTCTATCATTATCATTACTTAGAAATCATTATTGTTGAGTTATAACTTGCTAAGATCTTTGAACATTCAAGAGCCTTTATTTGCTATATTTGCTTATTGAAGCTTATAACTTTAAATCTTAAAATCCCTTCAATTCATAACTTGTATACACACTCTTGAGCTAAGGTTAAAGTCATAGCATCTCAAATAGCAAGATAGAGTATAGGGAAATCCTTGGTGAGGGTTCACTAGGGTTCTTTGAAGGTGGGCTTCAAAGAGGTGTACTTCTTGGTTTGTGCTTCACCAAGTGTAGAAAAAGCATCCACTGGTGACGATGTTGAACTTCTAAGGGGAGCATCCTTAAGCGGTAGACGTAGGCAAAACTGAACCACCTAAAAATCGTTTGTTCTCTTCTTCCCTCTCTTTACTTTTTGCTTACTAGCTATATTTGTTTGCTAAGTGTTTGTTAGATTGCTTAAGTGAAATTGATTGCTTTGATTGATTTTTTTTATCGCAATAATTAGCCAATATCTTAATTCACCCCCTCTTAAGATATTTGCCCCTAACAATGATTATAGTGAAGAAGGCTAATTGGGAGGCTATTTTGATGTAGATTTTACAAAGCAACGAGACCACTCACTTGGATCTTCAACTTCTTGAAGGTATATCACTTCATCTTCTAGTTTATATATTTACTCATGTTGTGCTTTTATGTGCAAATAGCTTTATATTGCTCGTTCTGCCATCATATTAGATATGTTCTTTAAAAAAATTTAATAGCATGTTTATCTATAGATTATGGCGTAGCAATCCCGATCCTAACAATTGGTATAAGAGCTTAGGCTCTATTTGAACATATTTTAAGCCAAGAACATGATAATAAGATTGATTGAAGTGAAATAGTCTTGTGGGTGGCAAGACTTATATGATTCCATGTTAGATATGTTATGGGCTAACTTTGTGGTTACAACTTATGTGTTATAGTGGTCTAATCGATGGTTCGAATGCATGGATTTATTTTCTTGCATAGAAAGTTATTGTAACTTCAATTTGAGAGAAGCATAGGAATGAGAAATTGACTTGTATTTATGGCCAACATTTATGTTTCTTGTCATAAATGAAGCTTATATAGGTTATTTTTTTTATATAATTCCTTGTAATGTAACGATTCAGAGCTGAAAAAGCTATTGTGCATGAAGATTAACGCACTTTGGAAGAACTGCTCGACCCTACCAGTCGACCTATAGGAGCCCTAGCCCAGCTAGTAACACTTGGTGGCTTTGAGGAAGAATTGGCTAACCTTACCGATCAGCTAGTACGGTTAGCCGGCAGGAGCAGTCTGCAGCTATTAAATGTTTTGGCATTCCAATTGCTTTGGGCTTTGTGCCTAAGGCTTATTTACAGGGAGCCATCAATTATGGATCATTTAGTTTTACTATAGATGTTTATTTTGTAATATTTATATACATGTTTGATTTTATGTATGGTTATTGCAATTTATCACATAGCAATATGTCTACCCAGTAGGGTTTAAAATTGGCTAACCCTTAGATCTTGTTTTGGCTTGAGTTTGATAAGTCCCTCGAAATTGCTTAGGCTAATTATTTTGGCAATTAGAGATCCTAAAGCATGCAATTGGCTATTTACTCGTTTTTCCTACATTAATTATTAATAGACTTATCAAGATAACTCAAAGCATGCCTATATATGGATTTTACTCCAGATATAGGTCCAATCCATTTATGGTATCGAATGTGTTTTAGTAACATAAAGTGGAATGTGGCAATTCCTAAGGGTGTTAGGATCTAAATGGAATACTGAGATAAATGGAGGATAAGGAAAGCCCTCAAAGTTAAAATATTGAGTGAGAAAGGGGAATGGAAAACCCCACGAACTTTCACATTCGGTTCACGTCAAGGGTAAGTGGCATTGACCTCATAATCGGAAGGTGTCACAAGTACCTAATTTTGACAAGATGGACTTAACGTGTATATTCATAAAGACATTGATGATGTTCGGCCATCCTATTGGTGGATTTCGTGGTCACAGATTGTCTCACGACATAGAGATTAAAGTTACTACCCTATCAGAGGGCTCAAGTCTAGATACATGACGGGGAATGAGACACTAAAGAGGTGGTTAGTTATACTCAACTTGAATCATGGGTTTGGCCACCCTATCGGTAGATGCCTCTAGGAGATTTGAAAGATCAAACAAGCAGTGATTGGATTTTATTAGATATTGTCTATTTAGATAAATATTATCCAAATAGGTTAAGCCTAACTCAACTATTCATAGTTCAGTCATCCCATCGATGAAGTTCTTATAATAGGCTTGAGATGCTGTTACATCACTGTAGTTTGAGGGTTAAACTAAAAAATGGCAAACAATGTAGAAAATGAGATATATGTTGTTTTTTTCACTGTTACATACATATTACACATGTATCCTGTTTATGTTGCTTGATTATTGATTATGATTTATCGTTTGATATCCAGTATGACTTCTTTCAGTTTATTAGCTACAATTCTGAGGGAGCATAAGCTCACCGGTCCAAATTTTGTGGATTAGAAAAGGAATCTGGACATAGTACTTACCGCCAAGGAGTACAAGTATGTCCTAACTACTCCTTGTTTTGTTGAAAGGGCAAACTCTTCTGATACCGTGCGCGATGCTAAGCAAAAATGGCAGGAGGTCAATATTATGGCCAAGTGCTATATCTTGGCCTTTATGTCAAATGTTCTGCATAACAAGCATCAAAACATGGCAACTGCCAAAGAGATCATGACTTCACTTTCTCTTATGTTTGCTGACCAAAGCAGGCCTGCTAGGTAAACTGCAATGAGAGAGCTTGTGACCACTAGGATGGCAGAGGGTGCACCTGTTAGAGAGCATGTGCTCAAGATGATAGAGTGCCTCAGTACTGCTGAGATTCTAGGTGCAAACATTGATGAGCAGTCGTAAGTGGACATGATCTTAGAGACCTTTTCACCGTCGTTCAATCAGTTCAAGCTCAACTATAACATGGACAAGTTGAACATGAATCTGACAGAGTTGATGACGAAGCTCCAAGCAACAAAGGCTATTGTATAGCCTTTAGGTCATACACATGTCTCTCAAGTTTCCACTTCTGGTTATCACCCGAAAGGAAAAAAGAAGCCCACAATGAAAGGAAAGTAGTAGCGTGACCAGAAGAAGAAGAAGAAGAGGATCCTTAGGCCAAAGTAGGGAGTAGGTGTTGGCAAGCCCAAAGAGAAGTGCTTTAAGTATGACGAGAAGGGCCACTGGAAGAAGGACTGTCCCAAGTATCAAACCGTTGGGCAGGACGATATATGCCTCATACTCTATGCTAAAATCAGTTTAGTTGTGGATTCTACTGATTCTTGGATTGTAAATTTAGGAGCCACTAATCATATTTGCAATTCTTTGTATGGATTCCAGGTCATGTGAGAGATAAGTAGAGGGGAGTTTGCTCTTAAAGTTAGCACAAGAGCGAAGGTTTAGGCTGTTGCAGTTGGTCGAGTTCGTTTGTTGTTCTCTTGTAGTAGGGTTTTAATTTTGAACAATGTTTATTATGTTCCAGACATTCGAAAAAACCTAGTTTTTGTTTCTTAGTTGTTGATGGATGGTTTTTGAGTATGTTTCCATTCTGATGTTGATGTCAGTAGAGATGGGAATTTTATATGTTCTGGTAGATTACATAATGGGTTGTTTTATTTATACCCTACTTGTACTACAACACATAATACTAAAAGAGTAGAGTCCTTTAAAAGGAAGATTCATAAAACCAATGATACTTATCTTTGGCATTTGCTTTTAGGGCATATTAGTCAAAAACGCATTCAGAGGTTAATTGAGGATGGACCTCTTAGCTAATTGGATCTCGAGGATCTATCTTAGTGTATTTCCTGTCTTAAAGGGAAGATGACCAAAATGTCGTTCTCTTCTAGTGGTTAGAGGGCCGAAGAGGTATTGGAATTAGTACATACTGATGTATGCAGTCCTATTAGTATACCAGTTCGTAGAGGTTATGAGTACTTCATTACATTTAAGATGATTACTCTACATATGGTTATGTTTATCTGATACGACACAAGTCTGAATCCTTTGAGAAATTCAAGAAATTTAAGGCTGAGGCAGAACAAAAATTAGATAAATAGATCAAAGCCATTCGGTCTATTCATGGTGGCAAATATCTCTGGGGTAGATTCAGGGATTATCTCACATAGCAAGGGATTGTAGCGCAGTTGACTGTATCAGGCGCTCCCCAGCAGAATAGTATGGCAGAAAGGAGAACCCATACCGTCTTAAAGATAGTAAGGTCGATGATGTTTCATGCATCATTACCTATATCTTTTTGGGGGTGTGCCCTAGAGACGGCAACATTTATTCTAAATTTGGTACCATCAAAATTAGCACCTAGGACACCTCAAGAAATATAGATAGGGCGTAAGCCCATCTTAAGTCATTTACACATTTGGGGCTGTCTAGCTTACGTACTGAGTAGCTTTACTACAAAGTTGGAACCTAGGTTAGAACTATGCTATTTCATTAGGTATCCTAAAGGAACCAGATGTGAGATCTTTTATAATTCCAAAGAGCAGAAAGTGCTTATTAGCACACATATTAAATACTTAGAGAATGATATGGTGATCCAAAAAACACTAGAATCTGGTGTTACTCTTGAGGAGATTTTTGATGAGTCTTTAGAAGCACTTGCTGGTGCAGAAAAGGAAAAGCAGCCAGTTGCTACTAGTACACCAGAGTCTTGTCGTAGTGCAAGAATTCCAAGACAGCCTGATAGATACTATAGGGAGTACTTTGAGACTTTCATAGAGGACCAGGTTGAGGATCCCACTAATTACGATTAAGCAATTTTTGATATAGATGCTAACCAGTGGCACAAGGCAATAGATTCTAAGTTAGAGTCTATGTACTCTAACGGTGTCTAGGAAATTGTAGAAGCACCTAAAGGGTTAAAACCTATAGGGTCTAAGTGGATCTACAAGAGGAAGAGAGGAGCTGATGGAAAAGTTGAAACCTTCAAAGCTAGACTGGTAGCCAAGGGTTATACCCACAAGAAGGTACCGATTACGAGGAAACCTTCTTACGGCAGCCATGCTTAAGTCTATCATGATACTGCTCACCATTACTTGTCGTTATGACTATGAGATATGGCAAATGGACGTCAGATAGCTTTTCTTAATGAAAAGCTTGCGAGACCATTTATATAACCTAGCTAGACGGATACATTGCAGCAGGCTAGGAATACATAGTGTGCAAGCTTAAAAAGTCCATTTATGGGCTTATGCAAGCATCTAGGGCATAGAACACCAAGTTTGATCGTGCAGTCAAGTCTTTTGGCTTTGAGCAAAACGTTGATGAACTATGTGTGTACAAGAGATGCAACAGAAATGTTGTAGCTTTCTTAGTTCTGTATGTGGATGACATCTTGTTGATTGGGAATGATGTGGGGATGCTATCATCCATAAATGTTTGGTCATCTTCTCATTTTCACATGAAGGATATGGGATAAGTAAGCTACATTCTCGAGAACAAGATCATACGAGACCAAAAAAATAGGAAACTTGCGTTATCCCAAGCTTCTTACATAGAAAAGATGTTGGTGATGTACAACATGGCAAACTCCAAGAAAGGTCTCTTACATTTTAAACATGGAGTTACTTTATCTCAGGACCAATGTTCTCAGGCACCTAAGGAGATGGAAAAAATGAAGAAGGTTCCTTATGCTTCGGCAATGGAAAGCCTCATGTATGCCATGATGTGTACCAGGCCAGATATTTGTTATGCTGTCGGCATGGTTAACAGATACCAGTCAAACCGTGGACCAGATCACTGGACTGTGGACAAGCAAATAGTCAAGTTTCTTCGGAGAACTAAGGAATATGTGCTGGAATACCATGACGATGATCTAATACCATTGGCCTATACAGACTCAGACTTCTAATCATACAGAGATTCCAGGAGGTCTACTTCTGCCTTTGTTTTTACTTTGTTAAGAGGTACAGTTTCATGGCAGCGTGTGAAGCAGAAATGAATCGCAGACTCGACCATGGAAGTAGAATACGTAGCAGCATCTGAGGCTACAAAGGAGGCCGTGTGGATGAAGAAGTTCCTCATTGACGTAGAGATTGTTCCAGGTGTACAGAGTCTCGTTGTCTTGTACTATGACAATACCGCTGCTATTGCATATTGCAAAGAGCTCAGGAATCACAGCAGAGGCAAGCATATTGAGAAGAAGTACCACTAAGGAGTTCATTCAAAGAGGTGACATAATGCTGGAAAAGATTGCTTTAGCTGAGAACTTAGTAGACCCATTAACAACGACTCTTCCAAAGAGAGTGCTTGCCATACATGTAGAGTCTATGGATGTTAGGTTCATATGATGTGATCTTTAGTGCAAGTGGAAGATTGTTGGGATTGTATGCCCTAAAGATCACTTGTACACGGATATTGAACTAGACATTTTATCATTGTTTATATTTATGAGCATTTCTCACGTATATCATCTCTAGTATATATGTGTGATACATTGTGTAAAGGTCCCATGATATAATCTAATGACTTGGTTGCGCAGTGAGGCTGGACGCACAGTAGGTTAGAGTCTAGTTTTAGATATATCATAAAGATGTCCACAGTTAGATGGTAGTGTTGGGCATTCTACCAGGATAAGGCTATAGTAAGCGAGTCTCTTGAGAGGGGTGATCTACCTAGTTCATTGGAGTTTCTTTCTGGACTTCACTTCTAGTGCGTGTGTCATACATTGGACAAGACCACTATGAGTATGTCTTTTAGAATCGTGCCATCATGTATAGAAAACAAGATACTCACTACTTCCGAGTGACCGATGCTCTTAATCTTGAGCATGTGTGGATGAACTGGTGAAGTTGGGGTGTAACATTTTGATGTACTATGAGAAGAGGTTTTAAATGATAAGATTGTCTGTCTTGTACGTTGAGTATTGTGTTCTAATCAATCAAGACATATATGTGCAACAGCAGAGTCTATGTGCCTCCTTGTATTTATCTTATTGGTCATTATAAATCTAGATCTAGTGATATCACCTTTCAGAGGTATATCGGTCATTTGGCTTGTGGGTCGTTCCCTAGACCAAGAGATCCATGACCAGGTGGTGATCACTCATTAGACTAAAGATTCCAAGGTTCCATATGTAGTCTTAGAGGTGATGGTGCCTTTTGACCGACCTTGATTACGGGTAGACATAGAGGGGTATTTTGATCATTTCGCTCAGTTGATAAAAAGCAATGGTTACTTGTTGTGACCTATTTTTGCTTAGCCAGTAATTATCTTTGGAGCGTGGCTTTGGTTTTTTGGTAGAAATAGACCGAAGTCAAAAATAGCCTTGGTGTTGCCAAAGTGGTGGCAAGGACATTTTGGTCATTTTGGGAGCTAAGGGTAATTATATCTTTTGGTCCTTTCATTAATCATATTTCCCATGGATATAAGTAATTAAGATCATCTAATTATGTGGATGCTTTATTGAAATATAAATTTAATATAGAACGAAAAAGGATTTTATCCAAATTTTCCTTATTAAATTTATGGCATTTCAATAAGACAAACGGGTCCTATGGAATTAGATATTATGTAGTAGGAGAGAGAAAGGAATATCTTGGATATCTTATCCATAAAGCATATTCCATTTCTAGGAAAGGCATCGCTGGAAACTTAATTGTTTCTAGGAACTTACCTAATTAGGGTTGTTGTGCACTATAGATAGTGAGCTAACAAGAATACCCATTTAAGTCTTTTTGCCTCTTTTACGAAGGTGTGCAAGAATTTTTACCTAGTACACCAAGACACATATTACTCCATAGATCTTCAATTATAGCTCTCCTAGGTGCTTACCCACTTCATAGCATCACACATCCTAACTTTGGAAAGGTGATTAAAGTGAAGAAGGCTAATTGGGAAGCTATTTTAGTAGAGATTTTATAGAGCAAAGAGAGCACTCACTTGGATTTTCAACTTCTTGAAGGTATATCACTCCATCTTCTAGTTTATATATTTAATCATGTTGTGCTTTTGTGTGCAAATAGGTTTATATTACTTGCCCCGCCACCATATTAGATATGCTCTTTAAAAAATTTTAATAGCATGTTGATCTATTGACTATGGTGTTGCAATCCCGATCCTAACACCACTAGCATCACCACCAACACCAGCACTATTAGCACTATTACCACCACCACTACTATCTGCAATAACCCAGGCCTAATTATTGGCTTACCACCATATTGAGCCTAATCTACTGGTCCAAAATGCTTAAGCCCGTAATGACAATAACAATGAACCCAAGCCATTATAAAGTGCACACAAATCTTATAAAGAATTAATATGAGATGGGGTGTTACAGGCTCCCTCTTTAAAGACGCAACGTCCTCATTGTAGCCCAAACACAAACAGAACAAACCATAACCCAGAACCCCAAGCAACGTGGAATCTGCCCAAACCCATCACCATTACTACTGTAATGTCCTCTTATAACAACCCAGACCCAATTACTGACCTGCTATCACATTGAGCCTAATCAACTGGCCCAAAATTCTTAAACCTGTGATGACAGTAGTAATGAACCCAAACTATTATAAAGTGCACACAAATCTCACAAAAAACCAATGTTGAATGGGGCATTACAAACCTCCCCCTTAAAGACGCGTCGTTCTCATCGCGCCCGAAACACAAATAGAGCAAACTACAGCCCAGAACCCCAGGCAGCATGAAATCTGCCTAGAGCTTGCTCTGATACCACCTATAACGACCTAGACCCAACTACTGGCTGGCCACCATACTGAGTCTAATCAACTAGTCTGACATGCTTACACCCATAATGACAGTAGTAGTGAACCCAAGTCATTATAAAGTGTACACAAATCTCATATAGAACCGATGTAGGATGGGGCGTTACAGAATCCCCCTTTTAAATATGCAACGTCCTCATCGTGGCCTAAACACAAACAGAACAGAACCCCAAGCGGCGTAGAATCCATCCAGAGCCTGCTCTAATACCACCTATAACGACCTACAATAACAATAACAATAACAATAATAAAAATAACAAAAACAATAATAATAACAATAATAACAATAAGAACAACAACAACAACAACAATAATAATATTGAAACAGTGGGGGTAGATATAAATTTTAACACCATTAGAGGAGATAGAATGTAAGGGTGGACGTGAAACTTTTACCCACCACAGATATTTGTTATGAGACTTTTGACACCATAAAGTGGTGTTGTGTACTTATAGTAGACCATAAGGGGGTCTGGCGCATTTTACCCAATTCGTTACAAGTGATGTGCTTTGATACCACTTATAACGACCCAAGTCTAACTATTGGCCTGCTACCACATTGATCTTATGCAATTGATCCAAAATATTTAAGTTCGTGATGTTAATAATAGTAAACTCAAATTATTAAACATACAAATCTTATAAAGAACTAATGTGTGAGAACATTACTGATTATGTCCTCTTTTTGTTTGCTAAGTTGGCAAAGGCCTTCTTCGTCGACTATAACTCCATGTCTGGCACCTTGAACAGGATTTAACTTGTCACCATCAATGTAATGTATATAATGATGATTCGTGTTCCTTCTCTTTTTTTGGGTCTATCTCTATTAAGAATGGGAGAAGTTGTTTGTCTATATGTTGTTTTCTGGACTATCTCCACATAATTTGATTCTTGGATTCATAAGCGAGCCACCCTTAATTGTGCAAAAGAGACTGCCATTCTTTTACTATGCAAAGAGTGGGCAAAGACCGTTAAACAATTGTACTAGCTAGATTGCTACTCTATCTTTATCAAAAGATATACTCACCCAAGAAAAAGAATTCGAAAAAACATGCATTATTCATATAATCTTACACTATTATAAGGTGGAAAGGATGCAAAACAAAAAATAAATAAATCTTGTGTTACACATTTCCCATCATTATAAATTACAAGCGTGGACAAAAAGGTTATTCTAAGAAGCTGTAGCTTGCAAGAGGTGAATGAGAGGTAACAATTCTTCACTTGTCTCTCTTTCCATATAATTGAAAGATGTTTTGGCTTTCCATATGCATCTAATTATACACTTTAATTTAGCTAACTGGCAACAAATGCACATTATAAATACCACGTATTCTAACAACACCGACACATAATCTCTTCGTTGCAAATCTAAAGCACATATAGACTTCCTAAATTCCTTTTTCTAGAGAGGCTAAACAAAAAAACAAAAAAAAAGAGAAATACTTACACTTAATATCTGATTTGTAATGGATTCTATAAAGATTTGTATTTGCAAATCAACTCTTGTATTTAAAATTGTGAAATAATATGTGCGAGATTTTAGCTATTTATTTGTAAAGTTTTTCGTGGTATAGTTGAATAAAAATAGTTGATTGCTTGGTTTTGCATTTTAAGAGTTGAGCTTTCAGTTATTTTTAAGGTAATATTGGACTTTTAAAAATATAGAGTAGTATCTTTAATTAAGGAGAAAGTAATAAAAATAATTTCTAACATAATGTAAAACTAGCTTCTCAAAATTATTTTTTAAAAAGCTCTAATTGGTTTTTTAGCTCTTTCTTTTTTTTTTTTTTGTTTCTTTAAACTTCTGGCTTTCATGTAGAATTTCTTTTAAAAAATGGGCCAAATAGGTATATTTAGCTTTTAAAATTATAGAAAATACTTTTGGGTTTCTAAAAGTTAAGCCAAATGACTCCAAATCAATTTTTAACTTTTGGATATAAATGATGTTTGGAATGCATGTAGAACTAGAATCAGTAATTATATTTTATTTGGGAACTTATATCATGCACGTGCAACGTGTACCTATGATTGTAAATGTACTGAATAAACAGCTTATTAATACTGAACAAAGATGATCTGTGAATGTTATTGAACAAATAGTTTATGAATACTGAATAAATAATTTTTTTATTCTAAACAAACCTCTGTGGCTATTTTCATGTATAGATATTTGTTAATTTTACACTTACTATCAGATATTGTGATGATCTATAGATGTTACTGGACAAATAACTTATGAATACTGAACAAATAATCTTTTTATTCTAAACAAATATCTATGACTATTTTTATGTATATATATTTTTGTAAATTTTACTAGATAAACAGCTTATAAATACTGAACAAATAGTCTGGTACACCATGCTCTATACTTCTACAGGTACATGATATAATTTGCGATTTTATTTAAATATCGATCTTTTTTCCTATGGACAATAGACTTGTCATATAATTAAGGGCTATTCTCTCTCTTCATTATTAATTTTTTATATTTTCATAAGATTATTGCACAAAAGCAAACGAGCAACAAAAAAGATTTAATTCAATAAATTAATCACAACAAAATAATCATTTTCAACCATTAATTGAACATTACAAGATAAACATACGTTCAACCATAAGTTCAAATGGCAAATTAATAGGAAATTTACAAGTCATATAGAAAAATAGAGAAGTTAGACAAGTGTACCTTTGATCCTTTTTGTTGATGATAGATGGTGTGAAGAATAAAAAGACAATCATATCTTATTTAGGGATTGAGAAAGAGGAAATATATTAAAGGAAGAACACCTTAAATTTTGAAGGAATATTTTTGTCCCAAAAGATTATATATGTACTTTACCAATTTGGTAAACTTGGAACTACAAATTTTATCTTTTGAGTAAGAATTTGAGTAAAACTTGAAGAAATTCAAAAATTAAAAGTTTTGTACTTCCTAATAAATTTCAATATGATAAAGGATACTTCGGAACAAAATTAATATGTTTTTAAATAAATTTTAAAATTTTTTAATGAAATTCATTTGTTCACAAGATGTTACTGCCACTAGTGCCCTGTGCGTTTCCTTATCTCTCTTGCTTGATAATAGAATTTGCTATCCGCGTGGCTTAAAAGTTATATGGCTACATTATGTATTATAAAGTCAAATATGGCATTTTTGAATGCAGAAGTAAAAATCACGTGGCTCAATTCTGGCATTTTTTTTTTATCATTACTTGCTAATTGCAAGGGGATAGTTTACCAATAATATCCACTGTTTTGTTTTCATTCTTCAGCTTTTTTAGTGTTGTTCTTAAGAAATTAATGTAGTGAAATAAATTTTCTGAACTCCACACATCAAAAAGATGAGAAGAAAACGGGAGGGCAGGATGGGAGAAAAAGATATGAACTTAAAGTGAATTGAGTCAGAAAAAAAAAATGATTGGATTCAATTTAAAATGTATAAGTATGTTTAGAAGAAAGATAAATTTTAAAATGAACTAAAATTTGCTATTAGTCTCAGATATATCGTCAATTTTTGTACTCCAAAAAGATTTTTTTTCCTGGTTAAATTTTCTTTTTATTTTATTTATTTTTCTGTTTTTGCTTTAAAAACAAAGAACAAAAAGTTGTTCAATATAAGGTTTCATTTGACAAAGTTTAATGGCATAAGGAAATATAAATAAAATAAAATTTTCATAATGGAGTTGAGAATTTAGACTAAAACCCACACGGAAAATGCCATTCATCAGTCCATAAATACTAATAATTGTTTTTGTTTTCCCTTTTCAGTTTCTTCTAATTTTGTCTTTAAGGCGAAGTAGTGGTGAATAACTTTCCTAAGCTAGATAGATAAAAAAAAAAGGTAGGAATGACAGAAGAGTGAACACGTTGCTTTTGCTAATTCGAATTGAAGGGTTATCTAAAATCGGTCTATTCCCGGAATCATACATTATGTATGGCCATGCAACTGAAAGTGAAGATCCCTACTCCGAGTTAGCAACTTCAATCAAGAAAATGATACGTGAGAAACCTTGTATATCGCCAGAATGCTCTACCTTTAGAGCTCCCAAGAGATTTCGGAATGCAAATGAAAGGGCATTTGATCCAAAGGTGGTCTCTATAGGCCCTTTTCATCATGGCAAACAAGCATTAAAATCCATGGAAAAGCCCAAGGCAGCTTACCTGGACGCATTCCTCGGCCGCACTAACACCATCAGTTTGAAGACTTGCATAAAGTTGATGAAGAAGTGGGAAAACTGAATACGAAATTGCTATGCAGAAACATTGATCGAGTTTAGCAGTGATGATTTTGTGAAAATGATTCTTCTTGATAGTAGTTTCATTATAGAAGTAATATGGAGGTGTTGCTACATTATTGATGTTGAACACTCAGCAACTGATCACCTCAGTCATCCAAGAACTATGATGGATGTTTACTTTGACATGATATTAGTTGAAAATCAGTTGCCTTTCTTTGTTCTCCAAGGTTTATTCGATCTTGCCTTCCCCAACACTAGCGAATCTTTCATAAATCTCTGCTGGGAATTCATCGGATCTTGGTCCGGTCTGGGTGGTGATAGCAGCAGGCTATTAATGGAAAGCATGAGACAACAGCAGCAATCTTCAGAAATCAAACATTTACTTGATCTGGTAAGAACGTCCGGAGCCCCTTCAATTCTAAGCAA
This sequence comes from Cordia subcordata, assembly GCA_028554755.1. Lineage (NCBI taxonomy): Eukaryota > Viridiplantae > Streptophyta > Magnoliopsida > Boraginales > Cordiaceae > Cordia > Cordia subcordata. The sequence goes on along the minus strand of JAPTOF010000006.1, from coordinate 10,004,856 downwards.
AAACACAAGTCCAGATTCCCGTGTAGAGATCTCAATGCCGACACTAACTGAGCTTGAAGAAGCAGGCATGGTTATCAAGCCACGTCTCAACTACAAGGCAGTTGATGTACACTACGCAGAAGGGGTCCTGGAAATCCCAAAATTCAGAATAAATGATCTTGCCGAGCGTATGTTTATAAATCTCATTGCTTTTGAATTCTGTCTCTATCCACGAGAATCTTACATCTCTGATTATATTCAATTCATGGACGGCCTTATAGATACTAGTAAAGACGTTGATTTGCTGATTCGGAATGGAATTCTTGAATGTCAGGATTTGCATAATAGCCAAAGAGTGGCGCATTTTTTCAGCACTGTTAGGCGCGCTTATGTTGCTCGAAATTATTTGTATTTTGAGATTCAAGAAGAAGTTAAAGCATACCGCAAGGTTCCTTGGAATAGGTGTAGCAAGCTTGAAACGTGATTATTGCAGTTCACCATGGATAATCGCTTCCACTACCGCTGCATTGGCGTTGCTTATCCTTACTCTTATACAAACTGTATGTTTGATGGTTTCAATCACTTGACTTGATTGTTTTTAAGGGTTTTCTTTTTTTATTTTACCCCTTTTCTTGTAATTGCAAATAATAGAGACTTTATATTTTTGTATTATCGCGAGTGTTATTTGTTTCTGTTGTTCAATCTCAGCTTGACGATAAAATAAACGACCATTTCTTTTGGTTTCACAATCTATAGCTTTCTAGGTCACATCTCATATAATTTGAAAATAAGTACCTACTTCGTATCTCTTGCATCCAAAGTCTCCTGACCAACAAATCAACCCAAACAATCAGATCAAAAATTTCTTGGATCAAAATTTGGGGTCAACACCTAATGAAAAAATTTTGATCAAAAGTTGGGTAGGGATAATAAAATGATATGGATAACTATTTGATCCAATCATAATATTATAATATGGGATCTAACTTAGGTATTGACATTTTCAGTATGCTCCTGTAATACCCCAAATTTAGCATTAGGGTTAGAGTGTGATATTAAAAATGTTTGAGGTTTGTTTTGTAAATATGGCATTTCAATTTTAGGTTGACCAAAAAAAAAGGAAAGAAAACTAGAAAATTCCACAAAAGCCATAGAGAAAGATATTTTCTTTCCTTTTTAGTCTGGAAAACGTGAGAAGCAGAGAGAGAGAGAGAGAGAGAGAGAGAGAGAGAGAGATAAAAAGGAAAAAAATACACGTCTCTATGGTTACTCAAGAAAGTTTAAACATGATTTTGCAAGTGGATCTTCATCTTTACAAGAAATACAAGGTCAATTTCATTTTTGCTTAAACTTTAGTTTAAGGCCTAGGTTGTTAAGACACGAATTTTGCCTAATCTTATATCCTTGTGATTTTATTTGCAAAATTATTGGATTGGAACATAATGTGATTGGTGATCAATTGTACTACGTGTTTTGAATTCTTGAGAAAAGAAGAAAATAGGAGAAAAAAAAACATAAGAGAGCTACAAAATTTTTGTAACTGCTTGCAGCCCTTGTGTTTTTGGTATAATTTAATGGTGATTCTTTAGCATATTGAGCTGAAATTTTGTAGGCATATTCCTAGCCTTTGAGATTCCCACTTACTGAGCATTGTTTCGCTCATTTAAATCTTTTGTGCTTCCTTTTGTTGAGTAAAATGAAAAATGTCTTAGCATGTGTGAGATTCAATTGACAGAATGATGAGAAATTTGCGGGCCAGTGGATTAATTTTGAGTGAAAAGTTGTACTTTTGTGTAAGTTATAAATATGCTTATTCGGCGACAGTTATTATTTTGGTTATTTGTTTCAGGGATGCAAAAGTAGTTTGCATAGACATGGTTATGGTTTATGATTTACTGTTTATGTTTTGAGGTTTAGTAGCTCTAGTTATGTATTGTGGTGATTTGAATTGTTTGCGGACTTAGCTTTGTTGGCTTAGGAATTAAGACTCCTGAGATTGTGGTGGTCACTTTATCAAAGTTTATTTGGTGAAATTTTAGGGTATGATAGCTCTCTTTAGCAAATGGACTTGCACTAGTTGACCAGGAGACAAATCCACAATACGTGAGGTCTATTTGACATTACAGTGTAATTACTAAGATAGTAATTACACTGCTTAATTATTACACAGCAATTTAAATCACATGACGTGTTTGGCTATCATAGCATAATTACATCCTAATTCCATATAACACGTTTGATAGCATATAAGGTAATTACATAGTTAAATAATTTAATTTAAGAAATATTTATTTTCAAAATTTATAGTGATACTTACAAATATCTCGAAATGCTATTTGTTAAAATATTTAAAATAAAATTATTATTTATTGTAAAAAAGAGTATAACTTACTAAAAATATATGAATTGTTAATATATATACAAAACTAGAAATTATCTACTACAAATAGTTTTAAATTTAAGTATTATTTATCAAAAATATAATAATTTTTAATTATAATACACATATATTATTATTATTTATTTAATACTTATTTTTTAATTTTGCAATATTTATATTTATTATGTATTTATATTTATTCTATAGTGAAGAATTCCAAATATAAAAAGAATTAAAAAAAGTATAAAAAGTTGTTAGAGAGTAATTTCACTGTGTAATTATACCAATTCGCACTCCTTCATGAGAACTAAAGCGTGTAATTGAGGAGATCCAATTATACTCAATTGCGTCTGACCAAGTAGTTACTTGACTAGACAAATATGCCTAACTATGGAATTATCCCCAATTATAGGGTGACTTTTCAAATGTACTCTTGATAATTTTGGAAGGCAAGATCGATTGATGATTTTGGACTAATAATTGTAATGAATTTATCATACTACAAAAAGAAAAGCAACATAGAACAAAAAGATATTAACGTACCAACTTAATGGCTGCAAAATTGATCGATACTTCTACTATCGAACAACTGTAGTTTAATAGTACAAACTTTTGCGGTTTACATGGTTTTATAAAGTTCTCCTATCTTCCATTTCTTCCCATTGCTCATACAACAATGGTTTTTTTTTCCCCTAATTTTCTTTTTCTTTTGCTTTCTCCTTTCTACCTTTTAAGAAAGGGTTAATCCCGTTTTGCCCCATGAGTTTTATATAAAGTCCCAAATTCCCTCATGAACTTTTAGTATTACCCAGATTCCCCCATCTAAGTTAACACCGTTAAATGTCTATTAGTATTTAAGGGCATTTAAGTCTGTTTTCAAATAAAAAAAGAAATATAAAAAATAAAAAAGTTTACCTTAACAAACCGATTGTCTGCCTTCAGAAAACTAAACCTAAAACCCTACTTATGCATCAAGCTCATGAGAGGATGAAGGATATATCATGAAGACTGAAGAGTAAAAGCTAGCAAAAGAGAATTGCATCAAGTGATTTCAAGTAATATTTTAATGCTCTTAGTAATTTTTCAATCATACAAACATGCACAACTTTACAGTTCACATATCATGGTATTACAAATTTTTTTCTTTTTTGATCTTGTAATTATATATAACTTATGAATATATTATCTAATTTTTAGTTAGTTTCCAAATATTGAAAATCAATATGTTAATGGTTGAAAGTTCATGCTAACACATGCATGCACTTCAAATTATCTAGAATGTGTACATATTAGCTAAATCGATGAACTGCTCGGTAACTATTTGTGTGTGTGTGTGAGTATATATCTTATCACAGATTGCTTTGTCAATACATGTCTCTCGCTTTTTGTTATCACATGATAACAAAATTTTGGTTATTAGGCCCTTATAATGGCTTTGTTACTTTGCTTTCAATTTTAATTTTATCTTCTAGAAAGGTGCTCCAAATTTACTCACTAGAGATGGTTTTCAATCTTGACAGATGCATATAATATGACTAGAGATGGTTTTCACTTGACTAATGCATAAAATTTACTACGATAAGGGTGAAATCTCAAATAGATAATCCAATCTTTAATTAGTTTCGTATGATAAGGGTGAAATCAACATGTTTATATCAATATTTTAAGTGTATTTTTTTATGATTGTTGTAAAAATCTATGTTATTGTTTTTCTTTTTTTTTTGTTCTATTTATAGGATGTTATTCAATCTTGATGTCAATTTTAACGGTGAACATTTAGTTGTTTCGGACTTGGACACAAATGGTTATGGGTATGTTGAATTGGTAAATGATGTATGTGGTGTGTTAGGAGAAGAGTGGTTAGGACAATTAGTTTCATTTGAGGGTGTTTATCCTTGCTTAGAAAGAACTTTTCCAATTAAGGGTGATGAAGATTTGCAAGCTCTTCTTCACTTGTATCTTTCAATAGAAAGGACTACAATTAATATTAACCTCAAGTTGCAAACTTGTTCATCCCAACTATCTCAAATTACTCAGCTTGAAGTCACTCAGAATCAATCTAAAATTTGTCATAATGAACCTGAAGTTATTCGAAATAAACATGAAGTAACTCAGAATAGTGGAGATAATGGTAGTGATGGAAGCAATGGTGGTGAGGCCTTTTATTGGAGTGATAGTAGCCATAAAGGTGGGGTCATAGAGTTTCTAGATGACAGTATAACTGCCAATAGCAATCTATTAGATTATGATCTTGATAGTGCTGAAGATTGTAAAGGCATTGAAGATGAAGATGAAAACAAAGATGCAGTGAGGCAACATATGGGAAAAGTGGCTGACAAAATGCAAGGTGATTATTTTGAAAAAGTTTTGGATGAGAAAATAGGTAAGTGGATTATTGAGTTTAAACAAGGCCATGTATTTGATAATGTCTACCATCTTAGAAAGATATTACATGAGTATTGTATGGAAAAGGGGGTTAAGCTGAGGAAAAAGGCAAATGATAAACAAAAAGTCATTGTTGAATGTAGTGTTAAGGGTTGTCCGTTTAGGCTTTACGTATCTCCATTTGTTGATGGCATTACTTTCAAGATAAAGACTTTGAATCCCATGCATAAATGCATTAGAAACTTACCTGGTATAGGTAAAACTTTTACATGGATAGCCTCAATATTTGAGAATGATTTTAAAGCCAACATCAACAAGTCTATCGATGAGATGGCTAACATTTTAAAGCAAAAGTATGGAGTTGAAGTACCTAGAAAAAAGTTGTATAGGGCAAAGTCTAAGGCAATAGACCTAGTTTCTGGGGAATGGGCTGAAAGTTATGCTTTGATGCCTAGGTATGTGCAAGCAGTGAAAAATCGTAACCCTACTTCATGTGTAAAATTAAAGTGTGATGATATGCTTTTCAACAATCCCAAGGGTATTGTAATGTTTGATAGAGTTTTTATTAGTTTTAATGCTCAAAGGGATGGGTTTGTTAATGGTTGTAAACCATTTATTGGTCTTGACGGTTGTTTTTTAAAGGGTCCTTTTGAAGGACAATTACTGACTGTTGTTTCCCTTAATGCAAACTCTAGCATATTCCCCTTAGCTATGATGGTATGTACTAATGAGAGTGAAGACGCTTGGTGGTATTTTCTTGAATGCTTGTCAGATTTTCTTGGAACGGATAGAAGTATCACTTTTATGAGTGATAGACAAAAAGGATTGCAAAATGCTTTCAAGAAGCATTGTTCAAATGATAGAGTTAGTCATTGTGCGAGACATTTATATGCAAATTTTAGGAAGAAATACCATGGGGTTAGACTTAGAAAGTTGTTCTGCAAAGCAGTTAAAGCTTACAATCAATATGAGTTTGGTGACTATATGGAAGAGATAAAAAATGTGGATCCAGATGCATATAAATGGTTAATGATAGACTGGAAAGTAGATTTACAAAGTTGGGCAATGCATGAATTTGATGCAGCTGCTAAGAGTGATCATGTGACTAATAACATGTCTGAATCTTTCAATGCAACACTTGTCACATACCGAGGAAAACCCATTCTCACACTTCTAGAATGGATTAGAAAGAAAGTGATGAAAATGTTCTACACAAGGTACCAAAGGGCACTAGAATGGAAATCAAGAGTTCCTCCAAGGGTGTTAGAAAGAATAGAAAAAAACTTTCAAGATGAAAGGCATATGCATCCATGTGAATCAACTAAATGGATCTTTCAAGTCCATGACCATGAAGGGAAAAGTTTTATTGTGAACTTGCATGAAATGACTTGTCAATGTAGAGAATGGCAAATAAGTGGAATCCCATGCAAGCATGCTATGATATGCATAACTATCATGAGGTATGATCCAACAGAATATGTACATCCATACTTGATTGTGGATGCATACAAAATGACCTACCAAGGGATGATTAATCTGGTACCTGATCAATCTATATGGCTTAAAGTTAATTGTGCTCAAGTGTTACCCTTGAAGAAAGTTATTAAGAGGGGTAGACCAAAGATGAATAGGATTAGAGAAGTTGGAGAGCCTGTGAAACATCTGAGATCAATACATGGTAGATGTAGTCAATGCAAAGAAATGGGCCATAACAAAATTACATGTCTAAGAAATGGTTCAAGAACATCCAGGAAAAAGAAGTCTAAAGCTTCTATTCAGCACCAGGTTATTTTCATTTTTACATTTTAATTTCACTAATTAGTTATAGGCTATAATAATGTTATAATAATAAATTATATATCATATTATTTCTTGTCAATTTGTTGTCACTTTTTTTAATATGAATTATTTTGGATACTAGACTACAATGGATGAAGAGCCTAGCCAAAGTTCCCAAGTGGGACAATCCAATAATCATCTTTCTTGATGTTTAATGACCATCAGTCCTAGGTGAATTTTTTTTTCTGTTTCTTTTTCTTAATGGTGGCGTTGGTTTGTTCAAGTAAAAGAAGAAAAAGAGCTTCACGTAACTTGGGTAATGAGCCTCTCAAGTAAAAGATTACCTCATTTCGACTCTAGCTCTTGTAAACTTTTATATTGTGTTTACATATTTTGTTTATATTATGCAGGTTTGATTAGCAACGAGTTGGTCATGAACTTTGGTAATTTTTTTCCGGGTTATTAGTAAGATTATTTAATTAATGTTATAAAATAACTTGAATATAATATGGTATAAAATAACTTGAATAAAATCTCTTTCTAATACAATATAATATCACTCTTGTTTCTTTCTAATTCTCTCTACCACTACTCCTTCTCTACTTCTCCTTTTTCTCTTCTCTTTCAATTGCTCCCAAGACTTGGTATTTATAGGCAAAGATGTGAGACAAACAATTAATGCAAAGCTTAATCTTCTTCATCACATTAAATGCCACGCATGAATTTTCTTTCCTAGCTTGCATATAGCTTCATATTATTTTCAACTTTTGCATGCAACTCTTGACTTCATTTTCAAATATTGCATATAGCTTCATATTTCATTTTCAAGATTTACCACTTGACTTTTGCTCTAAAAAAATCTCTCTTCCTTTTGATGATTGTCCATTTCACAACACTCCTCTTTTGACATTCATCATAAGGATATGCCTCGTTAAAACCTTACTAGGAAAAACCCAGTGGGAAAAAACCTAGTGAAGGAAAAAGAGTACAATATCCTTGTTATACGCTTCATGCAGCCTCATTAAAAACCTTGCTAGGAAAACCCAGTGGGACAAAACCTAGGCTAAGGGACAAAGAGTACAGCGCGTATAATTCTCCCCCCTCATGAAGGCAATCATGAGCAATCTCTGAGTCGTTGCATACCGATCTTGTGTACTAATTTCTCCAATGTTGTTGCGAGTAAATAAACAAGTCTGCTAAATTCTTACTTGAGCGAATTTGACAAACATTGGTCTCACCTTTCTTTTGGAGTTCATGTGTAAAGAAGAACTTTGGTGAAATATGCTTGGTTCTATCACCTTTGATATAGCCTCCTTTAACTTGAGCAATACATGCAGTATTAATCTTCATATAGTATAGTATGTCCTCTTTTGCTATCTGAAATGTTGCATTCTCCTTCAATATGTTGAGTTAAAGACATTAACCATACATATTCTCTGCTCGCCTCTTGTAGTGTAAGTATTTCAGCATGATTTGAGGAAGTAGCGGCAATAGTTTGTTTCGTTGAGTGCCAGGAAATAGTTGTACCACCATATGTGAAGAGATATCCGGTTTGGGATCGTCCTTTATGTGGGTCAGATAAATACCTAGCATCTGCATACCCTATTAATGCAGGATGTGTATGCTTTGAATACAATAAGCCCATATCAATTGTTCCACGAAGATAACGAAGTACATGGTTAATACCGGCCCAATGTCTTCGTGTTGATGCAGCACTAAATCTTGCTAATAGATTTAGAAAAAGTGCAATATCTGGTCGTGTATTATTAGCAAGATACATCAAAGTACCAATTGCACTAAGATACGGTACTTCAGGGCCAAGTATTTCTTCATTATCTTCTCAAGGACGAAAAGGGTCCTTTTTGATATCAAGAGATCGAACAACCATTGGGGTACTCAATGGATGAGATTTGTCCATATTAAATCTCTTCAAAACTTTTTCAGTATAAGTCTTTTGGTAGACTAAAATTCCACTTGGCAAATGCTCAATGTGCAGGCCGAGACAAAATTTAGTTTTGCCTAGATCTTTCATCTCAAATTCTTTACATAAACATGCAACTGCTACTTTAAGCTCTTCAATAGTCCCTATGATGTTTAAATCATCAATATATACAGCAATAATAACAAACCCTTTTCCTGATTCCTTGATAAAAACACATAGGCTTATGGGACTATTAACATATCCTTCCTTTAGGAGGTATGTACTTAGACGATTGTACAACATTCGTCCAGATTGTTTCAATCCATATAAGGATCTTTGCAATTTAATGGAGTACATCTCTCGAGGTTTTGATCTATATGCTTCAGGCATATTTAGTCCTTCAGGGACTTTCATATAAATATCACTATCAAGTGACCCATACAAATATGATGTCACTACATCCATGAGGTGTATATGAAGTCCCTCACAAATTGCTAAGCTGATTAAATATTTGAATGTGATTGCATCCACCACATGAGAATATGTCTCCTCATAATCAATTCCAGGCCTTTGTGAAAAACATTGTGTTACAAGTCGTGCTTTCTATCTCACAATTTCATTGTTTTCATTTCATTTTCGCACGAATACCCACTTGTAACCTATAGGCCTTACATTTTGAGGCGTTTGGACAATAGGTCCAAAAATTTTACGCTTTGTAAGAGAATTTAATTCAGCCTCCATTGTATCTTTCCATTTGGGCCAATCATTTCTATGTCGACATTCTTGGACGGACTTTGGTTCATAATCCTCTCTTTCTATCATCAATTCAGTGGCTACTGCATATGAGAATTTTTCATCAACAACAATTTCGTTTCGTCTCTATCTTTTTCCTGTAGAGATATAATTAATTGAGATTTCTTCATTTTCAATATTGTCGCTATTTTTCTCACACTTAGGTACCTAATTTTCTACTGGTGTTGCCTTTCCAGTAGTTTTTAGGACATCTGCAAAATCATTAAGAACCTCGAAAATGCTAACTTGCTTACTCAGCTCCCTCCTTTTTCGAGGATTTTTATCTTTGGAGCCAACTGGTCTACCACGTTTTTTACGTGCAGTAGACTCATTTGCTAGAGTATTCGATTGCTCTTCTGAAATATCAATTCTAGTGAGAGCATTTCGAGCTAGAACATATGACTTAGTCACTCTCTTTGTATCAGTGAATGCATCTGGCAATTGATGGGCAATCCTTTATAAATGAATAATTTTTTGAACTTCTTATTCAGGTATATTTATGCGAGGATCAAAATGAGCCATAGATGATACATTCCATGTAATTTCTTTCTTTTCCAGTTTTTGTTTTTCTCCCCCTAATCTGAATCTTGTTTAAATCAAACCGCAATCAAGAAAAGCGTCTTTGTAAAAAGATCTCCAGTTAAGGGTTCAAGATATTTAATGATTGATGAAGATTCAAAACTAATATATATTCTCAATCTTCTTTGTGGTCCCATTTTTGTGCGTTGTGGTGGATCAATTGGAACATATACTGCACAACCAAATATTTTTAAATGGGATATATTTGGTTCTTGACCAGAAACCAATTGTAAAGGGGAATATTTATGAGAAGTAGTTGGTCTTATTCAAACCAGTGCTACAGCATGTAATATGGCATGTCCCTAAGCAGAACTAAGCAACTTAGTTCTCATAAGTAGTGGTCTAGCGATTAACTATAGATGTTTAATGAAAGATTCTGCTAAACCATTTTGAGTATGTGCATGAGCCACAGGATGCTCAACTATAATCCTAATTGATGTACAATAATCATTAAAAGATTGGAATGTAAATTCTCCTGCATTATCAAGGCGAATTTTCTTAATCGTATAATCTAAAAATTGTGCACGTAGACGGATTATTTGTGCAAAGAGTCTTGAAAATGCCACATTTCGAGTGGATAATAAAGAGACATGTGACCAACGTGTGGAGGCATCTATTAATACCATAAAGTATCGAAATGGTCCACACGTTGGAAAAATAGGCCCACATATGTCCCCTTGAATTCGTTCTAGGAATGCAGGATTTTTAGCATGAATTTTAGTTGGAGATGTCTTTATAATCAATTTCCCTTAGGCACAAGCAGCACGTGAAAATTCGTTTGATGAGAGTACTTTTTGACTCTTTAATGAGTGCCCTTGTGAATTTTCAATAATTTGTCTCACTATTATTGCGCCTGAATGTCCAAGGCGATCATGCCAAAGAGTAAAACTCTTTGGATCAATTATCTTCTAGTTTATCACAGCATGTGATTATACAAGATTAATATAAGTATAATATAATCCAGAAGATAATGCTGGCAATTTTTCTAATATAAGCTTTTTGCCAGATATAAGCGATGTGATATAGAGATATTCTTTATTGCCTTCCTTCATGGTTTCAATATGATAACCATTTTCTCTTATATCTTTAAAACTGATTAGATTCTTTTGTGATCTACTTGAGTATAAAATATCGCTTATTATCATCTTTGTTCCTTCAGGAAACAAAACACAAGCTCTACCAGAGCCTTCAATTAATTTTGTAGAACCAACTATTGTATTAACATTTGCATCAGCTAATTTCAGCAGGGAGAAATACTTCTTATTCTTGAGAATAGTATGTGCTGTAGTACAATCAACCAAACATATTTCTCCATCATTGATATGATGCAAATCCATATTTCTTCACAATAATAATAAAGGAAATAGAAAAATATTAGCAAAAATACGACATTCATGTTATAAAAGATAGATATTACATTCAACCTAAAATTAAGCATTAAAATGACAGACAATCTAACATAATAGAAACATTCTACTTTTACACAAAGATTAATTTAGATGGATATTTCCATCACCAATCAATTGCTCAATATTTTCAGTGGCATCTTCAAAGAAGTCAGAGCAGTCAAGGTGCGTGTAGTTCATTTAAGTATTCTGTTTAACAAGATTTGTCTCCACGCCTTTTCCTTTTCCTTTCAACGAAACTTGATAAAGATCTACGAGATGTTTAGCAGGACGACAAGTTTGATGTCAATGCCCTTTCATGCCACATCTATAGCAAATACTTTCAGTACGTTGGAAAGATTTATTTCGTGGATAATTTCCTTTGCCGTGGTTTTCTTATCTTTTGAAATTTGGTCTATTTGACTTGTGAAAATTATAACCATTACCATATCTATAACCACGACCACGACCACGACCACGACCATGACCACGACCACGACCACGACCACGACCATATCCATGACCATAATTATTTAATGATGTAGCATTTACTTCAGGAGATGCAATTTCACTCATTTTAGGAAATGGTTCTGAGCTAGTTGGTCGTGTTTGATGGTTTTTCATCAAGAGCTCATTATTTTGCTCAGCAACAAGAAGACATGAGATTAGCTCAAAATATTTTTTGAAATCACGTTCTCTATATTGTTGTTGTAAGAGCATATTAGATGCATGAAAAGTAGAAAATGTCTTCTCTAACATATCTTCATCAGTGATCTTTTCTCCGCATAATTTCAATTGTGAAGTAATTCTAAATACAGTGGAGTTATACTCGATTACAGTTTTAAAATCCTACAATCGCAAGTGAATCCACTCGTAGCGAGCATTAGGAAGGATCACTGTTTTATGATGATCAAATCTTTCCTTCAAATTTTGTCAAAGGATTTGTAGATCCTTTACTGTAAGATATTCAACTTTAAGCCCTTTATGGAGATGATGACGAAGGAATATCAATGCTTTAGCGCGATCTTGTAAGGATGCGCTATTTCCTTCTTTAATTGTTTCTCCAAGGTCCTTGGCATTAATATGTATTTCAGCATCTGTTATCCATAATAAATAATTATTTTCAGAAATATGAAGGGCCACAAATTCAAGCTTCATGAGATTTGACATTATAAATCTGGCATATTTCAAAAATAAATTAGTAAGTGAAATAATAATATATTTACCTATTGTAACTTGTAAATCAATAAATATAAACATGTAGAAATAAATTACAAATATGGCATATGAAACTTATAAGCATGACATAATATAATATAAGATGTCAATTTTAAATAACATGTTGTGTAATTATTACAGTTAATCGTTATATAACTATATTAGTGTTTATGTCTTTAGAAGTCATCATTATTTTTAATTAAGTCTTCATAATCACATATCCAAAAGTCAAGGTAATCACGTCCTCAAAGTCACGGTAATTGGGTCTTCCGAAAAATTACAGTATTTGTTATTATTTTATTTTATCATTATTATTTTAAGGATGAAATATTGCAATAATCTATTTTAAAAGAAATAATATAACATAAATTTTATTTTTAGAATAAATGCAATGTAAAATAAATAGGATAAGAAAAAAAAACTTTATGCTATAGATATGATGTAATGCAAAAAATAAAATAAGAATCTTTACCGAAATTTTTGTAGGATCGTGGACCTTTTAATAATTTGTAGAACTCCTCGTCAGCAGAGACTCGTGCTGATAACGTGTTATAAAATAACTTGAATATAATATGGTATAAAATAACTTGAATAAAATCTCTTTCTAATACAATATAATATTACTCTTGTATCTTTCTAATTCTCTCTACTACTACTCCTTCTCTACATCTTCTCCTTTTTCTTTTCTCTTTCAATTGCTCCAAAGACTTGGTATTTATAGGCAAAAATGGGAGATAAACAATTAATGTAAAGCTTAATCTTCTTCATCACATTAAATGCCATGCATGAATTTTCTTTCCTAGCTTGCATATAGCTTCATATTATTTTCAACTTTTGCATGCAACTTTTGACTTCATTTTCAAATATTGCATTCTTTGTCAAGATTTACCACTTGACTTTTGCTCCAAAAAAATCTCTCTTCCTTTTGATGATTGTCCATTTCACAACAATTAAATCAATGTAATAGCCTTATGAAACTAAATATTTTATAGCGACGAGCAAAGGATTATTCTTGAATTGTTATTCGAATTATGACTATGTTGGTAGTGATCTCTTTAAATTTATCTTGTATAGCTTTTAACTATGCTTGGGATGTTGATCTTGTTAGAAGATCATTTTTGTGATAAATATTGTTAGATGAGAAATTCCTTGGACTATTTTTTTAATTGGTGTTGGAGTAGTTTTTGAGTTTTTTCTTTTCTTTTTTTGGACAGTTTGAAAGAGACTACATGATTTGGAATTGATATAATATTACACACACACATGTATATATATGTGTGTGTGTGTGTGTATTGCTGTTATAAATGATTGTTGTTTAGTTGCATAGTTTGTAATTTTCTTGTCATGTGATTTTATTGATGATTTTGGAGGGAAAATGAAATTGGAATGGGAGAAATTGAGAAATTAAAAAATACATGTAATGTGTCATGGGCAAAATGGTGAAAACATGAAGTCAACTATTTGACCGTTAGGAAGGCATTAACACCGTTAAGTTTGATAGGGGAATCTGGATAATTGAAAAAGTTCATGGGGTACTTTGGGACTGTTCCTTTCTAACATTTCAGATATGTTTTGTAAAAACCCAATTCAGGGAACTAAAACCCAAAACCCGATTTTGGAAAATGACATTACGTGCTCCTGATGTCATTTCAACTGTCCCTGATTTCAGTGAATTAAAATCTATTTTGGGTTTTCAAAATTCGAAAGCGTTATTTTTTAGATATGTTTGAAAATAACGCCATTTTTTAAAGAGTTTTGAAAGTAGGTCTTTTTGAAAAAAAAAAATCCAACATGAATCCGAATCCGTTAGCCACTAGCATTTGGGAAATGATGCGTGACATTTGTAATGGGCAGAAAGGGCTCGGACCTTAGACCCTGCATGCGATGAGCGTAGCCCTGGCGTGACAAACGGCATTATAGGCCCAAGGAAGCATGGGCATAACGGTTCCAAAACGTCGGGATATATGAAGGAGCTGATAATCTGGGACTGAAATGTCGTGGCCGCAAAGATCAAGGGAAGACGAAGAACTTGCTAATAAATATGAGCATGTGAATTAAGAATTTTTTTTTTTTTTTTGGTATTGTGGCGCATCATAAACTGAAAAACAAAGTAGAGATTAAAGGTTTGTTTTGCACATTTAGATATTAGAATAACTTATAGTTGTTTGAGTAGTTAATAATTGTATGAGTAACTAATAGCTGTTAGTGGATAGCTACTTAATAATTAGCTGTTAGTAGTTGTTTCAAAATGTGTTTTGTTAGATTAGCTAATGAAAATAAAATGACAAAAAAAATGATTGATATCATATTATTATTGTTATGATAACTATAATGAGTATTAATATTGTTGGAATAAATAGATATATGCTTTTTATAATATTATTTCACTATTAAAACATAATAAAATTAATTTTTTGATAAAGAGTTTATATTAATATTGTAAAAAATATTTATAATAAATTCAAAATTTATTTTTTAAATAAAAAATAAATAGACTAATAAAACTTACACTTTTAATATACTTTGATTTGAATAGAATTTGAATTCTACTTCTTTATTTATATTGTGAAAGAAAAGGTAGCAAAAAGACTAAAGAAAAACTAGGATTTCTAAAATAATGGAGAAAAGATAGAATTTTCAAAAAAAGATAAAACAGTACAAGCTTTTAGTTAAACATTAAAATCTTAATGTTTGAGAAAAGTTGGTTGAAATGCTAAAAGGTACATGAAAAGCTATTTGATGAAACACTATTTTACCAAATAGCAATAACTTTGAGAACTGGAAACTACTTCAAAAGCTTTTTTTTTATGTTGCCGAACAGGGCCTAAGCAATTATCGAAGTTTTTCAAGGTGAGACTTAGGCTCTGTTCATTTTACCAATGAGATTTCAGCTGTTAAGTTGTATAACTTTTAGCAGTTGAACTTTGAGTGAAAGAGTTGGATTGTTTGGCTTTATATTTTTGTAGTTGAACTTTTAGTTAATTTAAGAGAGGCAATATTGGACTTTCAAAAAATATTGAGTAATATTTTTGAGAAAGAGTGAAGGAAAACAATTTTTGATATGATGAAAATACAACTTTTGAAAATTTCTTTTTTAAAAAAAAAAAAGCTCCAATTTAAAATTTTTGGCTTTCACCTTTTTTTAGTTTTAGCTTTAAAAAAATTTCTTTTGAAAATGGTCCAAATAGGTTACCTTCACTTTTAAACTCATAAAAATATTTTTAAGTTTCTAAAAGTTAGGCCAAACAAACTCTTATTGATCTAGACATTTTCTTTTCTTTCTTTTTATTTTTGACACCTTATATTTTGTAGGAAATTGATTCTTGGATTGATAAGGAAGTTATGCTTCTCTTGATTATGTAAAGGAGAATATGCCATTCTTTTCTAAACAAAAGAGGGCAAAGACTTTTTTACTAGGTTGCTTTACTATTAATCAAAGGATAAACTCACCCAAAAAAGAAAAGTTGAAAATACATGCATTACACATGATAAGGGTTAATTTCACAATTATTTCCTACTGCTTCGTTATTAAGTAGTCCCTATTTTTTTATTTTTTAAATTAGTTCTTATTGTTTTAAAATTTTAAATTAGTCCTTAATATTTCACAAAAATATTCAAATTAGTCCTCAATGTCTCATAGAAACATTCAAATTAGTCCCTATTTTATAGAAACACTAACATTAATTTTCAATGTCCCACAAAAATAGTCAAACTAATCTCTATTGTTTAAAAAGAAAATCATATTAGTCTTCAATATTTTACTAACTTGGAGCCTATTTGGTTAAGCTTATTTTTAAGTGCTTATAAGCAAAAAACTGATTAGGAGAAGTAATAATATAAGTAAAAATGTGTTTAGATAATATATGCTTATAAGCTCCTAACATGCTTGTAAATAATAGCATTGGTAGTTAAAATGACTAAAAAGAATATGTCATTGATTAATGTAATAAAACTATTTTAAATTTTAAGGATAATATTATCTTTTTAGAAGTTTGACCAAAAGTTCTTATAAGCTATTAGAAAATAAGCTGCCCTCTCTAGCTTTTTTGTCCTAACTTATAAGTCACTTAGCCAAACATGTCTATTATTATTTTTGGCTTATAAGGTTAGCCAAACACCCTCTCATTCAAGTTAGTCCATGTAATAGAAAAAAAAAATGAATAAAAAAATTGGGACTAATTTGAGTAAATTTATAAAACATTGAGACTAATATGAATTTTTTTCCAACAATAGAGACTAATTTGACTAATTCTGTAAAAACAATGAGGACTACTATGAATGTTTTTAAATAATAAGGACCAATTTGACTATAATTGCAAAACACTGAGGACTAATTTAAATACTTTTGTGAAATATTAAGGACTAATTTAAAATACTTTGAAATAATAAAGACTAATCTAAAAAAATGAGAAAACAATGAGAGCTAATTGTAAAATATTCTCTCATGGTAATCGTACACTTTCATAAGGTGAGTAGCTAAGGGTGCAAAAAATATAAAAAGAAAAATCTTATGATACACATCACCCATCCTTATAAATAGGAAGTGAGAAAGAAAAGTTATCAGCATCAATATTATAACACCAAATGGTTACTAAGAAGCTGTGGCTTTCGAGAGACTAACACGAGGTAATTAGGAATTCCTCACCCGTCTTTTTTCGCATAAATATAACTGAAATATATTTTGAGTTTCCACGTGCATTTAGTTATACACATTAATTAATCAACTTGCACCAAATACATCATCATGTGATCTCTTCTTTTCGTTGGTTTTGAATGTTTTTATATCAAATGTTCCTTTATAATGATATTAAAAAAAGATTTTAATTGGTCACATGCATATCATATCACCTTAGTTGTTTATGAAATTAAAATCCCAACAAAAGTGAATTTTAAAACACATTTTTGAAAAAGGTGCAAGCCATTTTCTCATGAGTTTTACCCAAAACCCAAACTACCCTATAAGCTTTTAGTTTTAAGTTCTCACTTTCTCCCATAGCATAAATTTTGCCAAACAATGTCTTATATTGAAGTGTAATGTGATCGTTTTATCTTTCGAGCTATTATTGACCTTTTCATTTATTATCTTTTATTTTTCAATTTTTATTTTATATTTTGAAAATATTAACTCATTCTGAAAAGGTTATATGTTGCACTAGGAAAAAATGTGGATTCAATTTGATATGTATATATGTATACAAAAGTTAGAATTTAAACTATCTCTGTCATTTTTTAGTATAACATAAATTTTATACAATTACTAATATTATTTTGTTTGTATGTTTGAAAAGTTAACTGACTGCAAAAGAAATTATGTAGTAATTTACAAAAAAAAAAATTTGATTCAATTTGAATATATATATATATAGATATATTATGAAAAATATTCTAAAATAAATTTTATTTTTATTTATTATTTTGTATAATACGAATTTTGTTTAGTAAGTCATCTTTTCAATCTTGTAGAATAGAACTCATCATTTCCCCTCTTTGAAAATAGTTTTGAAAAACAACTTTAAGAAGCAACTCATGTCAAACAAGATTGTGTGGTGTGTGTGTGGGTTTTTTTTTTTTTTGATTTTCTATAAAAAGAAAAAAAGAAAATTGTAAACACTTCGAGAGGTCACAGCGTTTCTATCTTATTGTTCAATTATTTGCGTGCTAATGACGAGGTGATAGTTTATTAATAATATTCACTGTTTTTGATTTGCCTTTTCTTCAGCTTCTTTTAATTTTGTTTTGAAGAAGCTGACGTAGTCAATAATAACTCTTTCTTTTTCTTTTTTTTTTTTTAAACTAAGGGCCTGATTTATTTATTTTTTTAAAGAAAAAAGCCCTTAAAATTTGCAATAATTATTTGATTTGGCTTTAAAAAAAATTGAAACTCTGAAAAAAGCTCAAATACAGCTTTTTTTAGAAGTCAGAATTTTCGGTTTCTTTAAAAAAAGTTATTTTTTAAAAACGGTTAGAAAAAGCGCTTCTTAAAAGAATGAATCCAAACGAACCCTAAGCAGATCAAAGGGAGAGGTAGGAATTAATGGCAGATGAGGACATGAATCCCTATGATTTAGAAATTAGCATTCGGGAAATGATGCGTGAGAATCCTCCCCCATCGCCATACGGGTTCATCTGTAGAGTTCCAAATAAATTTCGAAGACTAAATGAAAAGCAATTCATTCCTCAGTCAGTGTCTATAGGCCCCTTTCATCATGGCCGAACGGAATTGCAATCCATGCAAAAGCTCAAGGTAGCTTACCTAGAAGCATTCCTCGAGTGCACTAATTCCATCACTTTGGGAACTTGCATAAAGTTGATCCAGGAGTGGGAAGATAGCATACGAAGTTGCTATGCAGAAACTAATTGAGTTCAGCAGAGATGAGTTAGTGAAAATGATTCTTCTTGATAGTTGTTTCGTCCTCGAAATATTACGGTGGAAGTTCTGCGGTGTTACCGGGGAGCATCGCCTCGCTGGACGATCTACGATCGAAATACATACCATTCAGTATGACATGATATTAGTTGAAAATCAGTTGCCATTCTTTGATCTCCAAGGTTTATACGAACGTGCCTTCCCCGACTCCGTTGGTACTGGGGATTGCTTCCTAAACCTTTGTTTGGAGTATGTCAACTACTTAGCGGTAGGCGATGGGCTTTCAAATGGGATTTCAATGGAGGACGTCATGAGTCAGCAACAACCATTACAAATTAAACATTTACATGATTTGCTTAGAATGAGCATAGCGCCTTCAGTTCCAGGGAAAGATCCCACTACACTTCGCCCTGCTCCAGCTGGAGCTCACACTGTTGAGATCACAATGCCCAGCGTGTCTGAGATTCAAGAAGCAGGCGTGGTCATCAAGCCACTTCGGCACCGTAGAAGCATAATGGATATAGGCTATGCACGAGGCGTCTTGGAAATCCCAAAGATCTGGGCCGGTGACGCTTTCGAGCGTCTGTTAGCAAACCTGGTTGCATTTGATTGGTGCCTTTGTCCGCGTGAAACTTGCGTGGCTGATTATGTTCAATTCATGGACACACTTATAAATACTGGTAAAGACGTTGATTTGCTCATTCAGAATGGAACTATCGAAACAAGTGACCGCCAAAGAGTGGAGACTTTTTTTTTTTTTAACAATCTCTCCCGTGTTTACATTCCTCACAATTACTCTTATTATGGGACTCAAGAAGAAGTTAAAGAGTACTGCAAGGTCCCTTGGCACGAGTGGAGAGCAAGTCTGAAACGCCATTATTTCAGTTCACCATGGATAATTGCTTCCACTACTGCTGCAATAACATTGCTCATCCTTACTCTGATACAGACTGTATGTTCCCCAATTTCAATTTCTTGACTTGATCGCTTCTGAGTTTCTTTTCCTTTACAGGTCTTCTGTGGTTGCAAGTTCTGGACTTTATTATATTTCTGACTTTGTTGTGGTGAATTATTTGCCTGCCTCTATTCTTCAACCTTTGCTTGAAGAGATAAATTAAATAAGCACCCCTTTTGGTCATACTATTTCTGAAACATAGCGTTTTTCTCGTGTACCTATGCAATTTCTTCTAGATACCCCATGCTTTTGCTTAATAAATTCTTATATCTATCGTTTTGACATATAACTTTTGGAATGGTAAAGGCTTAAGGCATGGGCTTCAGGCAATCTGAAGGATTTTGGGAAAGTTAGCGAGATAAAGAGAGAAAAGAGGAGAGAGAAATCGATGTCATGGTGATGTGAGTGGTTTTTTCTTTCTTCTTTTTTTTTTTTTCCACCTCCAATCTAACCTCTTATCTCCTATGAAATTTGAACCAAAAACCTTATATTGAGTGAAGTAATTTTAACTACTTGAGCTATTCCTTCATCCCGCATTTCCTGCCAACAACATGGCACCACGTGAGTGTAAATGAAATTGGTCCCTTTTAAGCATAACTCATGGCCTAAGTTCTCTTCAAAACTATTAACGTGGTACATACCTTCTTACATACAACCTACTGGTTTACCTTGTCTTCCTAAGCTTGCATGGAGCACTAGGCACTGCTTATTCTTCAACTCCTAAATTACTTGGAAAAATTACATGAATGAAAGAACTCGCATAGAGAAAACTTCGTAAATTACATTTCTACATCTGGGTTTGCGTCTTTTCCTTTATCACTCTCTTGTGCTAAATTTAGTACCAGATCTAATTTTGGCTCAATCCCAAATTGCAAAAAATCTTTTGTTAAATAATCTTTTTCTAATTTTTATTTCCTCCGTTTAAACTACGTCTTTTTGGGGGCTAAAGGGTTTGCAATATTGACTCATTTACATTTTGACAAGATTATGACAATAAAAGACTATGTTGGAATTGTAACATAATTAAACATAAAATTGTAAAGATTTTTTTTTCCTTTTGGAGAAAAGAGTGTGTGAGCACGAGTCCAAGAGGAATCAATGAGAATGCATTATCTCGGCGTATGAAGACATATAATTGACGCTCGTCAGCATTTATATGTTACATGCCCAGGTTCTCTACTCCATTTTAATTCAGCGATCAAATCTTTTCCCATGCTTATCAGCTATTATCTCATCAAAACAAACAAAAAGTTATGTTATAGATTGTAATTTTGCAATAGTCCGGGTTCTGAACCATTGATACAATTCTACAAGATTCTGCAGAAAGCTCCAGGCATATATGGAGCTCGGTGCACGATTTTGAACCTAGTGTCTTGCATTTTAATGGAGACTGCATCATTTGTCAAAGAAATAGTACAAGTAAGCTCCAAACTGAACTGGCAAGCCAGCATGGGTTAAAAAAGGAACGATGGGTTTGTACAATTTCTCTTTAACAAGGCAGGGCTTCAGGAACGATGGGTTCGTATCATTTGTAACATAAACTAAGATTATCAACTGTGAAAGAAAAAGGAAAGGAAGATGAAACATATCTAGCATTTGAAACTACAATGGGTTTGTTACTTAACAGCCAGCATGGAGAGAAAAGCGAAACTACCAGCATGCATACCCAATAAGAATTGCCTTAAGTTTGTATTCAGCTTGCAGAAGAACTTCAAGTCTTAGGCTTCTTTTGAGAAGCTGCATCTCCAGACTCAGACTTGCGCTTCAAACCCAAAAAGTGCTCCACCTGAAAAGGCATTAGACACTAGCTGAAATATATTCAAGGAAGGATAGAATTAAACATGCTAAAATAGAACAGCATGGTTGAGACGGGGTTTTGAACAGAGATGATATTTGAATTTTCAGATCAACCGATGAAACAATAAGCAAATGACATGCCACGACATTTATGCCAAAGAACAAATTCCTCTTTTCAGGCATTTGTTTTGTTCAGTCATTCTCAAACCTGCCCACAAGAAGAGGCAAGGAGAATGAAAGAAAAAGGGGAGAAAGTCATCAGATGGTAAAGGAAGCAGGAGAATGCCTGTAGTTCTACACGATGAATACATTTGTGTAAAGAAAGAGTTGGTATATTTTCAAACATGTGTTGTACAAAGATGAGCAATTCCATGAGCAAATCGTAAGAAGGCTTTACATATGGTATAATACAGAATCACAAAGATAATATTCAAGGAGCCAAAGTACACTAACCTTTTTATCCCCAAGCATGGGGGTTAACCCTCCAGGGAGATCCTTCTCAACAGTGGCAAAACCACTTCTGGGATCACTAGTTTGCCTGGGAAGCATTTGAGGGGGAAAGAAGAAGAAAGAAAATTAGGTCTTCAATGGCATTACCAGCTAAAGAATCACATAGTAATAATCTAAAACTATAATCCCTAATTACATAAGAACTTGCATCACAGAGTAAAATGCTTAAAACGTTTTCACAATTTTCTATAGCCAGACCTATATTCATTGAACTACACTAACAGAAAGAACGAGGCACTGACAAGTTAAACATGATCAGTGGCAAGTTTCAGTACCAAAATGGGAATTAAAAGATCATCTTCATCAAACTTCATTCAGTTAGGTATATGAAACCCAAATCCAAGGTTTCAATAATAGTTACATGGGTGGTGAAAAACAGGACTGACAAAAACCCAACTGAACACTTCCACCAACTCAAAAGGATTAAAATCTTTTAATTCCCTTTTTTTCCTGTTTTCCTTTTCCCATGAATGCATATGATTTCCAGCAGACATTAGTGCAAACCAGCAGCATGATTTACTGATGCACTTGATGAAAATAGGCTATTGTGTATAGGATATCAGACATTAGTCTAAACCAACGGCATAGAAATCCAAGACATACCCTGGTTTAACATGTCCGCTGAGAACAAGGTAAGGTGTTTTTAGTTGAGCTTGAACTTCTCTCATCCTCTCCACAGACTGTGACGGTGTGTCTGCATTCTTCATTTGCTTTACCTTCAGCTCCTCCTGGTATTGCCGCATTCGCTTTTCTTGTTTCATTTTGCCAGGCCCCTTCCCATGGAATTTATGTGAAAGCAAACGGAAGGCTTCCTTGGGAGTTAGCTGAAAAAGAGAAACAGTGAAACTCAATCTTCTTGAGACAAACTAGAATCTGAATTATTTCTCACAAGCAACTCTATTATAGTACAAGTAGCAATAACAACTTATTTATGGGATAAAGATTATGGGAGGTGAAATAGAAAAGGGACTAAAGCCAGTCAGTTTGTGCAGTGTGCAATTTCGTCTCGAACACCGTATGCTATATGAATAAATCCCATATATGTAAATATATACAGATGTATATGTATGTATACACATATGCATGTATACACATATGTATGTATATATATATATATATATATATATATATATGTATGTATATATATATTCCAGAGAATAACGAAACTCATATGAAGGTTTAATCAGTACTTGAGAAATAACAGATGAATTCCAACAAGATATTTGATTTTGCATAATATGCAACTTAAGGACCTATAAAGTGGACTTCTTTGAACACCTCTGGTTTCAGGGGTTCATTGATTAGTACACCTTTGGTGCTGGTAAGGTCGGGACCGTGGTCATCCGTCTCCGGTTTGCCGGCCGATAAGATCTCTGAGATTGACCAGCCAACCGGGAAAGGGGACGTAAAAAATTTATCATCATCATATTTGTTCATTATTTACTTTCTAAGATTGGACTAGTACAGTACATATTAATAACTGTAGACTGGATTCCTGGCTTCACGTCTTTAATTCTAATACTGATCTTCATAAGCTAATCAACTACCAACATCATAGCAGATGGTCTTAGGGCTAGTTTGGATTGATTTTTCTTCACATGAAATAACTTTTTTTTCAAGGAAAAGAATCTTTTTTTCCAATAAGTATTTGAATTGACTTCCAAAAAAAAAATGGAAATTCCGAAAATAGCCCAATTTTAGTTTTTCCTTAGAAGCCAGAAATTTCAACTTCTCACATAACACTTTTTACACCTTTCTAGAAAGGCAATCCAAACAAGCCCTTAATTGGCCTTTTGCTTGCAATATGCCATCGCAAAGCAGGTCTTCCACATAATAGGGACAAAGAACCCATACAATACGGAAGTAAATCATCCATTGAGCAGAGAATATTCACCATTCGTCCATATTCGTCAGTCCTTTCAATGCGTATTTCCTTTTGTCCGTCATCATCATAAATGCCAACAAGCTTGCTTTTCTTCTTGTCCATGTTTCGACCTCCCCATTCAACAGTTTCCTTGAGCGAACCTCGGTCTTTTAAAAGCTTGAGGGCACCAGCTAGACCCTTCCCAACAGCAGCTTCATGTATGGTTTCATCTGGAGCTACCTCCTCCTCCTCCAAAGAAGAGCGTTCTTCTTTCTCAGTCTCTTTTATTTCAGTCCAACCCCCATTCTCCTCTTTGTTTCCTTGGTCAGGAGCAATTGGTGCCTCGACCTCTTCCATGAAGACATCTTCACCTTCAGTTTTTTGTGCTTCTGGGGGGAAAAAAACGAAAAAGAAAAGCAGAATTCAATACGTAGAATTTATCATCACAAAAATTTAACAAATACAAGCATTTTGTGGACAAATTCAGAAGTAGAAGACATAGACACACATCCAGTGGATAGTAGCTAGAA
Source organism: Cordia subcordata (assembly GCA_028554755.1). Taxonomy (NCBI): domain Eukaryota; kingdom Viridiplantae; phylum Streptophyta; class Magnoliopsida; order Boraginales; family Cordiaceae; genus Cordia; species Cordia subcordata. The sequence continues at coordinate 9,980,415 of JAPTOF010000006.1, read as the reverse complement.
AATAGACATTAGTTATCACATCCAACGAGAGAGGAAGAAAGGAATTAAAAATCTGTAGACAAGGGAACTATCATGATCCCATCCAGTATCCTATAAGGGATGATTTTAGATACCATGGTTCAGCTGATACATAGCTACTTTTAGTTATATCTTGGACCATTAGAATGGCTGGTATTTCATACCAATCTTCAGCTGATACAGCAATTTTCCTTTATATCTCAAATTATATGGTGCATTAAGTTGCCCCTTTCAATTTTGTTGAGACAAATGTAAGGTCCACATAGATTCCAAGGCAAAGGGTAACAAGGCAAAGGGTAAAAATGAAATATATAATGTAGCAACTCTAGTTGTCAAAACGGAGTCAAATGACTTCTAATAGGGATGCTGGGTCTTAGATCTCTCTCCATTATTAGGCTTTCACATAATCAAACATTACTAAGTTCTGGGATTAATATGCCCCACTCTCAGTGATTTATGGTACCTTCATTAAGTTGGAGACCCCAGACAAACTCCTCCATCTCCGTGAACACCACCTTGTTTTCCTGTGGCTCTCCAGGTGCAGAATTTTGGTTGTCTGAAGTTGATTCACTAGCAGTGGAAGAAGCAAGTTGTGCAATCATCCGCGGGCCAGATGCCGCTGCCTCATCTTGCTTTTTCAAAGCTAACTTTCTTGCCCTTTCTAATGATTTGTGTAGATCCTCATCATCATCACCAATTATGGGAGTATCATCTTCCTCTGTTGGAACACTGGATATTCGCTCCTGCCTAAGTGCTTTAGATGCCTCTTCTGCCTTAGCAATTGCCGCCTGGTAGGCATTACTTCTCTTCTCAGCCTCAGATCTTTCTTCTTCCTCCCGAAGGGTCTGCCTTTTTTTATCCTTCCGAGAACCAAGATCTGCACCACCCAATCCAGCAGCAACAGCCTCTGCTTCAAGGGCATCTAAATCCAACTTCTCTTTTTTCCTCAGTGATTTTCTTTTCTTGGGCTTCTTAAATTGAACCATCTCTTCTTGAGTATAATAATCTGACAATATTTTCCCAGATGAATTGAGACCTTCAACACGATTGCTGGTAGAAACCCCCTGAATTCTTTTCCGGAGCTGTAAAATGAAAAGAAAAAATACCTCCTACTAACCAACACAACTTGCTATACAATCCAAAATCAAATGCAACATACATAAAAAAGGAAAATTACCTCTTCCAGTTTTTTCTCTGCTTCACCACTGAAATGTCCACTTGCATCAAGAATTATACCCTAAAAAGAAGGATCTAAGTCAAAAAAACCAACCATACACAGAAGAACATATATTCACTAACATAATCTAATAAGAGCTCGACCTCATCGGCAGCGGGCTCATCATACTGAGGAAGTATTTTCTTTTCAGAACAAGGCTCATCGTTAAACCTGAAATGGCAGAAAACATCATTGCTTATCTATCACTTAGAGAAATTGTTTTTTTATTATAATACTATAATAATATGCATCTTACTTATCATCATAAATCCCAGTCTTCTTCTTTGCAGCATTATAGGCCTCATCCCTCCTCTTTTGCTCTCCAATTTCAACATTTTCAAGCATGTCAACCTCTGGTATATAAAATGTAACATCACCTTAGCAAATCTGAGAGTCCAGCAAATATGTCGAGAAAAATGGATGAAAAGGACAAAGAGAGATGAAAAAAATAAACAAAGGAATTAAGGATAGAAACAAAAGCGACAAAGTACCTTGGTTGATGTCACCGTCAGCAAGTATGCTTTGATCCTTGAGTGTCAAAACAACTGCCCCACCTTCAAGCACTTTATCAAGCCCATGGAGAACTCTAACCCCACCTAAATTTTCTGTCAACAAAATTTAAACAATGGACCAACCAAATTAGATTATTAACATATTATTTTTAAGGAACAATAGTCTCGTTAAGGTAAATACCCCAATCACTTTAAATATAAGAAGCCTGGTCATAAAGTTAAGTCATCTTTCTTAGATATAAAATTCAAAAGATTATATTTCTTTATTTCTTTTATTATTTTTCTCAGCTCTGGAGAGCTTCATGAGCAATCTGCATATACAGGAAAATACGTGTAAAAGGAACCGAACAGGAAGAAAAGTTCAATTTGTTTATATCCTCAAGCATGCATTCACACTGCTCAGACAATACAGAGGAAGATGCAACTCAGGTTGAGAAACTTTTAGAGGAAAATATATAGCACAGTGATGTACTCAGATTGATTGTAAATGGATGAAGAATTTTAGCTTAAACAGGGTCTTAAAGCATGGCATCAACTAATATGGGATCATATACTATTTATAGAATAATGGGTATTCAGGACCCAAGAAAAAAAGAACATATGTTGAAAACAAGTAATTTGACTGAAAGATCTCCAATAGTACCAGAACAACATTAATCTGTGAGGGAAATAGAAGAATGGCATGGGTTATATAATCAAAATATATAACTGAAACTTCAAACCTCAGGTTGGAACATCATATAGCAGGGAGGCTATCTATCCACCAGTCAAAGCCTCTAAGCACAATCCTTTATTCTATTCTCAGCATGGAGTAAAAGTTGATTATGGACAAATGCACATAAATATATACGCATGTATATACATGCATGCACACACAGAGAACACAGACATCTATATATAACCGGGGTACTTACGAGCAGTCTGCTTTGGTGGCACGTCATCATCACTTTCTTCTTGGTTGACATTGTCCTGGGAAGATTTAACAAGATCAGTCACATGCTGAAGAGTGGGACCCATTTTTTTCATTTTGATGAGAAAATTGAAATATGAATGAAACAAAAGCTGTTAAGAATGAACCTGTTCTTCGAAAATTTTCGAGAGCTGCAAAGCTTTCTCCTTCTCGCTCTTCCTTTTTTCCTCAAGCTTACGGCTTCTGTTAACCCATGCTAGAACCTCAGAAGCACCTTCCAATTTCTTGTGCAGTCTTTCTTCTTTCATCCTGTCATTAGAAGAGAAGCTGCTGTTAGCATGTCCAAAGACATGACAATCTCCAGAATGACAAGACAAATGCCATACATAAGAGAGTATCTTAAACACATACTACTTGATTAGCCTAAATCAATAAAGTTTTATTAAGTAGGGTGATTCTATAAGAAACAGAAGATGTGTCATGTTGATCAGATAAGGAGATCAAAAGCCAGTATAACGTTATCTATTGCCACTGTGACACGCTGACATCCAATTTAGGATAATATGGCCCCTCCAAAATTGACTGAAGGCATATAGACTCTGCATTAAATAGCTAGATGTAAAAATATTCTACATCAAAATTATGAATGGGGACATTGTAGGATAAACACCCATTCACCCTCATATTGCGCAAGTATCATAGCCTTGGAAGAGGGCTATAACTAGCAAACATATTGCTAGATCACCTATTTGCATATTGGGAGTTCAAATAGAAAGACACGCTAGAATGTGCTTGCGAAGAAAGTCATGATATTGTTGGACAAACACCCATTCACCCTCATATTGCCCAAATATCCTAGCTTTAGAAGAGGGCTATAACTTGCCAAGAGATTCCCAGATCACCTATTTGCATTTTGGGAGTTCAATAAAAAGACACACAATAAGAATGTGGTTGCAAAGAAAGTCATAAACCATGAAGTAAGAAGCAAGAGAAACTCATCTAACAACTTCAGGGAACATAAATATGCAAAGGGATAATGGTGTATTTGCAGGAAATAGAAAATCCAACAAAACTAACAAGTGTAGGTCCAGATGAACCCAGTGACACTGAACCATCATGACCTTCCCAATTTGGTTAGGTTTGGCTGCCAAGAATCCAGAGATTAGTATCAACAATAACACATAGAAGAAGCAGCTTGATAATCTTTAATCTATGAAATTACACTAGAATTTTGAAGACTTTAAACATTGTCTCAACAGATTCTGAAAAAGAATTGGCAGCTTTAGAATTATACAGATCTGAGGATACCCAACAGATACAGATAGACAAAAGCTTTATCGATGAAAAATGCCGAAAGAAAAAGAATATATCAATAGCAAAAAGTAACTCACTTTGATATGCGCTCCTCCAACTCTGATATTGAAGTTTGCAATCCAGAAGGTCCACCATCATCGCTCTGCTGAAGCTTGAAAGTCTTTCTCTCATCCTCATCCTCATAAGACACCTTTCCCCGCTTGATATTGTCATCATAATCATGAGCATCTTCATTGTCTAATTTTGTCTTATCCTCCTTTCCCCGATCATGATCCCCATCTCTCGATTTACGACTACCACGGTCCCTCTCCTTTAACTTCCCCCTGTCAAGATCTACATCTACCTCCCGTTCCTTATCCCTGCCCCTCTCCCTTCCTTTTTCTCTCTCACTTGCATCTCTACCTCTACCTCTACCTCTATCTCTTTCATTTTCCCTTTCCTTCTCCCTGTCCCTATCCCTATGTTTCTCTCTCTCCTTTTCTCTATCTCTTTCCCTGTCCCTCTCCTTCTCTCTTTCTTTATCCTTATCCTTGCTCTTCTCTTTCGCCCTCTCCTTATCTCGTCCTCGCTCAACATCCTTCTCCCACTCCTTTTCCTTCCCTCGATCAGCATCTTTCTCCCGAACCTTGTCTCGGCTTTTATCCTTTTCCCTCTCATCTCTATCCTCCTTCCTCTGACCACTACTCGACTCTTTATCTCTCTCCTTTATACCCTCAATGGTCTTAGACCGCTCCCGATCTTTACTAGTGTGATCTTTCTCTTCTCTTCGGCTACTGCTCTTACTCCTATCTTTACTGCGGTGCTTGCTTGACTCTCTCAATTTCTCAACTTCATCTACTTCCATATCATCATCATGTCCACCATCCCACCTATCCCTTGTGGGGGAGTCATTGTCCTCATCCCTCATTTCCACAGTCCTTTCACGCCTTGATTCCCTCCCATCCATGCCCTTTTCCACACCCATCTAACTAGATCTTCAGAGGATCAGCTAGCACCTATTAGCCCATGAGAGAATGACCAAAAATAATTGAAAGATAAAGAGTTAATATATCAGAATTGGACAATTAATTGTCAATTAACAATCATAACAAAGATAAAGTACTATCCATGTCATTAATCCTTTATAAAATCCAAAAATGGTTCAAGCCTTCGGAACTTGGATAGATCAAAACTAAGCACAACATTTTTTAAGTTGGACATTACAAATAGTTTCTTTTCATGAATATGAAAGATATCCACTTTATTCTTTTCAAGAAAGCATTTGCTAAGCTTCAACCAAGTCAAATGTGGTTTTTCATCAAATAGAAATCCTTGAAATAACCAATTTGATTTCCCTCACAAAAAGTACAAGGGAAAAAAGAATTTAATGGTAGTCAGTAACCTGATTATTCCACCTTAATTAGTATCATCTTTTTGACTAGCGTCAAATCTCCCCTACCGCTATAATACTATAAGAAAAATCAAGTTCTAAAATAACTACACTTGCAACTCTTTTAACAAAAATATCATTACCCTGTAGGATAAGTCAATAGTATAATTAAAAATTGCAAATAAGCAAGATGAGTGACATAATTCTAAACTCTAAATCCTAAAATCCTAAATTCTAAATCACCCAATCGGATATCATTATAAATTTTGCTATTTGATGGCTTAAAATTTCATAAACCCTAGAACCCTAAATTCCCCAAATTACTAAAATCCTAAACCGACATATTGTGTCCTCATCAAAATAGCCAGGCACCAAGAGCTAATAGCAGCTACCTTTGTTCAACATATATACATAACAGTATATGTAAAATACACACACACACATATATAATTATACATAACGAATACATACATCTATCTATATATAATATATATAACATATGTCCAGCTAACCTCTATACGCGAGAGAGATCCGTGTGTAGAAAGAGAACTCAGCGCGAAGAGCAACGCTCTCCTTTTCCTTTTTAAAAAAAAAAAAAAATTGGATTGGATAGTGTTTTAATGTATTTGTGTGCCTGAAATGTAAGAGATGGTTTAAGTAAAAACTAATTTCGTGACTCAAACTCATTTTATTGTCAACAGAAATCTTTATTACACAAAAAAGCAATTACAGTAAAAGAACCCAAACAGAAAGGCCCAAAGGAAAATATACAGAAATGAGCCAAACAGCCCAAGAACAAACCAGAAATAACACCAACCATGAAGAGCCCAAAATGATGGCCCAATACAGAACTTCCGCGAGGCCGCCATCTTCATTAATAGTCTCTGATATTTATTATTTTATGGAAATTAGTTCTTAATATTACAGAAATAACGCAAATGGTGCCAATTTTTATCTCAATTTTGTTCATAATGTCAACAAGTGGCACAAAAAGTCCTTAATATACTTCATTGATCCTCTCATTAATTCAACATTAAAAGTAACAATTAGACAACATTAGTCTATTTGGCAGATTCCGTTCAAAAGCTAATGGAAAAAAACCTTCCTTATGGTGTCGTTATCACGTGCTATTCTTGTGTAACTTTTCAACAACCTATCTTAACAGCACAAACAATATTGGAATATAGAATAAAGTAAACCCGAAACCTCAAACAAAAATCTACAAACAGAATCCGCAATAGGGCAAAAGGCCAAACTAACTAATCAATACCAATGAGCGAATATGCACACACCTATACTACAAGCAGTCACAACTGGAGACCTATAGAAACTAAGAGGGTGTTTGGCTTTGCTTATTTGGTGTTTTTAAGCAATGAAATAGTAAAAAGTATATCTATGGGTGCTTTTCCTAAGTGCTTATAAGCACCTAAATAAGCAAAGCTAAACACCCTTTAAGGTTCACGCAAAACTCAAAACCGAGCCAAATGTAAATTGGGGCAATCCCAAGGCTTAGATCTGAATTTATTCAAAGAAGAAATGAAAAGCCACAAAGGAAACAGAAAAAGAAAAACGAGTTGGTTTGACAAAGTCAAGTTTCAAATATTTTCTCCTTCAATGAAAACAAATGTTAAAACGTTGAAGGTCTACATGTTGAAGGTTAAATGATATTTTAAAGTTTTGAAATTAAGATTGTTTAAGATTTCAAGTGCATTTGGCAAAAGGAAAGTTCTTGTGAAGATATAAGCTTAGAAAGCTATTCCCTTATTCACCACCTCAATTGAGGATCCAAATTTAAGTTTAAACTAGAGATGAATGGTTAAGATTATCTTTTCAATATATTGGAGAGGATCCACATCCTAACAAAGTCACTCCAGTCCAGTTTGAAACGGGCCAAATTGAAAGTAGTTAGACATCCATCAAGAAAAGGGGATAATGTGTAGATCAATGTCAGTACAAACTTTTTCTAGTTTGTATAGTTTATTTCATGTTTTAGGTGATCATTCCTGGTAGTTCTTTATTTATTTATTTGTTAAACCCTCATCCGTGAGATAGAATCCAGGACCTCGTGCCTAAGGAACTCATAAACTTGATACAATATAATTTCAAAGACATAGAATGTACACAGTTACGTACCAGTTATATTGGCCTAAAGCACGCACCAGTAAATACCATTAATTTTGGAAATTACTTGGATGTAAAGAAGCACATTTCCAGAATTTAAAAGAAAAATTAAAGAAAGACCAAGTAGCTAGCGTTAATTAGTCAATGTTAGATCTGTAAATTCGAGCTGTCCCACGATGCTGACGCTACGCAAAGAAGTTCTCTTTGGCATTTTAAATTAAACAATAAGAAAAAGTAAACATATCCCTTTTAAAACAATAAGAAAAAATAATGGATCAGAACTAATAAAAGCAATAAGAAAAAACTTCGGCAATTTAAACAGTAAGAAAAGACTTCGGCATTTTAAACAATAAGAAAAGACTTTGGCATTTTAAAATGTAAGAAAAGACTTTGACATTTCAAACAATAAAGGAAAAAAAGAGAGAGAGACTTCGGCATGGTAAATGTTAAATTTTTAAAAAATGATATGGTAAACTTTCCAATCCTTTTAAAAAGGGGTTGGATTAAGAGCCTAATTCATACATCAAAACTCTCTTCTTTTTTTTTCCCTCCCAAAAAAAGAAGAACGAGCCCCCTCAACTTTTATTCCACTGAAAAAACCGTAGTGCAAAGATAGAACCTCCTAATTAATAAAAAGACTAGTAGTTGACAGGCCAACTACCTGGTCAAGAATTATAAAACAGAGCTTTCTAAATCTAACTTAAAGTGAATAATAACAATCTCTCCTTGAGGGAAGTTTAGCTATAATGAAGACATGGTGCAGCAGCCCCCGGCATCTGTCTGGTTTGTGTTTTCTGCAATACACAAGGTCTGAAATTCATTATTACCTGATCAATTATTGTTCCTTTTAACTTGAAAAGAAGTACACTAAATTTATAGGCATGCACGGTGATAGTTTTGATCAATGTTATTCATTGTTTCAACTTGGAAAATGACCAAAAAATTAATTTTCTTTCATGGTTGTGAAGGTGAAACCGAAAGAGTAGGAAACTGAGGGAGAGGAAGATGGCAGAATAAGTTACGGACGGCCGTGCCAGCGAAAGCAAAAGACTTGTTTCAATTAAAGTGTAAGATGATCCCAACTCCCAACTAGCAAACTTCCATTAGGAAAATGATGGGTGAGAAACCTTGTATATCGCCAGATTGCTTCATCTTCAGAGCTCCAAAAGACTGACGGAATTCAAAAGAAGAGTTATTTGATCCAAAGGTGGTTTCCATAGGCCCTTCGCAACACGGCGAAAAGGAGTTGCAGGCCATGGAGAAGCGTAAATTAGATTACCTGGAAGCATTTAATTCCTTGCTCGCACTAGTGTCAGTGTGGAGACTTTTATAGAGGTTATACGGGGGATGGAAAACAGAATTCGTGATTGCTATGGAGAAACAATCGAGCTTAGCAGCGATGATTTTGTGAAAATGGTTCTTTTTGATAGCTGTTTCGTCCTCGAAGTAATAATAAGGTATTGCTACGGGGTGCAGGATCATCGAAGATTTCTGAACGATTATTTGAAGTAACTGAGCTTGAAGAAGCAGGCACGGTTATCATACCACATATGAACTGTAAAAGCGGAATGGACATATGGTATTCACTTGGGGTTCTGGAAATTCCAAGACTCAAAATAAATGACAAGGCCGAGCTTATATTGGTAAATCTCCTTGCTTTTGAGTGTTCCGTTTATGCCCGAAATTTTCTTACATATCTGATTATATTAAATTCATGGACACCCTTAAAGATACTAGTAAAGATGTCGATTTACTCGTTCGTAATGGAATTATCAAAGCTGGTTCGGAATGTGCATGACAGCCAAAGAGTGGCAAATCTTTTTAACAATCTCCAACATAGATTCATGGTTCCAAATTACTTCTATTATGAGACTCAAGAAAAAGTTAAAAGCATACTGCAAGGTTGCTTGGCACAGGTGGAGAGCAAGTATGAGCCGTGATTATTGTAGTTCACCCTGATTGCTTCAACTATTGCTGCATTAATATTGCTCATCCTTGCTCTTATACTAACTGTATGTTCCATAATTTCAGTTAGACTTGATTGCTTTTAAGTTCTTCCTATTTCATGTGATTGCAAGTACTGGAGATTTTATATTTTTGTATTGTTGTGGTATTATTTGTACCTGTTGCTTATGTGAACATAATTATTGTAATAATATTCTGTGGCATATTTGTTTATATCAACATAATTATTGTGATAATATTCTGCATAGTAATTTATCCGAAGTATATGAAATCAATTTTCTCGAATAAGACCAGCTTCCTCCTTGTTAGCACCTAATGTAATTAATAGCGTGCTACATGAACAATGTCAACTCCCTTACCACCCCTCCCCTTCCCCATAGAAAGGGAAAGAAAAATATATAGCTCTTACCGCCAAGTGGCCTAAATTGTCCGTGCATAAGCTTTAGGGCTTGTTTGGATTGATTTTTTTAAAAAAAAAAAAAGAAAAAAATACTTTTTTTTCCTGAAAAAGTTACATTAAAATTACAACAACTATTTGATTTGGCTTTTAAAAAAATTGAAACTATGAGAAAAGTTTAAATACAACTTTTTTTAAAAGCCAGAATTTCCAGCTTCTAAAAAAAGAAACTGTTTTTCAATAGCGGTTGAAAAAAATGTTTTTAAAAAAAACCAATCCAAATGGGCCTTTGCTCAAATGGTTCAATTTTATCGAGAGACAAGTTGAAATTTGTGTCTTATAAGCACTAATCTAGTTGTTGCTATAAGCATATGCCCAAATTGCCATGACATGTTATAGCATAGTAAACGCTTGTCTCTTAATTTTTTTTTCTTTTTTGGTCACAATTTCTTTTTTCTTTTCTTGGTCAAATTTTTTGTCACAATTGGTCACTTGATCAAATGCATTACCAAGTGCCAATCTCATCCTCGTGGATTCATCAACTACTTACTTCAAAATTGGAACGGTAGACTTTCCAATCCATTTAAAACGTGGTCAGGACAAGAAGCTTGATCATATCTCAAAATTCAAAGTAAATTATATTGTCTTGTTGTTTTTGGCTGTAATATAAGGTTTGAATTTCTTTTACCTATCAATCAATGTACCTTTATTTCCAAAAGAATTATGGTATAGTAGTAGTACTTGTGTCATGATCAGGGGAGAAGGTATTTGTGTGTTGTATTATTTTTCCTTCACCCAAGTTTTTCTCCCACTAGGTTTTCCCTAGCTAGTAAGATTTTGATGAGGTAGACCAAATACAAGAATATTGTCATAAGAATAATGTACTCCTTTTCTTTAGTCAAGTTTTTATTCCAATAGATTTTTCTTGATAAGATTTTAACGAGATATTAAAAATTCAAAGAGGAGTGTTATGTTCAAAATATTATTATTTAATGGATATTTACCAAATATGAAAAGTTCAATGTGAACAATTGTGAAAGACGACAGTGTGAACAAGAGTAAAAGTCGTAATACGAAAAGGCATAAAGTCGTAATCTAGAATTATGTAATACGGGAATACGTGGAAAGAAAATCATTGTCCTTCCGACGATGTCATTGCATTTGCAGCCAAGAGCGTATGACAATCTATAAATAGGGGTCCCCCTAAGCATTTGGAACATTTAATCTTAGATAAGCAATATAGTTCATTTCTCTCTCTCTCTCTCTCCTTTCTTTATATTTCTCTATATAATACATTTGTAGTTATTTTATAACATGCAAACGTACATATATATATATATATATATATATATATATATATATATATATACACACACATAAACAAATATATCCTATACTAGGCTCTTTTTATTTTAGCATATACAAGCTCTATTTAATCAATAAAATTTCCTCTCTTTTTTCTCTTTTTTGTTGTTTGTCCGCTACCCCTCTCTTATTTTATACGTAATACAAATTCTAATATATTTAGAAAAATCAAAACCAAGACTAGTAATCTTTGGAAAATAAGATCAAGAATCATTACCCAGTGGACACAAGAAGAGGAATTTTCTTGCGTCGAAGACTAAAAAAACAAATAACCCCTCCTAGAATTATTTATTCCTCGCATTTATCCATTCTAAATATGTGGCCAAACCATCACTATTACTCGTATATTTAGCGTCACTATCACTCATAATATTTTTTTTAAATTTGTTTTGGTCATTTTCATGTATGTATATATATATATATATATATATATATCTACATGGGAGAAGCGTGGCGGACTTTTTTATGGTAGTCTCTATACACAATTTATATCATGCCCGTTCACCATCATGCTCCCATGCTCCCTCACCTTTGTTTATAATATTAATACTACCTATTCACAATATTAATATTGTGTGAGTCTGTGCGCGTGAATGTGCTTTTGTGTATATGTGTGTGCAAGAGCAGTGACCAAATATATATTAAGTGGTGAACTAATAAATTATAAATAAATAGTAAAAGAGTTGTGAACAATTTAATTAACTTGTATATTCATAATTTTTATATTATCTATTCATAAATTTTATTGTTTTTGTTCACTGAAAGTATACAGTGCTTAGTAAATGCATAGTTCTTAAGATGCATGGCATAACTCCCCAGTCTTGTAACCTCCAACTATATGCTTCGTTTCACTAAAAAGATGAATAAGACAAAAATAATTAAATTACTTTATGAAAGAATTTTTGGATCTATAACAAGTGATGGGTACACTTTATTTTTTTATTTTATTTTTATTTTTTGGAAACCCGCTTCCATGAAATTCAAACTCAGAACCTTACTTTTGAAAGAAATAATCCCAACCACTTGAGCTATCATCTGATTCACAAGTGATGGGTACACGAGACAATAATTTTTTTTTTAAATAAACGCATTCATTTCGTCGCCAATCTTTTACAAAATCAATTCGAATTACATGGGGAGTTCTAATCCATGAAGAGGCGCTTTACCTCCTTGGCATACAAAAAGAGGGTATAATCTCTTCCATACAATCAAGAAAGGTTTAAGGTTCAAACCGTGAATAAAACATGATGTGGGTTCTTTTTTTTTTTTTTTGAAATTATATATAGGCAACATTTTAAAATAGTTGATATCCATATTGGCTGCAATTTTAAAATAGCTGACGCCCATATAGAAGGTATTTAAAACTACTACCTTTTACCTATTTTTTATAGTGAAAAAAGATAATGAACACATAAATAAATAAATAAAACAATATAAGGATTCAAAACAAGATATATACCAGGTACACATCGGCTTGAAGCCCTGAACAAACCCTAATAAAAACAAGTTTAATCTCAAGCTAAGTCTTCACGAATTTAGAATGTATTGCCTCGAAACAAGACATATAGTTGGTACCTTGGCTTGAGCAAACCCTAGTAAACGCAAGTTTAATGCCAAGTGCCCCCAGGGGCATAGGTGAGTTGGTAAGTGGCCAGGTGATTAGGGTGGAGACACCCTGACAACGCGGGATCGAGTCCGTGTGGCGGCAGTACTCCGCTGAAATATTGCGAGGGCTGTTGCTGGATTTCCACGCCCGTTGGTCCTCTCCCTGGTCGGGCTGCCACTCACGCACATCCCTCGATTTACCTCCCGCCTGGTTCCTCCCGCCTGGTTAAGGGGCCTCTGGCCAGGTGGGAAAGGGGTTCTCCTTTGGTTAACCCTTTTTTAAAGTTTAATGCCAAGTTAAGTCTCCTTAACTTTAGAAAGTATTACCTGAAAACACGTTTTATCTCACAATGCAATAAACTATAAAATAAGATACTATATATCAATAAAATTTATTATAAATTTTCATAAATCATCGAACACATATAAAGCACATAAAGCACAAAAATTTTAAAATTATGTTTTTACATTAAGCATTGTAGTTTGTGCTCAACGTGCTTTCATTCATTTAAAATCATCATTGACTATTTCAGTGCATGCCGACAGTCTTAAAGAATCTCTTTCTCAATCTAAAAGATAAGTGTACAATCAATTTATCAATAGTACACATACAAGTACGCATCATTGGTACAAAAGCAGTTAAATCATCTGCCTCAATCTACTGATTCTAAGGATTAGGGGGTTGGTCAAGTACTAGTAGTTGTGACTATCTCCCTCAAAAGTATGATTTTAGGTCAAAATCTTGTAAAGGATGAATGATTGGATTGGGGGTGGGGGATTTATCAAAAGAATAAAAAAAATAAAGAATTGAATATGAACCTTAATTATGGCCTCTCTAATCAATTTTGATAGCTTTATTTAGGTACAGAACAACGACTTGTTACTTAGGACCAATAATATGATATCAACATCTTTTTACGTTATTTTATAATTATCAACTAATTCAATAATTAATTTTATCGAACATATTTTGTTCAATCAAATAGTTTAACAACTATCAATTACCCTAATAACTAATTATAAAATTTTGACTTTCAAACTCAAACTACTGAAATAGATATATGTTATCATTAATCCAACTCCCGTGCCCATAGAGTTTGAAAGTCATTATTTTTGGGAGGTAATCCCAATCACTAACCTATCCTTAGTCCCAATTTATTGAACATTTTGATATATATAATATTACTGATTTGTAGTCAGAGTTCTTTCAACTCTAAATTAAAATATATATATATATATATATATATATATATACATGAAAATCTTGTTTAGATCATCTATCTGAACCGACAGTCTTGATAGCAAAAAAGGCAGAAAGAGCCCCCAGGGGCATAGGTGAGTTGGTAAGTGGCCAGGTGATTAGGGTGGAGACACCCTGACAACGCGGGATCGAGTCCGTGTGGCGGCAGTACTCCGCTGAAATATTGCGGGGGCTGTTGCTGGATTTCCACGCCCGTTGGTCCTCTCCCTGGTCGGGCTGCCACTCACGCACATCCCTCGATTTACCTCCCGCCTGGTTAAGGGGCCTCTGGCCAGATGGGAAAGGGGTTCTCCTTTGATTAACCCTTTTAAAAAAAAAAAAAAAAAAAGGCAGAAAGACCGAAGAAATTAAAGGACAGAATATCAACTTTAATTATGACATATCTAATCAACTTTGACGCTGTCGGCCAACTAATGGATGTTATGGTTAGCTTTTTTTTTTGGTCGGAAGTTATGGTTAGCTTTGTTTATCCACATAGTTGTCGTTGCTTAGAAGCTATATAAACAAGTTATATAAAAGAAAAAGGAAAAGAAAAGAAAAGAAGACATTGGCATGGTAAACGTTAAAATATTTGAGATGGTCAACGTTGCGATCCTTTTTAATGGGGATGGAACAAGAAGCGATTTCATGTCTCAAAACTCAAAAGTGAACTCCTTGAGGGAAGCTTATATATAGGCATAGCCAAGGTACCCTCGCTAGTTCTGTCGTTTGTTTCTTATTGTAATACAAGGTCTGAGATTCTTAATCACCTATCAATTAATGTTCCTTTAACTTGAAAGAACTGTAGTAATAATTTATTAACATGCGTGGTGAAAATTTTTATCAATTCTATTCATTTTTTTTTTAATTTGGTTTTTCCGCTTTACCTTGTCTTACTTTTCTTTTATATTTATGAAGTAAAATAAACCGAAAGGAGTAGGAAACGACGGAGAGGAAGATGGCGGAACATGTTACAGACGGCCATGCAAATGAAAGCGAAACACTTGTTTCAATTGAAGTGCAAGATCCCAACTTCTCGTTAGCAACTTCCATTCAGAAAATGGTGGGTGAGAGACCTCGTCTATCGCCAAATTGCTTCATCTTTAGAGCTCCAAATGACTTAAGGAATTCGAAAGAAGAGTTATTTGATCCAAAGGTGGTTTCTATAAGCCCTTTGCATCATGGTAGAAAGTGTTGGGTATTTTTGTTTGTACCTCAAAAGGAATATAATATTTTTCACATTGGAAAAGTTATAAATCATTTCTCACCTTATATTAGATTTCACTTTAGTGGGCTTGTAAAAGAAAGAATAAGGGGTTGGGCTCGCGCGCATGAGATTTGGGTCGATAGTTCAAATTGGTGGATTTGCCCCCTGCGCGCAAGATATACGTGAGGTCCGGTCCAAGCCACTTTTTAAATTTATTATTTTTTATTTTCAGAAGAAAGTTTATTTTTAGCCTTAACGGAATAGTTCGAATTTTCCTCCTGGTGTTTCATTTTTTGAACAAGTGAAACATGTGCTTAAAAGTCACCTGCAATTCCTCTTTAGCTGTTGAAGACCAGGTATTTCTCACTTTCCTCTGCACCTTTTTCCAGCTACTCTGTTGAGCCTGAAGCCTATAAATAACCCTCTATTCCAAGCTAAATGCACACAACAAAATTCTTCTCTTGTACTCTGTTAAATTTTTTTCCTGTACTCTGTTTAAAAGATTGATGGGTATTTTTCTTTCAAGTTTCTTTTGCTGTTCCTGTACCTAGTTCAAAACTAGAAGAGCTTGTTGAATCCTGGGGGTTACGCTTTCAGTTGGGCGAAATATCCTTAAGGACAGTGTTCATAACACGCCTCAAACTACTATCTGTTTTTGCTACATTACTTTTGCACTTGTTTTACTGTTGAGTTTATTTTCTTTAGGCTACTTTTTTTGACAACAGAAAGGAGTTGCAGGCCATGGAAAAGCGTAAATCAGATTACCTGGAAGCATTCCTCGCTCGCACTAGCGTCAGTGTGAGGACTTTTCTAGAGGTGATACGGCCGTTAGAAAACAGAATCCGCAATTGCTATGAAGAAACAATCGAGCTCAGTAGTGATGATTTTGTGAAAATGGTTCTTTTTGATAGCTGTCTCATCAATGAAGTAATAGCAAGGCGTTACCATAAAGAGCCGGATCACCTCAGTCATCCAAGACTTACGATGGACTTGTGGTATGAGATGATGTTGGTTGAAAACCAATTGCCATTCTTTGTTCTCCAAAGCTTATTGGATCTGGCCTTCCCCCACACAATAGCCACTTCACATTGCTTCCTAAATCTTTGTTTGCACTTCATCAGACTTTTTCCCCTCTGGTGGGAGGTTGGGATATCAATGGAAGACATGATTCAGCAACAACAATCTGAAATAAAACATTTACTTGATTTGTTTAGAATGTGTCTAGCACCTTCAGTTCCAAGGGAAAGACCAATAGATAGCCGTCCAGTGGTGGCAATGCCGACAGCAACCGAGCTTGAAGAAGCAGGCATGCTCATCGAGCCAAATATGGACTGTAAAAGCGGAATGGACATACGCTATACGCCTGGGGTTTTGGAAATCCCAAGATTGACAATAACTGAAAACACAGAACTTCTGTTGGTAAATCTCCTTGCGTTAGATTTTTCCCTTTATGTCTATGATTCTTACATATCTGATTATATTCAATTCATGGACGACCTTATAGACACTAGTAAAGATGTTGATTTACTCATTCGTAATGGGATTATCGGAGCTAATTCCAGAAGTGACCGCCAAAGAGTTGCAGATCTTATTAACAATCTCCGGCGTAATTTCTCTGCTTCAAATTACTTCTATTATGGGACTCAAGAAAAAGTTAAAGCGTATTGCAAGGTTCCTTGGCACAGGTGGAGAGCAAGTCTGAAACGTGATTATTGCAGTTCACCATGGATAATTGCTTCCACTACTGCTGCATTGATATTGCTTACCCTTACTCTTATACAAACTATATATTCGATAATTTCAGTTACTTAAATAGAATCATTGCTTTTAAGTTGTTCTTGTTTTAAGTGGTTGCAAGTGCTAGAGATTTTATATTATTTATTTTTTTGTGTTATTTGTATATGCTGTTTGTGTAAACATGATTTTCTTTCGCGATGATGTTTTGCAAACATAGTTTGTCGGAAGCATGTAATCATCAAATAAATTCACTAAAAGGGCACATGTTACTTTTTGATGCATTAGTTGAAGCCATAGTAGGCAATCGATTGCTCTGCCTTACTTTTTTATTTGTGGCGTGGATGTGTGATAGAAATCTACAACTCTACATTATAGGTAGGGAGAGGACCAATTAACATATAGTAATAGATAGGTTAGTCCCATCAAGCAACCTAATTTGACTTCAAACAAAATTAAAAATGTAGTTTATAGAGAATTTCAAAAAGATTAATTCACTAATAGAGTATATAACACAATACTGACTGATGATATAGCTTCAAACATGATTGAAAAATATAATTTTTAAAGAAATACTTTAGAATATAGTAAACACCATTTTTATTACATTTTGATCAAGTATTTTATTTGATACATCTTAAATGTATATGTGTAGAACAAGTGACGAAGCCAAGACTCAAGTATTTGGGTATTGCTCTTGACTATCACTGTGTCGAGGAGCATGTCATATCCAAACAACGAATAGCAGCTTACGTCCCAAGAAATGAGCAATCAGCTGGTCATTTCACTAAGCCACTCTCTCGGTCTGAATTTGAATTCCTAAAGAGCAAGCTTCACATAACAATGTCTCAACTGAAGGGGGGGGGGGGTTTGGTAAGACTAATTTTGAAGTATTCAGTGATGGTAGCATTGTCACTGGCATGTAACTTTAGTAAACATACTGAGATTGACATTTGTTAGTTAGTTGAGTAGTTAAAGTAATTGACAGATGATTGGCTTGAGTTTCAAGTATGTATAAATACTAATCTCTTGTAATCAGCACATTTCAATGGAGTGAACACAGGATACAATTTCTCTATTCCCTTCTCAAACTTCTTCGAATAGAATATATATAGGCACTTGTACATTATACAACAACATAATAGAATAAAACCAATTACAATCTATACAATCACGCTGAATGCACAGGAACACGCCTATGCCCAATCACTTTACAACAAAGTTCCCCCCCCCCCCCCGGGTCCCCAGCATCCCCACCCCATAAGTCATCTTCGTTGAAAGAGGGAAAACTTAGGTCGAAGTGTGGGTAGGGGCAGTGGTGTAATACCTGCAGGAAAGAAAAGAAAAGAAAAGTGGAGACTAAAACAAGTTCCTTTCCTGACTTACATTCTAGTCCACGTGTGTGCATGTGTGGTTTGCATAAGTTACAGCTGTCCTTTAATATGGGTGGTATAAGTAAATAACAAGATTTCAGTGGGCCTAAAAGACAATAATAATAAAGTCTACTTAATCAGATTTACATTAACTCAAACCCCTTTTTCTTTCTCTTTCTTCTGTCCAAAAAAAATTTGCCCCAAAATCCCTCTCTCTGTTTTATCTTTTTCTTCGCTGCTGCTGCTGAAACTGAAGAGCCAGAAATTGGTCCTTCTTTTGGGCATAAAAAAATCAAGTAAGTGGGTTTATTTAATTAATTGCTTTCCTGAATTTCTTCACAGATTCTTGCATGCGAGTATTTAGGTATATAGGGCTGCATATGAGTCTGAAAGGTGTAAAAGACATAAATAATGTGAAACGATACTCTTAGCAGGGCATAAGTTGTGATGCTGAAATTTATGTTTATATATTTTTAAGGCTTATAATCTTGGGTAATCTACTATATCTTTAAGGGGGAAATAATTAACTTATTATATGGATGAAATGGGTATGTTACAGTTTATGCATATGTGTACAAGGTTGTACATGTGAGGTTGAATTGTAATATTGAAGTAAATAGGTTTGAGCTTGGCATATGTGTGTTGTCTGTTGAGTTAGCAGAGAAGGAAAAGAAAAAAGGAAACGAGGTGAAATTATATACATAGAGTTAGCCTTGTTGAAATGGATGGAACTTAACTTACGATTGTTGATGGTGTATGATTCTTGCTCTATTTAACGGTACAACGTTGCTAGCTGGTTCTCTGTAGTTATGAATGTAAAGATACATATAGTGCTGGTTATCATTTATTTTCTCTTGGTCTATATACATCAGCATTTAGTCTGCATTTTATTTTCCCATTTTTGACATGCTAATTAATCAATCATCATTGTATAATGTTAGGCGGAAGTGAGGTGTGACTGAACATCAGAAAGAAGTAAGTTGGACTCCCATCTGTATTGCAGTGTCTCGTTTTCTTTCCGCTTGGTTGGGTCTTTCACTCATTCTTCGTCATTTTCCTTCGGGTTATCCGCGTGTACTTAGAATTTTGGGCCTGCAGCTACTGTGTTTCTCATGTCCGTGGAAATTATGTGATTCTGGAATTATTCAAAGTGTTTCTTTGTGGCTAAATGTGTTCCCTTAGAGCTGTGACACCCACCCGGCGGGTGAGACTGCCGTTATATAAACCCGTGTTATTGTGTACCCGTTGGTGGGAGATGGTTCACTGGATGGAGGTGTGTTGTGTGCCCTCGTCGGTGGGAGGTTCACCGTGAGAGGAAGAGGCGAATAAATGCCTATTTGCGGTGTATGGGGAATCTAGTATTAATATCACGGCTCTGAGGAAGTTCCTTCTGCTTGGATTTTGTGTTTCTGAGTATAAACTCCTGTCCCCGGCTCAATCTGTGCACTTGTTGTGAACCCTTGTTGCATCCTTTGTGTTATATCAGTTTAGCATGCTTTTAGGATCGCCCTTGAGTTTCATCCAGGGTGTCCATTTACTGAGCTTTGTTTCGCTCATTCTTTATTTATATTTTGCAGGGGGTGGTGCTCAAGATCAACAGGGAGAGAACCCACCTTAGTTGACTAGAGGCGCCAACAGCTGGATTTCTTTTTGTAGGATAAATCCAGTCTTTTGTCTTAATGTACATAAATAGATAGATCACCTGGTAAAGTTCTGTAATTTTTGAAAGACAAGATGTAAACTGTATCGCTCGCTTTTGTAAATAACTGCTGATGGTGTATAGAGCTCTGATGTGCTTTGGGCAGTTTCAGGTGTTTTTTTTTTGGTGTAATGAACTATTTACAGCCTTGCAGGCTTCGACCTGTGGCGTGTCACGCTTCGTATTAGGCCTAGATTTCGGGGCGTGACAAGTGGTGGATGGGTATTTGATTCAGTTGTCACAACTACTAAAATCAACTCGTACGACTTGCACTAGTCGATCTAAGACAAGTCTACAATGCTAATAACTTCGGAAGACAACGATCACTTGATGAATTTGAACTAATCATTTAAACGAATTCTATCATGCTAAAAAAAGGAATGCAACATAAGCCAGAAAAGATAAGGTACAAACTCACAGACCTAATGGCTACAAAACGATGCTTCTACGGTCCATAACTACACCTCGCTCACTAGTACAAATTCCGGTGTTTTACTTGATCTCTTTTCTGTACTTTTTTCTACTTTTCCTTTGCAGATTTGCCCTACCATCCATTTGTTTCCATTTACGTATACAACAACAATTTTTTTTTTCATTTTCCTTTTTCTTTCTCCTTTTTACCTTTTTAAAGATGGTCTACTGATTCCACAGGTCATGCTATGTCAAAACCGTCTACCTTCTTGATTCAGTATACAACAACTCTGAGGAGCCCCAACGGTTGCCTAGAGTAGGATCAACATTCATGGTTCTTCTCCAAACACTTTTGGTTTTGGCACTTTGGGCTGTTTGGATTGGCTTTTTTTAGAAAAAAAAGTATTTTTTTAATGAAAAAGTTATATTATTTTTGCAATAACTATTTAATTTGGTTTTAAAAAAGTTGAAATTTTGAAAAAAGTTCAAATACAGCTTTTTTTTAGAAGTAAAAATTTTTAGCTATTTAAAAAAAACTGTTTTTCAAAAGTTGTTAAAAAAAAACTTTTAAAAAAAACCAATCCAAATAAGTCCTTTTACATTTACATCATTCGTATCTGCCCTAGGGAAATGCCTAGGTGCATTCGCTTGAGATGAATTTGGACAAGTTGCAAAAGAGTGGATGAAGAGTAAACAAGAGGGTTTTAAGCATACCCAACATCAATTTTTACCTATTCCTCATTCCTCAATTTCACATAAGTATAATCTGAGAGCTTCTTTGAAAGGTCCATTTCAATGCAAACTCCAGCAAACCCAATAAAAGTGCATGATTCGTAAGTTCGTCCATTTGTATGGAACACCTAAAGTACTCCTAATGTAACTCAACCTCCAACGAGTAATAAATGGACAAGGGATATTTCGGAGTTTAACCCAAAGAGAAACCTTATCCCAATTGAAATTTATTAATTGTGCACTAGGATCCCATCTTCTAAAATTCTTTTATCTATTAATCAATATTCCTTTATTTTTAAAAAAGCGATGCTAAATATATTAACATCATGATGTGATTATTATTGTTATTGTTATTATTATCTAGGAGTAGGTTTGAGGTCGAGGTGATAGAAAGAGAGACTTAGATATCAAGCCTATTCGGCACAATTAGTTGTAAAAATAGTTGATAATTGTTTGGTTAATTCATAGTTATTCTATTTTAGTTGTTAGTGGATAGTTGTTTAACTAGCTAATTGAACAAAATATGTTCGATAAAATTAATTGTTAGATTAGTTGATTAAAGCATTCATGTTATTATTGCTATTATTGTTATGATAATATAAATATTATTACTATTATTGGAATAAGATAATTTATTTTATAATTAATTAGATATATGATTTTCAAAATAATATTTTGTTATTAAAGCATAATAAATTAATTTTTTATTAATATTTTTAACATAATCAAAATTTATTTTGTCAAAATAACATATATTTTTTTTAGCGTATTTTGATGTGGATAGAATTTGAAATTAATTTTATGTTACTTTTTATTTTTAATTATGAAAGAAATGTAAAAATATAGAAGGAATTGGAGAGAGAGACTAGGATTGCCAATATATAAAATGGAGAAAAGGTAGAATTATCGAAAGAAAATTTCTCTAAAAGCTATTGTGATAGTTGAAATTTGTAACGTTTGAAAAAGCTCGTTGAATAACCAACTTAAAAACTACTAATTATAATACTATTTTATGGAACAACAATAATTTAGAGAAATAGTGTCAATATACTAAATGTTACTTAAAAAGCTATTTTTTGGTACTGACAAATAGCGCCCCCATGTAGAAAATGCTTCATTTACTTGATCAAATAAAAATATTTTTATTCATTTCTAACTAAAATTAGAGTATACCATGTTCAATGCATGAGAAAAACATGTGTTTCTAATATTATTATTTATTACTGATCTTACATTTTATTTGAGGATTAAATACAAATATATGTTCTAAAACTTCATTCTTGATAAGTTTTTAATACTAATAGTGTTGATCTAATATGGGAAAAAGAGCAATAAAAGATTTTTTATTGTTATTTTTCGATAGAAATAATATTATTAATTAGTGATTGAAGATATTTAAATTTGTTAATAGTTGTATATATATAAAAAGGTGGACTATATGCTTTGTAGGATAGAAGAGAGGACTTAGAATGATACATGACACATGGTATATGTATAGTAAATTAAAAGCATATACCTTTTTTATATATATAATATATAAAGTTTCCTTGATGAGAGAATATTTTTCTATTTTTTTAGTATTATCAAACATTAAAAAAATCAAAACAATATTTTTAGGAAAAATATTTTACAGCAAACAAAAGAAACGTTTCGGATCCAACAAGTGCGTTGACAAGGGCGAAAATATTAAAATCCAACTACATGCAGTAGGGAAAAACCCCAAATAGAAAGATCGGAGCAGATACTCAAAATAGTTGGCACGCGTTGCGTCAGTGGTGATTAATAATATTGTAGTCGATTAAAATATCGGGCCTTTCAGCCAATTGTTTAACCAAAAAACAGAAAAGATAAATTCAAAGTGAAAAGATATATAAGTTTGCAATAATATAATTATGATTTCCCCTGATATCACTTATTAAATAATAATTATTATATTATGACTAAATCAATTTTCCCTAATAAGACCAGCTGGCCCCGAGTCATCAGCACTCAATAGCGTGCTACATTAACAATGCCAACTCCCTTATTCACCAAAAGAAAATGTCAGCTCCTACGCCCAACGCGTCCCAAATTGGTACTCAGTATAGATGATGTAGTGCGCACCTAAATTTATCAGTTCGTGATTGGACTTCGTTGATTATTCCTGTAATCGGGTTTCATTAGTTAAATTTCCCTTGTTGCAAAAAAAAAGGTTATTCTAAGAGGGTGTTTGGTTTGGGCTTTTTTGTTTGTCAAACTTACTTAAAGCCTAATTTAAGTTAATAGAAGTGTTTGTTTTAATTAAAAATATGCTTTTTTTAAGTAGCTTTAAGTAGAAAATAAAAAGCTCTCCAACCCCAACTTTTACTTTTTATGACTTTAAGCACGTTGAAAAAAAAGCAAGTTTGACCAAATTATTTACTATCTTATCCCTACCTTTTTATTTTTATTACTAAAATATCTTTTCTCTTTTATCTTATACTTACTTTTTTAAATTATATTTTAATATCCTTAATAGTTATTTTAACTATATAACTTACTTTTCAGTCCACTTTAATCAAACATGTAAATACTTATTTTTATAACTATAACTTTTATTCAAACACGTAACTACTTAAAATTGATAATAAAAAAAAAGCCACTTAAAATTAGAAGTGCTTTAAGTAGCTTTTTTATAAGCCAATCCAAACACCCTCTAAGTTGTCTACACATAGAATTAAATCTGTTTTTTTTTGCCCTTTTTGCTTTTATATATTGAAAATTGAAAAGCTTTCACTAGTCAAACTTTTAACCAACTCCCGTACGTGCTTTCGAAAACCAAAATACGAGCAATTAAAGAGCCCCAATGGAGGAATATCCATCCAGCTGCCAGGAAGAAGTTTATTTAAGACATGGTAATAAGAAAAGCAAACGAGGGGGGCCACCATTTGGCACTCTAACGTAACAACAACGTTTAGCAGTAAGTGTAGCACGGTTTCAACAGCATTATGACGCAAAAAGCAAATGGCTGATGGAATGCACTTACGAGAGAAAAGCTTGTCTAGCATTCCAGATTAATAGTTATAGGGATTTTTAAGAACCTCCTCCTGAAGATCTTTTCCAAGAAGTTCCTCCACCAGTAATTCATTCCACTGAGATGTTTGCCAATTGATTAACTCCTCCTTGTAAGCACTAATGTAAGAGGATGCTTTGCATTGCTTATTAATTAATTATGTCTTCGTAATCACACACCAAAATAAATAGTTATGTATTAAGGGTAATATTTCTTTTTTTATGTGGCTAAGTGCTTATAAGCACTCAAATAAATAATACCAAACACTCCCTACTTCTTGCATGCCTCCTAATATGAAATCAAGTGATGAAATTTTCAAAGAAGAGAACTGCGATGAACGTATGTGCAAGTTGGCAACTGCATTAACTTAATGAATTAGATTTCCTTTACATAATCTTAATTCTTTTTTGTTTGCTAAATAGTATTCTTTATACTTTTTTATAATTGAAATATTTACATGAATCCAGCTTTATTAACTTTAACTTAATCAGTTAATTTTCCTTTACATAATTTCTGTTCAATAATGTTTTCTTTATACTTGTCATAATTAAAGTAATATCGTTGATCTGCTTAATTAAGTTTTGACCAAACCTTTCTAAGAAATTTGCGTTTGAATTATGCCTTTATCATGAAGAATCTTACATCTCTGATTATTTTCCGCTCATGAATACCCCTTAGATACAAGTGACGTTGATTTACTTATTCGGAATGGAGTTATATTGTACACAGCCCATTCAATTAAAAGCATTAAGCATGAAATAGAATAATTATCCAAATACATAATGTAATTGATATCAAGTTAATACAAGATAATTAAAGATTCATAGCATCCATTATTGTAACCCTGAATACTACATTTTAGTTCATAATTAAAAACGTGGGATGTAAACAAATAACGAAAGCATATTAAAAAAATAATAATAAAACATTGAACTAAAATAAAATTTTAAATTAAAAACTGACATTACATTCTAAAATAATAATTTAAATCTAAAATAAATTTTAATGTATAATATATATATACATATATACATATATATATATATACATATACATATAAAAGAAGACTGTGGCATGGTAAACGTAATGGTCAACTTTCCAATCCTTTTATAATGGGGTTGGAACAAGAAGCTAATTCATATCTCAAAACTTAAAGTGACTAACCATCTCCTTGAGGGAAGCTTATATATATATATAGTTATAGCCACTGCGGCAGCCCCTCGGTGTCTGTGTCGTTTGTTTTTACTACAAAATTACAAGGTCTGAAATTCTTAATTGCCTATCAATTAATGTTCCTTTTCACTTGAAAAGAAGTATACTACATTTATAAACAATATTCAATGTTTTAATTTGGTGTTCCCGCTTAACCATTGTTTTATGTGTGTGAAAGTGAAACCGAAAGAGTAGGAAACTGAGGGAGAGGAAGATGACATCGGAACAAGTTACGGACGGCGATGCAACTGAAAGCGAAAGATTTATTTCAACTCATGATCAACTGCAAGCAGATCACAACTTCCTGCTAGCAACTTCCTTTGAAAAAAGGATGCGTGAGAGAGCTCGTATATCCCCTCGTAGCTTTATCTTTAGAGCTCCAAAGTACTTTCGGGATTCAAAAGAAAATTTATTCGATCCAAAGGTGGTTTCTATAGGGCCTTTGCATCACGGCAAGGAGGAGTTGCAAGCCATGGAAAAGCGTAAGTTAGATTACCTAGAAGTATTCCTGGGTCGCACTAGAGTGAGTTTGCAGACTTTGATAGAGCAGATAAAGGGGTGGGAGAGCGCTATACGAGACTGCTATGCAGAAATATTCGAGTTTAGTAGCGATGATTTCGTGATGATGATTCTAGTTGATAGCTGTTTCATCATTGAAATAATATCGAGGCGTTACTATAATATCCGTGATGACTTGCTTCATATGTATCACACTGATATCGTGCTCGACTTGCTGTTAGTTGAAAACCAATTGCCATTCTTTGTTCTCCAAGGTATATATGATCTGGCCTTCCCCAACTCTAGAGGTACTCCGGATTGCTTCCTAAATCTTTGTTTTCCATTTGTTGGATCTTATTCCTTCATCAATGTTTATAGTGAGCTACTAAAAGTGGAATTTATGAGTCAGCTACAACAATCGGCAATAAAAAATTTGCTTGATTTATCGAGAACCCTCTCAAGGCCTTCAATTCCAAGGGAAAGTCCACAACATAATATTGTTGTAGAGATCTCAATACCCAAAGTATCCGACCTTGAAGAAGCGGGCATGGTCATCAAGCCACGTTTGGATTGTCCAAGCCTGCTAGACATACGCTATACAGCAGGGGTCTTGGAAATCCCACAAATCAGGATAACTGATAATACCGGGTGTCTGTTAATAAATCTTGTTGTGTTTGAGTATTGTCTTTATTTTGGAGAATCTTATGTGTGTGATTATATTCAATTCATGGACAGCCTCGTAGACACTAATAAAGACGTTGGCATACTCATTCGGAATGGAGTTTTTCACAATAGTGACACAAGTGACAACGAACGAATGGCAGTTCTTTTCAACAATCTCCGCCGCTGTTACAATGTCACAAATTACTTCTATTATGGGACTCAAGAAAAAGTCAAAGCATACTACAAGGTTCTTTGGCACAGGTGGAGAGCTAGTTTGAGACGTGATTATTGCAGTTCACCCTGGATAATTGCTTCCACTACTGCTGCATTAATTTTGCTCTTCCTCACTCTTGTACAAGCTGTGTGTTCAATAATTTCCGTTACTTAGATAGATTTAATTGCTTTTAATTAAGTTCTTCCTATTTCATGTGGATGCAAGTGCCAGAGATTTTATATTTTTGCATTGTTGTGGTGTTATTTGTATCTGTTGCTTAAGTCAACATAATTACTATAATAATATTCTACTGCATATTTGTTTATGTAAACATAATTATTGTGATAATTTTCTGCATAATAATTTATCCCAAGCATGTATTCAATTTTCTCGAATAAGACCTTTGTTAATTAGCACCTAATTAATTAATGCCGTGCTACATGAACAATGTACAGCTCCCTTGTCACCCCAAACCCCCCCCCCCCCCACAAAAAAAAAAAAGAGAAAGAAAAAAGGAAAGAAAAAAATGTCAACTCTTACTGCAAAGTGCTAGAGATTTTATATATTCGACAAAAATTTATATGATCATCGATCATCGATCATCATCATCATCTCTGGCGATTCCATCACGGATCAATTAAATATTAAATATTCGATAGACGAGAAATCAGAGATTGACGAAATCTTCTCTCCTATATAGGCATGATAGTTTGCATATATATATATATATATATATATATATATATATATATATATATATATACACATGTATGTATATGTATACAAACGTATATACATATATGTAAGCTCAGCAGCTACTCTATTAATTCATTTCCCGGGGTTGGCATGTAAAGGGTGCTTGTGGAGACAGCTAGATATGATAATTAAGAAGCATATCATATCATATGATATAAATTTGAATTTCATTTAAATTAAACAAGATAATTATGAGAAGAATCTTTTCCAAAATTTGTAATCTTGATTGAACTGGCTCGATTGACTGCTCATAGTCATATCATCTATGTTCGTGTTTGTGTCTGAGTGCATCTATGCGTGTGAAAAAGCTATTTTGCAAAAAATACAAATGGAGAGGGCCATGAGAGATAAAGGAGAGAGGAAGGGGGGAAGGGGGTGGGATGAAGAAACGATCAGATCTCTCTCTTTTTTTTTCCCCTTATAAAATAAGAACACGTTTTTGACTTGTTATTGCAAGCAGTTCATAGTCAAAAGATAATAACACCTTTTGAATTATTGCAAGCAATCCACAGTAAAAAGATAAGAGCGCCTTTTGAATTGCTTAACGAAAAAAAACAAAAAAGGGCTCATGAAGAAGCGATAATAAGATGGAATCCCGGGAAGAAACAGAAAGAAAAAGGGCCCAGCTAGCAGCCCACTTTTCCCGAGTCGCTGTCACGAGGCTGCCCTTGTCCCTTGGTAACCTCTCATGCACATTTATTGTTCTTTGTATTAGGATATCAAGTTGTATATATATGCCCTTCAGATTGTCAAACATTTTGATAAAGACATTACTATTAATTTCTATTAAGTTAGGATATCAAGTTGTATATATATGCCCTTCAGATTGTCAAACATTTTGATACAGACATTACTATTAATTTCTATTAAGAGTTGTTTCTTCTCTGAATTGTATTATGATGGGTAAAATGTACCAAACCCTCATGTGATTCACCAAAAATGCATCTGACCTCCCGTGATTTAAAGTATTCTTTATAACTCCCCTGTGGTACATTAAAAATGCATTGAACCCCCTGCCGTTAAAAAAATTGTTATCTTTAACAATAATATTTTTTTTGAGTCAAAAACTACCCAAACTATCCTTACCCCTTTTTTTAGAAAAGAAGTGTTGCTAAAAAGATTTAAACCCATAACCTCAAATTAAAATAATAAATACTCAAACCATCTAAGATATAAATAATTTATGCTTTAACTTATCACCATAAAATGAATATATCATATGATTTATAACTTTAAAAAAAAAATACTGACTTAGTTATTTGTAATTGCTTTCAAGAAATTCATAAAATGATGTGTATAATTATTAGATATATGACTATCAAAAATGAAATGACAAGATGGATATACTTGTTGAACCAAATCCTTCTGGATGATTTTTTTTTTTTTATAAATTATTATGTTTTGATAACAAAAAAGTCTTTTTTTTTTTGTCAATCAATTAATTGTAACAAAGTTGGATTATATGCATCTTGTCTCTTCTCCCAACTTATTTGAGAGGGGCCGGGGACTAACAGCCTACCCATCAAAATTAATGTCTTCAATACTCTATTTTGATGCTTTGGTTACGTTACGACATGACAAAGGTGGATTTGATTCCATTAAAGTAATTTATATCTGAATAAAAATGTCGTGTAACATTGTTACTTTTTTTTTGTCAATATGTAATGCTGTTACGTTACAACATAACAATGATACAACTTAACTACATAATATTCGTCTCTTTTTTTTAGTTATTGAATTATATGATATATTTATTTATGGTAATAAATTAAAGCATAAATTATTTATAGCTTAGTTAGTTTGAATACTTATTATTTTAATTTGAGATTAAGGGTTTAAATCGTTTTAGCAACACTTTTATGGTTAAAAATAACGATTTTTTAACGACAAAAGGTCAGATGCACCTTTAATAGACCGCAAAGGGGTTATAAAAGATTTTTTGGATAATATGAGAGTTCAATGTACTTTTAATAAACCATAAGAAAGTCTAGTGTATTTTATCCTGTTATAACATATTATAATATATAAACATGAACTTCTTGTTTAAATCATCTATCAACCTCCATGGTCTTCTTAAGCTATCCCTTCAGTTGTTCAATCTTCTCTCATTCATTATAAATTTAAAAAATATTCTAGTTTTATGAGTTTAAATGTTTAATTTAATAGTTTTTTTAACTCTAAAAATTCAAACATTTAAACTTAAAAATCGAATCAAATTCTCATCTTTAACCCAATGGCATAGTTTTCTGGACTTAAAATGGAAAAAAAATTAAAAATCAAGCGAAAAAGGTTTGATTAGTAGAGAAATAAAAATGAGAGTGCATATCATTTTGATTGAAAATGAAGGACAAAAAAGATAGAGTATATATAAAATTATCTAATCAAATAATTTTTTGATTTTAATAATAAAAATTTGAACTCTGAAACTCGATCCGATTCTCTTAACCAGAGGTATTCCCTTCCTATATTTTTCTCATTGGACATACCTGTTCAAAATATGCATTACGCAAGCGTGCATGCTCACGAGCTTCCTCCTGGATTTCAGAATACACATGTTTGCTGCAATCTCAGTATTGTTAAAATATATGTGCGTGAACATAACTTTTCTCCGTTCCTAAAAAAAATTATAAAGAAAGTTAAATTAGTTGCCTGAAAAATATTGCCAACTGCTTCTCCAGTTTCAAGCCAGACAGGAAAATGACGTTCTCGGGGTTGAAACACCCACCACTAAAAAAATTCCTTAATCCTGCCAGCTGCCGCATATAAGAACCAGCCAATCCCTGTGAACTTCTACTTGATTCAACATTTGCATTGGGAGAACCGTTTATGTCGTACTTCCACGTGTCAGAGTCATGTGGTGTCATTTTCTTGACAACGGAAGCATTCCATCTATAGTCCTCTGGTTTACGAATTGAACGCAAAGTCCTCTGGTTTACGAATTGAACGCTGATGAAAGCTGGCTGGCTGCAGATGCTTCATCAATGTATGGCGCGAGAGGGTATCTCATCCTTTCAGCAGATCATCTATTACCACTAACTAATGTATATATGAAGCCGGACTATCCATCCCGTGATAGTGATACAGACAGAACCTTGAGGTTTTATTGACATAATTCACGGATAAGCTTGAAAAAGAAAGAATTATTGTTGATTCCTGGAGATTCATCTTTTCCCATAACCTCAAAAGTCAGGAGTGATGTCATCAGGCAGCTGGTGCTGCCTCTACTGGTGGGCCTGACCATCGGAATTATGTAAAACACACGTCTCTGATCTATCCGAGGTTAATTCCGGTTTTCCTTTTTGCCAGATTCATACAGGAAAAGGGTCTCTACATCAATGTTGCAACTTCAAATGAAGATGTGATGAGTATGGCCCGAATTATTTGACAACAAGAATAGCAAATTTTTTTATTAGTATTTACTTTGTTTACTTTTACCGTAACAATACATAATTAATATGTGTTCTTTTCCTTGTAGTATACTGTTTCCTTTTCCTAGTAATATACTGTTTCCTTATCCTTGTAAAATACTGATTAGGATACTTGTATATTATAAATAGGGGCTAGGACATAGTATTATGGGTGTGAGAGAAACTAGAGTAAGCCTTGTAATATTCGAGATCAATAAAAGAATTATTCTCTACTGCCCGTGGACATAGGCTTCAAGGCCGAACCACGTAATTCTCCTGTATCCGTTTTCTTCTCGTATTCTTCGTGTTTGCATGTTTTTCCCCAACAAACTGGTATTAGAGCTTAGGTGTATTCCGCTGCTTGAGGGAAAAAGGAAAAATCAAAACTCACTGTGAAACCAAAATTCTCAAACCAAACGGTGCCTAACCAAACAAAGATATTTGCTCAGGGAAAAGTGCTCCGATGCTGTCTACGTTGAGCGTTGGTGACTAGAGTGGAAGCTTACGTCAGTGGGCCTTGGTTCGTGTTAGGGTTTGAAGAACAAGTGAAGAAGATAGAGTTCGCGTGCTCTTGAGGTTAGTTTTTTGGGTATTCAGGAATTTTTGCAAATTGGTTCAAGTTTGTAAAGCAGGTTTAGGGTTAGTAGGCTTTGGGTTGTTGGGTTTATTTGGATCGGGCCTGGGTAGTGGCCTTGTCCAACTTTGGCTAGGTCTTGGGTCTTGGGTTAATTAATTTTTTGTTGGCTTAGGTTCTAGGCTAGAAAAATAATAAATTTCTTTTTTGGGTTTGGGCTTAGTTTAGGCCAAAAGAATAAAAAAAAAATTTATTTGGGCTTAGGTTTAGTCCTGAAAAAAAAAAAAATCTGACCAATTGACCTGTTTGACCGCGTTGATCGGGGTTTGACTTTGACCATTGACCATTGATAAAGGGTTGACCGGGTTTCACCAGAGCCTTACCCCACATTTTTTAACGTACTGAGTCTGTTTTTGGGCTCAGTTTTTCCAGATTCTGCTCCGAAGTACGTGTTTAAGGACAGTGTTGACTTTGACCAACAGGTTTCAGGTGTTGACCAAAGTTGACCGGGGGTGTTCCTAAGGTTTATCGACGTGCTGAATCCGTTTTTGCAGTCTATTGAGCCAAATTCTATCCTGAAGTGCGAGTTTTGAGCAAGCGAAGATGTCTTCCACAGGAGAAAAGTTTGAAATCGAGAAGTTTGACGAGAGAATGAGTTTCAGTCTATGGAGGATCAGATTCAAGACATTTATGACAATGCAAGGACTTTGGAAAGTCATTAAAGAAGTGATCCCAGAAAAGACAGAACTAGCAGCAAGAGAAGAACTCGAAGCGACAGTCTTGAGTACAATACATATGTCAGTAACAAATGAAATATTATTGGAGATTGCTGAGAAGACGACAGCAGTTGAGGCTTGGAATACTTTGGTGGAATTGTGTGCATCTAAATATCTCACAAATCATCTCTACTTGAAGAAGCGATTGTATCATCTTAGAATAAAAGAAGGTACATCACTAAAATAACACCTTGATGAGTTTATCTCTTGTTTTATTGCTTTGAAGGATGTGGGTGTTAAAATTGATGATGATGACCAAGCTATGATCGTATTATGCTCCTTACCACCTTCATATATGAACTTTGTGGACATTATGTTGTACGGGAGGGATAAAATTACCTTTGAAGATGTGATTACTTCATTAAAATCGAAGGATCTTCAAATACATATTCCGGGACATAGTGAAAAAGTTCATGAGGAAAGTTTAGTGAGTAGAGGGAGATTGAAGAATAGAGGAGGGTTTTCGGGTAGAAAGAAAAGCAAGTCAAGGTCAAAATCAAGAGCAAGGAAGCTACGTTGTTTCGAGTGTCGTGAAAAAGGTTATATTAAGAAAGAATGTCTAAAACTGAAAAAGGTGGAGAATTCAACTAATGTGGTGGAGAGTGCTAACAGTGATGGAGATAACTCGAGTAGTACCGGGGAAGTTTTGACTGTGAGTGCATCACAGTGGCATAATCAATGGATTCTTGATACTGGTGCAACGTTCCATATGTGTCCTAGGCGTGACTGGTTCTCTTCTTATTCCAAAAGAGAAGGGAAAGTCTTTCTAGGCAATGATCTTTCGTTAATGGTGAAGGGAATGAGCTTCGTAAATATCAAGATGTTTGATAGTATTACTAGATCTCTCGAGTGTTGGCATGTACCTGAGCTGAAAAAAAACTTGATTTCTCGTGGGCATTTGGATTCTCATGGATACAAATTCCGAAGTGAGAATGGTGTTTTAAAGGTGACCAAAGGTGCAATTGTGCTCTTGAAAGGGAACTTGACTGGCGACCTATATGTCCTTCAAGGTAGTACAGTTACAGGTGTTACAGGTGTTGCAGCTGTTACATCCGAGAAGAGTGATAATGACGCTACGCAGTTATGGCACAAAAGGTTAGGCCATATGAGTGAGAGGGGACTGACCGAGCTGAGCAAGAGGGATTTGCTTTGTGGACAAAGAACTGGAAAGCTTGAATTCTGCGAGCATTGTGTCTTTGGAAAGCAAACCAGGGTAAAGTTCAGCAAGGGGCAGGAGAATACCAAAGGTACACTTGATTATATTCATTCTGATCTTTGAGGTCCTAATAAAGTTTCTTTCAAGAAAGGTGCCAGGTATTATATCACTTTCATTGATGCATACTCTCGGATGGTGTGGGTATACTTCTTGAAAACTAAAGATGAGGCGTTTTCAACATTTGTTGAGTGAAAGACGTTGATTAAGAAGCAGACTGGGAAACAGATCAAGTGTCTTAGGACTGACAATGGGTTGGAATACTGCAATAAAGAGTTTGATGAGTTCTGCAGGAAACATGGCATTGTGAGACACCGCACATGTGTAGGGACACCACAACAGAATGGAGTTGCAGAACTCATGAATAGAACTTTGGTGGAGAGAGCTCGTTATATGCTTTCTTATTCTGGCTTGAGTCAAGACTTTTGGGCCGAAGCTGTTAATACAGCATGCTACTTAATGAATAGGTCTCTATCCAAAGCTATTGAATTGAAAACTCCTTTTGAGTTATGGTCTGGTAAGCCTGCTGACTACTCTCGATTGAGGGTGTTCAATTGTCCTGCATACGCTCACGTGAAGGATGGCAAGTTGGAGCTGAGGGCAAATAAATGCATATTTCTAGGCTATGTGTCCGAAAGGAAAGGTTACAGGTTGTGGTGCACAGATCCAAAGTCTCCAGGTTTTCTCATCAGCAGGGACGTGACATTCAATGAGTCTACTTCATTAAACTAAGAAAATGAGAAAGCGGTAGCTGGTTTAGACCACGGTGTCAAAGAGCAGGTGGAGGTATTTACTGATGTTCCAAATGTTCCATCTAGCAATAGTAGCAGTCAAATTCAGTCGACTCAACCAATTGAGGTACATGATCAAAATGTGCTTGAACAACAGAAATACAGCATTGCTATTGGGTGAGAAAGGAGACAGATTAGAGAGCCTCAAAGGTACGGATACGCTGATCTTGTTGCTTATGCTTTGACTGTTGCCAAAATGATTGAAGAACATGAGCTGAATTCATACAAAGAGGCCATATCTGAGAAGATTCTGCTCAGTGGGTGGGCATGAGTAAAGAGATTGAGTCTCTTTATAAGAATCAAACATGGGAGCTTGTTGAATTGCCTAAGGGACAGCGAGTTGTCAGTTGCAAATGGGCTTACAAGAAAAAGGAAGGTACTTCAGGGGTTAAAGGTCCTCAATACAAGGCACGGTTGGTGGTAAAAGCCTATACACAAAGAGAGGGTATTGACTTCAACGAAGTGTTCTCTCCGGTTGTGAAGCATACTTCCATCAGCGTTTTACTTGCCTTGGTTGCTCTTCATGACTTAGAGCTTGAGCAACTAGATGTGAAAACAACATTTTTGTATGATGATCTTGAAGAGCAAATTTACATGAGTTAACCGAAAGGGGTATGTAGTTCCTGGTAAGGAGAACCATGTTTGCAAACTGAAAAAGTCCTTGTATGGGTTGAAGCAGTTGCCTCAGCAATGGTACAAGAGATTTGACACATTCATGGTAGGTGCTAGATACACAAGGAATGTCTATGACAGCTGTGTGTATCTCAAGAAGCTTCCAGATGGTTCGTTCGTGTACTTGTTGTTGTATGTCGATAATATGCTTATTGCTGTGAGAAGCATGTCTGCCATCGACGAATTAAAAAAGCAGCTAGGTGAAGAGTTTGAGATGAAGGATCTTGGAGCAGCGAAGAAGATTCTTGGCATGGAGATTCACAAAGATAGAAACGCTGGGAAGTTGTTCTTGTCTCCGCAAAGTTATATTGAAAAGATGCTGGAGCGTTTTGGGATGCTTAAAGCAAAGTCTGTGAGTGTGCCGCTTACTACTCATTTCAAGTTGTCTGCAGTTTTGTCACCTAAAACTGAGGAGGAGGTGGAGCATATGTCTCATGTTCTATATTCGAGTGCTGTTGGTAGCTTGATGTATGCTATGGTGTGCACTCTTCCTGACATTTCACTTGCAGTTAGTGTTGTGAGTAGGTATATGGCATCACGTGGGAAAGCACATTGGGAAGTGGTGAAACGGATAATGAGATATTTGCGTGGCACTGCGAATGTAGGTTTACTGTTTAACAAGATGATTGGAGATTGCGCAAGGTTGGTAGGTTATTGTGATTCAGACTTTGCAGGTGACCTTGATAATAGAAGATCTCTGACGGGTTACGTGTTTACTCTCTCTGTATGTGCTATCAGCTGAAAAGCGACATTACAGTCTACTGTGGCATTGTCGACTACTGAGGCGGAGTACATGGCAATTGCAAAAGCTGTGAAGAAGGCCATGTGGTTACAAGGCTTGGTTCGTGATCTTGGATTGCAGCAAGATACAAGTACAGTCTTTTGTGATAGCCATAGTACAAGCCATCTGACGAAGAATCAGATGTATCATGAGATGACTAAACACATTGATATCAAATATCACTTTATTAGAGATGTTGTATCACAAGGAATCATATCGGTGCACAAGATATCTACCCATGAGAATCCAGCAGATATGATGACTAAGGTGGTTTTAGTCAGCAAGTTTAAGCATTGCTTGGATTTGGTTGCTATTTGCGGTGTGGAGCGTTGAGCCCTTAGGGGCAGTTGGCAGCAGGGATGATGGTGTGTTGATTGGAGGATACGTGCCAAGGTGGAGATTTGTTGAATGTGGCCCGAATTCTTTGGCAACAAGAATAGCAAATTTCCTTCTTAGCATTTACCTTGTTTGCTTCTACTATAACAATACATAATTAATATGTGTCCTTTTCCTTGTAGTATACTGTTTCCTTTTTCTAGTAATATACTGTTTCCTTATTTTTAT
This sequence comes from Cordia subcordata, assembly GCA_028554755.1. Lineage (NCBI taxonomy): Eukaryota > Viridiplantae > Streptophyta > Magnoliopsida > Boraginales > Cordiaceae > Cordia > Cordia subcordata. Next base: position 9,944,075 of record JAPTOF010000006.1, on the reverse strand, counting down.
AGAATATTGATTAGGATACTTGTGTATTATAAATAGGGGTTAGGACATAGTATTATGGGTGTGAGAGAAATCAGAGTAAGCCTTGTAATATTCGAGATCAATAAAAGAATTATTCTCTATTGCCCGTGAACGTAGGCTTCAAGGCTGAATCATGTAATTCTCCTGTGTCCGTTTTGTTCTCATATTCTTCGTGTTTGCATATTTTTTCCCAACAAGATGCATCAGTTCTGATGATGCAACTTGTATTAGCCATTCAGCCGAACCCTGCAAGAGAGAATCTTAGGGTTACAACTTCCACTTGCAACCAAATATTCAAACCACCCGAGATTTTTACATAAATATTTTCTCCGACAGAATAACCATCTTATTCAATCAGATAATAACTGAAAAGTATAAACTAATGAAAAACTAGGCATATGTGACATTACGTGCGCTAAATAGCTATAAATCATGTCGCAACTGCGCAACTGAGAAGTACAAACTAATGAAAAGCTAGACACATGTGGCATTACATGTGCTAAAATAGCTATAAATCTATTTGAGGCACGCAACTAAAAGAACCTCAATTACGCTAAAAACGTTAATATCATCTCAGGTAAGTCAAGTAATAACCAACTGCAAGTAATCATATTGCATTAGTACGCGAAAAGTTAACCTAAATGCAAGTCAGTTAATAAGTTCAAGTCCAAACAATCAGTTACTAAGACCAAGACTCTCATACTCATTGACAAATTTTCAGTGTGTTTGGTATAAATGAACTCCACAAAATAATCCTTTTTTTTTTTTAAAGTTTAGTATGGTTCCTTTAAAATATGGAATTCGTTTATAAATCCAAGATTTATAAATCTTGGATTTACTCTATTTATATTCAAATCTTAGTTCAAGATGTGAAATTTGTAATTTCATAAAAGCCAAATCCACAAAAAAAAAATTTAAAAGACAAAACTATTCTCAAAAATTATAATATAATACAATATTATCCTTCTTTATATAAATTTTAATATAATGGCTGTATGTGCTATGAGTATGTATTTTGAGGAGAAACTGACGTGTTATGATCTTTTCATTAATTCAACCATGGGCTGTATATGGTGTAATTTGTTTTCGGGTTTAAGAAGATAGCAAATTTGCCATTCTTGCTTCGAAGCTAAAATTGAAGCCGAAGAATATGGTGATTTCAAAGCTAACTAAGCTGATGAATATGGCAATCTCAGTTTACTCCAATAGCCTCCCTACTTTTTTATTCTCTATCTATAATTTCACTTTTAATATTTTCTTATTTATATTTAACACGTATTATCTTATTATAATTTTTTATTAAAAATCTTGAACATAATAGTAAAAACTAGTTATTACAATTAATATTTAATTTTTATAATTAGTTTTTTAATTTATTTTCTTTCCATCAATCTCTCTTTTGGGTCAAATCGGTTGTTTTTTTTTTATTTTTTTAATACGTGTCATCCTATTATAATTTTTTATAAAAGAATCTTAAATATAATATTAAAAATTTTAATTATTAACATTGATTGTACAGAAGCTCAACAAATTTGACAAGGCAAAAATTAATGTGGTGTGCTCCGTAAAATAAGAAGACTTTTGGCAAGGCTTTTTGGCAGGAACACAAGTGATTAACTCTTTAAAAATGAGGAGGAATGGACATTGACAATGACGGTTGGATCAAATTGTATATATGCCCTTTAGATATGTGGGAAATGACCAAAAAAATAAAAAAGATTAGGCGAGTAACGGTGACGTTTTGGTCTGATCAGAGTGGACGCGACAAGGGGTTACATTTCGCATTATTGATCTCTAAGCCACGGCTTATTTACCTAAACAATATATATATAAAAAAAATCCCAAACTAACATATTTTGAAAAAGGCTTTCCCAAAGTAGTACTTTTACCAAATAATTTGGAACAAGAACATTTAATTTTTTGCCAAATGATTTGGCAGCGGGGAGATATAATTTTGCCAAATGATTTGGCAGGGGGAGATTTGGTTTAGTTTTCGCCAAATGGTTTGGCATCAGTAAGTTTGCTAAATTATTTGTCACTGAGAATTTTCTTTTTTCAATTTTTTTCTAGATGCCTAATTATTTGGCATCTAAATATATAATTTTTTGAAGTTGGTTAATCATTATGCGCTTGTAATTTTTTAATTTAAAAAAGAAATATATTGTAAAAAAGAAAATTTCTGGGAGCCAAACTTAAAAATTGACTATTTGGACTGTGCCAGACTTAAAAATTGACTGCTTGGACTGTTGGACGTGGAATAAATTAATGCAGTTTGGTGATGATTTTTCATTTCTATAGCAGGCACTACAGGTTTTGCTGCAATCTGCCATAATAATGCCTTTCTGGTGAATGGTAGTACGGTTGATTTCATCCCTCGTCTATGTATATGCAGGCTCGTTTATCACGAAAAATAATTTAGTCTTAATATGTTGTTTATTAGATTACGTACAAAATAAACTCGTGTTCTTAAAAATTATTTAAAAAAGATCCCCTCGTGATTTCAAAAAAATTAGATGCGACATTTCATTTACCGGGTGTACCGTAAAACTTTTCTAAATAAAAAAAGATGTTCACAACTCTCTATACCACGCGATTTAACATGTGATTTTCGTCGAACCAATTAGGTTTTAGCATCATATCCAATATGCATTCCCTTAACTTTAATGATCAATTTGAAATGCATAACAGGTGTCTCTTAGTCATCAATCGTGGACAGAATCATATGGTGATATCAATTTCTTCCTTTTTCCACATCATCCAAAAAACCTAGTCCCATCGACATCTCAATCCAATTGGACAACATGTCCGCCTGCCTACTAACATGAGGCTCCAGAGGATAAAAAAGAAAAAGAAAGAAAAATTTCACGTGTCAATGCCCAATGGTTAGATGCCTTAAAATCTCTTTTTAAAAAATTTAATTTTGTGCTAAATGGTTAGACGTAAAAAAAAAATTACAAGAGCCTAACAACTAGGCAACTGCAAAAAAAGCAATTATTCACTGGTGCAAAATGTTTAGATGCCTGAAAGAAACTTGTTTGCGCCTCGCGATTAGGTGAATAAATGTGGGAAAAATAATAACAACATATTGTAAAAAATTTAATTTTGTTGTGTAACGGTTAGGTGCCTTTAAAAAAAATTAAAAATAAAATATCAATTTCGATGCTAAATGGTTAAGCACAAAAAAAGAAAAAGCAAAATTGCGAGCACCTAATGATGTGGCGACTATAGAAAAAAATTTATTCACAAGTACCAAATAGTTAGGCGCCTAAAGGGCAAAAAAAAAAGAAAAAAAACTTGTTTGGGCCTAACGATTAGGTGAATAAATGGCCGAAAAAAAATAACTTATTTTAAAAAAATAATTTTGGTGCCTACAGTTCGGTGCCCTTAAAATAAAAGTAATCAATTTTGGTGCTAAATATTTAGGGGCAAAGAAAAATTGCAAGTATATAACAATTAGGCAACTATTAGAAAAAAAAAGTTATTCAGATGCCAAATGGCTAGGTGCCTTAAAAAAATTGGGAAAAAAAATCTTCTTGGTGCTAATTTATTTAGCAAAATTTCCAGTGCCAAACCATTTGACAAAAACTAAACTAAATTTTCCCCTGCCAAATCATTTGGCAGAAATTTAAATGTTTCCTAACAAATCATTTGACAAATGTGCTATTTTAGAAAAGCCTCGTCAGAATATATTAGTTTGGAAATTTTCTCTTTCTTTCATATTATTTAGGTAAATAACCCCTAAGCCGCCGTGTGAATGCATACGGGCCAAAACGTCTATCACTCACCTAGTATTTTTTTTTTTTTTTAGTCATTTCCCACTCACCTAGTGAATTATATATGTATATAATATATATATAATGGGTTACATTTTATATTACTGGATCTTTAAGCTGCCGTGCGAATGCATTTCTGTTCTCCCATCTGCCATTCTATTGTAGTGAAATAACGAAGGTTATAACTACACCATTATGTGCTTGCTAAAGTTTTTCTTTTTCCTTTTAGTTTTAGTACCCAATGATTTCACTTAATTTTATGTTAAGGTTCATTATTTTGAAAAATTATTAATATAAGTTATTAATGTTTCATTAATATAATTAAATTGATCTCCATTATTTCAAAAAGGTGTAATACATCTTGACGCTCATGAACTATGGAACATGGGACAATCTAATTCCTAAAGTATTAAAACATTGTTTATAGTCCCTAAACTATTATTAGTTGGACAATATTAATCCATTTAGGGCTTGTTCGGCAAATTTAGCTATTGGAGTAGCTGATAGCTGTTTGAGTAGCTGATAGCTGTTGTATTTTAGCTGTTAGCGGATAGCTGTTTAACTAGCTGATTGAACAAAATATGTTCGGTAAAATTAGCTGTTAGGTTAGCTAATGAATGTTAAATGACGTAGAATGACATTGATATCATATTATTATTATTATTGTTATTATAATAATTGTAATTACTATTACTATTATAGGAATAAGATAATATATTTCATAGATATTTATTCTCATAATCATATTTTAATATTAAAGTATAACTAATTTTTTGATAAAAATTTATATCAATATTACAAAAGTTAATTTTAATACATTCAAAATTATTTTGTAAAAAAGAAGGTACTAATAAAACTTATGCTTTTAGTAATGTTGATTATATAGAAATTAAAATTTATTTTTATATTATTTCTTTTTTATATTTGTGAAAGAAAAAGTAAAAATATAGAGAGAGATTGGAGAAAGAATAGAAAAATCAAAAAATGCAAAAAGGGTATAATTGCTCAAAAAAAACATGAAAAGCTAAAAGCTACCTAAAACGTTAAAATTTTTAGCTTTTGAGAAATGCTAGTTGAAACGTTAAAAGCTACCTAAAAAGCTACTTAAAACGCTGGTTTACCGAACAGCAATAATTTAGCAAAATAGCGTTTTGACCAGTCAAAACGCTAAACGTTACTTGAAAAGCTGTTACCGAACACGCACTTAGGTTATTCAGGGTTAACTCCTTATATAATCCATGAACTACAACACTTAAGATAATTTATCCTTGAATTATCAGAATGCGTCTTTTAATCCCTAGACTACTAACAATTGAAAAATGTTAGTCCATTTAATAGATTCCGTCCAAAAACTAACAAGGCAAAAAAAAATTTCTCTCATATTTTCATTGTCACGTACTTTTCTCGCATAATTTCTAGTTAATTTTATTTATAAATAGTCCCCATTATTTTATTTATTTATTTATTTCCAGAAGAGAAAGACCCATAATGCTGAGTATATATACAAACTCCCTAAACAATAAGAAAAAGACTTTGGCAATAATTTAAACAATAAGAAAAGACTTCCGCGTGGTAAACGTTAAATTTTGAAAAGAACCATAACACAAGATATATTACTATTCAATCAATGGCCCGGCGGCCTGTTTGCGTATTTCTCTTATTTGGTTGTAGTAAAGAGTTTGCTTCGTTTTGAATTTTGCGTTTAATGTCAGACCATTGCTTTCGTGTATATGTTTGAGTGCTTGTTATCATGGCGATAGTGTTTGCCAAAAATTATTCATTGTACTTCTAAAGTTCCCTGTGGAGTTTATTTTAGTCCTTAACATTTATTCCAAAGCTTATTTCAATCTCTAATGTTTTTTTTTGCTGGGCAATTGTAATCTCTAATGTTGGCTAAATGATTTCAATCCTAAATTATATAATAAATATATATATGTTAAAGGGTGTTTGATTTGGCTTTTTTTTTCCTGGTCAAATTTCCTTAAAACTCAATTTAAACTAATTGAAGCGTTTACTTTAATAAGAAAAGTGTATTTTTTAATGTAGCTTTGAGCAAAAAATAAAGAACTGCTCACCCTTATTTTCCACTTTTTATGACTTTAAATACTTAAAAAAAAAAAGACGACTAGAACATTTTGAAACAACAACGAATAACTTGAGAGAATAAAAAAAGAATGGGGTCTAATTAATGTTCGAATTGTCTTTTAAAACAATAAGAAAAGACTTTGGCAATTTAAATAATAAAAAAAGACTTGGCATTTTAAACAACAAGAAAAGAGTTTGGCAATTTAAAAATAAAATAAAAGGGTAAATAACATCGTATCCCCTGCGACTAGTCGAAAGTGCATATTTTTAATCCCCGTAGTCTCAAAACACCCTAGGAACCCCTTGTGGTTCTCAAAAATTAAGCTCAAGTGAACCCCCCCCCCTCCCCCCAATCAAAAATTCCGTTAGTTTTAATCGGATGTGTAACACACGTATTAGTTTTAATCGGATGCGTAACACACATACCAGGACTGCTACTGAGTTTAATTTTTTTACTGCTAAACTTCATTTTGATCAAAAATGGGGGAACAAAAAAAATAATAATAATGTCAGCTCCTACAGCCAGGTCGTCCTAAATTGTCCGTGCATAAGCTTCCCTCAACTGGCTCACTTTTATCAGCAGACGAGTTGGAATTTGCGTCTCGTAAGCACTAATCTAGTTGTCGCTATAAACATATGCCCAAATTGCCATGACACGTTACAGTAGAGTAAACTTTTCTCTTATTTTTTTCTTTTCCCCTTTTTGGTCACAATTTCTTTTTTCTTTCCTTGGGTCAAATTTCTTGTCACAATTTGTCACTTGATCAAATGCATATTACCAAGTGCCAATCTCATCCCCGTAGATTCATTAACTACTTTTTTTAAAATTTTGCATGGTGGACTTTCCAATCCATTTAGATGAATTATAGCATGCTATAGAAAGGAATGCAACACAAGGCAAAAAGATAAGGTAAAAACTTACAAACCTAGTGGCTACGAAACTATTACTTCGACTGCCCAACAAGTACACCTCGTACAAATTCCCGTGTTTTACTTTATCTCTTTTTTGTACTTTTTTCTACTTTTCCTTTGCAGATTTCCTCTGCTCCCATTTCTTCCCATTTACAGATACAAAAACGTTTTTTTCGTTTCCTTTTTTTTTTTTTTTCTTTCTCCTTTTTACCTTTTCTAAAGATGGTTTACTGATTCTACGGATCATGCTATGTCAAAACCGTTTACCTTCTTGATTCAGTATATTAACTCTGAGAAGCCCCGGCTGCGGCTCAGAGTAGTGAAGCCCCTCTTCCTCCAGGAGGTATTGCTGAACAGCATTAGGAAGTGTAGCAGGCATTCGTGAACCCCTAGTGTGGTGTCCCGTTCCAACACAAATATAAGCCTGCATGCGCTGACCTGTTGACCTGGCTACGTTCCTCAATGCAGCCAACTCACGCTTGAGAACATGAATTGCTTCACTTACATGCACCCCATGCAGGTCTATTATCCTCCCTTGACCTCTGCTACTGGCCTGCATCTCTGGACTAACTGGATTCCTGCAATCAAATATTCACACGAAGATGGTGACTTTAGCATACATGGCTCATCAAATCAAAAGGGGATGATTAAACCATCAATATTGCCAGCCATCACGTAGCCACACAAGACTCCACCGATTAAACAGACCTCATTTACCAATTAGTCTTCACAAGAACTAATTACATGGCATGGAAGAAGCAAGAACCACAATCAGGTGTTGATACTCATATGACAATCAAGATAGTGCAGTAAGAAGTAAGTACATTAAAACCAAGAATTAGAAAAATTAAGAGGACAAAAATCAGAAGAGGAGACGCATCCATCCTCTTAATTAATTTGTATTCCATTTTAGGAGAGAAGGCATCAATCAATGCACAAGATCTGATATGAGTGAACAGTTGAAGTATAGGCACGGAACAAACAAACCTTCGACAAAAAATTGATTCTTGAGCCTTCCCATGAGCTGCTTTCATCTGCAAGTTGTGCAACTGCCCTTTTACACTCAGTTCCTTAGCTAAAGCCTTGTTACCTATGAGATATGCTTGCCATGCCTGTTTACAAAGAAGAAGATTAATTTCACCAAACATGGAAGAAGTGTTATATTATAGACTAAAGAGAGCAAGTGCTTTAATTCCTTGCAGTAATTAGTGCAGGTATTACAGCACATTCTACAAGTAGATGTTGGTCCAGTCATGCTCAGATTTAATCTAGCATATAGATGGCACAAGTCTGTATAAGCACATAGTTGGATAAGCATCAGTGACTAAAATTAAAATAATAGATTATAGATGTCTGTCTTTTATTTTTCTCTTTTCCTAAAAGGCCAAAACAACTGCTTACTCATCCGATCATACCATCTGCCAGTAGCATAAAGGATCAAAACTGAAGAATCCTCCAAGAAAATACCCAAGCGAGTAAATAGTTCAGAGGCTTCGGGATCAAAAAGGTTTAGCAAACATATGGTTGGCTTCCACAGCAGCAACTCATGTTGCTTGCTCTAAATATATTATTTTGTCATATTTCTCATCAGAAAGATAAGATACATGGGAAGATAAAAAAGAGGACCAGAAATTATAAGCTCAGAGAAGACAAAGCAAAAGTTTACTATCGAGAAAGTCCCATTTCAATTAGTAAGGGCCATAAGTTAAAAAGGAACTCATATTTTTCCATTATCAACAGAGCCATCACCACAGCATAGAGAAAAGAACAAGTTCAGTCCTCCTGGATACACAAAAAGCCCAAGGAGAAAAGGCAACTGAGCAACAGTAGCACACAAATAGTCTATAAAACATGACATTTGCATCATATTAATAATGTACACAGGCCGTTGTAGTGTCCAATTCAAGTAATTGGTACAGTGAGCTTTACGGTGATCATAGAAATGAATAAGAAAACGATCAGCTTAGTCTTCCTCCCTATGTCTTGGAGGACTGCGGCCCAAGGAGTGAAACATTAACTTAAAAAAAAGGTTCTATTCCCTGCATGTCTCCCCTATATTGGTTCCTTTCCTATATTTTTCTCATAGGACATACCTGTTCGAAATATGCATTATGCAAGCGTGCATGGCCACGAGCTCCCTCCCGCATTTCAGAATACATGTTTGCTGCAATCTCAGTATTGTTAAAGTATATGTGTATTAAATAACTTTTCCCCCTTAATAAAAATTTATAAAGCAAGTTAATTTTGTCGCTGAAAAATATTACCAACTACTTCTCCAGTTTCAAGCCAGACAGGAACGCAATGTCCCCGGGGTTGAAACCCGTCACCAAAAAGTCCTTTGTCCTGCCCGCTGCTATAGGAACCAGCCAATCCCTGTGAACTTCTACTTGATTTAACATTTGAATTGGGAGAACCATTTCTGTCATACTTCCACATGTCAGAGTCATGGGGTGCCATTATCCTGACAGTGGAAGCAAAATCTATGGTCCCCCTGGTGGGAACATAAGAGCTAGACTTGAAAAGCACACCACCCATGCTAGAAGGCTGATGAGAATGTAGATGATGTTGGAGTCCATGACCAGAAAATTTTTCCATGCCAGTTTGACCATCTGCGGCAGAAAGTGCAGGGAAATCCAGTGCACTAAGGTTTGGATCTGACAAAGCCTTTGAACTCAGGTTCTTGTTCAGATCACTATCAAACTGGAGCTGCAGGACAAATAGATTATAGTTAAAATAGAAGAATTAGAAGGTATCAGTCTTCGCAAAGAGATTAATAATTGCTTGAAAAATATACGTATCATTTAGAGCAACCAGACATGCAACCCCAAAAGAAAAATCTTAAAATTCAGTAATAACTAACAATAAGGTTCACCAAGATGAGAATATGAAGAAAAGGTATGGCAAGAAATCTAAAACCAAAATAATATAATCATAGAGTAGCATCAAACGGGGAGAGAGATCTAGCATCTATAATCTGTAATCCGATCTTAGACCTCAAATTTTTAATAAACTCATGTTCTGTACAAAAATTTCTGAGTGAATCAGTTTATCAATTCCATTCCCCTGAAAGGTGTGCCCCTTGAACTGGTAGCTTATATAAGAATGTGTCACCACATTTTCCTTTAAAAAGCAACTGGTCCATGCCAAAGAGCCATCAAACGAGTTCCTACCTGCAATTAGCATGAAAATGCCATCCAGCTCATTAGAAAACTCACAGCATCTATCTCAGTTTCTCAAATGTGGAATAGCATTTAGACCCACTGAAGTACCTACAGATTTTGTTCAAACTTCAAATAGTATTTGAATCCGAAAATAAGTGACATCTTTTAGCTCACACTCAAGATGCATGTATATGTGTATGTATTTATGTTAAATTTATGTATCAGTGTCTGAAAATCTATTTTCCTTGTTGCTTCTTGTATACCAATGCTCGGTGACAAAGAATGTGCTCAATACCACAGGATAAGAGCATTGCACGCAAGCAGTCACAAAATTAAATAGCCACTAGCACCCACACACCCTGTCCTCCCCTCTTCCTCTATTTCTCATCCTAGATACGGAATCCTATTATTCCCATTAAATGCCATTTGTTCTTCTCTTAAAACAAAAAAATATTACCAAATCTAGATTTCTTGCATTCTTTCTAACATATGAAGAATGAAAGTATGCCCTAATCAATCCAAAGACCCTAGATGAAGACTAGCTTCATTAATTGGAAATGCCAGGAATCTCCTTAAAAGAATTGGTGTAATTATTGAGTCTCAACTATCAAGTAGCGGGGACAAGAGATACAGCCAAAATTGCTCATATCCTGATCATAACACTCCCAACTGTAATGTGAACAAAGATTTTTGAACTGCACAAGACATTCCCGGAAATATGTGGATGCTTTAATAACAGGCTGGAATTTTAGTTACTCACCGCATTCAACACCTAAAATAACAAACTATGCAACTCCTCTGCAGTTAAGAAAACCATACCTCAAGCTGAGTAAGTATCTCAATTGTCAAATTCAAGTCGCCTCCAGTAGCACAGTACATCTCTGCCAGACTTTCAGCTGAAAGACCAGGGAACTGGGAAGCTAAAACTGGAAGAGGGTTAATATCTGCATAATCTGAATATGGTTGCACGGTTGGCATGTCAGCCACAAACCCATGTCTTGAACTTCCATTACGCAGAGGGCCCCCCATGCTATTTGCAGGAAGCTGGTCATTATTTATGAATTGATTGTCCCAAGGTTTAGTTGGCAAATGTTGATGAAAGCTGGCTGCAGATGCTTCATCAATGTATGAAGCGACAGGATATCTCATCCTTTCAGCAGATCTATTACCACTAATGTTATGAGCAGATAATCCTTGCTGCCCCTTCAACCATAAGCCACTATCCGGTGATACAGAGAACCTTGAGGTTTTATTGACATCATTCAGGGATAAGCTTAAAAAAGAATTATTGTTGATTCCTAGAGATTCATCTTTTCCCAAAACCTTAAAGTCAGGAGTGATGTCATCAGGCAGCTGGTGCTGCCAGTGCTGACAGGCCTCATCATCTGAATTATTTGAAACAGATGTCTCTGGCCTCTCTAAAACTGCTTTTCCAAATGTTGAATAGGAAGAGGTAACAGGTCTTGATGGGGAATCAGTTGTGCTAGTGTTTTCAGACGATGATCTGAGAGCAAAGGGAACAAATGCTGCAGCATTTGGGTTCAAGAAAGTTGACTTAAATGTTGGAAGATTTTTGTCACTGGCAGGAGCCCCTTTTCCCAACAAGTTCATTCTACTGTTAATTGGGGTTTTCCTTTTTGCCAAATTCATACAGGAAAAGGGTCTCTACATCAATATTACTACTTCAAAAGAAGACGAGTTCTGATGATGCAGCGTGTTGAGCCATTTAGCCGAACCCTGCAAAACAGAATATTAGGGTTACAACTTCCACTTGTAACCAAATATTCCAAGATTTTAACATAAATATTTTCTCCAACAGAAAAACCATCCCATTCAATCAGATAATAACTGAAAAGTATAAGCTAATGAAAAACTAGGTATATGTGACATTACATGTGCTAAATAGCTATAAATCATGTCAGAACTGAGAAGTACAAACTAATCAAAAGCTAGGCAAATGTGGCATTGCATGTGCTAAATAGCTACGGATCTATTTGCAGCTTGCAACTAAAAGAACCTCAATTATGCCAAAAAAAAGTTAATATAATCTCAGGTAAGTTAAGTAATAACCATCTACAAGTAAGTTAATGAGTTCAGGTCCAAACAATCAGTTACTAAGACCAAGACTATCATACTCATAGACAAATTTAGCATATAACTCACCAAAATTCAACAAAAACAAAAACTAAACGACTTATAATCCATTTTATTAAAACCCTTAAAATGAATACTCATAAAACAGATATAATATCAGTAAAACAGCCAAAGTACAATCTTGAAACGTTTATTCACAGCTCACGTTATTAGATTTCCATAAATCCAAAACAAACTGATAATTCAACAAAATAAAACAATAACTCAAGCAACAAAAATCAAAATTAAATATAAAAAAATAAAGAACTACAAAGACAAAAAAGAAGATTTGGGTCATTGTAATTTACCTGCACACAGCTCTAAGATTGCAGAAACCATATCTAATGGATCCGTAGCGCCAGATAAAGAGAGTATGAGGATAGCAAGAAAGTGAGAAACACAGAGAGATTTGAGAGAGAAGAGTGCGAACACAGAAAAAAAGATTATTACTTTTCTATTTTTTAGTTTGTATTAATTTGATGTCCTTAGGGGTGTGAATTAAAGAAGATATTTTTTTCACTTCTCAGTTCTCTCTATGTTTATCCCTTTCTATCATTATCCTCACTCTTCAGTCTTCAGGCCATTCTTTTTTTTTTTTGTATTTTCCCTTTCTGTTTTCCTTTTTCTCCTTTCCCTTTTTCCTGCTTCCTGGGGTAAGGAGATGCGTAGCGAAAGAAGACATGCCACATGCCACACGCCACACTTTTTTGCCAAGTAAATTATGCCATAGATTTTTTAAATTATCATATTTTTATTATTTTAAAATAATAGAAATAATTAAATTAATTCCCATTATTAGAAAGTATTTATATTTATGCTTAACATTTCACAAATTGATTCAAATTAGGGTCCATTGTTTCAATCATTTTTTGTATAATAGGGCCTAATTTAGATTAGTTTATAAATTATTGAGAATTATTATAAGTACCTTTAAATATTGAAAACTAATTTAATTAAATTATTGGCTAACTTATATAAAATTTTGAATTGTATATTAATATTTTTTAAATGCAATGGTAGGTGATGAATGATAAAAGCTTGCTGCCCATGTGATAGGTTTAGGTATACACATGACGGGCTCAAGTTCAACGAAATTTTGATTGAAAAAAAAAAAGATTTGAAGCAAGATTTAAAATAACAACTTTACTAGATCATATAAATAAATGTATATATATATATATATATATATATCTATATATCCATAAAATGGTCGAGAGAATACCTATAATCTACATTAATTTGGCTTTCACGTCTTGTTCCTGAAAGTGTACATATAAAGAAAATTTACAAGTATTAGAAATAATGTCCACTAAAAGAGGGGAAGTCACTAGATTTGGAAGCCTAAAGTCAAAATATAATATGAGACCTTCTATATTTTTTAGTGATATATTTAAGATTTTAACAAAAAATAAAATATACTCACAGAAATATCAATTTAAAAATTAATGCAAATAAAAGATATTTAAAGGTTAACCTGATAATGAAAGTATATTTGCAAAAGAAGATTATTTCTTGAGAGCCCTTTAGGATTTAGTGAAATGATAGCGCTTCTCAATAAGAAATAAAATGATTATATATATTTGTTCTTTGCCTTGTCATGGAGAAAGAAATTCAGTAAAAACTAGAATAGAGTATTATTGAGAAGAAGACTGCAATTCTTTAGAAAATTGTAAAGATTCAAGGGAAGAAAATAAATAAATAAGGGTTGTGGAAAAGGCATTCTGCTAGCTATCGGCACGCAACGTTTACAAGATGCTATTAGGGGGAAAGATCTACTGAAATACTACAATATTCTGAATGAGATTAAACAATAAATTACTAATGTAATTATAATAAATAATTTATAATTATTGTATTTTATTTCTAATTTTATAATGTTATGCAAAAATTCTCGTTCACTCAATGAGCCCTTACCCTAGAAAAGTCTAGAACATAGAAAATTATAAATGTTTTCGTTCTGTAAGAACAACACGTGATCAACCAAGCATGCATGGACATTGACAACTTGTCCACCTGGCTAGGACAAAACATGGAAGTGATAAGGCACGCATGTTATCACGAAGTTCCGCTACTTTTCACTTTCTTTCTCCCACCCGATTAAGTATCAAATGTAACCTAAATTCCAAACTTCTAACATTTTAGTTTTATTCACATTTTCCATGACATTAAATTTAGCAAACAAAATCTTGTATTCAAGGCGTTGTTTATCTTTGTTATTTTTATATCCAAAAGAAAAAAGAAAAGTAATAGCCAAAAAATTAATAAAATCATTCAAAATATGAGTCTACTGTAATAAAACAAAAAATTACAAAAAAAAATTCAAAACAAGAAAAAAAAAAAAAAGATAAGAAGCTATTTATTTTACAAATATCCCATTATGCACACTATTACTGAAATTTAAATTTACTTTAGAATGAACTTTTCTAATATATACATCTCAATGTATTCTTTTCTATCCTAACACATTACTTTTCACATCCAACTAACCATTTAAAATTAAAAACAAAAAGTTAAAAATGTTGTAAAAATCAACACATTAGATGTGTCGAAATAAACATTCCTCGGTAATAAAAACCCTTTGCACCACACCGTGCAAATATATAAACATATGTACATCGTTTGCGTATCGAGAAAGGATTGTCTCAAATAGCTGCCCCTAACCCTCAAGGAGATAACATATTATAAACCAAGAAAGTGACACTCTTAGCTATACAAAGATTACGTGTTGATTTATATATACAACATGCCATGATTTTGGAGAAAATAGTCATAAATCTGGTAAACGTAAGCATACTTTTTTCAAAGTCAATAAAAGGTAACCAACCGTCATGTGAGGGAGCTAGGAAAAGATTAAAGGGCGGTAAGCAATTGAATGTGATACGACCTTTCTTGTCAACATCATATCTTAATCCTATAAATTAGCATAACATAATGGATTACAAATTAGGTTAGTCTTAGGATAAGTAACTATCTTGAATCTAGCTAGATATTTTTGCTGTCTATATTCTCCAGTAAAATTAGATAGACTTCACCTTCTAGTTACCATGTTTAGAATAACTTTTAACGCTTTAACCAAGAATACTGCTTCAGTTATTATTATTTGGTAAAATAGTGTTGTATATAGTTAGTGTTTGAGATAGTTTTTAGTATTTAAAATAATTTTTGTAATTTTTAACTTTCAAGTAGGGGTTAGCTTTTTTTCCCTATGTTACCCTTATCTTATTTCTCTTTCATTTTTATCTCATCTTTTTCCCTCTATCTTATCTTTAATTCTTTATGAGTTTCCTTTTTTCCTATAATATTATTATGTCTTATTTCTATTTTCTCTGTCCTAACCTTAATATTTTTATCCTTTTTTCTCTATCGTATTTCTCTATTCAAAAATGATAATGATGATGATGATGATAACAATAATAGTAATAATAATAATTAAAAATATATATCTTATTTCAGTAGTAACATAATAATAACAATAATGTATTATCTTATTTCAATAACAATAATAACATCACTAAAGTCATATCAATGTTTTTTTTATGTTGTTTTAAATTTATCAGCTATTCCAATCACTACTTTACCGAACACATATTTATCAATCAATTAATTAATTAACCAATTAAATACAATAACTATCATTTACCTAAACAATTATTAGCTACCTAAATAATTATCAATTATCTAAATAGCTAATTATGCCAAACAAGATTTTAATCTTAACATAGGAGGAAAAGCATACATTTAGAAAGTGTAATAATTAATCTATTAGCACATAGCTATTATTTTGAAATTGAAGAGAATACAAGCATGACTTGTAATACCTTTTCATAAGGTATTCCATACATTGCATATATATGGAGAAGCAAATTAGTTTGGATTGATTTACTAATTTTAACTTACCCCAAATTTTGTTGGGGAACACCAGGTGGATTATGCCCCGTGTTGGAGTGGGATGTGAAAGAAATACTATCTTACCAATTAGACTTCCCTTTAAACAAAAACCAAAATGAGAGAAAAAAAGAAAAAGAAAAAGCCTGAAGGACCTCAATTACATGATTATCGATAACACATGGGTTATTCGCAACTCAACAGTTTGTTGTTTCGTGCCTTCGAGCCTGTTTGGTTTTGTTTATTTGTAATTTATAAGTTTCTAAGAAAAACAATATTCTTTATATATTTTTTATTATTTATAACTTATAAGTTTCGAATAAATTTAGTCAAAGAAGCTGTTAATCAAAAAAAATTAACATTAATTTTGATATTTTTGAAAAACACTTTTGAGACCGACTCGGAACACATATTTCTGGCGATTCCGTTAATCGCGACACGCCTACATGATGGGACATGTCTCACCGTAACGAAGACATCAAGTTCCTCACATCTTTGACCAAAAGAATACTTATTAATTTGACATTAATTTATTACAAGAGTTGCAATTTAAGTCTTAGAACTGTATTTACTTGAGTTCACCCGCTGCCAGCTGAATGTTAGATTTGGTGTTCTAAAATTAATTATTTTTAATTAATTTAGAAATATTTTTATGTTGATTTTATTATTGTTAACAGGCATTTATTATTTCATAGGCACTATGTTTATGTATAAATTTTATGAAATAAGCCCAAAAAATTTTAATTGAATTAGACTTTATTTTTAAGAAATTAAGAATATAAGTGATAAGTCTAATATGATTATTTATTTTAATTTATTGCAATATTAATTGGGTGTTGTTATAATCTAGAAAACCAAAATGTGAGTCTGTTCATTCGATTGGTATGTGATTAGTGATTATTAATGTAAGAGTAATGAGTCTCTTGTTACATGAGCAATCACGTAAATAACTCATCAGCGAATAGCTTATTGAGCATAACAATTTATATAACAATTACATAGATGCCATTGTAGTCTAGTACGTTTATTATTATGGTTTACTCATCACTTATTGGTGTAACTCGTTTATAAAAAGGTCTAATACAATGTGATAATAATTAATTCATATATATGGGCTTATGTCCGATCAAAATGGAATCCGTCACCTTCTCTAAGTTTAACATTCCTAGTTGATCTGTTAATTAGAAAAAAATCATTGGCTGAGATAGATGTTTTTCGGAAATGATTTCAAGAATCGTTACTAATTATTAAGGTTTTTGAAAGACTAAGTCAACATTTGGCTTTTGGAATTAGGAGTAGCTCAAGTTGCTAATACTACCATCGCCCAAATGTGAGATCTTGGTTCAAATTCCATAGGGATGGGGGTTGGGTTTGGGGGTGGGGGGTTTGTATTGGGAAAAAGAGAAGTCAACATTTGGCTTTTACTATGACTCGTGGCTTAACTAAGAAAAAAGACGAAAGGAATTATTTATGTGGGATTATGTTTATTGTGGTTCATATTGATTCTACTTTATCACCGAGCTAGTAGTCGCCATACATTGCTAAAAATCACTGACAACTTGTAAAAATTAGAATTTATTTCTAATTAAATTAATTGATTGAATTAATTCGATCGGTTATGAAGCTAAGATGTTGTGCACAAAAAAAGAGTAGGTATTAGTTATGAATAAGGAGAAGAAGCTATTTTTGCAATTTTAGAATTAAAGAACTTAATCTTGGATTAATTGATTAATTATTCAAAGTTAATTTGTTAAGTGGGAGTCCTCGGTCTTTGGGTTTAACCTAATCTTCAAAATTAATTTTCAACTCAATTGGGTTTCCTACTCTATATAGAAATTTGAAGTTTATGGAATTCTATTACATAAGCAAGCACTTTTGGTTTTTGTGCTTCAGAGAAATTTCTCCTTGTAGGGGTTAAGCATTATCAGTTCATCTGCAATGCGTGGATTTTCTTAGAAGCAGCTTCACGTTTAAAGAGCTGCTAGAATTTTTAAATTCGTCCTCATTTAAGAATTCTACGTGTAAATTAATATATTTATTTTAAAATTATTTTATTCAATTGTGCATATTAAATGTCAATTTTTAAATACCATATTTTATGACACTGAATTGCTAGTGCTGTTCCTTTTTTGAGTTCAAATCCATTTTGGTTATTGATTTGAATTCATGATTGTTACTTGAATTGGTTAATTATTCATCCTCTTCTTTATTATATACGAAGTATTTCAATTGAACAAAAAAAAGGAAAAAAATTCGAAATTAGCCAAGTTTTGATTGTCTATAGTCTTCAACATTAGTCCTTATATGCATTAGTGAGGAATTCAGTTGGTTTATCACCTGGGTTAAGAAGAATTGGGTTGGGGTCAAAGGTGAAACTATTATATATAAAAATAAATAAATAAAAACCGGACAGTCCATTACAGAAGTATAAAACCAGAGAAAGAGGAAAAGAAGTGCAATGGTTTGTCGTAAAGTATTTTCTATTTTCAAATTTTTTAAAATTTAGTGATATTGTAAAATAAGTTAATAAAAAAAATGCTCCTTACATTCTCCTTCTCTTTCTTTCTTGCTGAAGAAACTTTTTAATATTCGCTCCTTTTGTTCTGCAGAAAATACTTTTTTGTTTTTCTTATTTTCTGGTATTTGGTTGTTAAAAATAAAAAAGTCCATGAAAAACATTTTCTTGATCAATAAAAAATAAAGTGATTTTCTTAAAAAATATTTATTTTTTTCTAAAAACAGGAAACATTTTCCACATAATTATCAAACCTCCCCCCCCCCCGCCCCGCCCCCAACCCCACGCCTTCCCACACCAGCACGTAACCCCACCCTTACACCCACCCCAGCTTCTTGTCTCCAGGCCCAACCACCCATGACTCGGCCCCCTGGACCCTAGCTTCAGGACCTGTTGTCTCCTGCTAATGTACATAAATATATTTTTGGTATCATTAAAAATGTTTTTCCAATTAATTTTTATTCTGATAACCAAATAAATAAAAAATTTTCCAAAGAAAACATTTTCTAGAAAAAAAATTTTCTATAGAAAACATTTTCTAAAACAAGCTATTTCCCACCAAACAAACTGATCATAAATTAAAAATAATATTTCCACCTCCAAATATTTGTTCCTCCTAAATTATTGTTCTTACAAACAAACGGACCCAACTTATCTAAGACTCGTCTAGATTGACATTTTTTAAAAAAATATCATTTTATAATTTTTGAAAAAAAAATATTTTTTTGAGAAGTTAAAATTTTGACTTTTAAAAAAGGTCATATTTAAACTTTATCTAAAGTTTTAAATTTTTTTAGAACCAAGTTAAATATTTTTAAAATAAATATAATTTTTAATTAAAAATATATTTTTTTAATGGAAAAAAGCCAGGCCGGTAGATTTTATAAGATTAGCTACCTCCAGTAAACCGCAAAGCACTAGAATTTTGGTGGCTTCGGACATGCAGTGAAAAAAATCTGACATTGACAAGATTCACTGCAACTCATGACGACCAAATACCAATTATTGTTGTGGCAATGTTTTTGTCCTTACTACGTAAAAAACAGCTCAAAAAGATACCGGAAGCTCTGACGCGACTGCTTATATAGTTTGCTGCTTATGCATTTTTTTGCTTAGACACAAACACACAGTTTCACATACACAAAGACCATTAAAAAAAAAAAAACCAAGAAAAAGACAGATGAAATCAAGTTCCTGAAACTTCTCTACACCAAGACACAAGTTGTCAAACCAGATCAATATAAGCAACCAAGAAGGGCCAAACGGGGCTCTCCAAATGTATGTGATATTCAAGCTCTTGATCATTGGTGGAGAGGTTGTTGAAGAAGAAGGCGAGTGGGAGAAAGAAAGATAAATAATCAAGCCCCACCAAAAGAAAAAGCAAATTAAATCTTTTTGATTGTTTACAAGATCTGAATTCTGAAGTCTGTGGAGATTTTGAGATTCTGGTGCAAAGATTTAACCAGGGTGATTTGAACCATTAGGTAAAATTCTCCTCTGATTCTACCTTATATTTCGAGATCTTTTTTCCCTCTTTCTGATTTTGTATGTCCAATTTTCCTGCAACGATTAATGATAGGGAAGTAACGCTACAGTTATAATAAAACGTATTACTATTTTCGCTATCATTTATAATGTCACGAGATTAACCCAAATCCGGTTTATATTAGGACGATCTTATATATAAAGATTTCTCGTCGTCCATGATCTTTACGATTAAAATTGATTTTCTTGTGTGTTTACGCGTGTTAATATAAGCTAGGATTTGGATAAGCAATGGCTGCCAAAGTAATGATGCAAGAAACAAAGCAAATGGCGGCAGCAGCTACTAGTGGTGTTGATCAAACACAGTCGAAGAGCAATGGTGCTGCAGATGCTGTGCTGGTGAAGTGCGACTGCTGTGGCTTGACTGAGGAGTGCACTGAGGCATACATATCTCGAGTGCGCGCAAGGTATCGAGGGAGGTGGATCTGTGGGCTGTGCAGTGAGGCTGTGAAGGATGAAATCGTAAGAACTGCAGAGAGAAGGATTGGCACTGATGAGGCCTTGAATCTGCACATGAGTTTTTGCAGCAAGTTTAAGGCCTCGAGACCACCACCTAATCCTACTGAGCAGCTCATTTCTGCAGTGAAGCAGCTTCTGCTAAGAAGCTTGGATTCGCCCCGGTCTAGTCCGATGAGGAAGGACTTGGTACGCTCTCACAGTTGTATGCCAGCTTTGGACTCTTAGCGAATGGATGAGCGAGATCTAATAATTGCAGGAACAGAATTCATGACAAACCTCTAGATCTTGCTCGTAGAGCTTAAGACGATATCAGGTCAATCGACGTAGCAATAACTGCTGGTTATTAGAACATCATATTTAGACTATATAGTTTGATGGTTTCCATAATGATTGTTACCAAATAATCACATTGGTGATTAGTCTGGTTAGTATTTCATGTATTATGTTGTTAACATTGGTGAATGTGTTGCTGTGGAAATTGAGGACTCGTCTACTTTTCATTTTTCTAAGAAGAAGTGGAATTTATTTATTTATCATTTGTAAGCTGATGAAAGATTAGATTTAACATGACAAATTGATTGAAGTTCTATGTATAAGGTCATAGTCTTTAGTAATATGCAAATGCACTTTGACTTGGGATCTTACTGATATACATAATGGCCATTAGTTTCATCTTCCATATCAATATAGACTTTGCTACAACAATAATTTCAACTGAGCAATTTGCTCTTAGAATGACACTTTAGGAAGAAACAAATTCTTTGCAGCAATGCATTTTTTGCATCTTTTTAGGATAAAAAGAGTTGGATTCCTGTAGTTTATCTAAAAGGCATCATAATCCCATCGAGTTTCAGAAACAAAGCATACCCTTGAAAAGGAGAAACGTATGCTATATTTTAGAAAGCATATATCAGGGTTTGGATAGCACAAAGGGTATAAAACGCTTTATGCAAACTATAGAATGGTCAATTTATTTCATCCTTCTTTAAATTTGAGAAAATGATTTCATTAATCGAAAAAGATTTATGGAGATAAAAAGTTTGCCGAGTCCAATAAAAATAAAATTAGCATGTAGTAATCGAGAAAAACTAATGGCATATTAGAATACCAATTCTGAAGAAGCTTGTCATTTTTTAAGGTTTAAGCTATATAATCATTCATCACATATACTTCTAGTTCCACGAACAAACGATAATGTCAGCTAAGGGATAGCTTGGTTTGAAGCAACCTTGTGCAAGTAAGTTAACAATTCCAAAGAAAAAAAATCTTGAATTACAATTATTAATTTAAAGCGCATTGGAAACTACCAACTCAATTCCTGTTGGCTTCTTTTAGAGGAGGAAGCAAAGTCTTTCGAGATTAGGATTTTGCTCAACACGGATCGAGTATGAGTTAGTCTAGTTGCCCCATTAGACTTAGAACAATCTTCTAGATTTATAGGAGGTTTTCTCAAATATAATTATGCCAGCTCTGTGTTGTGATTACGGAGTCAGAAAAAAGGTCAAACACATTAGAACCATTTATGAGAATGAGAGAGAATTCCTCATAACATTATTATGTTGTGAGTAGAATTTAATAATTACAAACTGTTTTATTAAATTATACTCATAGTACCATAACATTATAAGTGAATGTTTTCGAATAAGAATAATGCAATATTAGAGCACCTAGACATGAGTTGACATTAAACCCATTTTAGAAGAGGCTTTTTCTCGTGCATCTTTCTTTATCTATGTAAATATTTTTGCCTTTAAAAGAAGAGACCACACAGCAAATCCAGTTGTGGCAAAGTTAGGCCTTTGCCTATGTTTTGTGAAACTTACTTTTTCTTGTACCAAAAGTCTTGTGAAAGTGACTCAATGAAACAAAAATATCTACACCCAAGGTGGGGCTAAGCATTGAACAGGCATCAATTGCATAGGACAAAAAGGCCAATGGGCCCCCATGGGCCTCAAAGCTTATGTCTTTATTATACTGAGCGGAAAGCAATTCTTATCTAGAATAGACAGGTTCATCTCATGGGTGAAACAGGTGCAAAATCTTCAAAGATATTTCCTTGTCGAAATTGTCAAGTTGACTCTGATTTGAATTTTTTTTTGGTTCCATTGGTTAAATTGATAGAGGATAATAAATAGATAATATATATAATAATAAATGTCTATCTAAATGACTATATTCGATTTACGCGTGAAATTTTTTCAAAATATTTAAACCTTTAAATGAGATTATTTATTATCAACATCGATGACATTTATATAATTTGTTATGGTGGATCCAAGAATGTAGGGGAAGGAAGATTCTTTTGACACTTGCACCTACACTTTTCTCAAAATTTGTTGGGAAAATCACAGCGGAAAATCCACACACAAAGAACACACAATATTTTCAAAATGTGGTTCGGCCCTCTTCCTACGTCCACGATCCCCTCTGGGATAAATTCCACTATTCAACAATAATGGGATTACAACTCAGGTGATGACTTTTTGCACGAACAGAAAAGTCTAAACCCTCCCCACAGAGTTCTAACAATGGTTCTATCCTCAACAGGACTAGAACGAATATAAGATACTCTTAATGCTCTCAAGCTCTCTCTCTCACCCACACCCTCCATAGGGTGTGGTCCTGAGGCACACTCCTAAGGCACACCTTATACAACTAATACAAGAGTCCTATTTATAGCGAACATTTCCTTTTCCAAGATAAAGAATTTCCTCATCTATCAATCCTATCATAAATCCATAATTAAGACTTTTAATATAACTAGAATTTTAACTCTCATTAAAACTCTTTCCTAATTTGTATGAGCTTGGACTTTAAGCCATAACCCAACAAATTCCTCCCTTCGCGAAAAGTCCGAAGCTTCTTTGTCGCAACTGGAACCTCTTCACAATCTTCATGTTGGAGCCCTCGCTCGGCAACACTCTTCACGGCAGCAGCTACCAACACATCCGAGCAAGTTTTTGGAGTCATCTCCAACATCCTTCTTCGTGCCGTCTAACCTCGACCTCTCAAGGTTGTTTGTGTCCTCCCTCGACACTAGACATCCCGGACGTGATCTTCTTTCTAACAGTAGCATTCCTTATCAGTCATCTGGGCAGGACTCTGATCGTTCAGCTATGTAGACTCTCTTCGCGTGACTCTTCCCTCGAATCGAACCTTCTTCAACTAGTCTACTCATCCAAACTTCTCTCCTCTAGAAGTTTGTTCACTAGTCGGCTAAAAGTGTTTGCTCGCACAATGCTTCAAAGACTTTCGCATAATTTCATCACCACTTCATTGTTTTACCTAATTTCAAGGCTCACCCCCGATACATCAAGAATTTGGCAAAAAAAAAACCTCAAAAACGAACTCAAGATGTCAGAAAATGGTGGGAAAACCCTCGGTCAATGCGGTCAAACCCCTGCAGCCCGCTAGTCAAACCTTCTGTTTGACTGTTTGACCACAACAACAAACGGATCGTCGATCGGCCTCCGGGAAGGCTGCCAAACGTGACCAGCAGATCAGCGAATTTTTTTTACTCCTCTTCAGTGTTTCATTTTCATTTTTCGTGCAAATTAGCGTCCTTCCTCTAACCAGGCTCTCGATACCACTTGTTGGGAAATTAAGACGCATAACACACACTCACGCAGCGAAAAACCCACACACAAATAACACACAATATTTTAAACGTGGTTCGACTCTTTGCCTACGTCCACAACCCCCTCTGGGATAAATTTCACTATTCAACAATAATAGGATTACAACTCAGGTAATAACTTTTTGCACGGACAGAAAGTCTAAACCCTCCCCACAGAGTTCTTATAATGGTTCTATCCTCAATAGGACTAGGACTAGAACGAATATAAGATACTCTTGATGCTCTCAGGCTCTCTCTCTCACCCACACCCTCCATGGGGTATGGCCTCGAGGCACACTCCTAAGACATACCTTATACAACTAATACAAGAGTCCTATTTATAAAGAAGATTTCCTTGTTCTCCAAGACAAAGGATTTCCTCATATATCAATCCTACCATAAATCCATAATTAAGACTCTTAATATAACTAGAATTTTAACTCTCATTAAAACTCTTTCCTAATTTGTATGGGTTTGGATTTTGAGTCATAACCCAACAAATTTTTAATACAATACATGGGAAGTGGTACTTAATCACAAATTAAAAAATTTCAAGAATACTTTCTAAGTTATGAAGTGTATTTATTTTATTTTGAAGGGTGTTTTTAATGTATGAAGTATACATTATACACCGATGTTTAATCATAACAACAATTAATGATTAGGTTTCGATGAGGGCTAGGACAACAAACAAGATAAAGATTTGATTGTTTTGGATTATGTGCAAGGCGAAGTGTTGTTGAAGATATTGTATGTGGTACACTCTTTTTGATTAGTCAAAGATAAGTCAAATAAGAAACTTTTTATAAAATAAATTAGTGTTAATAAGTTGGGCCTCTAAGTACAAGATAACCAAATGTTTGCAAAGTCAAGACACCTTTAAACTACTACCTTCGTTGTCCTCGTCTAGCCCAACTTTCTGGATGACAAGACCCAAGCGTTTGGTCCTTTCCTTTTTTTTTTTTTTCCTTCTTTTATTTATTTCTTTTTTAGGAGAAGGAATTTATCTAAGTAAAATCGCTTTAGTTCCACTTTCTGATTATTCTTCTTGTATTCAAGACTAAAGGTGACAAGCTTTTAGAAAGAAATTCAACTTTTTTTTTTTTTTATGTGTGTGTGTTTTGACCCCGGGGGGGAGGGGGTGTTCTGTGTAAATTGCAGAAGGAAAAAAGTTAGATATTTGACTTCATTTCGGGGGAGAGGAATATCTGTGTAAATTGCAAAAGAAAAAATTAGATATTTGATTCTCTTTCATTTACCTACTTTAATTTGTTTATTTTGTAAACAAGACATATTCAAATATTATAGTAATAACACAATATATAAGAGGGCGTGAGTGTATCTTTTTTTTTAAAAAAAAATTAAATTTCACTTCTCCGTTCTTTATGAGATTTGAAATCGGGAATAAATAGTATCAAATGCTTAAATTATCTCTTAATCCCATATGTCTTCATATTAATACTAAGTTTGTTATATGCTTATCTGAAATTTTAAATTTATAATGCATATAAAATTTAATTTCCTCATTATCGAAATCATTCCTTATGTTTAGATGAATATCTAACTCAATCGGGATATTCACAACGAAAGTGGCAATAGGACAAGCATGCC
The DNA here is from genome assembly GCA_028554755.1 of Cordia subcordata. Classification (NCBI taxonomy): domain Eukaryota; kingdom Viridiplantae; phylum Streptophyta; class Magnoliopsida; order Boraginales; family Cordiaceae; genus Cordia; species Cordia subcordata. The sequence continues at coordinate 9,918,362 of JAPTOF010000006.1, read as the reverse complement.
CAATTTATAAAAAGTTAAAATCACGGAATTATTTTTGGTGTATTTACTTCTTGCCGAAACCAAAAACGAGAGGGGTAAAAAAGGGAAGAAAAGAAAATGTGCAGTACATGCATGAATATCTTTGGTGTTTTTCTTGCCATTGCAGTACCACTCAATTATTTTGAAAAGTGATTCTTTCTCAATAATTGGTGTCAGTTACATAATTTTGAAAGAATTCCTACTCATTTATATCATATTGAAAAATTGAAATTGATAGAAGAAAAAGAGAAAGAATTAAAAGGCTTACAAGAGAGGGGGAAAAAATGAGTAGGAGGACAAAAATATATGATTGAAATTCGTTTATTCATTTATAATATGGATGAATGGATTTCATATTTTGAGTGTGTGTGAAAAAAAAGGAGCCAACGAGTAGTGGGCCGTGATCTATTGGTCCTTCAGCACTCCAGTCCCCCTTTCTCCAGCAACAAGCCCATCAGAAGCCTATCTAGTAATTATTTTACGACAAGAGGCTCTTCTAGCATCCTCTTTCGGTAACTTTACAATAGTATTTGGTGAATCTTCAAGTACGTACATTCTTATCGGGAGCACTAGCCTAAAATTACAAACCAATCAACAAATTTGTTTGCTTCTCCAGATGGATTTCACATTTTAATCCCTCATGCTAATGATTCGGAAAGGTCCCATTCCGTGAGGCAAAAGAGTAAGGACTGCTTTCTTGCTAGATAGGAATCCACAATCAACTCTGAGTTTGTAAATTTACTTTTCACAATTAATCAGCCCCCATTACATGAAAATAAACTTGCTAATAAAATTGGCAACGGTATATCAAGCAATTTGCAAATTAAATAAAAGTAAATGTTTGTCAAAAGGATTCTACTAGTAGATTATTATTTCTTCATTTACTTAAAGTCGCACAAAATGTGCGTATATAAATTGTTCTGTATATTTTATATATGTTGAACGGTTTTTCTATTACATCCATTAAAAGTTTGTTAAATGATTTTATGCATATGAAAATTTACCATTTTCTAGTCATTCTCTCATTAAATATAACCCATCTTTTAAAAGAACGAATGATAAAAAATGATAAATTTTATGTGAGAATGATTGAGAATAGTAAGTTTTTGTATCAACGAAAATATTAATCTAATATTAATTATTGCAATGTTTCACTCATTAGAAAGATTGTATATTTCAATTGTCGATGTATAATTGTTTAACTTGTTGAATGAAAAATATGTATTCGGTAAACTAATGTTTTGTTTGTTGTAATCTTATTTTAAGATGTTTATCCTATTGAAATGGAGAAAAAGTCTTATAAGATTTAAGATATTTTATCATAGATCCTTTAAAAATTTTAAAACAAATAATACTTTTTATCTTACAAGAAATAAGCAATCCATCCTATTTTATTTTTTTATAACTATAGAATGCATAATGCATATGATAAGATATTTTAAATCTTATAAGATATCCAAATTTCAATAGAATAAGCATCTTAATATAAGATCATTCTAAACACATTATAAGTGTTGGATTAGTTAATAAATGTGAAAGGAACTAAAATAATGTAAATATCACCTTATTATTATTGTTGTTGTTGTTATTGTTGCTATAGTATAATAAAACAAAATAAAATATACACTTTTAGTAGAGAAATATCTTTTTAAATAATAAATTAGTTTCATCAATATTATTTTTTTTAAAAAATACTTTTTCTTGATTAGAGAAATATAATAAAAGAAAAAATAAAATATAAAAATAGGCTAGAGGAAGAAAAAGTTAAAATATAAGAATATGAAAGGAAAAAAAAAAGAATATGATAAACAAAACAAGTTAAGATTGAAAAAGAAGTAAAAACTCTAGAAGTTAGTAGCAATTTTATTAACTATTGACACATACTACTTAACAGATTAGATTAATATAAAACACTATTTTTTTTGAAGAAAGATTAATTCATAAATTATTATTGTTGAATAAAATAATATTTCAAAATAATTAAGAGCCTATTTGGATTGATTTTTTTTTAAAAAAATATTTTTTAAAAAATTTACATTAAATTTATAATAATTATTTTGCTTTAATTTTTTTAAAAAATTTTAAATTTAAAAAAATTCAAATACAATTTTTTTAAAAATCAAAAATTTCAATTTATCATAAAATTTGTTTTTCGAAAACTGTTAAAAAAGATATATTTTTTTAAAAAACCAACTCAAACGGCCCCAAAAATATTATACCTACCAACATTGTAACCAACCAATCCATTCAGCAGAAGAAGAATAGAATATCAGGCCCACCCATCCCCACAGCGTCTGCCTCCTTCCCGTCCCCAACCCCAACCCCATCATAAATTCTCATCAAAACCAAGAAAACTCGAAACGCTGAAAAAAAGAAAAGAACTTTCAAAGTTTCAACCACCGCAGGGCAAAGATGATGCACATGACCCTCTACTGGGGTTGCGAAGTCACCATCCTCTTCGACTCCTGGAAAACCAATTCCTGGCTGTCTTATCTACTCTCCCTTTTCGCCGTCTTCCTTTTCTCCATCTTTTACCAGTACCTCGAAGACCAACGCCTTCGCTTCAAGCTCCAAACCATCACCAATATCACTAAACACAGCAGCAACAGCGAGAGTAGCAACGCAACCCCGCTTCTGTATTCGAAGCTCACCGGTGGTGGTGGTGGAGGATCACGGTGCAGCACGGCGAAGCTTGTGGGGGCGGCCTTGTTTGTCATCAACTCAGCCATCGGATACCTTTTGATGTTGGCCATCATGTCTTACAACGCTGGAGTTCTTATAGCTGCTGTGGTTGGTCTTGGTGTTGGGTATCTTCTTTTCAGGAGTGGTGATGAGAATTTTGTCATGGTCGATGATGCTTGTGCTTGTGCTTGAATTTGAATTCATGGGTTTCTGATTGTTATAATTTTCTTTTCGTAACGTTGACCTTTTTTTTTTCCCTCTAAATCTCTGCACACGACACGAGTTTCATGTATAAACCTGCTAAACATGTTGCTTAGATCTTGTTGAATATTTGGTCTTCTTTTTAATTTGATGAATTTTATGTTTTTTTTTTTCCCTTTTTTGGTTTCAAGGAAGGCCGAAGCATGTGGTATCTATTCTTCTTCATCAATGATTTGCCCTTTTTCTGTATGACTTGAATTGTGGAACTTGCCCTTTGGATATTGGATATAATAATTTCTTTTGTCTATGAAAATTTGTGGACAATTAGGAGGCATTTTCTTACATTTCTACAATATACAGGGATAGATTATTAGATGCGTAACACAAAGTCGAATGTACGATTTTGGGATATTTTTGTAAGTTGCTGTCATAAGTTATATCTTTTCTGACAGAAACCTTTTTGGGATATTTTTGGGATATTTATAAGTGAAAGAAAGAAACATACCCCATATAAAATATGTTATATGGATCTTGTTGAAGATTTGGTTTCCTCTGTCACGGTGATGAATTTTTAATGTTGCGATTCATATCTCTTTTCAGACATGATCTAGGGTGACCGGAGATCTTAAAGTCTGCCAAATGTTTTTCTTCGATGTGTTTAATGTTGGACTATTTTTAGCATTTGTCTCGTTGTCTTTGTTTGCTAATTTTGGTTAGTTCCATGTGGTCAAATGGGAGAGCAACGTACACTATCTACCAAGACAATCATTCGATTTCAAACCTTAGCTTTACCCCAAGATTGGAAATGGACGATGAATGTTGTGTCGTCAATTTTTGCATTTCCACCGATAAGAAATAACCACGAAGTTGTCCAAATATAAAACAACTATTACTTCTCCACATATAGGTTTTGCTCTTGAATCTTATAGGGGCAAAATATCATGCATATGACTCATAAATTTGTCAAGCAGCTAGCTGTCACAGGGATGATAATTGCTTTTATCCCCGAATCCTTCGTCGCAAGACTTTGGCCATACAAGGTGCATTTTTTGCCGAACTTTGCATTTCGTTCTTGTTAGTTATACGTGTTGGCTAGCCTCATCGAGGGGACTGGAGCGCCAAGCGGGACAGGCTTCGACCCTATTACAGTAGCCCTCATGAAGGATTGATGCATTATGCCCGTTAAGCAGTTAAATATTTGGAAAATGTAATTGGGAAACAAGAAGAGAGCAAAAACAAAAATCAAAGTTTGCTTTATCCGGTACCAAAGAGGAGCTACGAGTAATTAGAACACCAGGGATGGGAAGAAATTAAGACCTGGTTTCTTGGGGACAATCGACAATGTAGATGATACCGGTTCGCTAAAAAACAGCTGACAAAGATCGCGGAAAATAAAACTATCATCATAAAGGTTTTACATATTAAACACAGCTGATGAATCAGTAAAGAATATTTAGCCTTGGGTAATACAACAGAGGAAGAGAGCACTCGACAAACTTAATTGCCTGGCCTACAAGGAATGTTTTTCAGCATTCCATGGTTGTCGAGCCTCTCATCGGGATGTTCATCTGACAAATTAATGGGAAATCTCCTATCGAGGCTTCGTTAGAATGATTCTAATGATCAGACAGAAAGGTAAACCAAGAGAGGACCAACAATGGCGGAGGAATGCAAGTCGTACGAGACCTCTTCTCATAGAACAACGGAGGACCAAATACTGGAGTTGAATCGTGGGAGCTCTTTTGTCTTTGCTTTTTATGAGACAACTTTCAAATGGAAATTTGTTCCAAGAGGACGATAGCAGGAGATCTATGGCTCAAATGTTGATCTACATTAGCAAAGACCTGGTCACTGTTGCTGACCCTGAATTTTAAGCGATACTAGTTCACTCTCCTGTTGTTGGCCTCTTGCCCTTAAACTCTTTGGGAGCCATCTGCGAAATCTTTCTGGTAACCTGGAAAAATGCAGACCCATTATGCTAACTTTGTTGTCATGACTCAAGGATATATATGAGTGGCAAATATGCAAGCAGGTAAAATCAAGACTATAAGATCACGCATCGAATGAACTATTTTTGAAATACAGTTTCTGGGAAATCAACCTAAGAAAAGCTGAGATCTTCCTCAAACCCACTAAAACAAATGATTCTTTTTTTAAAGCCACTGAGAGTATGCCATCACAAAACAGAAACTTCATACTGATAAAGCTCCTTCCCCCCAACACCCCAACCCCCCTCCACCCTCCATCCTCCCCCCTTTTCTTTCACTGAGTTCATATCTTTTTTTCAGTCCCAAAAAATGCGTAATAAACACAAACAAGTTTAGCATCATGACTTACAAATCTAATCTTTCATAAATTGCATGGCGCACTGAGGAGTTGAGGCCGTAAGCTATTGAATTGAAAAGGCCCTGAAACGAAATTAGAGAGATCTTGTTAGCTCCAAGTTATTCAAAATAAAAATACATTAATAGTATCAATTATGGCGAAACTTAAATGTACCAACAGTATCAATTTATTTCTTTTAATCTCATATTGTGGATCACGTTAGCTGCAAGAAGTCAAAATAAGAATACTTTACTTCTCAATTATATATTTCATTCAGAGGTCGTATATGAAAATACACAATCCATAATGGTGATTTAAATTCAAAACAGTACCACTTTATTTCTTTTACTCTCATATTGGAAGAAAATTCCAAGAGAACAGTTGACTTTCTTTAACAGTCTCTGTTCTCAATAAGGTAATAGTTAAGCATGGTTTATACATTAAAGTTGCAGCATTTTCAGAAGTTAGCAACAACAGTAGCTACATTGTGCAGGCAAGTTCTAGAAGTTGCAAGAGAGACTGAACATTGGTATTGTCAATATTAGCATGCAAACATGCAATGTTCCCAAAACTAAAAATAAATTCTAACAAGAGAGTGAATAGGCATCCAAACCCCTCACAAATCACCTTTGAAGTCTGGAATAAAGAAAAGGATACAAAAAAGAACAAAAAGTTATTCTCTAAAGTTCATAGGATTTACCATGAGTGCAGCCATCCCAACATCAAGAACTGACAGCCAGAAGATTTTATGACCAGGCTCAATAAAATCATGAATGCGGTTGATTGTGCCAAAAAACCATGATCCTATAAGAATGAGAGGATAATAACCCCATCGGTTCAGCGCCTGCACCACGGGAAATAATGTTAGAAGAACCTCTCACTTTAGTTTCCCCTTCCTTGTTTCTTTTCCTTTAGGATAAAATGCACCAGACCCCCCTGTAGTCGATCAAAAGTTCGTCAAAGTCCCCTATGGTCTAACAAGTGAGACATACCCCCCTATGGTATATCGAAAGTGCATCAGGGCCCCCTGCCATTAAAAAATCCGTTATCTTTAACTAAAAATCTTTTTGTGCCCAAATTAATTTATTTCTTGTTCTAAACTACCCAAATTACCCGTATCTCTTTTACAAAAGAAATGGTGCAAACATGATTTGAACCATCGACCTCAAATTAAAACAATAAATATTCTAACCAATTAAACTATAAACAATTTATGTTTTAACTTATTAAGATAAAATAAATATATATAAGCTTTTATAACTGAAAAAATCCAATTAGACTACACATAGAATAACCCTTTTTGAAGTATGGGCTCATCACAGAGACGATTGTGAAAGGTATATCATCTCAATCATTACGACCTTAATATTTATAAGATATTAAGATGTCTAATTCTCTCCTCCGATGGCCAAAATCTGAAAAATAAAAGGCTAGACAGAAGGGAAATCGCTTTATCAATTTAATATTTACCCTATATTGCATAATTTGTCTTGAAAAGACAAATAGATCGCACCAAAATAATTGATTATAGACAGATGCCTTTACTAAGGTTCCTTCTCACTATCCCAACAGTCCATGTTGGGAAGCACAGCTTCATATCAAAAAATGGGCAGCAGAAATGAAGCAGAAGAGAAATAGAGAATCCTATGAAGAAGGATCTTGTCTCCAATTCACGTAATAGAATATAAGGTATGGAATACACTTTAGGCTGCTGAATTGATTATTTAGCCAACAAGAAAAAACTTTAAGTGCCAACATCATGCCACGAAGACATATGACCAAAGATCAGGGAGATACAATCAGCACAATGACTAATGAATACAGAAATAATTTTTACATTTTTTTAACCCCTCACCCCCAATGGTTTGAACTAAGGTCATCACTGTGGTGAGGGCTTCAGCAGGGGTGGGAGTGGGGGGGTTTCATTTCATTTGAATTGCCTGTTCATAACTCATTTTTTGAGGAAAGGAACATAACAAAATTCAGCCATATACCTTCATGTCTGGGCGCAAATCTAATTGGTACCCTCGCTCCGACATGCCAACTGCCATCTGAAAAATCACACATTTCTTTAGGATGCCTCAAAATTAATTAAGGAGACCATCCAAGAAGAGGTCACATACCCGGGTTGCATTGTTTAGCATGCGTATCACTTGAAAGTAGGTGATGCCATTGAAGAGAATTGCGCCCCATAGAGGTGCATAGAATGTTATGAAGTGAATCGCCTGGAGCCAAAAAAGCAAAAGGATTGCCTAATCAGGCCTGCTATTCTCAATTCTGCTGCTTGTTATTTCAATATATCCACAATTTACATGTAATAAGGAGTGTAAGATATACTACAAAAAATATATTTAACTGTAACTAGATGTCAAGAATACCTAAATTGTCAACAAAATTTGCAACCTATAAGACAGAAACTGCAGGTAGCTAACATTACCGTATACTTGCCTTTCCTGTTCGTCCTGTTTGTGCCCAACACCAAGTGCCAAAATGACTTATATGCCCACGGTCATTGCCAATGGAACGTATGACTGTCATCACAATTGAAGTTCCTACAGGAAGTCAAGGAACCTAATGTTAGCCACGCAAACAAGTGAACAAATCATACTGCCTCAACCGCATAAACAGTAAATATGGCAAACTGAAGTACAAATCAATTGAACATCTTCAAAGAAGCCAACCCCAGACATATAAATGAAACAAGGGCTCCAAATCCTCCACATCTGTTTTATGTCTAACAACTGTTCGGTGAAGAGTAAAAGCAATTGTCGTTGTCCACAAGAAAGAAGCAACACAGAAGAAATGAGTTGTATATCCTTGAGCATAACAGAAGAATCCTTTAGATGGATCCCTGCATATAGAACAGAACCTTTCAGCATATCAAAAATATAATGGAAATGGAAGGAGAAGAAGATTGCTTCAACTCCTGCATGCTTAAATTCATACCCAACTATGCTGAAGAAACTGCATAACATGTCCTGCACCATAACACAATGAACAAGAAATGTCATTTTCATCTTTTGGCAACTGACATAACTGACCTATCAAATAGAAAATAGATATCAAACCAATAACCATACAAATTGATGGCACAAGAAGAACACAAATGAGGACGAAGAAGATTTTGCAACAATGTTATGGTTCCCTTCTAGTTAATTTACACTTGATGATGCAAGAATACAAATGAGGATGCAGAAGATGAGGCAACAGTATTATGATCTCCTTTTAGTTAAATGTAACAACAACATACACATATGGAGATATCATCGAAAAGACATCATAATAATCCATTCAATTGAATATACTGAATACAGTTGGACAAAGATAAAACATGGAGATTCCAACTCATTTCGATTTTCTTTGGTCTACTCTATGCGAGATGGATATCAAAGTGATCAGTGCAACCGCAAGACCACCACTGAAGAGGCAAGAAAGCAAATATATAGACTTACAAAATCCCATAAGCCAATAGATTTAACTTCTCACTGTTGTTATTCAAAATTAACAAAGCATTATGACTAATTCAAACTCGTCTACTTTGCAGATACTCAATCTATCACCAAGTATTATTATGACCTTACATTATAAATTAGACAAAACTGCATTTTGTATTCCAACTACTTATACGAGTGCATCATACATCTTCAATACAAATAAACTATAAACGAAGCTCTGAGAACTTCACCAACAGCCTTTCTTCTCTTCCTTGCATTACCTCCCCAACCCAAGACCAAATCCCCCGCTAAACCCTTCCCAAAATCACATGGAGAAAATCAATTCACCAAAGCAAGTTTATCCTACCAAGTAGGCTAACTATACATACCTGCCAACACCATTCACCCATTATTGATAACCATCTCCTCTTAATGCCATAAACTAAAAATCACTTTTAATTGTCTCCAAAGTCAAAATTTTCTCTTTTTTTTTTCCTTCTCTAAATATACATACTTATGATAAAAAAGAAAACGAAAAACTAATCACTCTCTTGAAACTAATTAACCAATTAATTACTTCTCATACCACTATCTAACCTAATACTTCAAGCTCAATAAATACAACTATATTCTGAGTATTACATTATATTTTGATCAAGTTAAACTACATATACTATAGTTTGGCCATAAAATCAGAACTTCAATTACTGAAGCAAAATTATGAGAATAACTAGAAAAGAGTGTTAATACCACTTCCATTATCCAATCGCATTATGATTTATACATAAAAAAAATTAGTGTTGATCACTGAAATAACAAACTGAAGTATATAAATTACACATTTAGTGTGTGTGTGTGTGTGTGTGTGTGATACGTACGGAGAGGGCGAGGAAGAAGACGAGCTTGAAAGAGAACTTGCGGAGGTCTTTGAAGAGTAGATAGCAGAGGACGATGAAGCCGGAGCCGACGAAGGAGAGGCTGGAGGCGAAGGTGTTGACGGCCGTGAGGATACGGCGATCGGTGGCCGATAAGTTGCCCATCACCGCCTGCACAGTCGCCATTTTCGGAGATTTTCCTTGTGGCTCACGATTGCGGTTGGTGATCCGTCTGAAACTGCCTTTACTTCGTCACTTTAGCAAAGGTTTTGGGGTAATTGTGCTGTAAAACAAATCAAAATGAGCTTGTATAAACTTGTTGAAAAAACAACAACAAACGTCGCTTTGGCCGAGTGGTTAAGGCGTGTGCCTGCTAAGTACATGGGGTTTCCCCGCGAGAGTTCGAATCTCTCAGGCGACGAACTATATTTGTTTTTGGTCGATAAGATTTGTAGTTTCAAATAACGATGGCTTAAAGTTCAAATACTTGATTTTGCCTTTCTTTGTTATTTCATTTGGTCAATAAGTATAACAAATTTTAGTTGACAATCCATAAAAAAAATATAAGTTCTAATTAGCTTTTTTGAGTCTTAAGGCAACAATTATAACAAATTTTTAGTTAACTTTTTCATTGGGTCAACGAAATAACAAGCTCAAATATCTGATTTTGCATCTCTTTGTTATTTCATTTGTTCAATAAGTATATCAAGTTTTAATTGAGAATAAGTCAACAAACATAATAAGTTTCAATTAACTTTTTCAAGTCTTTAGTTTACAAGTTATAATTAACTCTTCTATAGGGTCAACTAGGATAAGAGGTTTTAATTAACTTTCTTTCATAGGATCAACAAGCATATCAAATTATAATTGAGTTTTCTATCATCAAGGAACCAAGGCACATTAATTGTCCATACAATTAATTGACTTCTCCAAATTCCGTTAAAAAAACAAGGGCAAATTGTGCACATAATGCCCTAATTTCTAGAAGTCAAGGTTAGAGAGAGTTTTAATTGCTTCACTGCAAGCATAACAAGTTATAAGTGCATTGACTTCTTCATTTTCTCTTCAAACAAGAGACAATGGCATATCGCCCATAAGGCTTTGTGTACGAATTGGAATATAGACTTTAGCATTCTGAGATAGGTCTATTTGGATAGTTTTGCCTGCTTTGATTGTAATTATGTCAATATTCTTTTCTTCAATAAAATTTACCCTTGCTGCTTAGCTAAAAAATGATTCGAATTCCATCCAATTGTTCAAATCGTACCTAAGTCCTAATCAAAGTAGTTAACAATTAAAAGAGAAGCAAGATAGAACACAAAACCATAATTGGTGAATTAAATGACAGTTGGCTATCAACCTTCTCTTTTGTCAAAGTCTATCAACTCAACTAAGAAAGGATTGGACCATGTATTCTTTTTTTTCCCATTTTTGTGTTCTTGCATATTAATTCTTATCTTCTTAGAGGAAAAAAAAAGAAAAAGAGAAACTCAAAATTACTAAGCTACCTAGTAGCTATTCAAGTATATACCCTTCTATTGTAAATATTGCCTTATTCCTGATTGATCTGTAACATTTAGATTACGCACTAAATTAACACACCATTGCATCACAAGATGTATATATACCTTGAATACATATTCAATATGATTTTACTTAACGTGAATTCCTCATCATAAAAAGATTAAAGTGAATTACTAGTTTGAGAGCTTCTACGAAACAGCACTTGTGAAATTGAAGCTAGAGAGAGATGAAGTTGAAATATTATATCGCGTCAAAATGATGAAAATTAAATCTTGGGAATCCTTTAGCCCTCGCTTCTATCATCCAAAATTGATGGACTTTCAGTGTTAAGAACATAAGTAGAAGTCAAGGTATTCATATTATTTGATTCATTATTATTTTTTTCGGGACGAGAGAAATCCAGCTGGTGGAACCCGACTACCGGAATATTCGGCAGAGCCCGAGCACCAACTGACAAACTTTGGGTGCACAACACGTCCCTTATATTGTACACCAGGTAAGTCGAGAGCACTTAACTAGGATAGTGGATTGGATTTGAACCCGAATCATAAGATGTGTCCGTATCCAGTCTTACCGCTGGGACGTCTCTGGGGAACATTAATTCATCATTACTTGATTCATCGTTATTTGACCACATTCATGAAGTTGACAAAGTTGGTTTCTTTACCACTTGAATTCCAAATTCACACAAAATCCTGACACAACAATTAATACTAGTTTCTCATAATTAGAGCTTAATAAATTAATGCATATGAACATATAGTCTTAGTAATTAGTGTCATTTTATCTTTCTTATATTTTTTTCCCTTTTATTTTGTCCTTTCTTTTCAACTTCATGACACAAAAGCCTGGCTTTTAAGCCTTTAGAATTTGTAATTTTTCCCACAAAATATACACACACACATATGTATAGACATATGTATGAGTCCAAACAAAATAATGGGTAAATTGCAAGAATTTTTTATTATTTATCATAAATGCATGTTATCTCCCTATAGTGTCAAAAGATGCATGGACATCTATTTTAGGGAGTATACATATTACACATTTAAGGACCATAGGGAGGTCTCGTACTTATTTTTTGGGACATGCAAGCTATACATTTTAAGAACACAAGAGATAATATAAGATACACTTATAATAAATTATAAGAGTTTGGTACAGTTTATCCAAAGATAAGTGATGACTTGAAATTCATGTCGAAAATTAAATTCATTTAGTATGGTTTGTGTACAAATAAACATACACAAATTAAAGAAGATTCTTTTTAAGGTGCACATATATGCAGGGGTTGGTTAGAACTTAGAACTTGAGAAAATATTTATTAATTGGGTGAGTCATACCAACATAATCTGACATGAAAAAGCTTCATAGGTCTGTTATGAAATTTGAGCCAGAAAGAGGGTTTGGTGACAGGTGAAGAATTAAGTTAGCCAGGTGTTGTGACCTTTCACCACCAACAACATTAATACCAAACCAACCAAATTTGACGCAGCATTTTTTTTCCCAGAAAGTCAAAGTCCAATATCGTTTTAATTACTGAGAATTAATTTCTGTGCCTACTTAGACTAAAAATAAAAAATATACCATTAATTTGATCACTATGTTATTAATAACACTAAAAATAAAAAACATACCATTAATTTGATCACTAGGTCATTGATAATGTAGCATTTCTTAATGATACTAAATTCGTCTACTCAGAATCTAGCCACTCTAAAGGCACTTCTTCACTATCAATAATAAGTCCACAAGGTTTGGTGGAATAGAAGAAAAGATGTTTCAACAAGATGGAAAATATGTATTAGTATGCAGCTGATGGTGTGTGTGCTTTGCCTCTTTGTTATGGAAACAGGTTCTCATGGACACCTAGTAATTAAAGTAACCACTGAAAGATAGGTACAATATTTTGGTGTTATAAAGAAGAAAGTGGCTTTTAATTGTAATGACCTAACATAGAGGAAGAGATGAAATGAGAAGAGAGGGGACTCTTCGGTCCGACAACTACTTAATCATCTCTCTCACGTACAAAGTTAAAATTTTATACGGGTTCACTTTATTATTTATTAATGGTTGAGTAGACCGATTTTAAATATTTTCATAAGAGAAATCCTTAGTTTTTTAATAGTAAACTAGGGAACCGTTATTTTATTGGAATAATTTGATAGACTATTGCCATTTGTTAAAATACACAACACTTGCTCATAGCTAATTATTCCTTTATTGTATAAGATGGCTATGCCTCATTGGTATACATGTTGCGATGATCTCATAAATTGTTTTTATGTCATAGTCATCTATATTCTTGATATAGGTATAGTCCACCCAACTTGAATCTTCTGAATAATCCAATTCGAAGAACGTACCAATCTAATCGAGTCTTGAGGTCTCACTCGTTTGACCTCCTCAGTTTGGGGCCGAACTGAGTCTATGAGTTTAACCTTGGTCGAACAAAAGTTAGACTACTATTTCAATTATGCCAATGATTTCTATTCAGATTTGTACATCAACTTGCCTTATACGATAAAGATAAAGAATCCTAATTTTATTCCAACTCTAGTCTATATAAACAGCAAGGTTTTCAAGTATCTCAATTCACTAAACCTTTCAACTGCCTCTTCCTCTCTAGCTTAGCTCAGACCTATATAAGTTGACACATTGCTCCTCCAGAATAATAAATGTAAATAAATTCTGATCCATAATGCATAGCCTACACTATGTACCATATGTACAGTGCTCCGCATGAGCATTGTACGTCGTACTGTGCGTGAACAGTATACGCGCACTATACATAACAATAAATGTGTTTAAGATTTTTATATTAGAGGTTCAAAACTCTTATATTAAGTTGCAAACATATTCAAAAGTTTAAAAGTAAGTTTACAAAATAAATATTATAATATGATAAATTTTATACTCTATATTCAAAATTATTATATTATATGTTCAAAAATTTAAAAACAAGTTCACAAAATAAAAATTATAATTTCATAAATTTTATAATCTATATTAAAAAATTTTATATTATATGCTTATAGATTATACTCTGTGTTTAAAACTCTTATATTACATGATTAAAATTTTTACATTATATGTTCAAAATTCTTATATTATATATTCAAAATTCTTATATTACAAGTTTAAAGTTTAAAAGGAAGTTCATAAAATAAAAACTATAATCTCATAAATTTTATACCTTATGTTCAAAACTCTTATATTACATGCTTATAGATTATGCTCTATGTTCAAAACTCTTATATTAATTTCAAAATTATGAACATATTTACAGCTTAATATAAAAGTTTGAATATATAATATAAGAATTTTGAACATACAATATAAAAATTTTGGACCTATAATATAAGAATTTTGAACGCCTGTACTGTGTGTGTATACTGTTCACACACAGTAAAGTGTATAATGCTCCATAGGAGCACCATCCCTACGGAGCACAGTAAAAATTACAAATGGACCCATTGCTCATCTAGAATAATTAAAGTAGATAAATTTTGATCCATGATGCACAGATGGAGTAAAATCCATGATGCGTGGGATGCATTTATAACATTATAAATGCAAATAAATTTTGTGCGTGTACTATTCTTGGAGAAGAAATACGATTTTTTTTCATACTTTCAATGATAATGCATAAATTGAATTCAAATATAACAAATGTTACTCAAATATTGACCATAGCATTTTTTTCGTTATCTCTAATAAATAGAAGGAATAAGCTCAACCGGATCATCTCAACCCTTTAGTTAAGTTCTTCTAGACCCTTTATTTTGAAACAAAAGGTGGAAGGAAGATATTAATAAAGTATTTGATTCTGAAATAAAAAGTTTAAATTAGTTTACTAATTAAAATCTTATCCGAAGGTTGAAATTATTCTTCTTAGTATTTTGGAAAGAATAAAAATAGAGGAAAATCTTTTTCCGCGTGTAACATGGACAACATTCTAGTGTAATAAAAGTAGACGAATCGCCCAAAGAAAACCGAACATGCTTGTTTTTGACGAAGAAATCTACTATATATATAAACCGTGGTGTAAAAACAAGATTTGATTTGTTGGAATTCAATCCCCCGAAACCCAAAACCAACACCCCCCCCCCCCCAACACAAAAAACCCCGCCCCGCCCACGCGCCCACCAAACGGAGGTCCCCAAACCCCCACCAAAACTGCAGGAAAAACTCTTTTATGGCCTAACAATTCATTCTTCCCAATTCAGAAGCCAAAAAAAGAAGAAGGAAAAAATGGCTTCTTGTCTCAGCCTAGTCTCCTTATACGGCAGCTACCTGCGCTATTGCCTTTCCTCAGCAGGCCTATCTGCTCAAAACATACAAATTGACAACGAAACCACCATGCACTTCTGGGGTCCAAAACCAGGCACAACTGCCTCAACCATATCCAGGCCACCACTCGTCCTGATCCACGGCTTCGGCCCCCACGGCGTCTGGCAATGGCGGCAGCAGATCGTCTTCTTCTCCAAGGACTTCAACCTCTACATCCCTGATTTGGTATTCTTCGGCCGCTCCACGTCGAAATCAAGCGACAGGTCCTATTTAGTTATCGTCTCGTTTAAAAATTTAAGTTTGTCAAGAGAATACTAATTTATTTATTTATTATGTTAACAGGTCCGAAGTTTTCCAGGCCGTTTGTGTGGCGAAACTCCTGGAAGAAGTTGGGTTCCGCAAATACTCCGTGGTCGGGACCAGCTACGGAGGGTTCGTGGCGTACCACATGGCGTCGATGTGGCCGGACAGGGTCGAGAAAGTGGTGATAGCCAGCTCTGGTGTTAACCTGAGGAAGAAAGACAACGAGGAGTTGTTGAAGAGGGCCGGAGTAGAGAAGATTGAGGAGTTGATGATGCCGGAGAAGGCAAGTCAGCTGCGGACGTTGATTGGCTTGTCCGTGTTCAAGCGTCCGTACATGCCGGACTTTCTGTTGAATGATTTCATTCACGTAAGTTACTCCACTTTGCTATAATCTTTCTTTCTTTATAGCTAATTAGTTTAATATAAAAATTTAGATTTTTGCTTTTAATATTTTTATACCACCCTAAACCCAACTCTCAGCTTTTAAGAAATTAGAATATAAATCATTATTAAAAAAATAATTTCATCTACTTAAAATTACTTTTAAAACTCAACATATATAGAAAAAATTTAGTTTTCAACTTATTAGTTGCTTTTTAAAATTAAATCTCTATCTTTTCTTTTCTTTTTTTAAATATAATTTAGGTTGAATACAATAAATGGTTTTCAAGTTGTCACCTTTGATGACTAAATCTCTATCTTTTTTCAAAAAAAAATATAAATTATGTTGAATACAAACAATTGACTCGCAACTAGTCAGCTTTAATTTTGATCGCTTTTGATAATTAAAACGCTATCTCTTTTAATATAATTTAGGTTGAATACAAAAGTCGTTCTCAAATCGTTTTTGAAAAATTAATCTCTATTTTCAAAGTGAATCATTTCACTCTTTTAATTTAGAGTTTACGCCACTATACGCTAATTTGCAATTTTTTTTGTTAATTAAGTGAAATACATTCTTTGCATCATAAGTGTGCGAAATATGTGAACCTATCAGCTACTTTTTTGACTATCATTATTCTTATGAAAATGACCAACGGTGTCACAAAATTTAATTAAACAAAAAAAAGAAGTCGTTTTCCACAAGAAAAAGGATTTGATTTTGTCCAAAACCAAAAGTTGTTCATTTGTAATTAATACATATACCATACAAAACCCTGTAATTTAAGTTGACAAGTCAATGAGTCATCCTGAAAACTATCTGTGGCAAATAATGCTTCATTATCCTCTTTATATATATATATATATTTTTTTGGGTCGTGGTCTTTTTGTTACTTTCTTTAAATAATATGACCTTTCATAAATTCATTTTTTGGCTTTAGTTTGTCTTTTTTATTTTTAAGTTAATTGACGGGTGAGGTGCAGTTTAATTTTTGTATTCCTTTCCTGAGGCATGTATATCTCGAGTTCGGATCATTTATTATAGTAAATTGAAAATCATAATTGGTAGTAAACTAATTAACGGGTGTGATTGCTCATTATTGAGACGTTCATTTAGTGAGATATATTTGGGATTCTATTTCAGATGAGGGTATAGTAATGTGTTATTTTATAGTTTTTTTCATTTTCAACCAAAATTAATTGATTTTTTTAGACAAATAATACTTAAAAGCTACGTACATATTTATTTTTTTCAATTAATAAGGAGTATGAAAGGTTTTCTTTTCTTTTTTCTTTTTGTAATGTATTGTTACTGTTTTAAAAGCGCTAAATTTAAATTTGTGACTGAGCATCTGCCACGTACAAATGTGCAGAAATTATACACGGAAAACAGGGAGGAGAAGATGGAACTCTTGAAAGGACTGACTCTGGGACGGAGCGATACGATTAACATATCACCTCTTCAACAGGTATGTGTTACAGTAAGAAAAAGCTAAAGGGTAAAATAAATGTTGCTTTTCTGTAATTTGTATAATTAAGTAATTATTTCAAAAATAATGCATAATTTTCTGTCTTAACCTTAGCTTTTCATACAAAATTAACTGAGAGTATATTAAACATGTTCTTTTTGCATGTGTGGATGTCAAAATTTACAACATGCTATACATTTCACAAAGTATATTTATTTCCTGTCACATTGCAGTTCAAGATTAGTTCAATTTTTCAGTAAATTAGTTAACTGTTAAAATAATAACCAGAAAAAGGGCAATTCTGTTACTTTTTAAAAATTACAGGAGTAATATAATAAGTCTCAGAATACAAAAAGATAATTAGTTAATTAGATAGATCACATACGATAACTTGTATTTTACTCTAAAACTATATAAAAAGTGAAGCTTTAATGTATATATAATCAATCACTTGCACTAGTCGTATTGTTTCCAATAATCTTTTGCTGCAATGTTGTCTTTGTTTTCTTATGGTTTCTTGTAGGAAGTGCTAATTGTTTGGGGGGACAACGACAACATATTTCCGTTGGAGAAAGCTACTGAACTCAAGCAGTATGTGTACAATCTTCGTGTTAGCTCAACCACTTCTTTTTTGTTTATTGATTCTACGTTCAACACCAAAGCTCAAAATCAAAACACTTTTAATCCAGTTAAAAACATTTCATGTCATTTGTTCGTGAAAAATAAATATAGGAGAAAACCTTTATCGTTGCAACAAGCATTATTACCCCCTTTCAAATTCTTGGTAATGGACATTTTTCTTGCCTAATTCAATTTAGTGAGGAAACGGTGACAAAGAATATTCATTTCTAAATTTTTTATTACTAAATATGATTTTGTCACCATTCTGTCGTCAATATGCAAAATAGAATTTCCATTGAAAATCACTTGCAAAATCACCATAGACGGACAAGTTTAGGATTCTTTTCCAATTGACCTTATAATATGTAATATTACGATTAGAGCAAATATATCTTATCCTTGGGGGTTAATTTTTTTCAATTAAGAACTTATAACTATTTAAAGAATTGATGATTTGTGAATATAAAGTCGATTCATTCAATTTTGGTTTCTGATTGCAGGCTTTTAGGGGAGAAGGCCAAACTGGAAGTTATTAAAGATACGTCACATGTTCCGCAAATTGAGAATGCTGGGAAGTTCAATACCATAGTCAGAAATTACTTGTGGGACTTATAGTAATTAATGCCTTTTTTGTATAGAAAGGAAAGAGAAAAATGAGCATGACTGCCTTGAATCCTTTTGTTTTCCTTTTTCCTTTTTTGTGGAGAAAAAATAAATTTCTGTCTATGGCAAAAGCCTACAATTTTCCTTTCCTCTTATTTTCTTTTTCTGAAAAGGAGGCTATAAGCCAAAACTAAGTAGCCCACCCCCCGGGGGGAAATCATCTCCTGACAAGGACTTGAGCACTCTAAGGATCATGAAGGCGATGACAATTCCATGGCAATATAAGACTGTAGTTACTTAATCAATTAACGCATTCGATCATTAGTCTCCCGATAAACATATTTAGTTGTGAAGTTAGGGTGAGTATAAATCATTCTTTTGCACTCCTCCACACAAGGCCAAAGAAAGGCATCTTGGCAAACACCTTCTTTAATTCGTTTTAGCAAAACTCACGAGTCCGTTGTTTTCATCTCGAGACATGTAATCCTTCTTGCTTAGCTTGTTGAAGGCCTTCAGGTAGAGCCATATTAATTTCTTCTGCCTCATTATTAGTTGCAACCGCAAAGTTGTGAAAAGATAAAAATTCCTGTCTGCAGCAAAAGGTTACAATCTTAGCAAATGCAGTTTAAGGCTTTTTCTCAAATGGCTAAAAAGACTTTTTTTTTTTTTTTAATTAAAGTAAGAGAGTGTTGTTTTTCTTTTTATTAAATTGTAAAAATTGTTATTTTATTTGGTCAGCTGTCTTAGTTGTAAGTGGGTAAAGAAAAAAGGGTAAGGGGTGTTGCTTTTTTTACCTGTTTATAAGCTAGTGAAATTAACTTATAAGCAGATTTTAACAGATATGTAATTTTTCTTTTTCTATTTATAAGCAAAGCCAAACACCCTGTTAATGAAAAAAAAAAGTATTTTTTGCTTAAAAATATAAATATTTTTGTAATAAGTATTTGGCTTAAAAAAGTTAAAACTTTGGAAAGGCTTAAATTCAGTTTTTGCTAAAATGTCAACAATTTTAACTTTTCAAAAAAAGAACTTCCTTTCTTTTAGAAGTTACAGAAAAGATATTTTAAAAAAACAATCTAAATGAGTCCTTAGTTGCTTTTGATAATTAAATTTTTTTATGTGTTTTTTCCCTTAATGAAGTTTAGGTTGAATACAGGAAATGGCACTTTAGTCACTTTTGATAATTAAATCTCTATCTTCAAAATGTAATATTTCACTCCTTTAATTTAGATTTTACGTCACTTTACGGTCATTTCTAATAATTTTATTTGGCTACTTGCATAAAATTTTTCATTAATAGCAAAATGAGATATACACTTTATATTAAAGTCAACAAACATTTAATTTAAGTGCCAAATATATGATTTGATAGAGTACCTTTTTGACTATGATTATTTTGACGAAAATGAAAATTAAAAGGTATCTAAAAAATTAATTAAAAAGATAATCATATATTGTTTTTCAAAAAGAAAGGGATTCAATTGTCCAAAACAAGAGTCTTAATTTGTAGTATGTACTCTGTGAACCCTATAATTTAAGCTCACAAGTCATCGTCCGAGTTACCTGTGACAGAGATATATAATGCTTGATTATTGTTTTGTCTTTTGTCCCTCTGTTATTTATTTATTTTTTTTGTCGTGGTCTTTGTGTTAATTTCTTTAAATATGATGATATCTCATGAATTCATTTATTGGCTTGTTTTCCTAGGACGTGTCACAAATATATATATATATATATATATATATATATATGAAATTAAAGCACATTGTTTATCTTATCCCATATGTATAACCCTCCATATTAAATAAATTCTGCTTCTTTTGAAAAAAAAATTCAGAATTAAACTCGAGAAGTAGAAGATTGTAGATAATCTTGTAACTATATATATTTTGAAAGAGAGAAAAGAAATTATTATCAAAACGTTATTGTCTTTTTTATTTTTGTAAGTTAATCAATGGGTTATAAGGGAGTGTAGCTGATAATATTACTCATTTACGATTAATAAATCTTGTGTTCGAGACATAATTTAAGGTAATTGGATAATTTCACTGTGAATTCTTTTTTGAAAGACGGAAACAAGTGTAATTGGTAGTTGCCTTGTTGGGCAACTTTCCGTTTGTGTTTTTTTTTTTAATTAAACGCCCAAAAAATAAGATTGCCAACGGGCTCGCTAAGGTTTGTCAGCCCCTTTGCATGTGCTTGTGTCTGTGGATAGAGGTGTTGGGGGTGTCGTACGCGGTATGTCTGACTTTGTATGGTTTTGTGGTTTTCAATATGATCCTTATTTTCCGCAAAAAAAAAGAAAAAGTAATGGATGTGTATGTCAAAATAAGATGATACGAGAAAAGTTAAAATGTCCTGATGGAGAAAAAAAACAAAACAAACGATGAATCATTTGAGCGGAAACTTGACAAGAAACTCTCTATGCATCAAATAGGGTTTTAATTAGTGGTCCACTCGACCATTGCAGGATATCAGTTTGGCAAGAAATGAATGCATGCTTTTGAAATCTGGATAACGGTTTTTTTTTTTAACTTTGAGAGAGGTCAAAGACCGATTACATATAATTAACGAGAATTGATTTTTTGATCATTCACATTAAAGGTAAGAGACATACCACTAAATCATGCACTAGGCCTTTGGTAATCTAGAAAACATTGTATATAGGTTTGTTAAATTAAACACATGGATACTAACTACCTAAGGAAAGAAAATATAGGTGCAAATACTTGTTAAATGTTATCATTTGCTCATTATTAATATTATCATTTTTTAATTTTAGTGGCACATTTGGGATTCTATTTCCGATGAGGTTATAAAACGTTACTTAATATTTGTTTTTTCATTTTTCTATTAAAATTGCTTTATTTTCTAGAGTAAAAATACTTAGAAGATATGTACATTTTTACTTTTTCTTTTAAAAAAATCAACAAGGACTATAGAGAATATTTTTTGCACTCTCGTTGTAATGTACGGTTCTCTTTCGAAAACGCCGAATTCGAACCGTGGGATTGGACATTTTCCTCCGCTAATTTAATTTAGCGAGGAAACAGTGATAGAGAATATCCATTTTCAAATTCTTTATTACTGATATGATTTTGGTCACCATTCTGTCTTTAATATGACAAAATAGAATCTCCACTGGAAATCACTTCGAAAATCACCATGGATGGACAGGTTTAGGATTGTTTTTCAGTTGACCTTATAATATATAACGTGACAGAATGATTAAGTGTGCTTGTATTTTGAGAAATTGAGGATTTCACACCTATTTTAAAACTATAAATATATAATATAAAAAAATGAGGTAAGATAGTATTTTTTTTTTTTTAAATTTTGGATTTAAGATGTTTTAATTTTTTTTTTTTAAAAAACAACACATATGAAAAAAAGATTTCACATGTGTGTTACATTTTCAAAACTTACTAAACAAAAATTCTAAATTCGCCCTTGATTCCATACTAAGACAACTTAAGCCTGATATGTCACTTGCTGAAATCTAAGCCTGAATGGATCCATGAAAATTGGTCAGACCCAAAAATCAGCATACGAACACAAAAAGTGGGCAAATACATAGCCAAACTCAGACAAGAACACAAATTAGAAATTATATACAAACCAAAATTCCTAACACCTCAAATCACAGACATGGTTGGTAAGATGGAGGAGGAAGAGTGGGAGCAGGTGGCCATCACATTGGTATGAAAAAGAAAAATGAAAGCATGAGTTAAATTTTAATAAATATATATTATATTTAAGTGGACTCTATCTTTTAATATTATATGTTTAGATTTTATTAGTTTTTCTTAAACAAATGAGTTAAATGCTAACAAAAATATTTTATTAATCTTCTATAGATTTTCTATTTCCATATTAAATCTTTTTTCTTATTTTACTTTTTTTCAATTTATATGTTTTATTCAATAACTATATATTTCTGATTAAAAAATGATTAGGATTGTAAATTTACTAAAAGTAATTTCTTACTGAACATATTTATATTCTCTAACAGACACTGTACAATTATATTGGCCATCAATAATAAATAAAGATTGCAAAAATACTCATTTTTTTTCATGCATCTATTTTACGGGTTATTCTCTAGTTCTTATAAGGACTACGAAATATTAAGTAACATTTCATTTTAAAATTATCCTTCTCTAATTTAAACAAACAATTAGAAAGTCATTTTATTTTATTTGCTATATTATATCTTTTTAAAAAAGCATATTATTTTCCAAATTCCTTATTATATTTTCATTCTACTTGTGCAATCCCAACATAGTGTATAGAGAACCTTACTCATGAAATTAGGACCTAGATCTTTCACGTCTCAAAAAGGTAATATTAACTACTTAAATTACTTCCTAATTTAGATTAGAACTAAAGTAGTTACCACAGTTTTTTTTTGTGTCAAAATATACCCAATAAACTATATTCTATTATTGCATTGAAGGTTTCATTGATATAATGGATAAGTGGACAGAACTTTTCATATATTGCCATACCCCACTAAATAATAAAAGGGGTACATTCACTTAGCCTGACGCACAAAGACAATGTTATTAATGCTACACCAAATAAATTAAGGTTGGAAATTCCAGTAGCACACTACATACAAAAAGAGACGAAATTTAGTTGAGTCGGAATCTTTTGCTAGTTATTGATATTTTTGAATGACCAAGAAATGAAATTCTATTCATTTATATTACAAACGAATCAATCATAATTACTAATAATTTAGTAAATTTCAAAATCCATTTTCAGAATAACATAAAATAATTGAAGTAGGTCAAGTCAAGGTCCAAAAGTTAGATCATTGCTCTTGGATGCCACCCAATTTTGTAGCTTTTCTATATATTGTGAGAACAATGGTAACTCCAATGCCTCTCCAAACCTTACATTTACACTTCTATTTTTAACCATCGAAATTTGTTAGTGATTTCCAACTTCAAATTTCCAATAACTAACTTTTCAGTTATATATTGAGTTCCCGCCATCACATTACCCAATAATCTAATGATCTTTAAGCCACTTATTCCCTCCACCTTTTGTGTTTTTACCTTAAAACGAAACAAAATAAAACCAAGCCTAATCAAATTTAATTTTTCATTGTCTTTCTTTTTTTTCAACTTCAACTTTGATTTCATGGAAATTTTGGTAAGAATACTGAGGCTGCAAATTCTTGCGTGGATTTTTGTGTTCAATGGTTTGTTAAGTGGTGTTGCTGGGAACCTTAACTATCAAGATGCTCTTACCAAGTCAATTATTTTCTTAGAGGCACAAAGATCAGGAAAGCTCCCTCCAAAACACAGGCCACTTTGGAGAGGAGATTCAGGTCTTCAGGATGGAAAGCTTGCAAATGTAAGAAATCTCTATGTCCATCTTTCTCCTCCTCTTCAGATTAAGATTTTCTTATCTCAACACTTCTCTCATATTGATATAAGCGTATATCTTGACTATTATATCCTAGTACTCCAGTAGGCACATAGGTCAACAATTTCTAAATAAGTTATTCATTTTACCCTCTATCTTTTTGTGAATATTACTTCATATATGCTGCATATCTTTCAACATGTGCATTCTCTTCATACTTTTAACTCCATTAACAAAAAAATGTAATGACATTGATACCCTTTATTAATTTCACTTAAAATAAATATACAATATTAATCTAACCAGAGGTGGCTCACGGGTAAAATAACTAAAGCTACCTTTTTTCTTTTCAACTAAAACCATCGTTTTAGGCCCCAAAATTTTGTAACAAAAGTATGAAGCTATCATAAGAAGTCTAATTTGGTTTCTTTTTTATAACTAGCAAAGGCTTTATTAATATCTAATAAATCTCATATTCTCTCTTGATTAATAGTGAATTACAATCATATTATCATATTTTTCACAAAACTTATTTTTTCTCTCTAATCCTCTCTTGATAAAATTGTCATTTCTAATACTAAATCATTGACTATTAGTTTTCTTATTAATTAAAATAAGTGTGTTAAGTTTTAACCTTCCCTAATTGCCACAGTATTTTTTTTTTTTTTTGCGATTTTAGTTTGTTTGGAGATGGAAATTTTGACAAAGTAAATAAATCTCATTATTTACTTTTTATTCCCTCCATAGAACTCTAATTTTGTTTTAGTTTGAATATTTTTCACTACATTATAATCATTTTCATCTTCTTCTCAATTTTATTATATTTCTCTCTTATGACATAGAAAAGAAATTATCTCTTTCTTTTTGAGAAGCATTATCATTCAATTAGCTGAATTATCATTCAATTAGAGATGACTCTGAAGAGTGATCTCTTTTGTAATTAAACTTCCATTATTAGGTTCTATTGTTCTAACCTTTAAATTTTTATGTTAGTTTTAAATTTATATTCTTGGAGGTGTATTTAAAGGTATATTTAATTTTTTGTACTTTATAAGAATGTAAATATGACAACTAAAAAAATAACAAAGGCATAATATTATGTTGTGGCTTTAGGCCCTCCTTATACACTCTTTACTGTGAATAATAATTTGAACTTTTTGCATGCATTGTGCTTCTTTGTTTATTATTAATGGAAATTAAACATCCATTAGATACACTTCTGATCACATGATAAACATGATATTTCGTTAATTTAAACATTTTGTGATGGGTCCATAGGTGGACCTTGTCGGAGGATATTATGACGCAGGTGACAATGTTAAGTATGGCCTTCCAATGGCCTTCACAACAACAACATTGTCATGGGCTGCTATCTATTACAAGTCGGAGCTGAGAGCTGCTGGAGAGTTGGAAAATGTTCAGGCTGCTATACAGTGGGGCACAGATTATCTTCTCAAAGCTAGTTCCAAGCGTAATTGCTTATATGTACAGGTTAGCCTTCCTAATATTCAACTGAAACGTGTTATTAAATGTATCTGTCACACGCCCCCCAGGCCAAAACCCCGAGTCCTCGAGCGAAATCAATAACTAGTTATATGATTGCATTTTCTTTTCTATACGTAACTAATTGTAGGAATATGTAAAATATTCGATAAAGGATAAAATGTAAGTTACTTTCTATAATTTATCTAAGTCGCTGACTAGTCTCTTGTGTTTTAAACTTACTACATTATTCTTTGTACTTTTCAAAATATAGCATGTTACTCCCTTGTAATTTATCTAATTAGTTAATTACCCTTGTGGTTTGTCTAGTTAGTGATTACCCTTTATATTTTTTTTAAACTTACCACAAAACTCCCTTGTACTTTGGAAAGGTGGCACAATCTCCTCTTTTTTTTTGGTTATTATCTAATCGTCGTTAGCTAAAGCAAGGGTATTTTTGTGGAAACATATAATATTACAAGTTTTAGTACAAAAAATCAAGGTAAGATATTATGTGCCATCTTCTAAAAAACACAAGGGCTAATGTGATAAGTCTAAAAATATAAGGATAATCAGTTAATTAGACAAACTACAAGGAGTAACTTTCATTTTACCATTTCCTAAATATGCTTCTTCATGCTTGTTTCTTCCATGATCGCGCAACGACTAAAATTTTCTAGCTTAACCCACCAATAAGTCTAACATTTTGTATACTTCGATGTGTTGATGCTTTGGGATTTTTTTTTTTTTGCTTTTTAAATTACAAGGTAGGGGATCCAGTGCAAGATCATGAATGTTGGGTTAGGCCTGAAAACATGAAAACATCAAGGAGTGTGCTAAAAATTGACGGGAAAACACCTGGGACAGAGATTGCAGCTGAAACTTCTGCAGCAATGGCTGCTGCTTCTATTGTCTTCAGAGGCTTTAATCGTGCCTATGCTCGTCGCCTCATAAACAGAGCCAAACTGGTAATTTAAGAATTAACTAGCCCTGTAACAAGGGGTTGATCATCAAGTTGTTGAATAGAATGAAATTTCATGTGAAGTTAAAAGAATTTCCTGGTTACTTCCTTTTGCTATCTGATAAGCCTTGGCTAATTTATGCCTAAAACTTCTTGATAACTTCTTTTGCAGCTTTTTGAGTTTGCCAAAACATATAGAGGAACCTATGATGGAGAATGCCCCTTCTACTGCTCTTACTCAGGCTATCACGTATACTTCCTCTCTCCCTATTTCTGTCTGTGTCTGCAAACACGCGCACACTTACACATGTTAATCTAGTCTGCTATCGTCGGAGAATGTCATGAGTCATGAATGTCTGGATTTATCCTCTAGGGAGCAAAGTGGACTATGTATAGGGGGTCATCTTAGTCTAGCGCAGTCTACTCATGGCTCGCACACACCAGCACAAGCGCATTTGCGCTTTTAAATAGGGATAGAGCCAGAGCCAGAGCCAGAGCCAGAGCCAGAAACTGAGACATCCAATTATAAGCTAGGAAATTAGTAATTGATTGATGAAATGTAAGGAGAAGTATTACAATCTATGCAAGTCCATGATTAGTTGCATCGCCTAGATTGCAGGATGAGTTATTGTGGGCAGCAACATGGCTGTACACTTCAACAAGGAAGCCAATGTACTTGGATTACATACGCGAAGAAGCCATAAGTTCTACTGTTGCTGAGTTCAATTGGGACCTTAAATATGCTGGAGCCCAAATCCTCTTATCTAAAGTACATTTTTTTCTCTTCTCCTCTCATTATTGCTGTGTTTGTTATATGCTTATCCGAAATCTTAAATCTGAAGAACATATAAAATTATATGCTTTCAGAATTTAAGATTTCAGATAAGCATTAACAAACACAGCATATGTTTAGGCATGTCAGAATTTGCATACTCGTCTTCAGCAACAAATGTCTGTCTTCTTGTAAACTGCAGTTGTATTGGGAAGGGGAAAAGGATTTTGAGAACTTTAAACACCAAGCTGATGGTTTTGTATGCCAAATTCTTCCCGACAGCCCCTTCCACCAGGTTTACATCTCCCCCGGTATCAATCTCTCTCTGTATCTCTCCGGGGTTTTTTCATTCAATCCATCCTCATGTCCTGATAAGTGAATTATATCTCCACTTCCAACATTAGGGGGTTTGGTTCACCTCAGAGATGGAGCAAATGCACAATACGTAACCGGCACCGCGTTCCTGCTTAGCGTTTACAGTGACCTGCTGGCCAGACACAAGCAACAGGTTATTTGTGGCAACAAACAGTTCAACTCTGCTCATCTCATGGCCTTTGCCAAGCAACAGGTGATTGCATCCTTTTCAACAGAAGTGTCAAATTTTGGAACATGCCTAAAACTTTTTAACTCGTTATCTCTTGAATGTTTATCCTTATGCTTCTTATTGATCAATCCATTTTAGAGTAGTTTAATCGAATAAGTATAGTACTATCAGCTCAATCACTTCCAAAATCAAACTAACAACACACTTTTCACTAATTTTTTGTGTGAAAATACCTGCTGCAAGGATTCTAATTCAAGATATTATGCTTTGTCTTGAAGCTCAAAGAGAAATGTAAGATTGCATTGTGCGCGCACATAACACTCTGACACTATATACATTAATAAAGCCAAAAAAGTAACATAAGAGTTTGACACGTCAGGATTTTTAGAGACCTAACGTGGCTAGTACACATTTGTATTTTCTTAGGATAGTAAATGCAAATGAATTCTGATACATGATAAATGCAAATAAATTCTATGCATGTAAATTATTCTTGGAAAACGAATAGATTTTTCAATGCTTTTACTGACAATGTATGAATTAAATTTGACGTATTACAATTTTATAGGCATTGGAATGTATATTCAAATATTCTTTTCAATGCTTTAACAATGATACATGAACTAAACTTGATACATAACAAGCCTTGGCATATATATTCAAGGGTCGGTTTGGATTGACTTTTTTCAGAAAAAAAAAAACACCTTTTTTTTTTCTCTTATAAAAAGCACATTATTTTTGTAATAACTATTTAGTTTAACTTTCGAAAAAGATGAAACTTTGAAAAAAGATGTGTTAGAAGCTGAAACCTTTAGCTTTTCAAAAAAGTACTATTTAGTTTGACTTTCCAAAAAGTTGAAACTTTGAAAAAAAGATGTAACAGAAACCGAAACCTTTAACTTTTTAAAAAAGTACTTTTTCAAAAGTTGTTAAAAATAACTCTTTTAAAAAAAAGTCAATTCAAACGAGCTCTAGTTGTAACATGTGCATAGCCCAGGCTACATTTCTAATTTGCTGATATAATTGAAATTTTTGCAGATGGATTATCTATTAGGCAAGAACCCAAGAGGGAGATCATACATGGTTGGATTTGGGGAGAAACCACCAACACAGGCTCACCATAGAGGTGCATCTGTGCCGGTGATGTCCCCTGAAAAAGTGGTCAGCTGCCCCATGAGCTTTGTTGACTACTACAACAAAAACACACCCAACCCTAATGAGCTCACAGGAGCCATTGTTGGTGGCCCTGATAAGTATGATAACTTCTTTGATCAGCGTTCAAATTCAGCCATGACTGAGCCAACAACGTATACTAATTCGCTAGCGATAGGTGTCCTTGCAAAGCTTGCAAAAAATTATCATAAGTAATTAGGATCTGGAGATGCAATATTTTCTGTTGATCCAAATTGTCATTTGCTATAGCTAGTAAATGTTGTTACATGAAATGTGGACATCATGCGTGCAGTGTTTTAGAACATGATGTATTTGCCTTGGTTGTATATATATTAGGATATGTATGTATGTGTAGCTAGGAAAATGCATGCCTTGGCTGATGTAAATAGACTAACCTGGGAATATAGTGGAAAGCAATTTTCCTGGTGGTCCTTTTTTCTTAAATACAAGTTAGAGTATCTTAAGTCAAATTAGATTTGAGACTAATTTTATGGGGTGAAGAGTGGTTAAAGAAAAACCCTCCTAACAAGTGCCTTTCTCGTAATTTAAATTTGTGTTCTTCTCTTTATGCGGGTGAAGCTACCATCACCTCAACTAGAAAAAATATATTCAACAAGTGCGTTTTTTGAGATTCGAACTTGTATTCTCTTTTTTATGGAGGTGAGGCTAGTATTACCTCCAACCAATGACTTATTGGAAAATTTTCTGATTATTACTTTAGATATATGAAGTGCTTCTTATAATAACGTTTCATGTTGGTGCTTATTCCTATAAATTAATTAACTTTAAGCTGGAAAGTTTTCATGATAGGTTCGCCATGACATTTGCAGGCTTATATGCTCATGGTTGTGTGTAATCAGGAGTTTGCGTAGTATTTGGTATTCAACTTACATTCTCCATTTTATTTTTAATTAAGTTGTCACCTAAATACCTCACTTAGAGACAGCCGGCAACAGTATTCGTCTAAATTAGAGACGGCTTATGTTGTAGTCTCTGGTATCTTTTCAGTTAATTCTTTTCCTCTATATGAGCGTGTATTTTTTTTTTTAAGAAGTAAACTTATAACTGACATAAAAAAGATCAATATGCTACGCTAGAGTACTATAATTAATTAATACATAATTGAAAAACGTTAGGGAAAAAGATGTTTAGGGTTAATTAAATTGCAAATCAAATATATTAAAATTGAGTGCTTGTTTGGGGAACAAGCAAGCCCATGTTATTAATGAAGTTACCAAAATTAATTTAGGAAGAGTTACCTAAATCTAATTTAGAAATTTAGACTCATTATTGAAGCTGCCTAAATTTGATGAGACTTCACAGGAGAATACTTTATATTATGCATAACATATGTTCTCTCGTACCTTCTGTCATAATCCGCTCTTGGTCTCAGTCTGATACCTGTAGAGCGAGTCTTGGAGGAGACACATACAACTTAGTCAAAGCATGCTTCAAGAGGTATTTTTCTATACTAACTCATTAATATGTTTTTGCAAATAGATCGTTTAAGAATTTTGTATGTTACTTTTCCGTTCCATAATTAGATCCGTAAACGGATCCTGCAGAAACGAAGAATTATGTATTTTGCCCAAAAATAAATAAAGAGTATTAGTATTTACTAACATTTTCAAGCAGAGATTTTAGTTTACCTCTTCCACACTGTTTAACTACAGTAATTAGGGTAAAATTAGTTTATTGTAGAAGAGAAAAAGAGACGGGAAACATGTTCCAAAATTTGGTTAACGAAGAGAGAGAAAAGAGACATGAAAATTGTTTCGGAAAACTAATTCTTTAATTAGAGATGGTAGGTTTTCATCTCTATCGACCGACAACTTGTTTTCACTATTTTAAGAGGGTGTTTGGATTAGCTTTTCAAAAAGTTACTTAAAATATCTCTGGTTTTAAGTTGCTTTTTCTTATATTCGATTTTAAGTGGTTACGTGTTTGAATAAAAGTTATAATTATAAAAATAAGTATTTATATGTTTAATTAAAGTGGGTTAAAAAGTAATTTATGTTGTTAAAATAACTATTAATGATATGACAATAGAATTTAAATGGTAAGTATAACATAAAGAATAAAGATATTTTGGTAATAAGATCAAAAGGAAAGGATAAGATAATAAATAATTTGGTCAAACTTACTTTTCTTTAAAGTGTTTAAAGCTGTAGAAAGTAGAAGCTGGGGGTGGGGGGCTTTTTACTTTTTGTTTAAAATCACTTAAAAAAAAGTACTTTTTTTTAATAATTAAAACAAACACTTCTATTAACTTAAATTGGATTTTAAATAGATTTGATCCAAAAAAAAAAAAAAGAAACCAAACCAAACACCCTCTAAATTTAATTTTAAAAATATAAAATTTCCAATTTTGGTATATTTTTCTATTCAATTATGTATCTAATTCAAAACTGAATCTTTTTTTGTCACTAATTGGTCAATAAATGTTTGTTGATTTTTTTTGTCACCAACCTATCTCTAAATAATGACCCTTTTTCCGCTGGACACCCATAAGTTATAGACTGTTATGTTATCTTGGTCATGTCTTTTACTTTTTCTGCTAGGTAAGTAAGTGATTTCGTTACTGAAAGAACATATACAAAAGATCACACAGGAACATTACCTTTTTAAAGGTGACCCTGCCAACTACGCCAAATGTGAGGTATCTAAACAAAAAGTTTTGCAAATCCTGTTCACATGATTTTTCCTAATCACCTTGCCAGTTAACAAAATATGTTTTTACATCAACAGTAACATCCAAAAAGATCTGTTCTTCGCACCTGGCTTCTTCCTGAACTACAGGAATAATCTTCTATTTTTTTCCTGCCAAAGGTGGAAAAGAAGCACTTCAAAAACAAGCTTTACTACCAAAATATGGAAGCTGTGAAAGCTATGCTTCCGCATCAACCATGTACAAATATCATCCCATTGCCAGAGCCAAAAAGGACCCCTCACCATTTTCGTGCCTCGTTTCCAAACCCTACGCGAGAAGTTGTACTTGAATAGTAAATGGTCTCTCGACTCAATGCTTCTTCTACAAAAGCCGCAAATAGGATCCACATGCAAACCCTATTCCATTAGACGCTGTTTTGGATTTCTTTTAAGCCACATAGTCCATGTATAGAAAGCAAGTTTCAGACGTTGTGTTGGATTTCAATTAAGCCACATAGTCCACGTACAGAAAGCATGTTTTGAGATGTGCCTTTTGAACCACACCACTCTTAACCCATGTCACAAGTGGAGAAGATTCTCACATACAATCCCAGGCTGATTGCATAGAGAATTGACCTTGAGGATGAGGAATTCAAATCGAGGAACTGTCGATTTTCAGCACAAATCGTCTCATATGCTCATGAATTTTCATGAGTTTTGTCCAGTACCAAGGAGAGTCATTAGGCACATCAATCTCCCAAATACTATGAGACTGTAGCATATAATCTTTCAGCTACTTTACCCATAGCGAGTCATGCCCATTGATAGTTTGCCAGATATACAGTATATTAGATGCCTTACTTCTATCTACTAATCAATCTATACTATATACTAATACAATCTCGAAATTTTAGATTTATTTTCCTTCAAATGTTTGAAACACCACATCTTGTCATGTGATATGTATAATAAAATATTATTAATAAAAAAAATACACACAATCTTTCCTTGCAAGCTTTCAATCAATAACTTTCTTTCTTTTGAGAAAATTTATTTTAGTTAATAACTTTTTTTTTTTAATTAACAACTTTTTTCTCTACATCTAAAACAATTTTTCCGAGAGCTTTTCATACCACTTCCTTCTCTGAGACACCTTTTTAAACTTAATTGTAATTAAGCTATTAATTAAATTAAGCTATTTAAAAATTGATTAATATAATAAATTACTTATATAAATTAATAATATTAAATTTATATTAAAACCCGTACATTACACGAGTCACATACTAATATATTCAATTTCTAGAGCGTCAACACTTATCTGTGGAACCGTATTTATCACGCGAATGGATAAATCCTATCAATGAAATTCTTTTTTGTCAAAATCTATGACAATATTGATTCAAATAGTTAAACACTACCATCTAGAAGACGGTTTATATATCCTGGATTGCTTTTCTTTCGAAACGTGATAGAAAAAGGTCACGTCTCATAGAATAATAAGGGTTCTTCTATATTAACTTTTCTTAAAAGTGTTTTCCAATAATTTTTAAAAAATAATTTTCTTTAAGAAGTTAAAAATTGTGATTTTTGAAAAAAAAAAACTGTATTTCAACTTTTTCTGGAGCTTTATCTTTTTCAAAGTCAAGTCAAATAGTCTTTGTAATTTTTTTCTTAAAAAAAGTGTTTTTTTCCTAAAGAAAAAAGCCAAGGCAAATAAGCCCTTAGATATATATATATAGTAAACCATAAGCTTCTCACCTAGTATTACCGTAAATTACTCTCTTAATTATAGTACGTACAATTTTCTAACAATGGCCAGCCAATTGGATGAGGATTGACTGATGAGGATTATATAAGACCAACCCTTTTTTCGGGTCATTATTGTATTACCACCATTCACACACATATTCTCTTTAATCCTCTGTTACTTTGTTATCCATTCATTAATGATTGTGATAAAAAATTTTAAAAAAAGCTAAGAAAAAAGAAAGAAAGAAAATAGAAGTAGCCTTAAGCGATAATTAAATCATTTGAAAAGCTTATATATAAATTTTTTATTAGTTGCATTTCTGATTCTTTAATGGTGAAGAAAAAGGTGAATTTTGAAAAGTGTGAATTGCAATAATGAATAATGGTGAATTTGGAAACTGTGGTTACATGCATGGAATTTCATGCATTTCCATTGTGGAGTCACCAGAGAGATACATCAAGAAGAGTGAGGATGACGATGATAAGAAATCAATATTAATGGTTGAAGAAAAGGTGATGGTGGCAGCCCTGGAGAAGATGGAGGAAAAAGCAGTAAAAACTTGCAGTTCATCTTCATCCAAGTCATCTTCTATAGGGAAAAATAGTGATATTTCTGGGAATTCAATGGATAATTCAAATGATGCTGACGAGGTTCAAAGCTCCCATAAAAACCCCCTTGATTCAATGCAAGCCTTGGAGGATGTTTTGCCAATGAGGTTCTTGTCTCCATTTTTTACTGCTACCTATTATCTTTCTGTTTCATTTGATCAATTTCGTGTAGTATACGTGCCAAGGCGAACATACAAATAATCTTTTTCATGACAACTAGTTGATTAACGACATACTTACAAGACATTTGGGGCTTAGAAATTTCCTTTTTGGCTGGATTACAATTCACTATAAGACTCAAAACGAATATATTTGTTTCTGTTAAAAAACTAATTAACATTTCAAACTAAAAGCACTTTAATAATATGCATATTTTAATAAGATATTTAGAGTCAATTGCTATAATCCCAATGACCCGTACATGCGTCCACCTTTGTATACATGCAACAAGGCACACTTGCTTCTTTTTTCTTTCTTTTGTTTCGTGGA
The DNA here is from genome assembly GCA_028554755.1 of Cordia subcordata. Lineage (NCBI taxonomy): Eukaryota > Viridiplantae > Streptophyta > Magnoliopsida > Boraginales > Cordiaceae > Cordia > Cordia subcordata. The sequence continues at coordinate 9,883,826 of JAPTOF010000006.1, read as the reverse complement.
ATTTGATCTCATCAAATATCTTCTACTATCAGTTTATTAACTTTTGACTATAAAGATTCTTCTAAGTATCTTTATCATTTTGTGTCTGTTTATTCTATAACTTGTTCGCATATACTGATATACATTTAGATCTCCATAAACTTTTACAGTATATAGATTACTCATGCTTTTTAGTTCAGTTTTTTGTTCTTTTTTTCTCCTACACGTGTCTCTAGCTCACTAATGTGTGAAGTGTGAGGCAAATTGTAAACTATGTGCTATATGTGACACAAATGAATCAATAAATCCTTAATTTTAATATATAAGGTATGCTAGTTTTTCTTGTTCATCTCTTCAATATTCTTCTAAAAAATGGTAAGTCGTGATGTTGCACATTTATGGAAAATATAATATGAGAATGATCTATAAATAAGTGCCGGTAAACCATTTTCAAACTATTAATAATATTTGACTCACAACAACTAATTCCAAACCCAAGACACAAGTATCGCTTGCAAACTCGGGGTTGGGCATGAAGCATCACAAGAAAGTAATATTCCCAAACAAGCATCATGGCACCACCATGAAATACTTACTATTCACTACTTGTAACATTGCAAGAAGTCTTGTTCACATTAGTCAGTGTCCTTAAACTAAGGGTTGCCCTTACTGTTTGGCAACCACATGCGGGCCCTGCTTTTTAATCATGGGGGTGGTGGTTGGCAGACCAGACTGAAGAATTTTCCTTAAACTATTGAATTCATGATATGATGTTCGCAGAAGAGGGATCTCAAGATTATACAATGGAAGATCAAAGTCATTTGCAACTTTACCAGTTTCTGGATCCATCACAATCTTGGGTAAGCCTGACAATAAATACACCAGGAGACGAAGAAATCTGTTAGCTAACAGTCTAGCATGGGACAAGAACAGAAACTTTCAACTAAGTTGTAATGGTGGTGGAATATCAAAGAAAGTTAAAGTTACCAACTCCAGCAAAGCCACATTAGCTTTAGCTGTTGCCATGAGCAGATCCAAAGAAGACTGCAGTGACAACTTGAGTAATGGCTGCAAACTGGTTTCAAGATCTCAGCCTCAGCATTCTCACTTCCATCCAAGATATGCAGAACTTGATAGTGGCGGTCCTGGCGGAGATGGTGCCAGGTGGTCAGCAGCTTCTACTGGATCTGATAGATAGAAACAAAGCCGTGTAGAGTCTAACTTAACAATAGTTCACATCTAATTTAGCAGTAGACCATCATGTGTAGTAGCAAAAGGAGCAAGCCTGCTGCCTTGAGCAATGGTTCATAGTTTACTTAGAACAAAACGCAGTTGATTACAAGGCACGATAAGATTACATTTGGTCATTTCAAGAAACAACACTTTTTAACTTCATAAATCCAGTTGCTTCGCAAGATGCTAACATCTCATTTTCCTTTTGGCTAACTGAACCAATTGATTTGGTTTCATCCACGCATAGTAGGTTTCGGTTAAACTGAAATAGAACCGTGTGTTTTGTCTTAATAGTAAAATCCTAAGACATTAAAAAAGTTCTATGAAATTGGAGTTTTTTAATTTTGTTTTAGGAAACCAAAAACCAAATTAAACCAACTTAGATATGTTGATTTGGTTTGGTTACACACACGATAAAAAACTAATTGGTTAGTTTCAAATGTAAACCAACTGGTTTTAGTCTGGTTTGAAATATGGTTAAAACCAAACCAAACCATGTACACCCCTAAATCTTCTTCTCTATTAGCTCGATGCAAGCAACGCTTTAGTATTGAAATTGCTGCAGTCACTAAATGTCCACTCTGACAACAAGGCATCACTAACAGGATGGCTATGGACTGAGCTCAAGGGGATAAGCCTTGAATAGCAGCCTTTCAAGAAAAAATTACCAATTCCAATTCAGTTACATACCTATATAAGAAGAAACCTGAGACAAGGTTGACATGTAGGTAGATGTGATCCACAAGTTCTAACGCAAGGAAGAGCTCTTCCAAGGTACCAGAGACGCATTTACTTTACATGCAGGACTATGAACAGTACCAAGGGTTACTAACAAAAATTTTGGAAGCTCAACATCTGAAGGATCAATTACTGGATGTGCCTTACGAATATCTTCCATTGAGATCAGAACGCTGCAAGAGAGAAACAATCATGAGTGAAGAGGGTACCTGACTGTAGCGACATCAAAATCTTATGATATTAATTTTAAGAAAATAGAAATAACTGATAAATAAGGTTAAGTAGAGGAACCTAGAGATCTATGCCCATCTCTAACCATTCCCTCATCTCAGCCAATGATAATAGAAACTTTTGGGTGAACGTGGATGATTTAGTTAGCTTGTTGTATGCATTGACTATTAGCAAAATAATTTGGATACTGATGCTGTAACAGCATGGATGCATTGAAATTCTCTAATAGCATAGAAATAATAAACTGAGTTAATATGGAGAACTTAAGGAGATTACTACAAAGCAAAGATGAGATGGGGTAATAACATTGAGCCAAGAATGGAAGCGGGTGGATCTTATTTGAAGTATTTATTGTAGTCAGTTAACAGATCCGACAGCTGCAGTGGATGCAAATTTTTAAGCTATGATGATCCACAGAGACAATATGTTCATTTTATACAATTTTGCCAGACAAAAAAATGAAGTATTGCAGCTGAGATGATAGAGCAACTGTTTACCTATGATCACATTCCAATAACAAAGAAGTTGAGGTCCGATCAAGATTACTTTCATCTGGCAAGTAACTTTAAGACAAGCATTTGATATAAGTTCAGAAATCATCATATTACTTAGGGCCCTTTTGGATTGGCTTTTTTAAAAACGCTTTTTTTAACAACTTTTGAAAAACAATATTTTTTAAGAAGCTGAAAATTTTGGCTTTTAAAAAAAAAATGTATTTGAGCTTTTTTCAGAATTTCAGTTTTTTTGAAAGCCAAATCAAATAGTTATTGCAAATTTAGTATAATTTTTTTCATAAAAAAAATATTTTTTCTTAAAAAAAAGTCAATCCAAACTGGCCATTAATTTACCGCAACCCAGTACTCCAAGTTTCAAACAGGGTAAGAAAACATGCCTCATTTGAGACACTTTGGGTCCTGTACTTGTCATCCCAGTACATGGTACTTGACTCAGAGACAATGCCTGATCAAAAGATATGTCAAGGGTGTCAATAATTTACCAAATTCTGGCAGAATTAAGGTGAAGTGCAATCTGAATCGAATCTTGATACCATGTTTAAGCTATCCTGAAACATCATTCTGGACAAAAAATCCTGCCTTATTTCTTCTAAGAAAAATTCCTCTTTTCATGAATGACCTAAAGAATAACACAATATTAAGTGAAAGGAATCAGCTTCAAAGCACTGTGTAAAGTGCAGTGGGTCAACGGTTATACCAGAAATCTAACAGCTTGTGTGATATGGTTTGGATCATGCCAAAATGTGCCTACAAACTACAGTTAGCAAACAATTCAGTCCATCGTAAGTATGAAGCTCAATTTCTTCGAAGACACCACCTTAGCAACCAGAAAAAATAGTTGTTAGTACCTCCTCCTTTGCATTGACTCACCACTTCCCGAATTCTGTTAGACCAGATTTAAATTCCCCATTTGAAATTATGCAACATTCTCAGCAAAGTTAAAGACTGGCGAAGTTTAAAATGAAGGCAAAACATCACATACCAACAAGTTACAAAGAACTGCAATAGATGCTTTGAGATTGCAGAAACAAGATTAGAACTTCAGAAAAAAAGTCACATACAATTGAAAAGCATCATATCACTTCAAGAGAACCTGGGTAATTATATTACAAATGAGAAAAAATAAAGTATCTGAGAATACATACTGGATTATGCATGTGGTACATGGCCATAATGCTTCACAGAATATGTCAGTGCTTAATTTTCAAGAGAAGAGAGGAAAGAAAGAAGCCTTTCAACATCCAAGTAACATGGTCTATCAAAATACAGGTAGGCGTTCCATTAGCTTATTTAGCTCTGTGGAACTGAACTAAATTCTGAATTAGTATTCGATCAGAAACTCAAACTCAACCAATGGCTATTTAATTTAAGAACCGTCCGCTCGGTCCATACTACTTTTTCAAATTAGATTTCTTTTAGTAGCTCAATAATCTTTTTTCTTTTCTTTTCTTTGACTACATCTCTCACATCAATTAGCTCATTCCTTAAAAGAGGTAACCAAATCTCTAGCTACATACTCCTCTAATTGACTGCAATATCGACAGACCCTTGCCCCCCGTATCGATGAGCAAGCTGTGGGTTGAGGGCCTAAGAACAATAAGGAAAACGTAGCAGCTAAAAGTGCAATCATGGGGGAGATGTGGGGTGGCCTTGAGCGTAGATAGAAAAATCCCGAGTTAAACCTATTTACCTATTACAGATTTGATAACTCTCTTGATGTATAATTTCACTATGAAAAGCCAACTTGGGCATTAAACTCCTGCTACTCCGAATCGTGTCTAATCGAATGTAGCTTTGTAATGCCTCGTTCCATATCAGTTTTATATGAGATTTGTGTATACTTGATAATGACTTGGGGTCACTGCTATTGTTGTCTCCGGCTTAAACATTTTTCCATGATTCCAACCCGTGACTTTTAAGTTACACACAGACAACTTAACAATTGCTGCAAGTTTGCCTCAGAAAAGAAAAAGAATGAAAAACAGAAGAGAAGCCTTAATTTCTATATGGATCTAACAACGCCATTCGCCTCTATTAAAGGCCAATCTGCTCTGTAAGCACCATTCCATCAAAATGATATTAGGTGCCTGTTCGAATTGGCATTTTTCATGGAAAAGTGTTTCTTTTCTTTAAAAAAAAAATACATCTTTTTTCCTATTAAAACTAAAAAAGAAAAAGAAAAAAAATCATTTCAACCTTTTTTTCAGAACGAGCACTTTTAGTTTCAAAAATACTTTTTTTCAAAAGTTCAAAAATACTTTTTTTTCAAAAATTTTAGACAACAGACCTTTTGAAAAAAGTTAATTCAAACGAGCCCTAAGTCTATATACACTTTATATTACATCCGCAAAATGCATATTTAACCCTAACTCAAAAATCTGTCCAATCAATATACACATATATATTATATACATATACACACCCGTTAACTTCATCAAATGTATATGTAGTGTGCAAGTTCTCAAGTTCGCCATATTCATCAAACACGTCACATCATCCATTGCTTCGTAATCCGCTTCCGCATTCATTGGTTGCAGCTCCTCCAGCGCTGCCAAAACCTTAAAAAAAGGGAAAAAAAAAAAAAAAGAAAAGATTCCAAAATGAATTGAAATAACATAAAAAAAAATCCAAAATTACAAAAAAATGAATAAAAATTAAAAAAATAAAACAGAATATTTACCTTTTGCCAAAGAAGTGAGGACTTCAACTTGTTTACCGATGAAATCGATAGCTTGAGCTGTGATTTTGGAAATTTTTTTGATGAACTTTTTCGCTTTTGAGTTTGAAGACATTAATTTTTCAGCTTCCCGCCACGTGGTCAAATAAAATATGGAAAAAGAACAAGAAAACAAAAACAAATCTGTTATTAGATTTTCGGGTGGTTTTGCTTCATACCCCCTTTCACTTATTATTAATAACACTCGGACCAAATTTTTTCTGAAATGTGAGATTCATACCCGTTTCATTAAGCTATTTGTTAATTTTTTGTCAAAACAAGGGTATCTTAGTCATTCCAGAAGTCATTTACTCTGCCGAGAAATATCTAAAAGAAAACTTTCGAGAATCACTTAAATTTTTAATTATTCATTGCCATCCCTCCAAGGAAAAAAAAAAAAAAGATAAATGACTTATTTGATTCCTTATTTTTGACTCTTTTTACATTAAATTTCGTTATTTTTAAAACACAACAATTCAATCTTTTATCTTTCTAATTTGTGACGCAATTAGTTCCAAACTTAAAAAGTCAAAATAATTGATGAAGCTGGGATTAATGTTGTCATAAGTTACGAAAATAAAGGACTAACAATATCACAAATTAAAAAAATAAAATACTAATATAGTCACAAATTATAAATATAAGGGATTGAAGAGTGTATTTTTTTTGTTAATTTTTGAACCTATGATTCAATGTGCCACTAATTGCAAAAATGATGAACTAAATTATCACGTAAGGAACTTAATTATCAAAAAAATTAAAAAGTAAGGGCCCAATTAGGTCATTTATCCAAAAAGTAAACAAGCATTTGCCAAATTACTTTGTGATTCTCATTGAAATCTAGGGACTTGAGTGCAATTCTCCAATCCAGTTCTTGCCTAGTCCCTAGTCCAATCTCTCTCTCCATGGACCCAAAGTATCCACTCAAATCAAGAAATTCATTATACGAATACCCCTTCCTCTTATCTTCTTCCCACTATCTCACTTCACTGAAAACACCAAACCAAACCAGAAAAAATGAATCTTTCCTCTTCTTCATCAAACAAGAAAGCCTCTAATTGTACTGAAGCCAAAAACTCAGCAGCACCACATTGTTTAGCACTGGCGCCATTTTCTTCACCATCATTTAATTTCATTCAAACTTGTCCATTCTTGAAACACCCATCAAATGTGAAGCCAAGCTTTGAGCTGCTCTCAGCAGCAGCATCACAAGCACTTGTTCAACTCCAAAACTCCTTTGCCTCCACTGCTGATAAGTTGCTTTCACAACTGCATATTTTTGCCTCCCAGAATCCCATTCTTCAAAAGCTTATGTCTTTCTCTTCTCAACTCCAAAGCTTTTCACAGGTACTTGTTACATATATGTATATGAATACAAACGGTGGTCCTTTTTTTTTTTTTTTTTTTAAAGAATAGCTTTTTATGCCTCGATTTAAGCTGCTTAACATGGTTAATTTGAGTTATTACTGAAACTACACACTTACGAAAACTTTCAGATTATGTGTCACACCAGCTTGACTATCACATTTTACGCCTTTGGTGCTTTATTGTTAAGTGTGCATAAAGTTTTGCATTGTTTCTTTATGTTAATTAATGTGGCTATAGAAGTTAATTGATAACAGTTGAATGGGTGGTTAACAATTAACGTTCAAAAATAGTTGAATGGTGAGACACAATCCTGAGCTTTTTCCTTTCATTTTTATTTTTTGAATTAGTATTGTGGGTTTAACTAATAAATTGGTTTAACAGTTTTGATGGATATTATTATAGCGGTAGACTGATGGGCCCGTGGCTCGACATTAATTTGATACTGATGAAAAATATGCTGGTTGTCAATTTAACAGCACAACTTTTTTTAATTCAATGTTTAAACAAACCCTTTTGGTAGGTTTATTGCTGTTAAATTAGTGTTGGATAACAGTAGTGTAACGTCGCATATTGGTTTAAGAGGGGATGTTGGATGGGTCTAGGAGCTGCTTTACTCTTTTTCTTTCTTAATTTCCTTTCTCAATGCTAAAGGTACCGTTACTAGAACGCTGAAGACACCAATGTGTCTGACTGGTTGATTTGATTGATTAGTTGCAATGTAGCTGATAAAAATGAGAATGACTATACAAGTTTATGAAATGAACGGCCACAGATTGTGACTGAATTACAAGATAATATGTATATTAGGTTCCAGCATAACGATTTTAAAGTTGGAATGAGGAGATTAGAGATGATTGAGTAAACTTGATTGGTTGAATGTAAAGTTTTAGGCGTATATTATATATGATTACTGTGATCTGAAAAATGGATCATTAAGCAATTTCGGTTATAGTTGAATAATGGATATCATTTGTGAGCAGAACAGAACATATATGCATCCCAAAAGATGTACATATGCAGTGTAATTGTAGTAAGATAACGGTATTACAGCTAAAGCTTCAGTAGTGACTCCGAGATTTTGTTGTTTTTGTTATAGCTCAAAGTGATCCTGTGATCTTTGTGCCAAATAGATGTAAGCTGCAAAAGAGTTGATATCTACGTGAAGGGATGCTTGTTATAGCCATGTAGCCTTCTGAAGATCTTTCTTTCGATACTTTTGAAATAATGATCCTTTTAGCTCCTTTATTTTCCTTTTTGTGAATAAATATATAATTGTGTTTTATTGAATATCAAAAAGAATTCGCATTCCTTCTTAACACTTGTACGTGATTTAACTGTACTTTCAGATTAAATTGAGGAACTACAGAAACTTGGATAGTTTGTCCCATCACAATTTTGCTGCTGTCTTACCCGGTGATTCATTAGCTGGACTTGTTGTTGCTAATGGAATTCTGAATTTCTTGAATATATACAATACACTGTTAATTGTCAGGCTTGTTCTTACCTGGTTTCCTAATGCTCCTCCAGCCATTGTCAGCCCGCTCAGGTATATTTAAACTTCTGAGTTTCTTTCTGATGCTTAGGGCCTGGCTTTCATCCTGTTGTCTGAAATAATGGGCAAAGTATATGCATATGTGAATAGTGGTTAGATCTCAATTCTCAAATTGCAAGTCCTAGTTAATGCCAACGTCTAAGGTTTGTATTCTTGTTGTTCATTTATGTGATAACATCAGATGAGCCTTTAAGATTCTTAATAGCAATTGGAGCCTATAGTCCATCGGCAATAAATCAAATAAGCCAAAGCGATAAACTGCTAATGGATTTTGTGGATTTTTGGGTTATCATGTGCAAAAAAGTAAAGAGTTCTATTCCAAATATTTCATGCATAAGCAAAATTATAATTTGGCTGACTTGGACATCGAAAAGTCTAGCCTTTATGGTAAGTACCTCCAAGCAACAATGAAGATGCAGCTTGTTATCTAAGACGTTGTTGGAATTTAGTTTTTCCAGGAAGGACCATTGGAAATTGCTGTTCCAACAAGAGATGGGAGGAGTTTTCTTTTCCATTGGACCATTTCCTCAAATTTTTCATGGAAGAAAGAAAAACAAAAAAATGAGAAAACCCTAAACAAAGATGATGAAGTAGAAAGCTGGCATCATAAAGCTTTTAGGACCTAGAATCCAGATCACATACTCTTTGGTGTTGGTCTAAACTGGAGACAGATGGGCAATAAGACTATCAAGCATTAGGTCCATTTACAAATGAAAAGTGCTGCAAATACAGAGAAGACAAATGAAAGATAAACTAGTTGCACTTAAAGATTATCTGGCTCTTTAGGCTGGTCTATTACCCATCTTTAAAGTTGTAGATGGGGGAGAAAAGATTGAAGATGCAGATTGAATCAGTACAGAACTGAAATGCTGAACAGAAAAAGAGAAAACTCAAGTAGTGGGTATCAAAGATGCAAGACGGAGAATGGAGACACAGGAGAGAGTTTGAGATATAGTACTTGTGTATGTAGGTTCCATGTTCCATCTATTACAAGCAGATTTTAGGAAATAACATAGAAGTGGGGATGATAAAGAATCCAGGGTGAGGGGGTGGTAGAGAGGTGTGTGGCCGGAAGGGGGGAAGGGAAAGTTCAAAGTTGTGAGAGCGGGGAAAATGGTTGTTGATTGAAGTAAGGTGGGTTTAACTGATGCTGATATTAGAGCATGCATTTGCATTTATAACATAATTCATTATATCATTACCAATCATGTGATAAAATCAGCATCATTGTAGACAGTGAGTAGGCGATGTGAACATGCTAAACACAGTGTACCTTTTTTCAGCACATTATGTGACCCATACTTAAACATATTCCGGGGGATCATTCCACCACTTGGAGGGACTCTGGATCTTTCACCTATATTGGCATTCCTTGTCCTAAATGCCTTTACAAGCACTGCAGCTGCACTTCCTGCTGAACTTCCAAATGGAGGAGTATCTCAAGATGGTTCCTTGCAGACAATAGGATCTCACGCTACCACAACGCAGAGGAAATGGCTGAGAAGGCTTGCTGCTAATGGAAAGAGTTCAAATCCTAAAAACTAAATCATTTCACTTTCTTCTTTCTTGTTTTTCACTTGACATTTTTGTTTGGCAACTTTTTGGACTTAATACATATATTTTGAATTTCTGAGCAAAGGCATCGCAAAGATATGTTCTTGACTTTTGTAAGCAAAGAAGCGACTCATTTGTTTATGCTGAATGGAGCTCCACAAAATCTTATTCAGATCGTCATACGAACTAATCTAACATGCGTACCAAAGGGTATGTTCTAAAGATGTCTATTATTGCCACTCCTTAACTAATTTCTGGTACTCCAGGTTCCGGGATTCTTACAGGGAGAATGTCTATCATGATTTTATGTTCTTCCACCACTTTGTGGTGTATACATGACAATGCTTCATCTATTTATTGTAGAAATAGTCGCATTTACACATTAATTGTATGACAGCAACCTTGAATGGCGGATAAACTAAATGGAAAGGAAGTATAGAGAAGCAAGTAGACAAGAGAAATTGAGCAGTTGACTGGAACGGCTGGCCTAAACAATTTGTCTACCAAATACAATTAGTCATTGCTGATTCATACCTGCAGCAGATTGGCTATATTAGGTATTTCTGGGCTGTAACTTTAAGTTTCTGTAGAAGAAACACATTAAATCTCATGTGTTAGCGTTGAAGAAAAGCAAATCCATAATTCACATGCACCTCACGTGAGAATTTGGACTAACAAAAACATAGAACTATTAGTTATAGAATTAATTTGTTACAAATAAAAGATAAATGGTAAAATTATTACAAATAGTAAAGATAAAGAAAATTGTTGTAATTTACCCTGAAGAAAGTATAAAGAGTTAACTTTTTTTTTTTCCCAATAAAATTGTTTGAACTCAAAAAAGAAAAACAGGAACTCTTAGAAAAGCTTAAATTGCAGTTAAATTAAAAAAAGCTTAAATTGCGGTTAACTTACATAAAAAAAGCGCTTTGTCATACCTAAGTCGTATATGCATTTAATGGATTTTCTTTTAACCCAATTTTTAAATCCCTTGCAAAAATGACCCATTTTAGATGGGTTTTCAAAAAAGACTTAGTCTCGCTTTAGGAATGTAACTTCTGTGCTCCAAAAATTCGGGACGCGACGTATTCTATCATACGTTGTTCCTGCCAAGAAAAAAAGTGCAACACCAATAAATCTATGAGAGATTATTTGTAAAAAGGCTCCATTCAGTCATGTATACTCCCAAAACACGCCATTTCAAAATAATTCAAAATAATTCAAAGCAATTCAAAATTTAAATAGTCCGTGCACTAGATAAGCGTAACGCGCTCTCAAAATGCGATCGCATATGCAGCGCACTCTGGGAATGCGGTTTGCGCTCCGGAAATGTGACTGCATTCCATAAAATGCAACCTTTCCTTTCCCATTTGCATTTCACATATGAAAAATTTTCCCCCCACCCCCACTCGAAATACTTTGATTAAGAAGCATCTTCCAAGGATTTAGCCTATATTTTGTAAGTTATTGATTTTATGTTATGTTTTCTTAATTTTATGTTATGTTTTATGCGTTTTGCTAAACAACTCTTATCGCATCCACTTTTGAATGGAACACCATTCGTTTGGCCAAATCCATCCGATCGAGGTCCCACACCAGGCAGTTAAGTGTCTTGTACCTGCTTGTTGTGCAGAATTCAGTTCTGACAGTATGTAACTCTATCAATTCCTTCTCGTCTACCTTTGGCTCTGCATCTGCATCCAGTCCCTGCTCATCGTTCTCAATTTGATAGTTCAAACTTGCGTCACAGATTATATCTTCCTCATCGTTCAACTCTATGTTCTCGTTTTTCTCATCTGCCTCTGATGAAACCGTTCTGCTGCAACGTCATCCCTTTCTTCCGTGCCACCACCACGATGAGAGGGACCTTCGACTTCAAAAGTGGGCCATCGTTGTGGGGAAAGGTAAAAAGTGGCAAATTCCGCAATTGTTGTTGCAATATTGAATTGTTCACCGCCATGATATGGTGCTGCATTTAGGTTTGGCATGTTGGACTCCGACGGGACGTCGGCTATTGGTTGCAACACACGCACGTCGTCATTTTGTATGTTCATTATTACGTGAGCAACACAACGGTTTCAATCGCAGCAAGTGGTGTTGTACATGTACCGCATATCTTCATCATTAGTTATTGCACTCGGGTAATAATAAATGTGCTGCAATAGAGTATCCTATCTAGGGTTATGATAGCACAAGTTAACTCTATCAATATTTGGATGCAAACCGAGCTTCCTAATTACACGAGAAACAAATTGACCGTAAGTGGTATCGGGAAGAATATTAATTTTTTGTGGAATATTTGGATTGTGTAGTCAAGACCATAATTGGTTATAATTCTTTGACCATCGTAGTATAAAAGAATAGTAACTTCACTTGAATTCATTCTTTTACATGCTTTAGTAATAAAAAAAGTGGAAGGAATTCGGTAGAAACTTAGAGTGAAAGGCGATGGGGTGAGTTAAGTGTTGAATGAGCCGGTAAAGGGAGGGGTTGGAGTTTATAGGTAAAAAACGCATTCTGGGAGTGAGATTTCTGAATTATGCGTGACGTGATATGACCCGAGCATGACTGATGGCAGAGAATATATATTAGATTCGCTAAAAACTCACTCGTAGAACGCATCCCGAGCTCCCAAAGTGAGTTAGGATGAATAAAATTCCCTGCTTGCACGTTACTTCGGTCAAGGAATATCTACAAAGGCTGGGAAAAACTCTAGCCATGTTCTAGGAACGCAATCGCATCCTGAAAGCGCGACCGCATTCCTAAAATCGAGGTCTCATTCTGGGAACGAGGTCCTCGTTCTGGAAGCACACCCCACTTTTTCAGATTGCGTTTGTCGCATTATCGCAGCAAGAATGGATTATATTTGAAAATTCATTTAAAAATAAGTCAATTTTGCATGAAATATCAAAAACTAAGTAAAAAAAGAAAATATTCCTGCATTTAACTATTAGAGAGAAAAAAAAAAAGACCCACCCAACGATTGATAATATGATGAACCATTTCTAGTTTTGATTTGGATTTATTGACGTCACCAATTTGATGTAAAGTTACTTAACGCTGAAGTTAAGCACCTGCTTTCCGGGGCCATACAACTTTGTGGCGGTGCTTGCTAGAATCAGATTCCAGATACCTTAAGCCTCTAGCACCAATTGTAGCTCTCACTAATTCACAATGACTCCCTCTTCTGCCCATACTTATTCACGTCCACACACGCTCACGAGAAACCCACTCTAGACAAAATCATATAAAATTTACTTTAAGTTACGAATTTTAAACTGTACCGCGTATCTGATTAAGTTATTTAAGGACTAGATAATATTTGCGGTAAAAAAATACGAATTCAAGGTTGAACTTTTGATCGTAACAAGCCGTTATCTACTATGAGCTGTTAGCTTTAGGTCCTGTAGAAGAATATAATTTTCTGTCGTCTAGAAAGATTCTAGATGTACAGAGTCATCTCTAGTGAAGTTTCTTTGCCTCTCTGCCTCTGATCGAGCACTAAAGTGAACCAATACATAAAGTTTACACTTGAAAGAAAGTTTCCATCTGGTCAATCAAGAGGAAGAAGCCACTCTTGAAACGGAAACATATTTCTCTTCTCTTCTCCATGTATCAAAAACTGTGTTGAGGCCAAGAAATTCTAAGTTCGTAAGACTCTCGGAGAAAAGTAGGAGGGGCGAAACATCTTCTCGGTTGGTTGTTCTATTACCGGCTTTACCCCCGAAGAAATAAAAGAAGAGAAGGCAACAAAATCATCCCTATGCTTTGAACATATCATCAAGCAGTTACTCAAATGGAGGAAGCAACTATCTGGAGGAAGGCCAGAATGTCATCATATGATCCAAGAGTCATGACCATTGTTTTTGGCCTTGTAGCTGTGATCTCAACACTATATATTGACCAAAATAAGCTAACTGATGAAGAGCTGGATGAAGAAGGCATCAACTTCTCTTCCTATCTGCCTCTGCTGCTGCTAATTCTGATCATGGCCATCACCATTTCGCGTTTGTGGGATCAGTGCTTGATCAGGTTCGACCCTAACTGGATTCACAGGTTTGGTGGTTCTTCAACTGGGATCATGATCGTTCTGATGATTTTGGCATTGGTTTTGAAGTGCAAAGCTGTTAGTATATAAGCTAGGAGGTTTACAGGGCTTTTCTTTTTTCTTTTTTCTTTTTTTCACGTGGACATATTTCTAGTTCTTTATGCGAATAAATACTTACTGGAAAATTTTCATTTTATATATGTATAATCAAACAAATTGATTTCATAGTTCTTGAATTGGGATCAAAATTGTTATTTTGCAACTAGATATCTAGTCTTTTCGCGTAAAATTAACAAAAATGTGAGATAATCTCCCCCTCTATAAACCCCCAGACTAAATTGTTGTCATGCTGCTGGAGATATCTCCATGAATATGGCTTCCATATGATATTTGAACTACATTTTCTTTAATGTCTGACACTAGTTTGTGGGTTGTTTTGTTACTTGTTTATAAGTGGTAGTATGGGTATAATTAATTACTTGAATTGGCTATTTTGGGTTAATTGATTTGAGGGACTAAGTAGTTATCAATTATGAATATGACATTGGTATTGTTTGCGGACCTGGGAGCATGGGCTTGGGGATGACATTTCTTCTCTTCAGTGTTTGTGAGGAAAGCTAAAAAGTGGTCTATTGGGCTATGCTCCTGATATGAACAAAGTTGAGTGGGAACATCATAATCTGGTAAGTCTCTTCCCTGAGAATATCAGCTCAACCCAGCAAAGCTTGGCACATGTGCTTGTATCTCATTATGATGTAGAAGCAAAGTGCCTCCAAGGACTAAGTGATCCAGAAGCAATTGTCTATCCAGTCGGTAAAGTATAATCAAGGCCTATAGCAAACATTTTAAGCTGTTCCAAGTGAAGAAAAAATTATTTAGTGTATGCTGAAGTGCAGAGATTTATGTCTGGATACATCAGACACCTTGCTGCTAGACTTAACAGTCAGGAAGAAATTGGAGAGCATCAGATGCAGGCAAACATGTTCCCTGACTAATTTATTTCCAGCTGCAAGTCTACCAGCTACTTGTGACTTGGGATGTGCATCCAACGTTTAATCTAAACTACAAAGTCAGCTTTGTAATTGTAATATCTCACATCGATTTTGTAGGTGATACATGAGTTGTGTGCCTCTGGTGAGATGGTTACGTCCTCAATAGGGGTGATTGTATTGCCTCATACTGAGGGTAGTGTATGATAAACTCTGTTTCTTCAAATTCCTCGCATGAAGTGTTCGAATTTGGTGGTTTTTGGCATGAGGTCAAAGCCACTTTTGCCAAAAAATTGGTGAAAGGTCCCACTAGTTGATTGAGTTGAATCTTGTTACTTTCATGTTCCTCATTTCGAGTAGATGAGCATGATATATTTATATGTAAAAAATGAAATTGTAGTGAATGAGAAATTCGTTAGCTTAGTGGTGTATTGGATTACTATTTTTCCAAAACTATACGTAGCATACGTTCTGTATAGCACCGTGTTCAGAGAAAGTTCTACATCTACCCGTTCGCAAGCTTTTACTATCCAAGTGTTATCATAGTAATAGGTAAATCATTGTATCTTGGAGGGATACACCATCAGCCATTAGCACCTACGTGAGACGTAAATCCCTTAAGGAAATTGAACTTATTGAGCCTCGCTTGAAGCATACTTTATCTTTGAATCTGTATTAATCAGTTATCTGTTCTTTCCTTTTAATTTCTTTGCATTTCAGTCTCTTCATTGCCTTATTTCTAACATGAAGATCACATGGTTACAAGCTTGATATCTGTTTAATCTTTGCTTCAACAAACTATACATGTTTATGAGGGTTCTGCTGCAGGGCAATTGGTTCTAGTTTTATTTTATTTTGTCTTTTGTACAGAGAAAGGGAAAATATTTTAGAAAGAAAAAAGAATCTTGCCGGATGCAAAAAATTAAGGGGATCTCACGTTCAGAGCCTGTTTCTCTTGTTTCCATAAAAGTTGCAATTATTAGTTTCCATTTCCGCACATCAGTTCCAGAAATGGGAAAAATACATATAAGGGTCTTAGGTATATGCTTAATTCCAAATAGGTCCCTTGATTTTTTATAATCCTTTGGAAGGATCTCCCGTCTATCATCGTTGTTAAAATTTAATGGTCAACGCATTGACTTTGTTAAAAATTCAAAATACTCTTGCATTGCCATTTTTTTTTCCTTCCTGAACATGAAATACAACAACCCCAATTAGTCTGTCGATCAACTTTCGTTTTTTTTTTTTTTTAAATAAAATCTCAAGGAACTGAACCTAAAGCTTTGGGTGACTATCTTAGATTTGTTAAAGTTGTAATGCCAAATGACTTGCCTATGCAAAACCTGAACCGATGACCTCTATGTATTCCGAAGACCTTAGTAAGGTTATAACTCAATGACGCACATCATTCCATCATTGATTCATTGGCATACAAGATATCCTTTTTCTTTTTTTCTCTCTTTTGCTTCGAGTTGGTAGGGTATTTTTAAATCATATTAAACTTGAGACTAATATTTATTGGGTAAGAATTTTTCAATTGCATTTTGCAAATGAGAAATTTCTATTAGTTATATATGCATGACACTAACAAGGTATTTTACCAATCTCTAGTCTCATTCATCAAGGAGATGATGAAATTAAAACATTTAATTAGAAATATAATTGTGATGACCCAAATAAATGGTTTTCCACTATCTTCTGACCACAAAAACCTTTCAATTCAGTTCCTTGAGAAACTTCAAAAAAAAATAGAAAAAGTATTGATCGAAAGACTAATTGGGGGTATTGTTTTTATGTTGAGAAAAATTTTAAAAATTAAAAATAATGTAATGGTATTTTTATTTTTTTTAACAAAATCAATGCATTGACCGTTAAAATTTTTCTAAGGGTGTTAATGGGAAAACCCAAGGATTACAAAAAGTTGAAAGACCTGTTTACGGTTAAGTATATATCTAAGGAACTTATATGTTTTTCTCCCTTCCAAAAATTATTTGACTTTGCAAAATTATAATAGACAAATCAAAAATATAAATGAAACATAGACGACAAATTTTTTTTCCCTAATCACTCCTATGGAGATGAATAGATGGATCATTTTCCAATCATTATAAGTTGCTTTTATGATCATAAACCAGTTAACCTACTTACTTCTCTACAAGCATTATGCTTATTTTAAGTTTGTTTATAAGCAATTGATGTTTAATTACAAGTAACTTTTGATACTTATAAATAAGTAAGTAGGTATTTGAATAAAAAAAAATACCTATAACGTATTGACTTGTTTGGTTGGACCTTTGTTTAATAAATGCTGTACTTCTTTTTAAAACGTTTTTAAGGGTTAAGAAGTCTTTTACTTAGTCAAACTTTGTTGCGCATATAAGGGGGGGGGCCGGGGGGGGGGGTGGGGAAGTAGAGAGAGTGCTGCTTTTTTCTTTAACTTTTATGCCACTTCTGCTTACTTATAAGTAGAATTTACCAAATTTATAACTTTTGTTATTCTACTTATAAACAAATGGCTAGCTTATAAACAAAACCAAATACCCTCTAAATAACCCGGACTCCACCATCTGTTTCACTGATACTACACACAGCTTCATAATGTGAATATTCACATTTATATGTTATACAGTAAGATGAATGACATAAAAAAAACTCCAGAGCTGATTAAAGAGGGGTCATCTTAAATTTTAAAGGTAAACGTGTTTGACAAGATATATAAATAATAGTAATAGTTTATAGAAGAAGTAAAGAAAGAAATAATTATATAAGTAACAAAATTAGTAATACTTACTGGTGTCAAAAGAAACTAAACATATAACTATATAGTTAACCAAATCTATTACCAATGCAGTAGCCTGGTACGGTTTACTACTGTGACCTCAAGCTCATTACCAAGATCATGATTGCAGCTCAATATATTTGCAGGCACTTAAGTCAACAAATATAACAGTAAGGAAGAAATCAAAGAATTTTATTCAACAAACAGTTAGGAACAGAGAGTGCAAAAGACCATTACATGCATGTGAAATAGCATTATCCCTATTCCCTTAAACTCTAATAATAACCTAAAGAAAACTAGTAGTTTAAATTAGTATACATGTGTTAGACCTGAAAAAGAGCAAACCATGTATACCATAACTGCACCACATGCCTGTGAAATAGCATTATCCTATATATCGCCTTAAATTTAATCAAAAATCGAATCCTAGACTAATTAAACCCAGTAGTTTAATTTGTATACATATTTTGTTAATTAGAGACTTGAAGAAGAGCAAACCAGAGTTGAGAAGCAACCCTGAAGGACCACAGCTGCACCATCATCCCATGATGCAGTCGGTTTCTGGTGACAACAGATCTCCAGCCTTTGACCAACACATAGGTTTTGCATGTAGACATGTCCCATCTCTTGAGATTGAGTCTGCAGTTGAGAAGACATGGCTCAATCAACATGACCTCAATATTAGGCACGTACCCTAATTGGAATTTTGCATCAAGAAAGTTGATCTCATCTTGCGTCAGAAACTTGTTCTTCACTTGGTTGAATGGGATCGAGAATCGGTTGTTTTTTTTGATCACATCGCTCTTGAATAATCGTTTCTCGATCACCAAAACCGCGTCTTCTTCGGACGAGCCACCACCCAACGATGCAATGCAGTTCTTCAAGTGCAGAGGCAAAGACGGTAGTACTAGTGGTGCTGCAGATGGTACCATAAACACCACATCGTTATTCATCTTCCTCCTCTTCTTGTTCATCATCATCACGTGCGTTGTCTTAGTCTCGTCTCCTTCACAGCGTTTCCTTTTAGGGTTTCTATCTGCAGCTGATGATGTGAAATTGCAGCCTCTCTTTCGCGTCGTCGGCGATGATCTTTTACGCTTTCGGATCGTAGAAACTTGGTGATCATCATCAGCAGAAACGAGTGGTTGAAGAAGAGCGCCATGTTTATTGAAGTATTCTTCACGAGCAGACAACTCAAGATGGTAGAGGAGAATGGAGATATTAGTTCTACCCCTCCAAACCCTCATAGCCCCCTCATCATCTTCTTGTTGCTTCTTCTTTAGAATGGCTCGCAACCAATCCATGCTTTCCCAGTTGGGTTCGGGTTCAAGACCCAGCATGTTTCTCAGATTCACCATCTTTCTTTCTTCTTCACCAGCGCTAGTACTACTTGAAGAAGAAGAAGAAGAATTGAAGATTAATTTCTTGAAATTATACCAGAAAGCGAAGAACAAAGAGTAATACTACTTGAAGGAGAAGAAAAAGAAGAACTGAAGATTAGTTTCTTGAAATTATTCGAGAAAGTGAGGAAGAAGAAGAATTAAAGATTAGTTTCTTGAAATTGTTCGAGAAAGTGAAGAATAAAGAGTATATTAGTTCTTGAAAGTATATTAGCGTGAAGGTAAAGTAACGAGAAAAATAAACCAAGGAAATATTACAATTGCTAAATGATCAACGGCTAAATGTCATCTTCTTCGTGAGTTTTAATTTAAACTTCAAACTGCGACCCCCCTCCCCCCAACCCACCGCACAAAGTTTTAATTTTATCTATATCTTTCCATGGGGTTAATCCTGTTTTGCCCCCCATGAGTTTTATATAAAGTCCCAAATTCCCCCATAAACTTTTAGTATTACCCATATTCCCCCATCTAAGTTAACACTGTTAAATGTCTATTAGTATTTAAGGGCATTTAAGTCTTTTTTCAACTAAAAAAGAAATATAAAAAATAAAAAAGTTTACCTTAACAAACCAATTGTCTACCTTTAAAAATCTAAACCAAAAACCCTACTTATGCTTCAAGCTCTTGAGAGGACGAAGGATTTATCATGAAGACTGAAGAGTAAAAGCTAGCAAATGAGAATTGCATCAAGTGATTTCAAGAAATATTTTAATGCTCTTAGTAACTTTTCAATCATACAAACATGCACAACTTTATAGTTCACATATCATGGTATCACGATTTTTTTTTCTTTTTTGATCTTGTAATTATATATGACTTATGGATATATTATCTAATTTTTAGTTAGTTTCCAAATATTGAAAATCAACATGTTAATGGTTGAAAGTTCATGCTAACACATGTATGCACTTCAAATTATCTAGAATGTGTACATATTAGCTAAATCAATGAATTGCTCGCCAACTATTTGTGTGTGTGTGAGTAGCAATCTTATTATAGATTGTTGTGCCAATGCATGTCTCTTGCTTTTTGTTATCACATGATGACAAAATTCTGGTTATTAGGCCCTTATAATGGCTTTGGTACTTTGCTTTTAATTTTAATTTTATCTTCTTGAAAGGTGCTTCAAAATTTACTCACTAGAGATGATTTTCAATCTTGATGGATGCATATAATATGACTAGAGATGGTTTTCACTTGACTGATGCATAAAATTTACTACGATAAGGGTGAAATCTCAAATAGATAATCCAATCTTTAATTAGTTTTGTTGCGAACTTGCATGAAATGACTTGTCAATGTAGAGAATGGCAAATAAGTGGAATCCCATGCAAGCATGCTATGATATGAATAACTAACATGAGGTATGATCTAACAGAATATGTACATCCATACTTGACTGTGGACGCATACAAAATGACCTACCAAAGGATGATTAATCTGGTACTTGATCAATCTATGTGGCCTGAATTTAACTGTGCTCAAGTGTTACCCCTGAAGAAAGTTACTAAGAGGGGTAGATCAAAGATAAATAGGATTAGAGAAGTTGGAGAGCTTGTGAAACATCCGAGATCAATACATGGTAGATGAAGTCAATGCAAAGAAATGGGCCATAACAAAATTACATGTCTAAGAAATGGTTCAAGAACATCCAGGAAAAAGAAGTCTAAAGCTTCTATTTAGCACCAGGTTATTTTCATTTTAATTTCACTAATTAGTTATAGGCTATAATAATAAATTATATATCATATTATTTCTTGTCAATTTGTTGTCACTTTTTTTAATATGAATTATTTTGGATATTATTACAATCGATGAAGAGCCTAGCCAAAGTTCCCAAGCGGGGCAATCCAATAATCATCTTTCTTGACATTTAATGACCATCAGTCCCAGGTGAAAATTTTTTTTTTTTGTTTCTTTTTCTTAATGTTGGCGTTGGTTTGTTCAAGTAAAAGAAGAAAAAGAGCTTCACGTAACTTGGGTAACGAGCCTCTCAAGTAAAAGATTATCTCATTTCAACTCTAGCTCTTGTAAACTTTTATATTGTGTTTATATATTTTGTTTATATTATGCAGGTCTGATTAGCAACGAGTTGGTCATGAACTTTGGTAATTTTTTTCTGGGTTATTAGTAACAGTATTTTATTAAATCAATGTAATAGCCTTATGAAACTAAATATTTTATGGTGACTGGCAGCAGATTATTCTTTAATTGTTATTCGAATTATGACTATGATGGTAGTGGTCTCTTTGAAATTATCTTGTATAGCTTTTAACTATGCTTGAGATGTTGATCTTGTCAGAAGATCATTTTTGTGATAAATATTGTTAGATGAGATATTCCTTGGACTAATTTTTTTTTTAATTGGTGTTGGAGTAGTTTTTGAGTTTTTTTTTTCTTTTTTGGACAATTTGAAAGACACTACATGATTTGAAATTGATATAATATTACACACACACGTGTATATATATGTGTGTGTGTGTGTGTGTGTTGCTATTTTAAGTGATTGTTGTTTAGTTGCATAGTTTGTAATTTTCTTTTCTTGTGATTTTATTGATGATTTTGGAGGGAAAATGAAATTGGAATGGGGGAAATTGAGAAATTAAAAAGGCATGTAATGTGTCATGGGCAAAATGGTGAAAACAAGAAGTCAACTATTTGACCGTTAGAAAGGCATTAACACCGTTAAGTTTGATGGGGGAATCTGGGTAACTGAAAAAGTTCACGGGGGCCTTTGGGACTTTATATTAAACTCATGGGGGGAAAATGGATTTCTCCCTTTTTCCATGCCATCAAATTTTATTAAACAAAGCTGATATTAAGAAATATTTTCTATTTATTTATTAAAGTAAAAAATAAAATAATTTGATAAAATTATCTAAGAAGAAAATTTACAATCAATTTGTAAATCATAAAACTTTAATTGCAAATATAAAAAATTTAAAATAGTTTGTTTACAATATTTTGTGAACAAAAAGATACTTTTTATTTTTTTTAATTTCTTATCTATTTAATTTTTAAGGTAAAATAGAGAAAAGAATTTAATAGAATCATTCTATAAAAATCTATAATCAAATAGAAAATCAAAAGTTTTTAATTTAAAAATATAACAAAATATATAAAATAGTCTATTGACAATTTTTTTCTTACCCACAAGATTAAAGAGAAAATATTAGATTCGATTCAAAGTCAATTTTTTTTTATTTATATACATTTAAATAAAATCCAATCCTTTTTACTTAAATTAATGCCCATATTTTGGAATGAACTGACTTTTAAGAATATAAAAAATGAAAATAAAAAATTATTTATTGCATAAATTTTGTGTTATACATTAAAGTTCTTTTTTAGTGCGATCACAGCATAGTAATACGAAAAGTGATTCATTTTGCCCAACCACCAAAGGCAAGTACAATATCCTCAGCAAGTAGTGGATTACACTTACAATAACACATGTGTATAATTCTCAGTGATTTAAGGGTCACAATAATAGGAATAATTGTCAATTAGAAGGCACCCTAGATGTGATACTAAAATATAGTAAGCCCAAAACTTTCAAAATTTTATTTTAAGGAGTTCAAAGCTCACAATTTGACTTACAAAGAAATAACTTTCCAATGCACTTTGGTCCCATGTTCATTTCAAAAACATTCAATGGAACTTTCATGCGCATAACAAACTTTTCCAATTCTTTTCGTAAAGAATATAAAACTGATTTACTGTAGAGAGATACACATTTAACCAAGGATTTTTACAATAATCTTAAGCAAAAGTTTTAGAATATAGTTCGAACAATTTGCTATATAAGTTAAAGGATTTTAATAATATAAATACATATACCTAGGGTTTATATTGAAGAGGGAAGTTTCAACTTACCTCGATTGCGACATAAGGCCATAAACCCAAACTTGGATCGCCAAGCAATCATGTTTGACAACTCAAAGCAAAAGACAGTTATAAAACTAAAGTGGTATGCTATGATGAATGCCACTTTCAACATAGGATAAATACTACCTACAATTTTTTTCCTTCTCAATAGAATCCAACTTAAAAATTGGTGCAAAAGACTTATATTAATGGTTGTAATATCTTAATTGTAGGCTACTAAATTACTTCCAATATTTAATTCCCAAAATACTTCATATTTCTCGATTAAATGAGCCACTTGATATATTCACTACCTTCAACTTTAAATTAACAAATTTGGATTGCAACTCTTCTAATCTTATAGATTTCCATTACAACTCTATCATTTTATTTGTCTATTTTCTTGTAAAAAAAAATAGGTTGTTACACTTTTGGCTACTATGCTCTGAATGGATATCAAGTACACGATTAAATGTGTAATTCTTAGACTGATGATCATGTTTTTCCTCAAACAAAGAGATAGATCTAAAGAGGGTAAAGTACATCAAATTCTTCTGTGGTCTATTATAAGTGCGCAACATCTCCTATGATGCCAAAAGTCCCACAACAAGCTCCTGTGATGAGTAAAAATTTCATGTACACCCCTTATCGTCTAAATTTCTCTAACGATGTTACAATTTTGCAATAAAAAGACACTAATATCCTTACCCACTCATCCAATTTCCTTTTGTTGTTTTGGTCAAAGACGTGCATAACAACACACAAAAATAAGCTCTTCAATTATTTGTGATTGAGTTAACTTTATAAGACAAATAGATTTAAAAGAAAGGCTGCAAGCAATTCTCTTTGCAGAATCTGTCATGCCGAATCTGAAACAATTGAACATGCACTTATTCTTTGTTCGTGGCTGCAAAGGATTTGGTTCGCCTCAAGTTTCCAACTTCAAATTGATCGGACAAAGGTTGCAAGACTGGAGGAATGGTTTAACGGAAAGAAACGGCTTTATCATGGAAAATTGTCCTCTTGACTGTGATAGGGTGCTTATTTCTGCCATAGCAACCTACGATGATTTTTAACCTACGATGATTTTTTGGAGGCTAACAAAAAATATGATTTATTGCTAGCTACTGACAATAATTTTTGGATTTTTAATTTTTTATTAATAAATAAAATATCTTAAATTTGGTCCTAGCTACTGACATTAATGGTGCATAATTGATTTAGTTTTTTGTTAATTGTTATACATTTGTTTGACCAAAGAAGAAAAAAAAAAAAGAAAGGAAAATTGAATGAGTAGATAAGGCTATTAATATCTTTCTGTTATAAAATTTTAACACAAATATAGACAGTGAAGGGTGTGCGTGAAATTTTTACTTAAGAAAAGGGTTGTTGTAAGACTTTTTGGCACTATAAGAGAGTGTTATGCACTTATAATAGAATACAGAGATCTGGGGCAATGATATTTTACTTTCAACCTACAAAACGTGAACTGATTGCATACAGTAAACGAGAATATAAATATGAGGAATAGCAATGTGCCAGACATATTTTCAAAGATGATATCAGACACTTAACACTCAACATTGAATGAATGAACACTAGAATAAGTGAGTCCTTTTTAAGGCAAACACTAGAATACAACAAGATACACCCTGATTAAAAAAATAAAAATAAAAAATTAAAAGAATTCGAATAATGGTTGAACTCATAAAGCACAGGCCAGTCCGACCAACGCTGCAACAGCAGCCAGCCAAAAGTGAAGAGTCTGAGACCAAGGACTAGTGCCGCTGCATTCATCATTGGAACCGCTGAAGCATCCAGGTCTACTCACCTTGGCTTCACCACCTTCCAATGCAAAGCTGCTGTTGGATTTGCCGCTGCTGAACAGGACACACCAGAAATAGGGACCACCACCATCAGAGCCACTCACGGCTGCACCAACTTCTGTGTGATTCTTACTGTAAAGAATATCCAGGCTCTTGCTGTCTTTCATTAGAATGTTGGAGAATGCTTCTGAAGGCTTGGCATACTCGGACTGGCATGCCACGAAACGTCCAGTTATTGGAGAGAGGGTTGAAACTTCAACACCACAGTTTGGGGCAAAAGTTTCTGCAAATTCAGAATCAGGTGGTTTCTTTCCATCTCCAATTGCTCCACAATCACCTTGGTACGCTTTTATGTATTGAAGAGCCATGCATGCCAGGCCAGGGTTGCTGTGAAGTGCAGAGGATTTATGTGCAGTTCTGTTACTGTTAAGTACAGCCACTAGCTGGTCAGCAGGGTTATCCGTAACTTTAACTGTTTATCCATTAAGAAGTAATAATGTTAGAGGCACAAGCATTATGCATCCACATATATTGTATGTATAGTTCTCTGCAGAAGGAGCATGCATGTTTCATGTGGAATCTCAAAACAAGAGGTTCTTATATTTGTACAACTAATAAAAGATAGAGAAGATTCGGAAGGAGAGGGAGTGGGAAGAGTAACAGAGGGAGAAATAGGATATGTATCTTGTATATTGCAAGAGAAGTGTATGCTAAGTCAGCACCATGTGGAATCTCATAACAAGAGGTTCTCATATTTGTACAACTAATAAAAGATTGAGAAGACTCGGAAGGAGAGGGAGTGGGAAGAGTAACGGAGGGAGAAATAGGATATGTATCCTGTGTATTGCAAGAGAAGTGTATGCTAAGTGAGCACAAAAAGTCCTTGTAGTTATCTTCTGCATTCTCATCTTAACTTACAAGCAAAGTTTCATGTCTGGACGGAAACAATCTGAAAGAGATGATCTAACTAAAACTAGCTACATAAGAAGAATTGTACTTAAGTATTTGCACGTTTATGTCAAATAGTCCACAGTTTAGCAATTAATAGCATAATCATTTTCCAAGAAAGAAACTTTTTGAATAGGACATGACAGGAAGAATAAACTCAGGTTTATGAAAGGAAAAGAAAGATAGGAACTAGATAGCTAATAGAACCGATGTCTCACAAAGGAGGTAATTTCCAAGGAACTTTTAAAAACAAGTTAATTTTAGCAGAATCTAACATATCAATTTGCTTAGATTTCCCAGCATTTACTATCAACTCTTTCCTGATCTCACTATCCCATGCAGTTTGCAAGCTCTGGGTCTAAATATACAGGTTTCTTTATACATTAATGACTGGCTGACCCTTTTACAGATTTCTTTATACATTAATGACTAGCTGACACTTAAAGGAATTTACTTTATACATTAATGACTGGCTGACCCTTTTACAGATTTCTTTATACATTAATGACTAGCTGACACTTAAAGGAATTTATGACCACTGACTGGCGCTATAATAATGGACAAGGCAACAGCATCAATGAAAAACAGTAGCAGAGTATGTCCTCCCTCAGATCAAACAAATATTGCATCTGCAATTTCCAGTGCTGCTTTGTTTCACATAGAAATTGCCAACACTTGAGACAGGTGATTACAGCAGGCCTCTGAGGAGTTTCCCAAATTTAGTTGGTGAATTTCCATGAACTAATTATTTAAGGATACAGAGGGTGGTCACTTACTGGCACCAAATGTCCTATCTCAGGACTAATCTACCATTCATCATCAATCCTGATTTAGTTTGACTACTCTACAAATTTATTCAAGGCGAGGCCAAAATGCAATAAATCTATGACGGTTCATATTGCAAACTATTAGAATTTAGATTACTATATGTTCAATTTAACGTTGGTCTGACAGTCATAAGCAATTCATGCACTTGGCTGTCTGCTCGAAGTTATAACTAAGACTGCAATACTTGCTCCCCAGATAGTTATGTATACTTTCCATCTATATCACGGTTCACTCCCTTTCAGCACATTTAGAAGAAAGAACACTTATTATTAGAAAAGGGGAAAAATCACTACAATCTCATATCCAGAAATCAAAGATCATACCATTTCAGAAGCAAATAAAGAAAGACTAAAAGCAAAATAATTACTCAGCATGCCATACTACGAAGTTGTGAGAGTTCTACCAACATTTCCCCATCAAATGTCTAAAGTGCATATAGAGTTTGATGAGAAAGATTCAGGATTACTGCAAAAGCAAGGTCTTTGATTGGCAGCTCCCGATTCTGACTTGTTCTTTTAACTTTCAAGTAGCCATGTGAAACTGATGCAATGAACTTAAAAAGCAAGAACTAAACCACCCTATAATAGACTGCAGATCAGGCTACTTTTCTTTCGACTTAAAGATCTACTCAATTATACGAAATGTAGCATCTAGATGCCAACCATCAATGATATCATTCATCAAGAATGAACTTCTTTCTGCTTTCCAAGATTGCGGCCTCTTCGCATTCCTCATTAAAGCATCCAAAAATTTGAATCTTGAAGACAGGTTCAGACTCGATCTGATTTAAAAAAAAAATGCAGAGTAGATGCAATTCAGGAGAGCTGCAATTGAACATGTTTGGAGACAACTAAAGCAGGGGACCTGTTGGCATCATAGCATGAAGCTATAGTACTAATTGAGTAGATATCACTCAACAGAAATGAGTGGCCTTGTGAACCCACCTAATACGATAAGCCTTAGATTGGATAGGTATGGCTTATTTTTCCAAGATTTACTTCAAATGATCTAACTAGATCTCATAACCATTTCAGAAACTCTATTAACACAAATTTTTGCAAATGAACATATAAAAACACTCAAAAAAAAAAAAATCATAAACAGATCCAGCATCACATATCGACATAGTTTAACCTCCTCTTACAGCTCAAATCTGTAAAGGGTCATTGCAAAACACAATCACTTCACTAGCACAAGCAAGAAACATCAAGAATCTTGAAAAGCCAAAAAAGAAAAAGTAAAAAAGAGCAAAGGGAGCTTACTTTGGACATTGTTAGCAGAAGCTGAGGTAATGAAGAGGAAGCAAAGAAGAAGAAAACATGCTCTGACGCTACACATTGTTGATGAGCAAAAAAATTTGTGTCAAAAGAAAAGTGACGAAGGATGAGTATATGAGTGTTTATGTTATGCGAGACAACAGAGTACAGACTTTTATTATTGTTTACTTATTTGTAAACTTTGATTTTTGTTTGTTTTGTGTGTGGTTTTCGATCTGGCACGTTTACATAAATGGGCACGTCGGTGGGCATGTATTACCTATATGCCATCAAGTCTTTGCATTGTGGTACTTGCATTCAATTAAGCTTCTCTTTTTGGTCGGCGGCTCATAGTAAATTAACTTTGTTTTTCTTTAATTTCTTTAAATAATTTACAAGTAGAAACTTGGATTTATTCGAGAGTCTATGTACATTGGGCCTGTTTTGATGAGCTTTTTTTGTTGATGGAAATTTTTTTTACAAGAATATATATATTTTTTATTAATAAGTATTTGAATTAGATTTAAAATTTTTAAAATTATTTTAATTTTTTGTTAGAAGTTAGAAATTTTAATTTCTTTAAAAGGTACTTTTTTTATATATTTTTGAAAAGTTAATCTAAACAAGCCTGTTGTAGTTACCAGGGCAATTGCAATTTTCGCTAACTTCAATTTTTCTTTAACAAATATGACTACTTATTTCAAAAAATTATAACATATATATTTTTAGTATGAAGGTTAAATCAAGTTTCACATTAGAAAATATTAGTGTAATACCCATATTGAAACAACCTTCTAGATATGTCCTTCTTTTTTTTTCTCATTTTTTGGTCGAATCTTGATATGTCCTTATTTGAACTTAAAATTCTAGTCGTGCCGAACTATAATACTTACTTCATTCAATGGTTTTCAATATGGCAAAAAAAAAGTACCAATTGAGAAGTAGTACAATATGGTTTGAAACTACTTTTGCCAAGAAAGCATATTGATATGAGCGCATATTCAAGCATTAAGGTGTGTGCTGTCTTGACCCCAAAAAAAAAGCGTGTTGTTTTAGCTTATACTTAAATTCATATAATTAATCCTAAAGTCATATTCGAGGTGGAAATTTCACACGTGATCATGAAAAAGAAGGCAAGAAGTGTGACTTATTATTGTTAACATTTTTGTTAGGTTGAATTTTCTTTTGATTGAGTTAGAAAGGTATAAAGTTTACTTTTTGTTCAACTGTTATATTTGACATAGTTACACATAAAATATTTTAACTTTCTGTTGTCATTGCTAAACACTATCTTACCTAAATAGTCATACTATTATTATTAATTTTTTTAAATGCTTCTTCTCTACTGGGAGGGACAGAGCCACAATTTAAAGGTCAACCAATATACGTTTTATATATAGTATAGAATATAAAACACGATTAATATAGTGACATCTTAATATGAAAAGAGATATAAATAAATAATTACTATTATTATTAATTTTTTTAAATGCTTCTTCTCTACTGGGAGGGACAAAGCCACAATTTAAAGGTCAACCAATATACGTTTTATATATAGTATAGAATATAAAACACGACTAATATAGTGACATCTTAATATGAAAAGAGATATAAATAAATAATTACAGTTCCAATAAATGCAATAATTTTGATATTTATCTTTGATGATTTTATATTTTAAAATCGTCGGATACCGGAACTAAAATTTCCCATGAGCGATGGTGCTTTTAGTGGCGCCTAACTCTTTAAATTTTTATGTTATTGTTGTGAACAAACAGATAAAAACTCCAATTAGCTATAATAAAATATTACTCATAAAATAAATTATAGTTTCATACAATCAGTTTTAATCATTATTTATGTTTTAAAAATAAATCAAACAAAAACTCATTTAATAATAAAAATTAATGAAAAAATATTTACCTCACAAAAAGTGTTAAGAATTAGAGAGAAAGAATCATGTGTACATATATATATATAATATGAGATCATTCTAAACACACTTCAAAACAGAGCCTCACACTTTAAAACAGAGCCTTTCCTCTCTAGTCGGACTAAAAACCTCAACAGCGGCCTGCATTGATCCATCCTTCCTATCCTTGATACCTATCAAATGAGTCCCTTTTTCATTCACCAAAGAAGTTGCAGCTGATATATGGATCAATACACATTTGATGGCTAGTTCCATGAATCAAAATCTCGAATTGGAGGCATCGCTGGGAGAAAAGCCAATTGATTCAGTTTTCTCGAAATTAACGAATAGACTTCAAATTACAGATTCACGTGACTTAGACAAGAATCCTATATTTCAGGCACCATGTGCAATTCTGATCGGTGTTATCAAATACTAGAAAGTGGAGAAAATATTCTACCGCAACTTATTTTCCTGAAAGTAAACAGAATCTAATATAAAGGCTCTGCTTAATAATGGAGACCATCTCTTCATTAGCCCATACAAAAATGAGAACATCATCAGCGAAGTAAAGATGATTAATCTTTGTCTTCTGGCATTTAGGATGGAATTTGAAATAAAAAAAGTAGAAGTTTTATCCCAAATGCAAAACATAATATTCATACTCAAGACAAAAAGATAAGGAAAAATTGGATTCCCTTACGTCGGTCCTTCTTGTTCCAAAAATAAGATGAAAATTACAGTTTATAGCAATCGAGACTATACATACCATGTTAAAACTCCTTTACAGTTAAAAAAGATTATTGGCAACACTAATTAGATAAATTAGTGTATAGATCCGTGTGATGAACGGGATGAGATGTCAATTTTAAGTTATAAAATTGAATGCATAACACTATTTTATAAGGCAAAAATTTTAACTTAACATGTGTTTGAAATGATATATTTATTGTGGTATAGGTATCGTTTTGCAAGTAATTAGGCCAATAGGTTCCAAAATTACGCCTGTTGGTGATATTTCTTTTTAACTTAAGCCACATTACACTTGTTTAATTTAGTAGTTAGAGGGTGTTTGGCTTTGCTTATTTAGTGCTTATAAGCACTTAAATAATAAAAAATTATGTAAGAAAGTGTTTTTTTTTTTAGATACTTATAAGCACTTTAAATAAGCAAAGCCAAACACCTCTTAATTGTGGCAAACTCTCCTTCCTTTCTCTTTTCACATTATTTAAAAAGGAGATCGTTGTACATTATGCTCGTAAGCTTGTACATTCCGGAAGAACACTGAAAACTATAAATGAAGATAAAAATAAAAAAAAAATAAAACAAGAAATAAAAGGATAAGGCACATCACAACCACCCACACCCCTTTACAAGGTCTCCGGCGAGATGGGGATGATAGCCGTCACCGCGGCGCACGTTATCACAGGGAGCTTCAATTTAGTGTTGTTCCCGCGTGGACACTTGGCGCTGAAACGGAGACAGCAGCAGTTACAAGTAGTACTAAGGTGCGCGATGTGCCCAGAGAAAAGGCGGGAAAGCAGACGATTGGTCACTACTTCTTTACTACTAGTCTTGTTTCATTCCCTCTCTGCACCTAAAGGTGCGCCCCTTTTTCACTTTCACTTCGCTAAAATGCACAAAAAAAGAAGTGCATGAAACTCTTATAATGTGTAAATTTGGATTCTTGATGCGCTCTAAGGCGGTAATGGAGGTTAATTATGGTGAATCAACGTTATAGTTTTGATGAAATGATCAAGAACTTCAAAAAAAAAAAAAAAAAGGAAGACTTAATTTGATATATGAGTTGATTTGATTTTGCACTTAGCTGTCTCCATTACTTTATGCTTGTTTTGGATTGGCTGTTAAAGAAGCACTTTTTCTGTACAACTTCTTTAGCGGCTCAAATTTTCGGCCTTTGAGTTTTGTTTTTTTTTTTGGGAATCTCAATTCAAATATTTATTGTAAAAAAGAGACGGTTTATTTTTTTGGTCATGCTTTTTCTTGGTAAAAAAGCTGATTTGTCATCCTTCCATTGGCATTAATGTTATGAAAAAATGGGATATGTTATCCATGGAGTCTAAAGAAGATTGAACTCAGTTTGAGGCTATGTTTTAGGCAGTCTTTATCTAAAAGAAGCTTATGGTTGAACCAAAATTCTCTTTTGAAGAAAAAATGTTTAATTTCAAATAAATTTATTTTGGGGTTGCAGATGCAGTAGGGGGCAGCATTCTGGACAAATATGTAAAAAAGTGAGTACGTTAAATAATTTTTCTTTTAATCTTTTAGTTGCAAATTTCAGCACTCTTTTGGATTTGTTGTTGTAATTGTGATTTTACACATGTGAATATGTTGTTTTGAAAACAAGGAAAAAGCTTGATCCTCTAGAGGCTTATGTACCAGCTGTTATATTGGCTCAGTTGCAGATTCAAGAATTAGGTAAGAAATGCTACAATTTCTTAAATTATCTGTTTTTCCCAACGGGAGAAAGTGTTGTGCCATATTATGGGTCTGCCCCTCCCCCTATACACGGTGTAACGGGATCTTCGTGCACTCGAGTGGGTAGATTCTTACTCTTGATTCTTAGCAAGGATTAGTTCACTTTATCAATGTCTCATGTTTTTCTCATCATCATAAAAGGGCCATTCCTGGTGAACAAGAGTCCGACAGATGGTAACGTCTGGGCTAGTCACCTGCACAGCCTTGCCCTGTTGCTAAATGCGGTTTCCAATACCTTAAACCTTTTACTAAGTTTTCGACAAGTAAGCATTTGACATTGTGCCAGGCCTTGTATTTCTTTTCAACAATGTCCGGATAAAAATGCTTGTTGTACTTGGTGCAAGGATTATTTTGTTTGATCAATGGCTCGATAAAGTGCCTAATGATTACTTCACTTCAATTTGGTGAAATGAATTCTTTTTGTGGAATATATTTATATGGATCAGCAAACATTACTATATGATCATATGTCCTGTTGCTTCAAGCGGATGAGGATCAAGAACTTACGAACATTAAAAACAAAAAACAAAAAACTATAGCTCTAGTTTATCATCGATAGGGTTCTTTGGAAATTCAAATGATTTGGGGGCTAGATTAAGTTATGAATTGAACGTCTGAAAGTCTCTTATTTTGCAGAATTTCCAGTCTAGCATCAACACCGTTGACAGCTCAACAATTTATCATCCATTAGGTGCTGTCCAGTAATTCATGGCCTTGGGCTTCAATATAGTCACCAGAAGAAAAGAAATTGCTTGGGAGGTCACAGTTTGCCATTACCTTAAGGAATCTCTGAATTTTCTTGTCTTCAAAACAGGATATAAGAGTATACTTTTCTTCTTCTTGCAAGTGCTGTCACACATAAAACACTGCCCTCAGAACCTAGGATCTGGATCAACTGTAATAAAATTTAACTATACCTGCTACCATTTTCCCATTGTTCATTAAAAAACTCCTAAAGCTACTTCTTGAGTCTTGACATTCCCAGGACCTTGTTTGTGCTTTTCTGGCATTAACCTGTATAATGCTTATGTACCAAAACTGGATTTTTTTATTTGGTATCTCCAGAGAAATGAGTTATGGCATAATGTGCACATAAGCCTATATCAGTATTTCTTGTTATGTGCAGGTCAGTCTTTGGAAGCCAATCAACCGAGATATGCTGACTGCAGGAGCTTATTACGTTCTGGTCCTGCAGCATCTCTGCGTGTCAATATCCGAGCAGTAAGTCAAGGTTTAATCTTTTGACCTTGTTTCTTGTCCGTACAATTGGCTTACGTTTTTCATGCAGTGATTATGGAATGCTAATTTTCCACAGGACAGAGAAATGTTATGTGAAACTCATCACGGAGTTAGATGCTTCCTGCAACTTTTTGGTCTTAATCAAAGCAATATTTTTGCATTTGAAAAGCAAAATTTTCACAGTAAATGGATGAAATTAAGATTTGACAAATGTTTGAACTCCCATGTCATTTGACTATGCTCATGCCCTTCCAGAATTTGAGAATTTGTTATATTGTGTCGGCCCTTAACTTTACATATTATTCAGGAAAACAGTATGATTTTGAGTAATATGAAGTTGGTGAGAACAGTGACCAGAACACAAAGTGATGGTTGACACTCAACCAAGGCATCCCAGAATTTAATTTGTAATATTTGAATAGCAATTGAATCCTATTATGTAACTCATGTACCAGTGCAACTATCAGACTAGAGTAGAAGAGCATGTGTTAGAAAGGGATATAGGAGGTAGAATGCACATAAATACTGCAATAGGCACAATTATCAAGAGCACAGACTATGGTAATAATTAGCTAACCAGCCTTAATAGGCCAAAAGGTAAAAAAAAGAAAATTAGATATTTGATGAAGAAAGAAAACCATATAGAACCCAAATTTTGTATGTGTAACATCAACAGGTAATTTAACTGCGGTTTTTTGGCAGGTACTGAACTTAAAAACTTTGAGCTTCAATGAAAATCTCATTGGGTAAATATCATTAAATGTTGAAAATGAATCACAAAATGCAAGAAATAAAAGCAGAATTTGCTGCACTTTCTGTGCTCACTGCCAGAGCAACCGCAGATTGGAACTATTCTGTACCTTTGAGCAGAGTATCAAGGAATTCTAGAGTAATTCTACTGCTAAAAGAAATAGGAAAAGTAACTTCATTCCAATTGACACCTGAAGTACCAAATAATATTTACGGAAACAAACATGATTAGGTAGCTCTATGATGCTCAGAGGAGGAGCAGTGCTGGATGATATCAGAAACCTGGAACAATGTGCTTGAGAAAGTTGAGGACAAGAGGCATTACGTTGAAAAATAGCACCTATATGCCTTTCTAACCATTACCAATATCAGAACTGTGAAAATTATCTCCTTCTGTAAGCAGATGTCAGAGAAGTAGGAGAACAAATGTTTTATATGTGTGTGAAATATGATCTAATACACGTATGAATATGTCATAAAAGAGATCTATTTTAGAACAGTATTCTAACTGGATATCACCGAACATTTCCCTTCCCTCTAAGGGAAAAAGAGAGCGAGCAAAAAGCTCTGATTTCTTAGATACCTAGTAATCAACCTGGTTGCACTCAAGTTGTCAGATTGGTTTGCTGTCACAAGATGCTTTGCCTATGTGAGCGCATAATATATTTTGAACATAGGATCAGAGATATTGGTGAAAAATATATGTGCATATGCGCATTTACATGTCCTTTGATGTGCCATGAAACAGGAAATCTCCTCTAGTGTACGTATCTAATATGTCAATGGGATCAGCCAGTTTGAATCTTTTACTTCATTTCCATAGCTCTGTGATTATACCTCAGTCATATTCAGCATATTGAAAGGGACTTAACAGTTCAGACATTCTTAGAATTTAAGTTACTTATTTTTCAAATGGAAAAAAAAAAAAATCTGAAAGGAAAAGAACAGTGTCAACCGTACTCATGCCTCTTCCGCATCACTGTTGTGAATACATGCTGCTATTTTCTGACTGGGCGGATGCTACACTCAGTACTTTTAAGAGAAACAAATGATAAGTATCAGAGGCTTGATCAAATAACCGTACATGTAATATGCATCGCTGCTCATCATTACAACTCTTTGTTTTCTTTGATTCACAGGTAGCACAATATGCATCTGATGGTGGGAAAGGCAAATCTGCTTTCAACAATGTTGACCAATGTCTAAGGTACTAGGTCCACCATGAAAGATGATCATAATTCTGTTGGACTTACATGTGCCACCTTGTCTGTCTAGTAGCCTAGCAGCAGGGTTTGCTGAAGAATTTCTAGCTTGATCTCTCACACTAGTAATTTTAACTCGATGGAGTTCAACTTTTTTCTCTGATCATTTGTTACCATATCTCATCACAGAAGTGCAGTATGGCACCTATTTTTCTTGTTATTAAATCAACAACCTCTTGAACATATAATGACAAGATCAGAGTGCACACTACATAGATAATGTCTCCTGGATGGATATAGAACTTGAAATACTTTCAAGCATCTATACACATTTTTAAGAGAGATACCTACATCCTATTGAATTATCTAACCTTAAATTTATGTGCTTCTGTTTTATGAAAGCTACCATTGTACTAGACTCGGCTTTGAATCAATCATTTCTCTAATATCTTTTCTTTTCAATAAAGATCCTTGGAAGAGCTTGATTCTTTGCTTTTGCTTGCCTCAAGAAATGAATCTGATGCATCAATTGAGTCGATGAAGGCAAAGATCAGGAACGCTCTCAATGCCTTAGACAGGTCCTTGTGCATAGCACTACGATTCAGATTACTATTTCTGTTCTTTTCTTTCTTCTAGGCCTATTCATGTTTTATCAATTGAAATGAAGGGAGAGAGATTTCTATTATTTCTTATTATGTTTGTGTTGATTCAGTCTTCTCGACACGGTACCCTCAGACGTGCTTAGCAAGGGAAAAGCTATAGCTGATGCATATCAACCCCGAGAAGATGTTGAACCTGATAATCAAGACCCAGAGTTAAAGCAGTTAGAGTCCCTATTGTGAACTATAACATTCATATAAAGTTCAGTTGAGATGAAGCTAAGCGAATCAAGATTTGGTCCAGTGAGAGTAAAAAGACACAATTTACATTTTTTTAATAAAGACTAAATTGAACTTGAAAATATTTAAAAATTTATGAAATCCACTCCCAGTATGTCCTCTCTCTCTCTCTCTCTCCGCGTCCTCTCTCCCCTGGCGCATGTTAGCTTTGCTAACATGCACCATCAGCCTTCTTCTCCGATCATTTTCCTTCCTTTTCCCCTGCACCTTGCTTCTCCCTTTCTTTTTCCTTTTCTCTTTTTCTTTACTGGTTATGCCCAGCTTTCATGGCCAAGAAAAAGTGTAGTTCTGGCCAGGTAACTAAAGTTAACCCTGCGGAGTTTTTTAGGGGTATGGAGGATGACAGGCCACCTGTGTCTGAGGTGAAGATTGTAGCTACATTGAAGGAGATTTCCGCTGCCCTGTCATTAGGAGACCTAGATTTCCCAGATCTGAGAGGATCTGGGAGCAAGCCCAAAGATGGGGTTAGTAGTGAAGTCAAAGAACCTGATGAGAGCAACTTGGTTGAAGTCCCTGTGGTTACTGATGGTGCTGATGGTGATTGTTCTGAGGACGGCGAGATTTCTAGTGATAGCGATTCTTCCCCAAAATCTGCAAGCTTAGAACAAACCAACTGGTGTAGCTTGTTTGACGGTAAAGCCAAAGGTAATGTTAAGCTTCAGTACCATAAACCCTCTAAGGTGAATGGAAAAATTAGAGTGACTCCTCTTCCTAGTGTTAGGGAAAAGGGAATTGCATTTTGGCAACACTCTATTGTGGGTCAATTCTTAGGGAGTTCACTGCCCTTTTTCCAGATTAAAAATCTTGCTGAGTACCAACAGAAACAATATGGTAAAGTCGATTTTTGGTTTACGGATAATAGACTTTTTTCCTTCGAACTGAAAAATGAGGAAGCATGTTCAGCCATTCTTGAGCAGCAGTGGCACGACAACCACCGGCCAATTTTGCTTAGGAAGTGGC
Organism: Cordia subcordata; assembly: GCA_028554755.1. Lineage (NCBI taxonomy): Eukaryota > Viridiplantae > Streptophyta > Magnoliopsida > Boraginales > Cordiaceae > Cordia > Cordia subcordata. Next base: position 9,846,538 of record JAPTOF010000006.1, on the reverse strand, counting down.
AACCGGGGATTGAGCCTTTAACTTTCAGATTTGATCGTGTGCCAATCTGGGTTAAATTGTGGAACATCTCCCCTAAATTTTGGATGGAGGAACGTATTGCATGGGCAGCTAGTGCTTTGGGTGTGCCTATGCAGACCGATATTCCACCGAAGTCACCCCGTATGAGTTTTGCAAGGGTCTTTGTCAAAGTTGGGGTTGAGGATGAATTACTGGAGTCATTTGAGTTTGAGAATGAGCGAGGCAAGATTGTCAACATCTAGGTAGAATATACCTGGCGTCCTCGTTGGTGTACACACTGTAAAGTGTTGGGGCATAAGGAAGATGCTTGCCCTGCCAAATTACTGATGGAATCAGGACAGGCCCAACCTCAACATACCAGTAACTCGTTTGTTGGAAGAAGAAGGAAGAGGGCCAACACCAAATCTAGGAGAACAGAATCTAAAGGTAAGGGTCCCGCGATTGTGAACACTCAAAAAGGAGTGGACTTTGGTCACTTGGAAGAGGAATAGAAGCCATTCCCCTGGGCGTAAAAGTATGGAGAAAGGATCTACTTCAGCAAACCTATTTGAGGTTTTGGAGAAAACTGATGATCAGTCTGAGAGTCCTATTTTGAACTTTCTAAGCAAAGGTAAAGAGGTGGAGGAGCCTGGGGACCTTCCGCCGATTCGGAGCCACTTCCCTCTACCTATCCACAAATGAATTTCATGTTTTGGAATGTTAGGTGCTCAACTAGCCCCTTAAACAAATGAGGCAGATTCTGTCAAAGAATAATTGTGCAGTCTGCGGTCTCTTTGAAACCAAAATTAAGTATCTGAATGCTGATGGCGTTTGGAGGAATGGTTTTGCTAAATGGGATTTTTGTGGTAACTATGGCTCTGATGATTCTGGAAGAATTTGGGTCCTTTGGGACAGAAACAGAGTTTATGTTACTAAAGTACAAGCAATGGATCAAGCCATGGTCTGTATGATTGATTCTATCGAGTTGCAGTTTAAGTGTGTGGGGATTTTTGTGTATGCTCAGAATGACTACATTGCCCATAGACAGTTGTGGGATAATTTGATTGAATGGGTGGATACCTACGGAGATTTGCCCCTGTTTGTCGGAGGGGATTTTAATGAGATTCTTGAAAAGGACGATTGGTTGGATTGTCAGGAACTGAATACTGGTTCTCAGGAATTTTTAGAGTGCACCCTACGCTATTACCCAACGGGCGGGGGCTCGTGGAACACTACTCTATTACCCAACAGGCGGGGCTTGGGGACCACTACTCTATTGGTCCTCGCTACGCTTGGACGAATAGAAACGCTTTGGGAGCCCTTAGAGCAAGTAAAATTGATATAATCTTCACTAACGGTGAGGGGCTTGCACAGTTTTGTAACTCTAACGTGGAGGTGGGGGCTATGGGACCTTCTGACCATACTCCTTTGTTCCTTAAACCTTTGATTCCGCCTAAGAAAAAGCCTAGACCGTTTAAATTTTTTAATGCCTCGGTGGAACATCCTAACTTTGAATGAATTGTTGCTGAAGTGTGGGCCAAAGAGGTCGCCGGGTCTGCAATGTTTCGGTTATGCTCCAAGCTGAAAATGCTGAAAAAGGTATTGAAAGACTTTAATCAAAAGTACTTGAGGAATATCTCGTATCAGATTGAGGTTCTGGATGCAAAGCTTGAGAGAATTCAGTTTGAGATCCTCAATGCTCAAACCTCCAGTCCTATTTTGGAAGAGGAGAGTCTGTCTTTTGATGGTACGTGAATCATTGCACAAATCTGATGAAGAAATTTGGAGGCAGAAATCCAGGGTAAATTGGTTAAATGATGGGGTTCGTAATACTTCTTTTTTCTACAAAACCACTAAGGGCAGGAATGCATGCAATGCTATTAATTCGATTGTAGGGGAGGATGGTGAGCTTATTGAATCTGAGGAAGGTGTTGGAGCAGCGGTAGTTTCATTCTATAAAAGACTCCTTAATTCTGAGAAGCCTACGTCTCCAAGGTTTTTGAGGGATCTTGATATGTTGATTGGTAAACACCTTAGTCAAGAGGAAGCAGAAGCTCTTGAGGCTCCGGTATCCAATTTGGAGATTAGGAATGTGTTGTTCTCTATAGATAGCAACAAAAGCCCAAGTCCAGATGGCTGTACTTCTTATTTCTTTAAATCTATAGTCCAGATGGCTATACTTCTTATTTCTTTAAATCTATGTGGCACATTATTGGAGGTGACATAATTTGAGCAGTCAGGTCATTCTTTTCCTCGGGTAATTTGTTGAAGTAACTGAATACAACTATTTTGACTTTTGTGCCGAAAGTGAAACACCCCGGAACCATCAGTGAGTTTAGACCCATTGCCTGTTGCAGTGTTCTGTATAAGTGCATTTCTAAGATTCTTGCCAATAGATTGCAGCCTATTTTGGGTTCTATTATCTCTGTTACTCAGTCGGCTTTTGTGAAAGGGAGGAGAATTGAAGATAATATTCACTTGGCCCAAGAGTCGGTCCCAGGTTATGAGGGGTATAGTCCTACAATGCGCGAGAGAAATGTGTGTTTAGATGTTTTTATTTATTATTTATAAGTATATTCAATAATTGAATAAAAAATTTAAATAGACAAAGTAAAATCAGAAAATGATGTGATGTAGAAACAAATTAATAAAAGATTTTTAAATGTTGTTTTTAGATGAAAAGAGTACTATTAGTTGGTGATTATGTAGATTTAAATTTGGGATCAAAGTGTAGTTCAAGTAGCTGAGACTGTTTTAATTTAGGAGTAAGTTCTGAGTTCAAATTTCATAAGAGTGGAGTATTTTTTTTTTAAACTAGATTTAATTTAAATTAGTTAATAGTCGTGTGTGTGTGTGTGTGCATATATATATAAGAGAGGGCACGAAATGTTAACATGTGATATGTACTGAAATGACATATATTGAAGAGACATGTACCTTCTTCTATATATATAAAATAGAGATTAACCAACATAATAGCTTGCTTAATCTACATATATATATATAAGTTAAACTTTTTTTAGCATTGTGAGAGTGCCATGTTAGAGTATTGTGAGAGTGTCAAGTCAACATTTATATGGCAAGATTATTTTATTATTTGTTATTTTACTTTTTATTATTTTTTATCTTTATGAATATACATTATTAGTTTTAATTGAAATACTAAATGATTAATCAATTAATGCTTAAGATAAAATTTAATTGTGCATTCTAAAAAATTTATTTCTTAACTATTATGTATCTATATTATTAGCCTTAAAATTTAATTTTCAATAAATTAATTATTGAAATAATATTCATATATGAGTAATTTAGCGTTTACTATTAAAAAAATACTTTTTGAGCATTACAAGAGTATTATATCAACGCTTATATGGCAATGAACATTTTATTATTAGCTTGTACAATAAATTATTATTTATTATTTATTTTATTTTTATTATTTTGATCTTTATTTATGGATGTAATAAACTATTAGTTTTAGTTGGAAATTTAAATAATCAGTCAATTAATGCTTAAAATTAATTCATTTGTGAATTCTAAAAGGTTCATTTATTACCATTTATGGATCTATATATATACATATACATACATATATATATATACACACACACATATATATACATATATACATACGTATAAATATTAATTTAGAAATTTAATTAATAATAAATTAATGTTTAAAAGCCTTAAAGTATTTTTCATTTGTGAATTTAAAAAATTAAACCTGAGTAGATTTAATATTTATTATTTAAAAATCTATGTAGAGCACAGAATATTAATGACAAAGTTCTGCATATACTATTAAAAGTAAATAAATTTAACTTAATTTAACATTGTTAATCAAAAAATAAATCCATTTAGAGCACAGGTAAAAGTGCACTAGTACACCTAAAAAACAATGTAGTGATATTCGCTCAACGCAAATCTAATTTTTTGCGTAGCATTTCAAATATGGTGCACTATTCGTATTAGATGTCAAGTACTCCTTTGAGACATGGTAAAAATTTCCAAAAGATAGACTTTCCACCCAATCCTTCCAGAATTTTTTGATAGAAATTTTCAAGTACGCATATAGACTTTATAAAAAGCTTTTATAAGATTAGTAATTTTCTTAATGCCGAAGCCTTTGCTATATATTTTTCAAGTTATGAAAACAAGAGATAAGTACTTAAACTTTTTCTCTTTTTGTTAATAAAGGAGTTTAGTGGTGAAACTAAATTATCAAAAATTGATGAAACCCGATCACCAATTAGTAAATCTCAAGTGCAAAAATACATTCCCAATACATACACCAGTGCGAGCAAGCTTTATGCCGAAGTGTACCTGTCAACAACAAATTAAAGGTATGGAATATTAGGCATAAATAAGCAGGGTAAAATAGTTATTCATCTTACTGGAGTGTACGTACTCAAAGCAATGAGCATCGCCACCAACAACATGAAAACAGAAACCTAATTTACTTTGCTATCTATTATATAGTACGCGCCAATTTAATTTCTTTTCTCTGAATTTTTCTTTTTCTTTTTTCTTTTTCCTTTTGGAATAAAGGTTTAATACGTATATAATAATCAAGAAATTCCACTAATGCAAGTAGAGTGTACATAAAAGTTTAATAAGTTAGTAAGATTATGAGGGTTATTTTAAAACAAAATCTATAACGAAATAGTTTAAGTAGAAATTTAGCAACCCAATCATACCGTTTGTTGACAGTTTCACGAACACACTAAAGGTTAAAACCCGCATCCTGGTGACAATTTTTTGGTAGCCTCTAGAACTGGTGGTGCTTCCCGTAGGCTAGTTGCACCAAGAGAGAAATATATTATTGCCTCATTTCGCTCTTGTGATACCTCCTCATGTTTATATCTAAACAATACCTCCTTGAATTCATGGATTTGGATCTTTCTTAATTTTATGAGGTTATAAAAGATTTTACTGAGACTATTTATTTGCATCGTTCCGTATAAGTATTCACAAATTCCATAAATCGTGTTTTAACAAATTTGAACATTATAAATGCTTCAGAAAAAAAATTGTAAATAAAAATATTATGTGCTGACCTACTAGTTGAAATTATTTCATTATAACCTCATAAACTATTGATTGTGAAAAATTCTCTCAGATCAGGCACTTACCAAATTTACTAGTTGGGTTTGTGCTTGAAGAAGGAATGCAGTGATAGCCACTTACAACGATAGATTATTTAATTACTTGGGGCCTATTCAGATTAACTTTTTTTAGGAAAAAATATTTTTTAAATAAAGTTATATTATTTTTACAAAAAGTATTTGATTTCACTTTTAGAAAAATTGAAATTCTAAAAAAAAAAAAACTCAAAATACAACTTTTTTTAGTCAAAAATTTTAACTTCTAAAAAATTATTAAAAATTCGCTTTTGAAAAAAAAACCACTCCAAATGGGCCTTTACTCTCTCAGTTGTTATTATTACATCGGGTTAAGAGTAGAATGTGTTTCTAGTGTACGTACAAATGCAAATTAAAATAGAAAGTCATAGATAATGACTTTGCAGCAAAAGTCGTGATAAAGTACTAGTAATGTGATTGGAGTCTTTGAAAAAATGTCAATAAAAACCAGCGACCAAGGAAAGATCTAATTTTCCGAACCATTTGAGGTGCAGGGAGGTTCTCTATCAGCTCAATTTTGGCGGGCTCCACATGAATACTATCTCGAGAAACAACATGACCAAGCATAATCTCCGTTGCACCATAAAGTGACTCTTCTCCTAACTAACAACCAAATTCATTTTCTCGCGCCGAATTTTTTTTTTCACCTTGATTTTGAAAATTTTTAGCAAAATTACCCTACTTTTTAAAAGGGTTTCAAAAATGCCATTTTTGGTAGGTTATCTACCATCTCGGTAGGTGACTTACCATCTGACACGTTGTCAGCAGGAATCTCAAAGACCAATAAGTCACTTACTGTTTGACAAGAACGGTAAGTGACCTATCGGTCACTCTGTCATTGAATGGTAAGTCACCTACTGTTTCGGTAGGTGGCCTACCGACCCGAAGCCGCTTAACCCCCTATATAATCCCCACTCCATTCTCTAAAGACCCAACATTCTCGATCCAAAATTGCAATAACCCATATATAATCCGCCCGCTCACATTCATTCTCCAAAACCCCCAAAATCTCTCTAATTCTCTTCCACGCATACATACTTCTATACTATTCTCTAATATTTTTTATCAGTCTAAAAATATGAATCTAGTCACTGGTTTTTTATATTAGGCGGCCAAAAAATTAATGGCCCTTACAGTATCAATTATAAAACTACGAAACCTATTCATAAGGTCAAAATAAGACACGAAACGTCGTACAGTGAATTCATTTACAGCGTCTATGAGAAGTTTAATTTGCATTATGGCATCGACAAGGTTGAGTTATCTCATCGTTCCCAATCGGGGGTTGTACAATCACAGTATCCATATTTTAGTGAGGCAGCAATCAGGAGCGATCAAGATTTGATAAACGTGTTTTGGATGACTTGTTATCATAACGACATGAATAATGTCCATGTTATTATTGAAGTAAATGTAGATAACATATACATCTTGAAACCAAGCAGTGATTTCCAGCATGATGGCACTATTCCCGACTTAAATTCTTAATGAATTATAATAAATTCCTAATCAAATATCTTATATTAATTTTCTAATCAATTAAACTATATTAAAATCCTAATAAATTATATAATATTCCTAATAAATTATAATCAATTATATTAATTTTCTAATCAAATAAACTTTATTAAATTCATAATAAATTATATTAAATTCCTAATGGAATATCTTATATTAATTTTCTAATAAATTATATTACTTTTCTAATCAAATAACTACATTATAATCCTAATAAATTATATAAATTTTGCAAATACTGAAATTGCAATAAATTATATTAATGTATACATAAAAGGAACTATATTAAATTGTTAATAAATTATATTAAATTCCTAATCAAATATCTTATATTAATTTTCTAATCAATTAAATTCAATCAAATCCTAATAAATTATATAATATTCCTAATAAATTACAATCAATTATATTAATTTTCTAATTAAATAAAATTTATTAATTTCCTACTGAAATATATTATATTAATTTTCTAAAAAAAACTCCTAATAGTTTTTGAAAATTATACTAATTTCTTAGTCAAATAAACTATATTAAAAGCTTATATTCCTATAATTTCTAATTTTCAATATATTTATACTTTTCAATAACAATAAATTATTAAATTTGCATAAATTCTTACTTTCAAATCAAATATTCGATTCTAATAATTTTATAAATATCATAAATTTTCTAAATCTTATAAATTTCTAACTAAAAGAAAAGCTTTACATTACAAAATATGTTAAATATCATAAATTCTATCTTCACAAGATAAATAAATTACTTAACTTACTACAAAATAATGCAATATGTGCATATTACAGGAAACATATGTATATACTTACACATATGCATATATATGCATATTAACAACACATATGTACGTGAAAAAACCAATATATAACAAAAAAAATGTGAGAATTTAGAAAAACTTATAAGTAAATTTAATTTTTGAGGCTTGGGGTATAAATTTTTTGCAAAAAAAAAAAAAAAGGCTCAGGTGGAAGCCAAAGGATCGCGGGGAAAAAAGGGAAAAAAATAAAGAGAAGAAGGAAGAAGAAATGAGGAAGGGGAAGGGGTCGGTATATAAGACGCATTTTCCGTAGGTCACTTACCATTTCGGTAAGTGACTTGCCAATATCCATTAATGACGCAATGGATTCGCTTTTCAAACTTTTTCAAATTTCTGAATGTAGAAAATGGTAAGTCACCTGCTGAAACAGTAGGGGTAAGTGACCTACCGAAAAGGGCATTTTTGAAACAATTTTAAAAAGTAGGGTAATTTTACCAAAAAATTTCAAAATCAGGGTAAATAAACAAATTCCTCTCTCACCAAATTAATATATAGGGTAAATTTCACAATAAGTCCTTATTATTTCTTCATTTTTTCAAAGTGGTCCTTATTATTTTAAAATGTTCAAATTAGTCCTTAATGTTTCACAAATGTAGTCAGATTAGTCCTTATTATTTAAAAAAATTTATATTATTCCCAATGTTTCACAAAATTAGTCAAACTAGTCCCCATTATTTGAAAAGAATTCATACTAGTCCCTAGTGTTTTACAAACTTATTTAAGTTAGTCCCTGTTTTAAGAAAAAATGAATAAAAAAGATTGGAACTAATTTTATTTTCTTTTTTTTTATTCTTAGTTGATTATAATACCTTGAACTTTTGTACTGTGAATTTCATTATGGAATAATTTTTAGACAATAAAAGTTCCTAATTTTCATTAAAAAATTTCAATTAGATGTCTATTATGTCTTATAAAAGTTCACAATAAATCCAAATATGCAAAGAATGCAATAACTATCATCCAAATGTTAAATTCCTATTGCTTTTTTTTCTTTTTGGCTAGGAATTCTTGCTTAAAAAAATAGATAATCGGATTTCGTTTTATATAGCAAAGGGTAAGATTGTCAATTGTTTTATGTTTGAGGTCATTTGGGAATTTTTGTCAAAACTAATGTCCATTCTAATTATAGGGACTAATTTGATCATAATAATTAAACATTGGGGACTTGTATGAATTATTTGAAACAATAGGGATTAAAATTAAAAAATATGTAAACATTAGGGACTTATTTGAATTTAACTCCAACTGCAGGGACTAATTTGACTATAATAAGTAAACATTGAGGACTTGTATGAATTATTTACAATAATAGGAACTAAAATGGAAAAAGATGTTAACATTAGGGACTTATTTGAATTTAACTCTAATATATATATATATATATATATATATACATATATATATATATATATATTTATGTGTGAGTGTGTGTGTGTGTGAGAGAGAGAGAGCCAGTAATCAAATGTAATTCCAAAGAATTTTTCCCATGAAAATTCTCATGAACATATAATATCGAATCTCATGAACATTTTTGCCAAAACTTCATAGGAAAATGTCATTAGCTTGGAATTAAGTAAATCTCTCAGGTAGATAGAAATGTAATTTAGCAAAATTAGAGATTAATGAAGTCCTCCAAAATATAAATATGGGATGTCATAAAATTTCTATCCCAAAAAAGTTATAGGAAATTAAACTAATGTTTATACATATTTAAGAAATTAATGCATGTCATAAGTATGGGATTAGAGGTATCTTAAGTAGTTAAGATTACCTACCTCACGGGTGAAATCTTGGGTTTATATCTTGTGATAGACGAGGAGTTGGATTGGAGGTGAAAGATTTGGTTAAAAAAAATGTTTGTCGTAAGTATTTTAGTACACTATAAGAAATTAAGTCAATAGTTACACATATTTAAACTTCTCGTTATGTTTAGAAGTGCAACAAAATTAACAAGTTACGATTGGCCTAAGTATAAGGGTTTCCAATGTAACTAAAATTGATATTACACTTGGAAGCATAGCTCATATTTGCTTCATTTGAAAGTATAGCTAATGTTTGTATTGCTTGAAAGTGTAGATAATATAGGTGTGCGCCAAATAAAATTTAAATTTTGCTACAATTTAAGATGTAGAAAGTGTGTTTTTCAAATTTATATTAATTACACTTTTGTAGTGTAATAAAACTTTTGCTATCTAAAAAATTTAAATATAAAAATTCTAATATCATTGTTATGGTTGGAAATATAACAACTATTTATTAGACTTAAAATGATAACTAGAATAAAAATTATCATATCACTTTTCTACACGTACTTGAACCGTAACAAAAAGTATGTAACTACTACGCTAAAATTTTGTAATATTAATCTAATTAATATATCTCAAAATTAAGTAATATAGTACGTAATTTTATACGTTCATAAATTAGAATTAGTGAGTAACTCAAATAGTAGAGGTGACCTCAATAAAAATCTCATAAGGGATGAGAATGCAGGTAAATTGATACACCTCATAAGCAAAATAGCTAATTAGTAGACAAAGTAACTAAGCAACAAGATAGCTTGCTTAATACACCTCAAAAACTATGTAGTGAATATTTATTCGACGCAAATCCATTTTTTTGCCATAGCATTTCAAATATGGTTGACTATCCAAAAGAGATGTCAAAATACTTCTTGAGACATTGTAAGAATTTCAAAAAGATACAGATTTTGCATATAATTCTTACAAAATTTCTTAATAGAAATTTCCATGTACGCATGTAGACTTTATAAAAGCTTTGATAAGATTTGTAATTTTCTTTATGCCGAAGTCTTTATCATGTTTTTCAAGTTACCAAAACAATGGACAAGTACTTGAACTTTTTCTATTTTTGTTAACAAATGAATCCAGTGGAATTTGATTATCAGAAAACTGACGAACACCAATCACTAACTAGTAAACCTCAAGTGTAAAAATACATTCCCAATACATGCAATAGTTTAGAACTTCGTTATACACTCTGCCAACGTGTAGTGGGATCAAGCTTCATTATTTGCAGTAGTCATGGCTTCTTCTCCGTGGTCATTGTTTTTTGTTTTTCGTTGCATTTGATATGAACTTCTTGACCATATTTTTTTTGGTCTAAATATTTATCTTTTTTCGAAATCAAATGAAAGTTTGTTTGTTTTGAGACCAAAGAGAAACGCTGCTAGTGAATTAATTCCATTATGTATTACGACCTTCTAGAATAAGCTAATCCTTTACTGCTTCCAAGTTGGGGTTTGATAAGTGTACCTAGTCTATATCCAAACAGTTACGAGTAAAATGTATTTTGTTCTTTTGTATATTTATTAAAGTTACATAAAATACTGTATAATTTTAAAACTCGCTAATACTTCTTATGATATAAAGAATGTTATCAATAATCACCCCAACAATTGGGGGTTTTATGCAACATCTTTTAGAGTGTTGAGTGTACTAGCGAAACAAAAGGAGTTCCATACAACTTTGATATAAAAAAAAAAACATAAGCATGTAAAATGCATTTTACAAATGGTTACTGATGAGCCATTATTAATTTCAATTAGTTCCTATATGTAAGACTTTATTTTTTTCCTTTTTTAAAAGGATTAACAGTGACTTTTCTTATTTATCCTAAATGGTGATTCAAACTCAAAACACATAAATCTTTAGTAAGGATTTTACTATTAAGTTACACATTCTCGTCTCCTGTATTTGTAAGATATTGAGGTATCCATGTGTTCACGTTAATATATATTTTTTGTTTTCGACTTTTAACTGCCGGACGAATGCAAAGCTAACGGTGTGGGGAATAACGTGCATTATTCAACACATTACTCCAAAGTTTTTTTAAAAAAATCATCAACTATTATTAGATTTATCTTATAGTATCATTGGCCTAATTTGGACATGTAAAAACACATGCCCTGTTGAAACAATCAGCTTATAAACAGCCGGGAGGAAGAATTTTTTTGCAGTCATTTCTAGTCTCGCAAATAGTAGCGTTTCCAAAAGCGGAGTTTGGTATGATTCCGCGATCTGCAATAATCTTCCAGGACTTTGGTTTGAGTTTAATTGCATCAACCTTCAAGAATGGAAGACCGGCATGCCAATTTATGTGTTACTACTTTTCATATATCGCTACAAAAAATCAAGAATAAACGATAGGTTCACTACAAAATAACAAGGAATAAGCGGTGGTTTTATAATATAGGCAAAGGCTTTAGTAATACTTAGATATATTGTTCACAAATGTATACATAAACATTTTCTTTGTGGAGGTAATAATTTTTGAAGCACTTTAGATTACAGTAACCAAAATCTCGAGAATTGGGCAAGGGCTTAAGTAATATTTAGATATATTGTTAATTGGATGCAAAGAGGCGAAGGTGTTTTAGCAATTCAATCCCACTGCGAATAAACCACTAAGTTAATGTTTGAGAGTATAATAAAACATTAAAACTATCAGAAGTTAAATAAATATTTAAACAATTATTCTTCTAGTTTATTTTTGAAAAGAAAAGTGAATATATGAAACAAATATATAGGGCTGATAATTCAACGTAAGATTAGTCAGATGTGTGGTCCATGAAAAACAAATATGCATCGTATATACTGATATAGGCCGCATTCTACTTTGAAATTAAGGTCAAACTCCTCTACTGCAAGTTCCGCCTGACAAAAAATGCACGGGAGATCTTTGGACCACTGAAATTAAATTGTTCAGATCACAACTCGAAAAGGATAGAGTACGGAAAAGCACTTATGACAAGATTATGACACGTTCACCTAGGGCAAGCAATAGCACCCCGCAGCACTCATCAAGGCCATCGACGTATCATCTTCTGATTGCTAGCTAGGCTTCACTGGTATTAGAAATTTTGCAGAATATTATTTATTCGTATAGGATTCAACGCTCTTTATCATCCTAGTGCAGAATATTATTTATTCATATGATTCGATGCTCTTTATCATCCTAGTGAAATTGAAAGCTAAGCAGCAAGTGGGGACCGCTGAAGTGTCAAAAGAGCACAATAGAGGTTAGACTATTACTCACATTAAAAGAGCTAACATTCACGCTAAAATTTTTGACGAAAATAACTAAAACAGTAGACAATATCTACCAGTTAAAAAGTTCAGGCACCAAAAAACTTACTTTGGTAGTTTCGAAACCGAAATATCCTAGTGCCATTATTTAAAGTCTAGCAAAGGAATCAACCCTTTGTTCAATTCATCCCAAGAGTAATTAGATATGTGGTCCATGAAAAACAAATATGCATCGTACCTACTGATATAGGCTACGTCCTCCATTGAAATTAAGGTCAAACTCCTCTACTGCAAGTTCCGCCTGACAAAAAATGCACGGGAGATCTTTGGACCTCTGAAAATAAATTGTTCAAATCACAACTCGAAAAGGATAGAGTACAGAAAAGCACTTATGACAAGATTATGACACGTTCAACTAGGGCAAGCAATAGCACCCCGCAGCACTCATCAAGGCCATCGACGTATCATCTTCTGATTGCTAGCTAGGCTTCACTGGTATTAGAAATTTTGCAGAATATTATTTATTCGTATAGGATTCAATGCTTTTTATCATCCTAGTGCAGAATATTATTTATTCATATGATTCGATGCTCTTTATCATCCTAGTGAAATTGAAAGCTAAGCAGCAGATGGGGACCGTTGAAGTGTCAAAAGAGCACAATAGAGGTTAGATTATTATTCACATTAAAAGAGCTAACATTCACGCTAAAATTTTGGACGAAAATAACTAAAACAGCAGACAATATCTACCAGTTAAATAGTTCAGGTACCAAAAAACTTACTTTGGTATTTTAGAAACCGAAATATCCCAGTGCCATTATTTAAAGTCTAGCGAAGGAATCAACCCTTTGTTCAATTCATCCCAAGAGTAATTAGATATGTGGTCCATGAAAAACAAATATGCATCGTACGTACTGATATAGGCTACGTCCTCCTTTGAAATTAAGGTCAACCTCCTCTACTGCAAGTTCCGTCTGACAAAAAATGCACGGGAGATCTTTGAACCTCTGAAAATAAATTGTTCAGATCACAATTCGAAAAGGATAGAGTACAGAAAAGCACTTATGACAAGATTATGACACGTTCACCTAGGGCAAGCAACAGCACCCCGCAGCACTCATCAAGGCCATCGACGTATCATCTTCTAATTGCTAGCTAGGCTTCACTGGTATTAGAAATTTTGCAGAATATTATTTATTCGTATAGGATTCAATGCTCTTTATCATCCTAGTGCAGAATATTATTTATTCATATGATTCGATGCTCTTTATCATCCTAGTGAAATTGAAAGCTAAGCAGCAAGTGAGGACCGCTGAAGTGTCAAAAGAGCATAATAGAGGTCAGACTATTACTCACATTAAAAGAGCTAACATTCACGCTAAATTTTTGGCGAAAATAACTAAAACAGTAGACAATATCTACCAGTTAAATAGTTCAGGTATCAAAAAACTTACTTTGGTAGTTTAGAACCGAAATATCCCTGTGCCATTATTTAAAGTCTAGCGAAGGAATCAACCCTTTGTTCAATTCATCCCAACAGTAATTAGATATGTGGTCCATGAAAAACAAATATGCATCGTACGTACTAATATAGGCTACGTACTCCGTTGAAATTAATGTCAAACTCCTCTACTGCAAGTTCCGCCTGACAAAAAATGCACGGGAGATCTTTGGACCACTGAAAATAAATTGTTCAGATCACAAATCGAAAAGGATAGAGTACAAAAAAGCTTTTATGACAAGATTATGACACGTTCACCTAGGGCAAGCAACAGCGCCCCGTAGCACTCATCAAGGCCATCGACGTATCATCTTCTGATTGCAAGCTAGGCTTCACTGGTATTAGAAATTTTGCAAAATATTATTTATTCGTATCGGATTCAATGGTCTTTATCATCCTAATGAAGGTGAAAGCTAAGCAGCAAGTGGTGGGGACCGCAAAAGTGTCAAAAGAGCACAATAGAGGTGAGGCTAAGGCTCAGAGCTCCAACATAACGGGACAGTAGCCTAAACAAATTGGTGAAACTCAACTACCACATTGATGAGCTTTGCTCGCAAAAAAGTTCACTCTACCAGAAGTGAACAACAAATAAAAAGCTGCATGGCTATGTGCTTATACTCAAAAGGATTCTCAGCCATAATGAAGCTGCTGGTCGTATCATTCCATTATTGGAAAAATTTTATCCAATACACCATCACAGCCATACTCCTTTTTTTGGTCGAAGAACCTCTATTTAAATGTGCATTGTTGTCGTTTGAATACACAATAACATATGATCCCCTTTTACTCATTATATGATCTTTTACTTTGGTTTTTAACTTATTTTACACATTTACATTTTTCTTCTTAAAAAACATATAACATATGTGTGCCTGTATATATATAATACTACCGTGCACAATAACAAGAAGCAAACCCGCATCTCAAGCAGCAATAGTTTTGAAAATAAGCTGAACTTTTCTTGTAATAGGAAGACAGGTTCTGTGATCCAATCAATTCACACCATTTATTTCTTTAACCATTCGGTCCAAATAAAACAAAGAGAAGCATGGTGGTAAGGAATCTTTTTGACTTTCTAATGGCATAGCTACAACTCCAACCCAGACTCAGTAATAATGACATCTAGGTAGCCAATTAGTTTAGCAGGACATGGCTACAAGCCAACAACCATTTCTCAAAAGCACTTCAAAAAGAAGTTATGACCGCATGGTGTATGAAATAGTACGTAGTAGCAGATTCAATTAGAGTGTAATTATTAGAAAAAGCGAATAAGCCAATGAGTCTTCATCCTATTAAGATTATCTCTCCTTCAATTTATGAGTTCTATACAAATTATACCTAATAACAAGCAATATGATCCAAATTTCTTGGCGAGATCCTTGGTCACCTTGCGTAAGCCTCCATAATGGCCTACATCTTCACCCATCACCTCAGGTTCATGCTACCACAATTTTGCATGGGATGCCCTTATGCTGAATGGGGCTTATGAGATGCCCTTAATCCGAAAGTGGCTTATGGGATGCCCTTATGCTGAAAGGGGCTCACGAGTTGCCTTCATTCCTGAAGGGGCTAACGGGATGCCCTGCCCTTAGGCCGAAAGAGGCTTATGGATTGCCCTTATGGGATGCCCATGTGCAACTTAGGGCTTATTTGGATTGGATTTTTTCTTAGAAAAAAAGTACTTTTCTGAAAAAAAAGTTTATTCTTTTTTGTAAAAGTTATTTGGTTTGACTTCCAAAAAAACTGAAACTCTAGGAAAAAAAACCCAATTACAGCTTTTTCCGAAAACCAGAATTTTAGCTTTTCAAAGAAGTATTTTTTTTAAAAGCTGTTAAAAAAGCACTTTTGGAAAAAACCAATCTAAACGAGCCCCCTTAATGGACATCCATCATTTGATTATTAAAAAAATTGGTTCAATTACGAAAAATAGAAACGAATTAAATGGATGTACATTCATGCATATCAGAATCTCGAATTTAATGAAACCGAAATGTTAATAGATGCAGCTAATCAAATCCATGTAATGTGCAACTATACTATGCTAATTCCACAATGCACAAGCTCTTCCTCTATCGATTTTGATATTATGTGATCCCTTGAAGTATAGTACTTTAACCATCTACCTTGTTTGGCACCAAAGAAAGCTTCTTATCCATAATAAAGCTTTTCTTCCCATGGCCTCTGTGGTAGAATCGGTCGGGGGAACTGAGAGGCAGTAGTTTATCGTGGGGCGGATGTCAGCGGTTCGAGTCCGCTTATCTCCAACTCGTGAACTTAGTCGAAACAAAGCTATATGATAGCACCCAATTAAATCAAGGTAGATATTATTTTCAAGATTAATGCTGGCTTTTGCTTCAAGAACATTGTTATTGGTATGGATTATATGTACTAATTGAAAATTATATCTTAGCCTGCTTATGTAATTAACTAGACTTTATAGAGTTCTTCCCCGTAATTCTTTTTTTTTTTTAATCTTGGTATCCTTATTTTTGCCTTTTATGGCTGTTCCTTTGTGTACATTTTGATTAAATGGGAATCCTTCTGCTTGTCAAGCCAAAAAGGAAAAAAGGTATAATACTTAAATACAAACTAAAAATAGTCAGGATTTCGTTGACGAGAAAATTTTGCAATCCATGCAAAACATTCAGTAACCAAAAGAGTTTTGTAGATCCTTATGTGTTCTACAATTATTGTAGATCCTTATGTGTTCTACAATTAACGTCATGTCTGATGAACGCGATCCCTTTTTGCAATAGGGTACCAGTGATTTGAGAAAGAAGGATGACGGTTTCTATTGTGTGACTGAAGGGTGTTGTGCGGCTGAAGGGTGTGCATGGACGGAGGATGCATATATAGTCAAGTTGCAGCACAATTTTTGGAGAACGCATTAATAACTAGTCTCCTAAAAAATTATACCACGAAGAAAGCCAAAAAACTATCAGTGTACTTGTTATAATCTTATTTTAAGATGTTTATTCTATTGAAATTTAGAGATATTTATCTTATCACTTATACCATGCATTCTATAATTGTGAAAAATAAGATAGTATGAATTGTTTATTTCTTATAAAAAAAAAAGTATGGTTCATTTTGAATTTTCATAATATACCTTTATTATAATAGGATAAGTATCTTAAAACAAAATTATAACAAATAAAGCAAATGTCCTGTAGACCACATTAGTTGTTCTCATTACACATGTACTTTCAAGATTAATGCATGTGTCTCCCTCGGTTAATTTCTAAGCTTTTTCTTTCCGTGATCTCAATTTGTTGTCTTCTGATAATGAGAAATTTGATTACCATTTCTGCAGGATCATGTATGATTGATTATGTGTTTATCATGTTGAGGGATTCATGGCAGAGTGAGATGAAGAGAATTAATAGGCATTGGCATACTGTTAATACAATAAATTGATAAACCTATATCCTCTTTATAAGCTTAAGTTTTTAGATAAGGTGGTAACTTTAACATGGTATCAGAACCTAGAAGCCAAACAGCACAGGTTCGATCCTTACTGCCACCCATTTAATTAAATTTTCCACATGCAAGTGTTCGATCCTTACCGCCACCCATTTAATTAAATTGTCCACATGCAAGCTCTAAATAAATTACGCTGCCCTCCTTACCGCCACCCATTTAAGCCCTCCTTACTGCCACCCATTTAATTAAATTGTCCACATAGAAGCTCTAAACAAATTACGCTGCACGTGAGGGGGCGTGTTAACAAAATAAATTAATAAACCAATATCCTCTCTACAAGCTTAAGCTTTTAGATGAGGTGGTAACTTAATACATACATAACCCTATCATTCATGCATCAATACAATATTGACATAACAAGATTTTTGCTGAATAATTCCTGCCTCTCACTTTGATTTTCCAATATTTGGGTTGTCTGCCTTCCAGGCTTCTGAGTCAACCTCAGCTTGCTCTCTGCATCATTCTACCTTGTGTTGATACGCAGTTTTTCTTTCTCATTTAGTGTTTTTAGTTTTCAGTCAAGACGATTCCTCTATGTTAGTAAAGCTGTGTCTCTTGCCCAATCAATGAATGAAAATATCAAAGAAAATCAAACAACTGTCCTTCACTTACGCGAAGTATAAACCTAAGAGAACCAAAATATTTAGACTAAAGAAAGACAAATTATTAAAAAAAAAATCATATGGATTAAAAAACAACAGATTACCTAACTAAAGCACATCCTTAAAATATGAAGAACAATTTTCACTAAATAAGTATATCTGGGAAGAATAACATAACCAATGTTGATGAAATATGCTTGCAAAACATTAAAAAAAAAATATTAACACATGGATAGTGAAAGAATAAATTATCATAATCACGCTTATATAAAGAAGTAACTAAATTATTACTCAGAACTCATTCAATGTTATTCAAAAGTCATTTAAAATAGTTAACCGTAACTGAAAAAATAAAAGAAATCAGTATTCAAATATAAAAATGTTAAATATATGAAACAGTAACTATAAAAAAATGTTTTATCTAGAAGTGAACACGAGTTGGTTAAACCGACCAATGCAATCCAAACCAACCAAAGAATTAGTGTTGGTTTGGTTACTTTACATAGATAAAAACCAATTGGTTAGACTATATAGCTTGTGAGATATTTTGGTTCTTGAATTATCTTATTCTTGTCAAGAATTAGTAATTTCTATTAAAAAATTAATATTATTCACATGATCTTAGCACATAAATAGCTAAAAGAGCTAACATTAATGTTAATTTTGGACGAAAATAATCAAAAGAATTAAAAGTGACTAACAATTAATAGTTTAAAGACCAAAAAACTTACTTTAATAGTCCAGAAATCAAAAGGATGAGGAAGCGAAAAGGAAGAGAATGTCGCTATCTCGTAGTCATAAAAGGGATGGACACGAAGAAAGAAGACCAACAGTAATAATACCGTCTGCAATGTATAACCTTCAGCCTTACAACACTCTTCAGCGCCATACGCACCCTTCAGCCTTACAACACGCTTCAGCCATACATCCGTTGCTCAAGAATCACTGGTACCCTATTGCAGAAAGGAATCGCGTTCACCAGACATGATTTTAAATTGTAGAAACCTCATTGGGATCTACGCATAAGGTGGTGTTGTATACGATATTTTCCAATATTAAATTTTTGATATAATTATGATGAAATAATATAGATTGTTTACAATCTTTGAATCCAACACACGATCGTTGACCCAAAAAGAAAAATCCAACACACAACAACTTTGTGCTATATATTATACGTGGATCATTGCTCCTATGCAACAATTTCTTTATCTGTTTTTTTTTTCATTATTTATTTGTTAACAAAATTCACTCCAATTAACGTATAGAGAATGGCATAATTTTGCGGGTTGTTGATAAAATTCACTCAAAGAGTTAGCATCATATGAGGCAACTTTGTGTTGGGGTATCTTTGACCACTTGAAGAAGAAAATAAAGGAAAAATCATCTCCCAGTAAATCATCATATGAAACCACAACTACCACGTTGATGAGCTCAGCACGCAGAGCTATTAAATTAAATACCAACACTAACATCACCTTTCACAAATGCTTACAACCCCACAACTCAGATCAAATTGACCATCTTACACAACATTGCACTAGTTTTTAATTGGTTTGGACCGGGCTGATTCAAGAGTGGCTCGAAATTTAAATGGAAATTGTCCTTTTCTCCTTAGATCTTGTGTTGTCACTTCAATTTTTGAAAAAAAAAAAAATATTGGGCAGTTATTTAGGGAACACGATGCTGGGCGAGACAAAGATTGGGACGAAGAGAAGGTGTATCGAATTTGAACCATTGAGCAATTATTCAGGGAGCACGATGCTGGGACAACGGGGGTTATGGAAACAGTGTTGCTGCTTCTCAAGAAATGTTGTTAGATCGTACATATTTTGGTGTATTACGCCTCTAGATTGTAATTTTTTTTTATGCTTTAATTTGGCTATTTTGCAGCATATCATTCGTCTTCTTCTAAAAGACTTTCATGGTTATCATCCCTTTTTTTTATGAATTAATTTGGCTATTTCATGAAATGATTTGCTGAACGGTGTTACTGTCAGGCGTGATAAGAAAGTGGAGTACCTCAACCAACAAATGATCTTTAATGATAGAAGAATTAGCAAAGCTCCTAGTAAGAGAATGTATTTTCTTATGAAGACTTTCCCTCATGAGCAACAGTAACAATGCACTACAATAGGAAGCTATAAGTTTCAGGCTCATTCATTTGTGAAACTAAATTTTCATTTTCAAACATGTTTTTTTTCTTAAAGTTCCAAATTCTGTTGTTTCCTGCCTCGTTTAATCTTTTTTTTTTTTTTTTAGTTTAGGATTTTATTTAATTAAAAAAAACAGCTTAGGATTGATGTGGGCACATAGTATTTAAGTATACAGCAATCTGTCTCATATTAAAGCATTGTGCTTGAGTTTTCTTGGTAGGTGGTACCAGGATATAAAGGCGGATGACTCAGATTTCCTATTTCAAGTATTCGGGTGATTTTATTGAATGTCTAAATAAAGAAAAAGAATCTGAGTAAAAAAAAATTAAAAATAAAAATTAAGTGTAAAGTGGGAAGAAGAGGAGAAAAAGTGGGTTGAGATTTGAGAAGCATAAATGAGCATGTGTATGTGTATGGTAACATTTTCCTGGTAAAGTGAGATGGACAATCCCATGCCTATCGATTTGTAGGTCTCCTATGCTACATGCAAGCAAATGCATTATTTTTATAGTATTACTTTTTTGTATATATTTTTTTCATAAACTTTTTGTTTTATTTTTGTTTCATATACTATGATGTTAAAAATTTTAATGGCCGACTAATCAACTTATTTTTTTAATTACTATAACATTGTCTTATAATTTTTTAAAATTACAGGTCAAAATTAAGTGAGAAATTCATGGCATTAGGGTTCACGAAGAGGGTTATATCAGCTCTCATGTATAAATAAGAGAGAGAGAGATCAAAATTGTCTACCATGTAAGTCAAAAGCAGTTCAAAAGAAAAATGGACGGCTGAGATTTTATGAAGTAGCTTGGTCAAGGGCTTAAGTTCTTCCTCATTTAGCCGAACCAGAGAATCTCTACACAGATTCATCAATCCGAGTACACTATGATGAACTGGGCTTCTTAAATATCTCTTTTGATATTAAAACAAATTTTTATAAAATTATGAAGCTAATGAGTCACTTGAACAGATCAATTTCTAGAGTATGAAACTTTGATGAGAGTCATTTTTTTTTTTTTTGAGTTTTTGTACTATCATTTTTTGGCCACCTATTGTAATCACTTCTGAATTAGCGAGGGGGAAGAAAAAGTTCACTTTGGTTTGTAGATGTGCAAACAACCATTGGACATGCAAGAAGGGGTAAATTTCTGGAGTATGAAACATCCAAACAACCATTTGACATGCAAAAAAGCAGTACAAGTGGAAGCAACAGGCCTCAGCAGAGACAGACAAAACATTCAAAAAAGGCACTATAAAAATGAAAGTAGTCCACAAAAACGAGGGTGGCAGAGACATAGAGTTCCAAAATAACATTATAGGGTGGGAAACTACATCAAGAGGCAGCGTCCAAAGTTCCTGCGGTATCACTGACCTCCTCCTCACCATCTGAATTCGTTCCTGACTGACCGTTCCCAAGTGAAAGGGGATCAACTTCGCCAGTGGCTTTCTTCTGCAAGGCCTTGTCCCAATGTTTATCACGCCCAGCATCGTGATCTCTGAATAGCTGCTCCATGGTATCTAAAATTGCCTTATCCTTAATCGCGGTGCAACGCTCCTTCCAATACGAGATCTGCCTTTCAGCAACGTTGAGAGAGCTGCGAACATCACTCAGAGAACCCTGGAGATCTTGAATAGTCACCTGGTGCTGCTCCGTCTCGTTTCGGAGAAAGGCAAGCTCATCCTCAGCCGTCGACTTCCAGCTCTCCAGATTCTTGACCTTAATCTCAGCAACTTCTTTAGCCGCCTTTTCTCACTCCTTCTCACTCTCAGCATTCTGTAGCTTAGCTTCATTTTCTTCCAGGAAAGTTTGGAGCTTGCGAATTTCAACCACGGCTCCCTGTAAGTGTTCTTTCACCTTACGGTACTTGCGCTTGGCTTTACACGACGTAGAAGTTACCTACAGGGTAAAAACCGTCAGCAGAACATTGGAGCTGATAAAACAAAGAAACAGTAGAGGAGTACCAATAAGGAGGCGCGAGCGCAGGTGTCAAAAAGGACGTCGCCAAGATCTTCCACATGTTGTTGATCAGAAGAAGGGATGAGTTTCTCAAATTGTCGGAGCAAAGGGTCCGGGTGTTTGAACACGCTCGCATCCGATGGGAATTCCAAAGTCAAAGTGGTCACATCAGAGGAGTTAGGGACATCTTGGGATGGACAAGGTGCCAGCGGCGTCGAAAATGTATGGTCTAGCGCAGAAGATGCCTGAGCGGCGGGAAGGTTCGAGGAAGAAGGATCACCGCCAGTCTTTGTGACAGAAGGATCACCGCCGACCTTTGTGATAGAAGGTGGTTCTGCGGGTGGTGGTGCTTTAGAGGCATCCGAAACTTCCACTGGTTCGCCGATGGTCTCACCACGCTTCCTTTTTGCAATGTGCTTCCTACGGCTGCGTCCAACTGGCTGAGCTTGGCTATTCTTTCCAATGGTCACCAGGTGGCGGAACAATATGTCGTCAATGGATTGATTAACACCTTGGGAACCTGACATTTTAGAAACTGAAATGTGCGATGGTTAGCTTCACGAAAATAGCAACCAACATGACGGAGGAAGGGATCCTTACTATATAACGCGGCTGCAGAGCGCCAAAGCTGCGTAGAGGAAAGAAGCTGCGGACAACGCAAATTGAGCCAGGAGCGTTCTTCGAAGGAAAGTGCGGCGAGGGGAGCAAGCTTAGCCCTACACTCCTCTATGGTAGAATCGGTCGGGGGACCTGAGAGGCGGTGGTTTATCCTGCTGTGGATGTCAGCGGTTCGAGTCCTCTTATCTCTAACTCGTGAACTTAGTCGAAACAAAGCTATATAATAGCACCCAATTAAATCAAGGTAGATATTAGTTTCAAGATTAATGCTGGCTTTTGCTTCAAGAACATTGTTATTGGTGTGGATTATATGTACTAATTGAAAATTATATCTTAGCCTGCTTATGTAGTTAACTAGACTTTATAGAGTTCTTCCCTGTAATTCTTTTTTTTTTTTTTTTTTTTTGAGTCTTGGTAGCCTCATTTTTGCCTTTTATGGCTGTTCCTTTGTGTACATTTTGATTAAATGGGAGTCCTCTTGCTTGTCAAGCCAAAAAGGAAAAAAGGTATAATACTTAAAAAAAAACTAAAAATAGTCAGGATTTCATTGACGAGAAAATTTTGCAATCCATTTAAAACATTCAGTGACCAAAAGAGTTCTGTAGATCCTTATGTGGTCATTTTTGATGAAGAAGGATGACTGAAGGGCGTGCATGGACGAAGGATGCATATATGACTGAAGGATCTACAAGTAAGGGCACGTCTGATGAAAGGTTGTGCTCATTTATCCTTATGGCTTTTACCTATTAAACTGTGTGTGCATGAGTCTAGTTAGATGATAACTGCAGAAAGAACTATGGTCTCTGTTAATTTCTAAAGATTTTCGAGTGCTGCAACAAGAGCATTATTTAAACAAATCCTTGTCTCCGCAAGAGCAAAGACAATATGGACTCAAACGTAATGATCACGATCACATGAATACAACTATAGTCAAGTTGCAGCACAAAGAAAAGCATTATAGGTGGCATTGAAAATGTGCTATCAAATTTATTTATGTCACAATTAATAAAATGAGAGTAAGTTCACCTTAGCTATTTGTCTTTTCATATTTTGTGACTTTGACTACCATATGTGTATATTTTAGTATTTTTCATATTTCTTGGGTGGACAGTTACATGACGGACAAATAAAAAATAATCAAAAAGAAAAAAGATAATATCAAATAGCAGAGGAAATTGCAAACTATGCACAAAAGAGATAATAGCAAATAGTAGGGATTACAAAATACACACGTAGATAATAGTCGATTTTATATAGTTTCATGATCTAATACATGTTAAAATTATTTGATTGACATACATACAGAAGTCATGCTTGACGTTATTATTTTTTATTAAATGTCCGTAACATTTTACAATTTAAACTTTTCCAGAAGTATTTGTTGTATCACATATTCCTTAATTTGTTGGCAGTTTCTTTTTTGTTGGTTGAGTAAAATATTTTTTACCCTTTATGCTTTGTCAAAGTTACATAAATGCCCCTATGATTCAAAACTGGCCAATACCTAGATAGAAAAATTATGGTTGATTACCCCCATGTTATCGAAAGCCAAATTAATGCTTGTTGATTTGAAAAGACAAGAAAGTTGTATTTGCAATAGATTTGAAAACAATGTCATTTATTGGAAGAGTTTAGGAAAAAAAAAGGGTTAATTATGGAAAAATCCTAGCTATTCTAATATCTTGTTCCATGGCAACTTCCACACCTCCCCGTCCATTCATATACTTTTGTCTTGCAATCCTACGACTCAAATTAAAAAGAAACTAACTCACCAATCATCCATCTATAATTCCATTCGCTACAAAAAAAATCAGAAGGCACAAAAGAAAAAAACGAGGCTTTCAAAGCCATAAGTAAGGCCAACTCCAACAAGTTCTTTATCATCTTCCCTACATGTAAAGATTTTGAAGGCCTTTTTTAATATTTAGGGGCCTCATATTCCAGTTTTACTCCAACAGTTTCCCTACTTTTCACATATCCTTAATTTTAGGAATTCTCTATTTCAATTTTACTCTAAAAACATCTCTCTTTCATCCCTATTTCAAGACATTCTATTTTTAATTTATTCTAAAAGTTATCATGTATTAATTGATTATTAATTAAAATATTATATTTTCAATTACAGTTTATTTTGAATTTTAAATATAACATTATTTTGAAATTTAATAATAATAATTTTACTTTTAACAAATTATCTTTTATTAAAATATGTAGCTTGGAGATGTAGAATATTAATTCGCCTTTTTAATAGTTTTTATAATTATTTAATTTTTAATTTAATGTTTTATAATGTTATATCTTAATTTAATAAAATTATTTATAATACTTAATTTTAAGTAAAAATTGTTCAATTAAATCAATATGATGATATTGAATTTTTAATTAGCATTAAGAAAGTATAGGGATGGGACAGGGAATTGCTTTTCTTTCTCCATATGTACAGATAATTTTTTCAATCCCTAAAACACATTTACATGTGGGGATTTTAGTTAAGGAAGCTGTTGGAACACATTTACCCTAAGACTTTCTCCATATGTAGAGTAAAGCCACATGTAGGGATGTTCTTGGAGATGATCAAACAGTCACAATAAAGCTCAAACACCTTAACAAACCATTTTTCTCTTTACACTCACAATAAAGATTACCACCCAAATAACCATTTTTTTCTCTTTCCATTTCTTTTCCTCTTTTATCATAGTAGAATCAAAAGGATTGACTAGTATATGAAGTATGCATTGACTACATATATCAAGGATGCTTCCGTTACAAATTAGCATTAGTTATGTTATGTAGGGGTTATATTTAGCACCACAACCAACGAAATCCAATTGCAAAAAAGTCTAGTTTCAGAAAACTCACAGTGCAATAGACCAAAAGATTTAATCTTTACTGCTCTTTAGTATCCTTTGCCAAATCCTTTATTTCAAGGTAAGTTTGAAATTAATAATAGAAAAATAAAGATGAGCAGAAAATTGACATTAAAATAATTGACCTTATAAGGGACGAATTTATGAAATTCACAGCAAAATAAAGCAAAATATTAGAAATTTATCGCTCTTTATTATGTTTTTAGCTAAACTTTTTGTATCCAAATGAGGTAAAAACTAGGATAGAGAATTAATCAACTACGCTAATCAAAATACAGCAGCAACTTGATTTTGGAAAATATATGCTAAGAAACTTCACAATTTTATTGAATTCAAAATTGTAGAAAAGCCTATGTATATTGGCCTACAAACGAACACATAAAGCTAGATTTAAGCAACTAAAGAAATAGTGGAGAACATGGTCCACTAAGTAGAAGCAACCAACCATTATATACTAGTGGAGAACATGACTAATTACAAGCAACTAACGACAATCTATTTTGACCAAACAAAATTAACTACCCACTAACTTATTAAGAAAATATAAAACACAAATTTTGGAGCACTACTCAACACACCACCTTGCTTCATAATTTGATACTCCCATCTGTGATTGAGAATATGTGTGTTTGGCTTAAGGAAGTGACTTAGTAAGGATGTCTGCAACTTGTTCATTTGTTCCATAATGCTTCATGGTTATCATTCCACTTGCAATTAAGTTCCGGATAAAGTTATGCAGAACATTTGCACGCTTCATTCTTCTATGAATACTAGATTTTTTGCCATCGCAATAACTGCATTATTAACACAAAAATTCCTCGTTCTTGTCTTCTGCTCTTGTTATAAATCAACAAGCAATCTTCCTAACTGCACAAC
Organism: Cordia subcordata; assembly: GCA_028554755.1. Taxonomy (NCBI): domain Eukaryota; kingdom Viridiplantae; phylum Streptophyta; class Magnoliopsida; order Boraginales; family Cordiaceae; genus Cordia; species Cordia subcordata. The sequence continues at coordinate 9,819,933 of JAPTOF010000006.1, read as the reverse complement.
TTGACAAGTAGTTGAAGTTGCGGCAATGTACTCTGCTTCAAAGGATGATAAAGCTACTCTCTCTTGCTTCTTAGAACTCCATGAAATTACTCCTAAACCAAGACTAAATATATTGCCTGAGGTACTCTCTCTATAATCAACAAAACCTGCCCAATTAGTGTCAGTAAAACCAAATAATTTGAAATTTACAACTTTAATGTACCAAATGCCATACTCAACAGTTCCGGCCACATAATGAAGGATTCTTTTAGTTGCACCGAAGTGTAACTTAGTTAGATTATGCGTGAATCTAGACACAACATTGACTGAAAATGCGATATCTGGTTGAGTATGTGTCAAATAATTTAATCCGCCAACTAAACTTCTAAATCTCTTCACATAAGCTTTTTTAGTGCCATCTTCAAGACATAATTTCTCATTCTAATTCACTAGTGTGATTGCAACCCTGCAAATTCAAGAGATTCACATGAACTCATATAAATTATATCATGAACATGAAGATTCCCCACCAAAAATTAGATTTACCTGTTTGTTTCACATAAAGGTCGGCTCATCCTTGCTTCTTCCAAACCCATTCTCTTGAAAGTAAGAATCAATCTTACTGTACCATGCCCATGGAGCTTGCTTAAGGCCATGCAAAGCTTTATTCAACCTGTATACTTTATTCTCACTACCAAAAACAATAAATCCTTTTGGTTGAGTTACATAAACTTCCTCTTGTAATTCACCGTTAGGGAAAGCTTATTTTACATCTCACTAATATACAGGCAATTCAATTGAGCAACCAAAGCCAAAATAATTCTCACAGTCTCAAATCGAGTAATAGGAAAAAGTTTCATCAAAATCGATACCTTGTTACTGTGTGTATCCTTTTGTAACTAGTTTGGATTTATATTTTTGGATGCTCCTATCAGCATGGTCATTGTTCTGTATACCCATTTGAGCCCAATTGCATTTTTTCCTTCTGGCAATTGAGTTAACTCCCAAGTCTAATTTTTTATGCATGACCATAATTTCTTCAGATTTTGTATCCTGTCACTCTGATTTTATTACAGCATCATCATAACAAGTAGGATATGAGACATTTAAAGCAAACGAACAAGTTTCATTAGTTTCTCTCAATGAGCTAAACTTCCTTGGTGGAGTCTTGTTGAAGGATTAATGAGCACTTACTGAACTAGTGGAATTTGGTGTCAAAGGATGAGTGCTTGAGATAAAGGGTTGAGAGTCACGTGAACACTCACTTATGACTAACACTCAATTGTCTTTCGCTCAATTTTCTTACTCTTTCTTTCACTTTCACCCAGTTAGTAAACAAACCTGACTCTAGATACCACAATTATTGGAGAATATATGCTTAGAAACTTCACAAGTTTTTTACTTGTGCATTGTTGATACGTTAGTAAATTAGACAATTTAGTTGGTCGTTCATGAGAATGATTTTATAAAATTCTGTATTGGTATTAGAAAAGGATATTAGTGAGCTATTTGTGGATTGATATTTTTCTCCTAATATTAGTATGTAATGTTGCTGACTCCGCCGTTGTCCCCCACTACCATCACTGCGATGACGTCGCTGCCGCAGCCTCCTCCTCTTCCTCTCATCATCACTCTGGCCGCGAGGTACTTTCTTACAAGTACGAAGTATCATATTTTTGCTTTAATTTTCTTTTAATTAAGTGGTTTATTGATATGTGTTCAATTCACGATTGCATGTTTCACTGTGTAACTGTGTGTAATAGGTTCGTTGTTATTTCTTCCATCTATGTGTATATTTGATTACTTGGTCACAGTGGAAGTATTTTTCTATTTGAATCTTCAATACTTGGTATTGGGTGCAAGTTTGTTCTATTAATTGATTCATGTCTTAATTTTATACTTCATAAAAGACCTAGTATGAAAAAGAGTAAATGACATGTTCTTGTGTCATTCAAGACTTTAGTATTATATTTAGTATATAGTGACATATTCCCAGGTTGACCAAAAAAAAAAAAAGAAACAACATATTCCCAGCGCTCCTCCAGCGCTTGTCTTCTCCAATGGGTAATGTATCTCTATACTTACGCTCCCGTATAATATATGGATTAGATTTAGTTGATCGGAAGTTCACTTTGAAAACAGTGTTTGTTAAAAAGCAATGAACTACTCTAGTTAGCAATTGTTATATTTTGGAGGTCCTAAAAGTTGCATAAGAAGAAAGCAATTATAGATGAGATCAAATTGGAAAGTTCTCCAAGCAGCCTCACGTGGTGAAAGGTATCTACAATTAAGGAATTTTTTTATCTCGTCCACCTGTTTTCATATGATGAATTTGTATATCAGTGTAGGTAAAAAGAATATATATAATTCTGTATCTATAATCAAATATTACATCGACTACTTTTTCACTCTTTGCATCCTTATCTTTGATAACATTTTCTTCGATTACTATTGTTGTTTTGCCTAGTCCTTTGTGGATGCACTTCAAAAGGTATTTAACTGCTCTCGATTTGTTGCACAGTTCTATATTGATATGACATTGGTATTTCACCACCAAATCTTTGTTATATGGCATAACAAATCCATTGTGGAGATTTTTTTTTTTTTTGACTTTTCAATGTACCTTCCATTGTCTCTTCTTCAATATACTAGAAATCCTTCTTCGTCAATTGTTGTTTTGTTGGAGAAAAACATGTAAACACGAAGAATACAAGAAGAAAACAGACACGAGAAAATTACGTGGTTCGGCCTTAAAGCTTACGTCCATAGGCAGCAGAGAATAATTTATTATTGATCACGAATACTACAAGGCTTACTCTGGTTTCTTTTACACACATAACACAATGAGTATTGCCACATATTTATAGTGCAAAGGTATCCTAAAACCTATTAAGCAGAAAAGACAACTAATTAATTGTGTGCTAAAAAGGTAATAAGCTAATAAGGTAATATGTACAAAAGGTAATTTGCTATTCTTGTTGTCCAAGAATACGGGCCACATTTAACAAATCTCCACCTTGGCACGTATTCGCTCCAATCAACACACCATCGTTCCAGTTGCCAACTACCTCTAAGGGCTCAACGCTTCATACCGCAAATAGCAACCAATCGCAAGCAATGCTTGAACTTGCTGACTTGAACCACCTTAGTCATCATATCTGCTAGATTCTCATGGGTAGAAATCTTCTGCACCGATATGATTCCTTGCGATACAACATTTATGATAAAGTGATATCGATGTCAATATGTTTAGTCCTTTCATTATACATCTGATTCTTCGTTTGATGGTTTGCACTCTGGCTATCACAAAAGACTATATTTGTATCTTGCTGCAGTCCAGGATCACGAACCAGGCCTTGTAACCACATGGCCTCCTTCACAGCTTCTGCAATTACCATTAACTCCGCCTCAGTAGTCGACAATACCATAGTAAACTGTAATGTTGCTTCCTAACTGATAGCACATCCAGAGAGAGTAAACACGTAACTCGTCAAAGATTTTCTCTTATCAAGGTCACCCACAAAGTCTGAATCAAAATAATCCACCAACCTCGCGCAATCTCCAGCCATCTTACTAAACAGCATACTTACATTTGCAGTGCCACGCAAATATCTCATTATCCATTTCACTGCTTCCCAGTGTACTTTTTCGGGCGATGCCATATACCTGCTTACAACACTAACTGCTAATTTTTTTATGTACTATAATCTCAAGGTGACAATTATTTGAGTAAAATATTGAATCTAAATTGTTTACGTACTTAGTTAATTTTTTAAATCGTGAAAAAATATAATCCATTAACATAACATTTTTAAAAAACTATAAAACTTTCTCAAATTGTGACGCATCGTAGCTGACCACGTGAAATTAATAAAAATTTATGACTCAAAACTTTAAATAATACTTGACATTTTATGTCATTATCACATGCAAGTTGGAATATTGCATTCACCAATCAAAGCAACTTTTTCTTCCTCTAGCCTTCTATTACACTGCTGGCTTGAATTTTTTTAAATGGGCGTAGTTTTCTTTAATTTTCAGATTTCTAAGGAATATATAGTAAAAATCAGATAAAATATTAAGCTAGAGTTTATCTTATATATGTATAAAACACTCTCCTTTTTTACAATAAGTATTTAGATTGACTTTTAGAAAGGTTGAAACTCCTTTGAATGTCTCAAGAAAATACTACATTTAAAAAATTATAAAAAACATGTGTTTTAAAAAGCCATTCGATATAAATCATATACAGTATACTACAAGGAAAATGACACATATTAATTATGTATTGTTATGGTAGAAGTAAACAAGGTAAATGCTAATCAAGGAAATTTGCTATTCTTGTTGCCCAAGAATTCGGGCCACATTCAACAAATCTCTACCTTGGCACGTATTCACTCCAATCAACACACCATCATCCCTGCTGCCAACTGCCCCTAAAGGCTCAATGCTCCACACCCTCCTTAGTGTGTATAACCTTTTGCCACCAACCGTGCCTTGTATCAAGAACCCTCAACCCCTGGAGTACCTTCCTTTTTCTTGTAAACCCATTTGCAACCGACAACTCATTGTCCCTCAGGCAATTCAACAAACTGCCAAGTTTGATTCTCTTGAAGAGACTCAATCTCTTCACTCATGGCACCTTCCCACTAAGAAGAATCATTTCCAGATATAGCCTCTTTGTATGAATTCGGCTCATGTCCTTCAATTGTTTCGGCAACAGTCAAAGAATAAGCAACAAGATCAGCGTATCCGTACCTTTGAGGCTCTCTAATCTGTCTCCTTTCTCGCCCAGTGGCAATGTTATACTTCTGTTGTTCAGGCACATTTTGATCATGCACCTCAGTTGGTTGAGTCGACTGAATTTGACTGCTACTATTGCTAGATAGAACATTTGGAACATCAGCAAATATCTCCATCAACTCTTTGACACCGTGGTCTAAACCAGCTACCGCTTTCTCCTTTTCTTGGTCTAATGAAATAGACTCATCAAATGGCACATCCCTGCTGATGAGGAAACTTGGAGACTTTGGATCTGTGCACCACAACCTGTATCCTTTCCTCTCGGATGCACAGCCTAGGAATATGCATTTCTTTGCCTTCGGCTCTAACTTGCCATCCTTCATGTGAGCGTATGCAGGGCAATCGAACACCCTCAATAGAGAGCAGTTAGCAGGCTTACCAGACCATAACTCAAAAAGAGTTTTTAATTCAGTAGTTTTAGATGGAGACCTGTTCACCAAATAGCATGCCGTATTGACGGCTTCAGCCCAAAAAGTCTTTACTCAAACCAGATTGGAAGAGCATACAACGAGCTCTCTCCACCAGAGTTCTATTCATGCGTTCTGCAACTCCATTTTTTTGTGGTGTCCCTACACATGTACGGTGTCTCACAATGCCATGTTTCCTGCAGAACTCATCAAACTCTTTATCGCAATATTCCAACCCATTGTCAGTCCTAAGATGCTTAATTTATTTACCAGTCTGCTTCTCAATCAACGTCTTCCACTCGACAAATGTTGGAAACGCCTCATCTTTAGTTTTCAAGAAGTATACCCACACCATCCGAGAGTATGCATAAATGAAAGTGATGTAATACCTGGCACCTTTCTTCGAATGGACTTTATTAGGACCCCAAAAATCAGAATGAATATAGTCAAGTGTACCTTTGGTGTTCTCCTGCCCCTTACTGAACTTCACCCTGGTTTGCTTTCCAAAGACACAATGCTCGCAGAATTTAAGCTTTCCAGTCCTTTGGCCATAAAGCAAATCCCTCTTACTCAGCTTGGTCAGTCCCCTCTCGATCATATGGCCCAACCTTTTGTGCCATAACTGCGAGTGTCATTATCACTCTCCTCGGATGTAACAGCTGCAACACCTGTAACTGTACTACCTTGAAGGACATATAGGCCGTCAGTCAAGTTCCCTTTCAAGAGCACAATTGCACCTTTGGTCACCTTTAAGACATCATTCTCATTTCGGAATTTGTATCCGTGAGAATCCAAACGCCCAAGAGAAATCAAGTTTTTCTTCAGCTCCGGTACATGTCAACACTCGAGAGATCTTGTAATACCATCAAACATCTTGATATTTACGATGCCCATTCCCTCCACCTTCAACGAAAGATCATTGCCTAGAAGGACTTTCCCTTCTCTTTTGGAATAAGAAGAGAACCAGTGACGTCTAGGACACATATGGAATGTTGCACCAGTATCAAGAATCCATTGATTATGCCACTGTGATGCACTCACAGTCAAAACTTCCCCGGTACTACTCGAGTTATCTCCATCACTGTCAACATTCTCCACCACGTTAGCTGAATTCTCCACCTTTTTCTTTCCCTTTTTCAGTTTTGGACATTCTTTCTTAATGTGACCCTTTTCACCACACTCGAAACAGCGTAGCTTCCTTACTCTTGATTTTTACCTTGACTTGCTTTTCTTTCTACCCGAAAATCCCCCTTTATTCTCTGATCTCCCTCTACTCACGAATTCAATTCCCGATTTCCATTTTGTAATTAAAATTAACATTCCCCATGAACTTCTTCCATATGTCCCGGAATATGTGTTTGAAGATCCTTCAATTTTAATGAAGTAATCACATCTTCAAAAGTAATTTTATCCCTTCCATATAACATAGTGTCCACAAAGTTCATATATGAAGGCGATAAGGAGCATAATACGATCATAGCTTGGTCTTCGTCATCAATTTTAACACCCATATCCTTCAAAGCAACAAAACAAGAGTTAAACTCATCAAGGTGTTGCCTTAGTGACGTACCTTCTTTCATTGTAAGATGATACAATCGCTTCTTCAAGTAGAGGCTATTGGTGAGAGATTTAGATGCATACAATTCCACCAAAGTATTCCAAGCCTCAACTGCTGTCGTCTTCTCAGCAATCTCCAGCAATACTTCATTTGTCACGGACATATGTATTGCACTCAAAGCTTTCGCTTCGAGTTCTTCTCTCGCTGCTGGTTCTGTCTTTTTCGGGATCACTTCTTCAATGACTTTCCAAAGTCCCTACATTTTCATAAATGCCTTGAATCTGATCCTCCATAGACTGAAACTCATGCTCCTGTCAAACTTCTCGATTTCAAACTTTCCACCTATGGAAGACATCTTTGTTTGCACAAAACTCATACTTTGGGATGGAATTTGGCTCAACGGACTGCAAAAACGGATTTAGCACGTCGAGAAACCTTAGGAACACCCCTGGTCAACTTTGGTCAACACCGGTCAAAGTCAAACCTGTTGGTCAAAGTCAACACCGTCCCTAAACTCGTACTTGGGAGCAAAATCTGGAAAAACAGAGCCCAAAAACGGACTCAGCACGTCGAAAAACATGGGGTAACGCTCTGGTCAAACGCGGTCAATCCTCGGTTAATGGTCAACGGTCAAAGTCAACCCCGGTCAAACCCCGATCAACGCGGTCAAACAGGTCAACTGGTCTCTTTTTTTTTTTTTTTTTTTGTTTCAGGACTAAATCTAAGCCCAAATAAAAATTCCTTTTTTATTCTTTTGGCCTAAACTAAACCCAAATCTAAAAAAGAAATTTATTATTTTTCTGGCCTAGAACCCAAGCCCAACAAAAAATTAATTAACCCAAGACCCAAGACCTAGCCAAAATTGGACAAGGCCACTACCCAGGCCCGATCCAAATAAACCCAAAGACCCAAAGCCTACAAACCCTAAACCTGCTTTACAAACTTAAACCAATTTTCAAAAAATAATACCTGAATACCAAAAAAAACTAACCTCAAGAGCACGCGAACTCTATCTTCTTCGCTTGTTCTTCAAACCCAAACACGAACCACGACCCGCCGATGTAAGCTTCCACTTCAGCCACCTACGCTCAATGTAGACAGCACTGGAGCATTCCTTGCTGAGCAAAGACCTTTGTTGGTTAAGCACCGTTTGGTTTGAGAAATTTTGGTTTTACAGTGAGTTTTGATTTTTCCTTTTTCCCTCAAGTAGCGGATTAATACCTAAGCTCTTATACCAGTTTGTTGGGGAAAAACATGCAAACACGAAGAATATGAGAAGAAAATGGACACAGGAGAATTACGTGGTTCGGCTTTAAAGCCTACTTCCACGGGCAGCAGAAAATAAATTATTATTGATCTCGAATACTACAAAGCTTTCACTCTAGTTTCTCTCACACTCATAATACTATGTCCTAACCCTTATATATAATACACAAGTATCCTAATCAGTATTCTATAAGGATAAGGAAACAATATATTACTAGGAAAAGGAAACAGTATACTACAAGGAAAAGGACACATATTAATTATGTATTGTTATAGTAGAAGCAAACAAGATAAATGTTAATCAAGGAAATTTGCTATTCTTGTTGCCCAAGAATTCGGGCCACATTCAACATTTATGTTGTCTACTCGTTAAGGATAAGGTCACTATTAAAAATGTCAAATTCAAAGTCTCATTGATCAAGTATCCAAAAAATATATTATTAATTGGTGGAGGGAAAACTGAATATCCACTATATATTATGATTAAAAGTTTTAAATTCAAACTTAAATCCTCTTATATTAAAATATCGTCTCACCCTTGATTTGAAATTTGAAAGGATATGTATTACTGCGACTAACAAAACTATAACCTTAAAAATAAATTTAAAGGAAGTTTCGTTTGTTTAATATCCATGCCATATCAAGTTTTTGATAAACCAGCTTTGATACCATGTTAAAAATCAATTATGTTCCATTATGAAAACCAATTGGTTAAGAGTAAATTGTATATTATTCCCTTGTACTTTGACCTATTTACACCATTCCCCCTAAAGTATTAAAATTAGTTAATTACCCCTCTATACTTTGACATATGTGCATCATACCCTCTGTAGTATCAAAACTAATTAATTACCCCCTGAAGTTTTTAAAAATGTACAAAATACTCCCTGCCGTCATATATTTCAAGGGGTATTTTGTATACTTTTAGAAACTTCAGAGAGTATTTTGAAAAATTTTAGGAAGTTTAGGGGATAATTAACTAATTTTGATACTATAAGGGATATGGTACACATAGGTCAGAGTACATTGTGTAATTAACTAGTTTTGATACTATAAGGGGTATGGTGCATAGGTTAGAGTATAGGGGAGTAATATGTAATTTATTCATTGGTTAATATGAAGAGTAACCTAATAAGATCTTATATGATGGATTTGAGTCTTGAGATTTTTCTATATGAGATATCTACATATTTTGATACTCTTTAGTTACAAATATTTTCTATTCCTTAACAAACTCGAAATACCATAATTTATATATTAATTAGGGGATGGACTCAAACACGGTCCTTTCTAAATTTATCAAAGACAAAAGTTGTCATAAAAATCTAAATCTATCAAAGACAAAATTTGTCATAAAAGGAACCAGCATAACCAACGACCTAACGGTGTGTTTCTCATCACCGTTAGTGTGAGTGGTTCTCCGATCGATCCCTGTTAATTGCATATAATATGTAATCGGCCTCTGGCCTCCTTTGAAGAAAAAAAAAGAAATTAACATAACCTGTTTTGTGTTTGAGGATATTTACATAACAAAGCAAATTATACTTTCCAAGAAAATTTCTCATTCTACCCTGCATTTTTTCCAGATAATTGATAAATTTAACTCATGATCATTTTGTGTCAATTATGTTGTGCATGAAACAAACAAAATGATTATTGAAAAGGACAACATGCCAATTGACATTTTAATCTTAACCAGGTACGCGTTTGCAAGTTGGTTTGTGAATTGTGGAGATTTGCCTGCCTGGTGAAAAAGGTGTTTGAATGACAGTGTGAAGAATTTGTTAATCTTAATTATATCATAAATTCACTCCGTAACGATTATATTCTTCTAAGAAATTCAAACTAATGGCAAGGTAAATTCTTGGGACATTAGGGCCCATTCGATCCGTTATTTGATAGACAAAAATATAAATCATATTTTGTAGGAGTTGGTCCTTACTCATTTGAAGAAAAACAAAATAAAAGAAAAAGAAAACCTAATTGATTTCGTCAAGATAGTTCTTTTATGCCTATTTTTAACTTCTAATAGAAACCGCTTTTGAAAAGCTCCCCACAAGGAAATATTGTTAAGAAGGCAACATTGATTTTCCTTAAAATATTCATTTACATTACTTAGAGCTAATTCTTGGACAAAGTAACCTCTTTCCCTTGGAAAATTAGGAAAAGGGCCAAGGGGGGGGGGGGGGGGAAGGCTAAAGGAAAAAAGAAAAGGAAAAAAAAAAAAAGTGAAAACTAGAGCTGGAAGTTCCTTGTGAAAATTTTTTGTCCAGGAGCAAGTATAGCCATCGGATCAAACTTCGCCTTCCTCTCGACGAATCTTGTCCATTTATTCCCAAAGTGCTGCTTCCACTCCTCTTGTGAATCATATTGAGGAAGATATGACTTGAAATCAAATCCATTTGCGATGCAGCTATTAATGATTTCTCGATTTTGTGCAATCAATTCTTCAAGTGGAGGGCCTTTTGGGTATGGAGGACTGAATCTGAGCAATGCCACTAAGTAGAAGATATCACTCTCTGGTACTACTACTGATGTCTGATCGTCCCACCTAAATATATGACAAATCAAATATCAAAATTGCTGAATAAAATCAAAATTGCCAGCCCATGGATTCAGTAGCAATTCAAAAGGGTATCCTATTTGGGAAATTTTGGATCTATACTTATATTCAAGTCTCCTAAATATAAACTTTACGTTTTATATTTGAACTATCCTCAATCATGTAGTCTATATCTTTGTACTTAGCTCCTCTCTTAGTTTAATTCTTTGTTAGTCCGTTATGAGAAAATTTTAGTCCTTTTATGCTATAACATTAAGAGTTTGTTTGGCCCAACTTTTAGGTACCAATTGGTACTTTTGTTGAGTTTAAAAGTTGAAACTAATATGTTTCACCCAACTCTTATATAAAAGTCAAAGCAAAAAAAAATAAAATAAAAGGTTCAAAAGTAGGAGCTCGAAAATGGATTTTCAAAAGGTCTTTTAAGAAACTATTTTACATCATGTTAAAAATTACTTGAATTCTTCTTTTTTCCCCAAAAAGTATTACGCCATATTTTTTGAAGTCTAATATTATCTTCAAAACAATTAAAAGCTCAATTACTAAAATACAAACCAAACAATCAATCATTTTTATTCAATAGTACTTTTGTCCAAACCTCTAGTTCTAAAAGATTTATAGTTTATGATTTTTCTTTTGGATGGAAAAAGGTGGTTTTTCATTATCAGCCAACTCCACAATTTTCAAATACAACATTAAGGATACTAACAATTGAAATCTCACAAGTAGACTAAACAGAGTGATGTCTTAATTTATTTTAAAAAAATTCATTTTCTTTCAAGGAAAAAGAAAAAGGGAATAAATTAAAATTTTTCAAAATGAATTTTAAGATATAATATTAGAACGTTGGACGGTCCAGATCACTCAATATCTCAAATTCTTACTAGAAAGCTGCTGGAAAACCATTAGTATTAACTTAGATATGCATAAACTTCTTCAATTATCCGATTCACCAATTTGATCGTTGTAGAAATAATATAGTGACTACACATCTAGAAATATAAAGGCTAGAAAAGTTATGGAAGCTATTTCTGGGTTAGGATTTAAATAATTTCATAATATATAGCATATATAATATGAAAAAAAAATAATAACAAAAGATTTAAAGATAATAAAAAATTTAAAGAAATTTCTATCTATTAAATTCCATTTATAACGTTACATAACGTATGAGCGACCTGAGTTTATCTAGTGAGTACTAAATGCTATAGGTCTATATTTTCTATTTTTGTTCTCTCTTTGCTCTCTTTTTCCCTCTTCGTGTTCTATAGGATCAGAGCATAATCTACGAAGGTAAATGGATCAATCAGTTGTGGTCAGCCCAAACAAATTATGGTATCAGTGTTTAGTGGGCTAGCCCATAAACACACTGGTGTTCTCTTGTGCACCTAAACTGACCCTCAAAGTTCAATTCTCTTGGTCCAAAAAAAAGAAAATCTCAATTTTCTTAAAAAAAATGGATTTCGAAATGTCAAAGGAACCTTCGATTGGTCTTCTTAAAGCAGGCAAGTTATATTACAACAACATTCAATAAAGAGATACTCCAAATTGTAAAAAGATTTTACTTGAGGACTAGTGTAAATGACTGCAGACGATACGTGTGGCTATTTAAATCTAATAGTATGACTTTTTTTTCCATGAAAAATCAATTTTTTTTATAAAAAATACATCTTTTTTACATCAAGTGTTTAGATTGATTTTCAAAAAAATAAACTTTGAGAAAAACTCAAATTCAGTATTTTTTTAGAAATTAGCAATTTCAACTTCAAAAAGAAAATTATTATTTTTAAAAATTATATAAAAAATACTTTTAAAAAAAGTTAATCCACACAAGCCTTAAATCCTAATACAGTGGATACACATTTTCTTGTAGGCCCTACATGGTTTAACATTTGAAAGTAATGTCCTTTGCCGAAATAAAAGTTACGCATAAATCACCTTTTTCTCAAAGGAAAAATCTTTGTGGAATAAAAGAAGATTGTATCTTTGTTTCATAGTACACCCCCATGCATTTGCTTACAGGCCACACACATTTTATTCCAAAGAAGTGCCTTTGCCAAAATAACTTTAGGTTGTAAATCACCTTTCTTCCGCAAAGACAATCTTAACGGGATAAAAGAAGATTGCAGCATTTCTTTCAAAGTATAACCCCACATTTGCTTTTAGGTGACACGCACCACACCTAGTATTCCAATAATTGAAGCATATGGAAAGAATTTCAAAATGCGAAGTCGTCTGAATTGGTTAGGATTATTATCTAATGCCGTTTAATCCTGAAAAGAATATTGCTCTTGATCGTGAGACAAGATCTAGGAATAATACATTAAGAATAAAATGCAAGTGATTAATTTATTTTACGCATCAATAATTTAAATCACTTCATCATTCTTATCCATCAATATCACGTCAAATTATTTTTTGCAAAATAAATTTCCTCATCATATATAACGTTATAATAAAAATTTAATACTTCCAAATTATTTAACTTATGTTATTATAACTATATCATCAACGCAAAAATGAAAATTTGGAACATACTACGTAGGAAAAGACATGATGTAACATGACGCATCTTATGGCAGTTGCTGAAATGGTATTTAAGTTGCACCTCAAATTAAAGACTCTTCAAAAGTCTAGTTGGTTTTGAATGTTATAGTTAAAGGATCTAGTTGATTTTCAAAGTGGTTCGTATGTATTTTGATAAAATGAGGCTCATTCGATGGCTGAGTATAAAGATAGATTTTGTAATTAATGAAGATAGGATGTATTAAGAAAGTTCATATGGAAAAATATTGATTTTTGACGTGTGACAGCGTGGTTTTTCAGGCATGGATTATTAAAAAAATGGGTTCGTGAAAAGTGGTTTTGTACTTTAAAAAAGGTACTTTATTCCCACAAACATGGTTTATTGGGTGAGCGTAGGGGTTGGCCAATAGGACCAACTAGCAACTCTAGAAATTAAAGAAATTTTGCTGGACAAGTGTCCAGGTCAGGGTCGATCATATAATCTAGAGAGCACATTATCCTGACTGGTTGAAGGTCCTAGATAATCTAGAGAGCACATTTTCCCGACTGGTTGAAGGTCCTGGTCAACTGATAGTGAACACCAGTCCAAAAAATGGAGCCGTTGCAACATTACTTTTCACATCTATTTAAGGTACTTGGCTTTCTACTTTAACATAACTTGATCTTAAACTTTCTGAGTTTTCTTATAAGCATTTAAAGTTATTCTCTTACCTTTACATGTGATCAAGTCCATAAGTTATAACTCGCTTATCTACTTTGAATAATGAGTTTTTTTACAAGCATTTAAAGTTATTCTCTTAAATTTACATTTTATCAAGTTATTAAGTTATAATTGCTTATCTACATTGAATAATATAAGAAGGTATTTATACCTTTCTATATTCTTTGCCCTTCAAGAAGTTTACTTGCAAAAGCTATTCCATGTACTACTTCATTGCTTTCTTGTATGGGCAGAATAGGTTATGTGTTTGTGAGTTCTTGAATAAAAGGAAAATCCTTCAAGAGTTGGGTTAACAGTTGAGGTCCTTGTGGTGTAAAAAGGTTTGTACATTGCTGGTCTATGCTTTTGTAATATGCAAAGTAAGAAGCTATTTGTTTTTCTCTTTCCCTCCACCTCTAACCTAATTCCTATATCCAATAGTGTCAACCACTTGAACCATCTTCTAATCCTAGTACAAAGCAAAAAGTTGGTTAATAGTGAAGATTTTCGACATCCTAAAGTGAAACCTCAAGTGGCGGACTAGGCTCGCAAGAATTTGAACCACCTAAAATATTGTGTTTGATTCTTTCTTCCTTTATCTGTTTACTTCTCATTGTGTGGTCATGTGAAAACCCTAGTTTTTGCCTATATCTTATTATTGATTCATATTCATATTGTGTGAATTTTTATTGACCATATTTGTGAAAATTCCAATTGACCCCTTTCTTAGATTGTTTTACTTGACAAGAAGTAACTTTTTGTAAAATTAACCTTAATTTGTTTTATATATTTCAATGTGTGAGCACATTTCTAGAGCGTAGTTATAATAAAGATTTTGATATTTTGTACTATTCATAAATTGATAATTCTTTTCAACTTTAATTATATGATTGTTTAAATCAAATAAAACATCAACTAAATAAACACTAATACCACATACATAGGTTAACTGTTGATTGCTCCGCAAAAAAATAAAAAAAGGGTTAACGGTTAATTAATTTATCATATCCCATTTCAGCTAATCAAATTTTTGGTGTTTTGGTTTGTATTTTTTTGCAGATGGGATAACTTGATGTATGTATATAGATCATTAGCGATGAAGTTATTGCCAAAGAAAAGCCCCACTGATAATTGAGAAACAAAGTTCGTCAAGAGCAGGGACCAGAAGTCCAGGACTAGGATCAGGACCATGGCAATCAGCGTAGGAGCAACTTACAGGAAAGGTGACTTTACGAAATGTACTCCGACAGAACAAAGACGTATAGTTCAAGGAAATGTTCAAACACCAAAAATTTTGACGTTTTACAAAAAATTTATAATGTTTTATTTTTTATAATATTAATATATGCTTTATCATGAAATAATTTTATTATGTTTTCATAATAAAATATTATTATAAAAATATATATCTAATTATAAGATAAACTATTTTGCTCCAATGATAATAAAACTCATTAATATTATCATAGTAATAATAACATAATATCAATGTCCTTTTCATCATTTGCAATTATATATTCTAATGGTAGTAAACTATTCAAATTCTTTCACTAGTTCACCATTATTAGAGAGATCCAGAGCCCTAGTTGGAACGTGTATCATAGTTTTTTTTTTATAACCAAAATAACTTTGTTGTATAAACTTAAAAGGTAAATTGCACCAAACCCCCCTACTGTTTTATTATAAGTGTATATTATCTTTTTATAATTTCAAAATAGGCTCGGACACTCATTTTTTGGGAGCATATGTGCTATACTTTTTAAGGGCCACAGGAAGCCTTGTGCCTATTTTACTGGGTATGTGTGCTATATATTTCAAGACCACAGAGGAGCTTCCACGCTTATTATAAAACTACAGGGAGATAACATGTACTTATAATAAATCATAAAGGGATTCCATGCAATTTACCCTAGACTTAAATCATAATCTTGCCTAAAATGAATTAGAGTAAGAGATTAGTATATCACTTGAAAGAGGGTATACTTACTTGTCACGATGGAGAGGGTAGACTAAAATTGGTCCACCTACACCACGCTTCAAGATTTTCTTGAAAACCACACGATCAAAATCGCCAATGTTCTTTTTGGACACAAACAAATTAAGCCATGGATGTGGTGCATGCCATATGCCATTGTTCCTGGCCTGTTGCTCTGCGCGCTTCACACGCGATAGAAAGTCCATGTAGCTCAAGTCCACTTGAAATCTTAAACCATCACAAAATCTCAACCGTCCAAGCAATCTTTCCACCAACTATATAATTCAAAGTAAAAAAATAGTATAAGATAGGAATATAAAATAAGAAAGGCCAATGGGGTCTTTTCAATGAAATGCTAAGCGAAGATTCGAGAAAATGATGCGGGGTTTTTGGCAATTTGTTGAAATGTGATGGACCAGGGAACATCAGTTTTTCTTTTTCTTTTTCTTTTTAGTTTTACAAAAATTATTTTTTCATAAAAGAAAGTATCTTATTTTAATAAATATTTGAATTGATTTTTAGAAAAAAATAAAACTTTATAAAAAAAACTCAAATTGTTGAACATTTTTTTATATAAAAGAAAAGAAGAAAAGGAAAGCTAAGGGTCTATTTGAATTGGTTTTCTTAAGAAAAAATAGAAATTATATTTTTTTTGCAATAAGTATTCTTTTGAGCAAAAAGACTGGGAGGGTGTTTGACTTTGCTTATTTTGAGTGTTTATAAACACCTATAAAAAAATACCATTTCATATATTTTTTTACTATTTAAGTATTTATAAGCACCAAATAAATAAAACCAAACACCCTCTGGGTCTACACTATGGATCAACAGTACAAACTTAAGGTGCAACAAGATGAAGAGTACTTGACCATCCCAACCTAGTCTTTTGGGTGACGGTGATCGAAATTTGTTAAAAAATGAATATGCTTAAAATAATATTGCATTACAAAAGAAGACTAAACATTAATAATTATTAAATAATTTAAAATTTTATAACTATTAAATTTCACTTTTTAATGTAAATGTGTGGAAAAGAAATAAAAGCGTCAATCATTTAAGAGTAAGTACAGTGATTATCTCGTAACTAAAAAGTGATTTGATTAGTGCGGCTACTTTTCAACGACAATTGATGGTGTCGAAAGAATCTAAAGAGAAGATTTTTACATTATTATTATTATTATTCGCTAGAATGGTCAGTTTCAAGAGACAGTTAAAAGAAAGACTAGTACTGCATTTTTGCTGTGTACTGCTTTCTCTTTTTCTCTCTTATTGCTTTGGTGTCAAAAATTGATGGAAGAAGTGAAATGAGAAGCAAAATGTAGGGCTCTCTACGTCTCATGGCAGGGCCTGGTGTCATATTGCTGAAACGTGGATCTGTGGGTCTTGTGAAACTTTTTTTTAACTTCGTCACAAACTTCCTGTGGGACCCACTCGTGGTCTTTGTGGTTAACATCTATAGTAAGTCCTTCAGAGGCCACTTATCAATCTGTTTGGCTCGGCTTTTTTGGTAATTTATAAACTTAACAAAAAAAAATTCTTTCACATATTTTTTACTATTTATAATTTATAAGTCCCAAATAACTTTAGCCAAACAAACTACATGTCAAAACTAAAAATCTTTCTAGTTTGGAAATCTTGTAACATTAAATTGTTACTTAAATTTCTCATTTATTGACCTTCTTAAAAGTTTTGAAGAAAAGAAGTTCTCTAAAGTCTAGAAAGACAAGCTTTTAGGAAATATAAAAAGAAAAGGATGGATATCAAGTAAACTTCTTTGCCAAGACTTAAGAATTTTCTCTAATAGTAAAAATTATTATTCAATAATAAACAACTTAGGTTCGAATCTTAGGATAGGGATTAGGTTCTAAACCTCTATGCATAGAAATGGATATTCATTCATGCTGGTTTCATCTATTTCGCAATTCAGGTTTATATGAATCCTTTCGCATCGTATCATTAGCTGAAGGCTTTTTGTTACTTTTTTGGAACATTCAAGTTGAGATGACTGATATCTTTAATTTCACATATTTAAAGAAAAAAATATTTTTTTAAAATAAGTGTTTAAATTAACTTTTCTAAAAAATTGAAACTCTAAAAGAGTTCAAATTTATTTTTTTTTTTAAAGTGAAAATTTTATTTTTTAAAAAGAATATTTTTTTCAAAAGTTATAAAAGAAAGTCATTTTGAAAAAGTCATGCAAATGAACTCTGAGCCTATTCAGGAAAAAAACCAAAACAATTTAAAACATTCACATCCTTTACTTTTATAGGGGATCTGAATCTCTGTTTAAAGTATTACTTTATTAGAAAAATCTAAAGATCGATAAATAAGCTTAATCAATGATCACTAACAAGGGTAAAGAATGCAAAAGAATAGAATGTTAATTAAATAGGACATTAACTTTTTAAATTTCTCTTATAATCATGAGGGTAAAGAGTTAAAAAGAATAGAAAGATTATTGCAATATTACCATTAACACTAATTTATGCCATGATTTTACCCCACCATCAATACGAAAGTGTGGGAAAAAAAACAACTAATGACAGGCAACATAATTAATGCATTAAATTAAAATCTAAGTGATTTACCATATCAACTTTGGATGAAGAATTGTCATGGCTCCAATAATGCAAAGCCACCTCTAGGCAGTACATGACCGGGCCAGCGGACCGCGGTATTCGGGCTGGGTCAAATATCTGATCAGGATCCATTGACACCGATGGCCACCCATTCACCGGGTTATCACTGTTGACAAACACGAAACCTTCTAAATAGTCAACTGAGTCATCCTCCCCCGCCCGAGTAGCAAGTGACTCAGCATCCTGAGTGAACTCGCTGAACTCACTGTACACCACTCTTATCCACCTTACCTAATACGCAATTATCAATCCAAATACACATTAAATTATTCAAAACTCACGTTTCGTAAAAAAAACATGTCATAAATTGTAACAAAATAATTCACAAAAAATCAAGTCTTTTAGGGTAAATATTAGCATATTGTGGTATATCAAAATTGCATATTATTCTTCTTAACCTCATAAGTTTACGTACCTTTTTCTTTAAAAAAAAAATTACATCCAACAATATGAAAATGTTAACAAGAGTTGATATTGTATAAACATTTAAAAAAAAGTTTATACTTTAATTTTACGGTATTATACGATATTATATGTACTTTCAATGAATAATACAAATATATTTTTAAAAGTTTATACACTAAAATCATAATTATGCTGCATATTATACGAGATAATATATACTTTCGAGAAAATATGTAATGAAATATTTTAACTGAATTCCAAAGAATCAAATTTTTTTTGTTTTCTTTCTTAAAATGAAATAAAATTATATAAATAAAAGTAGGAAAAAAAAAGGAGTAAAAACTAACCATGTGAGGGGCAGGTTGAAGCAAGACCCTAGCTCTAGTGATGATGCCAAACTGGCCAAGACCACCAAGAACACTAAAGAAGAGATCAGAATTTTGAGTGTGTGAGCAAACAATTACGTCACCTTTACCAGTCACCACCTCTAACTCCGTTACATTTGACGTCTGCGGGCCGTAACGGAACGCCTGACCACTCACGCCGGCGTTAGATAACGTCCCGCCCACCGTTAAGTCAAGATAATCAGTCCATGACCTAGGCGCCATACCATACCCTGTAACGCACCATTTCAACACCTCCCCCCAATATGCGCCGCCACCTACGTCAGCATACCCGGCTGCGCCCCCGCCTCCGCTTGATGTGCCGGAAAAATAACGAACTTGTATTTTGAAATCATTGTTGTTATCATTATTATTATCATCATTGTCATTATTATTATTAGTAGTAGTAGTAATATTGAGATTGTTTTTGATGGTGTTGATTGATCTCATATCAATGACGAGGCCACGGTGGGCCATGGCTTGGCCGTTGATGGAGTGGCCGTTACCTCTGGCGGCGACGGTGAGGCGGGACGAGCGTGACGGTGGCCGTGACGCTAGCTTTATCACACGGGAGATGTCATGGCTACCGGCTGGTCTGATGACTGCTAAGGGTTGAGACGATTGCATGCCGCCGAAGTCTTTACCGGCTGAGCCGGTGGAGACATAATCTACACTGCCTTGGATGCCAACACCTTCGAGAATGCTCAAAACGTCGTCGTTGTCGTAGCCGTCGTTTTCCATTTCCACCATTGACTCGGCGTCGTTTTCGTGCACGAAACACTCCAAGTAGGCTATCATCTTTTTATAATTAGTAAATTAATTTCAGCTACAAAATCAAAAACGTGAAATATATATATTTGTTTCGTCGCTCACAAGGCTGTATATATATGTGTATGATATGAAAATTTGTCGTAATGAAATGAAGGTAATTATCTGGTACGGCTTATGAGGCCTTGCTTCTTTATGTTTGTTTTCTAGTTTGAAAAACGTCGAGTTTTATGGCTTAAAACGTGAATGGGATAGGCGGTCCCCCCCGGGGGAGGGGCGGAGCGGGGGTGGGCGGTTTATTATATTACGTAAACGGAAGATTTTGCGAGAATTTAAAATTTGACATATCAAGAGAAGCCTCTCAATATCCTGTTGAATCTATAATCCTGTGGTCTTCATCTGTCTGCCACTTCCACATATATTAACATTTTTGCCGTTTCACTTGGGAAGAAAGACAAGATTGGGGCTTTTGGAGTAGGTCAAGTAATCAACTTTTTTCTGGAAGTGATAATTTATATTCGAATCTTATGAAAGACGAGAGTCGAACGAGGGGCGAACTAACAAAAAAACTTGACAGGCAACTAAAGATTTTTAGATTCTTTTGTAATTTTATAATGTTATGAAATTATGATTTTAAGATAAAACAAAATATTGTACTTCATTAAATTTTTATCTAAATTATTTTGTTATAATTATATCACTACAACTTATCATTGATTTCGAAAATCGATATCTGAGGGGTGGCCAGGAAGGTATATTGTGTATAATTAAAACTTACATGCTGGACAAAACCTTTATCCGCCTTAGGTATGTATTTTTTTAGGGTTTTAAAACTTTTAAATGTAGGATGACTGAGTTTTAGACCTTGCATGTCCATTTACCTCTCGGCTTGGTTCCTTTTCTTGCTCGGTCTCCTTCTATCTTCCACCACTCCTACCGCCCCTCTAGGGTGGTTGACTTGACTGCTCTAGGCCAGCTAGTCATTAGGGGTCTTCCAATCCTTTTGGTTGGCTGCTCTTGTTGGTGCATTTGCGTTCTTGCTATCCGAGGGCCGCTTGTCCGCCTTCCTCTGCCCTGCCCTGTTGGGTGTGCTGGCCCGCCTCTTTTAGGGCTGGGCGGATCTTAGGTTTGTCTTGGCGGCAATGCCTTGTTTTTTAGGGTGTATTTATCCCCGTGTCATCCTGTAGCGTCTTTGTCCAATGGCGTGATCCGTACCTATTTCAAACTTTCCCTCATCATTAATTACAAAAATATGATTTACTTGTGCGTGTATTCAATGTAACGATTATTAATTATGAAGATATAATTTACCCATACGTGTATAGACTGGCCATTGTTGAGTAACACTCTAGGTCCCATTCTTAAGATTTTGTATTTAATGACGCCTTGATCATCACATGATTCACATATATGTAAATTGACATTTGTGATGGATTAATGCCCTATCATTTTCGATAAACCAAAATAGTCAATCATGAAATCTTTCGTGACATTCAAGCTATATTCTGTTAATTGATAATATTTCATCATTTTCTGATATTGTAAATAAAATATAGTTTAAGATCTTCTTTTTCCTTCTAACACCACGTCCTCTGATAGTTGCCACATCCAAGTAACATAAAGGTGATGTAATGATATTCCCCGATAGCCTTTTCACACTAACTTCCATATTTTCATATTTACTTTTGGAAAAAAAAATTTAAAATATCTGAGTCATTCAAATTATTAACAGCCTGTTTGGCTAAGCTTATTTGGGCCTTATAACATGTAAGAAATTTTTTTTAGGAGTTTATAAACTGTAAAATAAATAAAACGACCCAAACAGGCTCTAAAACTTGCATAAGAGAGGAGTGTGGGTCTCATATATGCGGACCCAAAATTAATTAGGCAAATTGCTTGGCTATTTAAAAGAGCGATCTTATTAGTTTAAAAAAGAAAAAAAAAAAGAAGTAATTCTCTATACAAAGAGTGAAAATATGTATAAAAAAATATTAAACTAATGGTCAAGAAATTATTTTTGATACTAAACGAATGGTTGACTTAATTTGATATATACATTAGTAGTTCCAGCACGTGGTATATTATTTTCCTCGATAAAAATTGAATAGCATATGTGATTGATGATCACATAATTTACATGCATGTAAATTGACAATTGTGATAGTTTAATCATCGATCATTTTCGATAAACAAAATATGGCCAATCATGAAATCTCATGTGACATTCAAGACATGCTCTATTAATGCTGTATTCGGGATCAACTTATTATAAAATGTTATTTTTTTAATTGATGTAAAAGAGACAAAAAAAAATATTTTATCACAAGTATTTTATGAAAATTCAAAATAAACCACATTTTTATTCTTTTTTTTTATTTTAAGGGCCGATAATATATATATATATATATATATATATATATATATATATATAGTGGGAATCAATCCCTAAATCCACTCACACTAAAAGTGAGAGACATATTACTTGACCATTAGGCCTTTGGTAACTATAATTTTTTTCTCTTATAAGATATAAATAATTCATCCTTATTTTATTTTTTATAACTATAAATAAGACATCTTGTCATAAGTATTTTGTAAAAAAACTCAAATCAAACTATAATTTTCTATATAAAAAGCATCTTAAAATAAGCCTATACCAAATAGAGCATAAATGTATATATATATATATATATATATATATGTCACGTATATATGCATTTTTGTATCCCTCAAAGGCAAAAACATTTAGGTTGGCTTATTAAAAACCTACTTAAAGAACCTTTGACTTTAAGCAACTTTTTTTTTCCTAAAAAATATTACTTTAAGTAGTTACGTGTTTGAATAAAAATTATAATTATAAAAATAAGCATTTACAAGTTTGGTTAAAGTGGGTTGAAAAGTAACTCATATTGTTAAAATAACTATTAAGGACATGAAAATAAATTTTAGTTAAAACACAATACTAATATAGTTATTTATTTCTTTATTAATTTAAAAATATATAATCAAAATGTTATAATTTAATAATTTAATTTATGTTATATATAATATAAGTCTATAAAAATCATTAAATAAGCCATAGCATTAAAGATAAAAAAAAGTAGAGATATTTTAGTAGTAAAGATAAAAAGGTAAGGACAAGATAGTAAATGATTTGGTTAAACTTACCCTTTTTTTCCCTCAAAGTGTTTAAAATCATAAAAAACAAAAGCCGAAGATGTGAAACTTTTTATTTTCAATTTAAAACCACTTAAAAAAATATTTTTCATTAAAACAAATATGTTAATAACTTAAATTGAGCTTTAAACAAATATAATTAGCTTAAAAGCCAAACCAGACAACTAAAAACCTAGTAGTAAGTGATATGTCTTTCACCTTTAGTATGAGTAAGTCTAAGGATTAATTTTCACTAAATACATGTTGTAATCGGCCTTATTCTTCCCTTAAAGTGAAAAAAAGCCAAACCAAACACTCTTAACTCTTAAGTGATGTTATGTCATAATATTTCATAATAATTTGATATCGTAAAACATAAATTTAAGACCTCATCTTCTTCAAACACCATCACATCCTCTAATAGTTGGTACTCTCCTAACAAAGGTGATGCAGGGATATACCACTATAGTCTTTTCACACTTATTTCCATATTTTCATATTTACTTAAGAAAAAAAAGTCTTTATAGCATTCTAATCATTCGAACCGTGACTTGTATGAGTGAGCAAGACGTGGACCCACATGCGCAAGATGCCCACACCCCACAAAGTTAGGTGAATCCAATGTGGTCGCTCTTTTTTTTTTTTTTTGTTCAAATTATGTGGTCTCTCCAAAGAACCATTTTTGCTTTTGGTAAAACAAACTAATAAAGAAAGAAACTAATATATATATATATATATATATATATATATATATATTCTATTAAATATAAAAAGCTGAATCAATTGAACCACATTCATTCCCTCTAAAATTTCTAACTCCTGTCACGTGTCATTTGTACTTAAAAAGATAAAGATTATTATATACATTAAAAGAGAAAAACTAATATGTTACATTAAAAAAATGCTCAATAAATGATGAAAATATATCAATCTACATCATTTATGATTTTTCTTTATGAAATTATTAAATTTTACAAAGACATAAAAGTCATAATTAGTGTTGAAAATTTAATATGACAAAATATATTTGTATTTTATCCCTCACACTAATTGTCAAAATTGACCATTAACAATAATAAAAATATAAAAATACTCATTTCTTCCATGTATCACATAGATACTACACTATTTAAATTATATATTGTAAATTCAATTAATATATTGTGTAATTGTCTTTTCTTACATTATTGGATACTTATGTTATTAATCTAATGATATTTATTTTAATTATTTTCTATATTACATGTGCATAAAATTATATTTATTTTTTCCGTGCATTGCATGGGAGAAAGACTAGTATATAAATAGATAGATAGATATGTACACGCACTCAACGCATATTGCCACCATCTAATTTCTCCCAAAAAACAAAAAACTTGCATCGGCTCTTCCTCGCCATGTGGCAACGTATTGGACCATTTGTAGAATGCCACAGGCAAAAATTTAAGATCAACATAAATAATACCAAGTTGTCGTAGTTTATTTAATGGTTAAAAATTGCAAGTATAAACGCTATAAACTATATCTGATGAATTCTTGGGTACCATTATTTTGGATTGAAGTTGTGAACATGTTATCATGGCATTTTAGGTTGTGTATTTTTTTTTAACTTTAAAAGTTACAATATTGTATTACCTAATTATATTAAAAAACATAGAATCTTGATAAGATGTAAGTAACAAATTAAATATGAAATATGTAAATCTGAAAAATTTTCCAATATTGATTTAAGTAACTTAAAATTTATATTCCATCTTGTGCATCATACAAGTCCACTTATTAGTAGTATATAAAAAGAGTATGTATCATCAATGTCAAAGTCATCGTTCCATAACTTTTTTCTCCAAAAAATATTGAATTTATCCATTTTATCTATCTAAAATTATTTTTCAAGCCAAATCCCTTTTTCTATTTTACTTTAGCAATTTAAATATACTATTCAATCATTTCAAATCTATCATAAAAGCATGTTAAACTTATCAAAAATAAATTTAATAAAATATTTTTATATGTTATCTTGTTATAAATTATAAAAATCTGTATAAAACTAATTATTTCTCCCATCAATTTTACGAACTATACTCTAATTAGTTAATTTTTCAAAAAAAAAAAACCCACACGCGCGCACACAACAAAAAAGAAGTATAAACTAGCTTAATGGTCCAAGTCTAGCTGTGGACTCGGAGGTTTCCCTTTTGCTCATCCCCAAATATCCACATTTCACACGGACAAAAAGAAGGAGACTTATTTCGTTCTCATTAATTCGAATCTTCGTTTTCAAAATTCTCATGCTACAGCAGCAACAGGTCATAATTATACTCCAATAATATGGATAATCTTTCCATAATTGGCGCGCAAAATGACAGAGAAACAAAACATCGTCAAAGATTTTACGGATAATTGTGCCATGAAACTCACAACATTGTTGTTTGAAATTTCATGCAACGTTGGCCTTGGGGAAAAAACAACCAAACCTTGGCTGCATCACATTTTTTTTTATAAGTATTGAGAATTTATTTAGAAAAAAAAACAAGGAATTATTTGCGCCCTTTATTATGAATTAATTACTAGCCTTCTATTTATTACTTTCTTGTTTGGTATCCAAAGATGATATTGTCTTTTTCTTTTATTAAACAAAAAAAAATTATTAATGCCCTCTCACACAATTGCAAAAACCAAGAAGTATATGTAAAGTCTAATTTTAAGTTCTCAAATGTTGTACAGTTAGCTCGTAACTTAGTTTCGCTTTGGTTTTACACGTTGTGACTGCGATGGTTGAGAGGGAATTTTCTTTCTATGAAGTTTATTAAGAATGGATTATGTAATAGAATGGGTAATTAGTGGATGATTGATTATTTGATGACATATATAAAGAGAAAGATATTTTTAATTAACAATATTGAGAATGAAATTATCATTCTTCATTATCAGAGCATGAAGACTGTAGAAAAAATTATAATTTTCTTTTAATTTGTATTGAAGTAAAAGATGTTATAGATAATTGGTAGTCACTGTTTTAAATATATTACTTTTTCATCTAAAATGTTTTGTTATATATTATTTACTTTTATAACTATCATTTTTAATTTTACCCCCTTAATTTAAATTTTCGATTTTGTCCATTTGTAATGTGTAATGGATAGAGGTATTTCCTAAGGTATAAAAAGAATTGATCAAAAGATTCGATGAATATCTAAATACCTGTTTTTGGGCCATGCATGCTGTTGAGAAGATCATAAATTGTGTAGTGTTTTACGGAGCATGAAGGGAAAAACGGAGGCAAAGAGAAATGTGTTGAATCTAATATGTCTACCTTTATATATATATATATATATATATATATATATATATATATATATATATATATATATATATATATATATATAATTGATTGGGAAGATATATATTTGCGATGAATCAATATGACGGCCTATGTTCATTTTTATATTTATTGTCTCTTCTTGATGGAAGACACATTTCCACTTTTGCACTAAAGCATTTGAGATTGTCTACACACAAATACATACATACATATATATATATATATACACACACACTCATGGTGTGTATAGTTCCATGAAATTGAAATTTTGCATTACCGATTAAATCATAAATGATGATGATGCCTTGATTTTGTGATCACGTAATATCAACCCTTTGACTAAAGCTACAATTGTAAATTCATTTAAATTACTATTAGGAGATTGCATGTCTAGTCTTTTAAAGATTGTTATGAGTTCTCGTATTATTATATATGTTGATTCCCTTCAATCACATTATGATAAATCATTATTACTCTTAAAGAAAATGAGTAAAATACAAAGAAAAAAAGAAAGAGGGAAGAAGTAGAGTTTTATATTCACATTATCATTCATTCACTTTTTATCTCTAACAAAAAGTATTGAATTGTACTATTTTTCTTTCACTTTAATCATTGTTAATATCCCATTGCTATAAAATATTGAATAGTTGTCTCCTAATAATTTACCTACTGGACCACATAAAGCCCTCTAAAATTTTTGAATTTATTAATTGCACTCTAACCTCTAAAATTTTTTAATTTATTAATTGGACCCTAACATTTCAATCTTCCCAATTAAGCCTCTGAAATTGGTATTTTTTGTAAAATACCATCCAAGTCGAATGTTCCATGTACTGATTTACATGAGTTGCGTTTCCTTTAGCTCTCATGGAAAGGACGTCATATATGAACTAGATTAAAAGGGACAGTTTAAAAGAGGTACTCTTTTATTTGATACATAAAAGGACAAAAATATGAAATTAGTCGAGAAAAATAAAATTTCAATAGTGTCTATATTATTTAGCAACTTTAAGGGCTACGATGTCTTTACCTTTTTATTTCCCTTTTCTTTCTGTCATCTTTGTGAAGCAACTTTACCATTTGCTACCATACGTATAAGATCGGAGAGTGAAATTATTTGAGCATCTAAGCACCTAAGCAGGTAGGAAGTTTTACTAAACAATTTTTTTATATCCCATGTTTCAACTTCCTTGTAATAGTGTTAAGCAACTTCTTCTTCATTATTTACGGTTCCTTTTCACTTTAGAAAGGTAAATAATATATTTGAATTACTATAAGAAAAAGAGAACTTTTCCATGTCCAACCACAAATAGCCATATGTAATATATAAAAGGATCATTTCAATTATCAAAAGAGTTGTCAGAAAGAGTGAAACCCGAACATGATGGAGCCAAGCATTGTCCAAGTTCCTCTACAGCATAAAGAAAATCAAATAATACTTTATAGCATTCTTTTATCTTTTTGATCTTCTTTTGTATGATAAAAATTCGTATAGTGAATGTTAAAATTTTCAGATAGGTAACATACATATGAGATAAAAATTTTATTATATAAGAAAGGGTAGAAAAAGTGAAAAGATAATGTATAACTAGACCAGAAAAAAAAAGATAATGTATAACAATGCTCAACCACAAATTATATCCTATACTTGCAGGTACACCTTGGTGTACTTGCCTCTTTGTCTAGTACCCTACAACTATTTATTAAGTAACTATTTGTTCAGTACTTCACAACTGTTTGTCCGATATCTATACGTTCAATATTCTATAACTGATTGTTTAGTACTTTATAACTATTTATTCAGCAGTACACTTTACACTGTGTACCTACGGTATATGATATAAGGTCTAATACTCAACAGGATTTGAAGGAATTTGTTCTTTTGACCCATTTACCTTTTAGTGAATGATATCTGTGATTTTCCAATCTTTGTTCTCCTATTTCGTCCGTTTATTTCTCTTTCAGAAAAGACTTTGGTACATTGGGAATATGCACACGTAAAATTCAGTTCAACCAATGATTGAATTGCTTTTCCACACGTAACATACCAATATACACATAAAATCTTATAATGTAAAATTCAAGTGGTGATGTGATTTCACAATTTGCCATAAACATGTCCAGATATTGACAAGGGAAAAAGGAAGAGGGGGGGGGGGTATCTGGTACGCTTGGGGAAAGTGAATAATTGCCTTTATTTTGAATGCTAAGATAGGGATGATTGGAAGAATATTTGCTTACTGAAAAGAATATTGAGGCTTTTTTGGGAGTGTTTTTTGAAAATTATTTTTTTTTGTTTGTTTAGAATTTAAAAAAAATAATTTAGTTAGGCATTAGTATCCTTGGAGCTTGATTTTTTTTTCTTTTTCTTTTTGGTGTAAAATTGATAGAAAATTTTATTAGAATGAACAAAAATATACATCGGCTTAGTTCAATTAAGAGCGCAAAGGTGGTAATAGGGGAAGGGTTGTATCCCCTGTCTAGTTGTTGAATAGTACTTGGCTTCATCGTGCCTTTGTTAATCATGTTCAAGAGCCGTAAGACAATTACGAAATTTCAAAAATTTTCATTAAAATTTCTTCTTTTGGTTTCAAATCACCCTTTTGGTTTTTTATTTATTTTAAATTTAAATAAGCCATTTTGTTGACCGTTTAATGCATAAATTATTACGTTTGTCCTCTAGGTTTTAGCCTAGAAGTTGTACAAAATAGTGTCTCAAACGATACATAGACTGGTACACGACTAATTGAAACAAAAATTAAAATGAAATAATTGGTGAACGACTCAAAATTTCATAATATTCTGTCTATCGGTGGCACAAACTCATCTTTTGTGTGAACCCGCAGATTGCAACAATAGATTTCAAATTTTCAATTTTTTTTTCTTTTCTGTTTTGGTCATTGTTATCTTTTACTTTCATGCATTGATTTTCATCCCACTAACTTTTATATGTACATCAATAGATTTTGGACCCGCAGACCTTTCTTTCTAGAGAATTAATCCGTTCAACATTACTAAGTGAGATTTAATTGTAATAAATTGATAATATAATTATAATAAAATAATTTAATTTAAATTTATAATTATTGAATCTCTATCTAAACATAATAATAATGTTATGAAGTGTTGCTACATCCTTTTTTTCTTTTGGGCAGGGGATGCTTTATGATAAAGTTTAGAAACTTCATAAAGCTGATCAACATTGGAAAGGAACTTAGGTCCGTTGGAACTGACTTTTTCGAAAAATGCTTTTTATATAATTTTAGAAATTTCTGCAAGCTATAAATTAGATATAACAATTCTCGAATCTAAATTTCTGCAAGCTATAAATTATTTAAGGTAGGTGGCGGTGGCACCATGGCGGCCAACAGAGATGATTTTTCTTCTAGATAACTAGAGAAGGTTTTATTATGATAGGATCGAAAAATTATACAATGGGATATGATTAAAATATAGGCGAGTCATATAACTATTTAAGGTTCGCGTTAAATTCATTTTATATAGACAAGCAAGTAAATTATACAAGAAATTAGCAGTGTATTTATGGGGTTCTTATATTATAGTCCCTCACAAGGTACTCATTCAGTAATCATTGTGCTCTTTCTACAACTATTTACGCAAAGTAAATGTTTAGTCACTATCTCATAACTATTTGTTCACTATCTCACAATTATTTGTTTACTATTTGTTCATTGACTTTCATATATAATTAAATATTTATTCAATACACCACAACTATTTGTTTACCGACTATTTGTTCATTAACCCATAACTACTTGTTCACTGACTTTTATATATACATCAAATATTTGTTTATTATCCCATTATTTGTTCACTGATACACACAATTAAACACAAACACATCTACATGTATGTATACTTGAAGGTAAAGATGGGCTTTAATAACGAATTAATCTTGGAGCGTCCAAACACTATGTGGAAAGTATGGTTAAGATCATAATGAGGAAAGAAAAAGATTGGTAGTTGCAGCGTAGCGAAATAGTGCTAGAAGCTTCGCTAGCATAAGGAAGAAGACGACAGGCTTTAATGGTGAATCAACACTTAGAAGGTTTTCTTGGACATGATGCACATTATTATGATCATTGAAGAAAGCAAAATTTTATGGTGGTTTTTATCTAGCGTGAAATGACCAGTGGTGTTACTAGTGAAGTAAAGAAGAGAAGAAGAGAGATGAGGAAAGAGAAGAACAAAGAGAGAGAAATAAGAGGAGAAAGAAGCGCGTGTTAGCTGTATGCTTTTTTTCTTTTTAATACATGAGGGAGCATGATGTTTAATGAAAAAACACGGACTATAATATAATTTGCAGTATCCTAGTGATGCACGGGATTTTTATATCATCAACTTATATTGATAACAATGGGATATGATTAAAATTATATTGATAAATTATGCCAATAAAATTATACTAATGGAATACTGATAGAATATGATTACAATTATGCTAGTGTATACTATATATATAAAGTTATACCTTAAAGAATGTGTGCTTTTAGATATTACCACTTCAGCACTTTAATTGATGACACATCATCACTCCATTTTGATATGTGAACCTATGATACAATGTTGGCATTTTGATGTGTTATTATCATGACATGTTATTTTTTTTTTAATGGGTCAGTGAGTTTTGATTAACATTAAAAGGATGTCATCAAAACTTTTATAATAAATTATCACAACTAATTAACAATTGTAAATGGATTAAATTACAAATTATAAATATATGATTATGAATCTTTGTAAAAAAATTAAAATATGAAACTGAAAATATTTGTATATCTATATCTATATCTATATAATATATATATATATATATATATATATATATATATTTATATATCAATTAAACTTAAAGAACTCTTTAAATGCCACGTAAACTCATAAAAGAGAGAGATACAAATTGAATCATATATTCTTCCCAAGTGATATGCAAAGTGCAAATTTCATTAATGTCCAAATATAAGAAAAAAAGACTACAACATTTAAATTACATATAAGAGTTGATAAAATAGTTGGTTAACACAATTAAATAAAACGAGATAGAAAAAATAAAGAGAAATTATTAAGGATATTAATTATCAATTTTTACTAAAAATCTTTTAAAAAGAACAAAATAATAATAATTAATACTAAAAGAAAATTAAAATTTTTATAGTATTATTAATATTTAGAAAATAGTTTAGTAAATGAAGTGAAAGAGAAGAATAAATTACAAAAAAAAAATACATAATTACTAACTTCAAATAATACCTTGAAGAATATGAGAAATTATTTAAAAAATCTATATTGACTTTAAAAGATTTTAATATTATGTTTTAATCCTAATGTTAAATGTGATTAAGCTTTTGAATTCTTTATATGATACATAGGCTATATGAGATAAAATGTGAGTTAAATTGTATAGTTAAATTGTATGCTTTCACAAATATGCAAAATAGAAAGTCATCAATTTTTTGAAGGAGAAAAAATCATAACATCAATTAAACTATAAAGTAATATATAAAATAATTAGTCAATACAATTCAAAGAAAAGAAGGTGAAAAAGAAAATAACTATAGAACAAATATAATTAAGACTTCAAATAAGACTACTAAAAAAAGGATAGAATAATAATAAATAAACAAATCTATATGCAGCTACCTCATCAAAATTTAAGATCTTTTGGGAAATGCCATGACCATTTAATTAATTTTTGTAGGTATATTTATATTAAATAATTCTCAATACGAACAAATTTATATGATCGCTACAGGCCCCGTTGTCTTCTTCTTTTAGTTTTTAAGTTAGCCTTTATTGTTTTGAAATATCCAAATGGTCCTAATTATTTTTTTGTCCATTAGTTCATACCATTAAATATTTAACCAATAATGACTTAAGTAATATGTACTAACTCGCTAAATAAAAAATATTTTTTAATTATAGCAAATAATTGAGGTTCACCATTGTATTAGTCAAGTAAATTCCAATCATAACTGATTTCTAAATGTGAAAGTATTATATTTGTTATATATAGAAAAAATAAAAATACACATAAATCACATTTATTGATATTTGAAAAATAAAAACTATATAAAAAATCTATATATACCCGCACAGAATACCGTGTATGAAAGGACTAGTATATATATATATATAAACACTTCTAATGAAAAAAAATTATATTGTTCACTACAAAAAACTAGGAATAATCTGTGGTTTTACTGCAAAAAAAAATCAGGAATAGGCGGCAGTTTTTTTATATAGGCAACGATTCAGGTAACACATACATATATTGTTATGTAAGATAATTAATAAATATATTTTAGCTTGATTGGAGGATAGTATAATTATAGAGTGTTATAATTTTGAAGGTTCAAGGTTCGAATTATAGATAAAATATGACTTGATTTTTTCGTGGAATTATATATAGCCGATGGTTTTAAAACGCTAACGCCCGGATAGACAACAATTTTAAAAATGTCGTCGCTCAGGGCATTTTAACCACCGTTTATTACTTACTTTTCCTGTAGTGCTTCTTTTCATAACATTTTAGTGCAAGTGTGTTTTCTAACAAACACTAAATGAAAAGAAAAAACGTAAATCTTTCCTCACAAAAAAAAAGCTCTAACATTTGCAAATTTGGCAAGTTTTTGTCAATTCTATCGTCAGTTCGCAAGAGAGATTAGTATTATAAGTTTAAAAATATACTTATGCCTCAATTTGTTCAATTAGTATATTTCTCGCTAGTACGTGACATTAAAGTTATCATTGTTGAGTATTGAATTGAAAAGAGAATCAATATATACACTTGTGATATAATAGTAATAACCAGTGCTAATGATTATGAACCTGCACATCTAACTAGCTTGCTTGGTTCACTGGTTCTACCGACTAGACCAGAAGAGTGATTCAGTTGATATAGAAATGCAGTTGAAGCAGTGTGGGAAAGTAGGGGGGGAGGGCAAAGTCGCACAGATGAATCTACTCATCAATCATGGGTGGCAGTGTATGTAATATTTTGTGAGTGTATATATAGATATATATATATATATATATATATACTAAAACTATCACTATCTATAGGACATAAAAAATAGATGGTATCCATTTAATTTACTTGATAAATTCTTTGATCCATTCTATTACTCTTAAATGGTACTGTTGCTTCTCCTTCGTATACTTGTTTGTCCACTTTGGCTCAGCCTGACGGATAACATTGTATAAAAAAATCAGGACGCTACATTGACTTGTTGAACCCATCGCAAAGCTGTTTTCTTGTGATATTTTTACATCGCGCTCATTGAAGTCAATAAGAAACCCTGAAATCTCATTATTAATGATCCTTGAATTTGGTTGATAAGGCTAGGCAAGATACAAGCCTTGTATGACATATATTTTACGTCCTGTGCTATATATATATATATATATATATATATATATTCTTAAAAATATATTAAGTTCAATGTTACTTTACCCCGTTAATTGCACAAAATTTATGGTAAAACCACTAGAGTCGCCTTTGTTCACTAATTAATTAAAGGATTTATTTCTTTATTCAAGAAGGAAACTGAAACTGTGCTGTTACAAATTTTTAAAAGTAATTTTCAAGATGGGAAGAAAAGAAAAAGAAGAAATAGTTACAACCAATTACAGTCACATATATATATAACACACAGAGACAAATGCACACACACACGCACACACTTTTTAACGAGACATGCCTCGTTGAACAACTGGTGCCATAGTCACCTCGCGGTTCTGTTTCTCCATGGTCCCTCTCCATCCTAATCATTTCGTGTAATAAAAAATAAGACCTTGGTAATTAAGGAATAATGATTAGCCAATTTCGCTATAAACACGCATTACGCATACCACATATATGGCATTCTTAATTTAAATTCCCTTTTTAGTCTCAAAATAGTTTAAGTTCAGCTCCCCTAAAATACAAGGGCAAATAATAATTAATGATTTCTATTAAGTAATACCTTTATCCAAAACTCTATTGCTCAAAGTACTAGAGCTTAATAGCTAAAATTTCATACTTAAATCAAATAGAGTCTATATTATTATTTCACCATTATTTAATTTTAATTGCACCATATATAGAATTATGAGAGAATCCAACAATAATAGGGGGAGGAATTTACCAAGTGTCATGTCAAACCCACGGTTACGGAGCTCACGGTACTCTTGACACAAGGCACATTGTTCACAGAAGCAATGAAGCAGACAATCATTGCAGGGGGTTTCCGGCAACATGTACTGCTTTCTCATCTTGGATCGATAGAAGCACGAGTATATGCATGCACACCCAACGAAGTAGTATATCAGACAATACAAAGCTCCACTTGCTCCGCATGCTGTGAAATGTTGATCACAAACAATTGTTGTATTACTTCATTAATTAATTGCCGTTTTAATTTTCAACGTCAATATAATTAATCAACATCGTATCGTAAACTAATTAATGATCAGCAACAATTTAAATCATTAGTCCTTCACTCACAAGTTGATCCTTGGTCGATAATCTCAGCGATTTGTCCAAATGTGATGCATGGACACCAACACGTTATGCAACCTGCAGATTATATTCGGAGCGAGAGAAGATGAGAAATTAAACAGGAAAATGCATTAGATACACTACAAATATTACGAAAAATATGACGAGATTAATTACGTTACTATATGGAAATAATATGCACTGAGGTCAAGTTGCGGGAGAGTAAAACAGACATTTTTCTTTTCTTTTCTTTTCTTTTTTTTTAAACCATGAGCTAGGTTTTCCGATACCATACTGGACTTAAAACTAATCCCTATTAGACTGAGAACAGTAAAGAAAAAATTCTTCCTAACAAGTGCGATTCTGACGAGTAAGACAAAATTTAGATAAGAAAAATGAGATTTCAACTTACAATTTTTGACATCGGAGAAGCAGTCACAGAGACCGGTTGACCAATTGGTGGTCTGTACATTGTATTGTGTTCGTTGGAGTGGAACTCCTGTTATTGGGGGTTGGCCATAGGATGCTGGTGCTGGGGGTGGTATTGATATCTGAAAATCACCAGGGTTCGAGGGGTTCATAATTAAAAGAATGTAGTTATAGTTGTAAGAGAATAGATATTACTAATCAAGCTAGGAAGAGGTATTTTTTCTTGTATGTGAATAGATCGATATCAGCTCCATTTATAGGTATGTTAAGTGGGAGTTTGACTTTACTTTTTTGGTGTTTATAAATACTTAAATAGTAAAAAACATGTGAAAGGGTATTTTTTTCTAAGTGCTTATAAGCACCTAAAATAAGCAAGCCCAAACACCCTCTAAGTGTGGTAGGAAAGAATCACGTCACATCATAATGCCCAAAAGGAAATGAAAAAAATAATAGAGTAACATTTCCATTGTGTTTTTTGAAGTTGCAATAAAAATAGTTTTGTGCGACACTCCTCAAAACATAAGAGTATTAGTGTGTTTTAAAATATAAGAGATTTTATATGATTTGGACAAAATATGGGACATGAAATGCATTTTAATACCCAAATGATAATGTAAAAAGAGTCACGTCTAACATTTTTCTTTCAAATTAAAAAAGAATTCTTACAATTTTGAGCAAGTATTATGGTGCATTTCAATTGGCTTTTCTCCGGATAATCTCAAATTCAAAGTTCTTGTTGAGCCACAAGAGTTCATATATAAAAGTTGACCAAGAAATCTTTAAGAGATAATGAGAATAATACTCCCCATGATCTATTCTCTGATTACAAATAATATATGGAGTATAATTAAATTAGGTCGAAATCAAGGGCGTGACAACTTGGAAGGAGTCAAAAGAACTTGCAAAATGATGAGACTTTATTTAATTTATTTATTTAATTTTCAGAGGAGGTTAGGCCAACTTAATATTGAATGGCATTATTCAACCACAGGTCCTGCAAGGCTTGGCAACGTCTCTAATTTTTCCAACAAACCTTTCATCTACCTTCATTTTCTTTTTTATATTTTTAGAAAACATTATATATATATATATATATATATATATATATATATATACTGCTTACGTTTCTTAGGAATTTTGTGTGCATAGTTTAACAGGAGTTTAAGAATGTTATGCTCTGTGAAGTGTGAAGTTTTTATTGAACTAATGAGAATCCCTTGCTTATCTAGCAAAAAAAAAAAAAAAATAGATCACTTATTTTGGTTCCGCAGAGTACAATTGGCTCATTTATTGTTTGAATGATTAAATCCGACTGCCGATGCCAAATTTCAGATATTTTGCCCAGCAAAAAAATCTTTCAGATATTTCAGGATAATCATCACTGCAATTCAAAAAAATATATGAAAATAAACGGTGATATTTTAGCTGTTTGATCTACTAAAAATCCATATAGACAATGGTTTTTTAACTGCCACTCAAAACAATAATTGACAAGGGTTTGTAGCCAATGAGTTGAGATATCAGGATCCTCTCATATTAGGGCTTTTCAGATATTAGTACGAGAGATCATATCAATTATTCATAAATTTGTCAAAGTTATTTCAACCATGCATGTGAGAGACAAATTTCAAAAAAAAAAAAAAAAAGGTAATGGGAGGGAGAAATTTTTTTTGACAAAACCCATAAATAATCTGAATTTTCTTTGTATCAAAATATAAGAAAAGTCCTCACATGAAATAATCTTAATCCATGAGTTGTATAGGCGTCTATTTTTAGAAATTAAATCGTCACCTATGTACATAATTTTTATAAATTTTATAAATTACGGAATGAGATCTTGGATTTGGAATTAAACATTGACAAGTGTTTAAATATGACTTGCAGCGTACAGCTTGATGGTATCAAGAATCAAATTGGACAGAAATACTGTAAGCTGACTTGTACTCTAGTCAAGAAAACGACGATAAAATGGTAACACTAGTAGGTTTGTTTGCTATAGATTGGAGAATTTTGAGGTTACGACAAGACATTCCGATCGTGAAATAAGTGCACTACGAAAATTTTGAGGTTAAGACCATCGTCTCTATGTGCCTAATGGGATGAAGAAAGTTACCACTAGACATGTCTAAGAATTAGTAATTAAGACACACACACAATATGAAAATGCTAGCTCGCGATAGGACTCTTGATATATACAAAGGGAAATGTGTCTCAACAGCAATGGACCAAGTAATCCCCATAAATTGCATTCACTGCTCAACTTGCTGAAGAAGATCCACTTGAATCACTTCAACACATTTAATATCCACCCGAAATGTATGGTGATGCCGATTCACAAGATTGACTTCGTCTAAATATCTACCCAAGAGTTAAAAGGTTTTATGACCCGTTTGAATTGGGTTTTATATATATCTACACACTAATTGGTAAATCTTGTGCGATGCACAGAATGTAATATGTATATAAATTTTAAACTACTTAAATTTATTTTATTTTTTTTCAAATTAATATATTTTATAGTTTATTACGGCTCATTAAAATTCTACACTTGTTTTAATGTAACTAAGTGTATAATTTTGTAACTATTAAAACAAAAAAATAAAAATTAATAATAAAATTTTTCACTCATTTCCAAGCTGGACATTATACATTTACATGTTTGATGCATGTACATACAATGGGTGCACGGATATAAAAAAACAACAAATACATATAAAGTAATACATATACACACACACATATACAGATACATACATAAATACATATACACACACATTCTACGTGTCAGCGGTAGAGCATGAAGAAGTTTGGAATAGTGAATTCTTTATATATATATATATATATATGTGTGTGTGTGTGTGTCTTTTTAAGAAGGAAATAGATGGCGGTTCCAAAACCACCACCAATTAAGATTTTTTTGAGAAAAAATGAAATCTCGCATAGATGGCAGTTTACTAAAATCGCCACCTATAGCAGTTTTTTTACGAACGCCCCAAAAATCTTTGCCTATTTCCCCTTTTCTTTTGAGTAGTGCTGACTTTCTCCTGGATGTAACTGTGCTTGCGTGATATAATGTGTTATAACAATATATATCATGAATTATATTATCACATTCCGGTGTTGAAGACTAACTAATTACAAGTAGCACAAGATAATGCCTAATTTTGTTCAAGGTCCAAATCAAGGGCGTACCAGCTCGGAAGGAGTCAAAAGTCCCTAGCAAAATGACGAGGTCTCGTTACTGGGTTTACAATTTGCCATTGTTTTTCACAGGTCTAATATAATTAAATGAACAACGTCAATAAGATAACTACAACGAAAGCAAACAGTATTATTGTAAAACATTTAGCAACGTAAATGGCCTTTTTTCTCGACGGATTATCTGCCTTCATTTCTAGCTTGAACCAGAGTTCATATTGTTCCAATGGAAAAATATATATAAAATAGTCATATGATGTTGAAAAGAAGATATCTACAATATTTATAGACATATTAAGCATGGTATTATCGTTCTCCAGGATGACCAACGATAAGAGTTGAAAATGGATATAGCTTATGATCTGAGTTCGAATCTAGTTCTTTGCCTTGAATAAGTACCCTTGACTTAACTAGTATTCAAAATTAGAAATATGTTGTGCACCTAAGGGTTGTCCATTAATGGTTGAGCACCGTCGACTAAATTTTTTTGTTGCAAAAGGAAAAAATGTTAAGTTGTTGTAGTATCAATCTTAGAGGGTGTTTGGCTTTGCTTATAAGACCAGCTTATTGACTAGCTTATGAGCCAAAAATAAAAAATTACATGTTTGGCAAACTTGCTCATAAGCCATTTAAAGTTGCTTATAAGTAGGGAAAAAAAAGCAACCTGAAGCTACTTATTTTTTTTGTACTTATAAGCCAAGTGGTCAACCATATAAAATGACATATTTGTCCTTATATTTGATAAGTATTTATTTACCAAATTAATTAATTACATATCAGTTTTAATCATTTTAACTACTACTACCACTTATAAACACTTATTTACCAAACATGTTAATAGCTTATAAATACATATTATCTAAACACATATCTACTTATTTATCGCTAGCTTAAAAGTAACTTTTTGCTTATAAGTAATACCTACTTATAAACACTTAAAAATAAGTAAAGCCAAATAGGCTCTTAATATTTGTCAAAAATAAGTTACGCCATCATTTGAAAACAAAAAATATGAAAGAGTCACGTCAAAATAACTTGTCAGAAATTTATTAGGATTTTTCAACAATAATTTCGTTTATGTCAAGAAGTTTTAAATAGTCTTAAATTCAAAGCTCCTTATGCATGATACAGTTGGCCACAAAATCTTTAAGATAAAATGTGAATAACACTTCCATGATTTGTCTTCTAATACAATCATAATGGACCATATGAAGTATATGTTTTAAGTCTAGGTAAAATGAGCTAATGTGCCAATGATCTTGCACTTGTTCAAATAAAAAGCGTTAGCTTTTGTTAGAGTATATTTCCCTTTCACATGAAAAAATAATAAGATTTAACCACCTTATAAGGATTTGGGCCATTTCTCATATCAATTAATTGGTTTTTATGATGAATTTCAGTGATTCTTTACATGATATTAGAGTTGGGTCTTGCCTCAATTTTTTGTATCTGCACGTGTGATCTATCTTTGTTTTTTGGCTCATTTGAGCACTTGTCTTTGATTCTTTGGTTCGTTTGGTGTTTTTAGTTCTGGTTCTTGGCCCTCTTCTTGGTTCTAGTTCTTCACAGCTTTGAAGGAGTCAAAAACACACCTAGTCAGAATACGAGGTTTTATTACTTGGATTAAGTACTAGGTGATATATTATTAAAAAGAGAAACTAGGAAGAAGAAACATGGAAGCCACATTTGGGGGAACGCGAGAGAGGGCTTCATCAAAGCGCACCCCTTCGGATGAAGAACAACTGTTTAGTGATATTATTTTTTATGTAAAAACTAAACTCTGCATAACTAGCCAGTTCAGGAACAACTCGTACAAATAGGATATGGACCGTAGCGTTTTGCATTAGTTTTGGTGTTTTGGCAATTTCGAGTCAGTCGTAAGTTGAACAATAATTACACATAGGGCCCGTTGAAATTGACTTTTTTTAAAAGCGTTTTTTTAACAGTTTTTGAAAAATAACTTTTTTTTAGAAGCTGAAATTTTTGGCTTCTAAAAAAAGCAGTATTTGAACTTTTTTCAGAGTTTTAACTTTTTTGAAAGCTAAATCAAATAGTTATTGCAAATTTAATATTACTTTTTTAAAAAAAAAAAGTGTTTTTTTCCTGAAAAAAGCCAATGCAAACGAGCCCATATTGTACTTTCTAGTTATAACTAAAGGCTAACAATTAATTAGTTATGCTTGATCTAAGCCTAAAGATTTTTAATATAACTAAATTGATACTGCACTTGAAAGTGTAACTAATGTTTGTTACATTCTCAAAGTATGGCTAATGTCTTTTACATTTAAAAGTGTAGCTAATTCAGACAATATGGGTCAAATGAAATTCAAATTTTGTTTCACTAGGAGATATAACAAATGCATTTTCTAAATTTACATTAATTACGATTTTACATTAATTATGGTTTTAAGTGTAATTAATTTTTTGCTATCTTTAAAAAAAATAAATATAACAATTTCAGCATCATTGTTACGATTTTAAATGTAACAAATATTTTATTATAGTTAAAATCATAACTAAATTAAAATAAAAGTTATCAATTTACTTTTCCATTCTTA
Organism: Cordia subcordata; assembly: GCA_028554755.1. Lineage (NCBI taxonomy): Eukaryota > Viridiplantae > Streptophyta > Magnoliopsida > Boraginales > Cordiaceae > Cordia > Cordia subcordata. The sequence goes on along the minus strand of JAPTOF010000006.1, from coordinate 9,778,801 downwards.
CTCTAAAGATGCGTTTGAATCACGGAATCATACAAGATTCCCAGAAAAGTGAATTTAGGTATTCTTATATTTGATTTGCAAATTAAAAAATGATTCCCCGGAATATCACATTCCCGAGAATGCAATATTCTCATGATTTCTTCAATTTCCATTTTCATCTAAGAGATAAAAATCCAACTTTCCCAAGTTATGGAAATGTGTAAAATAAATTAAAAAGACGAAAAAAAATCCATCTTCAAAGCACTTTGACATCCAATCAAAAAGAAAAAAAAAAACCAAAAACCCTTTTTTCTCATCTGTTTGTCTTGCTCTTGCTACTGAAAACCTAAAAAATTTGTGATGGCATCCTCACACCACTCATGTCAACAACATCACCACCCCTCCCTATATGTATAATATAATATATAAAGATATGTGTAGAACCAAAAAGAAAGAATTATTTTTCTATATCTTGTGATACACACCATTCTTCGCATCTTATATATATATATATATATATATATATATATATGCATTTTTGGTTCTGTAATTTTATTTTCTAGATTAAGTTGGAGTATAAGTAAGATTGAAGGAGATGAGATTAAAGATTTGGTTTGTGATTATCTTTTCCAAAACATGGCTCAAAGGGACATTTTTGAAAAATAATTGAAGATTTCAAGAAACATTAAACTAAACATTACAAATTAAGATTTCTAAGAATACTCAAAAATTTTCCCAGGAATATTCTTGACTCATGAAACAATTTTTATAATATTCCTAAGAATCACATTCCCGAGAATTATTTTTCATTCCCCAAACCAAATACCCCAGAAATATAATAATTAAAAAAAAAGGAATACATATTTACTGACCTAAAATCTTATGGTGAACACAAAGTGTTCACTTGTTTAGCCAACAGGGGGAAAAAATCATTCTCCATGTTAATTTTCCTTCTCCAATATAATCACCTTTAAACTCATTTGAGAACAATTGCTTTCTTTCCTTAGATTCACTTTTTTCACCCTCAAATCTCTAAATCTCCATTCCATTTTGCTTTTAAGAAATTTCATCCACGTTTGCGAGCTGATAAATCGTAGAATCTCCATTCAAAGCTACACGCACTAATGGAAAATCGAGTGTCTGAAAGTAAAGTCATAAGCAAAACACTTTGTGAGGATTTCAGTAGTTATAAATAGCGAAAGCAGATGACATGTCTTCAAGTAAAAATATTAGAATTTTGCTGAAATGACTTCAAAGGTAGTTGGAGAGAGAACAACATAGAAAATATAAGTAGCAATAACCCAGGTTCAATTATTGAAGTATCACTACAAATGAGCCTAACTAATTAACCTAAAATGCTTAAGTATGTCATAACAGTAATAATGAGCTCTAAGGTCTCGACCATTATAAAGTGCACAAAACCAATGTGAGATAGAACATTACAAAAATGTCATGCTAGATATGAGTGACATATACATTATCCATTTACGATAGCTAGCTTGTATATTCATATAATTAAACTTGTGTAAAATTTGTTTGCATATTCTAAAGTTTCATCATTTATGAACTTGTTGATTGAGGTAATCAATATTATAAAAACCTTAACCTAATAAATCCCTCTTCATCATAAAGTGGTTCGCATCATTCCTCTGAACTATTTTATATTAGCAAAATCAAAAAATAAAAGTATATGTTTAAAATATCAAACATTCTAAAATAATATCTATACTATATATTAAAATGGTTGAGCATATCACCTCCTCAAACATTGTATTTATTTTTTTGAAAAAGTTAAAATGCCATTTGTTTCTTTTCATGCTAAAATGTGTGTTTCTTAATTTTTTTAAATTTATTATTGGGTAAGCTATATATAACATTATAACTTGTGTTTTTTTCTTATTCTTCTCCCTTTTTTTTTTAAACTTTAAAGGAGGTTAAAGGCCTTTACATGCAACTAACAATAATTGATCCCTCAAGTTAGCTCAAGTGGTTAAGACTATTATTTTTTAATTTATTTATAATTTGTTAGTTAATATCATTTTTTAACCATTGACAAATTCAAAAGATTTATTCATTTAAACTTTTTATCTATCATATACAATATAATTTTAAGCTGTTACATGAAACCTTGTGATTTTTCATCAGTTTTTTTCAATATTTTCCTTTTATAACAATAACTATAGCATTTTTTGTTGGTTTTGAGAATTTGGAGCGAGATATGACATCTTGAGTATTTTCTTTTTTTTAATTTGATGCTTATGGTGAGTGCTTTTCTTATTTTTTTCTCATTGAACACATGGGATAGATGCTGATGTCATGTCACACCCTATGTTGTTTCTTTAATTTTCAGCATAATATTTATTTTCTTAATAGTTAATCTTTATTTTATATCAACGACAAATTGATTAAAAAATACATAAGGTAAATTAATATTTTAACATTTATCTCTTTTTATCCTAAATCTCATGAATGTTTAGATTAGAAGAAATGTACCTTTAATATATTAATAGATTCTTTTATCTATATAAAATGTTAAATAGAAAAATATATATAATGCTCGTTGCATGGTGTTGATCCACTTGATAATATTGACGAACTTCTCCTTTCCATTCAGGTACAATAAATAGAATAATCAAGCATGATGGTATCTCTAGCAGAGTATTAAATGTAGTGTTGAAACAGATTTGAGAATTCAGTTTGCCAAATTCGAACGGCATGCCATCTATGATAAACTTGCACATAAAGAAGAAAAGAGCTTTTTGCTCCTTTGGTTCGGAGATTCTAAGAGAGAAAAAGAGAATGCACATATTTTCTATCGTTTTCTAATATCTAATATATCTCTCTTTTCCTTTCTTAATTGCCTATTGGATGATAATGATTTAAATAATAATTTATATTATCAAAAAACACTCATAATTGTTAAGATAATAATGATTATTTATCTGATCCCTTAAGATTTCAAATAGTTATGAGATTAAAATGCACCGAACATTCCTGTACTCTACTATAAGTGCATAATAACTCGCTGTGATCCCAAAAGTCTCTCATCACACCAGCTTGTTAAAAGTATCACCATGCACCCCTAAACTGTTAACTAATATTAACATAGTTAAATTTTATAATAAAAAGACTTTAATACCTCTATCACATCCTCCACATATTATACACTTTCTTTTTTCTTTCTCTTATCTCACCCATTCCTACCTAGTCACCAAGCCACCCCGTGACCCCTACCCCCAATCCCTCCAACACAGCCTGTCACCCCCCACCCCCATCCTGGCCCCCCCTTCCCCAACCCCACTTATGTCATCAGATGATCAATCGAGAAGCAGCAATACAATTCAGCGCATGTTCTCTGCAATCTATGCTCAGAGATTTTTATGATTTTTCTTTCAAGAATATTGTAATGCATCTCATTATTGTATTTTTCTTCCCCTTTTTTCCCTAAATCATGTCTTAATCTGAATATATGCAACCAATAACATTTATGACTACATTTTAATCGAGCAATCGAGTGATCAGTTGTGCTTTTTGCCTTAACTTTATGACTAAAATTTTTATTTTGTGATTATTTTGATCATGCATAGTTTTAAAATAGAAAAAAAAATTAAATCGAATCAAATTATGTCTTATCAAATTAAGTGCAATTGGTTTTATTTTAGAAGTGAAAATAGTGCAATATGTGACGTGCTAACTTGTAAATATTCTAGCTAAGTATGTTTTCTTTCTTCATCTTTTAGCATATATACACACACACATACACGATATGTATACATATGTATGTATTGATGGTGTAGTCTTATGGCTTAATTGTTATAATGCTTTGCTTCTCTAATTTCTTGTGCATGTAGACTTTTTGTCTTTGTCGTGAGTTGTGAGATACGATATTGGATGAACTACTGAAACAAAGATTCTACCAAACATCAAGCAGGTCTTTAAGAAGAGCCCAACCAAGAATGATGCCGCTGTCGAGGCTTCCAAGACATTTGATGAGTTCAACATCAAATTTTCTTACGATGGAACTCTTATTTACAATCCTTTTCTTTTAATTTTCTTTTCGTCTTTTTTCTCTTGCTAAAGTAAAACAAAAAAGAAAAACTAGTGTCTTTGTGACTTGTGACGTGCCAAATAATGAGCAATACACCAAGGAATTTCAGGAGAAGAAGGCTGAGTAGGAATGGGGGTGGAAGGTTACAGGGTGGGGTTAAGGAGTTGGGGATGGGGGTCTCGGGGTCAGGGTGGGTGGTTCAGTAGGGATGGGGCGGTGAAGTGAGAGAAAGGGAAAAAAAAAAGTGTATAATATGTAAAGGTTGTGATAGAGGTATTAAAGGCTTTTCAATATAAAATTTAACCCTGTTATGGTTAATTAACGGTGTAAGGGTGTATGATGTTACTTTTATGAGGTTTAGGGGTGTGATGAGAGACTTTGACACCACAAGGGTATGTTATACACTTAACGTAGATTACAGGAAGGTCGGTATATTTTACCCTAGTTATTATTTGACAAAATAAATATTTCCTTCTAAGTAATTGATTGCCATGCACCAACGCTATTTGTAAAGCAAAGTGGAGGTCATATTCAAATGGAGCTACGCCATAAGATCTATCGTCATTGGAAGGTACGATCGCTAGAAAAACTAAATATAAAAATTGGAAAGAAAAGTATGACAGAAGAGGCAAAATATCTCAGATGCCAATTACTATTAGAGTAGAATGCATACTGTATCCTCTTGTGTTTTACTCAGTTCCATCATAAATCCTTAATTTTGAAAAATCCGGCGAAACCTCTTGTGTTTCATAGAATATTTTAGGGTAAACTTTATTGTCTACATTTCTGTCGGACTTAACGATAATGGCGACCCATGTTCATATAATGCAATTGTTGTTAGCATGCATCAACGCACATTTGGAGACTCAAATATATACTATATATTAACGTTATTTGATTTCTAATATTGTGAGTGTGTCACGTTAACACTTAGGTTGCATTCTTATTCTACTTTTTATTATTTATTTTTATTACTTATCTATTATGGATATACATTATCATTTTTAAGTTAAAATTTTAATTCCATCAATTAAATATTAATTTATGAATTTGAAAAAATTCATGATTAGTGTTACACTGGTATTTATGTGATAGTACTTACATTGTGTTATTAGCTTGTACATTAATTTATTATTTATTATTTATTATTTATTATTTATATTATTTCCTATTGAATCCTATTATTATGGATATACATTATTATTTTTATTTAAAATTTTAATCGTTAATCAATTAATATTTAAATAAATATTTTTTGTTAATTCCAAAAGATTCATGATTTGGTATTAAAAAGTTATTCCTTTCAAATATTATGAGAGTATTACATCAACGTTCACATAGTAAATTTAATTAATTATTTCTTATACATTAACCTATTATTTGTTATTAGTTTGTTGTTATTTCTTATTTGTTATTGATAACGTACATTATTTTTTAATTTAAAATATTAATTACCAATCAATTAATACTTAAACAATATACACACACACATACATAAATAAATTTGAAACGATTAATGACTAAATTATTAGCATGTTATTAAACATAATAATTTGATTAAATTTAATGTCTACTACTAAAATTAAATTAACCCGTACAAAGTGGGATATGAAAATGCTAGTTTATTCTATAGCTAAATGATTTAGAGAGTAAATCTTATTTCTTTTCCAAATTCTACACATAACAGGGCCAAAGCACCTTACTTCGTTCTCTCTACATATGTGGTGTTAATTAACGAGTAAAGTTATTTGGATTCGTTAATGTTAAGATGATCTAAGTCAATTTATTCTCATATTTTAGATGGATTTTTCTACCTGTAGATTGAGAGTGAACAAGAAAATTGTACTAAAATGTTCAAGGACATGTTAGTTAGATATCAGTAAAACATGCATGATTCCTTTGATCAACACAAATTATGGACCACTCAATCGTGTAACCCATAAGTTTTGTCATTGATGCTTGAATTGCAACTCACAGCAAGCATCCAAAAAAGAAAAAGAAAAACGAACAGAAGAGTACCCCAAAAAAGAAAAAGAAAAACGAACAGAAGAGTACATGTACGACATTTGATTTTGATTGTGGCCAACGAAAGTGAAAAATAAAGGGGCAACGTTTTGACGAGGTAGTAGATAGAGGACCTAACAACCCTTCATTGAATAACTTCTTATGAAGAGTTAGGTATAACGTAGAGAGCCAAAAAGTAAAATATTCGTATTGGTACGTACCATAATTGAATAATTTTAAATGAGATGCCCACTCCACAGTTTTTAGATTCTAACATGTGATAGGGCCCAAGACACCCTTGTCACTTTAATCATCACTCATCGTGTAACATCTCACTAATCTCTCAAGTACTTAAATTGCAACTTACTTCAAAACATCCAAAAAAGGATAAAAGAGAGATTCTGTATAACTGTACAAGGTAACTAATAGTTTTCTTTGTGCCTAACAAAGGACAAAAGAGTTTCATTTGTCTTTTTATTTACTTTGCTTCTTCAACTTCAAGTATGTTTTGGACCTTGATTTATACCTTAACAAATTTTCACTTACATGAATATATTGTCAGTATTGTCTTACAGTTATAATAAATCATGAAAGTTACTACTAATATCCCAAAAAGCTTTGAAATAATCGTTCAACTTATGGATAGCATTTCATACCTCAGATCAATCCTTGCAGAATACTGGTATTGACTTTAAAATCATGTTTAATTGTAGTTAGTAAGGATGCTCTAGCGATAAGAGTTAAGGTTGAACGTGATTCATTATCTAGATTCGATTCCAATTCCCTACCTTGAATGAGTACCTTCTAGTTATACTTGGTGTTTAGTATAAGAGGGCATGTTGCATACCCAAGATTTGTCAGTTGATGATTGCGCTCCACCTTTTGTTTGGTATTCGAGTTCTACCGACATAATTAGATTTCCCGTAAAGCAAAAAAAATGTTTAATTGTGAAAATAAAACTGTTGAGGAAGTTACATTTCAAATCGACATTTAGACTTGACAAATTCATTATCAATAATATGCTGGCATGTTGCAACGCATCCGACCTGGTTTGGGTTCTTCATCCCCACGGGCAAAACAACTACTATTACTGGATGATACAACAATTCTTTGCTGAAACTTGAAGCCATGATATGGGGACTTGAATCTTTGTTTGATTTGCTATATGTACACATTTTCATATTTACAACTCTTGATAATATGACAATCTTTGCTGAGACTTAAAATGAGAAAAAGACATCCAGGTCCCTTATTTATAGCTATTAAATTATAGATGTCCTTAGGGTTTAATCCCCCCCCCCCCCAACACACACACACACCTCGGATCCCTCTATCATGTTATTTTTAGTTAAAACTAATGGAACTTAAGAAGGGGAAAAAAAAAGGGAGGGTAATATTTAATTGGTTTATGCCCTAACACAAGGAATCTGGAAGTCTTTTTTCCGACTTGAAATCATCATACGGGGACTTGATTCTTTACTTGTTATATATAAGTTTGTTATAGTGGATTTACAACTATATAGTACTCAATTGATCAGTAATGAGTTCTTGTATGAATTTCCTCAGTCTAAAAAATTGTGACTTGTTCAAGTTGATGAAATAAAGCCTAATCCATAATTACTTCTACATCTTTTGCCTTTGTTTTCTTATTCTCTGGCTCAAGTCACCATGTCCAATGAAACCACCATCCCCATTCTATCATTTAACATTAATAATCCCTACCCTTTTATCTCCATTAAACTCACTCCCACAAATTACATTTTCTGGAGAACTCAAATCACTCTATTCCTCAAAACACAAAATCTCATTGGCTTTGTTGATGGCACTTATCAATGTCCTCCCTCGACACACCCCAACTATGCCCTATGGGTTCAACAAGATCAACTCATCATGAGCTTGTTGATTGCTTCACTCTCGGAAGAGATTTTCCCAAAAGTCATTGGCCTTGAAACTTCTCATGACATTTGGGCTACATTAGAAAAAGCCTATGCCATGAATAACTCTCAAAGTGTTTTTCTAGGAGATGATCAAGCTGTCTCACATATGCATTCTTCTTTGTATAAATCTGTGCAGGTTGGTGATTTGGTTGCCCTTAGAGAAAACAAGCTGGACCAGTTAAGCGTACAATTAACGCCGAACAAGAACACTTTACTCCACGTTGTAGTGCAATTTCACGACTCTCCTGAGTGTATCAATGAGATACTTGATCATATGCAAAGTTCTTCAGTTAAGCAGTCCATGCTGCTGCGGAAGAATTCAAAAGGCGAGACGGCACTGCACATTGCAGCGCAGAATGGACGTTCCAAGATTGTTGAAGCACTTATTGAACGCGCGAAAGCACTTGACAACGAAGAAGGGATTGAAAGTGGTGCTAAAATAGCCAAGGAAATGATGAGAGCGACGGATCAAAACGGAGACACAGCCTTGCATGGGGCTGTCAGGAATAAACATGCACAAGTGGTGAAATTGTTGGTACAAGAGGATCCGGAGTTTCCACATCCTTCAAACAAGATGGAGGAGACCCCATTATATCTTGCCATCGAGAACTTTAGTGGTGAAATTGTGAGTTTAATCTTGACAACTTGCAAGTCACCATCTTATAAAGGCCCAGGCGGTAAATCTGCTCTGCATGCTGCTGCCATGTTTGTAAAATGGGAAGGTAAGGGTGCGTTTGGTTTGCCTGTTTTCTGTTTTTATTTTCATGAAAAATAAAAATTATGATAGAAAATTCATTTAGTTAACTATTTTTGTTTTCATTTTTAGAAAACAGAAAACAGTTTTTTAGGAAAATAAAAAACATCAAAAAAATATTTTCTCTTAAAATAAGGTGGCAATTTTATAAATAACTCTAAATGATTTAGACAACAAGGTGGCAGTTTTGTAAATAATTCTAAAAATTTAGAAAATAAGGTGGTAATTTTGTAAATAACTCTAAAAGATTTGAAAACAAGGTGGCAGTTTTGTAAATATCTCCAAAAAAATTAGAAAACAAGGTGGCAATTTTACAAATATATCCAAAAAATTTAGAAAACAAGTGGCATTTTGTAAATATCTCCAAAAAATTTAGAAAACAAGGTGGCAATTTTGTAAATAAACATCAAAAAATAAAACACTTTTAATAACCAAACACATTTTCTATATTTTAGAAAACAGAAAATAAAAATTGTTTTTAGAAAATGAAAATGGAAAATGAAAACTAGAAAATAAAAACAGAAAACAAGCAAACCAAATGCAACCTAACTTTTTCTCTTTTTTGTTTTTTTCTGTTTGAGGAGGCAAAACTCGTTACATGCAAATTAACTTAGAGGAAGTCACTCTTCTATGATCAGTGACGGATTTAGAAAAGATTTTTTCCAATGTCAAAATTGAATTGGAAAAAAAAAAAGAAATTTAATAAAATACATGAAACAGATAAATAGAAAGTGATATTTTTTTATCAGTAATCTTTTTGTAAACAGTTTGGTTCAGAAATCCATTTGAAAAGGTACAGAAAATTAAGTTTTCTGCTTTTTTCCCAACATAGAAAGTGGTTGTACAATAAAAGTTCTTGTACTTTGTTTTTTTAATAATATAAACTACTTTTTAGAGAGAGATGAGATAACTAAGGTTGCCATAAGATAGGAGTTTTTATATTATGTTCATCAAATAGGCTAGCTTCCAGGAAAAATAAGAGTTTGCTGATATAAATTATTGAAATTTGTGAGCCAAATATCTTTTTCGTCCGTAGTTATTTAAAATTTTACAAATATGAAGGTTCAATTAAATAATTTTAGGGATCAGTTTAGTCAATGTCTATATATAAACAAGATTATTTGAATGAAACAGGGCTCATTTGAACCATCCCCCATCGCCAAAAATAATAATATGCTAGCTTCGTTATTATTTAAGTCGAATTTTCACTACAAAAAAGTTAAGAATAGGCAGCAGTTTTATTACAAAATAACGAGAAATAGGTGGTGGTTTTATCATATAGGTAGGGGTTTAGGTAATATATAGATATATTGTTATGCAAGATAATTAATGAATATATTCTTAGCTTGATTGATAAATGGTATGATTAGAGAGTGTTATAATAAGGAAGGTTCAAAATTTGAACTGTAGATAAAACATGATGTGATTTTTCTTTTCTAAAATTTTATATAGACTGATAACCGACCCCCACATGGACAACAATTTTCAAATAGCCGACACATGCAAGTGTCGGTAAAACTGCACCAATTACCTACTTTTTCTGCAGTGCTTGCAAGGATCAAAATGGGGGACATAACACCTCCAATATCCTTGCCAATATTTCAGAATTTTCAGTTATTTCGTCTACAGATTGCATCGAGGAGTTACTGAAAAGGAATCAAGCCTTAACAAAAGAAGTCGATGAATGCGGATGGAGTCCACTCCACTATGCTGCTAGATTTAATTGTGTGTCAACTGTAAAACGACTACTACAAGTTGATATATCTGCAGCATATATTATGGCAGCTAAAGATGATAACAAGACGCCTCTTCATGTGGCGGCTTGGCGGGGCCATGTAGAGGTGATGAAAGAGCTTCTGAAACATTGTCCCGATTGTTGGGAGATGACCACTAGCAAAGGCCAGAATGTCTTACATCTCGCGATTGATTATGAAAGGCAACCAGTAATAAATTTCATATTGAGCAATTCATGGGCCGCAAACGTGATTAATCAAAAGGACGTTGAGGGGAACACACCTCTCCATCTGTACGCCATTTCGTATGACTTGGATGGCCGACGCCTGGTGGAGCCCCCGGGGGCAGATACAAACGCCTTTAACGCCCAAAACTCAACTCCGCTTTATATGGTGGACAACCTTCAACATAACAGTCTTTATGAGGTATGGATATCATTCTATCCAAAAAAAAAAAAAAATCTCTAAAAAGAATATATATTTTTTTCAATAAATAATTGGGTTGACTTAGGAAAAAAAAAAGCATAAATTCAATTTTTTTTCCAAAACTAGAAATTTCAACTTATAAGAAAACCATTTTTTTCAAAATTATTAAAAAAAGCTTTTGAGAAAAGGTTAATATAAACTAGCCCTAAGCAGATGCATGTGGCATTCATGAGACCCGTGCATTCATCACTTTTACGAAAGGGAACATTAGACCTCGTAAAATAAGACCTTAAGTTGAAGGATTTCTTTATCATTTAATTTTTTAAAGGAAAAAAATCATAAGATGAACAATTAAAGGAAAAATGATGAACAAAATAATTTAATAAAAAGCTCTATGATGATTACCAAAAGGAAGGCTATAAAAGATTTTACTTCATTCTTTGTACATTAGACCTTTTATTAGATTATAGATCTTTTTTTGGGGGTAATTTTATTAAATTAATTTGTCAATTGAATTTTTTTTTTTTTGAATTGTTGCATTATAGGTGAGATTGGTGGAGAAAAATTATATTCCTCTAAGCTCTATCTTTTTGCTTCTAAATACACACACATATATGTTAAATTGAGTCCGATCTTTGCCTAAGCTGACAACTTTTTTGTAATGAACTTCCTTCTTAAATAAATAAAACTAAAATACAAAAAATGCAATAAGATGAAATATAATTATATAATTTGATATAAAATAACAAGATAAAAGTACCCTTCAAATTAAAATTTTATCTAACAAAGCTTGATATATATTATGGAAGAATATAGACAAAATTAAAATTATATCCAAGAATTTGGGATTGAAATTACAGCTTATGGAAGAAAATGAGATTTTTCTCCCTTACAAAAAAAATTAATTACATGCCACATCATTGTGGAAACTTTTAACCATGAGATAAAATATAAACATGTTTTTGTAAAATTTAACTCTTGATAAAGTTTTTAATATTACCCTTTTTAAATAAGGTATTTGCAGTACCTGAAGATAAGGGGATTTTATTGGAGAAAAACATTATACGAAATAAAAATATTTGACATTGATAAAGAAAAAAAAATGCATGGAGGCTATTTTCATATAATATATAGATATAGATATAGATTATTATTTTGAATTCATAGCAAAAATGCAGGAGTCTATAAAAGCACAGTTAAAGAAAAAGGGTGGAACCCGTGGCTACCGGAACGTAGTAGAGAGGGACAACCATGGTTATACAAGATGGAAGAAACACATCGCCGACAAGGAGAAGAGAATCCCAGTCGACTTTCGGAAAAAAGGCGACACCCAATTAATAGCAGCAACTCTGATAGCAACCGTAACTTTTGCAGCTGGTTTCACGGTCCCAGGAGGCTACGAGGGCAACGAGGGGCCCAACCAAGGGATGGCGGTTCTGGCACGGAAAGCAGCTTTCAAAGCATTCGTGGTGTCGGACACCATCGCCGTGGCCGCTTCTCTTCTCGCGGTTATTCTCCTGTTCGCGGCGTCGTTGCATGAAGACAGAGCTAAGGTTGTTCCTCGCTATGCTTCTGCTTTAGGGCTGGTGCAGATTTCCACAATCGCCATGACGGTGGCGTTTATAACTGGGTTGTACACTGTTTTAGCGCCTTCGTCTTTGGGGCTTGCGATTAGTATATGCTTCTTTGCCACCTGTTGTATTCTGGTTGTGTTTTTCATTTTGTATCGCTTGTACAAAGAAGAATGGATGGTGTGGAGGTCCATCAAATATAAATAGAGACCGTGAAGATGGAGACTCAGATGGAATGCTTGTAACTGGAAAATAGTGGAACTGATGCCAAAAGAAATAATATTGTTTCAAGTAAACTTTCAGTTGATCGACAAATCTATCTGTATCTATATACTTGCGTGAAAATTAGTTGAATTTTAGTTGATAAAATAATGAGAAAGGGTGAGAAAGCAAAACCTAGAACTAGACAATTACATTTGTAGTAGGGTTGTGCACTTATCTGGAAACCCGATCATCAATCCGAAAAATTGGGTATGAGAAAAATATTTTTGGGGAATTGAAGAATTGGGGGAAAAGTTTTGAGAAAATGAGTTGGGAATATAATAAATCTTTTTTTTTAGAGAAAGCCTGAAACCCAAATTTTTTTAATTATATGTTATAATATAATATATATATATATATGTCATAATATATTAATTTTTCTTAATTTATGTTATGTTTTGGACTCATGAGTTATGATTCACTAGTTATATATTATATTATATTATATTTTGGAGTCTAAACTATGTTTCGGCTATGCTTTAAATTTAGTTATTTTTATTTATATTTTGAAGTCTAGATTTAGAATTATTTTGTTAATGATGAGAATTCTACCTATTTAGCATGGCATATTAGTACTTAGAAGTAGAATTAATTAATAGTTGAAACTTAAGAATGTGAAAAAGCTAGCATATTACTATCGTAGTGGTAAAATAATTTTGAACCTTTTCTTAAAAAATTCAAGGATTCTCAGATCTCCATAGTTTTTCCCCATTCCCTTTTACCTCAGATTGCGTTCCCCATTGGTAAATTGGGACAAAGAACGAAACAAAATCTTTTTTTCAAAAATTATTTCGAGGGAAAAAATTTTGTTAATTGGGGCAAAGATTCTCCAATGAACAAACAACTCGTGGCCTCTTGCAGCATGAGTAAGGAGACTTTATATTAACAGGGTGTTTGATTTGGCTCTTTTTTTGTTTTTTTGGTCAAATCTGCTTAAAACTTAATTTAAACTAATAAAAGTGTTTCTTTTAATTAAAAACGTGCTTTTTTTAAATGACTTTAAGTAGAAAATAAAAAGCTCCCGAACTCCAACTTTTGCTTTTTTTGGCTTTAAGCAACTTGAAAAAAAGCAAGTTTGACCAAATCATTTACTATCTTATCCTTACCTTTTTATTTTTATTACTAAACTATCTTTACTATTTTATCTTATACTTACCTTTTTAAATACTATTTTAATGTCTTTAATCGTTATTTTAATTATATAACTTACTTTTCAACCCACTTTAATCAAACATGTAAATACTGATTTTTATAACTACAATTGTTATTCAAACGCGTAACTACTTGTTGACAATAAAAAAAAGCCACTTAAAATCAGAAATGCTTTAAGTAACTTTTTTATAAGCCAATCCAACACAACCTCTAAAAGGTTTGGGAATAAACAACCTTGTAAAAGCTGTGGTTCTAACATTTAGGGGTGCACGCTCATCAGGAAAACCCGATTATTGACATGACATTTCGGAGATGGGGAAAAAGATTTTGGGGAATTAGGGAGAAAATATCGGGGGTGGAAAAGAATTTTGGAGAATTGAGTTAGGGAACGGTAGAGATTTTTATTTTTAGGAAATACCCAAAACTTGAATTTTTCTTATTTTTTATTTTATATATATGTGTATGTATTGCTACTTGGTAAAATGTGTTTTTTACTTATGGATTATGTGATTGACATGGATGAATTATGTACTTTATTTTGTTGATGTCTTGACTCTTAGTGATGATTATTTTTATCTATCCAGACATTTAACACTAGTAGGGCATGTTATTATGCATATGTCAGTAGTAGAAATATAAAAGACTATCACAATGATTTATGCCATAATTTGTCTTGTAGTACTATTTTGGAATATTGTTGGTTAGTTCTTTCAATGTGCAATTTTGGTGTAGGAATAAAAGAGAGTTTTGATTCTAATGGTACAATTGGTGATCAAAAGTCGAAAGATTAAGTTTAAGATTTATATGTAAAGGAAAATTAATTTTGAACTTTTTATAAAAAAACTTCGGGGATTCTTCAATTTCCAATCGTTTTCCCCATTTGCCATTTCCCCAAATAGTGTTCTCCACTGGTGAATTGGGTCGGAAAACAGAACAAGATCCCTCCCCCAAAAATTATTTCGAGGAAAATAAAAATATTGATTGGGGCAGAGATTCCTTAAAGAACACCCTAACTTGTAGGAGAATGTTATTGAGAGTTATTGATGAATGCATTAAAATTGTTAGAACAAATTTTACATTAAATAAATTAGTAGGTGAAGGTGAAAAAAGGTGAAACACCCCCCATCTAGAAAAAAAAGGAAACAAAGAAAGATATTTTTATTATATTATCAAAATACTAGTGTAACGCCCGTGCCGTGCACGGGTTGTCACATATATAACTGATTTGTTTTAATACACTAATTTCTTAATATGGCTAAATGTTTGCAAAAGGATATTTATTATTAGACTTAAAATATCATGGGCAAAAACGAGATCATTAGCATAAATATGGGCATAATGGTCATTACGCGTGAAATAGAAAGCTTGTAATTTAAAGTACTATTTGGCAGCATTATATGGTATCTTATTCTACTTTACTATATAGTATAAATATATATATACACACACACTAATGTATCGCCCGTGCCATGCACAGGTTGTCACATATATAATTGATTTCTTTTTATATATTAATTTCTTAACATGACTAATTGTTTGCAAAAAGATATTTATTATTAGGCTTATATCATTGGCAAAAGTGGGATCATCAGCATAAATATGGGCACAATGGTCTTTACACGTAGAGTGGAAAGCTTGTAGTTTAGAGTGCCATGTGGTAGCATTGTATGGCATCTTATTTTATTTTATTATATAGTATAAATTATCATAAACACATAAGAAGTTTATGAAAAACTCCATAATTGACAATTCTTAGGCATAATGAAGCAACAATTATATCTTTCTATTATGTTACAAAATTACCATAATCTTGTTACGGATAGAGGTGGCAAAACGAGTCCGGACCTGCGGGTTGAATCGTTTAACCTGCATAAATATAGGGTTAGGGTTTACCATTTCATAACCCGCAAGGCAAACGGGTGGACCCGACCCGACCTGCGCTAAGGGCGGGTTGTGCGGGTTGAACCGCGAGTCACCCGCGGGTTGATCCACGAGTGTCTTTTTTTTTAAAAAAAAAATACATATAAATTTAAAGTTAGAAACCTTAAGTTTTTTTCTTCTTATTGCACTTTATAGTTTACAGTCTTAGCAGTCATATTTGAGGCTTTGATTGTAACTATGGACTATGGTAATTGTTGTCTTATTTTGTTAATATTAGTTTGTGATGAGGTGTTTAATTTCGATTTTAAATTATCGATTGTATTTGTGACATTTAGTTCATTAACTTTAACTATTTTTAGGTGCCTCATTTTTTGTTTTTTTTTTTGGTCAAATAAGTCACAAGTGTTTATTAATTACTACTTAATTTTTTTGGTTTTATCTATTTTTAAATAATATTAAAATACTAAAAAATTAAGCAGATTAACCCGCGAACCCCCGAGGCCGCGGGTGCAGATGGGGATGTAGGTACCCGCATGAATCCAACCCGACCCGACCTGACCCAAGGAATCGCATAACCCGCGCTAAACGCGTTGGGTTGCCCCGCGAGTGCCCGTTTGCCACCTCTAGTTATGGATTTACTTGTGTAATTTAGTGCTAAAAAATTACAAATGCCATTTTTTTGTTAAAGAAATTGCAAAGGGCCAGATTTACAGTATTCACAAGAACACATGGGCTGTTGAACTAATACAAAAACATTCGACATGATTTCACATCAACCATGCCTGAATAGTTTCATAGGTGGTTGGAAAAAGTTATCTCCCACGTTAAGGCATGTTCGGCAAATTTAGCTGTTAGAGTAGCTAATAGCTATTTGGGTAGCTGATAACTGTTGTATTTTAGCTGTTAGCGGATAGCTGTCTAACTAGCTAATTGAATAAAATGTGTTCGATAAAATTAGCTGTTAGATTAGCTGATGAATGTTAAATAACGTAAAAGGATATTGATATCATGTTGTTATTATTATTATTATTATTATTATTATTATTACTGTTATTATGATACTTGTAATTACTATTACCATTATAGGAATAAGATAATATATTTTATAATTAGATATTTATTTTCATAATCATATTTTAATCTTAAAGTATAACTAATTTTTTGATAAAACATTTATATCAATATTACAAAAATTAATTTTAATAGATTCAAAATTATTTTGTTAAAAAAATATACTAATAAAACATATGCTTTTAACAATGTTGATTATATAAAAAATGAAATTTATTTTATATTATTTCTTATTTATATTTGGGAAAGAAAAAGGTAAAAATATAGAGAGAGATTGGAAAGAGAATAGAAAAATCAAAAACTGCAAAAGGATAGAATTGCCAAAAAAAAAACATAAAAAGCTAAAAGCTACCTGAAACGCTAAAAGTTACCTAAAAAACTACTTAAAACGCTAATTACCGATCAACAATAATTTAGCAAAATAGCGTTTTGAACGCTATTTGAAAAGCTGTTGCCAAACACACACTAAGTTTTCAATTTTAAAATTCTGAATTGGAGTATTATTCTCACTTCTTCCAAACTTCGAGCATGTGAGTTATTATATCATTATCTTCTCTATTTTATATAAAGTAATGTTGTTGTCTTATTTAATTATACCACATATCATACTTTCATAACTTATTTTTCCTCTAACCACCTATGAAACTATATATAAGAAATAATAATATAAAATTGATTGACTCCAAATTTATAGTAAATCTATATATCCATACTAGAATGTCTTCCCATGCATCGCACGGGTTTTGATATTTATATAATATGATATAATATTAAAAATTATATATTTGTTTTAAAATTAAAAAGTAATTTTGATAATTATTTTGATATTTATATGATATGATAGTACCCGTATGATATACGGGAGAAATGAATACTTTTATGTTTTTATTATTGTTAATGGTCAAATTGGACAATTACTGTGAGTAATAAAATATAAATATATTTTTTCATATTAAATTTTCAACATTAGTTATAACTTTTATATTTTTGTAAAATTTAATAATTTTAGAAAAAAAATATGATGATGTTGCATAGAGAAATGATTTTTCCATTTTACTTTACTTATTTGTTGTTTTGGATTTAATAGCTAATTTTGTAATTATTACAAATTTTTTAAAATGCAACTCACTCATACAACATGGAATAAATGGCAAACAAAAAATTATCTTGTTGTAAAAAGCAAGCAATAAATTAGCTCGTTGTAAATGGTAAGTCGTGTGTAGAGCTAAATTATGAAATGTCTGGCATACCAAATGTGTAAGCTGTGTAATTTATGTAAATGAAGAATAAATGGGTAATATTGTTTTTTGTGAATTTTTAGTAGTTAAGAGGAATGTGAACGCGACGTGGCAAAATAAAGATAAGCTAAATTTCGTCACGTGGTGAACAAATAAAGGGTAACAGTATAAGTGGAATCAATCTTGTACATCTAGTTCTGTTTTATACTATAGTATAGACATATTAATTATAAAATAATATTTTTGTATTTTTTAATTAATATCACATATCTTTTTGAGATAACTTTTTTTCCTGCTCGAAGATTTTGGGTCACCCTTGTTTTATTCATACAAAAAATATTTTAAAAAGCTCATTAAAAATGTAGATACACTTATCTATTTCATTTACGGTTCTTTTTTCAAGGTGATTTAACTTTTCAAAGCCAAAAAATTAATATTAAAACTTGTAAAAAAATTTATGTATATTTTATCTTTGTGTTTATGTATTTCTATTTTTTTTCAAGATTATTAAAATTTTCAAAATAAAGACATTCAATAAAATACCGTATTTATCTTTTATTTTTTTGTACAAAACTCTTTGTTTTATAATTTTAAATTTTTAATCAAAATATCAATTATATAAAGAAATGTAATTATTGTTAAAAACTTACTAAAATTAAGTTTTATAAAATATATTTATATTTGATTCTCACATAAATTATAAAAAATAATCATCAACTATAAATATAAAAATACTCATTTGTAGGGTTTCTCGCATGAGAAGTATACTAGTTTTCCTTTGGAAAAAAGGGTGGTCATTCAACTCATTTTCCCTTTGACCAAAAAAAGAAAAAAAAAAACTAATTTTCTACTGTTATTACACGTATCACACCCAAAACACGTGACCCCTATATAAACAAACCGGGCCTCGCTCGCTACCACTTTGGTCTTTGCGTTTGTACCTTTCTTCTTCCACGTTGCGTTCCCAAACGCACAATTCAATTCTCAATTTTCCAAACCCTATACACACAAATAATATATACGAACACTCCAAAACACACACGAATCACACAAACTCTTTAGTTTATTTATATATATATTTAATTTATTTATGTGTATATATATATTTATGTAAGCACATCATATATTTGTATATATTATATATGCTTATACGTAATTGAGTTGTTGGAGAGGATTGTTTGTGGAGATGTCAATACGGTTCAAATTTCGGAGTGCGGCGAGCTACGACGAGGTGGCGATCGGAGAGAAGCGGAATTCAATCACGGTGAGAGAGCTGAAGGCGAGGATCATTCGCCATAAGAATCTCAACCTCTGCCAGGACTTCGATCTCGTCTTCTCCGACGCCGTCTCCGGCCAAGGTCTCCTCTCGTCTCTTTTCAAAAAAAAAAAAAGAAAAAAAAAGAAAAAGAGATTGCGTTGTTTTTAATATAATTCATATATACAAAGAGGTTTAAGATTATATATGTATATATGTGTGTGTATGTATTGTATATTAATGTGTGTCTCAGTGTGTGTTTACTAGTATTTGAGGTTAAGTTTTTTAATGCTTTGTTTGTGGATTTCGTGGATTGCAGAGTACAATGATGATGATTTTCAAATTCCTAGCGGTTCGAGTGTAATTATTAAGAGAGTTCCAGCAGGAATGGCGCCTTTAGCTCCGTAAGTTGATTTTATCTCAATCGCATTTTGTTTCATCTTTGTTCTAGGACTGAGTTTTTCTCATTTCTGTGGTTGTGCTTATGAGTACATTTATTGCTGTTTGTATGGATCTTGTTATCGGAGGAATAGGAAATCACAGCTTTGTTGAGTGATTAACTGCAAATACTGGTAAGAGAAGAGTGGAAGTGAAGGAAGCTTGATTGCAATTCAGTGAGAGGATCATCTTGTAGGGTTTTGGATGTGATTAGTGTAGAGTTGTTGGTGCCTGGTCACTTGTTTTTGGGGTATTGGACGCTCAGGAAAAATGTACATGTAGCAAAATATAGGAGCTAGGATTGAATGATGACAGCTAATAGGGTTTTAGGATACTGATGATGAAAATCTGTGAAAGTGAATGGGGTATTATGTAAATGTAGCAAGATATAGGAGCCGGCATTGAATGATGGCAGCTAATAGGGTTTTAGGATACTGATGATGATAATCAGTGAAAGCGAATAGTGTGTTATGTAAATGTAGGGAGATATAGGAGCTAGGATTGAATGATGACAGCTAGTAGGATTTTGGGATACTCATGATAAGTCAGTGAAAGCGAATAGGTTATTACAATGTAGGTAAGTGACCGCTCTGAGTGCTTGCATGTATGGTTTTGTCTTGTAGGACAAGGTGTTGGTAGAGTGTACTTTACTATTTTTGTATTATGATTGTGGTTTTAGATTGAGATTTTGTCAAGCTAAGAGTGATTTGTGCATGTCCTCCGTCCGTATTGGTGATTGTCTTGTGCACAAATGGCTTCCTAACACCCTCTCTCTCTCTCTCTCTCTCTCTCAGGGCCAAAGATTTGATCACTATACTTGCATAATAACCCTTGAGGAAATTATATAACCATTTATGGCACTTCAATAGTACATTAAGATGCCATTTATAGCACTGACGTATATGTACTAATGGCAAAAGTATCTTTTAGCCCAATCCTGAATTATCAGTGATATGCTACACACTGTTGTGAGTAATTCCACTTGGTCACAAATATATATGATTTCCACAAGCTTTAACATTCTTGTAAGACACCATTTAACTATGGGTACTGTAGCATGTGTTTGAGCATTATGGACAAAAAAACTACTTAAATCCATAACTTACCGAATCATGTGATAATGATTAATGCATATCTATGCTATGTATTAATTTGTTTTGCCGCTAATGGTACAGTAAACATGCTACAGGTGACAAGTGTCATCTATTGGTTCACATAGCAAGAAAAATGCATGGATAGACAAATCATTTATATCATGAATTAAGGCCTTGCCCTACTGAACCATCAAGTAACATGCAATGTTCTGATAGCGCTTACATCCATGTACTAGATTGTAGTGATCTACATCACTAAACGCTATTAGCTTTCCTATTCATTGCCTAGATCTCGTATCTTATTATGCTCTATTGGTTCTGAGTCCGGTTTTTCAGATTTTAGTCAAGTGAACAGGTTAGTCTTTGGGATAGTAGCAACAATTTCCTCATTTATATGTTTAATCCTGGAAGTTTAGGCTCTTGTACAGCCCATAGCTAATACTTGCTTGGCTTGTTTCCCACCCTTGTCCACCGGCAACTGCAAGTGAGAGATGTGATGAAGAATGTGAGATTCCTAGTAGCTAGGACCTTTTTTTCATCATACCTTGGGACTTGACTATTTAAAACTCCCATATCAGGTGATAGGGAGAATAGTATATTTTTGTGTTAAGGAGCACAAGGAGAAGGTCAAGAAGCCTAGATTGAGCCAAGCACTAGAACTCCGAATGCGCAGGAGCTCATAGAAGTACAAGGAGAAGAAAAACAAGAGTGGTTCTAGCTAAGGCAGGAAAGTGCCTGTTAATGGAGTTTTTTTTGAAGTTAAATGGTGGTGGTGTTGTTGCTTTTGGGTCTGCTTAAGGTTCTATACTATATTGGGGGTAGGCTAAATTCTAATGTTCTTTCTAGACGGGGCTATGCTTTGCCACACATGTTTCTTGTAGCCCCTTTTGGTGCAAGCTTAATACTAATTGATTTACTTACCAAAAAAGGAAGGGAAAAGATCACACAGTCATATAGTGCAAGGAATGCCTAATCTTCTGTTTCTTTCACTTTGAGTGGAAATGTATTTTTACATTTAAATAGTCGGATCAGTAGAATCCATTTTTCCCTGTTAATGATCAAGGTTGTCTTCTGTAGAATGACTACAGAACAGAGATGAACCTGAATGAATCTGTTCTTGAATGATTCATTTCTCACCAACTACTTATCTACAGATGAAAAAGTAAAAAGGTGAAAAGGAAGCAAGCCAGCTAATATTTGGCGGGCATCTCCTATAGCATTTATTTTCTGTACAGTTCACAATTGGACATTGGCAACTTCAGTCAGGATATTCTGCTGTAGGAATAAATGGTAGTGTTGACAAAATACTGTGTATGCGGATCTCTTTTCTGGTGGATGGAAGCATATCTGATTATATTGGAGTAGGATGTTGCTTTTAAGTGGGCTGATCAGATATGAATTTTAGCTTCCATCAGTATTATGTTCATGTTTATAATGTTCTTCAAATACAGCTTATCTTGTTAGTTCCTTCATTTCTCTCGTTTGATTTGACTTTGTTACAGTGCTCCGATATCAGAAAAAAAAGTGGATAGCTTCGCTGGGGACTCCAAATTTATGAATCCTGCTGTAAGTTTGTTAGGTTTTCTTGTCTGCTTCCTCTTCTATTTCTCTTTTTATCTTCTTTCCTTTTTTCTCTATAGACAATCTACTCAATTAGCACAATGATATCCAGTGTTGGTGCCTTTTTGGGACAAAGGTTAATGTCACATATGATTACTGCCTTGGACTTGAAATCTCCAGCTTATATACTATCTATTTCTTGATAAAAAACAAATTCTGTTAGAGCAAAGCAGAAGAGGGGAGGTTCCGCAAAACACTGTTCCAGCATCTTGATTCAGTTTACATCATTACTTGTATCAAAAAGTTCCATCCCGCTGCCTTGGGGAAGGGCTGACTAAAATTTCCAAAAAGAGGGTGGAGACAGAGAGCAATTTCAAATATCACACCAGCTTCTCTGGATTCCACCAAAATCTTCCCTGTTCTCTTTCCCTACAGTCCAACATTCATGCTAATGGTGCTGTCTTTAAAAACTGCATTTTATAACGCTTAGGGATGACTCTTCCCTGCCAAGCTGCTAACTCATCCTTCACATCCTCAGACATAACCCAACTAACTTTGAGGAGACCAAAAGAAATTTTCCATAAAAGATAAACAACAGGGCAACATAAAAGCAGGTGCCTTGTGTTCTCTGCTGTTTGTTGCATGGTTAAGACCAACCGAAAAGCATTACAGGCAGTGTAAAAGAAGGTGGCTGGTGTTTCCTGCTGACTGTTGCACATGTAAGACCAATGCCAAGGGTTACAGGTTTTCTCCTAAAGTTATCTTACATCAGCAGCAATTTAAGCTGCTGCCCTACAGAAAAAGGCTGCGTTAGGTGCTCTAATCCTTAAAATATCAGCTGGAGTTGCCCCTTCAATAGCAGATTTAGCATGACTTTGGCGTAAATTTTCCATTGGCTCTGACCTTGCATGCCTATTTATCCTGAGCTTCCAATCAAATCTCACTTCTTGAAGCATCAAATCTTGCATATCCTCCAACTCCTGATCATGGAGTTTGATGTGAAGTGAAGATTCCAGAAGATGTCATTAGCACAGTAATAAATTCTAGTCGACACGACTGCTTCACCACCCACTGCAATTGAGAAGATGTCGAAATTGATTTTTGAGAGTCATATCCCCATACCAGACATTCAACCAAAATCTAGTTTTTTGCCTATTCCCCACTTTGAAGCTTACGAATCTGGAAGAAAGCACTCCATGAATTCCTCACTTCTCACCCCCCTTTCCATGAGGCATCCCCATGGATGGCCTCTTCCTGTTTCACATCCACAATTTTCAGCTGTAATTTATCTCTGAAGGACTTACTAATAACAAGAGAGTTCCCACCATGTTGAGAGGAGGGATTCAGTTAAGGCTTTCAAATCCTGAATCCCCTGCCCTCTTCCATCAGGGCTGATGTTGCCACCTTTGAAGAGACAAGATGAACTTCTTTTCTCTTCTTGCTCATTTATTTGGAAATCACTCTACAGGTTGTATACTGTGAGGGATCTCTCTGAGCAACAACATAATAATGTATTCTGATTGTTTGTTTGGTTGTCTACTTATCATATTGTGCTTATTCTTACATTCCTTGCAATCGGTCGCATGTTCATGTAGAGTGAGCATTTGGATGACTTTGATGACTTCGGGGCCGATTTATGTCCACTTCCTGATGCAAACTTCACTGGTTGTGATCTTGAATTTGACAAGAAGAAATCAATAAGCAATGAGGAAGCGGAACCTGCTCGTTGGAGGTATGAAGTGAATTCTTTTAGTTTGTTAAGTATGTTCATATCTGAGAGTTCAATTTCTAGGCTGTAAGTATGTGTAACCACTAAATAGTTGTGCTTATATAAATAATATTTGTGAAAATGCTTTTAGTTGAGGGTGCTGGCTCCAAATTGCCAACCATTGATTGTGAGAAGGTAATTAACTTGTATGTGGTATATGTGTGATTGTACTCAAAGATGCTTGGGCATGGTAGATATACTACTGACCCATGTTTTTGGGCCTTTATTGGGAGAGACTGGTAAGAAGGAAAAAAAAATATAGAGTATGTAGCTCTACCTTTCGCTTTCCTCTCTCTCCCCCTCTTATGATCTAGTATAACTAGCTTATTGATGGCGCTTCAATAATCTGTGGAGTTATTACTTTTTCCTTGCTTTGTGTTGAATGCCAGTGCAAACACCTTCTTATCATAATGGCTAAGCATACTTTTAATTGCTGCTATTAGACACCTGGGAAACACGAACACCTATAGGGAAAATCTGCATGTTGGACATGTGTGACACGTCAGACATGCTTGGAAAATGTGTTGACCCAACAATATTGTGCTGAAAATTGGAAGTAAAAGTAAATATTTGGATGTGCGTGCCAAATAGATACATATCATGTATTCTCCCCCCCCCCCTTCAAGGGAGATCAAAGGCCGATTACATGTTACATGCGACTGACAAGAATTGATCTTAGGACCACTCACCACTAAAAGTGAGAGACATACCATTAGAGGCTCGTTTGGATTGGCTTTTTCCAAAAGTGTTTTTTTCAACAGCTTTTTGAAAAACAGTTTTTTTTTAGAAGCTGAAAATTCTGGTTTCTAAAAAAAGTTGTATTTGAGCTTTTTTCAGAGTTTCAGCTTTTTTGAAAGCCAAATCAAATAATTATTGCAAATTTAATATAACTTTTTCCTTAAAAAAAAACCCAATCCAAACAGGCCCTAGACCACTAGGTTATTAGTTATTATATTTTCGGCATACCTTAAACAAGGACATTAGAGAATAAGTAGTATGGCTTGTAGCTTTTACATTAATTTGGACTTTTATGTTTAATATTTTAATTAGATGTCTTAAGTTTGCCATGTGTTTTGCTTTCCTTTTTCTAAGTGTCGTGTTGATTTATCAATGACTTCAATACAGTAGTTCTTATTTTGGGAAAACTAATGGTATTCATATGCTTAAGTGCCAAAATATTTTCTGGTTTTGCTGCCTGTACTTTGTCATATTAGTGTTGTGTATCTGATAGAGTTACCACCTCATCTAAAAGCTTATACTTGTAGAGAGGATATTGGTGTATTTGTTTATTATATTCACATGCTCCCTCACGTGCAGGGTTTCTTTTTGAGGTTTGCACATGCATAGTTTTATTTTAAATGGGTGGCGCTGAGTTATAAACTCATGACTTGGGCTCTAATACCATGAGAGTCACCATCTCATCTAAAAGTTTAAGCTTATAGAGATGATATTGGTGTATTTATTTGTTATATTAACAGTATCCATGACAGTGCAACATGATGGAGAGCAGACCTATATCCTGGTCTTATCTTCTTGGTGAAATAATGATGAAGATATGTTACATGATATGTCAATTTCTGTGTATACATCTTTGATTATAAGCCTTCACAATTGAATATTACATGATAAAGAGGGGAGGAGAAGAGGCATTTGTTTTGCAGAAGAGTGCAGGAAAACTACTCATAGGTTGGTTTTATGTTGGGTTTTTCCTTTACATTTGTGATGGATACTTGAGTCAGCATGTGCAGGCCCACGCTGTATTCTCTTCCAAGGAAATTGTCTTCTTCTACTAGTAGAATTGGATAAGTGGCTTCCCCACTTCCTTGGCAAATCATAATATGTTGTTCCTTTTCTTTTCTTTCTTTCTGTTCTTTTCTTTGTAAAGCTGCTGCCTGCTGTGGCTTTAGTCTTTGTGTTCTTTTTCTTTTTTGTTTGTGTTCTTTTTCTTTTTCTTTTCGTTTTTCTTGTTCTGTTTCCCTTTTTTTTGGGTTGTTATTATTGTCGTTGTTGTTATTTCTGAGACATTGCCCGTAAGACTCTTATTATTAAATATGCCCTCTACTGTGAGTGGAATATTTTGTTCTCAATTGTCCATTTTCATATTCATGCCCCTTTTGAAGGCATAGAAATGTTTATACATTTAAGAAAGCATATTCTCAGGAGATGTTAAATTTGAATTGGTTCATTCATTTTAAAATGAGGTATCTATAGTTCTAATTTGGTATATTTTTGCCTAACACTACTTATCTTGACAACAACAAACTTTATAAAACACACTCCCTGTTCCTTTCGTTCTATGACCTTTTAAGTTCTGGTATTTTACTTATGTGTTAGTGTATATCTCCTTTCTGAGTAACAATTTCTGCCTGAACTAGTATATTTTGTTTTATTTGGTTAATAATACAGTATGATGTGTAATTTTGATTCTAGAATTGTTTCTTCTGCTACACTTTTGAATAAAAGGCTACTATGATCTTATGATATTATTGTTTCTGCTTCAATTATAGTATAGCACATCTCAAAAGAGGGTGAGGGAGGATGGATTATACTTGTGTTGAGTGGAGTTGGAGCTCTACCTCTAGGATTTTAAATTTCTGGATATATGTCTTAACTTGCAATGCCTTATTTTGGCATATTCTGTTAGCTGTGTACTTATCTTTGGGAAATCATGTGTTGCATTGTTCTGAATAATCAATGGTGCAGTGGTTTTCACACTTGGTACTCATATGGATTTTCTGTGCAATTCAGGTCAGGACTTCAAAGGCTTGAGTCGAGTGAGCTTAGTCAGGCTATTGATAAAGGTATGTCAAGTTGCACCTTATTTCTAAAAACTTGTGCTACAGAAACCTAACTTATTACTTTTTGTTACACAAGCAGGTTCAATTCATACTGAAAACAATAGGGATATTCCACAAGGACCAAGAGTCAAAGAGCAGATCAAGCTAGAAAAGTATAATCTGTGACTTATCACTTTTGTCATTCTTCTGCTGTTTCTGTTCCTTGTGCACCTGAACCTTGCTTTACTTTGAAATCACAGAATCAAGAATCCAGTGACACAGAATACAGATTTGCCATCAGAACTGAAATGTTCCCTGTGCAACAAATTTTTCAAGGATGCTGTGATGATACCTTGTTGTCAGCATAGTTTTTGTCAGAAATGTAAGTGATGTTTGTGAACTAGTAGGTTTTTCACGCCCTGATAAATTGATATCTTATGGCTCTCTTGTCAAAACTTTTTCATGGGTCAAATATGTGCTGCAGAAGTTTGATTTGTGCTAGATTGTATGATCCTGCATCTGCACTGCTCAATTGTCAGAGTGATTGCTCATGCTAGATTGCTAATGAATTCTGTTGCAGGCATTTATAGAGTCCTTGTTGAAAAAGGGAGGTGCCCAAAATGTTCCTCGAGCAAATCTAAAGTAGAAGATCTGCTGCCTAATTTGTCCCTTAGGCAAGCAATAGAGCATTTCCTTGAGTCTCAAATGCTGACTGATGGTTCAGAGAATGACTTGTGCAAATATGTCCCAGGTTAAAAGATCACTACCTGAGAAAAATTTCACGCAATTGTCTTTCTGCTAAACAAGACGAGACTTTAATCGCAAATCTTTTTTTCTTTGTCATGTATCTGCAGATGGTGAATCTGGAATTCAAGCTATTGATGTTTCATGTGCTGTTACTGTTGTTCAAAGGGAGCCGGAATTGCCTCATTCTCCCACAGCTACTGGGAAAGGATCGAATCAGATCTTGTCGGAGTCATTCTATGAGAGTCTTACCAGGAAAAATACATCATTTGTACGCTCAGGTCACCATATGGTTGACCTTGGTGGGGCCAGAGCCATGAACTCAGCTCTGCAGAAGGCAGCGAAACAAATTGACAGGGGAAGAGGCAGATATGATCATAATTTGAATATGGAAGCTGGATATGAAGATCTAACACCTGTTGCTGATTTGATGGGGGAAAACCAGCCCCTTCCTCATTTACAAGATGAAGGTATCCTCTTGAAACTTGGTTCTCTGTTAATTCTGCAACAAGTATGTGTTGAACATCAGAATAGTATTTGGTATTCTATTAAACCTGCTTAGTGTGTAAGCTGAAATCGATATATGGTATGATTAGTGGCATTGCTTTTAGTGCGGCTGGAATTGGAGATTCTGCAATGACTTAGGCAGTAAGTTCATGCAGAAATTCCTGCAAATATTCGAATATTCTTCTTTTATCCCCAATTTCAGAGTTCAAGCATAGCACTGTGTTTAGATGCCATAGAACAACCCATACTGGTAAACTGTTCAGTTTTACATAAATCCTTTGAACATAAATAAATCTTGTCAACCCCCCTTATATTAAAAGAACAAAAAGAAAAAGATATTTAGTTCTCTCTCTTGCGTGCTTGAACATTTCTGCTTCTCTTGAGTTCTTGCGGGCTTTTACCCTATTGTTTTTCAAATTCTATTGGTATTTATGGGAGACAATGTCAAGTTGTTTATGCAATTCTACTAGTCCGATGTCCCCTTGAGGTGAATAAAGCTTGATGCACAGTATCACATTGACTTTAACACTTACGATTTTAACTTCTTTGCTACCATGGTTTCTTGCCCTTGAAATCTGATGTACCCATTCATTGGCTATTGGTCTGCAGCTGATAATACATTCAAGAAAAAGAGGGCTATGTGGCACGAGAAAGGAGGTAGAATCAGCTTCTTCAGTGGCTATTTCATGTAGTAATCATAGTCTTGTATATAAATTTATCGAATTCCAATTATTGTTATTAAATTTTTAGGTGGTGATAGGCATCTTTTGACTGCTGGCAGACACAATAAGGTATACTATTTTATCACTTGCGACATGCAACTACTTAAGTTCATTGTATTTTGCTAGACACCTGTAATGTGAAGTGCATTGCTCTATTGGCCTTGCTATCTGAATGGTTATTGGTTATTTCGTGCTGCTGATATTTTTCTTAGTGTAGTCAAGCCATTAGTCATTGTTACTGTGACTCAGTTCCATATTTAAGAAGTAATGTATTTTGTATGCTTAGCTGTGTGGACAACCAAAGTTTTAGCTCCTTCTCTTTATTGTTGTGGTTGTTATGGAAGATGGTTTTCTGATTGTGGTAAAAAGAAACTTCTTGTTCAAAAGAACTGTTATTTTTGTATTGATGAGACCTTAATGCTATCAAGGTTTAGTGAAAATGGATCAGTAACTGCAGACATGGTTTAGTTAGTGAATGCTTAGTGCCTTCTTGACAATAAATTAGAATCTTATCTTTTTTATTTTGCGGGCCACCATTAGATATTCGTAGGGCTATTGGTGATTGGATTTGGTATATACTTTGCAAATTTCTGAATTTGAATTTAACATTGTGCTACCAGTATTTACTTGATGAAAATGACATAGTCTGTCCTTGTTGGCATTCAGGGTGACCGCACTTGTTTCATGTGTGGTTCTCCAGACCATTTCATCAAAGATTGCCCTGTTGCTCCCAATGCACCTTCTATGTTCCTAAGAGGTATACATTGTCTAATCTGCTTTAAAACTGAGTGTGCATAAAATGATTAATCATTGATCAAATTTCAGGAAATTGTCCTCCAGGTGGGGGAATTCCAAGTTATACATCACCATATTGGAATGGCACTACATTTCCCCCTTATGGACCCTTTGGAAATATGTATGGAATCCCTGGAATGATGTCCTACAACACCTCCATGGTTCCTATAGCACCATTAGCTGTTCGTCCATATGTTCCTGCTATGTGTGGTGGTTTACCTGCCCCTCGGTAGGTTCTATGTGTATCAACTTAATATCTCTTGCGTTTTCCACATGATGCCTCTTATTCATTTCACTGGTAAAACATGATTTCTGTGGTTATACAGTTCTCTGTGCATAGATTCTGATATGAAAATAAATCACAGAGGAAATATGGGAATGCGAGCCATGGAACGCCCTGTTAGCTATTCTGATTATGAGATCCAGCAACCTGAAAAGAGGATGAAGCTTTCAAATGAACACCTGGACAGGTATTGTAGCCAACTGAAAAATTGTAAATCAACAATTAGTTGCCCCCTAAAACCTATGATTGTTAACATTTCTCTCCAATGTAAAGTGATCTTTTAGTTTTTGTGGATTGCACCTTATTGTCTAGGGTAGTACACTGAAATTGCCAGCCACCTCTTCCACCAACCTTTTCTTTCCTTGTGTCAAATGGTTCTTTTTCTGGGCCTGTGCTAATTTCTAATTCTCCCTTGTATCAGAGGACGTTCAAATGGTAAAGATGATTTCCGTGGTCAATATCACTTAAACAAGGTGGAAAGATCAGACAAGCATAAATTTCATGGGCAGGAACCCAGTGATAGCTATTCCCATGATAGCTCTGGTCAAAGATTCAAGAAAAATTGCCGGCATGAAAAATATAATGGTTCCAAGTCTCTTGCTATTGACGAAAGACATGAGAAAAGCTTCCATTCCTCCCTTGCCGGAAGAGATCGAAGACAGTATCCCTCGGAGAGGTCAAACTCAGAAATAGAGCATAAGCCTAGGAATTCTGATAGGCATAGTGAAGAGGGAGATAAACATCATAATAGAAGCTCAAAGAAGCACCATCAGAGAAGGGAACAGAGTGACAGTGATTCTAGCTGGATTCACCATCAAAATCAGAAAGATTCAAGGAGAGTTGAGCTTGACATGACAGGGTCCCATCGCAAACATAATAGCTACTCAGGGTCTGGGTTTGAGCCAAGCAAGCATGGTAATCAGAGATCAAAAGATAAGGAGAAAGATTCAGCCTACGATTCTAGACGGTCAAGGCACAGTGCAAAACGTACTAGTGATGAAGTGCTGGATGATAGGTGGCAGATGGTGAGTGGCTCGGATGAAGACTGCAGAGATAATTACCGTTACCAGAGTGGCTCAGAAGAAGTCTGCAGAGATAATTATCGTCACCACAAGCGGAAAAGGCCAAACTAGAACCAGCGGTGGGCATTTACGAGGTAAACATGTGAATGCAGTTGTACAAAATGGCTTAGGTTATCCATCTGGTACCGTTCCATAATACAGGCATCTGTATGAACTCTGGTTTAGTTGTAGCTCTGGCTTTTCCTATATTTTTCAGTTTTAAACTACAGGACTACAGGTGATGGGTTTTTCTCTTTAGGTCCATACAACTTATTTAAACATATATAGGTTTCATAGGATCGATCTAATGTTTAGTCTCTGTTGGCTTTGTTGATACAGATTCGTTAGACTGCTCAGCTTTTGGACAGTAACTTGATGATTAACCTTTGTTAATTTTTGCTAACAAATCCTCTTCACTTCTTTAACGTGAGGTATGGATGGTAGCAAAAAGTTTTAGCCAGAGGCATTCTGGTTATTGAAATAATCTTTGGATCCTTTTGTGTGCTGCCAAGCATCGTATTACACTGACGTATTGAAGGTAATGGAGGTATGTTCTCCTTTTCCGAAAATTTGGAAATTCATTCATCTTCTGTATTATAATTGCATCTATTTTCCAACCATTGTTTAAAAAAATTTAATGATGCATTCATTGTTTGTATAATGATCGCAAGTAAATTAAAACCCCTTATCGTGGAGAAGTTTCTCTTGACTTCTCTACTTTGTTTCAGCCTGCTCCTTAATTCTGGCCTGCAATATAACAAGCCCTCAAAATTGCAATTCCTCAATATAAAATCTCTTTTGACCAAAGAAATAAATATAAAATCTCTCCTCGTGTAAACCACATGAGCTGTATGCAGACATTAAAGACCTAAGAGGACAGAGTCATGCTTTGATTCCTTGAGCCTTCTTCTTTTGTGGTTCTGATATGTAAATTTTATTGAAAACTGAACCCAAAAAAAAAAAAAAAAACCCTTAAAAAATTAAAAAATGATAGTCTCCAGAAATTCGGTTTGAGGAGTGTAATTTGTTGTCGCCCATGTTGCCTAGCAAATGTCAAACAAGGGCAGCCATGTGCAATTTTCACTTGAAAATGTGTTGGAGAACTGCTTTACAATGTTCTACTTTATGGTAGGCTGAAATCAGATTTAGCGGGACTGTGGTGACAAATGTCGATGTTTGTCACTAAGCAGCAACCAGGTCTTTGCTTACTGGCAAAGTGCCTTGACAGGGTGGATTTACTTGCGTTATTATGCAAACATTCTTTCAGTTATGAATGCGTAAATGAATTATTTGTCTCACTTACCCCTTTTTCTTTCTCTCTTTTTATTTGCTACCTTTCCTCCCTCTCTCTCTCTCTCTCTCTCCCCCTCTCTCCCTCTCTCTCTCCCTTGGGGGTTAGGGGTTGAGGGACGAGGATTATACGGTTGAAACTTAAGAGGTGGTTCTGTGAGCATGGTGGTGTTAATCCTGGTTTGGTTCCCTCTTCCCCCCCTCCCTCTCTCTCTCTCTCTCTCTCTCTCTGTGTCCGTTCACTGTCATTTAAAATTATAGATTTATGGAACCAAGACAACACAGTTGGAGATATGTGTTTCGGGCTGCCCTTTTTAGGTTTACCTCACTTTGCATATTCATACCTCACTTTTCAGGATGAGGAGTGAGGACTCCCGAACATAATATCATAATGTCAAGAGTCGGAGCGTTAGCATTTGTGCCTATTTATATCGTTTCACTCAACTATATTAGCCATTCACGATCAACTGATCGCGCTCATAACTACCGCTTGTAACATTCATTTTGTTATGAGCATATTACGAGTAAGATTCATTCCCCACCTCAACAATGGTGCTCGCAGCACCGATCTCATCCTGATTTCTTCTTCTTCTTCTTCTTCTTTGTTTTTCTTGTTTGCCTCATTTTTGTCGCCTTCTAGTGCCCTTTTTGTCAGTACCTCCCTGAGTTTTTTTTAAAAAAAAAGTTGAAAAGAAAAGAAACAGTAAAGGGTTTAACTTGAAGGTGTCATAATCTTGTAAAATTATAATTTAAAAATTTGTTTCTCCTTTACAATTCCCAGAAACTCTATTGGAGTTCATGTTTAGAGGTTGAGATTTGGACAGGAATTTTGGATGCTCGAAGCAAAAAGTTTAGAACATGGAAAATAAAAGAAATTAACTTCCTAATGAAACTTCACTTAATTAGAAAAGGAAAAAAAAAGGGGTTTAATATTTGTTTACGGCTATTTTAGAAAATTGTGACAAAAGCTAAAACACGACAGCAATTGACATTTAGTGAAAGGGTTTTCCTATTTAACAAGTATTTGTATTGCTGTTAAAAAATTTTGAAATTTGAAAAAGCATATGAGCTTTTGAGAAAAATACCTTTTTAAAAAATATTTATGTATAAAGGAATATATATTTTTAATAGCCAATATAAAAGAATATTTGAAAATTCGGTATCAAACAATGTGGTTTTTGGATGACAATAATATTTCAGAAATAATTTAGTTCCTTGAACTGAAAGGGAAAAGATATCCCAAGGCTGGACTGCTTCCTGAACAGAGTAATATCGAAGGTGGCGCTACTTACCTGATTAGTTTGTTGGATGCCTAATCTCTTTAAGAAGTAATGTTAATTGCTCTGTTTATTATAATTTTATTTAGATGTTATTCTATTGAAATAAGAGTATAGTTTATGAGATTTAAGATATTTTATTATATGCATCTTATGAAAATTGAAGAAAAAATTATATATTTTTATCTTATAAGAAATAAAAAATCAATCTTATCTTATTTTTTATAATTATAGAATGGCATATAATAAAATATCTTAAATTTTATAAAATATTTTGAAATTTTATTAGGATAAGTATTTCTTAAAGTAAGATCATTCCAAACACATTAAATATCATTGCAAAAGACAACAAATTTCTAACTTCTGAAGAAATTATCAAGTTGTTCCTGTGACGCTTGTATGCAAGGAACCAGCCTTATACAAGACTCAAACCTGAGACTATCATTTGACAAATGATATGGACATGAGAATGAGTTTGGACTATTTGCGGCAAAAGATCTTGGCCCAAAATCGCAATGTATTGATAATGAGAATGAGTTTGGACATTAGATGAGGTGTACTGAGACGTGCAAGAAGCTGGAGAACAGTTAGGGAGACCATCATTTTTTTTTCTTGTGTTGGTAGGAAAAGACATCATCTAGGAAATTCTCGTTTATGGGAGCGGGCATAAAGGTAGCGAAAACTGAGACAATAGTTTGTATCAATGTAGTAGTGGATTAACTTATTTTAGTGAGTGTTGAATTGATTATATTTTAAAATTATTTTCAAAATTAGGATTATTTGCACTAATGGTCCGCATTGTTGAAATTTTTTTAAATTGATACCTATTGTCTTAGAATATCTAAATTTGTTTTTAACGTTCTTCTATAAATATAATTAAATTCCCAATGCTTTACAGAGTATATATCTGTAAAGCAGTTAAAATTAGTTTTTATTATCTGAAATAGTATTTTTGTTAGTCTCCAATTAACAAATCTATTGAGAATAGCCTTTATTTTTTCTTAACACAATGTTTCACAAATTAGTCAAAGTAGTTCCCATGTTTAAAGCATGACTAATGTTTTCACAGTGTCCAATGAGTCTTTGTTGTCTGAAAACATTTGTATTAATCTTTATGTTTTATAAACTTATTAAAATTAGCTTTATTTCCTGAACTTATTTTTTAAGATATGGACTAATTTGAATAATTGTGTAAAAGCAATGAATATTTATGAATATTCTGCTGAATAATAAATATTACTTTTATTATTTTTGTAAAATATTGATGACTAAGTTGAATAATGTGCATCAAGACTTCTAAAAATGTGGCAGATATATTTAGAAAATGCAATTGAAAAGCCATTGACCTGTAAATATATGTAATAATTTATAGCTGGTCTGTTATTATATAAATCTTAGATTATTTAGTTTAAAATGCTTAATTTTAGATTGAAGTATGTTTAATTGGTCATATAATAATGGTAAATTTAATATTCGAAATTGAATTCAAATTTTACATAAAATTGACGTGAGAAGATTTTACGGCATGAAGAGTAGAAAGTCATCCTTAATTTTTTTTTTTAAATCATTGTTAAAAGCTTTGTCATCGTTGACAAGCATGATACTGGAGGTGTTATTTTTATAAGATATTGAAGACTAATTTGAATAATTTGAAATAGCTCAATTTTAAAAATTAAAAAGTGTGAGCTTGTGGATTTATTTAGCAAATTCAATGCTCTATCTGGAACATGGAACTCGGCCCCTAGGTGGTAGCAACAAGTAAGTCTTGGATCTTTGGTAGATGGATGATCCTTCGCTTTTGTCTTTGACTTTGATATGATTTTTGACAGATTTTCACCCGGCCATTTCCCAGCCTATACAAGGAGAGTGGAAGACACCCTATAGCGCCTCTTCATTTAACTGACAACTGAGCACACTTATTCGATGGTGGACCAAAGCAAAGGTTTGGTCATCACCAATAGAGCAGAGGCAAATTGATTAATGATAAAGAGGCCCTACTCAAACTAAACAAGTTGAAACTTACTACCGAATTGATGAAAATAAGAATGAAAATAGAAATCAACGTTTGTGGGTGTGCTCCACCACAATTGTTTGTAAAAAGCTATCAGAGGAGTGTAGCTTTGAATGAACAACATTGTCGTTGTAGTATAGTGGTGAGTATTCCCGCCTGTCACGCGGGCGACCCGGGTTCGATCCCCGGCAACGGCGACTTTCTTGTTATGAGATACTCTTGAAACTTCTTTTAGCAGCGGCCTAAAACGACGTCGTGTAATATGGTAGAATGTCATCCTGTAACGTGGTGCAGTGTCATCTGTACGAAGGCAAATTCTGAAGAAAGTAGAGGAAGGAGGTATTTGCAATAGAAGTTGAGGGGTTCAAACCAGGCCATGAGAGCAAACGAATGGGTCACGTTGGTATGGGAAAAAAAAAAAAGAAAAGAAAATAAAGAAAGCTCTTGAAGTGAAATTTCGAAGCAGGAACTAAAAATTACTTCCTGGAAATATGGATAATGGACAGCACACTTTGGCATAGCTTTTCTTGTTAATGCTGATTGTCCCCTATGCTCCCCTATCATAAGACTAAAGCATGCTAGCACCGAGTAGTGATGATTTGGAGTATACTAAGAAACCATGTACATCAAATTGACATCATTATGATGGTCATGTTCCAACACACACACACACACATTAGCACGTGTATAAGCAAAGTGACCACAATTCATGTCACTTTACAACCCTACCTCTACATTATGTACACATGTTTATGGAGAAAATCTTGTTGGAGCAGCCATGGCAGCTCACAAGGGAAAAAGCGGGAAAAAGGAAAAGGTACATGGCTTTGTTCTCTTTTTCACTCTGTAGACATTTGCTTTTACCCCAAAAGAACTTTTGCAACTCTTTTTAAGCTAATTAATTATTCCTTACGTGTAATTGTATGTGAACGCATTCATAATATGCAGAGAGGTTGTTGTCATGTCGCGAGTCTAAAATTCAAGCTCACAATGAGATTGGCATTATAGAATAATAGATATATAACTGCTTGAGTTTCAAATAAGACAGTGTGTGTATCTATATATATATATATAAAAGAAACAACCACATATCTCATATTATTTCTCTTCAAAAAATCACTCAATGTTATTTTGCCATGTGGCCATTACATTTTCTTTTATTTTTATCTTTCAACATATTATACATTTGCAATATCAAATTTGGCTTTATTTTGCAAATAGATTTAACATATATGACATGGTCTTCCTATTTTACTTGTAAGATCCATTTAGTAGCATTCTTCTACTATGGTTTACGGCTATTAATCACAAATGAATTTTAAATAGTGCTTTAACATTTAATTTTATAATATAAAGTACACAATTATTTGAAGTGTTTGATGTTGATAAAAAGTTTTAATATAAAGTTAATATCAAAATCCATGCATTGCATAGGTCTTAGAATGTTAGTGTGCATGTGTGTGTGCATATATCCAAGGAAAGGTTGAAGTGATTGTAATTTTGTAATAAATGTGATAGTATCTTGAGAATGATGGTATTTTTTTTCCCATATCCTTCTCAACTTTTTTTTTTTCCCCTCTTTTCTGGGTACACAATAATATATGGAGGCTATAGACGTCAAGATGAAGTGGCTCGAAGCAACATAGCATCATTAAAAGGGTATCGTGAAAATAGAATTGATTATCGTGTTTTGATCCATGCTTTATGTCTTAATGATCCCCTTTCTTTTAATGAATGCATGAATAGGGAGAATTCACACCTTGTCTGCACCATATATGAGTTGGGCATAATAAAGAATGGCAATTGTTTCAATAAAAGAAAAAATAAAAGTTAAATTCATTTCTCCCTAATTAATGTGTAAGATTTTGACACTTATTACCTCTTATATTTTATTTTCACTTCTTATTACCTTTCCGTCAATATATCATTAAAAATTTATCTAACTCGACCGCTGTCTAGAACCAGTAACCATTGACTTATTTGATTTGCAAGAACCTTAATTTTCCTTATTATATTAAGATCAATCGAACTAAAATTCAGGCACACAAGATTGGACTAAGAGGGTGTCTGGCTCAGCTTATAACCAGCTTATAAGACATGTTTGCCTAACAAGCTTACAAGCACTTTTTATCAGCTTATAAGCTGGGAGATAAAAGCTCCAAAAATTAGCTTATTTTTTAAGAGCTTATAAGTACTTTGGTCAAACTTATAAAAAGACAATACCACTCTTAAATAGTTTTAAATAGATTCTATCACATTAATTAATGAGATTTTTTTAGTCATTTTAACTATCATTGCTATTTATAAGCACTTTTACCAAATATATCAACAACTTATAAGCATATATTATCCAAACACATCTCTGCTTATTTATCACTCACTTATACGTAATTTTTTACTTATAAGCACAAGCGATTTATAAATATTTAAAAATAAGCTTAGCCAAATGGCTCTAAGATTCACATAAAAGCATGCCACTCTTCAAATCAATTATATATTTTAGAAACTAAGCTGTACCTTTATATCTTTGAGAATAAATTGAATGTTACTTCCTTGTCCTTTGACCTATTTATACCATACCCCTTGAAGTATCAAAATTACCAATTATCCCTTTATACTCTAACGTATGTGCACCAAACCCCATGCTGTATTAAAACTAGCTAATTATCTCCCTGAAGTTTTTAAAAGTGTGCAAAATACAACCTTACCGTCATATATTTTATAGGAATATTTTGCATGCTTTTAGAAACTTCAAGGAGGTATTTTGCACACTTTTAGGAAGTTTAGGAGGTAATTAGTTAGTTTTGATAATACAAGAGCGTATGGTGTACATAGGTTAGAGTACATGGGCTAATTAGCTAGTTTTGATATTATAAAGGGTATGGTACTGTTGCCTAGAAAATGAATCTAAGAGGGGCCTAGAATTGGATTATTGGCACAATTAACAACTTAAAATTCTTAACAATTATTTCAAACAAAATCACATGCAAAAATCAAGATAAATACTTGAAAAGTAAAGAGAGTAGAGTCAAGAGTATCAAACGCAGTGATTTAGGATTTCAACCCTTTACTCTTGAGAGATGTTCCTCACACCTATGTTATCCAAGAGTAAAGAAATTCGCACCCAATATGACAATAGAGAGTATGGTATACAAGAAACTTCTTCTGAGCAAATATACAAAGATATTTAAACTTTCCTATGTTGCTCTAAGTAGATAAGCAATTTATGAAGCTCAAGAGAAAACTTGTTCTTAAATGCCAATGATATACAATCAATGAAGGTTGCAATTAATAATGCAATAGATGAAGTATATTGAATGCAAGCGAGCTTAGAGAGATGTTTTGAACAAGTTGTGTCTGAGTTGGGAGGGGTAGGATGTATTTATAAGCCAAAAAAGTAAGTTTCTAATGGTCAATTTTTGAAAACAACACAGAGAGACTACCGGAGCATTCTACCGATCGACCCCCTGGTGTTTCGGTAGTTTCAGAGGCCAAATGGCCCTATCAGAACACTCTACCGGTTGACCGGTAGGCTCTTCCGGTAGAGCAACATTGCTCTCTGATTTACCGGAGCACTAAGCCAGTCGGCCGGCTGTGTAGGCCGATAGTTGTAGAAAAAATTAAAAAAACTGCCTTACTTTTTATCAAAAAGTTGTTATACATCTAATCAATAATAAGTAGCGTTTTTCTACAGATTTTTATAGCTCAAGATAACTACTGTGCATATAAGATAAGTCAATAATAAATGCTAATACCAACTTATTTTCCAAACATTAAATGCAATATTAAAAACAAGATTTTTTGAGAAAAGCTTTTTATATGCAAAGCTATTATTCAATGGGTAATTGTCTTGTGCCAAGACGCTTATATACTAATAATATAAACTCTATACACAAAATAGCGTCTTTTACTGCAAAGCTAAGTTGATATTTATATATATGAGCATATAGATTTGTCAAAGTACCAAATATCAATGCAATTTAGAGTGTTATAGTGCATGCAACTCCATATGGACGTTAAAGTTTAAATTTTCTGTAGGAAAAGTTGTTTTAAATGCAAATGACGACATGTGCATATATAATACTAAGTAGAAAAGAGTAAAGATGATCAAGTATAAGAGAATAAGACTTATGAGCAAAATTCATGAAGAATGCTTGTAATATACTAAGTTCTTGAGCTCATAGATAATTGCTTATGCACAAAGATCAACTTAACATAAGACTAAAAAAAAAAAAAGAATTATGGCTATAAGTTATTCAAGCTTCAATACTCATGCTCCATAACCATGCTTTAGATCTTTTCTTTGCTCCAATAATGCTACTGAGTAAGATATCCAACATACTACAAATAGTAACAATTAGATAATAAAGACACAACAATTATGACATCATCAAATACAATTAACATAATAAAACCAATATATTCAACAAATACACATAAATTAAAGTACAAAAAGATAATATATAATTTACTCTATCTTTGAAGTCTCAAATTACATGATCATTTCAATTTGGATATTAGTGTACAGTTAAAGTAATCACATGGATGTGAAACACAATCAGGCCTTTCAAATCTCTCTAACATAGTCATGTATAACTGTTCATAGAAAAGCAATTACGATACTGCAAAAGTTGGAGGGCGAAAAAGCTTTGACTCCTCAGTGAGAGGTCATGTTAATGGGATTACATAATCCATTGACTTAGTGGAGATCCAGACAATATGCCAAAAGTGGGGAAGATCAAATTTTTTAAATGTGCAAAAAGGCCATGAGAGTGATTTGTAGCTGCCCATACAGTGAACAATATAATGAGCATAACATCTTGGAGATTGAGTTTTAAAATTCTTGTACCCCTTGTCTTCCCCATTACATGAAAAATGCTACCAACAAAATGACTACTTTTTATACATGCATTTTACCTTGAGTAATGGAAATGCCCAAGAGAAAATCAACATTGATGGCTTTTAATTCAATTATCTTGCATGGAAGACAATTAGACCATCTTGAATTAGGGTCTTTTCGGCCTCTGCTCAATACCCTTTAATAATCTGTTAATATTAATAAAAAATTAAGAATTCATTAACATTAATGAAATTTTTAACTGAATAACGCAAGGTGCAATATTATGGTATTATAAAGAGGTTACCAACGAATTTGGCAGAATAGGGGAAGTTGTTTTACAATTTTCTCTTATTATCTTGTTTTACAATTTTCTCTTATCTTAGCACTTAATCAATTATTTATCAGAGTTTAAAGACTAATTTCACCTTTTATTAAGCAAATGAGAAAAAACACTCAAATATGCAAGATTTTGTTGGTTTAATTATATTGAAAAAACCAATACACCTTGGGAAATTTTTTTGTACAATAACGTAACACATAACCTACAATGCACCAAAATGAGAGTAATATTAGATATTACTATATTTTCACTTGAAAATCGCAACATCGTTGACATACTGATAACTTAAGAAATTGTTTTATTTGTTTCTCGTTTTCTTTTAGTTGGTATATAAGTATAAAAGTAATATGTTAATGGATAAAAATAAAATGACATGGAGCATTAATACGAAAATGAATGGGCAGAGGGAAGTGTGTGTGGGGAACTAGTGGGGTGTCCAACAATTTTCTTTTTAACTTAGTGGAATCACCGCACGCCCAAGACAGGCCACTCCCACCTTGTTCCCCCCAGCCCCCCTCGTCGGGCGATGTGGGGCCCACTAATCCCCCACCCCTATTACTTGTCTCTGCCGGCTGCCGGCTGCCCTCTTTTCACATCCATTACATTTTTGCACGCCTACAACTGTGACCTTGCACTACACGTAATGCTTATTTCTGTTCGCCTATAGCATGCCTAGCTAAGGTAATGCTTGGTCTAGTTGACTATTTAATTCTGCCCACAAAAGGGACCAGGATGAATCATATCTATGGAAAAGCTTACGTTTTTGTTGATTGGCTAATTAACTATAGTATTAGTTGATGGAATGGTTTATCTGTGTGCAGTCTTGGGTCTATTCTTGGAGATGAGTGGCAGAAGGAGGACTATTTCCACAAGGAGTATTTAATATAACAAGCAATAGCATCCCTTTTTAATAACGAGATTGAAAAAAAAGAAAAGAAAAGAACAACTTTGTGTTATTTTAGTGGTAGAGTGTTTAAATTATGAGTGAAAATTTATTCACAACTAGGTTCAAATCAATTTAAAAGTTAATTTCTTTAGGTTTGGTTTTTATAACTTTGTGTCTAACTAATTTATATAAAGAACAAGATCTTTCGTATTCTAAAAATAATACTTGAAGTGGGTCAAAAAAGCACAAAAGATTTCTTGGAAGGAAAAAAAGAAAAAAAAATTACCGCAAAAGGAGGACTTTGACATACTTGATAATATGATCAGATTTATTATCATAGCTATAGTTAGTATAATTTTCATCTTTTCACGAAAGCCATGATCTTTACTGTCTCGAAGACAAAAGACGCGAAACACAGACATTCCAGGAACTTTTCCCTTGTCTGAATGGAATTTGAACAAGGATATTAACTCATCTCCTTACTTATCTGGATATTTTGCTCAAGAGATTGGCATAAAAAGCTAGTCTTATTATATATATATATTAATTAAAGCAAAGTTGTCTCTGGATATCTGGACAAAAATCCAGAAATTAAGTTTGTACGATGAAAATAATAATTGACAATTTCAAGTTCATGCACCATTAGGGTTTTTTTTTTCCCCCTTCCTGGTGTATGTAGATAGGCGAGATAGCAGGATAATAAAACATTTCTTTTAATGTAGTTCAACTTTAATAAGCTATGTTCAAGAATCATTATTATAAAACAAAGGTTACAATTACTTTATGTCTTTATGCACATAAAACTTTGTCTAAAATGTTCCTTAAATGACTTACATACGAAAATACAATATAACACTCTCTTGAACTTAATCCATTTAATTTAATATATTACAACTGAACCACAAAAGAATATTATTTATCAAAATTCATATTAGAATATTCAAGTTCTAAAATACATTACTTGTCTTATTTGAGCTTTTAGCCAAAACCAAACAGGAATCCCAACAAATATATGCTTTTCACCTATATTATTCCCAATCTTTCATGGTTGATTATGTCATCGACGTCGTTTTGTGATCCGCATGTACAAATGTGGGCCATCAAAAAACTCATGCGCTCCACTAAACAATTTTTTTTCTGGCCCTAAATAATTTCATTACATAATGCGCAGGGCGCACGCATGCTATGTGATCAAATATGCTTCGTCACTTGCTCATTTTATCATTCTCAAAGAGATGATTCAATTGGTTAAAATTAAACAAATTATCAATATATATAAATTTGTATTTTTTCCCATATCAGTGAAAATTTCATTCTTGACTCACTCAGTATATCTTCATTTTTTGAGTAAAAAGACTTTATACTTAAGAATTTATCAGTTAATGATTAAACTTGTTTCGTTAATTGAATTATCCTCATAAAAAGAAAAAGATAGAGAAGAAAAGGCCCACTTCTTGGCCTAAATTGACCAGCCTCTTGAACTATGCCAACTCTTGTTCAATGAGTCCATCATCCTCTCCCATGAAAATGTTCTCAAATAATTTCGACCATCTTCTCCCTAATTCTAAAAAATAATTTTATCCACATATATAATGGCGGAATCAAAATTTTTTTTGTTCCATAAAGATTGAAAACAAATAATTTAATATTTATATATAAATAATTTTATTCACAAGAGGTTAAATTGATCTCTTTTTCAAAATAAAAATTACATCCAAAAGAGACACTCTCAGACAAAATATTTGCGGCCACCAGTCACTTGCACTTGACTCTGGCCAATGTATCATAACTCAGTTATCAAAAGGTATTGCCTTCTCACAAATCTCACTTATAAGAGAGCTTGATCTGTTATAGATATTAAATTAACTAAATATAATATTTTTAAGATAAAATGTATATTATCTCTTTGTGTTATGTTAAAGTTGTATAAAACTTCTTATGTTATATAATAGAGGAAATATTAACAAGTTTGAAACTATAAGAAGTTTTATACAATTTCAAAAAAATACAAAGAACATAATGTATATATTTTATTATTATCTTAAATAAATTGAGACCTTTAAATAATATTCAAGTAGTGACTTGTGATTTTATTATATAGTAATATATGGTGTCACGCACCAGTCCATAGTATTCCTCGTTAGGTGTCTTTCATTAGTTGCCTAGAATATTGTCCGCATGCATGTTGACAAAAGGAATAGAAAATTTTTCTCTTAAGTAATACAATTTTCACAGGAAATCAGGTAAGGTTGTGGCAAAATAATTATTATAGGGCAACATTATTATGATGCTATCTCTCTTTTGAAGCACTTTTACACTAGTATAAAAAAAGGTGGTCACATTGCTCACATTCAATCTGGCCTCAGACTTCTATCTCCTTTTTCGTGTTTGGTTAAGCTCTTCTATTATA
The DNA here is from genome assembly GCA_028554755.1 of Cordia subcordata. Taxonomy (NCBI): domain Eukaryota; kingdom Viridiplantae; phylum Streptophyta; class Magnoliopsida; order Boraginales; family Cordiaceae; genus Cordia; species Cordia subcordata. The sequence goes on along the minus strand of JAPTOF010000006.1, from coordinate 9,734,688 downwards.
AAAAGTCTTCATTTTTTTTTGTTTGAAGAAGTCTATTTGATAATCGACCATGGGTGAAGCTGTTGAGTTCTTCCATTGCAATGGATTCTCTAAAGTTCATTGTGAACCAAACCATATAGTTATGGAGGAGATTAATGGTGGTGGTGATGATCATAATTCTTGGTATGAGGAACAGCTTGATGGAGACCTTAAGTGGTCTTTTGCTTTGAATAGGTAGGCATCAAAGTTATCGTATAGGTTGTGTTTTTGCATTATATTCCTCCATGAGTTTTATTCTATATGCCATGCACAGAGTTTTAAGGCTCGTTTTGGCACGAGCATGCATGTTATTCTTTCATCTTTTTTTTTTTTTTTAATATAATAAGAACATTAAAATAAATGAATATAGAAAAATAACGAAAGTGATACGCGTAATTTATAATTTTGTAGAGTAACTTTTATGTTGTAACACTTTTTTTTTTTAAAATATTTCTGTCTATCTTCACTTCTATTGGATTTTGGTTTGAGGTACAAGACGATATATAGACAAGATAGATGTCTTAGACATATATAGAATGATATGATAGACATCAATCTATGTTGGGGTAAGTTGTAATAGATTACATTCCTACTATGTAATGGAAAATGATATGCTTCAAAACTCCATATATAGTAGTGTACATCCAATAATTTTCTTTCAAATTCTTCTTTATTTCAAAATGATTTGAATAACTTACTTTTATCATATCTCTCGTAACATATAATATATTGATTGTATAATGATCAAAAAATAATTTCACTCACAATATTATAACATTATGAAAAATTTAAATTTGAACTAGAGATATAAACGACAACCAAATGAACACATGAATATTCTAAAGTTCCTTTTCTAAAGTTATTCAAGAGCTAATGTAGATGTTTCCTTCTCTCTATTCCCCTACAGAGTGCTACATAAAGGAACAAGTGAGTATCAAGACATTGCTCTTCTAGACACCAAGCATTTTGGCAAGGTAATTAACAATCCATTATTGTGCTTATATAATTTATTATTCCCTTGACAATTCAGTACAATTAATTTAGTATTTTGAAACAAAATAAATATATCATGTTGTTTTTTTTTAAGTATATTTATATAGAGTCTGACTGCAAGCATGCATACGTGGTTACGTACGTAGGTGTTGGTGATTGATGGAAAGATGCAAAGTGCAGAAGTGGATGAATTTATATATCATGAATGCTTGATCCATCCAGCTCTCTTATGTCACCCCAAGTGAGTTTTTTTAACATTCAATTCATTAAGCGTGCTATTATATTGCATCATTACATATGCTTATAAGTCTTTGACTCGCATCATTGTTTTTTCTGCCAACTATTATTGCATTAGCTGGATTGAGTAAATCAGTCGCTGCTGATCTCTCTCTCTCTCTCTATCTATCTATCTATACATATGTATATACACACAAAAAAAAAAAAAAGGCTATACATACATATGTATACACACACACACACAAAAAGGGAAATACAAACACACACTCTCAATCTTTTGTATTTACTTGATTCTAACAAGTTAGAGCAACGGATAAGTATGGCCAATCATTGTGGATGTAATGGTAGATGTAACAGGTTAAATTGTTCTAGAGGTCACTAAACTATTCAAGTAGTCCTATTTTGATTATCAAATTATTTTGGTTTCAAAAGGATCATTAGTTTTTCAAAATAATCTCATTTGAACCATTTCGTTGAAAACTTAACAAAGTATGGTGAAAACATAAATATTTAAAAATTAAGTGACTTGAGTATTTTTTCTTTTTAATTTTTAATTAATTTTAAATCTTCTTTTATTTTTATTTCTTTATTCTTTTAGTTTCCTTTTTCTTTTCACCTACTCTCCTTTTTTTTCTTCTTTCAATTTTTGCTTATCTTACTTTTTGTTTTTATAAGATAATAAATTACAAGTATTTTTTCTCCTAAACTTTTTATTTTACTTTGGCTAAAATAAAAAATTATAATAACAAATAATTATTACAATTACGAGAGAAACGCTCTCATCATGAGGGTATACTTCATATGATTTGGGCTTTATTTAAAAGAAAAATAAAAATAAAAATAATATTTTTTTATTAAAAAAATCAGGCACCCTCACACAAACGTGGATTTGCAACTAACTTTCAGATATGTTTAAGTTTGATCCTCCTATTATATTATAAAAAAATAATTTTTGATTCAAAATATCTAATATACCTATTTAATATAAAAATTCCTTTTATAACAAGAGGCTAAATAATATGAAGTGCACCTCCTCATGATGAGTTCTTCTCGTGATCATAATAAGTGTATTATTATTATAATCTTAAGTTTTTGGCCAAAGTAAAATAAAAAATTTAGGACAGAAAAATAATTTGTAATTTATTATCTTATAGAAACAAGAAAGTAAAACAAGCAAAAGTAGAAAGAGAAAAACGAGAGAAAGGAGAGAAGAAAATAAGAAAAATCAAAGAATAGATAGATAGAAATAAACAGAGACTGAAAATTAATTAAAAATTAAAAAGAAAAAATATTTAAGTCACTTAATTTTTAAGTATTTATGTTTTCACCATAATTTGTTAAATTTTTTAATGAAATGGCTTAAATGAGACCATTTTGAAAAACTAATGATCCTTTTGAAATAAAAAAAAAAATTGATGGTCAAAACAGAACTAGTTGAATAATTTAGTGACCTCTAGAATAATTTACTCTATAAATAAGTGATAACAAATTAAAAAGAATCTTTCTTTTTTTAGGAAACATGTCATGGTTTAGTCTCGTTTCTATATTTTTCTAAATAAAGACAAAGAAAGAACATTAATTAATGAAGAATCTAATAATCACTGAATTTAATAATTTTTCTACTTGTGCAAGATGACCATATCTAAGTAGGAGGAATAGAATTATATTTCCCAACATATATTACTTAAATATGTAAGTGCATACAAATTTTATTATATTGATCTATTATTGATAATTTGCAGCCCAAAGACCATGTTTATAATGGGAGGTGGGGAGGGATCTGCAGCAAGGGAAGCCCTCAGGCACAATTCAATTGATAAAGCGGTTATGTGTGATATTGATCAGGTAAAATGTTTCATCAGCTAGCTATCAATATAATTGTTATGCTATTTAATTTGTATAATTCAATTCATAATAGAGCCAAATAAGCTAGCCTAAAGGCTCGTTTAGATTAATTTTTTTTTCTTAGAAGTACTTTTTTTAAAAAAGTTTTTGAGAAAAGTGATTTTTGGTAAGTTAAAATTTCCGATTTCTGAAAAAATTAAGATTGATCTTTTTTTCAAAGTTTTAGTTTTGTTGGAAATTTAATTCATAAAAGATGTCCTTTTTTAAGGAAAAAAAAACTTTTACATGAAAAAAAACCGATCCAAACAATTCGCTTGTGCTTTTATTTTCTTATCATGTTTAAGGTAAAGTACTCCAACTTAAAGTCTTTAACCTATAAAGTTTTCCTATTGTTGATTTAAATATTTCTCACAACATTGTTATAATATTACGACAGAAATGAGAAACCTTCTCGACGGATAAGCACATAAAGCCAACATATATAGTTGATGTGTCATTATTTATTTTTTGCTCAAGTACTTGGCGTAAACTATTAAAGATTAAAGAAATCGTCTCATCTACAAAAGTCAAAGAAATGAAATCGACTACTTCAACTGTTTGTGTAATCTTGCGAGATTTATGGTTGATTTCTGATGTCCTCAAAGCAAAATTTTGTAGGATATCTCACAATTGATCACTATTATCGATTGTAACACTATAACTAGAAACATGAATAACAGCTACCCAAGCCATCATTACTCATATATGCTTTTCGATTTTTGGGCCCCTTCAATTCAAAGAAAGGAGAAAGTAAAATCTTTTTCATGTGTAGTTTGAAATTAGTTCAAGAGATTACTAGCTATCATGAAAGGAGTTTGAAATACTTAGTTGCTATGTTAACATAAATCAAGAATATTTGGCCAATCGTAGATTGATATTATTAATCTAACTTCATATATACTTATGTAAAACGATTATATTAACTCAAGTTATTACTTAAACCACAATATTTATTAATAATTAGTTATTGATAGTGTCTTGAGATAACGTGGGCCATCACCTTGAATTTTATTGTTATGCCTAGTAGCTAGCTATAGTAATTGGCTACATAGTATCATTGCCAGGATAAAGCTCAAATGTTATTCAAGATGTTGATATTCAAATTTTTATGTGTGTAATACACACACACACATATATATATATATTTTTTTTCTTGCAGGAGGTTGTTGATTTCTGTCGAAGGCACCTAACAGCAAACCATGACGCATTTCGCAACAAGAAGCTTAATTTAGTGATTAATGATGCCAAGTAAGACATAATCAGCATCTTTAAAAATGTTTATTTGAAAAATAAAATACTAAAAAATCCAAGTCAATATTTCTTATTAATTATGAAGTTCATGATCAGAAAGCACATTTGTGAAAACTTCTTGCATACCAATTTAATTAATCACGAACATGAACTTGAATAAATGAAAAAAAGGCAAAAATTTAAAGATAACAAAGATGAAGATTGTTTCCACTTGTAAAATCCTATTTTAAAATTAAATACTTATGTATTTTTAGTTAAAAAAGTGAATTAACTCCCATTGGGAATATATATAACTAAAATGAGTTAGAAAATTATGTTTTATAGTCTTCACTGAGTCTTTTCTTTTTTCTTTTTTCTTTTTTAATTTGCCCCCTATTTAAAAGCGCTCGACGTTTAAATGGTTATATAAAGACTCATTGTATAAATTTGGAATTTTTTTATTTTTCTATAAACTTGAAAGTTTTCTTTTTTTTTTTAATTAATCTTAAAACTTTTTTTGAAGAGCTGAATTGGAGGGGAGGAAGGAAAAATTCGACATCATAGTTGGGGATTTAGCAGATCCAGTTGAAGGAGGTCCATGCTATCAACTTTACACAAAATCTTTCTATGAAAAGATTCTCAAGCCTAAGCTCAGTGACAACGGCATCTTTGTCACCCAGGTTAGTCTTTTGTTTCCACACCTTCCATATAGGTAATTTTACCCCGTTACGAACTTGGATCCCTTCGTAATATATAATGTGAAAAAAAAGATCAAACGAACTGTTTAAAATCATTTTATCACAAATGTACTATTAGTTGACCATATATTTCTTTAATCTTACAACGTTATGAACGTTCAAAGTCCAGCTATCCACTCTCCTCTTACATACACTAATCTGATAATGCTATTTTCGTGTTGCACAGGCTGGACCAGCAGGAGTGTTCACTCATAAGGAGGTCTTCTCATCAATATACAACACAATAAAACAGGTTTTCAAGTGTAAGTTTTTCATAAAAAACGCACTAATTTCTAAAAAAGATACCCTTTTGAAAGATTTTGCATCCTACACCGAGTAATATATATAACACTTGTTTATGATGATGCAGATGTGCTTGCATACACAGCTCATGTACCATCTTTTGCAGATACATGGGGTTGGGTTATGGTTAGTTGAATTGTTACTTAGTTTTAGTTTGGATTTTTTTGACAATTATGTATATAGCTGACATCTTTATATACATATGAATGTAGGCCTCTGATCAACCATTCTGCATTGATGCTGTGAAACTGGACAAGAGGATTGCAGAAAGAATTGATGGAGAATTGTTATATCTAAATGGAGCCTCTTTTGTCTCCTCTACAATCTTGAATAAGACTGTTGCTAAAACGTGAGGCCATGATATTATATAAATTCCTATGCTTAATTCTCAGTGAAGGCATTTGGGGGCTTCTAGTGGTTGTAGCTATCACTGACCCCGAAGATTTTTCTAAAAAATATATCCATGTGTTTTCACGCCAAAAAATCTAATTAGTTACGGCCACAAGAATTTATATACATAGAATTACAGACTCACCGAGGAAAAAAAAAAAGAAATTCTAAATTTATCTCTGTTAATTGATGACATTTTAATTTAACTAGTTTGTGCATAATAAATCTTTCAGGTTGAAGAATGAAACGCACGTCTATACTGAAGAAGATGCAAGGTTCATCCATGGACATGGTGTGGCATATCGCATATGAAAAGCAGTAGAATTAGGATAGTATGGGGGAAAACTGCTGTACAGATCGAAGAAGGAAAAGTTGGAACGTGATGGATCAAAATGGTGGTCGAGAGTCCGAAGACTCAAACATTATTAGAAGCTTTTGGTGTAGATGGTATATATCCTATTAGCTTCTAGCTAGCTTTTGGTTGTCTTAGGAGAAAAAGCTCAATATTGAGCGTTTTCCCATGTAATCTTGAAAAATTATGAGGCATTCCTCCATTTATGTTGAAGTTATAATTATGGCATTCTTAATTCATTGTCTTGTAGTGTGTCATTGAACATAATTTAACTAATCCAAAATACTTAAAAGTCATATTGGAGACAATAATAGTGAGTTCACGACACTATATACTAAACACGTATCTTCTACAAAGTTAGCGTTAAACATGTTACACATTTGCTAATTTATTGGATACCAACCACTGGATCACACTTTGTTCGAAGGCCTACGTGGTCCGTGAGTAATTACTTGTTACGATGATAAGTGATGAGTCTATCCAGTTTATAATAACATGGGTTCTCTCCTGTTACTACTATTGGGAAAAAACATACAAACACGAAGAATATGAGAAGAAAACGAACACAAGAGAATTACGTGGTTCGGCCTTAAAGCCTACGTCCACGGGCAGCAGAGAATAAATTATTATTGATTTTGAATACTACAAGGCTTACTCTGGTTTTTCTCACCCCACACCCCTCAAGGGGTGTGGCCCTAAGGCACTTAATACAATATCCTAGCCCCTATTTATAGTACACAAGTATCTTAATTCGTATTCTATAAGGATAAGGAAACAATATACTACAAGGAAAAGAACACATATTAATTATGTATTGTTATGGTAGAAGCAAACAAGGTAAATGCTAACAAGGAAATTTGCTATTCTTGTTGCCAAAGAATTCAGGCCACATTCAACAAATCTCTACCTTGGCACGTATTCGCTCCAATTAACACACCATCGTCCCTGCTGCCAACGGTCCCTAAGGGCCCAATGCTTCGCACTGCAAATAACAACCAAGTCCAAACAATGCTTGAACTTGCTGACTGGAACCACCTTGATCATCATATCTGCTGGATTCTCATGGGTAGTAATCTTCTGCACCGATATGATCCCCTGTGACACAACATCTTTGATAAAGAGATATCTGATGTCAATGTGTTTAGTCCTCTCATGATACATCTGATTTTTCGTCAGATGGATTGTATTCTGACTATCACAAAAGACTGTACTTGTATCTTGTTGTAGTCCAAGATCACGAACCAGGCCTTATAACCACATGGTCTCTTTCATAGCTTCTGCAATTGCCATGTACTCTGCCTCAGTAGCTGACAATGCCACAGTAGACCGTAATGTTGCTTTCCAACTGATAGCACATCCAGAGAGAGTAAACACATAACCCGTCAGAGATCTTCTCTTATCAAGGCCACCCGCGAAGTCTGAATCACAATAACCCACCAACCTCGCGCAATCTCTAGTCATCTTGTTAAACAGTAAACCTACATTCGTAGTGCCACACAAATATCTCATTATCCATTTCACCGCTTCCCAATGTGCTTTCCCACGTGATGCCATATACCTGCTCACAACTCTAACTGCATGTGAAATGTCAGGACGAGTACACACCATAGCATACATCAAGCTACCAACAACACTCGAGTATGGAACACGACACATATGCTTCACCTCCTCCTCATTTTAGGTGACAAATCTACAGACAACTTGAAATGAGCAACAAACGGTACAGTCACAGACTTTGCTTTAAGCATCCCGAAACGCTCCAGCATCTTCTCAATATAACTCTGCTGAGACAAAAACAGCTTCCTAGCGTTTCTATCTCTGTGAATCTCTATGCCAAGAATCTTCTTTGCTGCTCCAAGATCCTTTATCTCAAACTCATTACCCAGCTGCTTCTTTAATTCGTCGATAGTAGACATGCTTTTAGCAGCAATAACCATATCATCGACATACAACAACAAGTACACAAATAAACCATCTGGAAGCTTTTTGGGATACACAGAGCTGTCATAGGCACTCCTTGTATATCCAGCACCTACCATGAATGTGTCAAATCTCTTGTACCATTGTCGAGGTGATTGCTTCAACCCATACAAGGACTTTTTCAGTTTGCAAACATGGTTCTCCTTACCAGGAACTATACACCCTTCCGGTTGACTAATGTAAATTTGCTCTTCAAGATCATCATGCAAAAACGCCGTTTTCACATCTAGTTGCTCAAGCTCTAAGTCATGAAGAGTAACCAAGGCAAGTAAAACCCTGATCGAAGTATGCTTCACAATCGGAGAGAACACTTCGTTGAAGTCAACACCCTCTCTTTGTGTATAGCCTTTTGCCACCAACAGTACCTTGTATCGAGGACCCTTAACCCCTGGAGTACCTTCATTTTTCTTGTAAGCCCATTTGCAACCGACAACTCGTTGTCCCTTAGGCAATTCAACAAGCTCCCATGTTTGATTCTTATGAAGAGACTCAATCTCCTCACTCATGGCACCCACCCACTGAGCAGAATCTTTCCTAGATATGACCTCTTTGTATGAATTCGGCGCATGTCCTTCAATTGTTTCGGCAACAGTCAAAGCATAAGCAATAAGATCAGCGTATCCGTACCTTTGAGGCTTTCTAATCTGTCTTCTTTCTCGCCCAGTGGCAATGCTGTACTTTTGTTGTTCAGGCACATTTTGATCATGTACCTCAGTTGGCTGAGTCGGCTGAATTGGACTATTACTATTGCTAGATGGAACATTTAGAATATCAGCAAATACCTCCACCTACTCTTTGACACCGTGGTTTAAACCAAGTACCGCTTTTTCCTTTTCTTGGTCTAATGAAGTAGACTCATTGAATGTCACATCCCTACTGATGAGAAAACCTGGAGGCTTTGGATCTGTGTACCACAACTTGTAACCTTTCCTCTCGGACGCATAGCCTAGAAATATGCATTTCTTTGCCCTCGGCTCCAACTTGCCATCCTTCACGCGAGTGTATGCAGGGCAACTAAACACTCTTAATCGAGAGTAGTCAGCAGGCTTACCAGACCATAACTCAAAAGGAGTTTTCAATTCAATAGCTTTGGATGAAGACTTATTCATCAAGTAGCATGCTGTATTAATAGTTTTAGCCCAAAAGTCTTGACTCAAGCCAGAATGAGAAAGCACACAATGAGCTATCTCCACCAGAGTTCTATTCATGCGTTCTGCAACTCCATTCTATTGTGGTGTTCCTACACATGTGCGGTGTCTCACAATGCCATGTTTCCTACAGAACTCATCAAACTCTTTATTGCAGTATTCCAACCCATTTTCAGTTCTAAGACGCTTGATCTGTTTCTCAATCAACGTCTTCCACTCGACAAATGTTGGAAATGCCTCATCTTTAGTTTTCAAGAAGTATACCCACACCATCCAAGAGTATGCATCAATGAAAGTGATGTAATACCTGGCACCTTTCTTGGAAGGAACTTTATTAGAACCCCAAAGATCAGAATGAATATAATCAAGTGTACCTTTGGTGTTCTCTTGCCCCTTGCTGAACTTCACCCCGGTTTGCTTTCCAAAGACACAATGCTCGCAGAATTCAAGCTTTCCAGTTCTTTGTCCACAAAGCAAATCCCTCTTGCTCAACTCGGTCAGTCCCCTCTCGCTCATATGGCCCAACCTTTTATGCCATAACTGCGTAGTGTCATTATCACTCTCCTCAGATGTAACAGCTGCAACACCTGTAACTGTATTACCTTGAAAGACATATAGGCCGCCAGTCAAGTTCCCTTTCAAGAGCACAATTACACCTTTGGTCACCTTTAAGACACTATTCTCACTTCGGAATTTGTATCCATGAGAATCCAAACGCCCAAGAGAAATCAAGTTTTTCTTCAGCTCCGGTACATGCCAACACTTAAGAGATCTTGTAATACCATCAAACATCTTTATATTTACAATGCCCATTTCCTCCACCTTCAACAAAAGATCATTGCCTAAAAAGACTTTCCCTTCTCTTTTGAAATAAGAAGAGAACCAGTCACGCCTAGGACACATATGAAACGTTGCACCAATATCAAGAATCCATTGATTATGCCACTGTGATGCACTCACAGTCAAAACTTCCCCAGTACTACTCGAGTTCTCCCCATCACTATTAGTACTCTCTACCACGTTAGCTGAATTTTTCACCTTTTTCTTTCCCTTTTTCAGTTTTGGACATTCTTTCTTAATGTGACCCTTTTTACCATACTCGAAACAGCGTAGCTTCCTTGCTCTTGATTTTGACCTTGACTTGCTTTTCTTTCTACTCGAAGACCCTCTCTATTCTCCAATCTCCCTCTACTCACTAAACCTTTCCTATGAACTTCTTCTCTATGTCCCAGAATATGTGTTTGAAGATCCTTCGATTTTAATGAAGTAATCACATCTTCAAAGGTAATTTTATCCTTCCCGTACAACATAGTGTCCACAAAGTTCGTATATGAAGGCGGTAAGGAGCATAATACGATCATAGTTTGGTCTTCATCATCAATTTTAACACTCACATCCTTCAAAGAAATAAAACAAGAGATAAACTCATCAAGGTATTGCTTTAGTGACGTATCTTCTTTCATTCTAAGATGATACAATCGCTTCTTCAAGTAGAGGCGATTGGTGAGAGATTTAGATGCATACAATTCCACCAAAGTATTCCAAGCCTCAACTGCTGTCGTCTTCTCAGCAATCTCTAGCAATACTTCATTTGTCACGGACATATGTATTGCACTCAAGGCTTTGGCTTTGAGTTCTTCTCTCGCTGCTGGTTCCGTCTTTACCAAGATCACTTCTTCAATGACTTTCCAAAGTCTTTGCATTGTCATAAATGCCTTGAATCTAATCCTCCATAGACTGAAACTCATTCTCCCGTCAAATTTCTCGATTTCAAACTTTCCACCTGTGGAAGACATCTTTGTTTGCACAAAACTCGCACTTTGGGATAGAATTTGGCTCAACAGACCGCAAAAACGGATTCAGCACGGCGATAAACCTTAGGAACACCCCCGATCAACTTTGGTCAACATTGGTCAAAGTCAAACGTGTTTGTCAAAGTCAACACTGTCCCTAAACACATATTTCGGAGCAGAATTTGGAAAAATAGAGCCTAAAAACTGACTCAGCATGTCGAAAAACGTGGGATAAGGCTGGTCAAACGCGGTCAACCCTCGGTTAATGGTCAACGGTCAAAGTCAACCCGGTCAAACCCCGGTTAACTGGTCAACGCGGTCAAACTGGCCAGAATATTTTTTTTTTCTCTGCACTCAACACCAAGGCCCAAAGGAAATAAATATTTTTTTTTCGGTTTTAAAATAAAAGCCTAACCCAAAAATATTTTTCTTTTACCTTTTGATTCAACTAAGCCCAAACAAAAAAAATTTGAAAGCCCAAGACCCAAGACCCAAAAGACCTAACCAAATCTGGACAAGGCCTCTACCTAGGCCCGATCCAAAAAACCCAGATCCAAAGTCCACTAACCCTAAACCTGCTTTACAAACTTGAACCAATTCCCAAAAAAAATACCTGAATACCCAAAACCAACCTCAGGAGCACGCGAACTCTATCTTCTTCGCTTGTTCTTCAAACCCAAACACGAACCACGACCCGCCGACGCAAGGCTCCACTCTAGCCACCAACGCTTAACGTAGACAGTACCAGAACACTCCTCGCCGAACAAAGACCTTTGTTTGGTTAGGCACCGTTTGGTTTTGAGAAATTTTGGTTTCACAGTGAGTTTTGATTTTTCCTTTTTCCCTCAAGTAGCAGATTAATACCTAAGCTCTAGATACCAGTTTGATGGGGAAAAACATGCAAACACGAATAATACGAGAAGAAAACGGACACAGGAGAATTACGTGGTTCAGCCTTAAAGCCTACGTCCACGGGCAGCAGAGAATAAATTATTATTAATCTCGAATACTACAAGGCTTACTCTGGTTTCTCTTACCCCACACCCCCCAAGGGGTGTGGCCCTAAGGCACCTAATACAATGTCCTAGCTCCTATTTATAGTACACAAGTATCTTAATCCGTATTCTGTAATGATAAGGAAACAGTCTACTACAAGGAAAATGACACATATTAATTATGTATTGTTATGGTAGAAGCAAACAAGGTAAATGCTAACAAAAAAATTTGCTATTCTTTTTGTCAAAAAATTCGGGCCACATTCAACAACTACATTAATATATGGGAATTTGCCTGATGTGAAGCTGAAAAATTATTTCTTTTAATTAAAGTGTTTGTAGCAGACATCAAAATAATAGTAATTGTAGCTACAAGACACAGAATATCAGAATAACATAAAGAAACTTAAAAGAGTGAAGAACAAAATTTACATAATCTGCATACAACCTCTTAACTGCTTTTAACAGGATCAAAATTGGCAACACCAATAACAGCCCCCAAAATGACCCCAAGCACAACCCCACCAGCCAAAATGCTGAGCAAGAAGTTCTTGAGAGATGGGCTGACATCAGAGCCAGCTGCCTGAGCCACCTCAGGGATCACCACCGATGCCGCCAACGCTGCTGCCGTTAGTCCAGTAACAGCCTTTTCCTTCAAGGAGGCATGAATTTCAAGCCTGGATTTGGACTTTGAGTTCACCAACACAGCCTTTGATGGCCTGAATGGCAATGGCTTGAAGAAAGCATCAGAGCTTGGTGGCTGCAGCCCCTTGTGGCTGCTTGCTGTTGTTATTGGCATAGCCACTGTAATGGAGGCCATTTGTTTTTCTGTTTTTAGCTTATTCAAAATTGTCAAATGAAATGTGATGTATAATTTACAACATAATTGGCCTAAAAATTGAGGGATCAGAATGTGAGGTGGGAATTAGAGATTTTCTGCAAAGGTGTTACTTCAATGTTATCCTACATGGCAACTTGTAAACCTTGGTACGGGGATCAGGTTATCCACCAAGATTGTCTCAGAAGGAAGTAGATTTTCTAGCATTGCCATGTACACATATAGATGCATTTATAATATCGTGATGGTACGAGAGAGATCACAAGTAAACAAGTAACGAGTTAATTATGATGAAATACCAAGAACTTTGGGACATCAAATGTAAAAGGAACAATTACATTATTACTTCTCAATGTTTTAATCTGCCTTCGTGATGTTCTATAATAACGAAAGAATCCCAGATTGGTCGAATTGGTCGCCAAAGGCTAATGGTCAGTAGTCACCCGCGTTCTGCAATAGTACAATTACAAGTGTTACAATGAACTAGAATAGACGCACTCAAGCCTCATTTTCACTTAAAATTTCATGGTCATTAAACATATATTAAGCACAATAAATATAAAACTAATCAAACCCTCACTATGAAATTAAATTATTAAATCAAATGGCAACTCAATATAGTGTCTAATCTAAGTTATGGACTTAAAACTCACTAGCAACCATTTAAAAACCTTAAAACTATAAATTGTCTTCCTATAAGCTTCAAAAACAAATAATCTCTGCCCACTTAAAAACATGTAAGCCTAAAACTAAATCATCACCACTTATTTAAAAGTAGCAAGACTCAAACACAAATTAAATAACAAATCATCGCCACATATTTAAGTATTAAGTGATTGTCATCTATTTAAAAAAATATTAAAACTATTCACATATAAGAAACAAGAAACAAATTAAGTAACAAATCATCGCCAATGCTGTTTTTCTTTATATTTTTGTTATTTTTCTTTACATTTCTTTCAAAGGGGCTCCTCTGCTTGTAAACGCTTGATTCCATATCAATTCCAAGTGATCGTTACACAATATCAAGGAACAAAATGACAGCCAAATAAACTTTAACAGACACCTATCCTCGTGAATATTAAAGCTAAGAACAAAATAACAAAGCGGAGAACCTAATGGCTACAACCAAGATAATCAAACAATGCCTGCTTAGATACTCAAATTACATTACGAAAGTCTGTGGGCGAGAAATAGTTCGCGCATCTTGCAATACATGTACATCAGTTGTAATGTTAGATAGTAATATCGTTCTTCTTGGTTAATAAATAAAACTAGACATCGATATACTTACTACAATATTGTCATCAAACTAGGAAGTAGTGTTCTTTTATCTACTGCAAAATTTATACACCCAGAAGAAGAGTCACACGAGATAATGTTACTTCACCCTCTACGCAGATCTTTTCGTAATCCTATCTTCTATTCATGTCATCAGGTTACAAAGCTTGTTAGATAAGTGCAGTATGTCGTCCGGAGATGAACCTATTCACCGTGCTAGAGTCGATAGCTCAGTGCTGGTCAAATTCTTGTGCCCTTGCTATGACATTTCAAATAAAGATTTTAGTTCTGTTTGAAGCAGTAACAGAAACTGTCTAACTCGTTGCAAAAACGAAGGAACTTAGGTTGCCTTTGGTTTGCTTGTTTTATGTTTTCATTTTCCATTTTCATTTTCTAAAAACAATTTTCATTTTTTGTTTTCTAAAATATAAAAAATGTGTTTGGTTACTAAAAGTGTTTTCTTTTTTTATGTTTATTTACAAAATTGCCACCTTGTTTTTTAAATTTTTTGGATATATTTGCAAAATTGCCACCTTATTTTCTAAATTTTTTAGAAATATTTACAAAACTGTCACCTTGTTTTCAAATTTTTTAGAGTTATTTACAAAATTGCTACCTTATTTTCTAAATTTTTAGAATTATTTACAAAACTGCCACCTTATTTTCTAAATCATGTAGAGTTATTTACAAAATTGCTACCTTGTTTTAAGAGAAAATACTTTTTTGATATTTTCTATTTTCTTAGAAAACTGTTTTCTATTTTCTAAAAATGAAAACAAAAATAGTTAACCAAATGAATTTTCTATCATAATTTTCATTTTTCATGAAAATGAAAACAGAAAACAGGCAAACCGAACGCACCCTTATTTTTTTTGAGCGTCTTCTGTTTTTCCTTTCTTTTTATATTTTTGGTTGAAAGATTTTTTGTATATTAGCAACAACATAACCGGGAATCTCTAGGTGAAGGAACTTCGCAGTGTAATTGGTCTCCATGCAGCTGATATAACCATAAACAAACCAATGGTGAGGATGCTTCCTTTCCTACAAAATTAAATGCGTGAAGAATCCAATGAACGGCCGAGTGACGAGTAGCACAATCTGTAATTCTGGGGGCGTTCCAAAAACAACCTACTTTATCTGTGTTATTACTTTCTCTGTGGTCCAGAAACAAGTTAATGATAACTTGTTTTTATAGAAAATATTGACAGCCTGCAATAGTGAACCTCCAAAATTTTTCTACTACCAACGATATCAAGAGCTACCACGACACTTAAGTTCCATGACATCTCAAGCTCGTGCATTAACATACATCCAGGCTTAAATTTTTTGGTGAAAGTTGAACCAATATATAACAGTTAACTCTCAATTGTTGTACTGTATTTTAAATGTGAAAATGTCAAGGTCAAATAGTAAAACCATGGATTCATATGGTTGCAGAGGGAACTAGATGTCCTACAGTTCACATTCCCTCTTCCTTAATGTCGATTACATATGCAAGCTACTAAATGATGGTTACGCTAATTACTCTATTGCTCAATAGAAGGCATAATCTGGTGACACGACAGAGGCAGGAATGCTGTAATACACTAATCACAGTAGGGATCGAAAAGCACTTACAGAATACAGAAGAATCCTCGCAGATGCACGCATTAGATGATATTTTCATCTCAAGGTCTCAGTTGTTCTTTTGGACTCAACAAGGTGAACTTCTTGGGGAAGGAGATCATATTTTATGCCAAGCTCTTCAAAAATTTTCTTCATCTCCAGAACCAGCTCAGTTCTGCGCCTGTTCTTCTCAGCTAAGTCTTGAAAGTTCATCGTGTGATTGAAGAACAGAGCCATTTTTATCTTGTTCACATTCTCAATCTCTTTCACCACCACGTTGTGATTAGGATGCCAATGTTGGGGATTTTTCTCCAAATATCTGATCATAAATGATGCAATAAGAGAGAGACACGAGAGAACTTCCTCATTTAATTGGACACCATATCAAACAAAATCCAGAAACTTAAATATATTTCTTACACAATTTTGTCATTGTCATATCTAAAAACACAGAATATTTTCATGTTAAAATTTGTTTGCTTAGTTTGAGGAAGTCATGATTTAAATATACATTTACTACTAGGACTATATTCATTGATACAGACAAATAGAAAATTCAAGTGTTGTCCCCTTAATATAAAGCAGGCAAAAGTATATCAGTACGCATTCTTTGAACGGGCAATTGACTGACAACAAGGTAATGAAAAGTTAAAAAAGATATCTCAGGATTTATGAGAAAGATGGTGCAACAAAGACTTGAATTAGAAGACAAGACTGCTTATGTATTTGTATGCTTTCATGCAACTATTTCCTCACAAGCAGGATTGATGTCTGACTGTAACGTTACTTATAGTTGGATTAATGTCAAAAGGTTGATGGTTTCTCCACTTTACAATGCACTTCCTTATGACATCTTCACTCTGATGCCATAAATTTGAACCAGTTGGAGATGGTCATACCCAAACAAGTTGGAAACAGTCCCTTACCAGAGAGCTCATCTCCATGGTCACATTTTATGAGTTGGTTATCCTCCGATAAGAAATCTTCCTCGAAGGAGACAGGATCGGGGAAAAACATGCAAGTATTCTCTTACCTCCGGACAAAGTAAGCATGTTGTACATTTAGGCTTTCCAGACTATGAAAGAGATAAGTCCTTGAGGAGACAACACTCAAGCTAACAATAAATGACTCCATGTCATTAGCTTTTTCCTGATGATGAGTCAACAATGTACAAAACCAACTTTCTAAAGACTGAAGACTTATAGCAAAGAATTGCTTGCAAACATTTTCCCCTCCTCAAGAAGCCCACCTTTTCTGATCTAACTTCATTTTCTATACCCAACATCAGAAGCTTAGTCCACGACAGAGCAGATCATTTGCCACAAACATGGAAGCAACTAATCAGTTGTAGCATCATACATCTAGCAAAAGGAACTTTCAGAAAAGCTCCAACAAGCCATTATGAGGTCACACTTCTCCACCAGAAATCCCAAAAGATAGTTATACATTAACTACTCTTTTAGAAAGGAAATAGGACTATAATTTGGAACAAGTGAAAAAAGAAAATAAGCATATCTTTATGAATTATGGACAAAAGTAGCAAGTTATTTTATTTTATTTTTGGGTAGATATTTGAGTTAAAGAACAAATGGAGCTACTGAACTATTATAAGTCTAATTGAGATATGAATTTTAGCTTGATATTAGGCATAATGCTGATATTCATTCAATTATACAACTCTTTAGCAGAAACAGTAGCAATGACAAGTTTGGAGTATCAGATGTCAAGGGTACTAAAAGAACACATATAAGGAGAATATGATCACAACTTACTTTTTTATTTTCTCTTTTAATGCCCCTATTTTCTCCATTGATGTCCTGAAATCAATGGAGAACTCAAGCGCATCACCCATATCTGGACTTCTGTAGTAATTGCTGATAGGCTTGGTGGCCAAAACTGAATTTGGATAGTAGATCTTTTCATTATCAAATTTGAGGAAAACCGTTGTTAAGATATTCATCTCCTCAACTATCATCTGTAAGTACAACATAAAACATGCAGTAAGGAAGGAACGGACGAATGAGCAGGGAAAAGAAAAAGAGAGATGACAAAACAGAAACAGAAATCACCGTAACACCATCAATAACACAACGGTCACCAACATCAAAAGGATGCATCACAAAAACAAATATGATGGCTTCAAAAATAGTCTTGCAAGTGTTTCCGAACATAAAAGCTGCCAAAACTAGTTGAGATGATATAAAGACAAGAACTTTGGTTGTTGCTATCTCCATCAAAAGAAGCCACACTATTACATTTATGATCATGAGTATTGCTGTCACAAGCTTGTTCAATTGCTTGATGGCCGTTTTTGTATCGTTTAAAGCATGTGCTAAAGCTTTGCGACCTTTATAAACCTTCACCTGCAGAATGTGAAGAATGGATAAAATATTGTGAGACAACGATATTACTAACAAATCACTATTTACTTAACCATGTTCTGAAATAAATAGTAAAATTCATGATATTGTCTTCTCACATTTAACCAGTTCTTTTACCTTATATTTCTTCCAGTTAATCTCATTTTAACAAAAACAAAGACTAGAGGTATGAAGAGCTTCAGTACCAACCAAAACAACTATCAAAAAGGATGATCAGAAGTCAATATTGCAAATTGCAAAAGCAAAGAACTATGAAACGATTAACTAGTTGCAAAAGTGCTAAAAAAGTAAAATTAAATCTAGAAGTATATAATGGCGTGCTTCAAGATGTTTGAATCCTCTTGCTACTAGTCAATTATTGTAGATGGACAAGTTTAACTCTAAATATCGTGTAGACTTTAAACGACTTTAAAATATTCTAGAGGATTTACCAGCCAGTCTGTCAAAGCTTTTCTGTCTATTTGTCTTGTCTCAGCCACATCTATCATCGAGAACACAATATCCACCTCTTCTTTTATCATGAATCGTCCTAAGTCATACTCATCGATGTACCTGGGACAAAGTGATATTACTAAGGAAAAGAAGAGCCAGATCAAATATATGTAATATAACAGAAATGCAAGAAAAATCATCATCAAAGAGTATCTTCTCTCACTTGCAACCAGGCCGGGCTACATTCCTGAAAACGTGATAGGCAGCAGCTATTGCTTCCTCCTCATTTGTAATCTCCTTATCTCTCTGTTCATTTCCCTCATCATAAATACTTTCATCAAGCCTACCAGAGATAGTGGATAGACCTGAATTAGATATCACATCAACTAACATCTTCAGGGTCCACGCAGAGACCTTGTCTCGCTTCATCTCATGGAGTTTGCTTATATCAATCACCTCTTCCACCTCCTTTTCCTTTCCACCCTTACCTTTCTTTGTTCTCCGGAAACTCAATTGACTAGTGGTGCTGTTAGTTCTTCCTAGCATCTGATTTGACTCCATAACAGGAGGCCCAGATAGGGTCAGCACGATATATTGATGGAAAACTGACTCTTGAATCCTATCAAAGAAAGTATTGACATGAAAAGAGGACGCCAGCATTTTTAGCAGCAAATTTTTCAATAGCCACAAAAGTGAGCCAATGAGCAATGTAACTATAGTCCATGTAATGTAATCCAAAATCTGAGTGGCAAGTCGTGATCGTCTGACTCCTCCTTTGAAAACTAAAATCCAAGTAATGAGAATTAGACTCAACCAAAGAAAAATCTGAGTGCTCTTCTTCAAACCGTGAACAAAATACAACACCTTCTTTCTTAACAAAAAGTTTAGTTCAATCAACAAAACAACAAAATGGATGAACCACCTTGTAAACAACATGCCACTAAAGGTAACCATAACCATCACACACCATTTCCAAATTTCCAAACCCCAAACAGTCCAATCTTGTACCTTTTCAGCAGCCAAGCTAACTATCAAAAACCCAAGAATGCATAGAAAGACTAGCCATTCCATCAAAACCTTCACTTTCACTTTCTTATATCTTAGTTTCTTCCTATCATTCACTTTTTTGTAGATTGCTTCATCCTCATCTACTCCTCCAGCAAAACCTGGTGATGCTATCAGTGGTGTCCTCGGGGTTATTGCTCTCCTAATAGTCTCCTTTGGGGTAGTATTAGTTTCACCGGAGCCCACTTTAGTATTAGGTGAACCCACCGAGTTTTGTTCTTGTCTTGGTAAGCCATTTTCATCAAACATATCACCATCAATCTGTATGGACTGTTCACCAAATCTTGATTTCGATTTGCAGTACACTGAACTTGCACTCGACTTTCGCCTGGTAAGAGTCTTGGTTGTCGGAATCTTGGGAGGCTTGTTGTCATTTGGACTATACTTAACATTGCCAGGTGAAGGATAACTCATGGGTACTGTTTTCTGAGAACCCCTAGGTGAACTAATGGACACACTATCAGGTGCATCAGTTGCAACTTTCAAGTTTTGATCCTTTGAATCATTTGGGAATCCAGTTTTCAAATATTTATCTTCCCCGGATACAGTAAGAATCACTTCATTTGTTGCTTTCTTGCTCTCCATCATGCTTATTTCCCCACTACTTTTTGCTTGACCATTTGCATCCATTGTAACTCTAGGAAATCAAACACCTGCAAAAAGTAACTATGTGCTTGCCATTCAGTAAAATAAATACAGACCGAAAGGAAAAAGTAAAAGACACATCAGCTTCAAGTAATCCCAATTATCTTTTTAGTTGACAACATTGACATTCAAAAAAGTAAACGAAAATAGAAAATGAAGGAAGTGGAGCTGTGGCTCTATGTGATGTGGAGGCTACAACTTCAACTCGTGCCACGCAAACAGGGTCCAACCCATTTCTTTAACCCCCCACCCCCTCCCTTTTCAGAAAGTGAGCGAACCTTTCTGTATAACAGAAAATAAAGAATTTGCTGGAATTTGAATACAGAAATCGGGATTTTGGTTTGGTGTGTGTTGGAGAGGTTGTTGGGCTGTACGCAAGAAAAAGCGAAGCCTAACCATGTAATGTGAACAGATACCAGATTCAACAATGTCCAACAGAAGTTTGAAATTCCTCACTGCAAAGTAGAACGCGCGAAGAAATTAGGCATCTTCACTCAAAATACAACTCACTATTTACTATCATATTCACAATTAGCATTTAATTTGAAAGGAACCCAATTTACTAATTCTTTAAATTAGCTATAAATTACACAAATCACAACAATTATAACCTGCTCAGCTACCTCACTTGCATCCTGTACACACACACACACACACCCCACAAAGAGAAAAAGCAAAGAAACAAAAACACACACCACACACAGAATTACAAGTGGCAACAATCCTGCAGTACTAGCAGTTAACAAGAAGAAATCAAGAAACAACAAATTAGAATTGTTCTAGTCACAGCAAAGATAAAAGGATTATTACCAGAATCAGCAACCAGTGGCTGTGAAAACTCAGAAACATGAAGGGTGTAGTACAGGGTGTAAAAAGAAATTAAAAAAAAAAATAAAGAAACAGCTTTTAGAAAGACACCATAGAACAGCTTGAAAGTTGAAATGCATGTGCAGGAAATAAAGGTAGTTAAAGAGAAAAGAAAAGGAAAAAAAAAAAAACACAATAAAATAATAGTAAGAGATACGAGGAAGACATAACATTACCTTAAAAAGAGCTTGTGATGCCAAGACTTATAGTTTTGTGTGTGTTGTGTGTGAAATCTTGTAAATGAGGACGAAGAATGCCTTGATAAGAACAAACAGGTACGTGGCTGACTATGTTAGTGTGCATGGGGCAGCGAGAATGGCTTTAAGATTTCCTGCTACACAAATTCTTTTTCCAAGAGGACGAAAATGGCCATGGTCCCGGTGCCAAAATATCGTATGCTGATGCCGCGGGGGTATATTTGGTATTTTGGGAAGTGAAAGAATTCTAATAGTAGGAACAACGAAAGGTCGCAACACCGCAGCAGTGGCTTAAGTTTCAAGCACAGCGTCAATTACTTTAATGGTTGTTTTAAACTTAAAAAATTATCACAAAAAGTTTGCTCTTAAATATGAATATTATAAAGCAGTGTTTTTATTTTCTTAATCTGTATATATGTCACTTTATAAAAACCCCCAATTTAGGTGATGGGTTGGGTTTTTGAATGGCCTTGAGAGTACCAACTTTTTATTTTTATTTTTTTAAAACAAAAAGAAAAAAATTGGAGTTCCTACAATGGATCAGGGCAGGAAATTGTTTCCCATAATATACCCCTCTTTATTTTTGTTTCTATGATTTTATATTAGAATTTTAAAGTCAAAAAAAAATCCAATTGCTAATTACATAGATTTATCTTATTATTATTATTATTTTATTGTACTAGATTCTCAATAAAAATGTCTTATTATTATTATTATTATTTTATTGTACTAGATTCTCAATAAAAATGTCTTATTATTATTATTATTATTTTATTGTACTAGATTCTCAATAAAAATGAACTTTTATATAAATATATTACTTATACGGTGATTAGTACAATTATGTTATTATGATATTTGATAATATTTATTTTAACTTATAATTATGTTATTTCAATATTTGCTAATATTTGTTTTGACTTCAAGATTGAAAACAAAATGGTAAAAACGATGCAACGATTAAAATATGATCATTAAAAGGGACATTAATCTTTTCCACTTTCAATTCGAATTTTGGAGGTGTACTTTACCCTTTTCAACAAGAAACTTCTTTCGAAATGTTCGATCATTTAATGTATGTCATTAACTTTATACGTAATGATGCTACTTGTTTCTTATCTTAAGGTCATTCACATGTTTCTTAAGATAACCCCTGTGATGAACACTGGTCCTCTAGCTGAGTGAGTACTCTTTGTTAATATTGATATTGAACCAGCTGCCTTGTATCTAGCATCTCTGGAACAAGATTTATTCGATCAGTGTTCGGACCCATATTAATATGGCCCTTAATTAGTGCAACCTAAGCTTGGGTTAAGATGAGGATGCTTGCTTAGACCTTATAGGGAAAGTCAACTCTGCCTAAAGAAAGGAAACGAATAAATTAGATTATCAATCATAGGGACACATGCATAATTAAAGGAATCATATAAATCCCATTGCATAATAAGAGGAATTGGCCTATGGGGATATAAGCGTCCTTATATAGGAGAGAAAGGACAATCATGGAGGACACAAAAAGCAAGTACTATACACTTACACTAACCCTAGTTCACCAATATAATAGCCCTACTGCATTACAAATTAAAAGGGTCTTGATTTATCTTAAGAGGTAAGTTAAGGTCTTAATTATTGGTTTAGACATCTACAATTTGGCACCCACTCTGGAGCCAAGCTAGGGACAAAAAAGCAAGGAAGAATCCATAACCACGCAGGAGAAAGCTTCTCAACAATCTATAAAGTACTGACACTCCCCGACACGTGTTGAATAAGTGTCCAACATTTTTAATTTTTTTAATTTTTCACGACACTTTCGGACACTCGCCTAACACCTCCAAACACTTTTCTAAATCTTTTTCGATACGTGTCTGGCAAATGCCAACCAATCACTCAATAAAGTGACCTAACACCTCCTATAGACACCACACCATATACATATATGTTGTGTGTGTCTATGGTATGACGTAAGATGTTGAGTGTGTGTCTTTAGGTGAGTAAAATATTAGTTTTTAAGCAATATCTTTTAAATTATATATGGAAATAATTTATAAACATGTTAATTTTGTGACTTTTGATTTCCTTTGACAAACTATATATCAAGTATTTATTGTTGTTTGTTCTTTTATTTATGATCAAAATGATGGCTATTCACCATATATAATACATTTATATATATGTTATACAATGTATCTCAACGTATCGTATCTTAATTTTTTTAAAAAAAACATATTGGAATGTCACATCGTATTGCGTATTATTTCCAAGCTTCTTAGTCAACAATGGCGGCAGCAAACCTTGACCAGGACCTGGAATCGCAAACGGCTGGGTTCGAGTGTGGAACCTTTACGTTAGTCAAGGATAAGAAAAGACTTTGCATGGCATTTCAAAGGAGATGCAACAATTTCCAAACGGAGGACAAATTACACAAAATATTGTCGTCACTCGTTTGGGACGACGCTGTCCATCAGCACATATTGATGTGCACTCCACCTTCTTTACAGGTTATTTGCTATCTAATCATGTAAATAATATTTATCTACCCTCCTCCTTGTAATATACACGCTTCCCCCCCCCCCCCCCCACTAAGTCAAGATATGTGTTATATGTAATTGAGTCATGACTATATATATAAGTCAAGATTGCAGCATGTAGCAATGAGGCAAAAACGGGTAAGAGGATTTTCTTTCTTTCCTTGGATGGCATGGTGATATTTTTGCCAGAGTCGAATATTCCAGCAAGATATACTCGTATGTGAGTCATTTTGAGTTTAGAGGAAGCTTTAATGGTTGACGCGATATGGTCACTTGCTTCACTGCTCTGCTCAATTTTTATTTGTGTATATGTGTGTGTTGGTGTCTGTACGTATATACATCTATATGTATACTGTATGATGATTCTGTAAGTTTGATGATGTAATTAAACCTATTGATAATTTCAATTACTGTGTTCTTAGCTTGGAATTCGAATTGAATGAAACAATCATACTGTATTAGGCAATTTGGAGGTTCTTAAATTTGATTATTTGGATCAATTTTGTGCTACTGAGGTAGTTATGGGTTAATTTCTGGTCGTGCAGAGGGTATTTGATTTTGTAGGATGACATGGTAGTTTATTTGAAAATCAAAAGACAGTATTGCTTATTTTGACTAAAATTTTTCGTAGTTTTTGCTCACTTTATCTATATATTGTGAATTGTAAATTGTTCGTTTATTTGAGAGGGGACTTTTCTTTCAAAATAAAGTATTGAATCATTGAGCGCTATGAGTTGCGTGTCCTAATTCAGATTTTGGATTTGGATTTTGTAATGTGTGTATATATATATGCTCCTATAGAATTCATTAAGCCACTGGCCATGGAATCGGAGCTCTGAGAAATAAGATGCCACATATATGCTATGTTTGTTATAGTCTTCTTTTAAAATACTTATCTTATTGAAATAAAGGTACATCTTATAAGATTTAAGAAATCTTATCACACATCCTATGAAAATTCAAAGCAAAACCATACTTTTTATCTTATAAGAAATAAGCAATCTATCCTATCTTATTTTTTACAAATATAGAATGCATGGTATATGTGATAAGATATCTTAAATCTTATAAGATATCTCCAAATTTCAATAGAATAAGTATCTTAAAATAAGATCATTCCAACACACTAATAGTTTATAATCATGAGGTTTGCTTATCTTGTATGCCATATTATCTACCTACTTAGGCTTGGAACGCATTATCAGTGCCTGGTCCAATTTGGAAAGCAGAGATTGTCTAAAAACTTTTTGCATCTAGGATGTAGTACACGCATAGATATGTGCGTACATGTGTGTTCATCTGTGTGTTTATGTGCATCGATATCTTGATATGATGAATTATTGCTAGAAAATTGCATTTAGTTAATTAATTGCATCTTGTTAGAACGAGTTGGCAGGACAAATGAGAAAGAGATTATTAGGCTTACCCTTGATTGAAGGGTAGAACAGAATATATGTTTTGATATAAATGATTTACATATATTATGAGTATAATATTATTTACTTTATGCGATTCCATGAAATTATGTCTAGTCAATGTTCTAAGTCATTAGCTATCATAGCAGAAGCTAAATAATTGTCCAAAAATTGCAAGACTAGATTATAATTGCGAAACAACTCTAAAGGAGAAAGAATAAAGCAGGTTTGTAGAGACATAACCGTAAGAACTCACGATAGCGACTAGAGTTGAGTGATGGTGGCAGCTTCCAATTACAACCCGGTCATTGAAACCATGTTTCACTAAGTCGAGCACAAACTAGTTTAGCAGAAGCAGAGGAACAATGAACCACGATCTTGAAAGAAAACGAGGATTTGGGATGTAAAAACGAGGAGCTCTAGGCAAAAACCGCCACCAAATTATACATTCCCGCCCTTCAATCTTACATCATGGCTACAACCATTCATATGCAATGGCCCTTCGATTTCAAATCAGAGCTGTGACTATTTATACATTTTAGCCCTTCGATCTCACATTAAGGCTACGACCAATTATAGATTTCATCCCTTCGATCCCACATCAGGGTTGCGACCAATTATACATTCTAACCATTCGATCTTACATCAGAGTTGTGATCATTCATATGCAATGGCCTTTTGATCTCACACCAAGGTCATGACCAATTATATATTCCAATCCTTCAATCCTATATCGGGGCTGCAACCAATTATATATTTCAGTGCTTCGATCTTATACCAAGGCTGTGATCATTCATATGCAATGGCCCTTTGATCTCATATCAAAACCGTGACAAATCATCCATTACAACTCTTCAATCTCATGTCAGGGCCGTGATTTAAAATGACCCTTCAGTCTAACATCAAGACTATAGACTTGCTGAAGGTCCTTTGATTAACATTAGGGCCACACCATATAACGAGGCCTTTCAATTTCACACCAGGGCCGCAAAATAGTAAAGTCCTATGACTTCACATAGAGTATTTCTTTTAGTAGGTCCATGGAACAAATATTAATGAGTAACACGTGATCTAGTTCTAGGCACCACCTCTTACGGATTGGTAAGTGGGGGCCAAATTGTTTGGGCCTATATTAATATGGTCCTTAGTGCAGCCCAAGCTTGGGTTAAGATGAGGATGCTTGCCTAGACCATGTAGGGAAAGTCTACCTTGCCTAAAGAAAGAAGACGAATCAATTAGATTATCAATCATGAGGACACATGCATAATTAACGGACTCATATAAATCCCATTCCATAATCAGAGGAATTAGCCTATAATTGGGTATGTGAGTGTCCTTAAATAGGAGAGGAAGGACGATCATAGAGGACACAAAAAGCAAGTACTATACACTCACATTAACCATAGTTCACCAGCAGTCTTACTTCATTACAAAAGGGTCGTGATCTATCTTAAGTGGTAGGTTAATGTCTTAATTGTAGGTTTAGACATCTACAATCAGACAAAGCATTTGTTGTGGAGTGTAAATCTATGCCTTAAGAGCAACACTAATTTAACCAAAAAAAAAAAAAAATCAGTGACATTGAGCAACAAAAGCACTAAATGGTAAATTAATGATATCATTTTTGCTTCATTGGGTAATGGATTTAAGCCCCTCATTTTGCTTAGGTAGATTGAATCGTGGGTAGCTGACCTATGCTGACTCCCAAAAAAAAAAAAGATAGAGAAATAATTGACCTATGAAAGCAATTAATGACAAATCTCTTATAACATCTATATCCATATATAATATAAAGTAGTATTTTTATTTTTTTGATTTGTGACACGTGTCAACATATCATATATTTTTTTCCTTCTAAAAATGCATATCTTTTAACAGTTGTAGCTCCATCGATTGCAACAATGACTAGTGCATCTAATAAAACAGCTGCTGTTTTATTACCCTGGTAAGTCATTGGCGCAATCGATGGAGCTGCAACCATCAAGAGATATGTCTTTTTTCTCTATCCATGAATTGTCATGCTGCTCAATCATTTTCACCACTAGTCGCAGCCCAGCTAGTGGAATACAGTGGTAAATTTCTCGATGACATTAC
The DNA here is from genome assembly GCA_028554755.1 of Cordia subcordata. Classification (NCBI taxonomy): domain Eukaryota; kingdom Viridiplantae; phylum Streptophyta; class Magnoliopsida; order Boraginales; family Cordiaceae; genus Cordia; species Cordia subcordata. Next base: position 9,707,280 of record JAPTOF010000006.1, on the reverse strand, counting down.
AAGACAGCCAGCAATCTGTTGCTGGCCAGCTTGAGATGCAGAAGGAATGGATGATGCAGATGAAATAAGACCCATAAGAGGTGAAGAACAGGATGAAACTCCAGCCGCAGAAGGTGTAGAAGGTGACAAACCAACACCCGCACGAGGTGTAGCCATTGAAGAATAGAGAGGAGAGCACAATGTAGAAGAGAGAATAGTAGAGAAGTATGAAGCTAAGAGAGAAAAACAGAGAAGAGATGTGGTATTCAAGAGGCCACAATGCAAAGTTAAACAATGACTCCAATGCTTTCGGCTCAGCAGAAATTGACTAGAGAAAATTGAAAAGTTTTTTGTCGTGTTTGCAGCAATAAGGTTAACTGAGAAAAATTGATCTCGAAAAGAATTCCTGAAGAAAAATTTAAAGCTAATGGGAACTGAAAAGATTGTAAAGAAGAGGTAATCCCACTTACCTTGATATCAACTTTGGGTGGAATCTATTGATTATGCTGCTTTTTTTTCTTTATTTAGGGACTCTGTATGGTTTTCCCTCTTCACACATATTTAATTTTCTTCAAGTGAGCCATGTGACCATTTCTATATTTCAAGCATAACATATACTACAAGGTACGTTATAGGCATGGTCATTTTAGGTTTTGAAGCCTTAGCGTTACATTTCAAACAACAATGCTTTAAGTTATAAGGTGATTTCTCAGAAACTTCCTCAAGCCATCTTACCACTGTCAATACAAAAATAATTAATAAATACACTGTAAATAATAAAAATTATTAGATAATTAGAATTACGAGGAACTTGCTCTAACTACAATAGCATTAGATACAGTACTATTCCATGATTTTAAATCGTTTTGTATGTATCAAATGCTGAATCATATTGAAATATCAGTAGAATTACCAAGAGCAGAAGTCCTTTCCATAGAAATAATGTAGGAATTCTTAATCCTTGTGTTTACGCACTCTCCTCTTAATTAAAATGATGTAAAGGAACAATGGATATGATGATGATGGTCTAGAAAAATCGAAAAAAATGTGGTCTTTCTCCAATTCCAAGGAAAAAAAAGGGTCTGTTCGCACATATCACACATACTATGCATCACATTACATACACAGCACAGACATTACGCATACTATGCACTCAATGTGCGAAAAAACTTAGGCAAAGGAAGCCTAAACCCATAAGAGAAGAAGACTGAGCAGATGAAGGAGGAGACACAAGCAAGACTGAGGCCCTTGCACGACCATAAAAGAAGAGGGCGCACAGGAAGAATGGATCATCATAGACCTCCATGCATATACCCATATACCTTCGAAAGAAACTCCCTCCACTGGGCCCTCATCATCGGAAAGGGGTTACGTTTTCAAATTGTTGAATCACTTATCTATAGTAATCATTCTTTATTTTGACATAAGATCCATGTTTATGATTTAAAGTTCTAAAATCATACAGAGATACATAGTTGCTCTACAAAAATTCACCATAAAAGATCTCACACCACAAACAAAATTTCATTCTATTAGATTTTTTTTTTTTTTTAATATCACAACACTTTGTCAATAGACATCGGGCCCGTGCACATCTTTACTAGTATATCATATTTGCCAAAATATCACCATTTGGTTATCTTCCTTGTCATATTTTTTGTAGAGTTTCCCTACAAGTCCTCTTGTGACATAAGTTGAGATACATCGATTGTATTATTAGAAAACTCCTCACCCAATAAATGAATATATACTCTCTTAATGTAATTTAATAGTTGAACTAGAAAAAGGAAAATTGCGTCGATCTTAATTTTATATTCTCAATTATTAAGTCAAAACAAAACTCCACCCAAACCTATAATTACAATTAAATTTATTGATATTAAATAATATATAAAATATAAAACTCATGTGCTAAGTTGCTCAAGTATATTTTGGGATTAGAGAGTAACTCGAGTGGTTTGCACTATTATCTCTAAATTAAAGTGGTGAGTAGGTTCAAATTCCATTGGGTTGGGGGATTCAAAAACAAATAATTATGTAGCAAGGTTGGGCTTTCATTGGGCTCAATTAGCAAAATAATAGTTTCTTATCTTCTTAGATTTCTAGAAGATAGAAAAATTGAAAAGAGATATGGGTCCAAATGAAGTATTTTTAACGGGATTAATTTATTGCTTATTTGACGGTGCTTATTTGGTGCATATAAGTGTCTAAAATAGAAAGTAACTCCCACTAATTCTTAATAAAAAGTGTTTATGAGTACTGAATTTGTACTAGTTTTCTATTAAAAAATACTTATAAACATTACCGATCACCCTTTAAATAAGACATATAAAGTTGTGATCTATCCGTAGATATCAATTTGAAATATGTCAGAAAGAGAAATAACCTTAATTAGCTACTAATTTTGAATTTTCTGTTATGAATACTACTTTGGGTCGTAAAGGGACCAAGGGTTACCCCAAGCCGAGAACTTCTATTGCGATACAACTTGCCCAGGTTAGCCTCCATATAAGTGCTGTGAAATCACGCACTATATAATGTATTTTTTCTTTTTTTTTTTTTTTTGCTATAATTCTTCTCTTTTCTCTTTTATTTAATGACAAAAACTAAATATCATAAAACCTAAAATACAATTCTTCAATTCAATTTGTTCAACAACTCAACAAAGATATCAAATCAAAATCAAATCTCAATTTAATCAAAATGACTGAAGCACCAACGTCCAAAGAAATAGAAAACATCAAATCTGAAGCAATAACATCCAAAAAAATATAAAACATATGTAACTTTGAATTGTGAGTTTTGAACAAAAATATATAAATATGATAAAGTTTTCCATGAACAAACAAAGACTGAATAATGAATAAACAATCTAGTAGTTTCAACCAATTTTAATTACAAACATATATTTTGATGAATAATATACTACTGAACAAATAATAATTACCTATAGAACAAACACTTATAAGACATTGAACAAACAATAATTGCCTATTGAACAAACAATTACAAAACAGTGAACAAACAATAATAGGCTACAGAATAAATAGTTATAGAATACTAAACAAACAGCTATAGATACTGAACAAACAGTTATAAGCTACTAAACAAACAATAATAAATTACTGAATATATACCAATCCTTCAAATACACACACATATAAATATATCATAACCAATTGTCACAAATATGACTAAACAGAGATGTAGAGAGAGAAAGAAAACAGAGATAGAAAAAAGATCTGTACACATTACTCTTTGTGTTTTTTTTTTTTAATAGATGAAGGACCACATAGATGAGGGTGCATCTTATTGAAGGTGCACCTTAAAATTTACCCCCATATAATCAGAAAGCATGTTATCCATTGTGAGCCTTATTAAGTCCTACGGGCGTGACTTATAAGTACATTTGACTTTTTATTTTGAAGAATCAAATTAATTTTACAAATTAATAGTTTATTTGGATTGATTTTTCATAGAAAAGTACTTTTTTCTAAAAATAATTTTAAAAAATTGAAACTTAAAAAACTTCAATTTTAGCTAATTTGAGTTTTTTTTTCCCTCAAAAGATACCTTTTTTCAAAAGTCTAAAAAAGGTGCTTAGAGCAAGCCAATCCAAACAACCCCTTCCTGTTCTTGTATGGGTCCCTATCGGAATGGGTAGGCCCAAGCCTTTCCTCTCCTCCTCTCTCAATAAGACCCTCTTTCCCTTGTCTTGGGACAAAAAAAGTGTATGGTTTTACATCTTAAGACTTTATCCGAGTAAAAGTCAATGAAGTTTTGGGTTTAAATAGAGAAGTTAAAATTTTTTAGCTCTTCATTTATTTTTTTAGGGATGGAGTCTTTAGATTTTTCTTGACAAAAATAATCATCAATACATCATTTAAAAATAAATAAATATAAAATATAACAAAAGTAAATTTTAAAAAAGCCAAAGTTAAAAAATTTTAAAAATACTAAAAATGGAAATAATAAAAAAAACTTTAAATTACTAAAAATAAGAATAATAGGTAATCTAAAGTAAATTTTATAACAAATAGATTTAAAAAATAATTTTATGAACTAGAAAATATTTAAATATAAATAATTTTAAAGTAATAATGTAATTAAATAAAATTTAATGAATAATTAATAATTTATTAATTTTTAGTTTAATTTTAGAAAAGTTACAATTATAATTTCTTTAAGAGGATTTCAAATAAGAAATATGATTGAAATAAAAAATTGACTACAAAAAGCAACAATAATTTATTATTATTAATTTTAAAATATCCTATTAGTAATTTGAAAATCAACAACTATTTTCAAATGGACTAATAAATTCTACTCATTTGGTAAAAGCCTGCTCACACAACGCATTTTTTATTTTTACTAAAAGTCCAATATCAAAGACCTCGTTTATAGAGTAGTGTTTTTCAATTGAAAAACCAAACTAGCCAAACAATGGTAAAGTAATGAAATAATTTGATAAAATAATTTAGACAATTGAGTAGAGATCAAATAATTATACTATCACCTCGCGACCATTAAGGGCTAGTATAGCTTTTCAGTTTGAGAATATCATTTTCGAAGAACGCCTTTTAAAAATGAATTTTTAGATAAAAGGAAATATGTTTGGTTATTTTCATACGAAACGAACTTTTATTAATTAAATGACAGAATGTTTGGTTTTACATTTGAAAATTATAATTAGTTGTCCAAATTACTAAAAGGGCTTTTGAGTTTATAATAAAAACTAATTTACTCTACATGATATAACTAAAAATCTATTGAATTACATTAAAAATAATAAATTATTATTACATTATTAAATATTTAAATTATTATTTTTAATTGAATTGTTATTTGTTTACATTATTAATTTAGTTATTATTTACTATATTTTATTTTTGTTAAATTTAAGATTTTCCAATATTGTTTCATTTTTTAATTATTATATTAATTATTTTATTTATTTTTAATTATAGTTGTAATTAAAAAATATTAATAACAAAAATATTGAGGATCTTTTTGTTTTAAAAAAATTTTAAAACTTCTTTTTGCAAACTAAAAAGGGAGAAGTAAAAAATTTTAATTTCTTCATTTAGGTTTAAAAACTCCATTAACTTTAGACTTAAACTGACTTTCATGATAGAAAACCAAGCACTCTTTTTTTTTTTTCTTAAAATAGATTTTTAAAGTACAAAAGTCAATTTAGTTCTTCAGAACGAAAAGCCAAACTAACTCTATCTATCTTTTCTGGAATTTTAAGGATCAGACGGCCCTAGATTCCATTTCATACTCGGCATCTGAAGTTCCTGATGGCCTTGTTGTTTCATCTATTATAAAAATACTATGTATAATGCGAAAGTAAATAAGTAATTGTTGTGAAATTAATAGAGAATTATAAGGCCACATAAATTAAATAAAAAATAAATAAAGTATTATAAGAGGGAAAAGAACTCTTATTATTTTGATGTGTAAAAAATACAATACTAAGGGCCCTTTTTATAGAAGCAAATACAACAGAAGTTAGATAAGACCAAACTATATAGTTCCAAACCAACTCTATTTCTGTAGAGATAAGGATAACTATATCTTATATGTGATCATTCCTACCATGATGAATATTACATATTTCAGATGCTCGATACATAATTTAAATTAATTATTGTAATACTTTATGAATTAACTCTAGTTTATTAACTCATTCAAACTCGAAATACGAACAAGGTTTCCACTCACTTTGCTAGTATCTATTCGCAAGGCTAATCCGTTTGCCGTTTGAGAGTGTTGTGCAGTTGTTCTTGTGAAAAATTCTATGCTATAGTTGCTTAAGTATGCCAACTATAGATTCAACCTCTTTTCAATTCAAGGAAAGTTAAATACCGATTACAACGTACAATTATTGGGAATGAATCATCCTGCAAAAAAAAAAAAATGCTATTGGGAATGAATCCCATGCAACTATAGATTCAACTTTCAAGCACTAGAAAGTTCTATTCTCTTATTCGTAAGTCACATTTTACAAACTTTAGCAAAGATCACATGCAAATTACGCCAATTATATATCCTCTTTAAGTCATAACCAATGCCGATGTTCGAGAATATGTCTCATAAAAACTTTATTTGGAAAAAAAAATTCAACGGAAAAAAAATTCTAGTGAAGGAAAAATAGTACGCTATTCTTAAAGCGCTTGTAACTACCTCATTAAAAACCTTGCTAGGAAAAAACCTAGGCGAAGGGAAAAAGAATAGAGTGTGCATAATTCTCCCCCTCATGAAGGCAATCAAGAGCAATCCTTAAGTCGTCGCATTCCAATTTTGTGTACTGGTTTCTCCAATGTTGTTGTAAGTAAAGCTTTTGTAAACAAGTCTGCTAAATTTTCACTTAAGCAAACCTGACGAATATCAATCTCACCTTTCTTTTGGAATTCATGTATAAAGAAGAATTTCGGTAAAATATGTTTAGTTCTATCGCCTTTGATGTAGCCTCGTTTGACTTGAGCAATACATACAACATTATCTTCATATAATATAGTAGGGCCTCCTTTGATATTTGGAATGTCGCATTCTCCTTCAATATATTTGAGTTAAAGACCTTAACCATACACATTCTCGGCTTGCCTCATGTAGTGCAAGTAGTTCAGCATGATTTGAGGAAATGGCGGCAATAATTTGCTTTGTTGAACACCAAGAAATAGTAGTACCACCATATGTGAAAAGATACCCAGTTTGAGATCGTCCTTTATGTAGATCAGATAAATATCTAGTATCTGTATACCCAATTAATTCAGGTTGTGTACGCTTTGAATATAATAATCCCATATTCGTTGTTCCACGAAGATAACAAAATATATGTTCAACACCAATCCAATATCTTCGTATTGGTGCAGTACTAAACCTTGCTAATAGATTTACAGCAAATGTAATATTAGGGCGTGTATTATTAGCAAGAAACATCAATGCACCAATGGCATTAAGATATAGTATTTCAGGACCAAGGATTTTTTCATTATCCTCTCGAGGACAAAAAGGGTCCTTTTGTATTTCAAGAGATTGGACGATCATCGGGTTACTCAATGGATGAGCTTTATCCATATTAAATCTCTTCAAAACTTTTTCAGTACAAGTCTTTTAGTGGGCCAAAATTCTACTTGACAAATGTTTGATTTGTACGCCAAGAAAAAATTTATTTTTTCCAAGATCTTTCATCTCACACTCTTTAGTTAAACATGCAGTTACTGTTTTAAGCTCTTCAATAGTTCCTATGATGTTTAAACCATCAACATATTCAGCAATAATAACAAATCTATTTCTTGATTTCTTAATAAAAACATGTGGGCTTATGGGACTATTAACATATCCTTCTTTTAAAAGGCATGTGCTCAAACAGTTGTACCACATTCGTCTATATTGTTTCAACCCATATAAAGATCTTTGCAATTTGATGAAGTACGTTTCCCGGGGATTTGATTTATATGCTTCAAGCATATTTAGTTCTTCAAGAACTTTCATATAAATATTATTATCAAGTGACCTATATAAATATGCTGCCACTACATCTATAAGACGCATATGAAGCCCTTCAGAAATTGCTAGGCTGATTAAATATCTAAATGTAATTGCGTCCACCATAGGAGAATATGTTTCCTCATAATCAATTCTAGGCCTTTGTGAAAATCTTTGCGTTATAAGTCGTGCTTTATATATTTCAATTTCATTGTTTTCATTTCGCTTGCATACAAATACCCACTTGTAGCCTACAGGCTTTATATTTTCAAGTGTTTGGATTATAGGTCCAAAGACTTAATGCTTTGCAAGTGAATTTAATTTAGCCTTAATTGTGTCTTTTCATTTAGGCCAATCATTTCTATATCAACATTCTTGAACAAATTTTGGTTCAAGATCCTCGCTTTCATTAATTAATTCAGTAGCTACTGCATATGCAAAATTTTCATCAATAATAATCTCATTTCGGTTCGATCTTTTTCCTGTAGAGATATAATTAATTGAGATCTATTCATTTTCAATATTGTCGCTATTCACCTCATGCTCGGATAGTTGATATTCTGTTGAAGTTGCCTTTTGAGCTATTTGTGCAACATCTACAGGATTATCAAAAACCTCAAAAACACCATCTTTCTTATTTAGCTCCCTTCTTTTTCGAGGATTTTTATCTTTGGACCCAATTAATCTACCACGCTTTTGGTATGTTATAGACTCATGTGCTAGAGTATTAGAAGATTGCTCTATTGGAATATCTATTCTAGCGGGAGCATTTAAAGCTGGAACATGTGACTTAGTCACTCTCTTTGTACCAACGAATATATCTGGCAATTGGTGAGCAATTTTTTGCAAATGAATAATTTTCTTGACTTATAATTTAGATTGGTTTGTGCGAGGATCAAAATGATTCATAAATGATGCATTCTATATAATTTCCTGCTTTTTAGCTTTTTCTTTTCTCCTTCTAATACTGGGAATATTGTTTTATCAAATTGGCAATTAACAATGCGTGCTATTAAAAGATCTCCAGTTAAAGGTTCAAGATATTTAACAATCGATGAAGATTTAAAGCCAACAGATATTCCTAGCCTTCTTTGTGGTTCTATTTTTGTGTGCTGTAATAGAGCAATTGGAACATATAACACACAACCAAAAATTTTTAAATGTGATATATTGGGTTTTTGACCAGGAACCAATTGTAAATAAGAGTATTTATAATAAGCAGTTGGTCTCATTTGAACAAATACTGCAACATGTAATATGGCATGTCCCTAAGCAGGACTAGACAACTTAGTTCTCATAAATAAAGGTCTAGCAATTAGCTACAATCGTTTAATAAAAGACTCAGCTAGACCATTTTAAGTATGTGCGTAAACCACAAGATGCTCAACTATAATCCCAATAGACATGCAATAATCATTAAAAGATTGGAATATAAATTCTCCTGCATTATCAATACGAATTTTCTTGATTGTATAATCCGAAAATTGTGTACATAAGGGCAAGAAGTCTTGCAAATGCCACATTTCGAGTGGATAATAAGGAGACATGTGACCAACGTGTGAAGGCATCTATTAATATCATAAAATATCGAAATGGTCTACATGATGGAGAAATTGGCCTATATATGCCCCTTTGAATTCTTTCTCAAAATACAGGATGTTTAACATCAATTTTAGTTGGGGAAGGCCTTATAATTAATTTCTCTTGAGCACAAGTAGCACATAAATATTCACTAGATGACAAGATTTTTTGGTTTTTAATGGGTGCCCACGGGAGTTTTCAATGATTCTTCTTATCATATTGGCACCTGGATGTCTAAGGCGATCGTGCTAAAGGTTAAAACTCTTTGGATCAAATACCTTCTCATTTACCGCAACATGTGATTCCACAGGATTTATATGTGAATAACATAATCTAGAAGATAATGCTGACAATTTTTCTAATATGTGCTTTTTGCCAGATTCAAGCGATGTAATATAGAGATATTCTTTATCACTTTCCTTCATGGTTTCAATATGATAACCATTTTCTGAATATCTTTAAAACTTAGTAGATTTCTTTGTGATCTACTTGAATATAAGACATTGCTTATTATGATTTTTGTTCCTCTAGGAAAAACAACACATGCTTTTCCAAATCTTTCAATTAGCTTAGCAGTACCAGATATGGTATTCACATTTACTTCAGCTAAATTTAATTGGGAGAAATATGTTTTATTTTTTTAGGATAGTGTGTGTTATAACACTATCTGCCAAGCACCTTTCTCCACCATTGATATCATGCAAGTCCATATTTCGTCAAAAAAAATAAAAATAAAACAAACATAATATATATAAAAGCATTCACATAAAACTAAAATTGTCCATTTTGACCATGACAAGAAAAATGTCTATAAATAAATAAATTAACTTGAACTAAATAAAGCTAATCTAAAACTAATGTAAGAGATCAAAGTTCTTATGAATGAGTGCATGAAAATCAATCCAGATGGACATTTCCATCATGAATAAATGTTTAATATTGCCAGTAGGGTCCTTGAAAAAATCGGACCAATCCAAATATGTATAGTTAGCTTGATTTTCAGCAAGAATTGTTTCAGCATACTTTTTCTCATCATTCAACAAAGCTTGGTAAAGATCCACAAAATGTTTAGAGATACAGCAATTGCGATACTGATCCCTTTCATGCCACATCTATTGCAGACATTATCTGTATGCTGGAACGATTTATTTTGTGGATTATCTCCTTTGTTGTGGTTTCTTTGCCTCTTGAAATTTGATTTATTTGGTCCATTATTTTGGCCACGATTTTGACCACGACTACGATCACGACCATGACCACGTCTATGACCATGTTTACGACCATAATTGTTTGATGATGTAGCGTTCACCTCAGGGGACGCAACTCCATTCACTTTAGGGAATGGTTTTGAGCCAATTGGTTGTGTTTGATGATTTTTCATCAAGAGCTCATTATTTTGTTCAACAACAAGAAGACATAAAACTAGCTCAGAATATTTTTTAAAACCACATTCTTTATATTGTTGTTGTAAGAGCATATTTGATGCATGAAAAGTAAAGAATGTCTTTTCTAACATGTCTTTATCAGTGATCTTTTCTCTGCATAATTTCAATTGCAAATTTGTTAGCTAAATATTCATTATTGATTTTGATGATGAAAATATATATATGAATTATTTAACTAAATAGCTTCTTGTGAAAATGAGATGTCATCAATATGAAGCTTGGAAAGATATGAAGATGTGCAAAAGGGTTATTTGAAGAAGAGAAAAGATGAGAAGGCATAAGGAGGAGAAGAGAAGACATAAGGGGTACCGGATTTATTTTTCTTCTTCCTCTTTTTGTGAAATGCCTATATATTGTGTGGACTTGGCTCAAAATATTTTTCTTTGTCATTGAAAAAATTTTCAAGTCTTACACTTTTAAAAATAACATATGCACAAATGTATTTGAATGCACACATTGAGATAAAATAAGTTTTTGGGGTGTTTTTATTCACAACATGCATTTACATAGTTATTCAAAATAACTTGGAGTTGTGAAAATGCACTTGAATTTGTTTTTCTGCAAAATCTGGCTTTACTTCACATTCAAGTGGCGGACCCCGGATCGGCCGGTGACACAGGTGGTCGCCCGGCCTAATCAGAGAGGTGAAGGGAAAAGCCGGACCCCCTAGCCGGGCGACCGGCGAAGGCGTCCGGCCTCGCCAGAGAAGGAGAAGGGCAAGCCAGACGACCAAGCGGTCGGCCGTGACGAGTTGTAATAAATGCACTAGCCGTTTATTACCGTTACGCTGAAAATCTTCATCCTTCTTCTCCTACCAAATCCCTAACCCCCAAATCTCTTTAAATACTCATTCAAATACACTTTCTAAACATCAATTGAAGTGTGCAAAAGTGTTTATCATCATTCAATCCATCTTTGAGCCATTCTTGCAATATATTTGAGCTTTCAAGAGCTTGTTCTTTCTCTTCTTAAGGAAGATTTCAGATTCAATCTCTTTTCAATCTTGAGTATATACACACTTTGAGAGCTTTAATCATTGTGAGATATATCCATTTAAGCTTGTAAAGTGTGAGGAAATCCTATAGAGAGAATCTCTTGGGTTCTTTGAAGTAAGACTTCAAAGAGGTTGTAAAGAACTTGGTTTGTGCTTCACCAAGTTTTGAACAAGCATTTTAGTGGAGATCTTTGAAGTCCTAAGAGGAGATTCCTTGGGCGGTGGACGTAGGCTTGGCCGAACCACCTTAAAATCATTTGTCTCTCTGCATCTCTATTTTTATTGTTCTTACCTTGCTTATCTTGTGTTTGATATATTGCTTGTTAGAAGTTGTAAATTTTCTGAAAATTAAAAAAAAAACGAAAATTAGTATTAATATCTTAATTCACCCCCTCCCCCTCTTAAGATATTTGCACCCACAAAAGTAATGCTAAAAAATGAAGTAATTCTAAAAATGACGGAGTTATACTCACTTACAGCCTTTAAAATCTTGCAATCGCAAGTGAATCCATTCATGGCGAGCTTTAAGATGGATCACTGATTTATGGTAGTCAAATCTTTCCTTCAAATTTTGCCAGAGAACTTGTAAATCCTTTACGGTAAGATATTCAGCTTTAAACCCTTCATGGAGAAGGTGACGAAGGAGTATTAATGCTTTAGCGCGATCTTGTAAGGATGCATCATTTCCTTCTTTAGTTGTATCTCCAAGTTGCTCGGCATTCAGATGTACTTCGGCATTAGAGATTCATGATAAATAATTATTACCAGAAATATCAAGGACAACAAATTCAAGCTTTGTGAGATTCGGTGTCATAAATCTAAAATGTATCAAATTAAATATGCATTAGTTCATATAATGGAGTGTAAATTAGCAAATTACATTGCCTATTAAATTATGAAGGTATAATAAATCTATCCTATCTATTATTCGTAATGCTCGATATGACCTCAATTAAAGACATGTCCATTACTTCAGCAATCATAATCCCAAGAACTTAATTGATATATCAAATTCTTTTACTTGTCCATGAAACTATTAGATCTGATCGAGTAATACATGGTCATGGAATTAATTTACAACATCTACACGTATGAGTTATGATTGCATGTAAATTCCTTCATTCCATATATTTTTTAAACTGAAAACATATTTTTGATATTGATTCCAAAGACAACTTTTATTATAAAATATTAAAGATAAATTAAGGAAATTACCTTGAATCAGGAAGTCTTTCCTCTAAACCAAGAGCTTTGTGCTGATAACGTGTTGTGAAACTAATCAAGAATTAAGTGGCTACAGAAATTAAATAGAGAAGAGAGAAAATATTATAAGAGGAAGAAGAACTCTTATTATTTTGATGCGTAGAAAATACAATGCCAAGAGCTCTGTTTATAGGGGCAAATACAGTAGAAGTTAGATAAGACCAAAGTATATTGTTCCAAACCAACTCTATATCTGTTGAGATGAGGATAACTATATCTCATATGTGAAAACTCCTACCATGATGAATATCCACACATATGTATAATTTCATAACTGTAATGATATAACTAGGTTTTATAGAATAATTTAGGTAATTGAGTATATTGAATTTTAACAATTATACTATCACTTCAGCTATTAAATCTTTTCTAATATTGTATGGTGCCGCTAAGATGGCACCAAAATTCCATTTTACCAATTGATGACAGAACATGAAACCATTCTGTTTCAATAGAGGTACGAGAAAGGGTTGGGGGCAATGAAGTAGGTGAAGTGGTTAGATTTTGCGAGTTGTTCCAACCACTGTTGGATGTGATTCCAAGAGTCGAACGAGAATGAATACCACACAGAAGAGTCAAGACCAGGCTTCCTAATGGAATGTTTAACCAATCCATTTTGGATCGATTGAATTGATATGGAAGTTGTAACATGGGAAAACCACGGAAAATACGACTTATTTGAATAACCTAATAGAGAAAGATTTTGTGACATGAACGCCCAGCCCAACTCGGTCGGTCGGTTGGCCCACCTAACAGATGATGACACTCTCGATCGATTTGATTAAATTTATAAAGTCTTTCTCACTATTTAGAACAGTGGAGCTTTCGATCAAGATCTTCTCGTTTCCCTCGTTTGGGCTCTCGCTCGAATTGGAACCTTTATGCGTTGGTAGGCTTTCAACTCAATCTAACAGCCAACCTATCGGGTGCCAATAAAACAGAAAATTTGCTCACGGGTTCCAATCTTGTCATCCCTACCTAGTCTTCTCCTCTGGGCAATAACGACAGAGAGACAGATAGAGAGGGGACTCTTTCCTGCTAACTCCTAGGATGAGAAGTAGGTCCCCTTTGGTAGGAAGAGTTCCAGCCTTTGTTGCCCCTCGGTAAAGTGAGTCTACTTAGCGAACTGGCAGGATGTGGAGATCAATTGATCAATATGAATCTTGAGAGTGGATGGTTGATCGCTGGCAAGACCGGGGAAAGAACCTAATAAGACCCTGTATGAAGCTCGGGTGCTTCATGTAGAGAGAGACCGAAGCCAGTCTAGTTTACTTCATGATGCCAAGACTTACACGCCCCAGGGAAATTGGATTTTCCCATGCTAGATCGCATGACGTCCCTCATAGAAGTTACCCCTTTTTTATGTAAGTGTAAGAAAAGAATTTCATTGCCTTTTTCCAAATCAAAGAATTAGTATACCAATTATGTCTACTCGATGGGGGCAACAAGGGTTCGACGAGAAAGAGCTATGAAAGAAGATAGTAGTTGCTTTCATTTCTTGGATTCCACTTCTTTATGTGCATAGGAAAAAGGAGTTCGTCGGGAAGTACAACATGAACTAATAAAGAAAAGGTTATGGCTGCCGCTATGACTCCAGTATCCCTTTACCAGGAGATAGTTTGCCCCATTATAAAAACTCTTGGGAGTCTTTTTCGCCAAACAACAGGCTAAGGGGCAATCACCCAAGCAATTGATTCGATTTTACAAAGATCTTTCTATCCAACAAATTCACCAGCGGTTCAGATCTAATAAGCGGAGGGAAGTCTTAATTCAAAAAGGTGTCTGCACCGGAACTTCTTCATAAAGGGGGGAGTTGAAGCTATACATATCAAAAATTCATCTTGGTTGATGAATGGGCATCTCTGAGACATCTGAAATTTCTTATGTCCATTCCATACTAGTTGTTTTATCTATTATAAAAATAAAATGTGTGTGTGTATATATATATATATATATATATATCTCATTTTGTTTAGAACTCTCTCGGTCACCACAAAAAATTTTAGATTTGAGACGAAAATTTTCTATCTCAAATTTTTCATCTCAAATCTACCAATTTCAAATAGTAGATACTCTTATGCTCTGGTTTGGTATATCTTACAATAAGATACTTTTTTATATCAAAAAATATAGTTGATTTTGAGTATATAATATACTTGTGATAAGATATTTTATTTTCATAATTGTAAAAAATAAGATAGGGATAGATTGTTGATATAAAGTATGGGGTGTTTTGAGTTTTAATAGTATGAATGTCACATGATGTCTTAAATCTTATAAGATATCTTTTCATTTCTATAGGATAAATATTCTAAAATAAGATCATTTCAAATAGACTATTAATCTCTAGTGTTTCAGAAGACCTTGTGTAAGCCCATAAACGTGTAAAGGTTTGTTTGGATTAAATTTTGATTTAAACTCATTTCTTTTTTATAATTTTTGAGGAAAAAAATGTTTTTTTGAAGTTAAAATTTTTAACTTTTGATAAAAGTTAAAACTTAGAATCCCCTTGACAACTTAATAAATTATTTATTGCAAAAAAGATGTACTATTTAAAAAAATATATACTTTTACAAGGAAGAAAAAAAAACCAAGTAAAAGGGTGTTCAGCTTTGCTTATTTTGGTTATAAGCACCTAGAAAAAAATACTCGTTCACGTACTTTTTATTATTTAAGTACTTATAGGCACCAAATAAGCAAAGCCAAACACTCACTAAGATTATTCATGGTTCAAATTTAGACAGATTTTACAAACACTCCACCATAGCCCTAGCACTTAATCACTACGGTGTTATGTGACAATGCTAGGTGCTAAATGCCCTTCCAAGTTGGCTTACCTTTCTTTTTAATTTCCACCCACTGAACTATATATGCATTTAAAGAATACTAGAAAAACCATGATCATTGGTCTTTGATAAAATACCATGTATAATCCAGTCCTATGTTTTATATCACATCTTTCCTATGTTTGCTTTCGGAGTGCTCCTTTTCATTTTCCTTTTATTTATGATGGGGAGTTCCTTCGGAAATTAAGTAAGGCGAAACACACGGCTATGTTTAAAAATGGTATGGTCCAAATTATTCATGCATTAAACCTATTAAAATCATTTCTTGTAGTGGTAACAAGACAATTTTTTTTTTTTTGGGTGTAATTCAAACCCGGGAACCTTGGGCATCAAATCTTTTCAATTTATGACACTGGTTGAGCTGTAGCACTGCTTTCTTAGTTCAGTAGTGATCCTTAATTTACTCATTGGCAGTTGCAACATTATGATGGTGTTGATCAGAGGTCCCTTGTATCATATTTCCTGTAACAAATCGTAACTACGTATTCAGGGTGACCCCAAGAATTTGTCACTGGAGGTCCAGATTTATTTATGTACTTAAATATAAATTATTTTAGAGATAGTTATAAATAAAATTACAAGTCTTTCTCTCTTTAAAGTGATAGAAAAACCAATAAATATTTGGCAATAATCATAACAATTACTTAAGGTTGGTAATATTACATATCTAAAATATAAACAATTAATTATTGTAAAGAAAATACAATAAGCACAATATAGGATTGTATACAAGAATTTACAGTATAAAATTCAAATACATAATTGATAGCAGAAGTACGTACTTGTTTAAGCCATTATTGTTGAAGAAAACTGTTAACCAATTTAGGTTAGAATTTTCCCCTCCCTACTCTTACTCAAGATGTCTATGGGACAAACTATTAGAGTTAGAGGGGACCTAGCCCTACTTATAACAAATTCTGACAGGCCCACACATAAGAGGTTTTATCAGAATGTATGAGCTTATGCACAATAAAAACTTATGAGATGGGTTTAAACCAATATGATCACAGAACTAACTTGTAAACCAGATATTCAGTCTATTTTATAAAACCAAAAGTAATTAACAACAGTCTATTTTAAAGAGAAATTTTCAACAAATGCTATTTAATAAAACAATATAAAATTATGTAAAGAAAAGTTTGTTGATTCAATAGGTGAAATTAAATTCTTCTCGGCTTTAAAAAATTATCTAGCCTATAAAATAAATAAATTATATATAAAGAAATTCCCTAAATAAATTCTCTGTGAAAAGCTATCCAAAATTTATGAAGTTTCTTAAATTTATCTTGTAAGACTAACTAGTAAAATAAATATATTAAGCATTACTGAAATTTATCCTCTAAAATTTTTTATTTATTATAAAATTTCACTAAAATATCATTTGCAGAGGAAAAAATGTATACTAAAAAAGCCATTAGGAGAAGAAGCTCAAGTAAAAGAAAAAGAAAGAAAAAAATTTAGGGGGGCCATGAGGAAAAACTTAAAAAATGTTACATATACATTTATACATATATATATATATATATATCTATGTATGTATACGTATACATACATACATATATATATATGTATATGTATATATATATATATATATGTATGTCCCCCTTGGTTCCGTCCCTGTGCGTATTGCATGTGCTTGGAATAGAAGAAGCTGCAGAAATTATTGGAACAGTAATTTCAGTTCAACTTCTAGCTGAAATCTCATGTCGGAGTAATTAACACTGCCAAGAGATGGAGACGAAAAATTTATTGCTTTTGATTGCTATATATGGTGGTCTTCTCTTTGTGGATAAATACATTTGGGTACATATGGATTATGTAGATTATACACCTTCGAGCGTTGTACAATAGTCAGAGGAGTTAGACGGGGAAAAAATATTTAAGCCCTGGGTCGCGGCTCTTTTATTTGCCCATCATCATCCTGGTTGTTTCTAGACATTGATATTTATATAAAGTCATGATTATGGGGTGTAGTATTATTTATCTATATCGTGTTAGATGACCCAAATTAAGAGAATTTAAAGAGATAAAAGAAAAATAAAATGAAGTTAAATTTTTTAATACATGATTGAGATTGGTTTTGTGATACAGATGATCAATAAATTCTTATACAGTCAATCACTTAGCTTGAAGACTTTAACAATTAGAAGAAGATCTTAATTCTATTGTACACACTGGGATAAAGTGCCTAATAGAGGATGGCTTAAGATTTGTGGATGTGGCTTCTTCGCACCTTGTATTAACAAATATTTTGTGGACCAAACTGTTAAGATTATTTTAATTTATTTTAATATTAAAGCAATTCCCTTGTCCTTCCTCGCAAATTTTCCTTCAAACCACACTTTTCTTATTTTGTTTGAATTACAAATAGCACAGATGAGATTGGGATAAAAAGAATAAAATTGGTGAAATTTTCAAAATTTCTTTTCCAAAATACTAAATCTAGATATTATCAAGAAAGTGGATATATATCTTAATATTTGTTAATTGTCACTAGATGACTAGTCTAAAATAATTGATTAGTCTATTAATCGCTTGGGTTGATATGGGATATCAATTATGACTCTTATTGAGAAAAATCATATTACAGAAAGTTAACTATATGCACTAGAAATCCATATTATGACATCTCTCCTTAATCTATTATTAATTATGTTGTACATTATAATGATATTTAAATTCTTGTCAAATACATAAGAAAAGTATGGACTCCGATGATGTTTTATTAATCGTCAGCTATAATGATTGACCAAAATTTCATCTCGAACAAGTCATTGAAGCTTAAATGAATGTGATAACGTTGGGTATATAAATCATATATATGGACAAGACGTTGACATGTCATATTCTTTCTCCTTCCAATGAAATGATAATATTCATGGGATCTTCATTCTATAGGTTAAAGAAAATCAGAAAATCAAAAATCCAAAATGAAGTAACAATTAATAGCAACAAACAAACACTTTACCACGTACCAGAAGCCAATCAAAGTATTAGGCCCATACGTACTTTGCCGACAAAAGTACCCAACCACGATTCGGCTCCACGTATTTACGTAATTAAATGCATCAAAGTTCCGAAAACCCTAGCTAATTGTGTGTTTTTCTCAACGTTCAAAAAGTTTTCTTCTAGTTACGATATTGACTACTTATAAAACAAAAAAGAAAATTAAAAGAACGTTTCATCTACTTAATTTATTGCAGAAAATAGTTGTTTTTCTTTTTTAAATTACGATGACCACCAATGAAACAAAAGAAAAACATGTTTTTGTTGGTCGGAAAAAAAGAAAAAAAGAAAAACATATTTCATATGTGTTTGTTTTGTATAATGGCTCATATTTTGCATCATCCACTTCGCCTGGGATTATATGCTGAGGTGGAGATTCATTGACCCTAATAAAAATAATAAATTAATTAAGTATTTATTTTATATAATTAATTTTATGATTCAATTCAACGTTGTTGCGTCCTATTATAGTAGGAGCTAAGTCCATTAGTATCTACTTGTGCAACTTTTGGCGGACCACATACCGGCAAGTTGCACCCAACCCAACTTTCTCGTATTTATATTGATGTTTGTATTAAATGTTCTTTTGTTCTTGACTCAAAATTAAAATAAAGAGGATAAAAAAATATTTTTTGTATTTTATCATAAATATTAACTGATTTGAAATTATAAGAAAGTATTGTATATTTATGACAAATCACAAGGTCGACAGCTGTATCTCCTCCCATACAGTTGTTTTCTCTTGCCCAGCTACGTCAATTATTGAACATATATATTATGTTGTCCTGCAGTTGGTCTTTCAATTTGATTATGTTGTCCTGCAGTTGGTCGTTCAATTTGATTGAACATATTATGTTGTACTAGTTATTGTAGCCAAGTGAAGGTCGTAATAACGGGTTTAGATGTATTATAAATGAAGGAATTTTCTTAGTGGTGATTATATTGTATAATTATTTAATCATAAACATAACATTAGTTCACCATTGTCTATTGAATCGTATGTGTCACTACTAGAAAAAGCCATGCAATGAAGTATTGTAGCATGGATATATATAGGGTTATTTTGAATTGATTTTTTTTCATAAAAAGTATTCTTTTTATTAAAATATATATCTTTTATACATTATTAGTATTTGAATGGAGTTTAAAAAAAACTAAAACTATGTACAAATTCAACTTTTTTCAAAAATTAGAAAGCTTATCTTATCAAAAAAGTAATTTTTTTAAAAAGTTATATATAAAAAATGTACTTAAAAAAAAATCAATTTAAATGAGCCTAGAGTCAAAGCACAGCAAGATAAAGAAAATGGTCGTAAGAAGGCATGTTCCCCAGCAACATCGTCTCCAGACAAATCGATCCAGAGACATTTATTCTTTTGCCCTCTTTTGTGTCTCCCGGTCATAATCATTCATCAAAGTTAAAAATAGAAAATTGGGAGAAATTTTGGAAACCTATATACTAAACAACTGAACTTTTGCTGCATCTTTTACTAGGGATTCAGAGATTAATTTAAGTAGTTAAAATCACCTTTCTTATGAATTAATAAAATACAATGTTAAAGCCTGTCAATTTTTAAGTTTCAAAACATGGTACCTTAAAATAGAGAACTGATATACATTGTGGGTTTAGCTGATTAGTTGCCTAGCGGAAAAAAAAAATAAAAAATTGTGGGTTTAGCTGATTGGGAGTGTTTCACAGTTTTTTCTAGTTCAATTTCTCCTTAAGAAGTTGGCCAGAAATTTGATTAATAATTCAACTTGACCCTGCAATCCACGCATGCGTCCACAAAAAGGAATGCACAAGTCAAATACGCAAAGTTTGAAACAAAACGAGGCATAAAAGCGAAAGCTCTTGCTTTGTCTACTCTTGAGGGCGCAGATGTGACTTCCCTTCAATTTGATCTTGACCGACTCACATTGTGGTTCTCATTTATTTTCCTCTGTTTCATCAAAAACTGACTTACCAACTTGAATCCGTCCCAATCACCTCACTCTCTTCTTTTTCAGCTCCTGTACCTGTTCACCCCCACCTTTTTTCTTGTTTCTCTTTTTGCTTTTTTTGGCCAAAATATAATTCAAAGTCCCGAATAGAATTACACTTGTATATCCATTTTTTTACATATGTATCCTCTTTATATAGCAGTCTACCTACCAAATACAACACTAACAACAATTAATGATAACTACTTAAATCTCTCCTAATTAATTTACAATAATCAATTATACACAATAGGGAAGATACACAAGAATAATATCTCCAACATAATAATATCGTCAACGCTTTTAATTCCTTCTTTTGGGCCGTTATTGATTGATTTCTTTCCCATGGAAAAGTAAATTTATTTTTCAAAAGTTATTTGAATTGAAATTTGAAGAAAAAAGCTCATGTCAGACTTTATTGTAAGCAAAAATTTAAACTTGAAAAAAGACACACTTTTTGTAAAAAAATACAGAATAAATACTTCTTTTTTTTTTAATTAAGGCAATCCAAATCGGACCTTTATCAAGGACCTATTAAGGTCGCAAACTTCACTTAGACTCTACTTGATGTAGTTGTGAAATTTCAACTTTTAAGCTATTGAAGTTGAATTTTTAATAGTAAAGTTTTGGATAAAAGTGTTGCTGAGTAAAAGCCGTTGATTGTTTGGCATTTTATACTAATAGTAAAACTTTCAATTGTTTTGAATATAATATTAAACTTTGAAAAATATGGAGTACTGTTTTTGAGAAAACACGAAGGAATATAATTCTTAACAAAATGTAAAAATAATTTTTCAAAAGCTTATTTTGAAAAACTCCAATTTGGAGCCTCTGGGTTTTTAACTACTTTTAGCTTCAATTTTTACGTAAAAGCTCTTTTAAAAATAGAACAACATTCAGCAACACGAGTATGGAAATGAGACATGTCTAGCGAAAGAGTATATATGCAACAGCTCGATAACTTGGTCCAAATATGTTGAACGAGGCCACAGTCTCGCTCAAAGCCAAACAATATGCCAAGACTATAGAACTGATTACAATCAAACCAACAAATATTAGAATCTTGACAAATAGCTTTCTCTAAATGGGTAAGCTACTAAATATCAGTAGTATGATTGTGCATACAACCAGAAATGCGAAGGTGTTCACAGCAACAAAGATGCCATACATATCAGGATCTTTCATGGCCAATATGGAGTAGTCTACTATCATTCGTAGTTTAGAACTAGGCTTTAATGACTCTTGTCAAAAACCACTTGCAGGTTGGATAATAGTAGCAAAAGCAATAATGCTATCACAGGAGCTACAATCATCAGCTGATATATCTTTGTCTTTATTCAAACTATTTAAGTATAATACAATAAAAATTAATCATCATTAGACTAAAAATATAGTATTGTCATTTTAACACCCTTTAGCAATACCTATAAAAAGACTTTTAATTAATAGTACTGTCATATACAAAATAAGTATTTTCCATCATTAACAGTATTGTCAAACACATATCACTATGCACCACATCATACACTACGCACATTATGCACACACACTCGCTACCCGCATTGTGCACATACACTGTATGCACATTATTAACTAACACTAAATAGCAAAATTCAAATAAAGAAAAGAATAGCAATAACGTAAAGGAAAATGCTCATCATCGATCAACTAACACAATAAACACAATGCATTACCAATTCCTTCCCTCCCAAAATCAACCCTTACAAGATCAATAAGAAAGTTAGGCTAATTTACAATCTAGTTATAGAGAATTTTTTCTCAGTTTAATGCAGTCGTAGAAACCACATTGCAAAAAGGAAGTGCAGCGAGACCATCGGCGAACTAGTAGAGGTTTGGGATGCCTCTGAAGCACCACCACTCACAGAATCACCTTCTGTCACAAAGGCCGAGCGATGATCCTTCTTCTTCGAATCTTCACGCCGCTCAGGTATCTTCTATGCCAGACCATATATTTTCAACCACGCCACTACCTTGTCCATCCCAAGATGTCCGTAACTCCTCTACTGTGGCCACTTTGACTTTGGAATACCCATCAGATACGAGCGTGTTCAAACGCCTAGACCTTCTGCTCCGACAATTTGAGAAACTTATCTCTTCTTCGGATCAACAACATATGAAGGATCGCTCACGCTTCCTTATTAGCACCCCTCTTCGGCTTCTTTGTTTTACAACTCCAATCTTCTGCTGACGGTTTTTACCCTGTAGGTAACTTTTATATCGTGTAAAGCCAAGCGCAAGTACCGGCAAGTGAAAGAACACTTAAAGGGAGCTACGGTTGAAATTCTTAAGCTCCAAACTTCCTTGGAAGAAAATAAAGCGAAGCTACAGAACGCGAAGAGTGAGAAGGAGCAAGAAAATGCGGCCAAAGAAGTTGGCGAGAATAAGGTCAAGAATCTGGAGAGCTGGAAGGCAACAGCTGAGGATGAGCTTGCCTTTCTACGAAACAAGACGGAGTAGGCCCAGAAGACTACTCAAGATCTCCAAGGTTCTCTGAGTGATGTTGACAGGTCTCTCAACGTTGCTGAAGGGTAGATCTCGTATTGGAAGAAGCATTGCACTGCAATTAAGGATAAGGCAACTTTAGATACCATGGAGCAACTATTCAAAGATCACGATGCTAGGCATGATAAATATTGGGACAAGGATAAGGTGTACAGGGCTTATGCTGAGCTAAACAATACCTTATAGAAAAAAGCCACTGGCGAAGTTGATCCCCTTTCACTGGGGAACGGTCAGTTAGGAACGGAGTTAGATGGTGAGGACACTGCAAAGGTTTGTGATACCACGGGAAGTTAGGATGCTGCAAGTCCATTTTTGTTGCAAATAATTGAGTAAAGGATTTATATCATGTGTGGTGGTCTTCTCTTTGTGGATAAATAAATTTGGGTACATGCATTATGTAGATAAGACATCTTCACATGTTGTACAATGGTTATGTGAGAGTAGTTAGACAGGGGGAAAAATATTTAAGCCCTGCGTCACGTCTCATATATTTGCCTATCATCATTCTGGTTGTTTCCTGACATTAATATATACACATTTGCATATACATACACACACATATATATATAAAGTCATGATTACAGGGTGTAGTATTATTTATCTATATTGTGTTAGTTGACTGAAATTGAGATAATATAAAGAGAAAAGAAAAATAAAATGAAACGAAAATTTTAAAATACATAATTGAGATTTTGTTTGCGATACAGATGATCAGTAAATTTTTATACAGTTAATCACTTAGCTTGAAGACTTTAACAATTAGAAGAAGATTTTGATTCTGTTGTGCACATTGGGATAAAGTGCCTAATAAAGAATGGCTTATGATTTATGGATATGGCTTCTATGCACCTTGTATTAACAAATATTTTGTGCACCAAACTGTTAAGATTATTTTAATTTGTTTTAATATTAAAGAAATTCCCTCACCCTTCCTCGCAAATTTTACTTCAAACTATACTTTTCTTATTTTGTTTGAATTACAAATAACACAGATGAGATTGGGATAAAAATAAAATAAAATTGGGGAAAATTTCAAAACTACTTTTCCAAATAGTAAATCTAGATATTATTAAGAAAGTGGATATATATCTTAACATTTGTTAATTGTCATTGCATGACTAGTGTAAAATAATTGATTAGTCAATTAATCGCATGGGTTGATGTGGGATATCAATTATGACTCTTATTAAAAAAAGATCAATAGTATGATTTCGCATATGGCCAGAAATACGGAGGCGTTCACAGCGACAAAGATGCTATATATATATATATATCAGGATCTTTCGTTGCCATATGGAGTAGTCTGCTATCATTCGCAGCTCAGAACCAGGCTTTAATGACTCTTGCCAAAAGCCACTTGCAAATTGGCTAATAGCAGCAAAAGCAATAATGTTACCACAGGAGCTATAATCATCAGCTAATATATCCTTGTCTTTATTCAAACTATTTAACTGTAACACAGTGAAAATTAATCATCATTAGACTAAAAATACAATATTGTCATTTTAACACCCTTTAGCAATGCTTATAAAAGGACTTTTCATTAATAGTATTGTCATATATAAAATAAGTATTTTCTATTATTAATAGTATTGTCAAACACTTATCACTATGCACCACATTACAGACATTACACGCACTATGCACATACACTGCACGCATACTGCACGCATACTGCACGTACTGTGCATACACGTTATAAACTAACACTAAATGGAAAAACTCAAATAAAGAAAAGAATAACTATAACGTAAAGGAAAATGCTTATAATCAATCAACTAACACAATAAATGCAATACATTACCAATTCCTTCCCTCCCGAAATCAACCCTTACAAGATCAACAAGAGAGTTGGGCTGATTTACAATCTAGTTAGTGGATAGAGAATTTTTTGTCATTTCTTTTGCAAGATAAACGATAGACCTTATTAGTTTTTCCTACTAATGTGCACAACTAAGACACAAGGATTCTCAACCCAAAAAAAAAAAAAAAAAGGCCAGGATTCCTGCTAAGTAAACCTTCTATGATGTAGATGGCTATGTTAAACTTGGTGACTAGCATCCACCTCACCTCTTCTCCTCTCTCCTAATGCCGTTAGAGCTCTACTTACTCTATGGATGAGGCAGAAAACATGTAGCACCACTAATATAGCAACGAGACTCGTCTAGCCAAAAAGCATATATGCAACAGTTCAATAGCTTGGTCCAAATATGCTGAACCTTGTTATGGTTCCACTCAAAGACAAACACTATGACAAGACTATAGAACTCATCATGGCCCAGTAACCAAATATCATAACCATGACAAAAAAGGGTAAGCCGCTAAATATCAGCAGTATGACTGTGCATTCGACTAGAAATGTAGAGGTGTCCACAGCGACAAAGACGTCATACATATCAAGGTCCTTCGTGCCCCATATGGACTAGTCTCTTATCATTCGTGCCATAGAACTAGGCTTTGACAACTTTTACGCAAAGCCACCTAGAGGGTGTATAATAGCAATAAAAGTAATAATGCTATCATAGGAGCTATAATCATCAGCTGATATATCTTTCTCTTTATTCGAACTATCTAATTGTAACATAGTAAAAGTTAATCATCATTAGACTAAAAAAATAGTATTGTCATTTTAATACCTTTTAGCAATACCTATAAAAGGACCTTTCATTATTATTATTGTCATATACAAAATAAGTATTTTCCCACAGTATTGTTAAACACATACCACACGCACTATGCAGCACATTACATACATTACACACACTATATGCACTAGCACGCACTATGCACAAAGATCCTTCTCTTAATAGGTAAACGACTGATCATTAAGAGTATAATTATGCATGCTACCAGAAATGTTATGGTGTCCACAAGCGACAACGGCCCATAACAAGACGTGCAGGTACAGGAATGGAAGGTGAAGTTGGTGCAAATAGTGGTGGAACAAGGGATGCAGGTGTAGGAACGTAGGGTGTAAGAGCGGAGACTGGTAGGGATAGTGGTGTAACATCGCGTGTAGAAATAAAGGGCACAAATGGGGATGCTAGTGTGGATGGTGATATAACAGGGGGTGCAAGTACATGAGTGAAGGGTGTTGTTGGTGCAGATGGTGGTGGTACAAGGGGTAGGGTACAGGTGATGGGTGTTGAAACCACCAAAGATAATATTCCAATTCTTACCTCGCAAAATTAATTAGAGTACGTGATGAGAACATGGTCAAATCCACAGGAATTGGGAGAATATTTTATGCTAATAATACCAAGTAGATTAATCAACTAAGTGCAATAAAAAAGGGGGAATTTAAATGCGAAACAGTAAATAATTAAGGCTGTCCAGAACACTAGTCACACTGCGTAGGCACGCAATTCGGCCAGAAAATAAAAAAACATAAATAAAAATTAAAATGACTAAAATATGCAATTCTAAATTAATGCAAGGCTGGAAAAATAGAAAATCAAACGAGAATAAAATCTAGCCTGAGGAACTATCGCAATTTTGGTCAACAAATTCGATCATAGATGCAAAAATACTTTCAGCTATTTCGATAAATCAGTTATAATTATTGGCTCGGTCTAATAACCTCATCTTTCCTTACAGAATTGATAATGGTTTAAATCCCTACGATTTTTCCCGCTATCCCCTTACCTATTAGACGTTCTAATCCCTCGAGATACCCGCAGGATCTATCTAACTGCAGCAATAAAAATCTAGAAAGATCCGATTCTAAAAGTTAATACTCTCGCGGTTATTGTTCATTTAGATTGCGTAATTACACAGAAAACCTGATTACCACTATATTTAGATTAATTTAATTAATCTAACTGGCTACTTATTGTCATGCAATTAAATAATCGCAGATCAATATTGATTATTGAAGTAGTAAATACGCAAATACCGAAATAGAATGAAAGGAATAAAAACACTTAGATTTCACGAATTTGATGAACCATAATCTTGATTAGTCCTCGGCTAGAAAAGAAAATTAGAACAGCTTGTCCATGAATGTCACCCAAAGAATAAAGAGAAAATTTACTGTTATCTGCTAAAAACTATCTACCTCTATAGTGCAAATAAGAGGTATTTATATAAGAAAAGCCCTAACCTATTTTTTTTGTTGGATAAGAAAACCTGACCCAAAAAGAATAATCAGGTCAATGCCTGAAATATAAGTTCCAACAAAATAAAAAATCTGCTAATATTTAATCTAATTCCTTCCAAAAGCCCAGAAAAAATATTTTTCATCTTGGTCAATCTAGTCAAACCCGCGTAACAATTAAATGGTATTTTTTCCCGTGACGATATCAACTTTGACCGTTACAAACACGTCCAAAAAGCTTCTATATTCATATGTAATGCATCCAACTCCTTCTCCTAAGCACAATTATGCAAAATTACATTAAAAACATCGATTAAGAAGCGTTGTATTCCAAAATTAAGTGCATTTAACATATAAATTAAACACTTATTTAGAATTTGTCAAATTCCCCTACACTTGAACCATGCTTGCCCTCAACCATGAAAACAACTAAGAACAGGGAATTCACATGCAAGACTGACCAAGACCGAAATTATGCAAAGATTCCAACTTGTACAACCAAAAATAATGCAAGTCCTACAATAAAAATTTCTGTACTTTCATGAACATAGCTAATTTCAAAGAATCCAAAGTACAGATCAAAATTAAGACATATGTTTATCAAAGCTTCAACTTCACAGTTCATCTACCAATTTTATCATTCAACATTCCATCATGTAACTATTCAATCACAGGAACATAATCATTCAAGCTCATCCTCTCAACATATGTACAAGTCCTGACCCAATTCAAGCATTTATAAAAACAAGCAAGTTAACATACTGAAAAACTAAATTTTCTTCTTCTTTTAACCAACTTGCAATGTTTTTAGCGAAAAGAGTGCACTAATTTTTCAAATTTCTGCAGCACTTTTTTCAAAAATAAGACTTGACTTGACCAAAGATTTTCAAAAAGAAGCCTAACTTAGCAAGAAAATTCCCACAAATAAACATCTTCATCAAAAATATAGCCACAAAGTTCCCTTAAGAATAATTCCATCAGAATTTTCCACTGGACTTCAAACTAACTCAACCATCCATCAAAGTAAACACAGTCATATAAACCTTCAAAAGTTCCTCCACCTCGACTCAAAGAAACTCGAAAGGAGAAACAAAGGTAAGCCAGTTTTTCAGCAAGTCAAAACAAGAACCACCACATGTACAAGTCACCTTGCTAGCGCCCAAAACACTATATAAATGAACCTTGCACCATCTAAGCACACAAAAGAGATTTAAGCCAAGTATGATTATGCTAATGCAAAGAAGAGAGATCAAAGCATTGCCTTGATATGCAATTTTTCCTCAAAGAAAATAAGTTTGTGCCTAGGCCCAGCTGCCAGAAAGTCGGATCACTTCAACTGCCCTTTTTTTTCGCAATTTTCATGAATTGCCTAGAATGTCATCCAACCTTTTTACTCGATAACAAACATTTGTGATGAATGCCCCCGGTTACTCAGTTGGTCACAATCCAGATGGCTTTTAGCTCTACTCATGAATCTCTGTTTTTTTTCTTTCTTTTGGAGACTAGCAAAGTAAAAATGTGCGCATTTACTTTGATTTCGTTCATTCTTGCACTCTTTTTTTTTCACACTTTCATCACTTTTGCAGGAGTGACCTCAACCCTGACATAGCTTTCCTAGACACGCACTTTTTCACAATTTTACCACAAAAATAAATCACAGCAAATACCTCTCAAACTCAACCTAAGCATTAGCTTCCAATTTAAGCGCATGCACATTTTCAGCCCAAGTTAAGATTAAGCAAGGTTCAAGCATAGTGTGTTCAAGTATCTATCAAGGGACAAAAACAATGGGGATGGATTCACTACACTTACTAACTTACCGTTGCAACCAAAGCAAGTTTCCCAAGTATGGGGATTAGATTCTTTTTTTTCATGAGGAATTCCAAGTTACAAAGTAGACAGTTGAGCCAAAAATATTTGGACAAATAAAACTAAGGAAACAAAAACTTGACAAATTTTTTTTTCTTTTTTTTCTATTTTTTTTCATTCATTTTTTCATGAAGACAAGACACACGAAGACTCAAACAATACTAAATAAAACACAATTACTTATAAAGACTCGAATTACCACATTAAAAACACATCTAAGCATAAGCAAGGCTCAAAATAAAAGACAAAAAACAAAAACAAAAACACGAAGTAGTCCTCCCCCACACTTATCATACACATTGTCCTCAATGTGGAAATAAAAGGAAGCAGACAAAGAAGAAATAAGGACAAAAACAAAAAATAAGGAAAAGAAAAAGTCTAAGGACTTCCCTGAAAACACAAGTAAGGGAGTTGCGTGGTCGTCAAGCTTTAATACAAGCAAGTCGAGCATCGTCTGCAGTCTAGGCCGTGGAAGTGGACGGGCCTGCCAAGTGAGAAGCTGAGGCGTCGTGAGTCTCCCCCGTAGGTTCACCGCCCTGGCGAGCTCCCTGCACAATGAAAATAAACCTATCTCCGTCCTTAAGACAAGATTCATAGCTTGCAAACATGGTAGATCAAGATATGCAATGTCAAAGGTTTTAGTGAGAGCAGTGGAGCGTGACCTAAAGCGAGTTTGCGTATTGGCAATATGAGTAATAAAAGATCCCAAAATGAGTGGCCTCCTACTAGAATGAAGAACAGTTTGCAAATGCTGAAGAAGCCAATAACCAAAGTTAACTCTTTACTTATGAACCATGCACCAAAGGAAAAAGAGTTCCATTTTTTTCAGAATTGTAGGGTTATTGGCTCTTCCTGAAAAGAAATATGCGAAAAAACGATGGATATAAAGTAGTGCAGGATTTTCAAGAAACTGATCACGTATGGTGCTAGGTTTATAGGGGAGGGGATCTCTAGGAACCAACTCCTTATAAGCCAATGCAGCATCAAAATCAGAGCGAAAAGTGCAATAACTGTGCAAATACTCCTCAGTAGCAGAAAATCTTCCAGTAATGAATTCAAGCATAAGGTTAAACTCAGTCATAGATAGAGAAAAATCATTACTCATCAAACGAAAGTGAACACGATTCAGTGTGTTAATAGTCATAGTGCCCGACGTGTCAAACTTAAAGGTGGCATAAAATTCACGTGTAAGTTCATAAAAAATAGCCTCATGGATAGATGCATACTTCCTCAGACCAACATTATCAAGAAATGCTAACACTTCAGATTGTAAATCAAGCAATCCTAGTGCAGCTAAATCTATAGTCTTACAAGCATATAAGTCTCGAGAAAGCATTTCATTATACCTGACACGATGTTCGGGGTTGATGAATAATGGAGCAGTAGGTGGAAGAGTTGTGTCTATACCTTGTGAAACTCGGCCAACCGTTATTCGGAATTGGTGGCCCGAAGATGGAAGTGGTGGTGCAACCAGTGGGACTGTCGTGGCTTGTTCCAGCATTGTAGCTGCAGCCGCGTCATCACTGTCTGTTGAAGATGCTGATGAAGCAGCTGATGGTGTAGAATCATGGGATGGGGAATCCGGAATGATCTCGACAGTATTAAGAGGATTTCTGCCCCGAAAAGTGCACACACGACCAGTTGGAGGTGACTGCACCTGCGACGCAATGCGTTGGCTACGAAGACGGGGTGGTTCACAGGTGGATTGTTTCCTGTCCATTACTAAGCTTCAAAAGACACTGATGGTGATACAAGCAAACAGAAGAACTGAATGAGAGCAAAGTAAGTGCAGACACTAAAACACAACTAAACACTAAAGGCTTGTTTGGTAACGCTGTCAAAAATTTTAAAAACAAAAACCAGAATCATAAACAAAAAACTGTCAACAACAATTAAAAACAGAAACTGTAAACGCGTTTGGTTAAATTATAAAATCTATAAACAAAAACTGAAAACATGTTTGACTGTCCATAGTTTACAAACTATTCTTGTCTCTTATTTTTCATTTTAGTATTTTATGTTAAATAGAACAAATGAAAATATTTGAGAATATTTTGTAAAAGAACAATGAGAATATTATAAAATTGATTTATTTTCTTTAAGATTATAATTTCAAAAAATAAATTTAATTGTTTTGAGAACATATTTTATTTTTAATTTTGAAATTTTTAGAATTTTAATTTATTAATTTATTATTTATTTTTTAGAATGTTTCTAAAAATAATAAAATTATTTTAAAAAAATATTTATAAAAATAATTTAAATTTTAATTCTTAAAATGTTTTAATTTTCTAAAACTAATTATAATTTATTAAAATATTTTTTAAAAATAAATTTAATTTATCAAATTAATTTGTAAATATATTTTTAATTTATTAATTTTTTTTAATTTGTAATTTTTAAAAAAAATGTTTATCAATTAAAATTATTTTCAAAGTATTTTTTAATTTATTAAAAATATTTTTCAAAATATTTTCATTTATTAAATTATTTTTTTCAAAATATTTTAATTATTTCTGAAATTTTTTATAAAATTAATTTTATTTTTAAAAATATTTTTGAAAATTTATTTTAAAATAAAAAATTTTTAAAATTTTTTTAAGTAATTTTAATTTTTATAATTATGTTTCAAAGAAATTAATGGCTTCATATTAATTTTGAAAAGAATTTTTTAAAAAGTATTCAATACAAAGTGAATAAAAATTTTGAAAACCTGTTACCACAAAATAAGAAAATTACTTTTTTTTGTTTATCAAAATTGTAAAAAAAGGTTTTTGGTTTTTGTTTTTTTAGAGAACGAAAACAGAAACAATCGAACTAGTTTTCAAATGTTGATCAACAAAAACAGAAAATCGAAAACAGGTACCAAACAAGCCCTAAGTTTTCCTCTTTTTTTTTTTTTCAACAGCTTCTGCCTTCTCTCTTTTTTTTTTTTTTGTCAAAATTTGATGAACCAATTTACCCAACAAAAATATCACAAAGTGCTACAGTCAAGAGGACTGCTTTTAACTTGGTACAAGAGAGGCTCGGCAGTGATGGGAGAAGATGAAGATGATGATGTCAGACTCTGTCACTGGTAAATGATGCTGACATTATCGAAGATGCTCAGCAGACAGATGTTTTCTAGGGGTTGTTGCAGCGGCAGTTGAGAAAGATGATGATGACTGCTGTGAAAGATGGTAAGATGTTGACGTGGTGGAGATGATGATGGTATGCTGCCGTGATGATGATGCTGCCGGTCTTGCAGGAAAACAGTGGCGGAGGTGGTGGCGGCAGCAGTTATTGCAGCGGCGTTTTGATGGTAATGACGTTGATGATCAAAGGCTGTAGCAGAGGGGATGGTGGTCGCGGCAGCGTTTCTTTGATGGATGGTAATGATGTCGGAGGGTAATGGTGCGACAGTGGGGTTGTGAAAGTGGTGGTGGTGTCGGCGCAAGGTGATGACTGGCCAGTGATGATGTTTGATGGTGGTGGCTGCTAAGGGGGGCCGATGGGGATGAAGGGGAATTGGGATTGGGAATTTGAAATAGGGTCTGATAAGGATTGGGGAATTGGGAATAAAGGAGAATTGAGTATTAATTGTTATCTATTTGGGAATTGATCCCCAATTTCCTTTTTGTTTGCAAATTAGGCCCCTTTACATTCTTTTTATTTCAAAATCAGCTCCCTTTTACTATGTCTTCAAGCTGCCTTGTACCTGCAACAATCGAAATTTCCAAGTATCACCATTAGTCCATAATTAGGGTTTTCCATGAAAATGATGAACAAGAAAATTAAAAAAAAACTAATAATAAATAAAAATAAATAAAATAATACAAAAACTATTAGAAAAAATCCTAAAAATTGAAGAAAATTGATAAAAAAATTTGCAAAAATTAAAAACAAACACAAAATGAAATTTCAAATCCTGTGGGTTGCCTCCCACCAGTGCCTTTGTTTAACGTCGTCAGCTCGACATTCCGGAACAACTATTCGTATTCTGGGGCTGTTTCCAACATCAATTCCTCCACCGTTTGCACATTAAACTCATCATAGAAAAGCTTCAAATGATGACCATTCACCTTTAACACTTTATTTGTTTCCAAATTTTGGATTTTCACTACACCATGCGCAAAAACTTTAGTTACAATAAAATGGCCTATCCAACAAGAACGAAGCTTACCTGGAAACAATTTAAGGCGAGATTGGTAAAGTAACACTTTTGGCCCACGAAAAAATTACTTTCTTGATATTCTCTGATCATGATAAACTTTCATCTTCTCCTTGTAAATCCTTGAGCTTTCATACGCATCGTTTCGGATTTCCTCGAGCTCTTGGATTTGCAACTTCCGTTGTTCTCCTGCCTTTTCAAATTCCATGTTGCATTGTTTGATTGCCCAATACGTCTTGTGCTCTAATTCCACTGGAAGATGGCATGGCTTCCCAAACACCAATCGATATGGTGACATGCCTATCGGTGTTTTGTAAGTTTTGCGGTAAGCCCAAAGAGCATCGTCTAACCGCAAACTCCAATCCTTCCTATTCAAATTCACCGTCTTTTCAAGAATTGATTTTATTTCTCGATTAGACACTTCAGTTTGTCCATTCGTTTGCGGATGATAAGCTGTGGAAGTCCGATGTGTTACACAATATTTTTTTAAGAGGGCTCCAAAGACTTTATTGCAAAAATGCGTCCCCCTATCACTGATTATGGCCCGTGGAACTCCATACCTATTAAAAATACAAGACTTCACAAAATCCACAACTACTTTAGCATCATCAGTGTGTGTAGGCTTGGCCTCCATCCATTTAGATACATAATCAACAGCAAGAATGATATACATATACCCAAAAGACGAAGGAAACGGTCCCATAAAATCCAATCCCCACACATCGAAAACTTCACACACAAGAATGGAATTCAAAGGCATTTGATCCCTATGTCCTAAACTACCAGTCCTTTGACAGTTAGCACATCTTTTACAAAACTCATAGGAATCCCGAAATAGGTTCGGCCAATATAATCCATATTCAAGAATTTTACGTGCAGTTCTCTTTGGACCAAAATGGCCACCGCATACATGTGTATGACAAAATCTCAAGATGGAAGGAATTTCAGATTCAATGACACATCGTCTAATAACCTGATCAGTGCAATGTTTCCACAAATAAGGGTCATCCCACATATAGTACCTTGCATCCCTTTTTATTTTATCTTTTTCACTTTTAGACAACTCAGGAGGCAAAGAACCAGTGACTAAGAAATTGACGATATCAGCAAACCAAGGGGAGCTACTTTGAACAACAAAAAGAAACTCATATGGGAAGTTGTCCTTGAGAGGGACTGGTTCCTTGCTCGTGGGCAACCAACTAAGGTGATCAGCAATGAGATTTTCAGATCCCTTTTTGTCTTGAATCTCCAAGTCAAATTCTTGCATGAGTAACACCCATCGAATAAGCCTTGGCTCCGCATCCTTCTTTGCTAAAAGATATCGCAGTGCTGCATGATCAGAATAAACAATTACTTTATTACCAAGCAAATATGAACGAAATTTTTCTAAAGCAAAAATTATTGCTAAAAGCTCCTTTTCTGTGGTGGAATAATTGCTTTGAGCCTTGTCCAATGTCTTAGAGGCATAATATATGATGTGAGGATCTCATCCAACTCGTGGGCCTAGGACAACTCCAACTGCATGGTCACTCGCATCGTACATGATTTCAAATGGAAGATCCCAACTAGGAGGTTGGATAATTGGGGCTGAAATCAACTTCTCTTTCAACTTGTCAAAAGTTTTCTTGCATTCCTCGTTGAATTCAAACACAGCATCTTTTTGAAGAAGCTTACATAACGGTTGAGCTACTTTGGCAAAATCTTTGATGAAATGCCTATAAAAACCTGCATGTCCAAGAAAAGCAAGAACTTCCCGCACATTTCCGGGGTAAGGCAAGGTTTTTATAATATCTATTTTCGCTTTATCCACTTCTAACCCTTTCGAAGAAACTATGTGACCTAAAATCAAACCTTGATCTACCATAAAATGGCACTTTTCATAATTCAAAACTAGATTTGATTCAAGACACCTTTTCAATATCAAAGCTAGATTATTCAGACATTCATCAAAAGACTCACCATACACCTTGAAATCATCCATGAAAACCTCAATCATATTCTTCACATATTCAGAAAAAATACTTACCATACACCTTTGAAAGGTGGCGGGTGCATTGCATAATCCGAATGTCATTCTTCTATATGCGAACGTGCCAAAAGGGTAGGTAAAAGTCGTCTTTTCTTTATCTTCCAGCGCAAGTTGAATTTGGTGACAACCTAAATATCCATCAAGACAACAATAATGAGTTTTACCTGCTAACCTTTCGAGCATTTGATCAATAAAGAAGAGAGGAAATGATCTTTTTTGGTCGCAGCATTCAATTTCTTATAATCTATACATACTCTCCATCCATTTTGAACTCGAGTGGGTACCAACTTACCTTCGTCATTTTCAGTAACTGTAATACCTATTTTCTTTGGAACAACTTGCACAGGACTTCCCCATTTATTGTCAGAAATTGGATAGATCATACCTGCATCGAGAAGTTTCAAAATCTCTTTCTTTACTACCTCTATCATCGGCGGGTTGAGACGACGTTGAGCCTCCCTACATGTTTTGATTTCATCATTCAGCAAGATTCTATGCATACATGTGGATGGGCTCAAACCTTTAATATCAACAATGGTCCACCCGATAGCTTCCTTAAACTCCTTTAAGACTCCAATCAACCTTTCTTCTTCTATTTCGCTAAGCTTACTAGAGATAATAACTGGAAGCATTCCTTTTCTCCCAAGTACGCATATTTGAGATGATCAGGTAATTTCTTCAATTCCAATTGCGGGGCCTACAAAATAGAAGGAAGAAGCTTTGTATGAGATGTAGGAAGTGCAAGAAAGGATGAACCGTACCTCCATGGTTTTTGTTCTTCCAAAGCATAGAGTATTTCAAGAAAATCACCATTTATGGCATAATTTGTCTCAATTTCTTGCAACTTTTCAAGAGTAAAACTTTTGCAAATAACCACATTTAACTTGTCATCTTCAAACAATTCAAGAAACTCTTGATCCCATAATTCATGCAAATTCTCAAATAGTGGATCGTAAGCTTCCAGCCCAAAAACACAAGAGACATCACTAGGATATTTCATGGCATCATAAACATTAAATTTCATTACATCACCATCAAATTCCAAAGTTAGAGTTCTATCATGAACATCAATTTTAGCTCAAGCAGTGGTAAGAAAAGGTCTACCTAGCAAGATTTCAGAAGATTTGGAAGATGAATCTTCCTCCATATCAAGCACATAAAAATCAGCAGGAAAGACTAATTTACCCACTTGCACAAAAACATATTCTAAAACACCTTCGGGATAAACCAAAGATCTATTTGCTAGTTGAATTACAACGCCCGTTTCTTTCAATGGTCCTACCTTTAAAGGTCTCGCATTCAAAGTAGAGTTAATAGACTTAGGCATGACATTAATAGATGCTCCTAAATCACACGTAGCTTTTTTAATGCCTAGAGAGCTTATTTGACAAGAGATAGCAAACATAACTTGGTCTTTGCATTTTGGCGGCAATCTCTTCTTAAGTACGGCGGAGACGTTCTCCCCCACACTTATCTTTTCATTACCCACAAGCTCCTTCTTATTAGTGCATAATTCCTTAAAAAATTTTGCAATTCGAGGTACTTGTTTAATTACATCAAGTAAGGAAATATTTACCTCAACTTTGCGAAAAAGCTCAAAAATCTCCTTCTCTTCCTTATCTTTTTTGGACTTTGTGAATCTCTCAGGAAAAGGAGGCTTAACCACCAGCTCTGCACCATTTTTAGGCTCTATTTTATCTCTATCCAACACTTTTTCATCGCATTTTGCACCAATTTTTTCAATTTATTTCTCTGTTTCAGGTACTGTCAATTTTGCGTGCCCACGCCTAGCCTGACAGTAGCTGTCCTGCAGCTCTTTTCCACTTCGTAAGGTCATGGCACTTACGTTTTGCTTTGGATTGACCACCGTTTGAGATGGTAGACCTGGGACTCCAATCGACTAACGGAGGTAGCTAATTAGCTAACTTGGTTTTTCAAGTTCTTAATACTTGCCTTTGTATCCTGTTGAAATTCTTGAGCATTAAGAGCAAGAGCTTTCACAATATCTTCAAGAGAAGTACTTGAATTTGGAGGTGACGGCTACTGTGGTGGGGCTGGTTGTGGTTGGAAGTGTTGCTCATTAGGTGAATTATAATTTTGTGGCCTCGCTCCATAGCTCAAATTCGGATGGTCCCTTCAACTGGGGTTATAAGTGGTTGAAAAAGGATCGTATATCTGCTGTGGTGGACCTGGAAATCTTTCAACGGCATTGGCTTGTTGAGGATCCTTTTCTTGGAACGTGAAGCACATATCGGTCGAGTGTCCCGCCTTAGCACAAATTCCGCAAACCTTTTGAATTGGAACATTACCACCTACAACCAAACTTTGAACAAGAGCAGTTAATTGAGTCAATTTCCAATCAATTGAAGAAACACTTACCTCGTTAACTCTTTATGAAGGTTCTTGTCTCGCTCCGAATTGCTGCGAATTTGCAGCCATGATAGAATCAAATCTCTAGCTTGTTGTGGTGTTTTATCAACTATAGCACCTCCGCTTGCGGCATCCATCATTTTTCTCTCTATTGGGAGCAGCTTTTCATAAAAATATTGAATGAGAGATTGCTCCGAAATCCCTTGTTGAGGGCAACTCGCACAAAGTCTTTTAAATCTCTCCCAATAGTCATATAGTAGCTCCGAATCCTTCTACGTAATGGCACAAATTTCCTTTCTAATACCAGCGGCCCTTGAAGCAAGGAAGAATTTGTCAAGAAAAGATCTTGCCATTGCATCCCATGCTGTGATAGATCCGGAGGGAAAGTAGAATAACCATTCATTTGCTGTATCTGCCAATGAAAACGGAAACGCCCTTAATTTAATTTGATCTTCCGTCACTCCTTGGGGTTTCATGCTGGAACAAACTACATTAGACTCCTTCAAATGCTTATGTGGATCCTCGTTCTCTAATCCGCAAAAGGTGGGTAGAAGGTCCACTAGACCCGATTTTAGTTCAAAATCTATGTTCAATGCGGGGTAAGTGATGCATAGGGGCTGTTGATTCAAGGGGGCAGCCACCAATTCACGCAAGGTCTGGTTGTTTTCAGCCATCTTCTCATTTTTGGATTCACTCGATGGTTCACTTTGCACTTGTAAAGCTTCGGCTTGCTTTTAAAGTTGTTTCCGTAACTTTGCTTTTTTTTTTCAAGCTCTTTGCGGTCTTTTCGATTTCAGGATCAAATTGCAACTTACCTGTACGATCTGACCTGGTCATAAAAAAAATAAAAATATCAGCACATATCCCCGGCAACGGCGCCAAAATTTGATGGGCGTTGAAACCACCAAAAATAATATTCCAATTCTTACCTCGCAAAATTAATTAGAGTACGTGATGAGAACAGGGTCGAATCCACGGGGATTGGGAGAATATTTTATGCTAATAATACCAAGTAGATTAATCAACTAAGTGCAATCAAAAAGGGGGAATTTAAATGCAAAACAGTAAAATAATTAAGGATGTCCAGATCACTGGTCGCGCTGCGTAGGCACGTAATTCGGCCAGAAAATAAAAAAATGTAAATAAAAATTAAAATGACTAAAATATGCAATTCTAAATTAATGCAAGGCTGGAAAAACAGAAAATTAACGAGAAAAAAATCTAGCCTGAGGAATAATCGCAATTTCGGTCAACAAATTTGATCATAGATGCAAAAATACTTTCAGCTATTTCGATAAATCAGTTATAGTTATTGGCTCGGCCTAATAACCTCATCTTTTCTTACAGAATTGATAACGGTTTAAATCCCTGCGATATTTCCCACTATCCCCTTACCTATTAGTCGTCCTAATCCCCGGAGATGCCCGCAGGATCTATCTAACGGCAGCAATAAAAATCTAGAAAGACCCGATTCTAAAAGTCAATACTCTCGCGGTTATTGTTCATTTAGATTGCGTAATTACACAGAAAACCTGATTACCACTATATTTAGATTAATTTAATTAATCTAACTGGCTACCTATTGTCATGCAATTAAATAATCACGCGCAAAATTAAATAATCGCAGATCAATATTGATTATTGAAGTAGTAAATACGCAAATACCGAACTAGAATGAAAGGAATAAAAACACTTAGATATCACGAATTTGATGAACCGTAATCTTAATTAGTCTTCGGCTAGAAAAGAAAATTAGAACACCTTGTCCATGAATGTAGCCCAAAGAATAAAGAGAAAATTTACTGTTGTCTGCTAAAAGCTGTCTACCTCTATAGTGCAAATAAGAGGTATTCATATAAGAAAAGCCCTAACCTATTTTCTTTGTTAAATAAGGAAACCACGCCCAAAAAGAATAATCAGGTAAAAGCCTGAAATATAAGTTTCAACAAAATAAAAAAGTCTGCTAATATTTAATCTAATTCCTTCCAAAAGCCCAGAAAAAATATTTTCTATCTTGGTCAATCCAGTCAAACTCGCGTAGCAATTAAATGGCATTTTTCCACGTGACGATGTCAACTTTGACCGCTACAAACACGTCTAAAAAACTTCTATATTCATATGTAATGCATCCAACTCCTTCTCCTAAGCACAATTATGCAAAATTATATTAAAAACATCGATTAAGAAGCGTTCTATTCCAAAATCAAGTGCATCTAACATATAAATTAAACACTTATTTAGAATTTGTCAACAGGTGTAGGAATAGAAGATGCAAGAGTAGTGTTGGTATGATGATGGTGTAATAGGAGGTGTAGAAGCGCAAGGTATAGGACTAGATGCTGGTGTATCTTATCAATTACTTGAAATTTTATTTCCATTCCGTTCCATCTTTGATTGAGTATTAGATTATTTATTCGTTCATTTACTAAATTTTTAATAGTCTGGGCAACTATTAATCTGATAAAATTTAATGGAATTGACAAAGGAAATTAGGTTCTAGGTCCAGAATGAATAGAATTTGTTCAGAGTAATCTACGTGGATGGGTTAATTTGATTTGTAATTAGGATAGACATATACCTAATTACCTTAGGTAGCAATTTGGGGTTAATCTTAATCAGCTTAAACTATTTCTTTGGCATAGACATATTGCTTTTGATTTAGATTATATTAGGTTTTTAATTGTTTAACAGAGGGTTAAAGAAATAACAGTTCCTCAAGTTAGTAATCAAGCTTAATTAGGATCGATGGGATGGGAATAAGTCAATTGACTTGACATTAGATGAAATTGTAGTCCTAAGTTTTGTCATAGATTTCATTATTTATTCTATTTGATTTGCTATTTATATTTGATTACTTAATTATTGCAATTTTCAATATGGATCGATATGGATATGATTGAGAATAATAGTTGGTGAGTAACATTAAAATTAGTAAAACCTCCTCGACGGAACGAACTTTATTTATCATTATATTACTTGTGCGATACATATACTTGCATGTGCAATAATTGCAAGCTTTACTTAGACTCTGTTTGGTTTAGTTATGAAATTTTAATTGTTGAGCTGTAGAACTTTTAGCAATAAAATTTTGGGTAAAGTGTTGTTAACTAAAAGCCGTTGATTCTCTTGTTTTTTAGTAGTAGAGCTTTCAGTTGTTTTGAGAATAATATTAAACTTTAAAAAATATGAAGTAATATTTTTGAGAAAAATGAAGGAAAATAATTTTTGGCATGATGTAAAAACAAATTTTCAAAAGTCTATTCTCAAATGTTCTAATCTTGAGCGTCTAGATTTTTAACTTTTTTCAGTTTCATCTTTTATGTAAAAATTTTTTAAAAATAAGTCAAACAAGTCAACTTGAGTGTTTGAACAATAAAAAGCACTTTTAAATACCTAAAAGTTGACCAAACACATTACCCAACTAAAATACAAATTATCACTTTCACTGCAAAGAAAAATACTAATTAATTGTTAAATCGTATGTTATTACTTCCACACAAAAAAGACCAGATTATGCCCTGGCTAATAGAATAGGAAGGACATATACATCCAAAAAAAAGATAGCATACGTAAGAAAATGATAATTATTTAGTGCAAGAGGAAGCTCCTCACAAAATTTATTTAGTGCACTTTTATGTATAATATACTGATGATTGCTAATTAGCAAATCAATCCCCTAGCAATTGCATGACTCCTATCCAGGTGAGTTGTTTCATACACAGGAAGCTCCTCACAAAATTTATTGCTTCTAAGGTATGCTAAGTGGTCAATTTCAAATAAATCTGAACTTGAATCACTAGAAGCATCATCATCATCATCTTCATCGTCATCATCATAGTAGCCACCAAAATTTCCGCGAACAATTCTTTCCATCATAAAATTATCCTTCTTTTGATTCTGATACGACCCTTTAGCAATACCTCTTGCACCCACTTCAACTTTCCTTTTTTTCTGCAAAATCTGTGACTTCAAACCTGCTGCTACACTTTGTGATGATGAATGTGGAATTTTAAATCTTTCAAACTCTACATCATATATGAATTTATGGCCACAAGGTCGAGAGTTTTCATCAACAATCACACTAACCGGATAAAAACGAACCGTTCTTTCAACTCCATTGTTAGACTTCTCCTTTGAATCAGCTCCAGTCTTGCTCAAACATGATCTTGAAAATGAAGTAGCCGATGAACAAGTTGATGCGGTAGTAGACTTTGAATATTCAAACTCTCCATTTCTGCTGAGATTTTTATTTTTCTTATCAGCGTTTCCATGGTGGAAAAGAGAGTTTATGAAGTTTGTAAGGCGCAGACCAGGTGAAATGGGCTGCTTCACCTTCTTCAAGTTGGAATAAATCTTTGAGGCTGTTGATTTGGAGTTGATGATCAACTTCTCTTCTGTTCGACTTCTCTCTCGTCTTTTGTAGTCATCAAACACGTAATTGTATTCACTATTTTCATGGTACAATGGATTTGGCTGTGGTGGAACATTGGTTTTCTTGTTAGTTTTATGCCTGCTGCAGCTTGATGCACCAAAACAAAAATTTCTTGACCTTGCTGAGCTGAAATTTTCTGCATCTGACAATGAAAGGCCACCGGAACCGGAACCGGAACCAGAACCAGAACCAGAACAGAATGAGCTTGAACTTGTAGCGAAAAACATTGAATCGTCAATGTCTTTCAGCACTGATCTACTCCTCGTCTCTGGCAATGAAGAAGATGGCCTTCTCTGCGACGAAACAGATCTGTCGTTAATTTTCCTTTCCATTAACTTCTCCATCAAGCGAGTCCTCTTGAGACTTGCCATTTCTTCACTATGAATGCTACTAGCCTTTGCCCTAAAACCACCATCGCCACTATATTGTTTTCTTGTAGATTTTCCTTTGTAAAACTTATACTCTTCTTCATAAATCTCCTCATCATCCCTTTCTATGGAACGCAATATTTCATTAAGTAGGCTCGAAGAGAAAGTAGTGTTTTCTGGATGTTTTCTTGGCTTCACTTCTCTTAGCCAGCTATACATTTTTTTACTCCGTACGTGTAAGTAATATCTATCTGATAAGGATGAATATCAGTTAACTCGGGTATGTACTCAATCTGGCTGGAAAAGGATTTCGAAAAAGGGTATGAATGAAAAGAATGGTTGATGAAGGCAATGGAATAGGAGATTTCCTAACGCCTACCAAGGATCTTGGAACTCAAAGAAGACTTGCAGAAAAGGGAACAAGAAAGAGAGGTTTATATAGGGAGTATTGTGCGAGCGTGCACGGTTATATTTTAATTATAAAACCATGCCAGATTGGCAGCTGTTTAATTGTCAACTCTCATCTTTTCAATTTATAAAAGGATTGTTGTTAGATATTACTATCTATTTATTACCTCGGATATATCCCTCTTTAGTGTCAATCTTAGATTTTGAATTTGAAATTGCTAGATGTATAAAAAATGACATGCCTAGTTCTTATACAGATTTTTATTGTGTGCGTAAATGGATACATAATAACTTGTGGGTTGCAATTACTAAGTTTTAAAACAGTACATACAGTATTATATTATGTGTGTATATATGTGTGTGTTTGGACATTCTTCTAAGAAAAAACTAGAGTGTAACACGTGCGGTTTCCGGAAAGAATGAGTATTTCTAATATTTTTATTTATTGTTAATACTTAATTATATTTTAACAATCTATGCTCTGACAAAATATAAATATATGTCATGAAATCTTTATGCTAATAAAATTATAAATTTAACATTGACAGGTATAATGTTACACTTCTCAAAAAAATCGATAGGTATATAATACTTAGTGGGTTGCAATTACTATATTAAGCAGTATCTATAGTGTTGCATTATTTGTGTGTATATGTGTGTCCCAACATTCTTCTAGGAAATAATATATGACATGAGAATGCGAGCTGATGAACTGAATGTAGTTGGATTCTTAATTAGAGCTTTGTTGAACTAGTACTGTTTTGTCTTGATTGTTATTATTGTTTTCAGATCGATCTAAAATATTTTGTTAATAAAAGTTAAAAATTTGAAAATATTTTGTGGGTCAATGAAAATTACAATGTCCGTGATTCAAAGAATACGTATAATCCTTCAATGATGTATAAAAGTGACTATCGGTGCATTCCTGGCCAATTTCTATGTTTCAGTATTCTTTTATCGTGGCAGAGAACAATTGTAAAAAATAGACAAGAA
This sequence comes from Cordia subcordata, assembly GCA_028554755.1. NCBI lineage: Eukaryota > Viridiplantae > Streptophyta > Magnoliopsida > Boraginales > Cordiaceae > Cordia > Cordia subcordata. Next base: position 9,663,457 of record JAPTOF010000006.1, on the reverse strand, counting down.
AGATTAATGTCGTTAGGTGCATCCCACCCTTGAATTTAGATGGCGAAAGAATAACACAGAACAACCATCAAATTAATTAGGTTTGAGGAAATGAGGTAGAGGTGATTATTTAATATATGTGGTTATAAGATATTTTTTCTAAATTAGGTTGTTTCGTTTTTTAAATATTACCTTAATGTAGTTCGATAAAGAACTCAAAGAGTTTAAACTTATAGACATGGTACCTTTTTTTTTTTTTCCAACTCTTATTTGACGATCAATTTTTACGTGGTGCTATTTTTTATATTTTCAAGTAATATATAATACTATTCCCTGAAAACCTTCAAAATATTTAACCACAGAACAAATAAATCTTATATATAATTAGGCTTAGAACTTTCCCACCTAATTACCTAATGCTGATGAAAGTTATATTTAGAGTTGGAAAAAGAAAAAGGAACCGGGAAAAAAAACAATGTCAGACAAAGTAAACAATTAAACTGCTGGAGAATATTTTGTAAATATTATTTTTTGAACCACTCCTATATATATTTTAAAATTTAAGTCTTAAAAATGTTAAATCAAATTAATTTAGATATTAAAACTACCCTTTTTAATTTAATTTGTTTCTTTTCTCAATTTCTTTCAAATGATATTGTTGCTTAAGTTATGGTAAACAAGACCTGGTTATTAAAGATGAGACGTCTACAGCGCATTAAATTTTTTTTTTGGACCAAATATATTATAGGCATGGAGATGACGGCAACTACCCATCTAGGATAGTCTTAATTATTTCCATCTTCATTAATTTTTAGTTCAGAAAAAAAAATAGTTAGTTTGCATTGAAGATGATAAAAAGTAATATTTTGTACCATTCTTTAACCTCGCAACTATTCTACATATTGTATGTTAAAAGTTTATATATTGAAATTGAATCTCCTACATATAGTAAAATTTCAAATATATATGAAATAATAAGGAAGTAATGAATAATATATTAATGATGGATGATAAATTAAAATCATTGATATTGATCGGACCGCCTAGTAAAAGTGTCTTTTTTACCATCTAAAATCAACCAAGGAGCCTCTCCCATTGGATAGCAGTGCCGAGTCAAAAAAAGGAAAAGTTAATGTTATTGATGGGAGGAGCCTTGTGTACTGTTCAATCTTTCAAGCCTTATAATAATTCATTCATATAATTTACATATAAAATTGCAAGCATAAAATCAGAGGAGACAAGCTACAGATCGATGGCGCGTTACAAAAAGTGGGAATTCAACTTTAATCATAATTGAAGTCTCGATTTTCTCGTGGATTTGAAAGTAAATTAACTGGAACAAGTAAATTTTGTAGAATTCATTTGTAAATATAGTTTTTTATGTTAGATAGTACTCTCTTCAAACATATAATTTATCAACAATTTTAAAATTTGTAAATTTTTTATTTGCTCAAACTTTACCCAAATTTTAGTTCAAAATGAAAAATTTGTAATTACGCAAAAAGCAAATCCGCAAAGAATCTTATAAAGATAAAATATCCCTATAATTATTTATATAATATCATTCGATTATGTTTAAACTACAACCTTCATTGTTTATCATTGCCTTGTAAACTCAACTATTACTTGTTTGAGCCCCTAGTGATGCCCCAGTAGTAAGAGTTGGACACGGATATGGCTCATGATCTGAGTTCGTATTTAGTTCATTGCCTTGGATTGAGTGCTTTTGACTTTTCTTATAAAATAATTTTTATTCCTTTATATTTGCTCCATGAAAGTTTTAATGACAAAAAATAGTATAACAAAAGTTATTTAACTAAAGTATACATATTAATTCCAATGTCACATATGTTTCAATAACAATTTACATTTACAAATGACAAAATTAACTTAAAATTATTTTATAGATCCAAACAAAAGAATTCATTTGAAAATGCAAATCTTCATGAAATTTATTTTTTTTATCTCCAAATAAAATAATTTTCATTCCACAAATAATTCCAAACAAAGTGTAAAAGTTGAATAGATAAGAGATTTACTGTCGTGATGGTAATCATGATTATTAGAAGCCCAAAAGAAATTTTAATTACTAGAAGTCCAACCCGTGAACGCCATGAGAAAAGGAGCCAATCAAAAAAGAAAAAAGAAATAGTCGAGAGAAGACCAGAAAAATAAAAGAGAGGAACTCAATCAAAAGGGTGATTCATTAATCACTTTGGTGGGATAAAGAAATTAGAAATTAAAATTTTCTATTAACGGTCATCTGTTGTGACCATTTAAAAAGTTTTAAAAAAAATTAAAAGGAAAATATTTAATGGATATTTTTCATTGCTTTACAAATATTTTTATTTGTCTTATTAGTTACAATGAAATTAATAATGAATACTGTGTAAACTGTATAGTATTAAATACATAAATTAATTTTATCATAGTTAATAAAAGGCATTTCCATGTATGTACTTATAAATATCAATTGGATTCTTTTTCTTTTTTGAACGAAAAATTGAAACATTTCAAACAATCACAGAACATGACTACAGGAAAGTTCTTGCTGTTTTTTTTACTTTTTTTCAACCCGCCAAAGTGGCAAATCATGTAAAAAATATTAACAAGCTTTGGTGATTTTCTAGTTCTTTTCACTCACCAAATGGCTCAAAGAATCACGCAAAAAAGTTAAAGAAAAATACTAGGTTTCTACCATGTTATTTGCCTTATAAAGGGCAAAATGAAGTTAATCGACTTTTTCGTTTAACTTTAATTAACAATAACATAATAGAGGGACCTAGTATATATAGAGGCAGAGTTAGGAATTCCATTGATGAAGCTGAGATTCATTCATTCATTTATTTTCTTTCAATAAAGATAAAACCAACAGCATCCTCCTCCCTAGAGATAGTATTAAGTAAAACATCAGAGTATTCCTTTCTTCTAATAATTCATTTATTTTCTTTTAATAAAGATATAATTAGTAGCATCCTCCTCCCTAGAGATAGTGTTATATAAAATATCAAGTCTTCCTTTCTTCCAGTATATATATACACACACACGCAAAAAGAAAAAAATTTAGTAAAACAAATTCTCAATAATTAGTAAATACGATTAAACTATTTGAAAACTTAGCAATAATTATGTTTAAGTAAAATTATTAATTTTCAATTTTTTAATTTTATAAGTTTAGGGACGTATTTTTCATCACTAAATATAGACAGAAAAGTCATCACTAATTTAGTGGCAGATTTTCCATCTCTAGTTAGATACGACAATTTTCATCTCTATTTAGAGACCTCCGTTTTTGTCTCTATTTAGAGAAGAAATCTATATATAATATAAAAGCGAGTACATGTCATATTAATAAATGCTACTTGTTATAATGTTATGCAATTTTTTCGACTAAAAGAAATTTCTTTCATCAAAATAATTTCTAAATTTATTGAATTTATTCTCATCTATATCTATATATTATATAAAGTAGAGTATATGTATGCTTTATATGTTAATGCCACATATCAATACCTTTTTTTATCGAATGTTCATGCATTTTTTTTATTTTACTTTCACAATAAAATATTATATTTAATTATTACGAACCTCACATTAAAGAATAGATATAATTAGTTTTGAAAAATTTACTAAACATCAAGTTTTACAAAATAGATTTAATTTTTATCCTCACATAGACTATAAAAATATAATTGATTAAAGTAGTATACATTCTCTTTCTCTTGTGGATCAGACGAGTCATACTCTAGTTTCGCTTCAAAGATTAAAAAATTAAAAAAAAATAGCAAACATTTATATTGAACAACAAAGTTTATAAATTAGACGTTTTACTTAGCATCTTTTAATTAGTACCAATATTAATAATTAATAAATAATAAATACAAAGGAGTTTCAAATGCTTTGACTAAAGAAAGTTTTCAATCATTACTATGTGAAGTTGATTTTTGTTGGCTTAATATTAACCTTACATTATTTTAATGATGCAAATTATATTAAATTAATTACTAATTACATTATAAGTTTTGCTCGAGCATATCTTTAAGTTAGATGGCTGAATGTCTTGGATTTGAGCCATGATTAAGGCCATAAGAAGATTTCATCAAGAATGACTTGGCTTATTCAAGATAAGAAGAGTTCAAGATTGAAGAAGAAAGATGTGAAGTCATAAGAAGGAGACGAGGTAACATAAGGGGTATTAACTTGCATGCTCTCTTGTGAATGTCTTAGAATAAGCTACCCATAGCTCACAATTCATGACTTCTTTGTATTGCATTTTCATATTACTCCATATACTTTTGATAAAACTTGGTTATAGCATATTTTGATTGCTAAATCTATTTCAAAAAGCTTTTAGATTCTCCAAAATCTCTTACTGTGTTTTCTAAAGGCTTTACAAATCTCTTTGAAGTGATTTTACAATGACTTGTTACCTTAGATTCAAAGAAAGTTTCAAAATGTGCTTAAAATGCTTTAAAATGAAGTTTACTGGGCATAGTTGGCCGCCCAACTTAGTACCCCTGCACTCGGCATTTTTTATTTTACTCTCTGATCTAGGTCGAAGACTTGGCCTGTCGACCGGCCCAGCAGTCAATCATTGTCAGAAAACTCAAAAGTAAAGTCGGTCGCACCCCCTAGTCAATCGGCCTTGAGTCCGACTCATTAAATGCTAGAGCCGTTTATGACCGTTTGAGAGCTCTTTGAAAACCCCATTTCTTCCCCCTTCTTCATCTATGAAAAAAAGAGCATTCAAGAGCCCTCATTTGCTATATTTGCTTATTGAAGCTTTGTAATCCTAAATCATTTATTTCTTCAATTGTTGTTGTACACACACTCTATAAGCTAGAAAATCTTGAGAGATACATTTATAGAGCTTGTGAGAGTGTAGAAAAATCCTATAGAGTAGGACACTTGGGTTCATCGAAATTTGGTTTCAAAGAGTTGTATAACTTAGTTTGTACTTTACCAAATCTTGAAGAAGCATCCATAGTGAAGGTGTTGAAGTTCTAGGGGAGTATCCTTAAAACAGTAGACGTAGGTAAGGCTGAACCACTTAAAAATCATTTGTTCTCTTCTTCCCTATCTCTATCTTAGCTTTCTTGTTATTTGTTAATTACTAAGTGTTTGATAATTTGTTTAGGTGAATTTCTTTGCTTTGTATGATAAATTTTTTATTGCGAAAATTGTCAATATCTTAATTCACTCTTCCTTAAGATATTTTCTCCAATATTTCTTTTTAAATTTAAAGTCACATAAATCTAGAAACTATAACATAGAAATAAAAACATCTACTTCTCAATTTTCGTCAGCCATCTAGCTATCTTTTCTCTAATAGTGAGGGCCTTCTTTCATTAGTTAATTTCTTTTTTCATTTATTCATACTTTTTCCGGAAAGTTAGAAATGTGATACATAATATCATAAAGAGAGGGAAAAAGTACATTTGGATAAATATTTTTTTCTTTTGTTTTGGATTAGAGTATTTCCAAGTTATATTTAGTTTAAGACCAATCCCTATTAAGTTAAGAAGAATTAAAAAAAAAAAAAAAACACTCTTCTAACACATACAAGCAAAACTACTCAGTCCTTTGGTTCATTGACCTATCTAATTAAGGTAGAACATGTATTTGATAAATAAAAAGTGGTCCTTTGTGTTATTGTATTATCCATGAAGTCAACTAAAAGTTAATGCAAGCTAGCTCTTTTTCTGGTTTACTTGTTTGTTATATTTCTGATATGAAAAATGAAATTTAACAAGCAAAACCATCCAATTTAAATAAAATACCTCGGACATTTTTAAATAGTATTCAACAAGTTCGGAGTTGGTTAAGCATATTGCTGACCTAATTATCACAATTTGCTTTACCTAATTAACCCTAAACATTAATGTTGCACAGAAACAAGTGTATATTGAATGACTTGTATGTGGATATTGTAAATATAACTACTAATTTAAGTTAACCAAGATAATTAATTTGAGGTTCAAGAAGTTATTTGTTGTGCTTAGATGAATAACATAACAATCACGTACAAGAGAAAGGATTAAATTCTTTTAGTAGTCATGTGTATATGCATAGACTCAAGTGACTAAGAGGTGAAATTTTATTCATGATCAAGATCGATCATCAATGAAACAATCTCAACCATATATTTTAAAAGTTTCATTTTCATCATCTTTTTTCTTTTCTTTTTAAAAAAAAATCCTATTTCTATATATTTTTTTTCTCAATCTAGATCATCAATTGTAATATGAATTGAACAGAACCCACCTTCTCTATACACTCCGAAATGCCCGCAAGCATATATATATATATATATATATATATATATATATATATATATATATATTTTTTTTTTCCTTTTAATTTGGGCTAAATAAATGCATGACCCATGTTACTTCAGTCCACATGCATAACCTAGTACATGAAGTAAGTTTCGTAAGTTGTTTCCTTACGAGTACAGATATTGAAAGCAATAATTTGGGACTAACGATTAAATTATGAGTAGTCAACATCTTCCATTAATTTCTTTACTCACTTATTCATATTTATTCAAGTTAAAAATCAGATTGTAAGATAATACTAGGGGGCGAAAAATGCTCTTCGAAGAATTTTGGCCAGAAAATATGTACTGCGTCTGTTGATTATTTTCTCCAATTATTGGTTGTGGTTGTGGGGAAATGATTGCCCCCACCCACTTTCGAGCATGTTGTATTGATATTATAAATTTGATATTGTACTCTGCGCAATAACACGTCTAAATTAGTGAAGTGTTAAATAATATTATTTGTGACAGAGAAGCGTAAATTTAAACTCGAACCTCTATTTTAAAATATATCATTTTTTGACTACTCAACTCCTGAAAGTGTCCGTTATTGACATAGCTACTCAGGAGTTTGCAAAGTAAAAGTGTTATCAGCATTGGTTGCCTCAAGAATGACTTGTAGCCATGATGTCAACTTGAAAGAGGCCAAGTCACTTTTCTTCTATTGTGTCATTAACATGTCGCCTCATGTATATCATTTTGAAAGGAATTAGGTTGCTTTTCTTGTACTGAGTTAATATCAATAGACTCCCTTACGTGCAGACACGCGATTACGATTTGTTTAAAGTTTGGCATATTGTTAATACTAGATTGTGTTATCTTCTCATCTAAATGTTTAATTTTGTAAAAAAAAAATTATTGTGTTTAAATATTATGCTTAACAACGTATGATAAATACACATACACACCAGTTTATATAGGTGTAAATGGGGTGATCATGGTGTAGAAGCAGCAATAAATTGATAAAGAAAGTTATTTTTCTTGAAAAAGATAATGTGATCTCTACTCATGTGCTATCCTATAACTTTTATCATCTCCCATTTACTTTGTCCTATATAGTAGGGCAGCCACATGGGTGATCTTCTTTATATTCTTATCCATCTTGATCCCTAGACAATGTAAGGCCAATTTCTCTTACAAATCTCCTAAAATTAATTTGTGTTAGTTATATATGCATAGATTGAAATTAAAAAGGGAGAGTAACTTTGTTAAGCTCCTTATGGTTGGTACTTGAAATGCCTATATGTGCTTAGATTGAGGGGAAGTCAAATTTTTTGACTCCATTTGCTTGAAATAATTTATCATCAAAAAGGGGAATATTGTTGGCTTAATATTGACCTTATATTGTTTTGATGATGCAAATTATATATTTTTAGTTGCTAATTATAAGATGAGTTTTGATTGAGCATATCTTTAAGTTAGGTGGGTGAATGTCTTGGATTTGAGGCATGATTAAGAGCATAAGAAGATTTCATCAAGAATGACTTGGTTTATTTAAGATAAAAAGAGTTCAAGATTAAAGAAGAAGAATGTGAAATAATAAGGAGGAGATGAGATGACATAAGGGTACCGGCTTGCGTGTTTTCTTGTGAATGCCTTAGAATAAATTACTTATAGATCACAATTCATGACTTCTTTGCATTGCATTTTCATGTTACTTCATATGATTTTGGTAAAACTTGGCTATAGCATATTTTGATTGCTAAATCTATTTCAAAAAGCTGTTAGATTCTCTAATCTCTTACTATGTTTTCTAAAGGCTTTACGAATTTTTTTGAAGTGATTTTACAATGACTTGTTACCTCAGATTCAAAGAGAGTTTCAAAAGGTGCTTAAAATGCTCTAAAATGAAGTTTACTAGGCATGGTCGAACTTAAAGTTGGCCGCCCGACTTAGCACCCCTGCGCCTGGCATTTTATATTTTGCTCTTTGATCTAGGTCGAAGGCCTGGCTGGTTGATTGCCCAGCAACCGACCATAGTCAAAAAGTTCAGAAGTAAAGTCGATCCCACCCTTGGTCAACCGACCCTAAGTCTGGTTCATTTAATGTTGTAGCTGTTTATGACCGTTTGAGAGCTCCTTTAAAACCTCATTTCTTCCCCCATCTTCAGATATTAAAAAAGGCATTCAAAGTTGATTTCTAAGCTTCACCAACCATTTTCAATCATCTTTATTACTTAGAAATCATCATTGTTGAGCAATAACTTGCTATATTCTTTAAGCATTCAAGAGCCCTCATTTGATATATTTGCTTAGCTATATTTGCTTATTAAAGCTTTGTAACCCTAAATCATTTATTTCTTCAATTCTTGTTGTATAAACACTCTATAAGCTAGAAAATCTTGAGAGATACATCTATAGAGCTTGTAAGAGCGTGGGAAAATTCTAAAAAGTGGGACTTTTGGAGGCTTTAAAGTTTGGCTTCAAAGAGTTGTATAACTTGGTTTGTGCTTCACCAAGTCTTGAAGAAGCATCCATAGTGAAGGTGTTGAAGTCCTGAAAGGAGCATCGTTAAACGGTGGACGTCGGCAAAGCCGAACCACCTAAAAATTGTTTATTCCGTTCTTCTCTATCTCTACCTTAGCTTACTTGTTATTTGTTGATTGCTAAATGTTTGATAATTTGTCTAAGTGAATTTGTTTGCTTTGTATGATAATTTTTTAATTGCGAAATTTGCCCAATATCGTAATTCATCCCCTCTTAAGATATTTGTCCCAATTAGTGGTATCGAGACCTAGGGTTCTTCTACCTATAGTCTAACAACTAGTAGAATTGTATTTGACAAATGTGGATAGTATTTCAATTAAGCAAGCACCCTCTTTTGATGGAACTAATTATGCCTTTTGAAAAATGAGGATAAAGATATTCATTCAATCATGTGATTATAGGGCTTGGAAAATAGTAGAAAATGGACCTCCTTTGCCTACTATAATAGAAAAGGATAAGAGAGTCCCTAAACTAAAAAATGAATGGAATGATGAGGATATCAAATTGTTTGAATAAATCAAAAGACTTTACATTACTCGTTTAGTGCCATGAATACAACCGAGTTTACTAAATTGTGTTATCTTCTCATTTAAATGTTTAAATTTGTAAAGAAAAATTTATTGTATTTATATATTATGCTTAACGAAGTACGATAAATATGCATACACACCCGTTTATATAGGTGTAGATGGGGTGATCATGGTGTAGAAGCAGCAGTAAATTGATAAAGAAAGTTCTTTTTCTTGAAAAAGAAAATGTGATCTCTAGGCATCTACTATCCTAAAACTTTTATCATCTCCCATTTACTTTCTTCTATATAGTAGGCCAGCCACATGGGTGATATTCTTTATATTCTTATCCATCTTGATCCCTAGACATTGTAAGGCCCAATTTCTCTTACAAATCTCCTAAAACTAATTTGATCAACAATGCTCATGTTAGATGATTGGAGAGGTTAACCAATGAAGTACAATCTCTTGATGAATAGACGAGATAAAATGCACATCACACATGGAATCAATCCAATTGGCCCAAGAGAAAACAAATATGTAGGACACACACAAAGAGCCTAACATAATGGCCCAATCACGAAACTTCAACCCTTACCACCCAGACAAAGCTAATGCCTGGAAGAAAATTCAAACGCGCAAGAACAAACAATAATCAATGGACACAACACGTAGAGATAAGTTTAACGAGACCTATCAACATGGTCACGTGATAGGCTAGAGATTTTTTACCTCTTCATCTACAAATAATTCTTGATGTTATGCCTACGTCCCAATTGTCGCCCCAGAGGAATGTGGCAATTGTCACTGCTTATGGACCTGAACCTAAGTGCAGCAGATGTCAGCGGCTCGAGTTTACTTGTCTCCAACTTGTAAAAGGAGGGTAAATTAAAAAAATTGTGATAACCCAAATGATCCAAACATTCGGAAAAGCAAAATAGATCTTCTAGGCTTCTAACTTAAATTGATGGTGACAACAGCCACCTCATCTTCTCGATGACAAACATGAGAAACAACAAGTGGAAAAGCAAAATAGATCTTCTAGGCTTCTAACTTAAATTGATGGTGACAACAGCCACCTTATCTTCCCGATGACAAACATGAAAAACAACAAATGTAAACAAGCCAGGTAAAACCAATAACTGAAGACACTAGATTACAAAACAAAGGTCGTGAACAGTGTGAAATAACTAATCAATATATTATAAGAATAACAAAGTAAGTCAAGTAGCTAAAGGCCTCCAAGCCATATCTCTCTCTCTATATATATATATTTTATTTTATTTTTCTCTTATTTTAACTAAACTTAGTCTAGAATCATTTTCTTGGACTTTTTTTTAAATAACTTAAGATATGAAAATAATTTTACAAGTATGTGAAGTAGGTTGTGTATGGTGGCAATTTATTTTCCTTCAATCTTTTGCTTTATAACCCCTTCCAGTTGCATCTTTTTTTCGTTTTGACCCAATTATTTTGATTTGGTGGTCCTATCTTCAGAGCTAGCCCATGGTCTTTGAACTTTCAATTTTTGGCATTTGGTACCAAATATTGTGGTGTTTTTTCTTAGTGATGTTTTCAGCATATTCTGTCTGGGGTTTATATTCTTGGACTTAGGCCAATTTCTTGCCTTCCGCTACAACAAATCAGGCCCAGTTTTTGTCGAGAGGGAGTAAAAAAAAAAGAGTAGTATGTATTTCTATTCATATACTACTAAGCTTGAATAGTAATATTATTATAGTATTTGGGAAAATATAATACAGTAAAGTTTAAAAATAATTCTGCAACAAATATGTATTTTAGCCATAAATGATTTTTGAGAAAATATATATTTTTTTAATAAATATTTGACTTGGTTTCAAACAAAGTGCAACTCTAAAAAATGTTTTAAAAAAAATTTTCCCCCACAAGATAGAAATTTTAACTTCTCAAAAAAAAAAAACACTTCTTTTAAAATGTTATAGAAAACTCAAATTGAGTTTTTTCTTTCAAGAAGCCAGATATTTGAATCTTCCTCCTCCCCTCCCCCCCCCTGCCCCCCAAAAAAAAAACTTTTTGCAAATGTTAAACAAAAAAGTGCTTTGTAAAAAGTTAATCCAAACAAGCCTATAGACCACTTAATTTGAAATAAATTTCTTCTTATTAGCCACTTATTCACTTGAATGACACTAGTATTTAAGCTGCAGAATCCTTAACAACACAATGTCTACAATTTGATTTACATCTAATCTTCTCTTTTTGTTTTTTTTTTTTTTTTCCAAATTTGGGTCAATATTTGCATATGAGAAATAGAGTGCTCTCGGAGAAAAGTTAGTTTCAGGAACCTAAAAAAGAGAAAAGAGAAGTCTGCGGATGAGGCCTATTTCGGGCTCATCTCGAGTTCCAATGCTCTATTCAGCATGAGAAGATGTCCCTATTTGGATTGACTTCTTTCCCCAAAAATTAATTATTTTTTCAAAATAATACATTTTTTACAATAAATATTTATTTTTACTTTTTTAAAAGCTGCGATTCCAAAAAAAAAATTCAACTTTTTTCAAAAAAATAATTAAAAAACACTTTTAAAAAAATTATAGAAAGAAAAACACTTCAAAAAAAAAATCCAAATAAGTCCGTTATCAACCTTAATGGTGAATTAAAGAGAAGGAATTTGGAGTCAGACACGTGTCGATTCTTAGTTCTTCTTCTGTGTTTATTCTCTCTTCACCTTGTCTTTCTTGGGAATGGAATAATTGTTAAAATTATGTATTAATCATTTATCAATTTTTATTAGTAAACTAAATAATGAGATAACTCTTACAATTATGGTGTTTCAGAAAAAAAAAAAAAAGTATACGAAACTTAAGATGGCCAACTTTTTCCTGACTTTTGTACTTGATGGATTTTTTAGGAAAGCTGAAAAATTGAGCAATAATTTTATTTCAAAAGTCATATATAATACTCTTTTATTTGATATCAAAAATCAAAATTAAAGCGCATAATACAAAATTTTATTCTTAATTGATTATGGTGCCTAACTATTACCTATAGCACAATATAACAGTCGTTATAATACTTGTCGTTTATAGCACGTCATTCACCTTATGAGAAAAAAAGAAAAGAAAAGAAAAGAAAAGAAAATATCTCTTTGATTACAAAATTAAAATATCTGGAAACCCTTATGCTTCTTGAATTAATAATTGATTATATGTTGGATCAATGATATAGACACCTATTACTAGGCTACTACGTTACTATTTTTTATCAACTAGTGCCGGAAAAAATTATTATTATTTTTTCCATTAAAAAATGTGTACGTGTCCACGAGGTGATAAGATCAAGTTTGGACCACGTTAACCCATTATCACAGTTGCATTTGCCTTTAGCAACATTTAACTAAAATAATGGCAGGGCATCAACCAAGCCGAAGAAAGTTATACGAGGTAGATCGCGTGGAGGTTGAATATATTTGTTGGGCTGTAAAATTTTCACGTATTATGAAATACGCCGTGTGTAATATTTTCATGTTTTGCGTTTAGACGTATTTATACTATATATTCAAATAATAATATCAAGTGTTAAATTTATTTATCTCTAATTTACAATGCATCATGTTTTGTCACATGGCTTGCACAATAGAGTATTACTAATGTCATGTGTCTATTGTGCAGCAATATTTTTCTTTTTAATTGTTATGCATTTAGATGTATTTATACTATATATTAAAATAATAATATCAAATGTAAATATGTTTGGTAAAATTTAATTGTTGTTAAGTTGAAAATTATAATAACTGAGTAGATCAAATAATTATCATTGATTTCAATTGGGAGAAAATGTAATATAAGAATTAATGATAAATTAACTATCAGTCATTAGCGAAACTATAACTTCTTTAAGGAAAAATATTATACATAAATAAGTTCATTTTTATATACTAAAATTATATATTGAAACTTATCAGATAAGAAAATACATGTATGATAGGACAATTTGGTAACATGCTTCTCACTTATGCATTATATTCAACAAAAGTGGCAAATAATTAATAAAACTAACTGTACATAAAAAATATTAAAAAATGGCATTTAGATATTGGTGGAAACACGAATACTAGTTGTTGATCAATTGGTAGTAGATGGTTAGATTGGAGGCAAATAACGTTTCCAAAATTTAAGCTTCAAGAAAGGGCAGGAAAATGCTTCAAATTTGTCTTTTAGTAATTGTTGCTTTCATCTAATAAATAATAGATTTCCCAAGTGGCCCTGTTACTCTTGCCGTTCTCTTTAACGGAAAAGTCATCCAAAAAATATGGAACACTAACCTAATTTTGAAAAAAAGAGAAAGAAAAAAGAAATAGAAAGACTTCATTTTCATTTAGGGATGTCAATAGTGCCCTGCCCAGCAGGAGCACCGGCGGGGTGGGGGCGGGTTTTTGCAAAAAAACACCTAGGGCGGGGCGGGGTGAGGTTTTTTCTTTGTGACCCGGTGCCGGGTGTATGTATGTATGTATGTATATTATATGTTATTTTTAATAATTATGATTTGGAGTAAGTTTGGATTTAATGTGTTATTGTTGTAAAATTATGTTGAATTTTAAGTATTAGAGTTTGAATTTGATGTGTTAAGGATTGATGCATGATTTATGTTATTTTTTATTTAATTAAAAAGTAGAGATTTCATTTGACGAATATGGGCTTAACAAGTAGGTGGTTCGTCTCGATACTACCACCCCTTTGACTTTTGTTGACAGGTGCCCCGTAGGTAATGACATAGTGTAAAAAACACCGGCAAGGGCAGGGATGGTAGTCGAGAGAAAATCCCGGTATAGGGGCAGGGTAGGGGCAGGTGGAAAAATACCAGGTGTGGAGTAGGAGTTTGTGAACCCCGCCCCTACCCCACCCCATTGACATCACTATTTTCATTAACAAAATATATCTCTGCTTTTGAAATTTTTTTCCCGTGACAACTTTTGATGCAACATTTTTCAATACACCTTATCTTAGACCCAATTTACAGAAGTATAGACAAATAAATATTATTTTCAATAAACTAAAAATATAAATTATACTGAAACTATTAATTAAATTGAGATATTTCAAAATTAATTAATACCATAAATTACTTATATAAATTAATATCAAAATTCCTGCACTGAACGGCTCCCGTGCTCATTTGAATAATATCATCGAGATTCAGGTAAAGTGCAAGAAATAAGTTGCATACTGCATCTTGAATTCGCATAAGTCTCACTTCAATAATTTCGCACCACTTGATTTGTCTTAATTAATGATTTGTATAATGTCACCGGAGAGGGCGTTGATACCTATATAATTATAATTAGTGGTATGATTTTTAATTAAAAACTGAATTAATCAATTTAGTCGATATTACAAAACATTTGTTTCTTGAGCCTAAATACAAATTCCGCTTGAAAAGGGTTATTACACGTTAGGGGTGTAAAAGAAGTTGTAAAAACCGCAATGACCTATTCGGCCTAATCGAATCGGTCGAAAACCATTGATTTTTAATGTATTTTAGTTGGTTGCCATTTTAATTTTGAAAAACCGCCATAGGTGCTTCAGTTAACGATTTCAAAAGGTAAAAACCGTGGTTTAACTGAACCGCCCACCGATATTGCTATATATATTTTTATATATTATATATTAATAAATATTTAGAAAATATATATAGGAGACAATTGGTTGTGTAATTTGTGTTTTTCGTTGTGATTTGTGAGACAAGTTGTATATATTTATGTTGTGTTGCTACTATTTGGTTGAAAAAAAAAAAATGGCCAACTGTTATATACTTATGTTTGAGCAATGCTTAATTATTGTGTTTGAACAGAGAATCTGGAAAATGGATGATATTCTGAACAAGTGTAATATTGTGTATGTTTTTTGAACGACTATGATCAGGTGTAATGTTGTGTTATGTTTTTTAAATAATTATAAATCGGTGTACTTCTTGGGTTTATTTACTTTCCCAGCAACTTACTTTCCTTAGGATAGTTTCATTTTGTTCAAGAACAAACACTTATTATCTTAAAACCAACAAAAATAACCGCTCAAATCGTAGAAATCGTATTGACTGAAACCGATGATTTCTTAATTGAACTGGGCAACTTTGGTTTTAAAAAATAAAAAATTGTAAATTTCGGTTCGATTAAAAATTTCATGCAAAAATTGACCAAAACTATCCGCATACACCCCCTGTAATTTTTTTAGTGATTGATATTTGTAAATTGGATTTTTCTTGTATTAAAAATAGAGTCTTATTTACGGACTCCGAAACGTTGGATAGGGGTCTGAACATTTGCCAGTTGTTGCCCTAGGATTATGAGATTTTATTTTTGAACAAAGGAAAAAGTAAAAGGCCTAAGCTTTTGGACTATTTTTAATGATGCTTTTTAATATGCGAAAGTAGAAAAGCGCTTCGTTGTTCCAAAGGGAAGGGAGCTTAAAGAACAATTGATAAGATTTGTTTCCCAAGGAAAGCTTTTCATGGTCCCATTTCTTAAGAGGCTTCTAATGAGCAATTATTTGAAAGGGACACTTCATTTACCGTAACAAGTTTTATATGTAGTTCTTCAATCAATTTATATCATTCTTTACTTTTTTAATACGGTTATTATATCTAGTATGATGACTAAATACTCACTAATTAAATACTCTATCTCAAATTTAAGGAACCAGCTTCTTTAATATGAGATTGAATGCAATCACATTTGCTTTTCCATTGTTTTTAGGGAGTCTTGTGAAGTGCTAGTGTGATTAAGAACAAGATAGTTGAGTTCATAAAAAGTTACTTGCATAGTGGGAATTGTGTTTGGGAAGTGGTTAAGTGGACCTTTTTGATGTTAGCAATTTCTTGTTTTTCTAATTGAATGTGGGGAGCAAATGATGCGATTGGAGTAGCCCAGATCTTTGACACATGGGCATCACTTTTTGCTATATAGCTAAGACAATTACATTTTTAATAATATAATAATAATCTCCATATTTCTTGGTCCTAATGAGAGCAAATGTACAATGAGTTGGGATGTCTATTTAATTTTTTTTTTCCTAATTTTATAACAGAAGAAAGAGATGTAATCATAGTGAATAATTTAAATTATGTACTCTTTTTTGTCAAAGTTTAACTTATTTAGTTTATTATAATGTATTTTTTAATATAATATTACGAGAAAATCTAAATCTGTGTTATAGGGTCATTCATTTGCGGATAGAATGGGGCATGGTTTTTATAAAAATGACCCAAAGTGGTGTTGGTTCTGATGGTGGTGTGAGACTGGAGATTAGGACTAATTAGTTAGTTGTCTTTTATTTTCTGTATTATAATTACTTGCTGGGAGGATGATTTTGTCTTCTTTTTTATGAGTATGCTTTTTGATGTGATGGGTGAAACAGTTGTTATTTTCCAGTTGAAAAGTATTACCTTAGAATCTTACCATCAAAGTCAAGAACCAATTGAAGAGTAATTTTTATCAAACAAGGAGTGCTTGCAGGCTGCGTCCATCTCAGGGGATTAATTCATCACCAAAAAGGTCTCTCTCCGTTTCTTGATATTCTCTTCTCTTTCAATGATTGGTTTATTTTCTTGTTTTATAACACGTGTGTACTTAATTATAAACTTGTGCTTTACTGGATTTGATTTTTCTGTTTGAACCTTGTGGTTACTGCTTTTCCATACATTTTTAGCTTTAGCTTTCTCATGTTGCAGTTTTCACCCTTCTGCAATTTGAGAGGTGGATTTAGAATGATTTTGAGGAATTAAATTCTTGATACAGAGATGGAACTTTTGTGTGCTTAATTGTCATTGTCTTGAAATTTTTCTCTGTTGTTCAATCAGGGACAAGTCGATTCCACCTAATGGGATACAAGTTAGTATCGTTTGGATAGTGGTTAGAGGAAAATAGTTATAGTTTGGTTATTTATAACACCACGGTCAGCTACTATTGTCCTTATGGCTTTACTGAAAAATAATCAACTCAGTTGAGCAATTTTCAACACTAATCGTGGATGGTTTCACTGATTTGCTTTTGCCAGCATTTAAATAGTTGTGTTCCTGTTGTTTGTATACTGTTTAGTCAATCATTTTAGATTGTGCTCTTTTAATAAAGATTGGTACTTCGGGTTCACATCTTTTATTCATTTTCACACAAGACCTTGGATACAACTCAGAGCAGCTAATCGTTTAATGCATCCTCAGTATCTGGTCTGAGAGAGGAAGCGAGTGGAGTTTAGTTTAAAAGTAAATTACTGTACTAATGCCCTCAAGAGTAGGTTCAGATATTGCTCTTGATGTAAAAATGCCCCCACTCTATCTAACCCTCTTTTTAGAACCTTGGTTTTCGATATCTTTTAGAAAGCTGTTAGTCACAACTAACATGGTTGAGCTTTTCTTTGTGGCAGACAGTTGGGTTTAATATAAGAAAAAACATTTAGCTGAGATGTGTGTGGTCCTGATCATACTACTTGTGAAATGCCTGTGTTCAATCTTTACATGCTTTTGGTTTAATAGCTTATGGAAGGCCAGTCCTCTATTGCCTTTCGATAGGGTCACAGGAAATAGCAGTCGTTAAATATATTTTTTTAGCCTAGGATTCGTTGCACTTCTGTTTTTGATTTTGTTCTTCCTCATTAGGACATGTTCATAAGCATAAATTATCACTGCATAAAGCAGATACTGGCATATATGTGGCCTTAGCAGCGGTAAGCGTACGCAACCTCTTTGGCTTATGCTATGCTATACATTTATTGCAATGATAATATTGCTGTATCTTTTATGTTAATGCTTTTTCATATGCACTGCTTTGCATTACTTCAGGAGCAGCATTTTTTATTCAAGTATGAAAGTAATGATATTTTAAGAGATACATCAATGGAGAATTTATAGCCACAGACGTATGGTGAGAGAGTTAATTATTCTTTTGCTTTTCACTAAAGAGTATTTGTAGCCCATCAGCCATCAAGACTTTGGTGCTTGGTCTTGCTTTAAAATTCTGGTCTTTGGAGTACTGTTTGTTATTTCACCAGTTGATCTGACATAAGATTTTGAATTCTGTCAAGCCAGGCTGAATCTTATTGGCCAACGGCTTCCATTTTCATTTGGACCTCTGAAAGAGTCACAAGTGTTTGAGAAGATGAACTTACTCAAGGAAGATCAGAATCAAGCCGCTGCTCAAATGGCACTTCAGCTTAAATCTGCTGAACTACAGAAGCATTCTCTTCCCAAGGATGTTGCTAACAACCTGGAAGTTGCAGCCAAAGTTTATTGTCATGGGAAAGACTCAGAGTCTCAATCGCAGGAACATGATTCATCTTCAACTCTCTCAACTTGTCAATCTCATCATGCAGGGTCCAGTATGTCGAGCAATAAGTCTTGCTTGCAAAACATTGTATCTGAACTCGGTAGGTGCATAAGATTTCATGCTCAAATTTTCTATCTTTACTTATTATTTCTGACATTAAAGTTACATAGACTATTAACAAATATTTGGAACAAATCCTAGCTCCAAACTAACATATCAAAGAATGGATAAGCAATTGATGTGCAGGCAGGGGATGTGTAAAAATTTAGAGAAGTTAAATCTCACTCAGTCATTAGGAGGAAAAGTCTTGACTACATGGCTCAATATAGCACCACAGTTCCAGTTCCTGTGATCTCTTATTTCTAAGGGCATATCTAACAGGGAAAGGAAAAAGAATATTTTTCATCATTTCTGTTTGAAACAGTTCAAGAAATACAATTTATTTCTCTTTAGGATTATATGGTTAGATTAAGTGGTCTCAGGTCTGGTGTCTTCATGTTTTTCCCCCTATACGTTCCAAAAGAGTGCATATTATAGGGATACTAATTGTCGATGGACCTGCAAAATCTTCATAGTTGACTATTTCTTCAATTTTAGACCTTGAAGTTCATGAAAGATCTGCTTTGTTGGGTTGTTAAGCGGTACCCTGTAACTGGCTCTTCCTTCCTGTAATGAGATAATGAAAGAAGTTCATTGTCATTAATCCTGCTAGACATGGTGTTGGTCTTAAATGATGCCATATTCAGTATGCAGAAGTAACAAAAACAATGCTGTTTTCATTGCAAGTACTTCCATCCTACTCTCATTTCCGACATAGCTAAGATAGGTCTTCATTTTCTAAAACAAGCCATTTTTATTAGTCAAATACAAAAACAACATTGTGCCTCCAATTATTTATATAGCTTGCAAGACACCAAAGTTTTGTTACCTCACTTACAGTGATAATAATCCAGGTTACTTTAATCTCGTTTTTCATCCTTTTGATAGATCAGCAATAACATTTTACCATATTTAGCATATCATTCTCAAAGAAGTCATCACCACCCCTATTATATAGCTCAGATTTCTGTTACCATATATGAGCTTGATGCATGTATTGCATTGACATTATGAGCTATATTCCAGTACACCAGCCGGCTTCAATTCAACTCACAGCTTATACATTAATGTGATGTCCTTTCCAGGGATGCCTTTATAATGTTGCTCTGTATTGATATTGTACTTCAGCAGGTTCTTTTGGGACTAGATTACACTTGGCCCTTTCATGACGATACACACTTTTATTTTGTGATACCACACCACTCGCAGGACTGCTTTATACATCAAATTCATCCACAGAAAGTTCACCACTATAGTAGCTTCCCTCTGATAAAACAATTCTTTCTCCAATGTAGGCCACAATGAAGTGTATGGGAGGAATGCTGAGAGCTGCTTAAGATCATGCTCCCCTTGTGAAAATGCAGATTATGAAATGCATCAAGCACAGTTAGTGTTTAGTCGGTCAATGGTCAGTAATATTATACCTGCTCTTGATCTGTAAGGACTTGCAACAGTTAATTTTTCCCTGAATGCTTTCTTTCTGAATTTCCAAAGATAGTGCAATTTCAAACTGGTACATGCCTGTGCTGTACATGGAATAGTTAAATGATTTAAAAGATTTCCAGTTTCAATGAACAACTATCTGCTTGTTTATATTAACATGTGTTGGAGATCTTGCCCTTAAAGTCATGAAGAGTTCAACTAGCAAGTCCAGTCATTTTAACTAAATCATGAAGAGTTCAACTAGCAAGTCCAGTCATTTTAACTAAATACAAGAGCAAAGAATATTGCTTTACTAGATGTGAATTTCTTTTGTATCACATTAAGAGGGACTGTGCTACGCTACATAACTAGTGTTGCCTGTCTTCCAATTCTATATGCATATACATGTATACTTCTGCAGAGATTGCAACAAGCAAACTTCTAGGAATCCAACACTACTAGAGACTATGAATCTTATGATTTATACTTGTCCTTCCAGGCCTGCATACCCTCGCCCTGGACTGAGTCTTACTATGGCGGCCTTATATCTGCGTACAAGCCAAATGCTGTTGTAAGTACTTCAAGATAAATAGTTAATTACTCCTTATAATCCATGCTATCGCTTGTCCGTGATGTTGAATTCATTGGTAATCAGCTGGCAGAATAGGTGGAAATTGAGGTGCTCACGATGTATGAAAGATAACTAATGTGCATCACGCTGCATGTAGCACCTACTATGTGTATATTTGCACATATCTCACACACTTGTATATATGATCTTCTAGTTTGATAAGTCCAATTCGAAGTGGATCTGCTGCTGGTATTTCTCCATCTAGGTGTTGAAAATTTCAAGGTCAAATATACTTTCTTTGTTTTCAATGTGGTTGCTGCTGTTCTTTGCTAAATATTTTCCCAATTGTTGCCAGGATGGCAAAAAAACTTTCATTTAGCTGTTACATGACATGTGAACACTAGTGCATACATATGCATAAACTTCTAGACCTTTCCGGCCAGGGAAATCTTTAAAGGCCTAGCTAACAACACAATTTTGAGAACTCTAAGATTCTCATCACATTTGACTAGATTTACCCTCAGATGGTGGGGATGACACCTGCAAGAGTCGCACTACCACTTGAATGTGCAGAAAGCTTTCCCATTTATGTTAATGCAAAACAATACCGTGCCATTCTCAGGCGGAGAAAGATCCGTGCTAAACTTGAGGTTCAAAACAAACATGCCACTTCCAGAAAGGTATTTACGTCCTCTGATTCTCCAGCTAATTGCTCAGGCATTCAAATATCAAGCTACCCATCATTTCAAAACTTGCTTATTTTTGTTTTCAGCCATATCTTCACGAGTCTCGACATCTTCATGCGATAAGGAGAGCTAGGGGTACCGGAGGGCGCTTTTTGAGGACAAAGACCATCCAACAGTCCAGGCCTTCCTCTCCAACCTATGTTAGGTATCAGACTCACCAGGAGCTAAGTGAAACCAAGTCCCATTCTGAGTTTCAGCAATCAGAAAGCAGCAGTTGGGAAACTTCCACCCCCTCTTTCTCTGATGTCACGACCTTATTCAGTGGCGATGATGTTTTCCAGCAGCCAGAATTTAACATCCCTGGCTCTCCATTTCACATAGGTGCTACCATGTCCGTTGAGCGGGGCTTCTCTCATGGTAGGACCTGATGACATGCTTCTCCTATCCGTTTCCAGACGTGCACAATAATGTCTGCATCAGCACTGTAACATTATTGTGCACTCAAATGGGTAGCTGGCAGTTCATCCTTGGCTATGATAACATCCTTTGCAAGTTCTTCTCTCGACTAGGTCTGCGGTATAAATAGAAATAAACTGACGTTGAATTGTAGCATTATTCTTTTGCACGGACAAAACAGAAAGCAAAGGCCTCTCTCTTCGTGCTTGTAAGCAGCAGTTCATATTTCTTTTTCGTGCAATTGTCATTGTTGTGTTACTGAATGATGTGGAAATATGATGTTTTGTTGTTATAATAAACAATTATTAGCATCGTTCAATTGTGACGTAGTTATCTTCTCGGAACGTGATAACGTTTTCTTACTTTTCTGCTTATTATCTTCGGAGGGATTTTTAGAGGTACTTTCTGCATGTATAATCATTATATGACTGATGCATTGGATATCAACGTAGCCATTATAAAATGTAGTTTTATTTATAATAAAGTCAGTTGATAATCATTATAAAATGTTATTCATTATTCAATTAAATAAATAAATGATAGTTGTTATATGGGAGGACCATTATGAAATGTAGTTTTATTTGTAATAATGGTTAATTACTTATTTATATTTTTGTATTATGACATCAATATTATATTAATTAATATATATATATATATATATATGTGTGTAGAAAATTTTAGCAACTATGATTTGATTGAACGATGAATTTGGCCCAAGGGGATCATGAATGCAGTAAACTACCCTAAATTTTTTTGTATTTTATTGCTTTGGGTGCATATAGCTTTGTTTAATACGTGTGCTTATAATCTCGTCCTAATAATTATAATAACTAATAAGGTGGTAGTTAAATAATATTTATCTCCAATCACTATCTCTTATTGGACAACGCTTGCATGAGGTGCGAATGTGATCCAAGAGACTTCATTGTTCATAATGACGGGGTATATAATTAAAATATAAGGGTAAATTGTACTGAATTCTTTATATTTTATTATAAGTGTAATTTATTCTCTTGTAATTTTAAAATAAAAGCGGGATGCTTATAGTTTTAAAATATATAGCATATGAAATTACAAGGGTAGTGGCGAAGCTACGATTTTGGCTTGGGGGTGGCAAGATATTAAAATTTTGTCTTACTCAAAAAGTTAATGAAATGTTTTTTTTTTATAAAATATCGCACACACAGAGGCATACATATACATATATATATATATATATGTATACACATGTGTGTTATATATATATATTCAATTGCTCCCATAAGATTATTAAATATGTGTGATGCACTTAGCGAATCAAAAAAAATATTTTCTAATCTCCAAACACATTTGTATGCATATATAAATGACTATTTCTTATTCATTGATCCAAAAAATATATATATTACATATCTATAAATCTTCCTAACATTTTCTCTTATATGACATTGAAATCATAAAGAATAAATAACTTATTGACTACCTCTTTCTAACCAAAATCAATGTGAAAAATACTAACTTGATTCAAGAAATGAAAGACTTTATCGCTTTATAACTTTTGTAATAGTGACTGGTGTATAGAGTAATTAAAAAAAATTAAATTAAATATTTAATAAGATTAAAAAATTAAAAAGAGAGTGCAAAATTTAGAAATTAAAATATATATAATTTGTAATTATATCACAGACCTTTGTTTTATTGTGTTTTAATAAAGTGACTAGGGTGCTTTTTTTCTTGTCAAAGCAGCATGCCAAATGTTAATGTGGCGCCTCTGAAATCTTTCTTTTTTGTTTCTCTTATTTTTTTCTTGTCAAAGTCTCTAATCCTCGTTAATTGGTCTTTTTCTTTTTCTTTTTTTTTTTTTGGGGTCAATCTCTCTAATCCCCGTTAATTGGTTGACCGTTGGCAGCCGTCGCTGCATGCCACCACCATGGTTCCGCCCCTGGACAGGGGTAATGTAATAGTCTAGTACGTGGGGTCATCCCACTTAAGACTTGTTTGGTTGGGCTCTTTTTCAAGAAAAAAAATATTTTTTTCTGAAAAAATTACATTAAATTTGTAATAACTATTTGATTTGGCTTTAAAAAAACTGAAACTCTGAAAAAAACTCGAATATAATTTTTTTTAGAATCCAAAATTTTTAACTTCTAAAAAAAAACTATTTTCAAAAGTTATTAAAAAAAACTTTTTTAAAAAAAGTCAATCCAAACGGGCCCTTGGCCAAACAAAACCCAAATTCTGATGTGTGGGGAGTGGGAAAAGGGCTTATCCTAAAAATATTATAATTATTAATAATTAGATAGTTCAAGGTTTGACTAGCCAGTTATATAAGACTACTAGGAGGCTTGATGCTTTTCTAATACATTTCTACGTTAGTTTAAAACTGTGCATTTACTTTTAAAAAAAATAACGAGGAAGCAATTTGGTGAAAAGGGTTGTGGCTAGTATTCTTTTTCCGAAATCATTATGGTAAGTCTTGATCATATTGGCTTATTCGTAAAATCTTGGTTTAAAAACTTAGTAAATGTTTTATGAATATTAATTTTTAGGGGGGTTTCATAGTATAGGTATTCTTAGGGGGAGAATTGCAGGAATGATTCAAAATCTAAGAGTTGAGATAAGTGGGGTCAATTCATATTCTAAATTCCTCTATCAATTTTGTATTATCAACAAATTCTATCTGATCTATTCGTTACACAATGATCTTGCCTTATATTTCTTTAACCATCAAATTGACTCCGAATTGCTAAATTAATTTCTCACAATCAAGCTCATCACGTGCCTTCTAAATGATCAATTGCTGCTCGTGTCATCCTTTTATCAACTCGGTTCTCAAAGTTGGTTGATGTAAAGAAAAACTTTAGGCTTTTGCCAAATTCTGGTTTGAGAAGGAAATAATTTGTTGTTGGAAAATGTGGTCTTATCCACCTTCTATGTATATAGCTCTTCAAAGGCTTCAGCAATGCTTTTTTTTTTATTTTAATTCTTCTTATTCTGTGTTTGTTTATTTATTCTTGATAGTTTATGATTATAAATTTTTTTCTATATTTTACTTATTTTATTATTATTATCATTTTTTAAAACCCAAACCAATACTTATACCATTATCAGTTAATAAAGTTGGATCCATATTATTTAGAATTCCATTAATAGATAAAAAAATGTTATTTGCTCTGGTACTTTTTTAAGATCTCATCTTTTATTTAATTGTCAAATCATTTAATTATTATTGCTATTATTATTATTTTGATCGATTTCTAATCCAAAGTTATTTACTTTTATTTTATTATTGTTGTTGATTTTTTCTAAAACTCTTCGCACTTATACATTTCAAGAACTCTACTCATATTTTCTTTTACAACTCTAGTCATGATTTTTTTTAACTAACTATTATCCTATATACATAACAGTGAAAAGGCAATGAATAAAAAAATATATCATGTTACAAATCTTTAGGCATGCCCACATACACCACTTTTGTGGTATTTACAATGACTTTGCTTTGCTCTGGTAGCTTAATGGACAAAATACTCCATAAGTGTATATATATATATATATATACACAATGACTTGGCTTTGCTCTGGTAGCTAATGGGCATTGAAACCACTAAAAATAAATTTCTATTTCTTACCTTGCAACTTTAATTTGTGTACGCGGTAGCTAATGGGCATTGAAACCACTAAAAATAAATTTCTATTTCTTATCTTGCAACTTTAATTTGTGTACGCGGTGAGAAAATGGTTGAATTCACAAGGATTGGGAGATTATTTTATGCTAATTGTATCAAGTAGATTAATCAACTAAGTTGCAATTAAAAATAGGGGAATTAAATGCGAGAAAGTAAAATTAATAAAACTGTCCAAACCACTGGTTCGCGCTGCGTAGACAAGCAATTCAGCTAGAAAATAAAAATATATATAAATAAAAAAAATAACTAAAATACGCAATTCGAAGTTAACGCAAGACTGGAAAAATAAAAAAACAAAGAGAATTAAATCCAACCTGAGGAACAATCGCTATTTAGGTCAAAAAATCCGATCCTAGATATAAAAATACTTTCAACTATTTCGACAAATCAGTTATGGTTATTGGCTCGGCCTAATAACCTCATCTTTCCTTACAGAGTTGATAACGGTTTAAATTCCCTTCGATTTTTTCGACTATCGTCTTACCTATTAGACGTTCTAATCCCCAGAGATGCCCGCAGTATCTATCTAATGGTAGCAATAAAAATATAGAAAGACCTGATTCTAAAAGTCAATACTCTCATGGTAATTGCTCATTTAGATTGCATAATTATATAAGAAACCTAGTTACCACTATTCTTAAATTAATTAAATTAATCTAACTGGCTACCTATTGTCATACAATTAAATAATCACTGATCAATATTAATTACTGAAGCAGTAAATACACAAACATCAAAATAAAATGAAAGGAATAAAACACTTAGATCTCACGGAATTGATGAACCGAAATCTTGATTAATCCTTGACTAGAAAAAAAAATTAGAATTTCATGTCCATGAGTGTCGCCCAAAGAATGAAGAGAAATTGTTGAATTGTCTGCTAAAGAGTTGTTTGCCCTCTAAATGCATATAAGAGGTATATATATAAGAAAAACCCTAACCTACTTTCCTTTTTGGATAAGGAAACCCTTAATGGCCCAAAAAGAATAATAAGATAAAATCCTTAAATATAATTTCCAACAAAATAAAAAGTCTTCTAAATTTAATCTATTTCCTTCCAAAAGTCTAGAAAAAATATCTTTCATCTTGGTCAACCTTGGTCAAACCCGCTTAGCAAATTAATAGCATTTTTCAAATGACGAAATCAACTTTGACAGTTATAAACACATTCAAAAAGCTCTTGAATCTATATATAATGCATCTATCTCCTTTTTTCAATCATAAACATACAAAAACACATTAAAAACACTAATTAAAGAACATCCAATTCAAAAATTAAGCACTTATTTAGAACTTATTAGTAGCTTAATGGACAAAATACTCTAGAAGTTCTCTCTCTCTCTCTCTTTCTCTCTCTCTCTATATCTATCTATCTATCTATCTATCTATCTACATATATATATATATATATATATATATATACATACCTTTACGAAGGGTGCTCGATGGTTTGAATCCTCTCTTTATTGCTAGCAGCCTTACAGACCTTTCCATGACCAGAATTATTGCATGATGACATCACTCAAGAGCAACTTGTCTTTGTTTTTCTTTTTCATGTCATCATTTAGCAAATTGAACCCTTGTCTTGTTCATAAATATTAACTAGCTATCCTTCTATCTTGAGCTACTCTCTTATTTAATATTTGTTCAAATAATAAGTTGTTCTATGTTGTATCATTTTAACATGACATGATATGACTTGACATGAAATGACTTGACATAATATGATATAACTTAATTGGCGTATGTTCGCCTTATCGTGAAATCTTGGTATCCCATTTTTTTGTTTACTTGTACTTGTTGGGCCATATACCCCATATCACGTGAACCCGTAAGGGCCTTGCATCCACACTATGATACATGATATGATATGACTTGATTGGCAGATACTCATCCTCTCTTAGAATTTTGGGATTCCATTTCTTGCTTGCTTGGACTTATAGAGGCCTTGTACCCGTATCACGTGCCCTAGTGGAGCCTTATATCCACTATTTGATATGATCATGATTAATTTTTGATTGAGATATGAGGGCCTTGTACCCTTACCATGATTTTATTATGATTAAATCGCTATAGCATAATCACAGCTTATGTTACATGATACTTGATTTACTTTCTTTATCTAACCTTGTTATGAGTTAATTTTTGTTATGATTAACATGAAATTCTAATTTTGCGCCCTCCCATATTTTCTTATTGACTTTTTCGGAGCTTTCTTATTTCAGCTTCTTTATTATATTGGAATCCATATTTTGCTTTATCTTGAGGGGAAAGACCCTTACTTACTGAGTATTTGATTCGCTCACCCCTATATTTATTTTTCTTAAAGATGATCACAAGTCAGGAGATCAACTTTAGTGAGAAGGGGTGAAGATCAACTCTAGTGAAAAAGGGTGACCTTGTCTTTCCCTTAATCGTGTCTTGAGATCAGAATGGGACGAGAAACTACTTGGTTATGTTTTGGTCTATGTTAAAGATGTCCGTTTGGCAACGACTTGCAATTGAATATGTGAAATTTTCCTAATATTTTGGAGCGCATAGCTTTGTTTCAATAAATTGTGGTATTTAGCACTCTGAATCATTTCATGAGATTTTTAGGAGCCTTGTGATTCGAGGGGTTCATACCTCTTGGTCCACAGTGTGTCATGTCTTGAGCCTTAAGTTTTCGAATGTGACAGGTAACATGTACATATGATAAACCATAGAGGATTTAATGCAGTTTATGTACCTCGAAAATAGAATAAGAAAATTTGATCATCATCCAACATAATTGATTCTCAAAGACCAACTGTACCCAAAATCAAACTCACCAGGCTAGTTTTAACGTACTAACAACAGCGAAGAGATTTATGTGGTGTTTTTTATATGCTTATTTGAAATTTTAAATTTAAAATGCGTATAATTTTATATACATTTCAAATTTAATAATTCAAGCAAGCATGTATTAAACACAAGAAGTTCTTTCTTTGACATTCCCATATACGACTTAAAGTTGCGCTTTGATCTCTTCTATAGTTGAGAAAGTTGAATAGCTGGTTAAATTTGATGATGATGATGATAACATACAGGGCTGTGATGCATCTGTGTTGCTACAAGGAAATGAAACAGAGCGAAGTGATCCAGCAAACACATCTCTGGATGGATTTTCCGTGATTGATACAGCAAAAAGAATGCTTGAAATGTTCTGTCCCGGAACTGTTTCCTGCGCTGATATTCTTACTCTGGCTGCAAGAGATGCAGTTGAATTCGTAAGGGACCGCTTAGATTGATTCTTTTTTTCATTAAAAAAAATACTTGTTTTTTTTTTTTGTCATATTTTTTTACAATAAGTATTTGAATTGACATTTTAAAAAAACAAACATTCTGAAAAAAAAAAAATCAAATTTAGCTTTTGATTTCTTCAACCAAAAGTTTCAACTTCTCTAGAAAACACTTTTTCAATATTATAGGAAAAAAATAAAAAATTTAAAGAAACCAATCCAAACCAGCCTAAGTCCAAATAATTTTGTTTTTTTCCTTTTTGGCTTTTTTCACTACATTAATAATTTTGCTTAGATGCACCAGAAAAACTCATTACTAGTTTGTGTCATTGACTGTTGAAGTTGTATACAACACATGCGGACAGGTGGGCCTGTTGTCCAGCTGCCGACGGGGAGGAGAGATGGGAGGGTTTCGTTGGCTACAAATGTGAGACCAAATATAGTTGACAGTTTTTTCACTTTGGATCAAATGCTTCACATCTTATCAGCTAAGGGCTTGTCTTTGGATGACCTTGTTATTCTATCAGGTATATATATACTTACTTGCCCTTTAATATAGCTAGGCAGCTACAACTTAATTGATATGTGAATCTCGTGAATTAGCCTTTTCATTTATAGTAGCTAGATTGATTTCTTATATAAATAAATAATTTTAGTGAATTCGTGTGTGTATTAATTGCATGAGTCATTGGCTAACTATTAATCTAGCTAATTAGTCAAGCTCTTTAGCGAATACTCACATTCATTTAGGATGTCATATCTAAGTTGATTTGATTTTGTCCACTTATAAGCCCTGCATTATTGATCAATTTAAGATCAATGGTTTTTCAATCTAAAAGAACAAGATGTATAATCTAAGACATATCACTGATAATTCGTAGGTTAATCAAATTTCAACCAATGTTGTGAATGAACAGGATTCTCTCTTAGGTCACTGATTATAAATTTGATGGATTAAAAAGTGAAACGTTATCAATTCATATCATAAATAAATCAGTCTCTAGTCGAAAAAGTTAAGATATGCATGGTGAAAGATGTGCAAATAGGAGTTTTTTTTACAAATAACACAAATTAAATAATAAATTTCAAAAATAGCCTTGTTTTTTGTTAGATTGCAAAAATAGCACTTTCAGTTTTTCAATAAACGAAATCGGGTATTCAAAAAACGAAAACGTATAAAATATACACGTAATCGTAACATAAGAATTTTCGACTATTCAATAGCCGAAAAATCTCTTCTCAACGGCACAATATTTAATGCCCTCGATTTTCGTTCTTTCAATTTTTGAATAGCTGAAATCGGCTATTCAAAAACTGAACGTTTTGCTATATATACCCCCCAACTCTTCTTCCCCACCTGATCTCAAAGCAATTCCCCCCCCCCCCTCTTTTACCCCACGTTTTTTTAGCCATAAAACTCAAAATCTCACTCAAAAAGCTTCAAGCCTAGGATTTTGCTTCTTATTGTAAGTTTTTTTAAGTTTTTACTGATTTAAAGTATTATTTTTTTATGTTTTCTTCAAGTTATTTCATGTATATGCATGTTTCACATGTATGTATAGTTGTATGTATCGTATTTATGTATATATTCATGATGTGCATGTACATATATGTTGTGCATGTTTATGTTACGTATAAACATCTGCCGATATAATTATTGATGTTATTGTTGTGTAGTTTAGTTTAAGATGTCGATATTTGAATTACTACATTGAAATTGTTATTATTACTGTCAATATAATAATAATAACAATTTTGATAATAATAATAGTAATTAATTATTAGTGTTATTATTATTAATATTATTGGATTATTATTATTATTAGTTTTATCATTATTAATTATTATTATTATTATTATTATTATTATTGGCATTATTATTATTATTTATTACTATTATTGGTATTATTATCATTTTTATTAAAATATCTTTTATTATTCTTCTTTTTAGTGCTATTATTATTATTATTGTTATTGTTGTCATTTGTATTATTTGTTTTATTATTATTTTGAGTAGTAACAGTAGTAGTACTAGTAGTAATAGTAGTAGTCTTAGTAGTTGTCTTCTTTCTTCCTATTATTATTATTATCAGTAGTAGTAGTTTTATTATTAATTTTATTGGTATTAGCTTTATTATTAGTTTTTTTATTCTTATTCTCATTCTCACTGTTGTTATTATTATTATTATTCTTATTGTTATTATTAGTAGTTCTATCATTATTAATGTTATTATTATTATTATTATTATTATTATTATTAGTTTTATTATTGTTATTATTATTATTATTATTATTATTATTATTATTATTATTATTATTAATGTTATTATTATTTTGAGTATTATTATGATTATTATCATAATAATTTTTATTAATATATTTACTAATCAATTCATTTATTGTTAGTAGGTGACGCTATGGCCCAGAGACCAGTACCAGAGGATACATCCCTTCTCGTTCACTATGCTCAGCATAGGACTCATCTGATGACGAGCAGCACATATATGAGGGAGGTCCGAGTACCCAGATGCGATAAGCATCTATATGACGAGCATGAGCATCCTCGTGTTCAGGAAGCACTGGCGACTGCAGGATTTTATGGGTGCTATGCAGCCGGTGGGCAGGAGTTTTATTATCCTATGCTTACTGCCCTAGTTGAGCGGTGGAGAGCAGAGTCGCACACATTCCACCTCACTTGTAGAGAGGCCACCATCATACTGCAGGACGTAGCTATTTTATGGGGTTTACCCGTACAGGGTGCGCGTATGCCGGAGATCGGTAAAGCGCGACGCACAGTTGTCGAGTGGCAGCAGCTATTCCATGATGTATATGGGGCAACACTTTCTCCGGACGCCATTAATGCGAGAACCGACAAAGTGAACTTGCATAAGTTGAGACATGTATACACGTCGACGTGTCTAGAGGAGTACACCCAGGAGCAGGCTCAGCATCGTGCCCGTTTGTGGATATTCTCTTTCTTGAACTGCCATCTATTCGCTGACGCCAGTGGCAACCTGGGAGACATGAACTGGTTGTCTGAGCTGCACGTCTTTGGGAATATTAGACAGCCCCCACGAGAGAAGAAGGGACACCCTCCAAATGGTGGCACCGGACATCGTAGGGCTTAGGTATCGGTGGGTGGTTTTGAGTGCATATGTACATGTCATTGAGATGCACTTTTGTTATTATTTATTTCTTTTTTTCTTATTATCATGTCTTATCGTTTTACATAATATCAAATGTTCAAAAGCTAGTTAATATGCCATCATAACAGACGTTCAATCACCGATGAATATGACAAAACAACAAAGGTTCAATCACCAACGAACATTACAAAATAGCAAAGGTTTAATCACCGATGAATAACACAAGTTAAAAAATATGACATAATAACACAGGTTCAATCACCTTGTACAGTTTAAACGGTTGTGCCCTGCCTAATGACAATTCGAACACCTTCTCCGACCAACTTGATCCGACTGGTCCAT
The DNA here is from genome assembly GCA_028554755.1 of Cordia subcordata. NCBI lineage: Eukaryota > Viridiplantae > Streptophyta > Magnoliopsida > Boraginales > Cordiaceae > Cordia > Cordia subcordata. Next base: position 9,631,219 of record JAPTOF010000006.1, on the reverse strand, counting down.
TTCGTTGGAGATATGTCTACCACCTAGTCTACCTCTCCTTCTTTGGCGCAATCATACTGGATTGGGCACTAGTTGCCACATAGGTGCTGATGGCCAGTAATCCTCATGTCCCAAAGGCTCGAACGGCATTGAGTATGTTGCAGTGTACGCTACCACCATATATTCTTCTGGTATTAACCCATCGATTGGTTTGTTTAGATAACGTGCTAATGCCTGTGCATGCGAACACATCACATGATACGCTGTCCATTTACCACAAGTACATGTCTTCTCCTTGAATTTCACAACTTGTGTTGGAGGTCTTTCAGTGAATGACGCCGGTAAATACCCGACCTGTGCCGTACAAGTTGGGAAGTGGAAATTTAAAATACAGTGACGGTGTGAACGAGACTCCCACTTCTCAAAAAGTTCCCTTGTTTTACTTGGGAGCAGCGTTTGTTGTCCAACCAAATAGCTAGCATTTATGGATCGATTGTAGAAGTATTCCACCAATTTTATGAAAGTGTGACTGACCAACGCAGTTATCGGTAAGCATCTTGTACCAACAAGAACACCATTAAAACATTCGACACTGTTCGTCGTCAGCATACCCCAACGGGCCCTTCTATCTGAAGAAAGGGTCCAAAGTTCCTTGTCGATTTCAAATAAATAGTCGTACGCCTTCTTCCCAACACCGCCAGGTGTGGGGTCAACTTCAAGAATTTTTTGCATGATTGCATTATGCTTGCGAACTTGATGTTCTTTTCCAGCTACCCAACACAAGTCTTTGACGTACTGGTTTCGACAATGCTTCATCACGTTGCTTTTTAGATGGCGAAGGCAAATACGATATTTTACACGTAAATACCCGACTGACGAGATATTTTCCACAACAGCAAGTATCCCTGGGTGACGATCAGATATTAAACAAACCTCTTCCATATCATGGAGAAAATGCTGCCGCACAAGCCCTAGGAACCATGCCCAACTATCTGTTGTCTCAGCATCAACTATGGCAAATGCCAACGGTAAAACTTTTCCTGTTGCATCTGTCGTCAGTGATGTAAGAAGATGACCCTTGTATGGGCCTCATAAGTGGGTATCGTCGAGCGTCATCACAGGTCGACAATGCTTCCATGCTGCGATGCACGGTGCAAAAGCCCAGAAAACATAGTCAAAAATTTTATACTCTGCCGTCGAACCCGAAAAGAACTTGTAAGTTACAATCGTCCCCAAATTCTTTCTCTTCAAAACTCTAAAGAACAGTGAAAGGGACTGATACGAGGTGTGCCAATTGCCGTATACAAGTTCGATCGCCTTATTTAGCCCACGCCATACCTTCCCGTAAGATATATCAGCCTGGAGTGCTTCCTTAACGTGAGCTCGAACAAAAGCGACCTCGAAATCAGGTTTATGTTTTACAAAATGTCTTATCATAAATCCGACCAAATCAGCGGTAAGATTTCTGTGCCCACACCGTCTGTTATGAGCTAGGCAGTTGTGTACCCCGCAGTACTTTGTAATCTCGAATTGTCGGTGCGTGGATTTTTTAGTGGCACGCAAGTACCATCTACATAGATTATCGCGCCTGCTACTCTTGCAAGAAGCGACATACAAGCTCGGTGTGGACCGGTCGACTGAGTACTCTCTTTGTATGCTGACTACGTACATCTGTACGACCCGTTGCACATCTGTTTTGGTAGGAAAAACCATGCCCAATACAAGCTCCTTATTATCTGGGTTCCAAACTGGCTTGCTTGCTGGTATATCCATGCTATCCATATAGTTCTCCTACGTAGCAGTTTGTAACTCAACATTATCCAACTCCTCGACCGTAGGTACTCCACCGCTGCTCGGACCACCTTCTATGTTAGAGTTTGTATATTCATCGTATTTATCATCATCGTACAATGCATTTTGTTGGTTCAACTCCACATCCCGGTCATCTTCTTCGGGCTCGAATTGAAATGTGTCCATATTCAAGTCGAACATCGAATGCGAGCCTCCGGCATGTGATGTCCCAACCATATTATTTATTTCCCGAGGAGTCACGTTTAAGTTGGAAGACTCCGGCACGGTCGTCGCCTTCGTCTTGGTAACATGTAAAATTTTCATTCAGATCGGGGACACCCTCGTCATAAGGAGTACCACTGACTGTCTAGGGAATGTACACGTCATCTGTGTCTACGTCCACATAAACATCTGCCGTGCACATGTAATTGGGATGACAAGCAATCTCGTACATGTCCCGTAGCTCTTCATCAGAACTGACTGCACTAACGCTGAAATACGGATATTGGGAGTTGATGAGTGCTGATTGAAAACGATGATGCAACACAACTCTGTCCACGCCGTAACACAAATTGAGCTTCTCATAAACACTGTAAACGAACTCATCATACGACGTTTCTTCTATTATTTTGACTTTGCGCCTTGGCTTTGTAGTCTCGTACTGTACGCCGAAAGGGCCGTTGATTTTTTGGCCTTCATAATGTAAAATAACGGTTACTGCGTTTGGATTCATATTATTTTCAGGAATTGCTACCAAAAATTGGGTGGTTTACAAATAACCATGTGTTTTTTTGCTAGTGATATGCTAAGAAAAAAAAAAACGAAGCGATGTGTGCAAGCAACGGGAAGGAGGAGGGGGTTTATATAGCCATTCATGATGCTGAGTTCGTTAGTTGAATATTCGAAATATAGATTTCGGCTATTCAAAAAACGAATATGGCTGCCACTATGTCAGTCACGTATTGATTAATAGGAAGTAAGAATGACGGCACAAACTTTCGGCTATTCAATAGCCGAAATTTGCTGTTCAAAAACCAGAAATCTACCAGGTTACTAGGGAGAATATATTCCACACCATTTTTCGGCTATTCAATAGCCAAATAATTTTTCGGTTTTTCAATACCTGATTTCAGCTATTGAATAGCCGAAAAATGGGTGGGGCCAATATTCACGTTTTCGTTTTTTGAATACCTAATTTCGTTTATTGAAAAATCGAATATGCTATTTTTGAAACCCGACCAAAAATAAGATTATTTTTAAAATTTATTATTTAATTTGTGTTATTTGTAAAAAAATTCCGTGCAAATATCTATGTATCGGAATGATACAATCAACTGACATTTGTCTTACAGCATTCATGTTACAGGGTAAGGATAACCCACTCTTTGCCACAACCATGTACTTCCTCTGCCTTATTTTATTAGTGGTTTAACCAATAAAATTAATTAATAATGTCATTTTTAGATAAATTTGCAATAACATAACAAAAGTACCTTTTTTCTTTTTTGTTTTATTTGATATTAATTAGATTTAGTTAAGAATAAAATAAGGATAAATTTTAAAAAAAAATTTATTACTTCTTTGAGTTTTTCAAAATGGCAAATATTTTGAGACAAAAAAAACTCTTTAAAATGATTGATATTATGAGATGGAGGGAGTATTTTCCGAGATTCTAATTCGCTCTTTTCTTGTCGCTTTTTGTTCCTTCCTTTCCTCAGTCTCAATCGTTCAATGTTTTATAAGTCAATAGAGCTTTACCTACCTTTTAATAAGTCACTTGAAGACACAAACAAGGAGAAAATCTGAATCCAGACCTAGCACCAGCGCTTGAATTCGTTGAGGGCCTATTGGATTAGTCTTTTTTTTTATGATAGAATAATTTTTTCTCTAAAATTCACATATTTTTTGCTATAAATATTTGGTTTGGTTCCAAAACAAGACTGAAGCGCTAAAAAGAAAAAAATTAAATTCAATTGTTCCGTTAAGTAAAAGATTTTAACTTTTCAAAAAATAATATTTGAAAAAAATTTATTAAAAAAACACTTTACTTTTAATAAACCAATTCAATGGCTAGCCATTACTGTGGAAGAGTCAAATAATTAATTAATGTGCGGTGCATGCGTGCATGCATGGTTTTGTGCATGGTTTTGCAGGAGCTCACACAATAGGAGCAGCACATTGCAGTGCATTCAGTGACCGATTCCAAGTTGACTCCAACGGAAATCTCACATTAGTCGAATTATCACTCGACAGAGAATACGCTGCGAAATTAACCAAACGATGCCAACGAGGGTCAACTCTTACAGTCAATAATGACCCTGAGACACCTTTCCTTTTCGACAACAACTACTTCAAGGATGTGTTGGGCCACAAGGGTCTGTTGCAGTCAGACTCTGCGCTACTGAACTATGTAAGAACATTCAATAGAGTATAACATTTTGCGAACAACCAAGATAGTTTCTTTGCAAGCAGGGGTGAGTCGTTCTTGAGGCTTACTGGCATTCAAGTCAAGGCGACTGATGACGATGGAGAGATTCGTGTGTCATGTTCTGTGGTTAATAATGGGTGAATATAATTAAAATTAAGCAAACGTTACCATATGTTTTGAGATTTTAATTTTCCTCTCTTTTCTTGTCACTTTTTGTCTACGAAGCACAAACTCAATACACGGACATCTCGCACAACACTAGGGGACATGTAGATATGTAATTTCTCACATTGTGATACGTTACATAAAATATACAAGTTTATCATATATAGTCAATAAACATCAATTTGATCATAACAAAAAACTAATTCAAACGAGCCCTTTAAAAACCCGTTCCTGTTCGACAACAACTACTTCAGGGATGTGTTGGGCGACAAGGGTCTGGTGCAGTCAGACTCTGCCCTGATGAACGATGGAAGAACATTCAATAGAATACAACATTTTGCAAACAACCAAGACAGTTTCTTTGCAAGCGGGTGTAAGTCATTCTTGAGGCTTAGTAGCATTCAGGACAAGACGAATGATGACGATGGAGAGATTCGTCAGTTATGTTCTGTGGTTAATGGGTGAATTAATAATCATAATTAAGCTAACGTAGCATTACACATTGCAAACCGAACCTTAATTCCACCTGAGTAAGAAATTGATCGAGTGTCTTTTGTATTTGAGGGGTTCTTTGTTCTGTTAGTAAATATATGCATTTTTTTCCTTTTTTATTTTTTGAAGAAGATTATAGTGTGGTTCTTCATTTACTTTTAATGATAATTCAAACTTAAGTAAATTTTGAAGTGAGGGGTGTTACAATGGATTACAATTTACACCCTAATTTTTACTACCGCATTTTGAGTTTGTTGCAGCGGTTATAAAAATATCAAAGATGACTGCTAATGACTATATGCAACATATTTTACTATTTTTTGAAGTTTTATTGTTTATTCTCTATTACAATGATTTTTTACAAATAAATATGGCAACAAGTATTTGAGGTTTTCTTCTTTTTTCTGTTAGTAAATATATGCATTTATTTAATTTCTTTTAGGGAGATCAACAGTGAGATTCCTCACTTACATCTAATGATAATTTAAACTTAAGTTGAAATGAGAGATGTTATTACTAAGTTATGATCTTTTGTCTAGTAATTAAATGCATGCCTTTTGGAAATACCATGGAATAAGAGTCGTGAATGAAGCTACACTGTAAGTACATAATGTTATCGGTGTCAACCTTGCAGCCTAGCTAGATATTAATCTTTCTTTTTTTTTTCCCTCGTGAAGTCAATCAAAATATTTAATTAAAATGAAAAGTATATAAGGATCGCACGAGATACCATTACATAGAAATATAAAGCTATAAACTAGTCTTTCAAAAACAAAGCAAGTAATCCTCAAGAACTAGAAATAAATAAAATAAGAAAAAGAAAACAAAGCTAGTCCTACGAATAGAAATTCAGTGCAAAACAAGGGGCTAAAATTACAAAATATGATAAACAAACTTCAGAAACAAAAATCAGTGTGGACTTGAAAGGGACAAGGAGATTTAGAAGTATAGATCAATCCTCAAGAATGTACTTCACGTTATTTGTATCTATCTATACTTACCACTGAAATACAAATTAAACCAAAACAATCTGGGGCATTCCTGCCCAAATATTTTCACTACATTTAACCAAGAGTCTTTTATCTCTCACCGTTCCTAAACACATTAACATGTATGATTGCTTCTTTGCTTTAATCTTTAGAGGGTGTTTGGATTGGCTTATAAAAAAGCTACTTAAAGCACTTCCGGCTTTAAGTGACTTTTTTTATTGTTAACTTTAAGTAGTTACGTGTTTGAATAAAAATTATAGTTATAAAAATAAGTATTTACATGTTTGATTAAAGTGGGTTGAAAAGTATGTTATAGATTTAAAATAACTATTAAGGACATTAAAATAGAATTTAAAAATATAAGTATAAGATAAAAGAGTAAAGATATTTTAGTAATAAAAATGAAAAGGTAAGGATAAGATAGAAATAATTTGGTCAAACTTACTTTTTTTCAAAGTGCTTAAAGCCATAAAGAACAAAAGTAGGGGTTGCGGAACTTTTTATTTTTACTTAAATCCACTTAAAAAAGCACGTTTTTAATTAAAACAAACACTTTTATTAGCTTAAATTAGACTTTAAACAGGTTTGACGAGAAAAAAAGACAAACCAAACACCCTCTTATACTATCTTTGTTTCTACCGCTCAATTATTGCAAAGAACAATAAAGCTATCTAACGTTGCTTAACTTACTTCCCTTGTATGCCTTCCCTCTTAGAAAGAAAAATGGAAAAGAACTTCATTCTCCTTTCTTACTTGCCCTTGAATCTAATCTTGATTCACGGGTCAGAAGCTCCTTCTAAACGAATCAACGAGCTATTGGCTTTTACTTAAAAAGAAAAAGCATTTTTTATAACTTTTGAAAACAGAGTTTAATTAAGAAGCAGAGGGTTTGAATTTTGGAAAAGCTGAATTTAATTGTTTTTCAAAGTTTCAGTTTTTTTAGTCCAATTACTTATACACAAAAAAGATATATTCTTTTAAATGAATAAAGTACTTTTTTGTTGAAAAGATAAGGGTTTTTCCAAACAAGACCCAGAACAAAAACTTTTTATGGCTCAAAAATGGGCCTGAGACACGAATTATGGGTTATCCCTTTTTTTTTTTTCTTGGTCAAAACGAAGGATGGGTAATCAATTGACCACAAACGGGTTGGTTTGGTGTGGCTTGTTGAGGTCCACGAAACTGGGCTTACTATGCTAGCCGTGTTGGGACTCCCTCCTAATATTTCAATCTGTCAACATGTTTCATCATCAAATTAGAACTTTTCAGAAAAAGATCATTTGAAAAGTTATTTTTCTTATCTTTAAAAATATTATTTCATATGTTCAAAAGTCGAATGTTATCTTAAAAAATATTGAAAGCTTAATACTTAAAATACAACAGTGCAGGACTAATAGTACTTTTACCTGGCTTTACTAAAAAGTTAAAAAAATTTAAGAGGTTTAAAAACTGAAAAAATCTAAAAACATTAACATCAAATAAATAAACCATAAATAACAATTTTAATCAAACAACTCATAAAATATTTTTATACAAAAAGATTTTTTATTTCTTATCAAATGGTAAGATAAAATTTTTTTTTAACTTACTGAAATAATAAGAGCCAATTTCAAATTCTACACAAAATGGACAGACAAATTAAGGGGAAAAATATTGAAATTCCACAGCCAATTTTACCTCATTTCTACCTTTGTCTTTGATATAATTTCACAAATTTCTTTGGCACTTGGCTTTTTCTTTCTTTTTCTTTTGTAAATTAAGAGGTTGAGTAAAAGGCTCCATTATTGATCCTTTGTAGCCTTAAGATTTGCAATCACATCTTGAATTTTTTATTTCTATAGCTAGTTCAATAGAAAGCTTATATACAGTGGTAGCTTCTATTTTTTTACTCCTTTAGTTTGTCGTGTCTAGACAAAACATTATTTTCTTTGTACTTCTTTTAACACGAGAAATTCTCTTACACAAAGGAAAGAAGAAAGAAAAAGAACAATAGTTTCATCTCTCAGTTAAAAATCTCATGGTGTAACAATATAGCCAATGTAGTTCCATATATATATATTATAGTGGTGGTTGGTATAATCAAATGAATTTGACAGAAATGGAATGAGGCAAGGAATGGAACAAGTATAAAAATATAATAGACTTGGTAATGAATATACTATACTTAGTATACTCTAAGAATGATCAAAGGAATTGGTGTATACTAGCATAGTATTAGAAATAATTTAAATAAAAACTCAAGATTACCGCTATACTATCATATTATATTTATTGTTGTAATAAAATTAATTATACAAAATATTACTAAAATACTGAAAATACTAATATAAAGTATATTTAGATTAATAACCTTAAATAAAGATAATAATGGTGATAATACATATGTAGGTATATGAATATATAATATGGTAAATTTTTTTTATTTTTGTTTATGTTTTTATCTTTATCTCATTTTTTATTTTTATCTTTATTTTTTATTTTGTTTTTAAATTTAAAGTTTCTTTTTATTTTCAATTTTATTTTTATATTTATCTTTAATTTTAAGTTTTTATTTTAGTTTTATTGTTATTTTTATTTTTCATTTTAATTTACTTTTTAATTTTTAATTTTTTAATTTATTTTTTATTTTTATTTTTTATATAAAATGCTAAATGTTAATTTTTTAAAGATTATTATAGTTCTTTAATAAAAAATCTCATTCCCACAAACATAGGAATAAGTCATTCTCATGAGGTTTGTCAGATAGAGCTAACAAACAGATACCCGCAAGTTGACCCGACTTGTTTATGGCAGGTTAGACAGGTTAGACAGGTTAGCAGGTCGGGGTGGGTCAACCTGTTTATCCAACAATTTAGGGATATAAAAACCCTAAATCGAACTTAGTGGGTTAGGCGGGTTAAATGAGTCGCTTTAGCTGATTCACGGGTCTTTTTTTATGGTTAGGCAGGTTCTGCATGTTGTTTTGGTAGGTTAAGTGGTTTCACAGGCCATTTTAGTGAGTTAGGCGAGTTCATGAGTCATTTTGGCAGGTTAAACGGGTCATTTTTATGGGTTGGCAAGTCACCCACGGGTTGACTCGTTTGTTTGACAGGTCATTAAACCATCAAGTCTAACATTCTTTTTTTGTAGGTTAGGCGGGTTGACCCGCGGGTCTCAACCCATTTTGCCACCTCTATTGTCAAGAATGGTGATTCCCATGGGAAAGGAATTCCTCAAAAATAAGATTCTTTCAGTCATTATCTCATACCATTCATGGTATTTGAAAAAGGCCATGAATATTATTTCATTTCCAACCCATTCTCGCATATCAATCACCACATAAGTCAAACAAAAACTAACAATATTTGTGATAAAAAATATTAAATTTTAAATTTTAAGCCTTTAACCATGATAAGTCAATAATTAATCACTTTGCGGAAATTATCCTCGTACAATTCTTTAATACTAGTCATTTCATATTACATGCTTTGCAAGGGCTTTTCTCTGTTTTTTATATTTTTTTTTAGTTTTTTAAATATTTATAAATGTGATTTTTTTGTGGGTTTTTAGGTTTTTCATGTGGTCTTTATTAAATCTAAATATCTATAAAAATTAATTCTTGTGTCTTTTTCATTTTTTTAAATATACTATTACATTCAAAAATCAATTATATCTTTAATATTCACTTGAATAATTCAATGACATGCCTCAACTATTTTGACTTGTTGTGATTATATAGATTTATTAGTATTAAAGATAATTTAATAGAAATAAACCAAAAAAATTAATTAAAAATTATATGGCATCTCTTAAAGCCTCTTAAATTTTGATGAGCTATAATTTTGTTACTACTACTACTAAATATATAGAAGAATTACTAAATATCATTTTTTTGTAATAATTTTTGTATCATTATTCTTATTTAAATATTTAAAAATAATAGGGACTAACTTAAGGAAAAAAAAAGGGACTTATACGATAATGTCCTCATTTGTTAATGCACTATATCTCTAAAATCTATATCCTATAATACTATATTAGATATTGGGACTAATCCAAATAAATTGTAAGGACTAATATAAATATATTGAAATAATGAAAACTTTGACTATGTTTTTAGACTAATTTGACTATGTCCTAATAACATTATAGACTAATTTAAATAGTTTAAAAATCTTCATTATTTTACTTATATTTGTACTAATTTGAACAACTTTGTTAAAAATAAAGGACCGATATAAAATTTTTTAAATAATAAAAACTAATGTGATTATTTAGGGACTAATTTGGCTATGTAGTAAAATATTATGAATTAACATGAACATTTTAAAACAATACAAGCTTAGTTAGAGGAAAATAATAATATTAGGGACTTTAGCATAATTATACATTTGAAGTTAATGATTTTTTAAACCTTACACATCACTGCTTGCGAGAGTATGAAATTAGTTTATATTCTCTAAATAGAAATTGATTGTATATATATATATATATATATATATATATATATATATTGTGGTCTTTGTTGCTTCTATCTTTAGTTCAGAACTCCAACGAAAATGATAATGGAAGATGCAAAGAAAGCCAAAAATGACAATGGAAGACTCCAACAACAATGGAAGACGCATTAATCTTCGATTAATGCGTTTTGGCTTGCGCATTAATTTTACACCAATTGGTCTGCACGTCAAGCACTATGGCACGCCATATATATACATGCACGGGAGCGACGTATGTAATTGGATATATTAAGTTATAAAGTTTTTTCATCTTATTAAATAGTTATTAAAACAATTATATATTATGAAATTAATAAAATAATGATAATATATATAGAGAAATGACATAATATTAATTAATTAAACTATTTAATACATGAATGGAACTAAATAAGTGATGGAAAACAAAAAGTGATGTAAGCATGGGCATATTTAATTAATTGATTAGTAATTATGGAAAGCTTGTCATATAGAATGTCAATTGGCAGTACGACATTACAACTTATTTTACTTTATATATATATATATATATATATATATATATATATCAAACAGCATTCTTAAAATCTATTTGCCATGTGGCTCTCTTATATTACAATGATATCAAGCTATATTTGGTGAGTAAATATTTTTTTTTTATTTTAGCGAGATTTACATTGATTTATTAATTTATTTTAATATTTACATATTACATCCAAAAATTATGACATACAATCTGGACTGATTGCAGATATCTATGGTAATTCTCTAATTTGGTTGTTATCAAATCGTTATCTATTTTAATTTTTTTCTATTACTATAATAAAAAATTATTATAATTTACTTAATATATCATTATCGTATAATGCTATTTATGGTAATTTGAGTTTTAGTTAATATCTACAAATTGTCTTTTCATTCATATGTTTTTTATATTCATATCTTATATTCTATATTATGTCTTTTTTTAAGTGAAACTTTCACCCATATACGCCATTACACATTGTAAATCTTTTAGCTTTTTAATTTTATTTTGTCAAATCAGTTAACTGTCTTCTTTTGAAACTTCAATATCATATCTATCATTTCTTCCAAAACAATCTTTTTATTGCAAAATTGGTAGCAGACATTCCTTGATTCCTAAATAGCTTTGATATCGAGGTACTCATCTCATCTTAATTTTCATTTACTTTTTATCTTTCAAATTTTATGTATTTTTTTATGTATGTTCTTATCTGTAAAACTATTAGTGTTCTTATATATTAATAACAATAATTTTTCTTGTGAAATATCTACAGTAATTAAATAGGATACTAAAATTCAGAAAGTAAAAAAAGGAAAATGAATGTTTCCGTTTGGAAAAAGAAAAGACGATCTACATTTACTTAAATTTAACTCATTTGTAGAGGTAAACTATTATTAAATAAGGACAGTTAGTATTAAAAATAGAAACATAAATTCTATTTTTTATACGAATTCATATTTATTTAATTCTTAAAATATAATTTGATAGCAATGTTTAAATTGATATAAAAAATCTATTTTTTAGGAAAACCAGTCATATATTTCACAACTCGTGGATGACACGGGTGTTAAACTAGTATACATATATATATATATATATATATATATATATATATATATATATAAAGACCTTGCTAAATGGTCAGAAAGTGCTTGACAAAAAAATGATTAAAATTGATCAAAAGACTTTTTCATCCTTATTACACCATTTATATTCTCTCTCCTCCTTACACTACTTGGATTCTCTCTCCTCGTTACACAACTCACATCATTATTACACCACACACTCTCTCTCCTTATCTATCTCACTTCAACAACTAAAACCCAAGAATCTCACATCATTCATCACGTATACACACTCTCTCTTCATTTATCTCACTTGTATTTCCTTTTTGTTTCACTTGGTTAAAAAAACCATGTTTTATTCCTCCAAAATTACGCCAATAAATTTTATATGAATTTCACTCCAAAAAATTATTTTTAAAATAAATTTACACAGTTATCTACAAGGCATCGTCAAGTTCAAATTTTATTTTATAAACCTTTAAGTTAAAATATTATGAAATAATTTAAGATTATACAATGTTAATATAATTATAACAAATTATTTATTAGATAATCGTTCTAACTTCATATTATTATGAGAAAATCTTATAGTTATTTCTTTAGATGTGATTTTTTTTTAATATTTGCTTAAGAATAAAGGCAGATAAAAGCATTACATAACCAGTTTCTATGGATTATATGATTGAGAAGTAATCCACTAATCTAGAGTCATTGTTGTCAATTAAAAAATATAAAGCCTATAATATATTAGTGATATCGAAAACAATAAGTAACTAAAATATTTTTTTAGTATAAAATATTATAACAAAGAAAAAAAATAAAAGGTTGGAGTAAAGCAAAAAGAGACATAAGAATATAATGGAGAAAGAAAAGGATAAGATATAAGGATATATTATAAAGAGAAAAAATGATATTATAGAAAAAAATCGAAGATAATCATTAAATAAATTAGGAATTCTTTGAATTTTACTCACAACAAGAATTTAAAGTTTCAAAACTGAAAAACAAAGGAAGAAGATTAAGATAAATATTTGAAAAAAAAAAATTACTCTCAGTAACTGTGTCAGTGTCACATTTTAAAATGTTCGCCCACTAGCAAGAAGAGAATATTAAGAAAAAATTCTATAGACAACTATCTTGCAAAAAAAAAATGAATATAATATAATCTTCTCTATTAGTAATAATATGTTAAATTTAAAGCACAACTATAAATCACATAAGCAAATTTCCTTTTTTTTTTTTTTTGGGAAGAGGGGAGGGGGGAGGAGCAAAGTAAAATTTTCTCTTTTATTAAATACATAAAAAAAAGAGCTTTGGGGGGGGGGGAACTAGGGCAACCAAATCTCCCTTAGCTTTATTCTTGTATGAGAAACTATTTTTTCTAAATAATAAAAGTAGTAAATAATGTTTTTAGTAGGTCAAAGATACTAAAAAAATTTTTTAAAAAAACTATTTTTATGTGTTTTAAATATGATTAACTGTTTTAAGTTAAAAATGTTTAACTAGTCTCTAGTTAGAGAAGGAACAAACCATCAATAACTAGAGGTAGAAGTTGCCATCTTTAATCTAGGATAGCCATTTCCATCTCTTCCCCTTAGCTATTTCTATCTCTTTCCCTTTCCCTCTATCTCTCTCTACATGTATGCACATGAATACTTTTTTGAAAAATTTATAATAGATATATTTACAGTAACTAAGACCAAAAAAAATTATAAAAGTTGCCTTATAATTTTAACTACAAATGTCAATGACTATTGATAATAATATTTTTCGTACAACAACAATAAACATTAAATCTATAATTCTAACTTTCAAATAACTTAACTTTCTATACTAATAATTGAGAATAAAGTTTTCATTAAACACATGCCAGATCATGAATTAATGATTGTGTTCAAATCTTTTAAACTTTTTTCTTTTTAGATACAATTCAAAAAAGACAAATAATGCTGACTCTAGTTAGAGACATATATCAGTGTATATAATTTAAAAATGGCCTTTTTCCATCACCAAGCCTATAAAATTAAAAAGAATTACATATATTAATAAACATTGATAATAAAGTTTTGTCTGTAATATTGGTAATTATGAACTTATAATTCTGTTTAAACATAAATGATTCTAAGTTTGAAAAATAACTTTATACACTGATGATTACTTTTTCTAAATAAAGTGTTTTAAAATATTTTTTTATTTGATAAATATAACAATTTTCTTCTTTTAAATGATGTGTCTAACCATTTGTGACATTTTTTTTTGTCTCGAAGCATAGCTACAAGATTAAAAAAAAATACAGATGAAAATTATTAATAAAAAGTAAGAACAACAATGTCATCTCTCCATGTTAAGATGGCATTTTTATAAAATAATTATTTTATTTAATTTTTTATATTTAATTGTTAGCTATATTATAATTTCTAATTTTTTCTTATCATATATAATTTTTTGAAGAAGTATTGACAAAAATCACTTTTTTTTGATTTTACAAAAATGAATCTTATAATATTAATTGTTTGACTTTTCAATCTCTCGAATCATAATAATATTGTCTGTTTAAAAATAAATTTTAATTATTAACCATATAAATTATACACATTGCTACATTAATAACAATATCTTTTCCAATTTTAGAAAAACAATCTTCCTTGTTTATGTGTTAAGAATAGTGAGATCTTTTATATGATTCATTGATTGAACAAAAACTTACAAATATTGTTTTACTTATTTTTATAATTTTTTAAAATTTTTTTATAATAATATTATTTTGTTTAAAAAATAAAATTTAATAATCTACCACGTAACTTTTATGATGAAAGAACTATGTTGTCATATACAAAAATATATCTATCTTTTTTTGGGTCAAACATTAACACATCTATTTCTCATAGGATTCTTTCATATCAACATGACTACTAATTAAATTTAGTTTTAGGTCAGATTATATCTTGTACATAAGTTTTGCTTAAAAATAATTTTATCTCTCATCCTTATCTCTTTATCTCTTGAATCATTAGAAACATAATATATTTTATGATTTAGGATAAATTGTCCTTGTATATAGGATTAGTTGATTATCATCCTTCAACTGTGTATTTTACCATATTAAATGAGATGTGCTTTCAATAATAATTTTATTTTAGAAATTGATATTTATTGGTCAATGTATTGGAAATGATGGTAATTATGGTGGGAGTTGATTGGTAATAATAATGAAAGAGAAAAAGTTATGATTTAATTTTAAAATTTTGTTTTTTCTATTTAGGATAAATTAGATATTAAGCATGTCAAAATGTAACAAAATTACAATCTTGTTCCCAATTTTAACTATTTTGGCCAAGTTATTTTGGCCACAAATTTTGTTGCATCTATCTTTAGTTCAGACTCCAACGAAAATGATAACGGAAGATGCGAAGGAAGCCAAAAATGATAAAGGAAGACTCCAACGACAATGGAAGACGCATTAATCGAAGATTAATGCGTTTCGGCTCACGCATTAATTTTACGCCAATTGGTCTACACGTCAAGCACTAAGGCACGCCATGTACTCATGTGCGTCTTGGGGACCACACTGCCGGAGCTTTTAGTGTGCACACGATTTCAGACTTGTTTGAATTGATTCTTTTAGAAGTGTTTTTTCTCGTATCTTTTGAAAAAAAAGTATTTTTTTTATATATTTATATATATAACCCGTTGGTTACTTTTGATGTAAAAAATAAAAGACAAAACGGGATTAATTGAGCCCGGCGGGGGAATGCTTATCGATACCGAAGCCGTTCCGCTCGTCCCTCTTTCGAGGGGGGACTTCGCTTCACTCTCCTTGAAGAAACCAAGTTTGCGGTTACGTAGATGATGGCCGGCCAGTTTCTTTCAAAAGTAAAAAATTTTAGTTTTTAAAAAAAATTATATTTGAACGTTTTTTATAATTTAATTTTTTTAAAAGTCAAATCAAATAATTATTATAAAAATAAAACCCCTTTTACAAAAAAAATATTCTTTTTCTTAAAAAACCCAATCCAAACAGACCCTTAAGGTTCATTCACATTGGTTTTTATCAAAACCATTTTTTAATATCTTTTAAAAAGTAATTTCTAAGAAATTAAAATTTATTTAGAAGAAATTAAAATGGAATTTTTTCATAATTTTAACTTCTTTTTTGAAATCTTATCTAAATATTTATTACAAAAAGTACTTTTTCTAGAAAAACAAAAGTATTTTTTCATAAAAAAAAAAAAGCAATCCAAAAAAGCCCTTAATTTGTACTCGCATTCATATGCTAGTTATTAGTTAGTTATCCAAGACATTGAATAATGCGCAATTTCTACTTCGTATCAAATAAAACAAAACTAACAGCAATGACAGTAATCTACCTATAATATATTCTAAAACAATAATCTTAAATTTCATGCTGGTTTTCTTCAAATCTTCGAAGCATCACATCCTGCCATTTATCATGTACAATAAAGTATTCTAAATAAATCACATTCACAAACTTCCTTGGTAAGCTTTTAATCGACAATTTTTTTTTCTTTTGAGATTTTTTTTTATTAAAACTTCTTTTAAATTAACAACTTTCTTCTGTACATTTGAAAAGTTTTTTCTTATTCAAAATTTTTTATGTCACTTCTTTCTCTAACACACATCTTACACTTAATTACAATCAAGCTATTAATTAGATTAATCTATTTCATAACTGATTTATACAGTAAATAATTTATATAAATTAATAATATTAAATTTATATTAAAATTGATACATTGTACAGATTACATGCTATAAGATATTGGTCTTACACAAGATTAATGTGAGACGAAATATAAGATATTAGTCTTACACAAGATTAATGTGAGACGAAATATCTGAGCACTAGCATGTTTAGCTCTGCTTATTTTGTAGTTTATAAATTCTTAAAAAGATATTATTTCATGTATTTTTTTACTATTAGTAACTTATAAGCTCCAAATAAACTTAGTCAAATAGGCTCTTATTTGTATAGGGTGTGGTCCAAGCCAAGTAGGATGAAGTGGGCCCAAGCCCAACCACTTACTCAAAATAAATTATTAGTGGAAAGTTATATTATGCACTTTAAGGATTATATATCCACTAAGTACTGTGCACCTTTAATGAATAAAGATTATAAAATTTATAAACAAATAGTATAAAAATTATAAACAAACACGTTGATTAAAATTATTCACAACTTCACACAGTATTAATATTTTGAACAAACAGTATTAATATTATGGACAAAGGTAGGGGAATATAGGGGAGCATAATAGTGAAGGAACATAGTATAAATTGCGATCACTAGTCATTTGTCATTACTTTATTTGATCCATTTGTAAATTTTTCTTCTAAACCTTTTCAATCTCAGTGCTATTGTCATGTGTAGGTCTAATATCATATGCTTACAACGTGCACTTCTTTGTGGCTTAGCTTTTTGGAGATTCAGAAGTATTTTATATGAGTCTCATCGCTGAAACTGACTTGTTTGTCTCATTTTTAAAAGAGCTTTTACGTAAAAGTTAAAGTTAAAAAAAGTTAACAAAAAACCAAAAGATCCAAATTAGAGCTTTTCAAAAAAAGGTTTTTGAAAAATTATTTTTATATCTTGTCAGAAATTTTTTTTTTTCATTTTTTTCTCAAAAATAGTGTTCTATATTTTTTAAAGTCCAATATTAATCTCAAAATAACTTAAAGCTCAACTTCTAAAATACAAGGTCAAACAACTAACTACTTTTATTTAACAGCACTTTTACCTAAAGCTATACCGCTAAAATTTTTTTTTTATCATGTCAGAATTTTTTTTTTCATTTTTTTCTCAAAAATAGTGTTCCATATTTTTGAAAGTCCAATATTAATCTCAAAATAACTTAAAGCTCAACTTCTAAAATACAAGGTCAAACAACTAACTACTTTTATTTAACAGCACTTTTACCTAAAGCTATACCGCTAAGTTTTTTTTTTATCATGTCAGAATTTTTTTTTTCATTTTTTTCTCAAAAATAGTGTTCCATATTTTTGAAAGTCCAATATTAATCTCAAAATAACTTAAAGCTCAACTTCTAAAATACAAGGTCAAACAACTAACTACTTTTATTCAACAATACTTTTACCCAAAACTATACTACTAAAAGTTTTACAACTCAATAGTAAAATCTCACAGTTAGGCCAAACAGAACTAGCCCATTTGTTATGTTACATATAATGTTTTAAAAATGTATTGAGTCACTACACGTCAGGTATATGTCTATTTAATTAGAAAAAAATATTTTATTTTTATGATAGTATGAGACAGAGTTTGAGCTTTTTTAATGCCTGTTCAATAATTTTTGATGTATTTTAGAGGGATGATTCACATATTAATGGAATTTCAAGTGATAAAATAAAGTGAAAAGGGTAGTTTTAGGGGCATGAGTTTTATAAAATATGAAATTGGGCTTGAACTTATTTAAAAAAATGATGCTTAAATTCTTTGTTGAGTTTGTAGTTTTTGACATACGGTCAAAGCTACACTTGACTTCAGCTCTCACTCGTCAAACAAGGCGGTACTTGGTACCGTTACGATCCTCATTTGGAGTAGATGAACGTGGTATATTTATATGTCAAAAATGGATTTAAGGTGAATGAGAAATTAGCAATCAAAATATGTTGTTAATATGTTTGGTTGCCTAGTTTGGTGTACGTGGGATAAGATCCCATGTAGAAAGATTATAAGGTTTATACTTACTTTAAATATAAAAACTTTTATGGATAGTGTCAACAAGGCAAGTCGAAGGAACTATACATAGTGGGCATAATATTAATATCTACCACACACGTGCGGATGTGGGGGTGGCCCATGATTTCATTCCAAGTTAGTCTTCTTGAGTAGAATCTCAGTCACCTTAGCCCGAATTTAAAAGGACGTAACAGAAATCATTTAAGGCCGAGTCACTTTAGCCCGAATTTAAAAGGATGTAACACAAATCATTTAAGGCCAGGGTTTAATACTAATATTAAAACCTATGAGTTATGGCATATAATGAGAAACGGTTTCAACTGTTACAAAATCTTAGCATTAACCCACAGATTAAATACAACTCATGGTGAATTATTAGCAGGCCACTATTGCACAACAGTTTGCACACACTGAAATTTCTTGTATACACTCTGCATTTCGCAGACTCTTGTTTGGTGTGCTACCACTACACTGGAGGTAAAGTCGTTGTATCATGGGGATACGCTTAAAACCTTTAGCACCGAGTGAAGAGCTATAAATCCTTTAAGGAGATTGATACATTCGAGCCTCAACTTCTAATTTCTACATTCTTCTTATTTATTTTGCTTCCTTGTTTGATTATTTTATTTTTGGTTATTAGTAAACATATTCAGTTTATACTCAGTTACTATTTTTTTATATCATTTTGTCTAACATTCTTTTCCAGTAAGAATTTAAAAAATTTTTATGACCTCAAATAAAAATATTGATATTAGAATATTGTATAAAATATCTAAAAATTTTAATATTAAAATATATAATATTAACATTAAAAATTATACGTAATTATTTGTATTAAAAATTCGATTCTTTTAATTTGATCCAGATCGGTACAATTTCGATTTGGTCTTGTTTAGTTCTCGGTAAGGTTCTTAATATGGGATCTAGAACCATATAATAAAAAAAATTCTCAATTCGATTCAATTTAGCTCTTGTAGAAAAGTCAACAAAACTTTCTGTTCCTATATTATTTGGTGCGGTTTTTCGATTCCATTCGAAATCTCGAAGTCCCATATACAGTCCTAATAACCTCCACTTGTGGTCGGCAATGGTTCGGAGTCTGTCAACATGAGGATGCTTATCTCAGATCTATAATCATATATTCAGGTTTCTTTTAGATACTTTCCTTGGAACAACCTACTGTTAGAAAGCTTTGCCAACCAGAATACCGAAAAATGTCGGGAGATAGCTCATTCCAAATTCAAGGGAGGCCAAAGGCCATGTCTTACCCGTATTCTGTACTTAGTATTAAGGGTAAACTCTTAGCCCCATCCTCGCCCTTAACGGATGGAGAAAATGTCGCCTCACCCATATGAAGATCCACACGGTAAAATCAAATTAAAATCCTTATTTGTTCAAATCTCTTGTTTTTTTTTAAAAAATGGGTATAATGCCTTTTTTTTTTCCAATTTAAGGGAGGCCTAAGGCTGATTACAATATGCAACTAATTGGAATTGATTCCAAAACCACTCACACTAAATGTAAGAAATATACTACTAAACCACAAGGTCTCTATTTATTTGTTAAAATCTCTACTATTTAATAACACAGAATTAGATCCTAACACAAAAATAGTACAAGTTTTGCTAAGAAGATTTGAACTTTGGTCTTTAAAATAGTATAAAAATTTTTAACAACTAAGTAAAGAAAAGTTCATTAATATAATACTTATAATAAAACTACAAAAATAAATAGTTAGACCAAGAAAATAATAAATACTATATATTTATATATATATATATGTATGTATGTATGTATGCATGTATGTATATACACACACACATATACTGTGGTGGAGTGAGACGGAGTCAATAAACCCCTACCTGATATAGGAGTAGGTAGGGGTAGGGGCAGCAGACCTTGCTCCACCTCGAGTAGGGGTTCTCAGTAGAGAGGGAAAAAAAACCACTCTAACTCTTAAGGTACTCCTACAAAGCAAAATAGGATAGAATATCATTGCTATCCCTAATGGCCCATAAAGTTAGTAGTTGATTATGACCCAAATTTGAGCCTAATGAGGCCAAAGCCCTTGTACAGTTGTAAAGGAAATGCTTGGGGGATAAGTCATGTATTGTTGAATGACAAATTATAATCCTAACTGTTTTTATAATAGAAGTCGTATCAAAAGAAACAACAAAAATATTTGCTTTCTCTCTTTCGCTCACTTATATTTTCTTTCTTTACGTTTATTGCCTTAACCTCTTTATATTCTAGTTATTTTTATAACACCTTTTTTTTTTCAAAAATTATAAAAGAAAAATATTCTTCTATGAGCCAGTCAAAAATAGGGTAAAGCCCTTGAAATAAGATTCTAAATAAAGAAACTAAAAAATAATAAGATTTAGTGTGACGTCAAAAATGGTTTTTGTTTATTGAAAACATCAGTACAATCAACACGACTTATTAAAGTTATATGTAATATATTTTCATTAATTAAAATGACCTTAAGAAAATTGTAGAATTATTTTCTAATATAGAGATAAATAAAAATCTAGTATGGCCTGACAAATAGCATTCTTAATTATGTCCTCAAAGTATATGGTGATTGATTATATTTTTCGTAACATTGAATAAGCGTAAATTACTTGTAAGTTAATGAAATAATTTTGATGTTAAGTCTGTTATGGCAAAAGTAATTGGAATAATAGCTTTCTATATCCCAAATTCTCATTACTACTTTGACTTATTAATAATTGTGATATCCTTGTAGAAACATAATCTGCTGTAGTTGGCTTATGAAATTTTTTTAATATAAAATTAATTTAGCCAAACACCGTCTAAGACCACAATAAAGCAAGTGGCTGAAATGGTTTCTACTTCCCATTATCTTATTTTAATACGATTTGGTGCTTTTTTATTCTAATGAACTTATTTATTCTTAATGACAAACGACGTAACTAGTCATGAATATTCTTTTTAAAATTAACAAATAAATTTTATTTTACGGAACAATTTTACATTTGATAACTAAATATTCAAATTTAAAGTAACATTATATTATAATAGATAATAAACTAATATATTATTTGCTTTATAATTACATTCTCAAATTAAGAATAGTTATGTAAGAGCGTAAAAACGTGATATACATCTCAAAAGCATAGCTCAAAGAAGTTATTGTGTGTGTTTTTAGTGACTTCAGGTATTTTATTGTAAAACATATGGTGGTGGCATCAATTACCCAATTTGGCCGCGCTTTCCACTTCTGTTGTTGAGTGTATTCCTCTAATACTTATCTTAAGCAAGTTGAAAGGATATATGAACATTGGTACGAAATTTAAAAACTTCTAACGATATGTTAACAACTAGTATACCAATTATGAGCTTTATACTCGTAACTTTATATTATATATTCATAGATTATACACAGTATATTTATAAAGTTTTAGTGGATGGAATAGACGAAGTTGATTCAAGCAAAATATCAAACACTTTATCTATTTTATATATAACTTCAACAACACGACACAACACAACAACATAACAGAAATCACAAAACCTTCAATAACACAATAATAGTAATAAAGTACGACAACATATCTCTAATATATACTAAAAAGGCAATGGAACTAGGGGTATCATTGTCCAAAAAAAATTTGTAGCTTGTCTTAATATAATAACAAACTTGAACGTTACATAATTAGTTTTGTACATATATGTCATTCCCAAGTTGCCCTTTTTAGTTGTGAATTAATCAAACAATTTTGGCTACAAATAGATAGTGTTGTCATCATCTAACAAACTTTATATAATATTTTACAAAGTTACTTTGGAACCCTTACTTTATATACTTGAATTTACAACAAGAAGGCTATAATAGTGTTTTCCCCTTTCAATACTTCTTCGCCCCTATTTCTACAACTTCGAGCATTTCATACTTAATCTTCTTATCTCATTTGAGCCAAAAAGGGAAAAAAAAAATCATCTCACATCTCTGTAGAAGTGTACATAAAATCGTAAAAAAGGCAAAATCATTTTCTAGTTAAAATCATTTCATCTCACATCTCTGTAGGGTTCAATTGATCCGATTGCACATGGTTTTAGTCTTTAACCGAAATGGGTAGTTTGGTTTTCAGTTTTAGGAATAAAAGCTACAATTCAACCATATGTACATATATGTGTGTATGTGTGTGTATATGTGTATGTATAGCTAATATATTAAAAAAGAAAATTGCATTTTTGATTTAATGACCCATCATAAAAGATGTTTGATTATTATTATTTCACCTCAATTTAAACACTAACAAAAAAAAATGTGTTTGTTCAGAAGTTTACCTCTCTAAATTAATGTTGCATGCTACATTTTTATATGGGTATCAAAATAATATTTTATATCCATAATAGCAAATGAGTATAGTGTTATCAAACACAATATTACTTCATATTTATAAAAAAGTTACGATTTGCAAAACTTCTTCTAACTCATAGAATGCAAATTAAAAAATCCATGAATCTAGCATTTTGGTGAGAAAAGTTTAATTATGTTACATAACTAAATATGTTAGGATCAAATTTTACAATGTTCAAAATCATCCAAAATTATCCACAAACCAAATTAACTGAAATTGTCGCTTTGTTATTAATTTGGGAAATTTTTTTACTAACTTTTTGTTCGAACCATTCTTGGTGGTTTGTACATAATTTGCTTAAACTAATAATAAAAATTAAAAATATGTAATCAATATCATATTTTAAACATTAATTTATTACACGATATTATTTGTGATTTATTTCGAATGATTTTACAAAAATAATTATTGTATTGGCCATGTGCATTAAAAGGCAATGGAACTAGGCGTATTATTGTCCAAATGAAATTTGTAGCTTGTTTTACAACCTGTTGAGCTAAGCTTATTTGGAACGTATAAGCTGTAAATAGTAAAAAGTATGGGAAGGGGTGTTTTTTTCTAGGAACTTATTAACTACAAAAGAAACAGAGCCAAACAGGCTTTTAATGCAATAGCACACTTGTATAATTAGTTTTGTACATATAAATATTATTGCCATGTTGCACTTTTTAATAGTAAATCAATGAATTAAGTTACAATTAATAGTTTGGTCATCATCTAGCAAATATTATATAATGTTTTACAAAGTACTTTTTACCGTTAAACAAGCTAATCAACTAGCCTCTAGCCTTTGGTTGTACTAAAGGAGTCACCAAGTCAGTCTTTAAATACTTTAACTTACAACAACAAGGCTATAATAGTCTTTCCTCCTTTCGATTTTGCCCCTATTCTTACACCTTTGGATATTTTATATATACTTGATCATCTTATCTCATTTGACCCAAAAAATAAAAGACTTTATCTCACATTTCTGCTACGATGTATATAAAATTGTAAAAAATGCAAATTATCTTCAGATCAATTTGAATCGATTGTAAATGATGGTTTTTCAATTGATCTGATTTGCCATTGTTTTAGTTTTTAAAAATCAAATTACCGAGGTTGGTTTTTAGTTTTAGGAGTAGAAACTACAATTTAACCCAAATCGCCTGCTATATATTATATTCAAAAATACATAAACATATTATATATATTTATAATATTATATTATATTGAAATTAGAAAATGAATTTTGAATTTAATGGCACATCATAGAAGATCCTTGATTATTATTATTTTGCCTCAACTTAAATATTAATAACAAAGAATGTGTTTTTTTATAAGTCTATCTCTCTAAATTAATCTTGTATGCTACATTTTTATATGGCTATCAAAATAATATTTTATATCCGTAATAACCATTGCATACAGTGTTACCTAGCAAAATATTACTTCACATTTATATAAAAGTTATGATTTGCAAAATTTCTTCTGACTCATAATATGCAAATTAAAGAATCTATACACCTAGTATTTTGGTGTGAAAAGGTTAATTATTTTACATAACTAAATATTTTACAATCAAATTTTAACAACGTTTAGGATCACCCAAAATCTTCCATAAACCTAATTTACCGAAACAGTCGATTTGTTATTATTTTGGGTAGTTTTCTTCCTAACTTTTTGTTCGAATTATTCTTGGCAATTTATAAATAATTTGTTTAAAAGTAATAATAATGATTAAAAATTTGTAATCATATCATATTTTAAGTATTAATTTATTATACAATATTATACATGATTTATTTCAAATGTTTTTTATAAAAAAAAATTATTGGGTTGACCATGTGCATTATAAGGCAATGGAACTAGGGCTATCATTGTCCCTAAAAAATTATAGCTTGTCTTAATGCAATAGAAAAATTGTACATTACATAATTAGTTTTATACATACATACATACATACATACATACAGACATACATATATATATATATATATATACATATTTCCAAGTTAACTTTTTAGGTGTTAATCAATCAGACAATTTTGGTTACAAATGGATAATTTGTCATCATCTAACAAACATTATATAATATTTTACAAAATTACTTTAAATATTTCAACTTACAACAAGAAGTCTATGATAGTCTTTCCCCCTTTCTATACTTCTTTGCCCCTATTTTTACAACTTTGAGTCTTTCGTTTATCATCTTATCTCATTTGACCCAAAAAACACAATTAAAGCAAATTTCGTCTCAAATCTCTGCAGGGGTATACCTAAAATTGTATGTAAAATTATTTTTTGGTCAAATTGAATCGATCGTAAATGAGGATGTTTTAGTTGATTTGATCAGTCATTATTTCAGTTCTCAAAAACCGAAATGTGTAGTTTAGTTTTCAGTTTTATGAGTAAAAACTACAATTAAACCCGAATTGCCTGCCACATATTTTATATATATATATATATATAACATATTATATATTAAAATTGAAAATGCAATTTTGATTTAATGGCACCTCATATAAGATGTTTGATTATCACTATTTCACCTCAACTTAAAATTAACAATAAAGAATGTGTCTTTGTTTAGAAGTCTAACTATCTAAATTAATCTTGCTTGTTACATTTTTGTATGACTATCAAAATAATATTTAGTTTAGTATAAATAATTGCTATGCTTAAGTTAAGTAAATGTGGAAATATATTTGTATAGTTAATATCTATTAATTTTTTCTTTTTGTTTGGTTGATAATTATGATGAAAATGTCTTCATATTTAAAAAGATTTAATTCATCTATTGTTATTCAAAATTATCTCATTTCTTGTATTGGTAGTTAATTAAGATACTTTGCAATTTTAATTTGTACAATGAAAATTTAATGTTTTGATTTTCTTATTTTTTATTTACTGTGATTTAGTGTTGTTGTAATGATGTTAAATTAATTTTGTTGAATTAATCAATAATTAATAAGCAACTCATTATTTTTCAAAATTAGCAAAATATCCAAAAATTTGAACATGAAAAAACCTGAAATCCGAACATCTGATACCAGGCCGGATATATAATTTTTCACTATCTATTCGAATATTTTTTCTCCCCATTCAAAATTTGAAATTCCACCCCTACGCAAATTAAAGAATCCATGCATCTAGCATTTTGTTGTGAAAAGTTTAACTATGCTGCACAACAAAATATGTCACAATAAAATTTGGGTAAAATGCACTAGACCCCCCTATGGTCTATTATAAGTGCGCAATACACTCCTGTGGTGTCAAAGGTCCCACAGCAGACCCCTGTGGTAAATAAAAGTTTCACACATATCCTTTCCTATTTACATCCTTCCTAACAATATTAAAATTTATATTAAAAAAGACATTAATAGCCTTACTCTACTTGTTTAATTTTCCATCATCATCATCATTATCGTCGCATCACATCATCATCATCATCATCATCATCATCATTATTATTATTATTATTATTATTATTATTTTATTTTCAATTAAATTTTTTTTGATAGACAAATATTTTTTAACTTATTTTTCTGTGCTATCAAACACTAGATACTTAAAAAATATTTTTACAATATTGAGCAAATTGTAAAAATCTAAAAATTACGTTCCTGTGTTGCTTTTATTTACTTGCATAGAAATCTCAATTTTGTATTTTTGGTATTCATAACAAATGACCTTTTTCTATTTATTGAGTATTGGTTTTGGTTGGCTAAAAAAATTAGCATGTTATGAAATAAGTCCTAATTAATCTAAAAATATAATTAAATACTCAATTCGATGATGGCTACATTGTTGAAGCCCTAATCTAGCCAAACCAATGAGGTTAAAGATTTGATATCTTCAACCATTAATGATCCATTTTTTTGCAAAAAAAAAAAACATTTCTTAAAATATATTAAATTTTTTTTAAGCATTTGTGTTTGATAACACAAAAAAAAAATAATTTAATAAGAAAATATTTTTCTATCAAAAAATTTTAATTGAAAAATAAAATTACAACAACAACAACAACAACAACAATAATAATAATAATAATAATAATAATAATAATAATAATAATAATAATAATAATAATAATAATAATAATAATAATAAACTAAACAAATGAGCTTAGGCTATTAATGTCATTTTCACATAAATTTTTACACTGTTAAAAAAAATATAACCAATAAGGGATACACATGAAACTTTTACTTATCACAGGAGTTAATTGTAGGACTTTTGGCACCACAAGAGTGTATTGTGTAATTATAATAGACTAAAAGGGGGTCTAATTCATTTTACTAATAAAATTTTAACAACATGCAAAACCACCTAAAATTATCCACAAACCGAATTAATCAAAATTGTCAATTTGTTAGTATATTGGGTAGTTTTCTTACTAACTTTTTTTAGTCAAACAGTTCTTAGTTGTTTATAAATAATTTGTTTAAAAATAATTAAAAAATAAAAAATTTGTAGTCAATATTATATTTTAAGCATTAATTTATTATACAATATTGTATATGATTTATTTCAAATGGTTTTTATAAAAATTATTGAGTTGGTTGTGTGCATTAAGAAGACAATAGAGCTAGGGGTATATATCATTGTTCAAAAGAGATTTGTATCTTGTTTTAATGCAATAGCAAACTTGTATATTACATAATTAGTTTAGTACATATATATATATATATATATAGTATTCCCAAGTTGCCCTTTCTAGTTGTGAATCAAGCAATCAATTTTGGTTACAAATGGATAGTTTGGTCATCGTCTAATAAACATTATATAATATTTTACAAAATTACTCTTGAACCCTTGCTTTAAATACTTTAACTTACAACAATAAGGCTATAATAGTCTTTCCACTTTTTAAATCTTCTTTGTCCCGTTTTGACAACTTTGAGTCTTTCATACTTCATCATCTTATCTCGTTTGTCCCAAAAAGAAAAAAAATTAAAAACAAAACTTCAACTCACTTCTCTATTAGGGTGTACATAAAATCGTAAAAAATGCAAAATCATTTTTTGGTCAAAATGAATTGACCGTAGATGATCGTTTTTTTATTCGATTTTAGGAATAAAAATTGCAATTCATCTCAAACCGTCCGCTACATATTATATATATCACTAATATATTATATATTAAAATTAGTAAATGCATTCTTGATGGCACATCGTCAAATATATTTGATTATGACTGTGTCACCTTAACTTGAACATTAACAACAAAGAATGTGCTATAGTTTAGAAGTCCACCATTCTAAATTAATCTTGCATGCTACATTTTTATATGATTATCAAAATAGTACATTATATCCATAATAACCATTGCGTATAATGTTACCTAACACAATGATTTCACATTTATGCAATGATTTGCATAATTTCTTCTAACTCATAATATGCGAATTAAAGAATCCATGCATCTAGCAATATGGTGTGAAATTTTAATTATGTTACATAATTAAAGATGTCAAGATCAATTTTTAACAACATTCAACACCGCCCAAGATCATCTAAAAACCAAATTAACCGAAATTGTTGGGTTATTATTTTGGGCAGTTTTCTTATAAACTTTTTAATTGAACTGTTCCTGACGGTCTATAAATAACTTGGTTAAAATAATTATAACAATTAAAAATTTGTGATCAATATCATATTTTAATGATTAATTTAAAATATTATTATGATTTACTTCAAATGTTTAATAAAAAAATTATTGGGTTGTCCGTGCACATTAAAAGGCAATGAAACTAGGTGTATCAATATTCAAAATAAATTTGTAGCTTGTCTTAATGCAGTAGCGAACTGGTACATTACATAATTAGCTTTGTACATACATACATATATATATATATATATATATATATATCATAAGTTATCTTTTTTAGTTGTAAATTAACGAAATAATTTTGGTTACAAATGGATAGTTTGGTTATTACCTAACAAAATTTATATAATATTTTACATAATTACTTTTGAACCCTTACTTTATATATTTTAACTTGCGACAATATGGCTAGAGTAGTGCTTCCCCCTTTCAAAATTTCTTTGCCCCTATTTCTACAACTTGGAGTCTTTTATACTTCATCATTTTACCTCATTTGAAAAGAAAAACAAAAAAGTCATCTCGCATTTCTTCCAACGGTGTACATAAAATGGGAAAAAACGCAAAATCACTTTCTGGTCAAAGTGAATCGACCATAAATGATGGTTTTTTAATTGATCCAATTGATCACGGTTTATTTTTCAAAAACTGAAATAGGCTGATCGATTTTTTGTTTAGGAGTAAAAATTGCAAGGCAACCTAAACCGCCTATTAAATATTGTATATACCGCTAATATAATATATATTGAATATTAACAACAAAGAATGTGTTTTTGTGTAGAAGTCCACCCCTTTAAATTAATCTTGCATGCTGCTTTTTTATATACCTATCGAAATAATATTTTATATGCATAATAACCATTGTGTATAATGTTCCCTAAAACAAGGACTTCACTTTTATACAAAAGTTATGATTTGCATAATTTCTTCTAACTCATACTATGCAAAGTAAAGAATCCATGCATCTAGCATTTTGGTTTAAAAAGGTTAATTATGTTACATAACTAAATATGTCATAATCAAAATTTAACAATGTTCAAAACCGCCCATAATCATCCAAAAAAGAACTAACCAAAATTGTCGATTTGTTATTATTTTGGGCTTTTTTTTCTAACTTTTTTTATCTAACTGTTCTCGGCGATTTATAAATAATTTGTTTACAAATAATAATAACAATTAAAAATTTGTAATCAATATCATATTTTAAGCATTAATCTATTATACAATATTATTTATGATTTATTACAAATGTTTTTTTAAAAAAAATATTGCATTACCCATACATGTGTGCGACTAAAATTAAAAAGCAGAGACATACAAACAAACATACATACATACATATATATATATATATGTATATATGTATAGATATATATGTATATATAAAAAATATTGCATTGCCCATACATGTGTGCGACTAAAATTAAAAAGCAGAGACATACAAACATACATACATACATATATATATATATATACACACACATATATATATATATATACACATACATACATACATATATATATATATATCATGTGTGTGTTAGTGTGTGAGTGCATTTGTGTGCATGTGTGTGAAACAACTATTTTGCAAAAAACATAGAAAGGAGAAGGACACGGGAGAGAAAGAGAAGAGGATGCACAAGCGAGGAGAAAAGCGGTACAGATCTAGCTTTCTTTTTTCTTTTTTATGGACATAAGGAAGGCAAAGACGAACAATCAAACGTCTTTTTCTGATCTCTACTGATTGACCACCTGAGCTCATGCCAAGGCCATGTGAGTACCAGTTTTCCCTTAAGAAAATGCAACAGATATGCATATGTAAGTGTATCCATGCACGCATGTCTGGACACGGCCACACAATATAGGCCTTAATTCTAAAACTTCACGTGGCGAAACATAGTCGTCGGAATGTTGCCACTTTTATGCTGTGCAGACTCTTAAATACAAAAAGCATATAATTTTATATGCTTTTCAAATTTAAGATTTCAGGTAAAGATATAACAAATACACTCTAATGAGCTGGTTATCCCAAGAAAAACTTAAGCATACAGTATATCTTTGCCACTACGTAATCCGCTCTTAGAATAAACATGTCAATTAAATGGGAATCGAAGAGAGGCAAACCTTAAAAGTTGCCAAAAGAGTTTAAATTATAATTTTATATTTACTCTTTTTTTTCCTTCTCTAACAAAATGATTTCTTCTTTCTTTTCCTACTTCATTGTTAATCACCTCTTTTAACTTTTATCTGGTGTAGAAATTGGTTTAAATTTTTAATATTTTGAGTTTTGCAATTAAAAAATCTTCTGATAGGGTATTAAAAGCCAAAAAGCTTAAATTGGGCTAAGAGAATTAGTTTGAGTTTTTGAGTTTTTTTTAGCTCAAATTTTTAAATTTTTATTATTAAAATCAAAGAAACTATTCCATCAGATAATATCTTTTTCTCCATTTCTTTCTCAATCAAAATGACGTCCACTTTCTTTTTCATTTCTCGGCTAATCACATGTTTTCTTTGATTTTTAAATTCTTTTCCATTTAGAGTCGAAAAAACCATTTGATCGGGCTAGAGATGGGAATTTAGTTGGATTTTAAGTTCAAATGTTTGAATTTTAGACCTAGAGAACTATTAAATTAAACATTGAAAATCATAAAACTTGAGTATTTTTAGATATTTAAATTTCAAGTTTTCTAAATTCAAGTTTTGATTTTTGATTTTTGTTATTTGTTAAATATACTATGCTAATTTAGATTAGATTAAAAAAATGCACAAATTAACTAAATTGTATTATGCTAATTTGTACTAAATCTAAAAATAGATTTTATCCTCTTCATTTCACTTCACTCTTCACCACTCTATACTAAAAAGAATGACTTTTCCTGGGGTTATGGTCATCAGGGTAGTTTAGGAATTTTACTCTATATAATTATTATTATTATTTTTGCCAAGCAACTGAAGTTGACACGCATTTTCGATTAGCTCATTGATCTTGCGGACTAGACGTGGACAACATTGCTAGTGTTTTCTCATACACCAGGCTGGGGCCCATCAAGGTCAATCATGATATAGTTTTTTCACGCTCATCATCATTTTTATTGCTGAACATAATTCCAAGGTAAAGACCCCCTACTATTTTTTTTGAAGTGGACAGATTTTACATTTGGTGTTCAAAGTTTATTAAACATGTGAATTTTAGTTTTACTCTCTCTCTCTCTCTCTCTCTCGCTCTCTCTTTCTCTACATATCTACTTCTCTATCTTTACTATTCATTCATGTTCTTCTCCATGAATAAATAGTAATAAAAATGACAATATTATACCAAAAATGTTGCAATAATAAATTTAAAAAAAAGGCGTGATTATTAATGAAAATTTATATAATATTGTGATAGTAAATTTGTAATTTTTATGTTTACCATGGTAAAAAAAATATAATTTTATATTTATTCTTCTTTTTTTATTTTTCCTTCCCTAGCAAAATGATTTCTTCTTCTTTTCCTACTTCTTTATTAATCACCTCTTTTAACTTTTATTTGGTGTAGAAATTGGTTTAAATTTTTAATATTTTGAGTTTTGCAATTAAAAAATCTTCTAATAGGGTATTAAAAGTCATAAAGCTCAAATCGGGCTAAGAGAATTAGTTTGAGTTTTTGAGCTTTTTTTTTAGTTCAAAATTTTAAATTTTATTATTAAAATCAAAAGAAACTATTCGATCAGATAATATCTTTTTCCTCCTTTCTTCCTCAATCAAAATGATGTATACTCTCTTTTTCATTTCTTGGCTAATCAAATGTTTTCATTTGATTTTTAAATTCTTTTCCATTTTGAGTTCAAAAAACTATTTGATTTGGCTAGAGATGGGAATTTGGTTGAATTTTAAGTTCAAATATTTGAATTTTAGAGCTAGAGAACTATTAGATTAAACATTTAAAATCATAAAACTTGAATATTTTTGGATTTTGGGTTTCAAATTTTCTAAATTCAAGTTTTGATTTTTGATTTTTGTTATTTGTTAAATATATTATGCTAATTTAGACTAGATTAAAAAAAAACACAAATGTACTAAATTGTACTATGCTAATTTATACTAAATCTAAAAATAGATTTTGGCTTTCACATAAGAGTGGGAATTGATTTGAATCTTTAAAATTTTTACGTTTGGAATTTTGAACTTCAAGAGCCAAAATATACTATTCAATTAGGTAATAAAAAATTATAAAGCCCTATCATAATTTAAATACCCTGGTCTTGGTCTTCGAGTTTCTCATTATCTTTTTTCTTGTGTATTTTTATTTTTTCGTTAAATCTTATTTTGTTTATTGAGATTAAATTTTAAAAAAAATGAAAACTTGAAGAAAATTAAATAATTGCAAAAATCACCTCAAATTACATTAAAGTACTTATGCGAATTAGAAAATTAAAAAAAATTAACTTTTCAATCTGATTCCTATACAACTTTTACATATGAAATTTCAATTCGAGTAGATCAAGTAAAATTCAAAAGAAAATTTAGATATTTCCACCCTTATATTCACCCAATCCCCTCTAATTCTACAAATTCTTTTCCAATTTATAATCAATATTATCTTAAATTTGGCAAGATAACAAAGAGATAAAAATAACACCTTTCTTG
This sequence comes from Cordia subcordata, assembly GCA_028554755.1. NCBI lineage: Eukaryota > Viridiplantae > Streptophyta > Magnoliopsida > Boraginales > Cordiaceae > Cordia > Cordia subcordata. The sequence goes on along the minus strand of JAPTOF010000006.1, from coordinate 9,598,004 downwards.
GATTCAATTTTTACAAAGAGATGTGTAAATATAAGTACAACTTATTTGACTCATTGCAAGATTATTAAATTTTCTTATAACTATTTATTATATAATTTAAATTTTGTATTATAATAATATTAGGAAATGCAAATTATATCCTGCACCTAGAGATACACTTTGTCAGGTGTACTTGTCTATTTGTCCAGTATCCTACAACTATTTGTCTAGTGACTGGTTGTTCAGTACCTATAACTGTTTATTCAGTGGTACACCTTACATTATATACCTACAGGTACATAATATAAATTTTCGGACAATATAATTGTACCTTGCATGACATTAATTTAGTAGTGTGGGATTAAGAGCCCGTTTGACTTTGCTTATAGACTAGCTTATAAGCCAAAAACAAAAAATTACATGTTTGGTGAAGTTGTTTATAAGCAGGTAAAAATAAAGCAGGTTGGAGCTACTTAAAATTTTTGTGCTTATAAGCTAATTAGTTAAACTTATTAAAAAGACATGTTTATCTTCACATTTAATAAGCATATTACAATAATACCCTTGCACCCTAATCTTCTCTTTTAAGTAATCACATGTTCTTTTTAATCATTTTAATTACTATTGCTACTTATAAATATTTATTTGCCAAACATGTTAAGAGTTTGTAAGCACATGTTATTCAAACACATCTTTACTTATTTTTCACTAGTTTAAAAGTAACTTTTTACTTATAAGTAGCACCTATTTATAAGCACTTGAAAATAACCAAAGCCAAACTGCCCCTAAAACTCTTCAAAATGCTGCTTGACCACAAGTTCCATTTGGAGAGATAGTGGATACCACTTGAGGCTGTCGGAACGAGGTTTGCATGACTGCAAGTCGTTCACAAAAGTCCTGACAAGAAAGAAATGGATTAAGCTGCAATTAAAGCATTCTCAACTTTCTTATGTCTATTCGTAGCCAAATTTGACCAATTGGTGGGATGCTTTTTTCCAAGCTTAAATTAGCACGGAAGTCATAAGTTGAGCTAGAGTGGCATTATTTTATCCTTCCTTATAATGAAAATTAATATATTGCATGTCAATTTATGTTTTATTTGATGAAACTTTTATTAGATGAAAGAAAAAGAGATAAAAACCTCTGCCTAATACGGACGAACGACATCATAGTCTTAGCTAGTTTATTATTGTGGTTTAATTTCGTGCAATGGACTGAGGCCACATCACCACAAGTGATAAAGGGCACAAACACAATTGATAATCATTGGGGGGTCGAAAATGATCCTCTTGGTTGATCCTGAATCTAATGCAGTCAAACTCAAGCATAATCGAGCTTGAAAAGTTAGCCACTCGCAGTATTGGTGTTAAATTCAACGAAGACATTTAAGGACAGGCTTGGAAGTGTTTATATGCAATACGACAAAAGACTCCAAAAGAAACAATTGTAAAACATTTTCGCTTTGGACATCAAAAGCAAAGAAGAAATATCTTTTAATTTTTTTCTGGATTTTCATGGACGCGGTTAAACAAGTAGAACTGCAAACCACAGGTCCGTTACCAAGTCTTTACTATTACATTTTTTCCATTTCTTGGCATGTGAGCATGTGAGTTTTCATTTTTTTGGATTTGTATAATGTTACAAGTTTGATTCAATAGTCCTCGGTTAAAGATTGCTTGCAACGAAATTATCTAAACACGATTTATGATTCTCTCTCTTAACCATGTATATTGTAAAGAGGGTCCAAATATTTTCCAGGGATGCATAACATGTGTAGAAATCATGTTGAGTATAACCAAAGGACATTATGCAAAGAATGTTCAATCAAAAATAGCAAATCTATTCTTTGTTCTGGTTCAATTATCTGTTTCTCTAGGACAAAGCACACTAACAAATAATTTTGAAGAAGTTTCAAAGCGTTGCTTTTGTATGATAGAAGTTAAAAGATGCTTGAATTAAATTTTCTTTTCTTGTTGGGGAAATTTTTTTTTTTATTATTGATGCTGTTGTGAGGGGATAACATTTCTGTTTCTGTTTCCATGTTTTTCACCAACAGAAAATGATGCAGCAAGCACAGGGTAGAGTCTCAGGCGGTACAAGGATGAGCAATGATTCGAGACTTTCCACTTTGCAAGACTATAAATGGTGGTTTAGGGTATCTCTTTACATAGTCTTTCTTCTTTCAGGCCAATCTGCTGCAACCCTGTTGGGAAGATTATACTATGACAAAGGTGGAAACAGTAAATGGATGGCAACATTTGTTCAATCAGCAGGCTTCCCTATTTTGATTCCCCTTCGGTTTTTGTTTCCAGGATCCGTTAAATCCGCCCCGGCTAGTTCTTCGTCTACTAATCCCGCTCCAGGCGCACCATCTATACGTTCCCTCCTGTCGCTTTACCTTTTTTTCGGGCTACTTTTGACGGGTGACAATCTGATGTACTCATATGGGCTGCTGTACCTACCTGTGTCTACCTATTCTCTTCTATGTGCAACTCAGTTGGCCTTCAATGCACTTTTCTCATTCTTGTTGAACTCACAGAAGTTCACTGCCTTGATTCTTAATTCTCTAGTCCTGTTGACAGTCTCAGCTTCCCTTCTAGCAGTCCACGCCGATTCTGATGACACGACAAAGGTGTCGAGAAGGAAGTACGCGATCAGTTTCCTCTGCACACTTGGTGCATCAGCAACCTACGCACTATACTTATCCTTATTGGAACTGTCTTTTAAGAAAGTGTTCAAAAGAGAAACATTTGATGTCGTATTGGACATGATAATTTGTCCATCATTTGTAGCAAGCTGTGCTTGTGTGGTGGGACTTTTTGCCAGTGGAGAATGGGAAACTTTGCAGGCAGAGAAGGAACAGTATGAGGAGGGCAAGGTATCTTATGTGACGACTCTTCTGTGGACTGCTATCACTTGGCAAATTGCATCAGTGGGCGTGTTTGGATTGGTTTCTGAAGTGTCCTCGCTTTTCTCAAATGTCATTAGTACATTGGGCTTGCCTATAGTCCCCGTTCTTGCTGTGATAACTTTCCATGACAAAATGGATGGGGTGAAAGTAATGGCTTTGATTCTTGCTCTCTGGGGGTTCCTCTCCTATGTGTACCAGCATTACCTTGATGATATGGAAAACAAATCAAAAACATCCAATGGTAGTGAAGCCTCTACCGCCATTTAACAAATGGGGGAATGGATCTCCTCATAAGATTATGTTAATTTGAGTAAGATTCAACTATTGTAAATTGTTAATATAATTATGATGAAGATGTATTTCTATGCCAAATTGCCAATTGGTGTCCATTTGAATCATTATAATGCTTCCAATTTAAAATTTCGAATTTACAGCAAAAATTACAATGGCTAGAACTCCTATTAATTTAAAGGGTGAAATTATTAAAAAGTGAGTTACGTTTGTACTTTTCTGAAAATATAATGTTTTATCTTTTTAAAAGATCTTCATTCTAAAATATCAATTTAATTCTCTACTTGAAAAAAATTACCGATATACGAATGTTAAATTATATTAGAACCACCCCTGAACAAATGTGGGTTTCTTCTTGGTTTTATCAAATATTAATTAATTAGAAGAAGATCCTAACTTCTGAGTGCCAAAAGTATTCTAATCGTATCACTCTTTTGATTAAATCTCAATCATAAATCTCCTTTTTGACGCTTTCTTCTTGTTTTTATGAGTTCTATAATCTTGGGTAGCCAGTTTATGATTGTTTTTATGAGTACTATAATCTTCCTACGGGCTATAGTATGTGAGGGGAAGAGTGATAGATGTACCATGGCACTTAAATAGTTATTGTAATATTAAACAGATACTGATGGAAACGTGTTTATTTTCATCGAGAGTGTCCAAATGTCCCTCATTTCCATGAGGAGAGAAAAAGAGAAATTTAATTGTAATGAATGAAACATAACAAATCCGATAAATTTTTAAAATTTTATCTGATAAGACCAACCACATTTCAGACAATGGAACATGGCTCCAATTATCAGAGGATTGCATGTAAACTAAGTAGGAAGATATCTCAATAGAGAAACGATTGAAACACGAGATACTTAGAGATAAAAAGATCGAAGAACATTATTGCTACATTTCTACAAATTTACAGATGGTATGATTTTTAGAAAGGCCATCAAGGCCAAGATAAGGTAAGCTAAGAAAACAAAGAAGGGGCTGAAAATTACAGAGAACAACATTTCTTTCTTGAGCCATTTCTTTACTCCTTTTTTCTTGAGCCCAATGCTCATGAACCTCATTAAGCAAAGCACTCTTGATTCTTAGTAGATAGCCGCTTGAGAAACTCATAGGTAGTGATCATGGTGGCTGCAGACATTGACATTGAAGCCCATCTTGGACTCAATCCTCTGTAACAAGCACCCAATCCACCTTCCTTTACCAAGTTCCTAACTGTCTGTGAAATGGTCGGCGGCCCTCGCCCGATCCCATCTCCATCCAGAACCTGCAATCTAGTCTTGATTGTGTCCAGAGGCATTGTCACCAATGCAGACACTCCACTAGCCATCGTGGCGCTTAGGCCCTGAACAGCCACGAGGGCCTTGCCGTCCGGCCTATATCCATTGCCACCATTACCATTCTCATCTTTCTTGCAACCTGAGCATCTAATGCCACCCCATATCAACCTATTCGCGACAGAGTAGGATGCCCACCATACAGCATTGGAAGGAGCATATGTCAATATGGACATCCCAAACCCCCTGTACAGTCCTCTCACCCCATCTGCGGATATAATCTTCTTAAACGCGTCAATCCCACCATTGTACCTCTTCAAACAAGCAGTGGCTGAAGTACCACCACCACAACCACTTCCCCCTTGTACCATCAACCTCTGGCTCACAACATCAATTGGTGTCCAAACCAATTGGGCAGCCATTGCAGCACTTAGGCCGGCAGCAGCATTGGCAATGGCCGAGGCTGAGGCCTCGGTGAACCCCAATTGAACGGTGGCAGTACCAACATTACTCTTAGTCATCTCAAGTGCACCCATGTAGAGTGCCCTAGCAGGGATGGTTCCCATCAGGGAAGTCCCAAAGCCGCAATAAAAACCCCGAAATCCCTCACTTCTTAATATCGACATCGCCATTTTAACACAAGGAATCTTGTTAACCATAACTTGTTGCCTCGTCTTAAGTACTACCATTGGATAAAGTGTCGCTGAAACGCCCGAGAATAAGGCCGCTCCTAGCAAGAAAAACTTGGATTTGTCTAACATCTCCCAATCTATTTCAGCTGGAAGATGAATTTCTGAAGCTGAATCATCCTCTGCCGCGCCTAAACTCATCTTAGCCACTACTAGTTACCTTCTTTTATCACTGTGATCAATTGAACCAAAACTATCTCCACCCCCTACTCTTTCAACTATCCTACCTATCAAGAATCCTAATAACAAAAAAATAAATAACAAAGGGTAAACAACACTCCAGCTATGCGCAAAATCCACTCATGTGCCAAAATATATACAATATAGAAACAGAAAATTAAATGATTACAAGGCATTAAGCTATAAATGAACAAAGCAAAACAAACCCAAGTGCTAATTCAAGGAGTATTCAAATGGGTCAAGCTCAAATCATCGGAAAGCTATGAGTTCCTTTCTGCTAATTTTCTATAGGGCATACTTATGTATAAATGTGTGTTTCTTTATGCGTGTGATGTGTGAGATTAAAAGGCTATGGTTTTTTGCGTTTCCGCAATGAAATTAGAGAGCGGAAATGAGTTAGCATAAAAAGATCCAACATCTCCTCACCATAAATTCCAAGCTGTGCATTTGGCAGAAATCTTTTTAGTAGTAAAAACAGGAGATGATCTGATCTTCTATGTGTAGAGACTCCTAGAGAGAGAAAAACAAGTGCAAAGAGGTGTGTTTGTGTGTGTAGATTCTTGATTTCACTGAAATTGAGAGAACGGGGGTGGGGTGTGTGTTTGTTTTAAGGAGTTTGACCAGCCGACTGCTGAGGCCTGAGGGTTTTGCGTATCAAGTGGAGACTGACACGTGTCGGTTTCCATTTCGAGAACCTTATTGGTACACATACCAGTGTGTATGTGTGTGTGTGAGAGAGAGAATATGTCTGGGGGTGGTTGTGCTCGGGTTTCGGATAAAGTTGGTCCGGGGACCATTTTGAGTTGTCATTTTCTTAAGAAGTTCTTCTTATAATTTTTGTTTTGGAAAAATAATTTTTAAAAGAAAAATAAAATTAAACTTTTTTTTTCAAAATTGCATTTTTTTCTCTAAAGCCAACCCAAATGCTAAGAAGTTGGGGGAATTATAATTTTCCTTTTTCGATTACATCAAACTCTATTTTATAGTTATAAATCTTGCACTATAACCGTATACTTTAAGGCAACGTTTGTCATACAAAGATATGAATTTGCATTTAAAACATTTAATTACAATAAATATGTCGTTATTTGATAATTTCGGCTGTTTTTATGGGGTATTCCTACTTTTCTAAGTTCGGTCTCTCATTGTTTTTCTTTCTCATTTCAAGAATAATGCATCATTGTGAGTTATTAGGTTTGGTTCCTTTTCAAATATTAAATTTAATAATCTAAGTGTATTTTATTTTTCAAATAAGATAAACAAGAAAGGAGACTTTATGGACTTGTGTGGATTGGTCTTTTCATTGAAAAGCCTTTTTTTAAAAAAAAAATTAAAATACGTATTTAAATTAAATTGTTTAAAAATTTAAAATCTAAAAGAACTTGATTTAATTTTTTTAAAGTCAAACATTATAATCTTTTAAAAATATATCTTTTCAAAATTTTTCTAGAAAAGCTTTTTAGGAAAACCAATACAGATGAACCCTTAACATAACTGGTGGCCATTGTTTTTGATAAAACTGTGTTCTCTGTGGAGTGATAAGTGGGCGAGTAGAACAGTGGGCTGATCTTTTTCGTTTGTGGGCACAACAGTTGTATGTTCCTTGCAATTTGTATTCTTCTACTTTTGTTTATTGAGAAAAGGGTAGTTTAGGTTATGACTTGAACTTTATAAGATACGGAAGTAAAGGTTTGAACTTCAAAATTTTTAATATAAGGGTTTGAATTTGTGAAAAAGTGATATTTCACATGTCATTAATTAACAGTGTTAATTCTTTATTTATATGGTAATTTTTTTTTGTTTGCTTTTCAAATATTAGATGGAATTTTATTTACCTTTTGTAGCATAGGTGAATTTCTTACATGGCATTGTAAATCTATGTACTATACATGGATAAAACTTATAAATTATAAGCTATCATATATATGTGCAAATATATAAATTTTGGATATTTTTTTGTGAACTATGTGAATATAAATTAATTACATATTTTTTCTATTACTAAATATAAAAAAATTCATATATACTTAAAATTTAAAAATAAAAATTAACTATGCGATTTAAGTAGTAAACGCTAACAAATTTAAATAAATCAAAATAAACTGTAAAATAACATATTACTATTTATAGTTTCGAAAATGAGCATGTTGTTTCTACTTTATAAAGTTAGCATATATTTATAGGTCTATTTTTTTTGTTTATATATTGTGATTTATTTAAATTTCTTTGCTTTCTAACACTTAAACTGCACAATTAATTTATATTTTATATATTTTAAAGATATATAAAATTTTTATAAGTAACACAAAATATATGTAGGTGAATTTATATTCCCATAACCCACAAAAAAGAAGTCCAAAACGTATACATATGTTCATATATGAGATAACTTATAATTTATAATTTTGTGTCTATATGCCATGCAGATTTTGAATGCCATATAGGAAAATCCATGTAAGTTATTAAAGAAAAATAATGTTCCACCTAAGATTTGAAAAGGAAAAAAATGTCATATAAGTAAAGAATAATGTTGTTAGTTAACAATGTGTAAAACATCACTTTTGCATAAATTCAAGCCCTTGTATTAAAAGTTTTGAAGTTCAAGCCCTCACTTCTATATCTCGCAAGTTTAAGTCCTAAAATTACCATTTTCCCTTGTTTATTTATCGTTTTCTCATAGAAAGTGCGTACACATTTAAAAATGACTTCTTTTTTGAACAGTGAAGATGGAAACATATCACAAAACTCAAAAGAAAAAAAGGGATTTCGATCTTTCTTAGTATCCATTTCAGTCTGATAAGAACCCGTTGATATTGAAATAGAAAATCTCGGAAGAATTCGATTAGAATAAATTTTGTATTGGTTGGATCCTTTTCGAATACAAACGTGACAATCATTAAAATATCCTATTTGATTAGTAATCTGAAACATGTTTAATGTTATAGTAACACTAAATCTGTAGGATTAGTATGTGACTTGATGCCACGTTTAATTTAGTTAATGTTCTTGAGATCGCCAGAAAAGATGCTCTGATACTTAATTGCAGGTTCTACTCTCTCCATTTGGCAAGACAAATATATCTGCAAAAGAAATTAAGATTCTCTTATTTACACTTTGGGTGTTGCTGTCGCATCTCATATCTGTAGCACTTTTGTTTGCATCCACTTGATATCTACTTTTTAATTTCTTTTTTTTGCTTTTTCCCTCTTTTAATAGTGGAAATGGATAACCCTTGATGGTGACACCTATAAAGATGTAGTTGATAAGTAGCTTTCCTTGTGTGTATTTAATTAAGGGATTAGCGTAATTTTAGGGCTTCAAGTTTATAAAATATGAAATTAAAGACTTAAATTTTAAAAATTTTAATGTAAGGGTTTAAATTTATGATTTAAATTTATGAGAAAGTATAACTTTACACACCGTTAAGTAATGGTGTTAAATTTATGCTTACATAAGAATTTATTTTCTTACGTGAAATTTTAATTTTTTTTCTAATCTTATGTGGATTTTTCAACGTGGCTCAAAATTCACATGGTATAAACCAAAATTAAATATAACTAGAAAAGAAAAAATGACCAAAAAAGGAAAGAAGGACCCCCAAGAAAAAAAAGAAAAGGAAAGGCGCCTAAAACTAAAACCCTCTTCTCTCAATTTGTAAGGGTCCGTTTGGAATGGCTTTTTTCAAAAACACTTTTTTAACAGTTTTTTTTATAAATTAAAAATTTTGAATTTTAAAAAAAGCTGTATTTGAGCTTTTTTTTTTAGAGTTTCAATTTTTTTTAAAACTAAATCAAATAGTTATTGCAAATTTAATATAATTTTTTTCAAAAAAAAATACGTTTTCTTGAAAAAAAAAGTCAATTCAAACGAACTCTAAATTAGGAAGCACTTAGTAAATTGGGTATCCCAAATTGGCATCGCCTTCTTTCTCCATTTCAAGGTAAACTTCTTCCTTTCTGTTTTTGTAATCTTTCAGAGTTGTTTGTTTGATGACTCATACCTAGTGCGTGAAGGTGTGTGCTTATGCCTTCTTTGTGTTTGTTGTAATGTCTAAGAACATGTATATTTTTGTCTGCTAATGCAAGGTCCTCCTTTTCTCCACCAAAAAAAAAAAAAAAATTCTTCAAGGAACGATGCTCATGTAGTTTTACATCTATGTACAAAAATTGATTAATTTTATGCCTATTTTCTTAGTCGAAATTTGGTAAAAGTCTTATTCTAGATTCAAGTTTCTATAATTTTAATGGTATATCATTGAAAAACTTTAATGGTACTTTTAGAACTTTTAGATACCTAGAAATTTTTTTTAATGGTATATCATTGAAAAATTTTCATGAGCTTGGAAACTGAATAAACATTATTGAATTGCCCCTAAGTAAGCACAAAAAAATGAATGTTTTGTTCGCACAATGGATCTCGTTTTAGATTGTGACATTTTTAATGTCTAGGAATTTAAATTATTGATGTGTTATTATATTACTATTTCTAGTTTCTAAAAAAATGAGTATATATTTCTAGGTTTTTTTGTTGGTTTCTTGTAAATTATTTAAATTTTTTATTTTTAATATTTAAAATGGACAATTAATTTAAATTTTTTGACTTTAGATATACATAATTTTTTTTATTAAGCAAAAGAAAAAATGTTAATTAATTTATATTCTAATAGTGAACAAAAGGCTCTCTATGTAATATAACTTAGAATTTGTAAGCTTGTCAATGCATATGACATGTATGAATTAGATCACCACGTGAAAAAATCCACCTAATATATTAAAAAAATAAATTACCATTTAAGCAAAAATTTAACACTGTTACTTAACGGTGTGTAAAGTTATACTTTCTCATAAGTTCAAACCCTTCCGTTCAAGTATTTAAAGTTCAGGCCCTTAATTTCATATTTTGTAAAGTTTAGGCCCTAAAATTACCTTTTCCCTTTAATTAATATTTAAATTCTCAAGTTTTAACTTGCATTGTGTCTTTCATTACAGATATTGTGTGATTTTTTGTTGGCTTAGAGTGTGCATGAGAGATTATCATCACACCATGAAATTTATAAGGCTCAAATATAATCTAATATAGTTATATTTAAAGTCAACTTTTCATCATAAAAATGAAATTTATACATTGTCCTATAAATTGCTATTGATCACTTCTTTGTGAACAAGAGCAAATGAAAAATTGTCAATGTGAAGCATCATATGCATAATGCAATGGTTTCAGAGACAGTGCCGAAAAAAGGAATATATATACATACATATATATAAGTGGTTTAGTACATTGGTGGTCAAATACTACACATTGTAAATAGTGGTTTAATATTACTTTATTTGTAATAATAAATTAAGTATACATAAGTGATTGAATATTACACATATACAAGTAGTAGTTTAATATTACACATATATTTCATATAATAATGAATTTTTTTTGGTTAAACCTCAATCCCGTAGGATTGAACTCAGGACCTCATGCTTAAGAAAGATAATCTCAACCATTTGAGTTACCTTTAATCCCTTTGTATAATAATGAATAGTTATATTTGTAAAAAATGTATATCTTAGTGTTTGAAACTTTGTTATTTAAAATGATTATGTCTGTAACACTAATAAATAAGTGGACTCGCGGTCTAATAGTATAAGTTTTAAAAAGAAAGCAAGGGGTCATAGCTTAAAACCTATTCCCATTTTACATTTTTAAGCTTCTTGGTTAAAATATATCAAATGTGTTAAAAAATAAATGAAAAGGCCCACGGGCCAACCCCGGCCAATCCTATCGTGGCTCAGCTGGAAGTGGGTTGAGTCGCTTATGCGAGTTGAGTCGAGCTTAGGGTCCCTTGATTTTGGCCCAACCTAGCCCAGCCCAATTAAGATTTAGGCCCGACCATGCCCAACATATCAACATGCAGGAATCGCGGGCCTAGACCGAGACAGGCCCAGTTTCCTTCTTGAGTGATTGACGTGTGAGTCAATGCATTGGAAAAGCAATCAACCTTTGTTTACAAAGAAGGGGACTTTGTTCTCGTGATTTGGGGCAAAACTATAATTATGAAAAATTACAAAGCCTTGTACATTTATCATGGGGACATTCGGAACCTCCATTTGGTTACGCAAAATTTTCCAACTTGTTCACTTCTAATCAAGCATATATTCAAAGTTGAAGCCACAGGAATAACATACCATGTTCATGACATGACGGATGGGACTTAAAAGCTTTTTGAAACTCTTTTAACGCAAATGACACAACACAGAAAAAAAAACAAGCTACGCCACTCAACCCACACACGCACACACAGAGAATTGCAAAGCCTCGACGTTCAGGCTACAGAGAGGTGATAATCTGAACCAACCTTTTCTTTATCTACACAAACTCTACGTTTGTTCAGTTTTTTTTCTACTCTGGAAAAAAGGTAAAAAATTATTTTGTTTCGTCTGATAAGCTTTCGCATGCTAATCACAGCTAGCTTAACTATATGTAACACCATTGGTTGCTTCTAAAAGCGCTTACTGGAATCAAGAAAGTTACTAAGCTCAAAACAAGTTGAGCTTTGAAGATGTGGTGGGTATGGTATGCTGTTGCTGCTGCTGCTGTTGCTTATGGATTCATTCGCAAAGATGAGAATTCTCCACCTGAAAATGTAAACAATTCAACTTCTTCAGTTGCTAATAGGCCAACTCCATCTTCAACTTCAGCTGAAAATTTCCACTACGAGAAAGCACATCCTGAATTAATCTTTGAAAGCAAAAGAAACATTTCTAGTGAGGGAACGACGGGACGAGATGCCTCCCGGAGGACTTTAGAGAAATCCCATGAACCTGTTATTATTATTCATCAGAAGCCAACTAGCTATTCTCAAAAACCAGCAGATTTGTCTTCAAAAATTGCCCCTAACTATGATTCTCAGTCGAAACAGACAAGTTCGAGAATGAATAAAGCAAGTCTTCAAGAAAAACTGCCACCCCGTTCCGTAAAACCAACCATTTCTTTGGCTTCATCAAAACCAGCAAGTAATGATGGGAAAAGGGTTGATTACATTTTGGACGAGGAAGGTGCTTCTCCTACATATTTGTGTCCTGATGACTTAAGAATCTTGATTGAGAAAGGCATTGTGCCTGGAGTCCTCAAGAATCCCCTGTCAATGTCAACCTTTAAGGAATACTTTCAAGCTTTGCTTTATGCAGAAGACGTCTATCTCGAGGTATTGAAACAATATTTTCTTTCATATATTTCTTCTTATATACACTTGGGCTTTTCCCTCGCTGTCAGTGTTTTTTGTTTTTCTTCGGAAAGATTTTGAATTCACAAGCTAAACGAATTTTGCAGGGACTGTTTAGTTCCAAGCTCATTCTTTGATGTTGTACATATCCGTTTTGAAATAGTTCTTAATCTATTTGGACATGTTTTATCAGCGCGGGGCACTCACTATCTCACTCAAAACTATCTCGTTCAATTGTGGACGGCGGTCACAGGTGAAGGGGAAGTGTTAAAGAGTAAACTTCTCGTGGAAACTACAAGCAATTAGCAATATATTGCATTGAATCTTCTGATTGGACCTCATCTGAGATAACTATCTTTTCTTTTCCTCGGTTTATGTTTTCATTTTCGAGCTTCTAACTAGATGCCTTCCGTTATTTTAAGATGTCAAAAGTATGAATCAAAGAGAATTCTTGAAAAGCTATGGAGAGTTGAATCATAACTTGCTTCACTGTGTCTCAAGTTTCACTTTCTTCTTGTGCATGAGATTTTAAGTTTAATGATTTCTATACTTCAGCATCCATGTACCTACAAGTGCATCTGACTATCGAGCTGTCAATAGATTTGATATTATGATAGTTAATGACAGACTCTCCTATTTTACATTTTCAGAAATGGGATGGCTTTGAGATGAAGAATGTAACTCTGCAGTTGCAGGAAGCAGCGATTCACACGAGGAAAAGCAAAAGAAAAACCTTGAATGATATCAAGAGTGTTGAGAAAACGTTTGTTGCATTTGAGATGGATAAAATTCCTGAGAAGCGACCCTTCCTGTTATCTAGAGATTTTGTTAGTGTACGACCTTTGTCAAAGAACCAGACATATCAGGTAACCTATTTAAATTTTGATTAATGGATTCTCTTTAGAAACATAAAGGAGAAGCACACGAATAGCCACGAGGTCATAGTGGTTCTTGATCCTTTGTCCTGCAAGATCATTTGGGATTCTACTTCTGGTCAGACATAATTACATGAATAGCCGTGAGGGCATACAATACAACCATGTAAAATTCTGTTTATCTCAAATTAGCTAATTAATATGTGTTACCACCTTATGGTTGTAGTTGTCTGAAGTGTTATATGTTTTGAACAGGGTATTGTCTATCGTGTCGTGAAGAGTAATCTTGTATTAGCTGAATTTGAAGAAGACTTTCACTCCCAACACATCCCGTATGGTGCATATGATGTCAAATTTTCATTCAATAGAGTTTGTTTAAAGCGAGCTCACCAAGCAGTCTTGAATGCATCAGATGATCTGTTCAGGAACTTCCTCTTCCCAAATTTCGTAGCAAGAACCAAGCTTAAGCCTGCAGAGCCATCTATTATTGATCACAGAGTTGGAGTGGAGGACGCCTATGCTCTTCAACAGATATTAACCCTTCGGGGTTCAGGTCCTTCCCTCTTGGAAGGCGAACTTTCTCTAACTGGAACGGATCAGTTGTCAAAAACTGGAGTATTGGTTGTGGAAGCAGTAATCCGAATTTGCCGAGCGTCCTCATCAAACAGAATTCTTTTGTGTGCACCTACCAACAGAACATGTGACATGTTAATGAGAGGCCTTAAGAAGGAGATTCCGGAGTCTGATATGTTCAGAGCCAATGCTGCATTTCGGGAGTTAGATGGAGTACCTCTTGATATATTGCCCTCTTGTCTATACGAAACAGAACAAGAATGCTTTTCTTGTCATTCGCTCGAGGAATTGTTCAAATTCAGGGTTATTCTATCAACGTTTATGAGCAGCTTTCGGCTACACAGCCAAGGTATTATGGCTGGACACTTCAGTCACATTTTCCTAGTGGATGCTTCATCTGTTACTGAACCAGAAGCCCTGGTTCCTTTGGCTAACTTTGCAAATAAGAAAACCAGTGTCATAATAACTGGCGCGCCGGGGAATCTTTCTTCATGGATTCGCTCCGCTATTGCAAGGGAGACTGAACTGAGGGTGTCCTACTTTGAAAGGCTTCGCGGTAGTATTAAGCTCTCTGAGAATTGGGAAAATGAATACCATCGTAAACTGTGAGCAAAACTCATTCTGTTGATAATATGTCTCGTGCAAATGGTGTGTAATATGCTAGTTTTTTTTTTTTTTTTTTCCTACACTTTCTTCCGTATCATACACTTCAATTGCAACTTACTAAGCATTAAGTGTGGTTTCGTTTGTCCACTGTTGAAAAGTAGAGTTGTTCCCATATCATAAAATGGATTTACTTTTCCTTTTTTCGTGTAATTCTTTTAGGTGAATGGTTGAACCCCCTCCATGATTTCTCTAGATTGGGCAAGACCATTTATGTTTCAAAATCATCTCGTGAAGCTATTTAATCATCAGTCATTATCTTAACCACCGTAAGGATTAAAGGCAACCATGGCTGCGGAAAAAATAAAGTGGGTAATCAAGTAGTCAAAACAGAGTGCAGAAAATATGACCAATTCTTATGGTGCCCTCAAGGTGTTAAGTGAATCAAATCATCTTTAGATATTTTATGCTGATGATATGCAAGGTTCCAGGAAGACTGCACCCAGATAATGATGGATTTTCGGGGACTTAATTTTACGAGGTCCTGATGAAGGGGTTATTTTTATTTTTAACCTTATTTTTTAATTTACTTTAAAAAATAATCTAATTTTAAGAGGAATTGCAGATATAGACTTTTCGAAGTTCAGAAGGTTGATGTCGAACGATGAAAGCTCGATATCGGACTTCAAAAATATTTTCGAATAATGGAACTTTAATATCGAACTTCAAAAGTTCGAAATTATCTACAGTAACAACTTCGAACTTATGAAGTTCAAAAATAGGGTGCTAACAACTTCGAACTTATGAAGTTCGAAAATAGGGTGCTGCAGTTCCATTAGGGTTTGCAAGATTCCTTCTGCGACGATGTGACAGAGAGACGATGTTGTGATGATGTGACGGAGGGCAGAAAATAATACCAGAAGACAGACAATAATATCGTGTTTCGAACTTTAAAAGTTCGAGTTTACAAGATTTCGACGTGATGGAGGGCAAAGCAGAGAATAAAATTTTTGTCAGAGATGTCCTTTTTCGAACTGTTGAAGTTCGAAGTTTTGAAAAATTCGAACTTTAGAAGTTCGAATTTTTCCACTTTCGAACTTCTGAAGTGCGATTTTGTTGTTTCGAGTTTTTAAAATTTGAGTTAGATTATAAGTCGAAAGTCAGAAGTTCAAGATGGATATTTCGAACTTTTAACATTCGAATTAGGGTTCCGCCTTTATTTCACCCAGGGCAACGATTTGACAGCTTGGCAGGGAATCTGACATTTGAAATTTAAAATCCGATTTTCTAAGTTCGAATTTGTTACTATATAATGTACACCCCACTTCTCCCTTCATCATCTCATTCCAAAATCACTAACTCTACAAACGTTCACATGATAAGTCACATTTTGTAGCATTTTCAAAATTTGGATTTGCTGCTATACCACTAACCATTCCACTTCCCTCCCTTCTGCAACTCATTCACATCTAAGTCACGTTATACATTTTCTTTCACCCAAAAAGATGAATGCAAATGTTGATGCAGTTAATGTATATTTATATTACGGTGGCAACAAAATTGAAACAGATCATGGGCTCGACTATGTAGGTCCAAACTTACCACGTAAAATAAAAATTCTTCCTGGAACGACATACAATCAGTTTGTATCTCGTATATTCACGAAGCTCCAATTGTGGCCTATTATCGATAGAGTTGAGTTGTGTTATCGTGATCCCAAATGGGACACAAACCTACAACAAATATATTATTACCCCAGCGGCATTAAGGATGACGAAGATGTACAGGACATGTACGAAACAGCTTGCATGGATATGAATAGGAGATGTGCGCACGTTGTTGTAGACGTGCAAAGTGATGTTGTGTACAATCCATAGCCTTCAAATGAAGAAGCAACATTACAAGAAGTTGTTGGTGATTTGTCGGATTTGAATGTGGAACCACCTTATTATGTCAATGTGGAAGTCAACATTCCAACCACAACGGCAGGGTTTGCCATATTTTCCCTTTCTCCACCGCCATGCCCCACATTTGAAGTTGGAGAACCCTCTCAAACTAGTGACATTCGGGAGATGTTCGAGGTGGGATTAGATTCTATTTTATCTGAACCGGAAGAAGTAGATGAGGACGTCTAGTTAAACGAGGAGGAAGATGTTGTGTCAGTAGAAAGTTTAATCTACGAAAACGAAGAGGTTGATGTAGGGCCAGGCAATGGTGAAGAGCTGGAGTCGGATCTAGAGGAGGAAGAATCAGTAGCTTTCCACACAGCTAGGACAGAGTATTACATCACTTCAAATGAGCCTCTAATGGAGAGACAAACGTAGGACGAGAGACGGATGGAGTTGGCCAAACGCATGGTGTTTCCGAAAAAGGTTGATCTTATACGGGCTGTCCAACAAAACGTGATCAAACATAAACGAGAATACAGGGTGGTGAAGTCGAATAAGTCCTTGTGGGACATACGTTGCTACGAATCAAGCAATCCTAGGACACCATGCAAGTGGAAGGTTCATGCAGTAAAAAAATCCACACACAAAATGTTCGAGATTACGAGGTACCAAAGCATGCATATTTGCATGGGAGATAAATGCGGGCCAAACCATAGAAATCTAACATTTGGTCTGGTCAGCTACATGGTTGGGCATTTTGTTGCAAAGAAGCCTGATTTCGAGGTACGTCTTGTCTAAGCCCACGTAAAGATGACTTTAAATGCTGATATAACATACAGAAAAAATTTGCGTGGTAGGAATAAGGCAATCCAACTAGTTTTTAGAGACTGGGACATGTCATACAAGATGCTGCCGCGCATTTTTGCCGCCGTAATTGCGAAGAATCCGGGAACCGTTGTCCACTACAAGTTCGCCCAGGGTTCAAATGAAACAGAAAAAAAATTCCACTTTGTTTTTTGGGCTTTTGGTCCGTGCATCATGGCATGGAGGCACTGTCGACCTGTACTCTCGTTGGATGGAACACATTTGCATGGGAAGTACAAGGGCCACCTACTCGTCGCCTTAGCGACAGATGCCAACGACCATATATTACCGTTGGTATTTGCCGTTGTCGATGGCGAGAGTACAAATAGTTGGATGTGATTCCTGGAGAAGGTACGTCAGTGTTTTTTAAATGACATGTCAACAGTTTGCATTCTGTCTGATCGGCACGCAGGAATCGCGGCAGCCATTAATACAATAACATCCGACGGCCGACTTCAAGTGAAGCATCGCATTTGCTTGAGACATCTAAAGCAATGTGATGAAAAGATGGCACAACCAAATCACAAAAGACGTGTTGGATAGTTGGAAAAGAAAGCCAGAAATGAAAGCACATAGCCGCCATGGACATTATTCGTAATATCGACCCACGACCCACTGGCGTTGGTACACGAGTGCACCAGATGTTATCCGACCTCGGTCTAGATTCATGGACATTGAGCCACGATGGGGGTTATAGATGGGGAGTGCTGACAACAAATAATGTTGAATGCTTCAATGGTGTGATTGTTGGAACCAGGGGATTGCCCGTTACAGCACTAGTAAATAACACTTTTTTAAAGCTAAAGGGATATTTCCATGATAGGTTGGCAAACGCGATGCACATGCATAGAGATGGTCGTATTCTGACGGATCGAGCGAGAGAAAAATATGAAAAGTGGAAGACGTCTTCACACCAGATGCAATTACATGCATTTAGACTAGATGAGTGGTACCAGGTCGGTCGAATGCCAGAACGATGGAAGGATGTTCCCAACGAACAAGAGGTAGATTGGGTGGGACGAACATGTACATGTGGTAAGTGGACAGCCTATCATATGCCATGCTCTCATGCCCAATATGTTGCCCGTTATAGGGGTGGAAACCCTTCAACCATGGTTGATCTTCATTATACGGTAGAGTCATTCGAGGCAACATATAATATGACATTTCAACCCCTTGGACATGAATTTTACTAGCCTCCAGGACCCAGTTGGATGTTACTCCCGAATGCTTTATGAGTGCGCTACAAAAGACGTGGGCGGGAAAGAGCTCGGCGTATACCAAACGAGATGGATAATTCCGACCAAGTAGGCAGAAGAAAGTGTGGTTATTGCCGTAACCCTCGGCATATTGCGCCAAATTGCGCCCTAAGAATAGATACGTAGCTTCGAATGGTTATCATATGAAGTTGTAGCATGTGAAGCTAATTGGTCTTTTCCATTATGGTGTGTAATGTTTTCAATAAAAGATATTGTCAAATCTTTCCATCTCAAAATATTGTCAACATCAACACAATTTATATCGAGACATGATAATAAGTACGAAAAAATAATGAAAAATGCAAGTTCAATTACATTGAATTACTAAAATAAGTTTGAAATGTAAAACGTTTATTCAACTACATCAATACTGAGAAGGCGTGTAATAATCGGGCCTCCAACCCCTGCTGGTCCGGTTGGGTAAAACGCGTGGTGGTAGATGCGGTGACTGTGTGCGTCTACGAGTACGACGCAGTAGATGGTTCTCCTCGAGCACCAGCTCAGCAGTCTGATCATATATCAGATAATCACTGGTAGATAACAGCCTCTGCGGTGACGAGTTCGAGGTGCTGGGCTCCTGATGTGACAGACCGCCATACTCAAACTGGCTAAACTTGCCATGGTGTGGTAGCATGTATGAAGTGCTGGCATCCTGGTGTGACGGACCGCCATACTCGAACTGGCTAAACCTACCAGGTTGCGGCGGCCTGTACGAAGTGCTGGGCTCCTGAGTGGGATGATGATAACGGCCCTGCTGTCCCGACCGATGTAACGTTTTTGGAGACGGTTGCGGACGTGGGATGTCATACATGGCTGTCGTGTTGTCCAACAGGTGCTCATGCTGGGTTTGCTGAAGTGCGGCCTGGCCTCTGATGTGTAAGACTTGCAGATGACTCACCATAAAATCAAGAGTAGCCGCATCTACTCGTAAGTCTCCCGCCTCGTACTACCGTATAATACTCCCACTGTGGTTAACCACATGTTGAGCGTGTACCGCATAAAGAAAAAGTTACGGACACTGTCAATAGGTATTGCATCAATGCATACTAAATTCGAATTTATGGGAAAACATTCATATTGCACTAACCAGACTGTTCTCATCGTGGGCCGACGCAACGTAGCCGTCGTCTGTATGACTAGTCCGAGGGTGTCCAGCATGTAGCATGGTTATCCCTCGGTACCATCTCATATACGCCCTCAAAGCCCCAGGATCGGGAAAGTCCTCTAACTCCGTTGCCACAATAATGTTTTCCCAATTGACCCACATGTCGACTGCCGAATTATATTGTTCAGCTGTAATCTTCTCTTTCCTGTCCTGGTGCTTCTGCCACACTGGTGGATTACCGGGGATCGTCTGCCGCATGCCGAACTGTCGAAGTACCCGATCAGGACGGTGCCACTCAACCCGCCTACCAACGATGAGGGGTACGCATGCTCGTCACGCTTCTGCATTTTGCAGACAATACTGTGGCAAACCACCCATTGCATGCTCGAATGGCTGCCAAATAAACTAGGAACACAACAATAACGGCAGATTAGTTTATAAAATATACAACGTAAATTAACAAGGGAGAGTAAGAATGTGAGATGTGAATTTTTTCAAACCTCGCCGGGCTGCAAACTGTCAATCATGTCCCGTACCTCGTTCAAACCAGCTCGACCCGCAACCCACTTCAGATCCTTCCTCGCAAAGAACATGTAGCCACGTGGTGGGCCTGGCAATGGGAAATCAGGGTGAACAGCGTGCCCATCTCTCCGATGGTGCCTATCCGTCTGCTCACACAGTGTTGGCCTGAAAGCCGTGAGTCTGTCCCAAGCAAAAAATTGCATTGTACGAGACAGTTATATTATAAGCAATAATACGTCTTCAAATATCATTAACAACAATGAGATGATTAAGTGTGCTACCTGAATGAGTATGACGGCCCCGCACATGCCTCTACAATCACGGCAACAAGCCTTACAAAGCCATCTATACAGATGCGCTAGGCATGCTGCCTCCCAATTATATTCACTGATATGATCAAAGTCAATCAAAAAGTCTAACCAATGTAACGATAATTTATTTCCTGTCGTATCAGTGAACATATGGGTGCCAAATAACAAAAAAATCCACAAACGGGCCCGCCGTTCCGCTTCCTCCACCTCAGGATTCTCCAGAGTGCCTTGGACTACGTACAATTCCCTCAGATGGGGTATGTTAATCGAATTTCCACTAATTTTGTCCAAAGATACATATACCCCCATATACTGATGAATACGTGTCCGCCACTCTTCCGGAGTTCGACTAGTATCGTCGAGCACCCGGACAACCTGACCAACAATCGGCAATCCCTAATATCTGACATCACGGAGTGTGATCGTGGCCTCGCCACTGAGCAAATGAAATGTATGCGTCTCGCGCCACCTCTCAATCAAGGCAGTAATAAGAGGATTGTCAACCTGATGGAAGCGCGCCGCATAACATCCAAAAAATTCGGCTCTCAATAAAGCCGTCTGCACAGCAGGATGCTCGGTCCATAGGAATAACTCTCTATCACTCCTATAAATCTTGTTTTCCTCTAACTGATGGGGTGACGACAAATAATTCACCCGGTGGTTATAATAATAGCATAACACTAAACTATCGCTAGGAGCCGGTCTATGAGCCATAGATCTTACGAGCATTAAGTAAATTAAAAAAATGTAAAAGTACTAATTATTACTAATTAGTTTAGAACTGCAACTTTAATATTTAACTAATTTTTGCTAACTTTGTAAAATTCCTAATATTTTAGTTTTTCTATATTCATACTAATTAAATAACTAGTACCTACATTTTCTAATATTTATAATTTCACACTAATTATATGCACAGTGATTAATACATCCCATCATCATAAAAATATTAATATTCCAAATAATAAATCAACATATAATTAACATATAAAATAAACCAACATGATTAATATTCCACTAAAATAAACAATAGTCTAATTTTGAAATTTAATGTATTAAGCAACATATAATTAACATATAAAATAAACCAACATGATTAATATTCTACTAAAATAAACAATAATCTAATTTTCAAATTAAAGTTGCACAACAAATAAAATTAATACTGCTTAACATTATCTAAACGTCAAAAAATTTATTACTAATTACTTTAGAACTACAACTTTAATATTTAACTAATATATCACTTCATCTTAAATTACTAATAATGAACATAATTAATCCTAAAACTCCACTAAAACCCTAACTTCAGTTACTTATTATATGCCCTATAACTTTAATTTTCTCATTTCTTAAATTTTATATTATTTAAAATTTATAAAAATTCATATTAAATACTTTAGAACTACAACTTTAATACTTAATTAATACATAACGTCATTTTAAATTGACTAATAATTAACATAATTAATCCTAAAACTCTACTAAAACCCTTAAACGCCACTAAAACCCTAAAACTCCATATGATTAATTGAATAATTATAAATTTACACTAATTATATGAACAATGATTAATGCATCCAATCATCATAAAATGAGTAATATTCCAAAAATAAATCAATATATAATTAACATATAAATTAAACCAACATAATTAATATTCTACTAAACTAAACAATAGTCTAATTTTGAAATTTAACGTATTAAGCAACATATAATTAACATATAAAATAAACCAACATGATTAATATTCCACTAAACTAAACAATAATCTAATTTTCAAATTAAACGTATTAGGCAACATGTAATTAACATATAATTTCAAAATTTAACATCATATAAATTAAACAAACAAACACATTAAAACATATAAATTCGGTATAAAAAAAAAAAGAGAAAACTTACAAAATTTAGGCAAAATCCTAGGATGTGGAAAATTTGTACTAAAATTTTGAATTGGGTGGGAGAAAAATGAAAAAAGGATCAGAGAGCACTGGAGAGAGCAAAAGAGGTGAGATTTCGGTTGGGATAGGAGGGTTTGGGCCGGGGGGTTTAAATACTAGAGGAGTTGAATTTCAGTAGTTCGACATCGAGGAACAAAAGCTAGATTTCAAACTTCTGAAGTTCGACATCGAGGAACAAAAGCTAGATTTCGAACTTCTGAAGTTCGAGTATACAGGGTTATCGAACTTCTGAAGTTCGATTTTATGCATTTCAAATTTCAGAAATTCGACATCGAGTTTCGAGATTTTGCTTTAATGCCCTGTCTGTTACGTGCAGCGACAGTTACTCCGAGACGCGCGCATTCGAGCTTTCAAATTTCGAAAACGGCCAGCTTCCTTATCCGATTTCCGAAATCCACGTAGTCGAACTTCAGAAGTTCGAGTCTGAGCTTCTGAATTTCGAATTTTTTAGACAAACTTTTCAAGTTCGAAATCTGATATTATAAGTTCGTTTTTTTTGTCCTTGACATAGTCGAACTTTGTAACTTCGTTTTCGAACTATATAAGTTCGAAAAGTCTACTTTTACAACTTCCCTCAAAATTAGGTTATTTTTGGAAGCAAATTAAAAAATAGGGTTAAAAATAAAAATTTTCCCCTGATGAAGTCCATCCTGTGTAGATTTTTAATGTTGATTCATTCAATGTCCCCACAAAACATTGATTAGTAACACAGCCAAGTGATATCCATAATATAAAACTACACGCGCGCGGAAGGCGGAACCGTGTTGTACTAGCTAACCAGAGTCCCTTAAGGTTTATAAGAACCCCTCCTCAAATAATTAATTCGTCTGTTCAATTTCACTCTTTGATTAGAAAAGGCAAAAACAATAATAGCTGGTTTTTGTGTCGTGGCAGCAGAGTGAGATAAAACGAAAGAGAGAATGTAAAACCTGGTTTTTCCAAGCCGCATTGGAAGGAAATGTAAGTTCCTTTCTGAACCTACTTCAACATGATCCTCTAATTTTTGACAGACTTCTATCTAACTGCAATACGTCGGAGACACCTCTGCACGTAGCTGCAATGCGAGGGCACGTTGATTTCGTCAAAGAAATCGTTAGACGAAAACCTGAATTCACAAGAGAGTTAAATGTGAACAATTCTTCACCCCTTCATTTGGCCTCGGCCAGAGGTGTCGTTGATGTCGCCAAAGCTTTGATATCAGTCAATACTGCAACGTGTCTAGATCGTGATAAAGATGGCCGAAACCCTTCGCGTCTTGCTGCCATCAAAGGCAGAGTTGATGTCCTTAAAGAATTATTACAAGCCAATCCAGGTGCTGCTCGTGCCACCGTGCATGGAGGGGAAACCATCTTGCATGTATGTGTTATGCACAATCGGTTGGAGGCCGAAGATAAGTGATGCAGATTTTCTGAATGCCAAAGATAATGATGGTAACGCTATTCTACACAAAGCAGTGCCTAATAAACATACAGAGGTATGGCACACATATACTTTTGTACATTTTACGTACCTCACATTTAACAACCCTTCCTACTGCAATTCAAAAAGTTATAAGAGAATACCATCTTAAACTTGTATCCGATATTAGTACCACAACATAAGATGGTCAAATATTAAACATATCTTTAATCGAATTAAGTACTCAAGTGATCGTGTATGGTATGCAGTGGTAATATTTTACTATTTAATGCAATAACTTGATTCAAACCAGTATTATGTCGAGTAATTAAAAAATCTTGTGTATTATATTCTCCCTTCTAGCTCGTTGTAGTGAAAAGTTCGGGAAAATTTCACCAAATCTTCCTATAATTTATCATAAGTGCATGTTATCTTCTTGTAGCTTCATAATAGGCGCAAGACCCCCCCTGGTCTTAAAGTGCATACTATTGCTCATAAGCAGTTGACCACTGATCAGGCGCAGAGTATTTGTATTGTATAATGATAGTCGTCATGTGGATTGCAATTTCAGCGAATGGAGCTACATATTGTGTCTCGGTAGTGGCGGTCACAAAGAGCGTCGATACACTAGATATTTTTAAGGTATGTACTCGTTGGATGGTTTGATCTGATGGCTCTCCTCCTGGTGGCGCACTTGATCCGCTTCATCATAAGAATAACAAAAGCTATGATAAGGAGTACAAGGAAGAGGCTCCACCAATTAAATTCTGGGATTGATAGTGTTTGACGTGCGTGCAGATGATTTACATAAAGTTTGCAGTTGTAGCATACTGCAACCCCATCATTCGGTGAAGTTGCCATATACGTATGTCTCAGTTATATTGTAGAAGACTGATAGTAGTGTTCGACATGCAGAGAGTGCCCCAAAGTCATTGCACTGCAAGGATTCATTCCCGTGAGTTTGAGTGCTCTTTTTCTTTTTCTTTTTCTTTTTTATTTTTTATTTTATTTTATTTTATTTATTTATTTTTGGGTGGTGGTTGTTGCTGTTTTCGGGAGTGAAGCAAAAGTGCTCTGTTAAGGTTTAGAGTATGGGATTTGAACCAATAAAATTTTGTAAAATAATTGTGTGTAGCCATTTTTATCATTGCAAAAATTTCTTCTTGAATAATATTTACATCCCTCAACTTTCATACTTTTGACCTAAAATCCACCAAGAGAGAGAGAGAGAGAGAGAGAGAGAGAGAGAGAGAGAGAGAGAGAGAGAGAGAGAGAGAGAGAGAGAAACAAAAAAGAAAAGGAAAAATATTTCCATGAAATTTCACGTATACCATTTTAGTACAAAATTGCATATGTATAATTTTCTTCCTACAAAAGACTAATTAATTATTACTTCCCGGAAAAAAGCTCAATTTTTTTTTCTTTAAATTAGGATATCCCAAGATCACAGTGGAAATCCCTTTAAGGTCAGAAGCTGTAGAGGAAAAACTCTCCTAATTAGTATGCTTCCTTCAAATTTAATTAGTGTTTTCTTTCTTATTTATTGAGGTTGGGGTGGAGGGGTGGGCTGGAGCCGCCAACTGCCACCTCAACCAACAGTTTTTTGGTAAAGTTCAGACTGCTCTTGTTAGCAAATAGCAATATTCAGGAAAAGTCGGCAACGCTAAATAAATTGGAGCCAAATGTATGCCTAATCTTTCCAGGCTGCTCTTTGTATTTAAATGAAATCTAAAGTTGTCCCTTTGAAATTGCTACAGCAGATAGAGAGTAATTCTCAATAGCTATAGTTGTTGTATTACCCGTTTTAGATCTTCCTTAAATTGAAAAGAAAAAAATGAGATATAGAGTAATGTCAGATATCATGTTATTTTTGTCACAAAAAAATAACTTCCTATTTGTATTCTTGTTGGCATGTTAAAAGAAGAAAGAAAACAAAAATAATTTTTTTTTATTAGTTAGTATGTCAACTAGGCGTCAACATAGAGAGTGACGCTTGAATGATAAAATTAGGGAGATATCTAACATTCCTCGTAGATAAATGACCAGTACTATAAAATTTAGGCTAGCTTATGTAATTTAGGAACCGTTTGGATTGGTTTTTTTAAGAGCGTTTTTCTTAACAGCTTTTGAAAAATAACTTTTTTTAGAAGTTGAAAATTCTGACTTCTAAAAAAAGCTGTATTTGAACATTTGTCAGAATTTCAGTTTTTTTAGAAGCCAAATAAAATAGTTATTGCAAATTTAATGTAACTTTTTTAAAGAAAAAAATAATTTTTTTTCTGAAAAAAGCCAATCCAAACCGGCCTTGCTCCTGGTAGTTGCATCTTTCACTCAATAAAACACAGGCTTCTAATATGCCTTTTAGAAGGACAAAAATCCGTTTAGATTTTTTATTTACTTTCTATCCATGATAGTATCCATGGTTCATGTATTTTTTTTTTCAATATTTCTTGAGATTAGTCCTTAAAGTTCGTTCATCAATTTGTTCTAATTACATCGAAGTTTTATTCCAGCCAAACTGTTGAGAATACCCATAAATATAGGGGACATTCAAGTTCAATCAACCAGAATGGGACCCCGCATGTTGAGATTCACCATGCAACATCCTTGTATACTTTGAGACGAGCTGCCATGGGTTTTGCAGTTGCATTGATCTCAAATGATAATTAAAAACTTCATTTAGGCTCCGTTTGATTGGCGGAAAACATTTTCCTGGAAAATGTCCTGTATTTGGTTGCTAAGATTAAAAAAATCAACAAAAAATATTTTTCTGGTCAATAAAAAATAAACTGATTTTTTTGGAAAATGTTTTTTTCCTAAAAACAGAAAAACATTTTTCAAACAATTAAAAACCCTCTAAATATTTTCTTATAACTTCTAAATGTTTTCTTATTTAGAGATTAATTTTAAAAAATATTTTCTTATAACTTCTAAATAAAATATTCTTTGAGATGTTAAAATTTATGACTTCTAGAAAAAGTTAAATTTAATTTTTTCAAAGTTTTATTTTTTTAAGGTAAACCAAATACTTATTGCAAAATAAATACATTTTTGTTTACAAGAAAGAGTGTTTCTTAATTAAAAAAAAATTCAATATAAATAGGTCCTTTAACTTATCAAATATATAATGCTTATTGAAAGGACAAGTTTGAACTTATGTTTTATTGTTAAAAATATTATCTTATTCTTGGCCAATTTAAAGAAATGACTAAAACATGCATTATAGTACTTTCATGTTTGAAAATTTGTCTAAAAATAATTTTCTCAAACACGAAAAAATAAGTTAAATTGTAATAACATTGACAAACTCAAAGAATTTGAGTTTGACAAACATGACAACGGTCTACACACCCGCCATTAATTTTCTTTGCTACTTTCAGAAATCTTAACTTTTTGTTAAAAAAATTAAAAATGTGCATGATGATGAAGAAGCATTGATGATTGTTACTGTGGTATGTAAGTTACTATTTTGATAATTGACTTACCATATTTTTGAAATTTTACTAACAATATGTCAGATGTCATACTTTTATGTAAGTGATATATTGCAGTAAGTCATTTACCAAAAAAGATAAATTTAAAAATCATTTAGAGTATTTTTTAAAAGAATATTTAAAATAAGGATAGAAATAAAAAAAAAAATCCGTGTGGTGCCATTGCCGAAGCGTCGAAGCTTTGAGTCCGATCCATTATGTCATGAACACGTTGCGTTATTCCAGGAGTTTCAATATATGCTTGATTCAAAGTCATTTGAGTCCCATCCATCATGTCATGAACACGTTGCGTTATTCCAAGAGTTTCAATATATGCTTGATTCAAAGGCAACAAGCTAGTTATGTTATGTGAGCATTGACGAGACCAAGCTTTGTAAAAGAGGGAAATGAAGGGAGCTCCTTCAAGACGTAAACCATCGTCCATGCTGTACTTGGTGCATAGATAATCTAAGGAGAAATTCTATAAATGGTCCTTATGAAAGTGTCTATTTGGTGGTTATTGTTTAAGATAATCTATTTAGACTCTGTTTGACCTAGTTGTGTGATTTTAGCTGTTAAACTGTAGAGCTTTTAGCAGTAGAACTTTGGATAGAAGTACTGTTGAATAAAAGCAGTTGATTGTTTGGCCCGATATTTTAGAAGTTAGGCTTTCAGTTGTTTTGAGGGTAATATTGAATTTTAAAAAATATAAAATAGTATTTTTGAGAAAAAATGAAAAAAAAATAATTTCTGACATGATATAGAAATAGCTTTTTAGAAGCCTTTTCTGAAAAGCTCCAATTTGGAGCTTTTAGTTTTTTAGCTTTTTTCAACTTCAGCTTTTATTTAAAAGCTCTTTTAAAAATGGGCCAAACAGATCAATTTTAGCTTTTAAACTCACAGAAAACACTTTTGAGTATCCAAAAGTTGGGCCAAACAGACTCTTAATCTACTTAGTTTGAATGTATTTAAGACATGTCATTTTAATTTTTAATATTTTAAAAATGACTAATTTGGTCCCCTAATATTTATAAGAATTGTCAAAGATTATATCCCCTATGTTTTTCAAAGTGACATATAATTTCTAATCTTAACTTTTTTCATCTAAATTAACGAGTGCATTATACACTCATTTCTTGCATGTATGGATGTCAAATCTTAGAATTTGCGATAATATTTCACCAAAATACTCTCATTTATATTTATAATGTAATTTTTTCATCTTCACTTTATAAGATCAAAAAATAGGAAAAATAAAAATACAAAAAATAAATAAAATTTAAAAAATGTAAATGTAAAATTTTAAAAAATTAAAAATTAAAAATTCAAAAATTCAAAAATTAGAAATAAAGAATACAAATTAGAAATATAAAAATTAAAAATATAAAAAATTTGAAAATTAAAAAAATAAATATTTTAGGCTTTCAATTTCCATAATTTTTAAATTTTTATTTTTTAAAGTAGTTTAATTTTTAATCTTAATGGAAAAGAAGCAAAAGCGGTAAAAGACATTAAGGGTAATTTTGTCCTTTTAAAATTGTATTTAACCATGTTAACATATTAACAGAAATGAGGAGATTGTGTCCCTTTTTAGAAAGCATAAGGGATAATATGGTATATTTTAAATTACGGAGGGTAATCAACAACTTATATAACCTACAAAGGTATGTGCATTTTATTGGGGATAAAATTAATATTTTTTAGAAAAATTAAGGAGTAAATAGGTTACTCTTAAAGTAATAGAAAATAAATTGATTTTTTTTATAGACATTGAGAACCAACTAGGTCAATTTTGAAACAATTGGGATTAAATTGACCCTTTCTCTAAACAAGTCGTATTCAACTCGTGCAATGCAAGGTTATTTTATTAATTATATAATATAAATTTTTATTAATAGCAACAACACCATAGAGGTTTTATTAGTAGAACCTCGAGTAAAAGTGCTGTTAACTAAAAGTGTTAATTGTTCGGGCTTGTACTTTTTAAATTGAACTTTTAGTTGCTTCAAGGTCAATATTAGACTTTAAAAAAATATAAAAGTAGTATTTTTAATACAAATGAAGAAAACTAATTTCTGTCATGCTTGTAAAAATAGTTTCTCAAAAACTCCTTTTGAAAAGCTCCAATTGGGAGTTTCTGATTTTTCAACTTTTTCTAACTTTAATTTTTATATAAAAGTTTTTTAAGAAATGGGCCATGTGGACCCTAAAATCTGCAACTAACATCTAGGTCTTAGTAGAACAAGAATCTTACATTCCTTTTTGATGATGGGATAAGTGACCAATGATACCTAATAACAGGATAGAGGATGTGTCTGGGTGTGTGAGCTCGTCCCCTCATCTTTTTAAAGGATGTGATGTCTATAATTAAGCCTTAGATCATGGTTGAGCAATATATGAAAATTCCTTTGATTAATATATCATTTATTATTTTCTCATTGTAATTAAATGACCCCTTCACCCTCTTATCTTGCCTCAATTGTATGACATTGTTGAAATAAAATTTTGAATGGAATATGCCTATAACAGGCCAAACAAGTCAGTTTCAAATTTTAGACTCATATGAAACATTTTAAATTTCTAAAACTTAAGCCAAACAAACTCGAATTCGTACAATTCATCATAGAACATCCTTATACTTTGACGTGAAGAGCCCACGGTTTAATTGTTGTCTTTTAAGCTTTAAAATGGTAAAAAATTCATTTAGGTTCTATTTGGATTATTTTCTTTTTCACAAAAAAAGTACTTTTTTTTTATAAAAAAACATATTCTTTTTGCAATAAGCGTTTGGATTGGCTTTAAAAAAAAATAAAAACTCTAAAAAAATTCAAATACAAAATTTTTAAAAAAATAACTCCTCAAGAGAGCATTTTTTCTAAAAAAATTGTGAAAGAACACTAAAAAAAACTAATCCAAATAAGCTTTTAGTATGGATGAGGGAGTATGTTAAGTGGTTGAAGTTACTTCTTTTAAGAGTGAGATCTTAGTTCCAATCACGTGAGGGGACCGGAAATTGGACTAGGGGTGGGGGTTAAAACAATGCCCTTAGTAATGCAACATGTCTTTTTGAGTCTTTCACATAAGTTTGAACACTAAGGACCTATTCGGCAAAATTAATTATTTGGGTAGCTGATACTTATTATATTTTAACTATTAGTTGTTCAACTAGCGATTTAAAAAGACATGTTCTATTAAATTAGCTATTCAACTAGCTAATAAATTACAAAATGACATAAAAAGACATTAGAATCACCTAATTAATGTCATTATTGTTATTATATAATAATTATTATTCTATTATTAAGAGATACGTCTCAACCGAGTACCTATGTACATTTGAATGAAAGAAAACAATTAGTTATCAATTCTACTCTCCTTCCATGACCTGAGTACGAATCTTTTTATTAAGTGATCAATTTATTTAAAATTTAAACTTAGGGTGAGAGGTTGTTTTATTTATTTATGTTTTTTATATGTCTTCTCACATACATGGGAGACTAATTATTTTAAACTTAATGTGATATCTCATATTAATTTGTGGGGTGATTTATGATTTGTTTATAAGTAGGTAAAAAGGGTATAACTAATACCTTGGGTTAACCATCTCGCTTGTGGGCCTGAATTCAGGGGCGTGATAGAATGGTATCAGAGCTAGTTACAGGCTGGTTGCAGAAACTAAGTGTTGTACAGGGCAAAGTGCTACAACATGTGTGCTGTGGGAGTTACCTCTTGAGCCTATAGGAGCCACCTCTAGAGTCCTGCATTGCCTAGTCTTGTGTGTGATTGTATACCCCTGACGAGGACGTCAAGTCCCTCAACGGGGGGTGATTGCAATATCGCACATCAATTTGTGGGTGGATTTTCGCTTGTTTATAAGTGGGTTGTATGGATATAATTGATAACTTAGGTTAAACTTTTGGGTTAATTGATTAGAGGTCTAAGTAGTTATTAGTTATATTTATAACACTAGTCTTGCTCGGGGACTTGGGTCTAGGGGCATGACAAAATGGTACTTAGAGCCAATTACCAGTCAGTTGCAGGAGCTAAGTGTGCTATACGGGGCAAAGTGCTACACTAATTGTGCGGTGGGAGCCATCTTTTAAGCCTGTAAGAGCCACATTTAGAGTCTTGCCTTGGGTTAACCATTTTGGATTAGTTGATTAGAAGCCCAAATAGTTATTAGTTATACCTATAATACCAATCTTGCTCATGGGCCCAAATCTAGGGGCGTGACAAAATGGTATCAGAGCCAGTTACCAATCGGTTGCAGGAGCCAAGTGCTATACGGGATAAAGTGTTACACTATGTGTGTGATGTGAGCCACCTCTTAAGCCCGTAGGAGCACCTCTAGAGTCTTGTACTGCTGGATCTTGTGTGTGATTGTATGTGCAATAGGAGTCACCTCTTGAGCCCGTAAGAGCCACCTTTAGAGTCTTGCACCGCTTGATCTTATGTGTGATTGTGTGCCTCTAATGAGAATGTCAGGTCCTCAACAGGGGGTGATTGTAATATCCTACATTGGTTTGTTGGATGGATTGTGACTTATTTATAAGTAGGCAGTATGAGTATAACTAATAACTTGGGTTAACCATTTTGCGCCAGTTGATTAGATGCCTAAGTAGTTATTAGCTGTGCATATAGCACCAGTCTCGCTTGCCAGCTTGGGTCAAGGGGCGTGGCAAAATGGTATTAGAGCTAATTACCAACTGGCTGCCGGAGCTAAGTGCTATACAAAACAAAGTGCGACCATCAAATGTGTAGTGTGGAGCCTCCTCTTGAGCCCGTAGGAGTTACCTCTAGAGTCCTACACCGCCTAGTCTTGATTGTTTGCTTTTGACAAGGATATCAGGTCCTCGATGGGAGATGAATGTGACATTCCACATCGATTTGTTGGATGACTTGAAACTTGTTTACAAGTGAGTGGAGTGGTTATAACTGATAATTTGGGTTAACCATTTTGAGCTAGTTTATTAGAGGCTCAAGTAATTGTTAGTTATGTCTACAATACTAGTTTTGTTCGTGGGCGTGAGTTCAAGGGCGTGACACCTTATATGAAAAAATTTAATAATTTTTGAATGAGTGCATAACAGAGAGAGTTGTCAGCACTTGAGCTCTAATTAATATTATATTAAGTGATGATTTTATATAAAAATTTATGTTTTTATGGTAGGATTTGTTAAGTTAATGTATTGTCTGTATACTTTTATTTTTCTTACTCGCCTTTATCGAAAAAACCAAGTGGAAGGAGATTGTCATTTCTTTAAAAGGTCGGCAATTGCAATTTCCATAAGATAATCCAATCACATAAGAAAGTCGTTATTTGACAAATGAAGGGATAAATGTGTTTCTCTTTTTTTTTTTTTTTGTAAGGAAGTGAAGGCATAAATTATTGCAATGATTTTTCCAGCCAAGTTCGAAAGGGGGGAAAGACCTTCAGCATAAAAGAGAGCATTCAACATTACATTTCCTATATTCTAGAAATTAATATCCAATTTAAAGTGTCTTTGACTGATGTAACTAGACAAGTTGATGTTATGTGACAATAAAGGTACCTTCAACCTTGTGCTTGATTCTCGACAGAAAAAAAAAAAAAAACCTTGTGCGTAATTGTTAATACAAATTTCACTATTAATCTCTATTGCTTATACATTTTTCAATTAGTCTCCATTATTTTAAAAATTATGTGTTTGGTTCTCAATATTAGTAAAACGTCTCTATTATTTTAACTTACACATTTAATCAACAATGTTAAGTAAATATGAGATTTGCCCTTTACATCCCAACAAGATATATACTGTTATGAAAGAGAATGCAATTAAATCAAGCGTAGATTATCCAAGAAGAGAGAGATTTTTTTTTTTAATAATAAAAACCCTGCCCCAACCCAACTCCCCTTCCTATGGGATTTGAACGTAACACCTTACATCTAGAGGGGTAGTTTCAACCATTTGCGCTGCCCCCGACCAAGAAGCGAGATTGTTATAGATGTAAGTTAAAAGGATTACACAAAGATACTGTTTGATTTTATTGCTTGCGTACCTTGGCTGCACGGGGAGGAAATACCTTTTTTCCCCTCCAGAATTAGGTTTTCTGAATTCAAGTAATTAAGTTGCAGATATATATATATATATATATATATATATATATATCTGTTAAGTTACAGATATATATATAATGTAATTTAAGTTAAGTTAATTTAATTTTTTTTCATTTCATTTTTATTTAACTTTTCATATCTATTTTTGAATTTTGTCTAAATTATCAGAACCTATTTAACCAATATCAAAAAGTAAATTTTAGTACCCAATTGGATTTTTTTTATACCAGATATTAATCCAAAAATCCTCAATAATCCAACAGTTCAAAAACCCGATCTCATTCCCACCCCTACTTGGCCTTAAACAAGATGCCTGCCTACCTGATATATTTCTAACTTTTTTCGCATCATAGCCAACAAGTCGTTCTAGTGATCGTTTAGATTGGTTTTTTTTAAAATTAAATTATTTTTTTAACAACTTTTTTAAAAAGTGTTTTTTTTTAATTTAAAAATTCTGACTTTTAGAAAAGGGTGTAAATGAGTTTTTTTTTTGGGGTTTCAACTTTGTTTTTTGGTAGTCAATCTAAATAGTTATTACAAAAAAAAAAAAAAACTTTTTTTTGAAGATAAAAGTACTTTTTATGGAAAAAAAAGCCAATCCAAAAACCCATACTCGGTAAGCATTATAAGTTAGTCTCAATATCATTCATTTGAACTATTAAAAATTTTGACTTAGTCAAAAATCCACAGCAACAACGAACGTATGGATCATACATAGTACATCTAAGGGTCTCTTTCTTAAAAATGTTCAAGCCTGCAGCAAGTTGTATAAATTCGAGTTTACACTGCAGGCAGGAATGGATGTGTGCGTGTTTTTTGTGTGTGTTTGAAAGAGAAAGGGAGAAATGAAGAGCCGACTATATGGTGCTGCAATCAAAGGCGATGTAAATGCATTGCGTGAATTACGTCAAGAAGACCCATTAGTTCCTGAGAGAGTTACTTTGACTTGTTTCAGTGAAACGCCATTGCATATAGCAGTCATGAAGGGCCACGTTGATTTTGTTAAAGAAATTCTACAACAAAATCCTCAGCTCGTAATGGAGCTAGACTCCAAACAATCCTTACCTCTTCACATGCATCAGCTAAAGGTAATGTAGAAATTGTGAAGGCTTTGTTAGAATTTAACCTCGACATATGTTCTGCTTGTGATGAAGATGGCAGAGAGAGGCGGTGTTGAGGTATTATTGAATTATCACATCATCTAAAATTTTAAGTTTTTAGAAAAGATATTCATTTATTTATTGTGTCAATACGTCCCTTTCGTGCAACGTAAGTTGCTAAAAGTTTGCAAGTGAATAATTTCAATATTTTTGAAATAGGTGACGGTGAGTTTTGAAGTTGATACTATATTAGTTTATTTATTTATTGTGTTAAACACAATCAGCTAAAAGTCTTGAAGATGCTAATGCAAAAACACCCAAATGATCCTCATGAGTTTGTGAATGTGAAAAATGATGATGGCAATACTGGTGCTACATCTTGCTGTTGTGGACAAACAAATTAAGGTATGAAGAGCTCGTATAATTTTATATGTCAATCACCAAACCTCATTGTGCATCATATCGATAATGTATTCTTATTCTACATGGAAATATGCATTTCATATGAGAACCTTATATATTGTACATGCGTTATTGTAGACCATAAATTACTTGTTACTACATACTAGTGTTGAAGTAAATGCGGTAAATCTACTCTTGAACAAAAACTTGATTGAATATTCTAGCCAGCTAAGAGCAGTATTTTGTAAAAGGGAGAATGACTACGCAATTTGGAGAATATAATTTGCCTAATCTAACCTTAATACTATCTTGCTTAACTTCAAACATCAATAACCAATTCACACGACAACTATGAACTTTATCCTTATAGGGAGCAAAAGGATTAGCAGTAGATAAGTAATGAAGTATCTCGTAGAGATCTTATACTAGTCTAACCTCAGCGCATTGCATGGGTATATTATATAATTATGTTTTATATGATTTAAATAATAGTAAAATCAAATGTTAATTAATTTTATGGAGAAAATAATCTATCAATTTATTGAATATATATATATATATATATATATATCTTTTATTGGTGTTCGCGTTGATTGCCATATTAGAAGAGAGAATGTGTATGTACAAATGTGAGTTGTCGACGTATAAAGTAATGGTAAAATATTTCATTAGTTAAAGCAAATGTTAATTATTGAGGTAATCATAAAATGTCCTGATTACTCATAGCACATGAAAATTTTTTATTATATACATAATTTCTTATATAATGTATTTAATTGATTTATTTTTAACACTCTAAATTGGAAAAGAATTCACAAAAACATTTATGGCCAACAAAAGTAACCGTGGATATTCATAGCTTTTTGTGAACTTTTATTTCTTCATGGTTCAACTCTCTAGTCGCTGTTCTCGTGATAAAGAGGATAAATTTTGCTATATTGTCGTCAACTAGTTTTACTGTTATTATCTAGTCATACAACAATGTGATCATTCGAACTTGAGGATTTTGAATTGAACAAAAATATTAGATTGAATTATAGTGTAACAAAATGTTTCCTTAACTTTTTGATTAGGACTGAACAAAATAAAATTATTTTGGTATGGTTCTAAATTTTAGGGTAGAATTGCACTAAACCAAATCCGACCAGAAGAACTGAATTTTAAATGTTAATTTTTTATTAAAATTTAATCATATATAATATATTAAATTTAGTCTAAAAAGTTAATTAGAGCTCACTAAAAAAAATATTAGTATAATGACGAAAATATGTGTAATAATTGAAGTCAAATCTTAGATTCGTCATCGTCTAGGAGAAAGTTCAAGCTTTATTGTCAACTGCACTAAATAAGCAAACATCTATCCAAATTATGCTTTATATATCACATAGCAGTGTGTAGATGCTATTCACTTGTACTCAACTCATACATACGTCGTGGCTTCAACATGTAATCTGGTATGAAATACACGAAAGAGTTGTTTAACTTGTAGAATATATACTTCATGGCAAAGTATCAACATTCCGGACGATTTCCTTCGTCGGGCCTGGTTCGTCTAGATGATATATGCGGCTTGGCACAATTTCAAGCACGTCAGGTCTTTCTGCAAAAAACAAAGCTTGTATGTATTAATCAATTTCTTA
This sequence comes from Cordia subcordata, assembly GCA_028554755.1. Lineage (NCBI taxonomy): Eukaryota > Viridiplantae > Streptophyta > Magnoliopsida > Boraginales > Cordiaceae > Cordia > Cordia subcordata. The sequence continues at coordinate 9,561,386 of JAPTOF010000006.1, read as the reverse complement.
TATGGGTAATACCCTGAGAGAACCTCGGCTAGTTTGAATTAACTTTTCTAAAAAGCTGCTTTTGTATAATTTTTGAAAAAGTATTTTTCATGAGAAGTTTAAGTTTTTGGTTTCTAAAAAGAGTTAAAATTAAACTTTTTTTTCTTTTGAAGAGTTTCAGCTTTTTTTAAAAAGTAGTTCAAATAATTTTAAAAAATTAGTTGTCTTTTTTAGGAAAAGAAAATACTTTTCTATGAAAAAATTAATCCAAATGGTTGCTACATTTTGGGATGGAAAAAGCCCCTATGTGCCAGAAAATAGTGTAATGAGAAAGGTCCATATGAGCCAGAATAAATCTACACAATCAAGACAAAAAAGAAAAAGCATACGCAAGATTCTTGGAATTAAAAGATCATTTATATAGAATTAGAGATTTTTATCGAGAATCAATGGTATCAACTAATATTATCTCATGCAGATTAAAATCCATAAACCAAGGTATATTATATCAACATATTCATGTAAATGTAATCATAGATATTAATATATAAATTTAATAATAACACACATTTAAGCACCTCCTTTGCCAATTAATATATTAAAGCTATAGAATTAAATAAATTAAATAAATCATTAGGAAAAAAGACAAAAAACGAAAAGATAACTTACTTGAGAGCTCAGTGGCCTGACGAGGAGCGAGCTTGGCTGAGAACCCAATCAACACTTTGTCGTAAACATATATCAATGCCTTCTTCGCTGCCTCGTCACTATATATACATATATATATATATATATATATATATATTTTGGGTGTGTTTGCGTAAATTATAATGAGAAAAAATGCAAACCAAAATTATTCCTTCTCTTTTTCAAAATGAAAAAAAAATGAACCCATAATTCACATATGCATATACTATTGGCACACAAAAATCTCACTATGTGCAAATACTAAATGCAATAATGCAAGCTAAGGGCTACCAAACCCATTTTAGAAGTGGTGTATGGCAGGTCAAGATTAGCCTTATGAAAACATTATATTATGCCACGTGGAAATGCTCTTCGTAGTTTCTTATCTTTAATTGTAACTGACAAGGAGACCACCAATTTCGGTTGCTAGGATTGGAATGCTTATTAAATTATTCGTAAATTAATAGGGACCCATGTAGTGCATGATGGATGAATCATATTTTGGAGAACAATAAGCCTATTTGAAGTAACTCATTCATAATACATAAGGCTATCACATTTTTATATTGGCACTTGCTATTTTTGCTATCGAATTGATATTTGTGGGTTACATGACCACAATTTTACTATTATGACAAGATTACCTTCGTATAAAAAAAGTCAAATTTAAAGAATGAAAAAAAAAAAAAACAAAAGAAGAATGATGCGTTACCTGCCAAGAACAGAGGCAAGAGTCTTGACATAAAAGGATTCGACGTCAGTGCTTGTTGGAGGCCTTTTGGTGTAAACAATATAAACTTGCCCTTTATCTGAGGATGGGGGTGAATTGGCTAATGCATTGAAACTTTTTGTGAATAAGCACAACGAAAACAACAACAATGTCAATGATAACAAGAATAATTTTGAGCTCTGGAGACTTCCCATTTTCTATTTTTTTTACGGATGAGGACGATGAGAAGCGATGCAAGTAAGCCAAAAATATATGAATGCTTTATAGTCGGAGTTGTATTAATGGTAATTACTGACAACTTTGATTTCTTTATGCACATTAAAGGAGGTCTTTTTAACTGTTGTTTTTAGACAAACACCACTCTCAACTCTACTCTAATCCCCTAAAAAAACTGCAATCTCCTTGCGTTCTCTTTCTGGGTAGTATCGCCCACCAGAATTCTTTTGTTTATTTATTTTGGTCAGGCGGATTATATTAGAGTTCAGTATTCTTTTGGAGCTTAGAAATTTTGTTCAAAATGCATGAACCTGTTGAGACTAAATTGTTGGAAAATTTTCTTTAAAGTAGGCTACCATTAATTATTTGTAGTTTTATAAAATAGGTTGAATATCTGGTTCACAAGTTGCGTTTTGAATATCTGGTTCACAAGTTGCGTTTTGTGATTATATTGGTTTTAGCGCACCTCATAAATCTATACGGTTCTTTTGTGCGTAGGCCCTATATTCTCATAAATCTTTTATGAATAGGACTGTCATAATTTATTATAAATAGGGCTACGTCCCTTCTCTTATTCTGAACCTAACAATTGTTCTCATAAACATATGTTAATATTGAGTAGAGCAGCGAGAGGAAAATTTAAGTCTAGACTAGGTGACAATTATTTCTTTAACAACAATTATTCAATAATAATGGTTTAAACAGGTATGTACTTCTGCTATCAATTATGTCTTTAAATTTTACATTGTAAATTTATATATACGATCCTATATTGTGCTTACATATATAATATGAAGAAGATCATATTATTATAATTTTCAATAACTAAAACAAGAACTACAACACATGCATTTGACTAAACTTGATTATACTATAATTCATATACAAACACTCATTACCACACATGGACTACACAAAAGCTTACTTCACTCTTTATTCTCAACTCCACTACCTCACAACTCAAGATCACTCAAGCTTTCTACAACTCACAACTCTCTTACTGGACACACCTCACCAAAGTAGAGCACTAAATACCATACTCTTTTTTTTTTTTTTTAACTCTCAACCCCACTCACAGCAAATGCAGTACATTGCTATTTATAGTTATAACATGGCGGTGGAGATGTCTATGGCGGTAAAAAATTTGTGGTTGAAATCTTTTTATCTAGAATTATTTACATACTCTACACCATATCAACATAAAAAATTTTTGCTACTTTGACTTTGATATATTCAAGCATGATTTTTTTCTCCATCTTCAATCAATCATCCAGAAAGATCTTTTTTGCAACTTGCTTAGATAAATTTCTTATAGTCTCTCGAAGCTTCAAAGAAAAGATATGCTGATTTGTAGAAGAAATCAGTGGAGGCTTGATCAGAAACCATTTCCAGCCATAAGATTTTATAATTTAATATCAAAGTTGGTGTTGATTTAACAGAACCAAGACTTACTGAAAGTTGTATGGACTTCACATTCATGTGCATACGAGACCCAACATTGCCTCTGGTATTAACAAGGTGTCTCAGTTCATGCATGGTCCCACTGAGGATCATTGGTCTGTTTGTCAAGAGGATTTGTGATATCTTAAACCCACACCAACTGATGGTCTCTTTATTTCTTGTGCATCTCTGCATCGGCTGCATAGCTGCTCCGATTCCGACTAGGCCGGTCCAGTTGACGATTGCGAGTCTATTATGTGGTTTGCTATTTTTCTTGGTGACAATTTAATATCTTCGGCCTCATTCAAACAGCGCTCAGTGTCTCAGTCATCTACAAGGGTTGAATATCGTGCGCTCGATAACAAAACTTCTGAGATGGTTTGGCTTGAGCATTTGCTAAGGGAAATTGGTTTTCATTCTGAGCATTAATTCCCCGGTTCTTAGGTGTGACAATCTGAGTGCCATGTACCTTACTTTTAATCCATCGCTCCACACGCGCACATACAAGGGTAAATTTTACAATAAGTCCCTATTATTTCTCTATTTTTTCAAAGTTGTCTCTATTATTTTAAAATGTTTAAATTAGTCCTTAATGTTTTTATAAATATAGTCAGATTAGTCCTTATTATTTAAAAAAATTTATATTATTCCCAATGTTTCACAAAATTAGTCAAACTAGTCCCCATTATTTGAATAGAATTCATACTAGTCCCCAATGTTTTACAAACTTATTTAAGTTAGTCCCTGTATTTAAGAAAAAATGAATAAAAAATATTGGAACTAATTTGAATAAGTTTGTAAAAGGGGAAATCACACGCATAATCTCCAAAGTTGACATGATTTTTCAAGTTAGTTCTACTTGTTTAAATTGATGCAAATTGGTCCCCAATGTTTTCAAAAACCAATCAAATTAGTCCCTAAGCTCAAGTTGTCATTCTTTTTTCTTTTTCTTTTTAATTCTTAGTTGATTATAATACCTTGAACTTTTGTACTGTGAATTTCATTATGGAATAATTTTTAGACAATAAAAGTTCCTAATTTTCATTAAAAAATTTCAATCAGATGTCTAATTTGTCTTATAAAAGTTCACAATAAATCCAAATATGCAAAGAATGCAATAACTATCATCCAAAATGTTAAATTCCTGCTGCTTTTTTTCTTTTTGGCTAGGAATTCTTGCTTCAAAAATAAATAATTGAATTTCGTTTTATAGCGCAAAGGGTAAGATTGTCAATTACTTTTATGTTTGAGGTCATTTGGGACATTTTCGTCAAAACTAACGTCCATTCTAATTGTAGGGATTAATCTGACCATAATAATTAAACATTGGGAACTTGTATGAATTATTTGAAACAATAGGGATTAAAATTAAAAAATATGTAAACATTAGGGATTTATTTGAATTTAACTCTAACTGTAAGGACTAATTTGACTATAATAAGTAAATATTGAGGATTTGTATGAATTATTTGTAACAATAGGGACTAAAATGAAAAAAGTGTTAACATTAGGAACTTATTTGAATTTAACAACATATACATTTATATATATATGTATATATATATGTGTATATATATATGCATATATAATATATATTATATATTATATATACATATATATATACACATATATGTATATATGTATGTATGTATGTATGTATGAAGATAGACTTTCACTTTGTGTGGCAACAAGTCGAAAACAAGTTGAAAATATGGTCTATAAGTAAGATAGGAAGATGTTAAAGCTTGTTAACCATTGTCATCGCTATGAGATGTCTCCTCTCAAAATTTATTTTGGTCTCTATCAAGTTCTAAGAAAGTCTTTGGAATATTTACATGCATGAATTAAGTCAATATTGCATCTTTACAGTTCTTTTCCTAGAGCAGTAGACCAGGAAGAGCTTGTCCGGAATTGAGTTTTGCAAGAAATGTTTGGCCAAAAAAAAAAAAAAGGCAAATACCATACAACCCTCTTATATTTCTTTGTAACTACATGATACCCATTTGTAATTTCAAAATTATTCAATACTTTCTTGTCCTTTTTGAAACTAGAGTATACTTCTCTCAATTGGTAATATAATTGGTACTCTTTAATAGAACAAGCAAAATGTCTAATATATTTTACGAAACACGGGACATGGATTTACTAACAAACACAAGAAATAAGCTTCTTTTTGTGAAAAAATCACATTTGCATCACATGCATAATGCCACTCTAAATGTTGACGGGAATCTTAGAGATAGACTAAGTCCCATCTAGTTCCAAGAAGGTATTCGGTAATATCATTTACGGCAAAGCACACAAAGATAGGTGAAATTTAGCCCCCACAAAACGTAAAACAAACTTGATTGGAACAACGTGGTCACTGTTGTTGCATTTTATGTTTATTTTATCAAAAGTCGTCCTGCATGCCATGTACGGAAATCAAACCCCAGTGCGAAAATCCTCTCGTTCTACAAGTGATTGAAGGAAGATATGTTAAAGAGTTGTAGCATTGTGAAAAGAAAATCGAAAACTCACTCCATCTTGATATATTAGTGATGTGGTAAGGAAATTGATTACCTCTACGTCAGTAAATTTGACTAAGTCTTCAACTATTTCAAAGGGAAGTGGTAATACTCTGCGTAATGATGGTACTTTGCGTCGCTTAAGTTGAATTTGGATGTTTAAGACCTTCGAAAAATTTCAAACGTAGATATGTTCTCTGTAGCGCCTCCACGGGTTTGCCCTTTGAAGAGATGGTGAGTGGCTTCGCCCTTCACCCTTCAAAGAGTTGGTGCATAGCTTCGCTCTTCACCCTTCGCCCTTCGAAGAGTTGGGGTGTAGCTTCGCCCTTCGCCCTTCGCCCTTCAAAAACTTGGTATGTGGCTTTGCCCTCTGAGGAGTATATGGGTTGCTCCGACCTTCGAAGAGCATATGGGTGGCTTCACCCTCCCCTAGGGGTATGGGGTGCTCTGACCTTCGAAGGGTGTATGGGGTGTTCCACCCTTCGAAGGGTTTGTGTGTGGCTTCACTCTCCGAAGAGTATGTGAGTTGCTTCAGCCTACAAAACAAAGGAGTGGGGTTTTCCCCTTGTTTTACCTTTGATGTTTAAGTCAGTTTTGTAAAGAAATGCTCTAAAATGACTTGAGACAAAAGGTCCCCTTCTTCATAAATTGAGGAGGTATTTATAGGTGTTTGGGGTGCCCTTTACGAGATTTATTTCTTTTATAGTATCTTAAATGCTTTGACCATTACTGTCTGTCTTGGGTCCTATCGAATGGGGAAATAATTGTTATTGCTAAGTGCTCTTGAACGGTCGAAGCAACACCCTTAGGCGTTGGTCATGCAATAGATGGCCAAATGAAGAATAGGAAGCCTTGTCATATGGCTTTGGCCGTGGTTAACTTTATCAAGGAGGTTAGTCAAAGCATACTTTACTTTCTTTGTCCAAAGGGTGCCCATCATGATAAAATAGGTCAAAGCCTCATGCGTAGGCTGCGGTCATGGCGAGACGGCCACCAAGCATTGGCCAAGGCTATATACCTCTTGGGTTCAGCCATGACCATGGGTCATGTCTCTTGCACACGTGGCATATCCCATTGGTTGGAGTATTTTATCCATATCAATTAGTAGTTGAATTATAGAAACAATTGTACAATATTCTTGATCACGCTCCTTCAATATCCTCTGATTTTTTTTTTTTTTTAAGTTATGATCAATGGCTTCTCTCATACACCTTTGCTTGTGGCTGCATTACTAGGGGATGTCGAGTTCAGAAAAGAAATTGTAAAATGAAACCCTAAATTCATTATTTCCAAAAAAAAAATTAAATTAAATTCCTAGATGTTCTCTCCTCTCCATTTTGCATTGTCTAAAATTAAAGCAAACTCATGTTGATGGAATCAAAAGTTTTGTTATTTAAAAAAAAAAAATGGTGCGGCACAAATCTTGATTCCTGCGAGTATTAATCTTTTTTTTTTTTTTTTAACTGGGCAAGTAATCTTTTCTATTCCACCACAAAAACTTACAGACAAATATCGAACATCAAACCAACAGGTCTATATTAGGGCTGACTTCCTTTTTTTGGTGCTAACATTCTGTTGCAACTGTGGCATGGGCATGACAATTTTATTAGATCAACTAATTTGTGAGTTTGTGAGAGACCGTAGGTTTTGTATGTTTTTCATCTTATTTTATTATTTATGTAATTAAAATAATTATATAATTAAAAGTCAATTACTTTTATTAAAAAGAATTTATTGCCTATAAACAAGAAACGAGTTTAATTTTTGAAAAAAGTTTAACTGATTGTTAATGGTAAAGAAATTGAAGTTAAATACTAAGACAAGAAACAAAATATAGTAAAATGAAGAAGTAACTACAAAGTATCACATGGCATCCTACCCAAGTATTAAATTAAGTATAAAAATTAAAAAAAAATCATGGGATGCCACATGGTTATTATAATATATAAATAGACTTGCACAATGTTTTTAGTGGTATATGTTTTCTATTTTACATTTTGTATAATTTATATTATAATATAGTAAAAAGCTAATCAGTTTTGTGAAGAAAAAAAATTTATCAATTTATTTAAAGCATATTTCTTTCAATCAAAACATTCAAAAAATTTAGAAAGAAAAAGGTTAAGAATCAAGAAATTAATTTATTTTTTGAAAAAGTTCTACCAATTTCTCAATGATTAAAAATTAATCTTAACTATCAAGGAAAGAAATGAAAAAAGGGAAAAAAAAGGTTAAGAAAACAGCAATAGATTGCCATGTGACACTGCACCAAGAACAAAATAAAATGACAATGAGAAAATACTTTTGGTGCCATGCAGCACCTTAATTTTCATTACAAGCATTAAACAGAAAAAAATAAATAAATAAACAGTATAAATGGATACATGACACCTACTCAATTATTCTAATATCTACAAATAGATATGTAAAAGCAAAATTTATTGTACAAACTGTATTATAAGTCGACAAGTTGTATGCCAATGGCCAACTGATAATGACACGGGGCAAAGGGAGGGGGAAAAAAACAAAAAAATTCTATCATGTTTGTCAATTTATGTTAGTCTTCTAATGGAAAAGATTGATGCGACTAATTTTTTAGGGACTAAAAACTATAAACTTAATATTTGAGGGACCAAGTTAATCCCAAGGGCATAGTTCAAGGATCACAAGCGGAATTAACCTTTATTTATTTAAATGTGATAATGTATAACATCGTATATATTTTTAGTTTAAAAAAATAATTAGAGCTCACTTAAAAAAAAATCTATTACGATAATGATGAAATAATGTGTTATAATTGAAAATAAAGTTTAGATTCATCATTATATAGTAGAAAGTTCAAGCTGTGTCAATTGCACTGGCCAAGTATCTATACAAGATTTGCTTATACAACACATCTCAGAGCAACGTCTAGATGTTATTCACTAAACTCAAACATGCTGCAGTTTCACCATGCGATGTGATATCAAATGCACAATAGAGTTGTTTAACTTCTAGAACATCTTCTTTATGGCAAAGTATCAACGTTCCAAACGTTTTTCTTCCTCGGACTTGGTTCGTCTAGATGATATGTTAGGCTCGGCACAATTTGAAGCACGCCAGGTTTTTCTGCAAAATTAAGATCGTATCGATTAATCTCTCATTTGGGTAGATACCAAGAGAGAATCTCTGCCAATAAGGATTGGCTTTTCTAAAAAGTTGCTTGTGAATTGCTTTGGAAAAAAGAATGTATATTTCTTTTAAGGTTCAAATTTTTTAACTTCTAGAAAAAGTTAAAATTGAACTTTTTAAGAATTTTAACTTTTTTAGAAAATAATTCAAATAACTATTACAAAATTAAGGTGTCCTCATAAAAAAAAGAAAAAACTTTTCTATTAGAAAAATCAGTAATGGTAGCTGGTGCGGGTCTTGGTTGATGGTTGACATGGATTGAGACGGGTTGGTTGAGCACGAATTTTTTGTTTTGTATGTTTTTACGGTCTGGCTAGAGGGTATTTAAAGTCTTCACTGAGCTAGCTCAGGCTTATTTAATGGCAGAAAATAAATATAAAAGTGAAAGGCAAAACTTTGTAATTCTTATAAATTAAGAATTTGACACTGGAACCTCGTTGTAGTAGTGAAGCATATTCCTTTGTGTTCCAGAGTGGGAGAAAACAGAAGAATGGAAAACCTGGTTTTCCAAGCAGCACAAGAAGGAAACGGTAAGTTCCCCGCTGAGACTAATTCAAGATGATCCTCTAATTTTTGATAGAGTCTTAGCTCATTGCAGCACTTTCGAGACACCTCTGCACGTAGCTGCAATGCTAGGACATGTTAATGTCGTGAAGGAAATTGTTAAACGAAAACCTGAACTCGCAAGAGAGTTGGATTTGAACAAATCCACTCCCCTTCATTTGGCTTCGGCCAGAGGTTTTATTAATGTAGTCACTAGTCAGAACTTTGGTATCGGTTGATTCTGAGATGTGTTTAGCTCGCGATAAAGATGGTCGAAACCCTTTACATCTTGCAGCCATGAAAGGCAGGATTGATGTCTTAAAAGAGTTAATGGAAGCCAAGCCAGATGCAGCTAGCGCCATTGTGCACCGAGGGGAAGCTTTTATTAGACATGACAGATGCAGATGTGGCTCGGTCTCATGGTTCTCCTCCTTCTTGCAAAGTGAATGACTTCTTGTCCCATGGACAGTGGAGATGGCCAGCTGAGTTGCATTTCTTACATGGAATTGCACCGGGCTATACTGAAGGAAGATCAAGTGAGGTCTGGGTAACAGAGGAGATTTCTGCTCAAAGTGGACATGGGAGGAAATTAGAGAAAAGAAGGCGGAGATTCCCTGGCATGGGTTAGTTTGGCATAAATTAATGGTTTCCAAAAATGGATCAATATGCGTCCGTAAAATAAGCAACGTAAAATAAGCAACTAGCAAGGGAAAATTTTCAAAAACTGTGTTTTGTGTTTTGATTAGAGGCTTGATTTAGTGTAAACTGCTTGCGGTTGTTTGATAGTTGTCTATTATCGTTTTTCAAGTGGAATAAAATGCTTATTTGCTCAGCCGGGAGGGAAAAAAAAGTATCATGTGTTACCATTCTTGTATGATAGAAAGGAAATAAGCAACTAGCAAGGGATTTGGACCAATATGTGCCCGTAAAATCATATGCGTGCAAGTTATTGTTCATCAAAATTTGATTTATATATGAAGTTTAATCAATATAATTATTTTAGTCGTCCTTCAGATTTCATACTTATGCCATAACCTTGTTTCTTGAAATTCTTTTGTGCACCTTTCTAGTATAGAATTACATTCATGCGTGACACTTTTTTTCTAGCTAAAGCAATTACTACTTATTACTTTTTGAATAAAAGGAGATTGGATTCTTTAAAAGAGCAATGTTACGGAAAAGGTAAAAAGGCTATTTAAACTAGAGAAAAAAAATATGCTCAGTTAAAGAAAGACCATAGGAACAGATTTTACAGGTATCTACACCACCTTGGCCCCAAATGACTACTGAGTTGGGATAAACTATAATCCCCCTACATGTGGCCAAGGGGATGGGGGAACAAGCAAAAGCGCTCCCAATCACATAATTTACCTCGTGTACAAGTATTTTTTACTCATTATTAAAGTACATCTGAAAAAGAATTAAGTATTAGTCTTGATTTTTGCTAACTAAACCAAAAAATTATATTGATTTGTATTGGAAAATAATCCTTCCTTAACATCTAGATTAGGTTTGACCAAAAGAAAAAAAAATTATTTTGATATGATTTTGAATCTTAGGGTAGAATTGCATTAAACCAAATCAGACCAAAAGAACCGAATTTCAAATGTTAATTGTATTATGACTCGTGAGACAATTTGATCCCTGAACTATCAAAATGTATATTTTAGCGCTTGAACTTTTAACAATTAGGTAAAGTTAGTTCAATTAACGTTTTCCGTCCAAAACTAACAGGGTAAAAAAGAAAGACAAAACTTATCTCATGTTTTCATTATCACGTGCATTTCTTGTGCAATGTCCGTTAGTTCCCTAACGGAAAATTGGATTAACTTTGTTCAATTATCAAATATCACGGACTAAAAGACACATTTTGATAGTTCAAAGACTAAATGGTCCCAAGGATCATAATTTAGGGACTATAAGAAGAATTAAGCCTGCTTATTTAAATGTGATCGTCTATAATATCTTATGTATTTTTAGATTAAAAAATTAATTAGTGCTCACTGAAAAAGAACGAGAATTAAGATGAAATTATATGTGCAAATGTAATAATTGAAAACAAATCTTAGATTCGTGATTGTCTAGGAGAAAATTCAAGCTTTATTGTCAACTGCACTAGGCAAGCATCTATCCAACTTTTGCGTTATACAACATCTCATAGCAGCGCGTAGATGCTATTCACTTAACTCATACATGTTGCAGCTTCAACATGTAATCTGATATCAAATGCACAATAGAGTTGTTTAACTTATTGAGTATCTACTTCATGGCAAAGTATCAACATTCCAGGTGTTTTGCTTCCCCAGGCTTGGATCGTCTAGATGAATTTTTTGGCTTGGCACAATTTGAAGCACACCAGGTTTTTCTGCAAAAGGTTGTATCAATCAATCTCTTATTTGGGCAAATACTAATAGTGAATATCAGCTTGATTGGATTGGCTTTTTTAAGAAGTCACTTTTGTATAATTTTTTTTTTGCTTCTAAAAAAAAGTTGTAATTGAATTTTTTGCGAGTTTCAATTTTTTTCTAAAAAATAATTCAAATAATTATTACAAAATGAAAGTGTCTTTTTTAAGAAAACGAGTAAAGTACTTTTCTATGGAAAAAGCTAATCCAAATGACCCCTATATTCAAGATGGAATAAGCACGTATGTGCCATATGAACTAGAGTAGGTGATCACAAAACACAAAAAAAAAAAAAATGCAGGATTCTTGCAATTAAAAGATCATTTGTATAGAAATTGGAGATTTCTGTTAAGAAACAATGGTTTCATCTAATATTCTTTTCATCCACAATAATCCATTAATCAAGGTATATTACATCAACATATTTATGTAAATGTAGTCACACATTTAAACATGTCCTTGTGCCAATTAAAATATTAAAGAATATAGAATTAAATAAATGACATAAATCATTAAAAAATTTTAAAAGAAAAAGAAAACTTACTTGAGAGCTCAGCAACCTGACGGGGAGTGAGCTTGGCTGAGAACCCAATCGACGCGTACTTGTAAACGTATGTCAGCGCCTTTTTCGCTGCCTCCTCACTTATTTATTATTATTTTTTTTTGTGTGTGTTTGGCGTACATTATCATCAGACACAAATCAAAATTATTCCTTCTCTTTTTCATAATGAAAAATACGAACCCATGATTCACATATACGTATATATATATCAATGAAATTATAGGACGGTTGGTACACAAAAATCTCACTATGTGCAAATACAAAATGCACCAATTCAAGGGCAACCAAACACGTTTTAGATATGTTATATGGTGGGTCAAGATTAGCCTTATGAAAACATTATATTATACAACATGGAAATGCTCTTTATAGATTCTTAACTTTAACCGTGCCTGATTGGAAGACCACCAGTTTTGCTTGCTAGGCTAGGAATGCCCGACTTACTAAATTATCCCCTAAACTATTAGGGGCTTATGTGGTGCATGATGGATGAATCGTATTCTGAGCCAAAGCAACAAACCTATTTAAAGTGGCTCATTTCGTAATATGTAAGCCTATCACATTTTTATATTGGTTGTCGCTATTTTTGCTACCGAATTAAGATATTGCAGGGTACATGATGACAACTTTATAATTATTATAAGATTTCTTTTGTACAAACAAATTAAATTTCAAGAATTTATAAAAAAAAAAAAAAGAAGAATGAGGCATTACCTGCCGAGAACAGAGGCAAGAATCTTGACATGAAAGGATTCAATGTCAACGCCCTTTGGAGGCCTTTCAGTGTAAACAATGTACACATTTGCTTCTTCTGAGGATGAGGGTGAAACGGCTGTTGCATTGCAACTTCTTGTGAGTAAGCACAACAACAACAATAATGTCAACGATGACAGGAATAATTTTGAGCTCTGGAGACTTCCCATTGTCAGCTTTTTTTTTCGAAGGACGACGATGAGAAGTGATGAGCATAAGCCAAAAGATCTGAATGCTTTATAGTAGTAGTTGTATTAATGGTATTTAAGTACAACCTTGTTTTCTTTACGCACATTGAATGAGCGTTTCTCTAACCGTTGCTTTAAGACAAACACTATTCTCAACTCCAATCTTGTAAAGAAACGGCAATATTTGTTTGGGGCTTAAAAATTTTCTTCAAAATGCATCAACCAAGACTCAGTGAATGTTGTATGGACTTCATATACATGTGCATACTACAATAGCAGTGATTATTTCATTATAATTTAATTAAATTAAACTGAATAGATTTTTGAATACTTAAAAACTTTTACATTTATAGAATTTACTAATAAAAACCAATTGACTCTGTCTGATGACTGAAAATATCAAACTAAACATTTTGCTCAATTTAAATATAGGAACCTTTATGGGTTATGCTAACAAGGCACATGGAAAGAAGATATACATAGTATGCATGGTATTAAACACCATCACATCGACACACGCCTGCCTGGTCGTTACCGAGCCTGATCCAAGGACGCAGCGTGGGTGTGGCTATGGCCCAGTTTTCACTCCATTCATCCTTTGTGGGCAAAATTCTCATCTCCAACAGACGGATTTTGAGGAGACGTAACCGAATCTATTGCACGTTGAGAGGTTACGAGCTTAATTCATGGACTTTTTGACTGTTGTGCTAGTGCGGATTAAATTCCTCTTTATGGTGAATGATCAGCAGGCCACTCTTTCCCCTCTATAAATAGCTATTCCAAATAGAGCTCACAATGACACCGAAAAGAATAGAGAACTAGGAGTTAACACAAGGCACCACTCAAAAGAATACCACTATTCACTCAAAGGAATTCACCCAAAGGCTATGAGTACATTTCAAAAGGAATCTAACAAGCCAAAGGCTCAAAATATAATATATTTCAATTTCAATTGTCTATGATTACATGAGTTGGCCTTTTAAAAACAATGCTTCGAACAACCCCCCAAGCTTAGGTAGACTAGAATAGTAAATGCTTCACTTCTATCATGGCCTAGGAAATGAAAAATAATGAAATTTGCTAGGAAATAACAAAGAAACTAATTACTTAACAATACCCAAGGAATATAGGTGAAAAGATCAACTAAAAAAATGAAAAGAAAGTTAAAAAAGTCAGTTCTCTTCATAACTTGCAATAGAAAGCTCAAATCTGATAGTCTATAGTAAAATGGCCATAACATCTTGTAGGAATATTATTTTTGGACACCGTTTTTTCAGTGGAAACTAGACTTCTCTAGCTTTCCAATGGTATATGGCTCACCTTCCAATTCCTTCCCAATCAAAATAGTTTATTCTAAGAAATTAAAAACTCAAACATACCATACTTTTTATCTTATAATAAATAAGATAAAAACTCAAAACATATTATACTTTTTTTATCTTATAAGAAATAAGCAATACATCCTCATCTTATTTTTTATTACTATAGAAGTATGGTTTATTTTATGTTTTCACTGAATGCGTGTAATAAGATATCTTAAATCTTATAAGATCTTTCCTCATTTCAATAGGATAAGGATCTTAAAATAAAATCATTCCAAATACACTAATAGGATGTTGCATACTCGTTTCAGAGAGAGTTCATCTTTTCTAGTTCGCAAGCTCTTGGATTGGCTTGTTACCATATACAAGAGGTACAGTCGCTGTGAGGGATGCGCAATAACCTTTAGCACCGAGTGAACAGGCATAAATCGCTTAAGGAGATTGATATTTTTCAAGCCTCTACTACTTCTGTATATATTCAATTTTTTTTTTTTGGTAATCTGTTGTTTACCTCCAGTTTAATATTTCAATTATAATAGTGTCTCCAATTTGTTTATCTTTTGCAATTTTAGTTTCTGTTTAATACGATTATAATTCTGACATAATATTCAACATAGTAGGCTATATTGCTTCTCTCAGCATTATATTACTGCTCATATGTGGCTTACGATTGAGGCGTGGAATATCCGCATGGATTTTGATGGTTATCATGTGGATGCAATTACAGCAATTACATTAACATATAGTCGCTCTGTACTTGCGACCACAGCATGGTACAAGGTAGAAACAATTATTTCTCTGTTATAGGATATGTAATCCTTGCATGACTCAGTCTCATGGTTCTCCTCCTCCTAGGGCATTCAATTCGCCTTGTCATTAGAATCACTAGAGGTGTTACAAAAATAAAGCAGAGGAAGAGATTGGAATCAAATTCTAGGATTGTAAACGTTGATAGTGTTTGACATGGAAAAAGTAGCCTTGTAAGACAGGATCGAAACACATCATTTTCAGTCAAGTGCTATGTGTTTGCGTAATAATTATACGCGTGCAAGTTATTGTTCATTGCAATTTTTAATCGATATAATTATTGTAGTCCCTCAAATATCATACTTATGCCAAAATTATTTCTTGAAATTCTTTTGTGCACATTTCTAGTCTAGAATTACATTTGTGCGTGACACGTTTTTTCCTAGTTAGAGCGATTACTACTTATTACTTTTTGAATTAAAGGAGATTGGATTCTTTAAAAGAGCAATGTTAGGGAAAAGGTATAGAAAGACTATCTAAATTGGAGAGAAAAATATGCTCAGTTAAAAGTGCTGTTAAATAAAAGTGTTAATTGTTTGGGCTTGTATTTTTGAAATCGAGCTTTTAGTTGTTTTAAGGTCAATATTAGACTTTAAAAAATATAAAAGTAGTATTTTTAATAAAAGTGAAGAAAACTAATTTCTGTCATACTTGTAAAAATAGTTTCTCAAAAACTCTTTTTTAAAAGCTCCAATTTGGAGCTTTTGATTTTTCAACTTTTTCTAACTTTAACTTTTATATAAAAGCTTTTTAAGAAATAGGCCATGTAGATCTTAAAATCTACAATTGAGATCAAGATGTTAGTAGAACAAGAACCCTAGATCCCTTTTTTTTATGATGGGATAAGTGACCAATGATACCTAAAAGAAGAATAGAGGATGTGTCTTGGTGTGTGAGCTCGTCCCCTTATCTTTTTAAAGGATGTGATGACTATAATTAAGCCTTAGATCGTGGTTGAACAATATATGAAAATTCCTTTGATTAGTATAGCATTTATTCTTTTCTCATTGTCATTAAATGACCCGTTCACCCCCTTATCTTGGTTCAATTGTATGGCATTCCTAGAATAAACTTTTGAATGGAATATGCCTATAACAGGGCAAACAAGTTTAGTTTCAAATTTTGGACTCACATAAAATATTTTAAATTTCTAAAAGTTAAGCCAAACAGATTCGAATTCGTATAATTCATCATGTAACATCCTTGTACTTTGACATAAGGAGCCTAGGATTTAACTGTTGTCTTTTAAGCTTTAAAACGGTAAAAAGTTCATTTAGGGTCTATTTGGATTTTTTTTTCATGAAAAAATGGCATTTTTTTAATGAAAAAGTATATTCTTTTTGCAACAAGTATTTGAATTGGCTTTTAAAAAAATAAAAACTCTGAAAAAATTCACATACAGATTTTTAAAAAAATAACTCCTCAAGAAAGCATTTTTTTCTAAAAAATTTGTAGAAAAATACTTGAAAAAAGCTAATCCAAATAAGCTTTTAGTAAGGATGAGGGAGTATGTTAAGTGGTTGAAGTTACTTCTCCTAAAAGTAAGATCTTAGTTCCAATCGCGAGGGGACTGAAAATTGGGTGAGGGGTGGCAGTTAAAAAAATGCCCTTAGTATTACAACATGTCTTTTTGAGTCTTTCCACATAAGTTTGAATAGTAAGGGCTTGTTCAGCAAAATTAGCTATTTTGGTAGCTAATAGTTATTGTATTTTAGCTGTTAACTATTCAACTAGCAATTTAAAAAGATATGTTCGATAAAATTAGCTGTTCAACTAGCTAATAAATTACAAAATGACATAAAAGGACATTAGAATCACCTAATTAATGTTATTATTGTTATTATATAATAATTATTATTTCTATTATTAGTATTATTATTATTATTATTATTGAAATAGGATAATATATTTATAATAATAATAATAATATAATTTTGATTTCATCACTCAAAAAACTTTATAATTAGTTTAATTATTTTGTAGCTAAAATAATTAAAATCAGGCAATTTGATATTGCAAGCTAAATTTGATATAAGGGTGTTAACAAAATAGTTTGTTATTGTTTATTGCATTTTTTTTCTTTTGTTTTTTGCATTGTTAACAAACTAGAGATAAATGTTAATTAATAGATAAATTTCAATTCACATTTGGTTTCCAATTGTAGATAAAATTTAATCCCATTTGATAAGTTTTGTTGTTATCACCAATAATTTAGGGATAGAATGAAGAAGAAAAGCTAAAACGCAACCTAATTATGTTGAAACATTAAAATTTATAATGTCTCAAAGAAGCTAACGCTAAATAGCTAATCTAAAAAGCTCTCCTATCGAACAAAGATAAACATCAAAATAGCATTTTGACAAACTCTAAATGCTACATAAAAAGCTATTGCCGAACACCCTTTAAGAGATACGTCTCTACTATGTACCTACGTACATTTGAATGAAAGAAAACAATAAGTTATCAATTCTACTCTCCTTCCATGACCTGAGTACAAATCTTTTTATTAAGTGATCAATTTATTTAAAATTTAAACTTATTGTGAGAGATTGTTTTACTTATTTATGTTTTTTATATGTCTTCTCACATACATGCAAGACTAATTATTTTAAACCTAATGTGATATCTCATATCAATTTGTGAGGTGATTTATGACTTGTTGTTTATAAGTAGGTAGAGTGGATATAACTAATAACTTGGGTTAACTATTTTGGGCTAGTTGATTAGAGGCCAAAATAGCTATTAGTTATGCTTGTAACACCAGTTTCGCTCGCAAGCCTGAGTCCAAGGGCGTGACAGAATGGTATTTAGAGCCAATTACCAGTCAATTGTAGAAGTTAAGTGCTATAAGGGACAAAGTGCTATACCAATTGTGCGGTGGTAGCCACCTCTTGAGTCCATAAGAGCTACCTTTAGTGTCTTGCCTTAGGTTAACCATTTTGGGCTAATTGATTAGAGGCCCAAGTAGTTATTAGTTATCCCTATAACAATAGTTTTGCTCATGGGCCTGGATCCAGGGATATGATAGAATGGTATTCAGAGCTAGTTACCAATCAGTTGTAGGAGCTAAGTGTTATACAAGACAAAGTGCTACACTATATGTGCGATAGGACCCGCCTCTTAAGCTCGTAGGAGCCACCTCTAAAGTCCTATACCGTCTGATCTTGTGTGTGATTGTGTGCCTCTAACGAGGACGTCAAGTCCTCAACAAGGGATGATTGTAATATCCTATATTGGTTTGTGGGGTGGATTGTGACTTATTTATAAGTGGGTGGTATAGGTATAACTAATAACTTAGGCTAATCATTTTGGGATAGTTGATTAGAGGCCCAAGTAGTTATTAGCTATGCTTATAATACCAGTCTCGATCGTGGGCTTAGGTTCAGGGGTGTAACAAAATGGTATTAGAGCTAGTTACCAGCCAGATGTAGGAACTAAGTGCAATGTGGGGCAAAGTGCCACCACTAGATGTGCGGTGAGGAGCCTCCTCTTGAGCCTGTAAAAGTTACCTCTAGAATCTTGCATTGCCTGGTCTTTTGTGTAGTTATTTGCTCTTGACGAAGACATCAGGTCCTCGACGAGGGATGAATATAATATCTTACATCAGTTTGTAGGATGACTTGAGACTTATTTATAAGTCGGTATAACTGATAATTTGGGTTAACCATTTTAAATTAGTTGATTAAAGGCTCAAGTAACTGTTAGTTATACCTACAATACCAGTCTCATTCGTGGGTGTGGGTCCAGGGACGTGGCACCTTATATGAATAAATTTAATATTTTCAAATGAGTGTATAGCAGAGAGAGTTCTTATGAGTTGAGCTCTAATTAATATTATATCAAGTGATGATTTTATATAAAAATTTATGTTTTTATAGTAGGATTTGTTAAGTTAATGTATTGTCTCTATACTTTTATTTTTCTTACTTGCATTGATCGAAAGAACCAAGTAGAAGGAGATTGTCATACCTTTACAAGGTCGGCAATTGCAATTTCCATAAGATAATCCAATCACATAAAAAAGTCGTTATTTGACAAATGAAGGGATAAATGTGTTTCTCTTTTTGGTAAGAAAGTGAAGGCATAAATTATTGCAATGATTTTCCAGCCAAGTTTGAAAAGGGGGAAACACCTTCAGCATAAAACAGAACATTCAACATTACATTTCCTATATTTTAGACATTAATATCCCATTTAAAGTGTCTTTGACTGATGTAACTAGACAAGTAGATGTTCTTTGACAATAAAGGCACTTTCAACCTTGTGCTTAATTTCCGACAAAAAAAAAAGACTTGTGCTTAATTGTTAATACAAATTTCACTATTAATCTCTATTGTTTATATTTTTTTAATTAGTCTCCATTATTTTAAAACTTATGTGTTTGGTTCTCAATATTATTAAAACGTCTCTATTATTTTAAGTCACACATTTAATCACCAATGTTAACTAAATATGAGATTTGCCCTTTACGTCCTAACAAGATATATACAGTTATGAGAGAGAATGCAATTGAATCAAGTGTAGATTATCCAAGAAGCGAGATTTTTTTTTTTTTTAAACCCTCACCCCAACCCAACCCTCCTTTCCCATGGGGTTTGAACCCAACACTTCACACTTAGGGAGATGTAGTCTTAATTACTTAAGTTACCCCTAATCAAGAAACGAGATTGTTATAGATGTAAGTAAAAAAGATTACACCAAGAAATTGTTTGATTTTATTCCTTGCGTACCTTGGCTGTAGGGGGAGGAAATACCTTTTTTTCCGATCCCCTCCAGAATTAGGTTTTCTGAATTCAAGTACTTAAGTTACAGATTTTTTTTTCTTTTTTTGGGATTGAATTTTGGCAGTAAAATTTATGCCCGAACCTGACATGGAAAGTGGAAACCCAATTTTTTTCTATTCTTTGTTTTTTGCATAAATACTTTAATTTAATTTGGATGATTCGTTACTTATTTTAGCTTGGATAATTGTAATCTAAGTTAATTTAAATTTTTTGCATTTCATTTTTATTTAACTTTTATATCTATTTTTGAATTTAGTCTAAATTATCAGAACCTATTTAAGCAATATCAAAAAGTAAATTTTAATACCCAATCGGATATTTTTTTTATACCAGATATTAATCCAAAAATCCTCAATAATCCAACAATCCAACAACCCGATCCCATTCCCACCCTTACTTGGCCTTAAACTAGATGCCCGTCCACCTGATATATTTCTAAACTTTTTTCGCACCATAGCCAACAAGTCGTTTTAGCATTCATTTAGATTGGTTTTTTTTTTTTTTAATTAAGTTATTTTTTTAACAACTTTTTAAAAAGTGTTTTTTTGGAAAGTTAAAAACTCTGACTTTTGAAAAAAGTTATAAATGAGTTTTTTTTTTTTTGAAGCCAATCCAAATAATTATTTAAAAAAATAATTTTGTTTTTGACGAGAAAAGTGCTTTTTACGGGGGAAAAAAAGCCAATCCAAAAGCCCAAACTCGGTAAGCATTATAAGTTGGTCTCTGTATCATTTATTTGAACTATTAAAAATTTTGACTTAGTTAAAAATCCACAGCAACAACGTACATATGGATCATATATAGTACAACCAAGAGTCGCTTTCTTAAAAATGTTCAAGCCTGCAGCAAGTTTTATAAATTCGAATTTACACTGCAGGCAGGAATGGGTGTGGTGAGTGTTTTTTGTGTGTGTTTGAAAGAGAAAGGGAGAAATGGAGAGCCGACTATATGGTCCAGCAATTAAAGGCGATGTAAATGCATTGCATGAATTACTTCAAGAAGACCCATTAGTTCTTGAGAGAGTTACTTTGACTTGTTTCGGTGAAACGCCATTGCATATAGCAGTCATGAAGGGCCACGTTGATTTTGTTAAAGAAATTCTACAACAAAATCCTCAGCTCGCAATGGAGCTAGACTCCAAACAATCCTTACCTCTTCACATGGCATCAGCTAAAGGTAATGTAGAAATTGTGGAGGCTTTGTTAGAAGTTAACCTCGACATGTGTTCTGCTTGTGATGAAGATGGCAGAAACCCACTCCACCTTGCAGCCATGAGAGGCCGTATTGAGGTATTATTGAATTACCACATCATCTAAAAGTTTAAATTTTTAGAACGGATATTGATTTATTTAGTTATTGTGTCAATACACCCCCCATGTGCAACATAATTTGCTAGAACGTGAACAATTTCAACATTTTTTAAATGGATGATGGTGAATTTTGAGCTCGATACCATATTGGTTTATTTATTTATTGTGTTAACAGATATTAAAGCTGTTGGCTCAACAAAGACCTTCTGCCGCTCTGGAAAAAGTATATGGCAGCGGCGACACCATTTTGCATCTGTGTGTTAAACACAATCAGCTAAAAGTCTTGAAGATGCTAATGCAAAACCACCCAAACGATCCTCATGAGTTTGTGAATGCAAAAGATGATGATGGCAATACTGTGCTACATCTTGCTGTTGTGGACAAACAAATTAAGGTATGAAGAGCTCTAATAATTTTGCGTTAATCACCAAATATCATTGTGCATCATATCGATAATGTATTCTTTTTCTAAATGGAAATATGCATTTCATATGAGAACCTTATATGTTAGCGACATGATTATAGTCATGAATTTATGAGTATAATGAATTTCTACATAATACATGCTTCTTTTTTTAATTTGCATGTATGTAGATATTAAAACTTGTAATTTGCTATACGTTTTCACAAAAATACCCTTATTTATCATTAATGATAATAATGTTATGTTCGAATATTTTATATTATATTTCAACTAACAATGTTAAGATAATAACAAAAAAAAAAGTTGATTGTATCACTTTTTGAAAAGTATAAAAAGATAAGTGGTAACTTCTCAAATATAGGGAAATAATTAGCTAATAAGACAAACCACAAGGGTTAATATGGTAAGCTTTAAAACATATAAAGTAATTAACAAATTAGACAAACTAAAGAGAGGTAAATGTGAATTTTACCCTAATAAGAAGTATGGAAGAAAAACATAGTAAGAAAGTATCTGAAGCAAAATCATCACTCCACTTTCTCTTAATTAAATTTCCACATGATCGGCTTGACAGCTTTGCTTCACTTTCGCAAATTGAAGTAATCTTCGATAAATAGGAAATGTAACCTTTTAAGTGTATTTAAGTTCAATTTGACATGAAACACTTGAAGTATTTAAATTGAACTTATGAGTGCAAACTTTATTCTAACTTGGGAGAAAGAAAATACCATTTCTCCAACCTTTTTTTTTTTGTTGGTTCCTAATAATGCTATACCTAATTAAGTTGGACGATCGAATTCCCCATATATATAGTTCATTTTGAACTACAATGAAAATTTTGATTTCATAAATATGAGTTTATTGATATTTTCTTTTTGCCACTAGTATATATAGGCTATTTTAATTAGTCTAATGCTAATATTGTACATGTGTTATTTATTGTAGACCATAAATTACTTGTTACTACATACTAGTGTTGAAGTAAACGCGGTAAATCTATACGGGTTGACTGCAATGGACATCCTAAATGGAAGCATAAGAGATATGAAATACATGTACATTAGAGAAGCTTTGAGCCGTGCTAGTGCAGTTGGTGCCAAGAGCTCTTCACCACAACAGAAAAATTCAGAAGACGACCTTGTTAAGCAACCAAAAGATGATTGGTTAGAAAGAAAACGGAACGTGTTGATGATTGTGGCTTCACTAATCACAACCATGACATTTCAAGCTGGTCTCAACCCTCCTGGTGGTTTTTGGCAAGACGCCGGTTCCGGAGACGGAGGGCGTTCAATATGGGCACGCCAAGATCCTCATTTTTTCGGTCTATTCATGACATTCAACGCAATGGGCTTTCTTGCGTCTCTCAGCATCATATTATTGCTCATAAGTGGCTTACCATTGAGGCATAAAGCATTTGTATACATTTTTATGGTGATCATGTGGGTTGCGGTTTCAGCTGTTGCAATTACGTACCGTTGCTCCTTAAGAGCAACCACAATCTGGAATGAGCAACTAATGGCAACTAGTCTTGCTGTAGAGTATTTAATGCTTTTGTGGTTGGTTGTCAGTGCAGGTTTCCTACTTCTAGGACATTCCATTCGCTTCATCATAAAAGTAGTTAAAGCTCTAAGCAAATTAGTGAGGAGGGAAAAAACAGAATTAAATTCTACAACTAACGTTCCTGTTGTTTAACATACAGATGACGCACCAGCCTAGTCGTATTTGTAAGACCATTATTTCCTATACTAGTACGGCAGAGAGATGTCTGGGCTTGTTGATCCCAATTCCCATGCATGTTATGGGAAAAGTAATGAGCAAGAGATTTATTTGTACAATAGTATGAATACCAGTTATTGTACCATGGCAAAAGTTTCTTGCTAAATTTTATTTTGGTGCTTTGAATTTTACTTGTATAATTATCAGCCCCTCAACATTTGTAACTCGTATCAAATTGTTCCTTGAACCTCTCGGTTGACCGTTTCAGTCCAAAATTGCATTTGCACTATTTTTTCCTAGATCAATATTTTTCTTATTAGTTTTTGAACAAAAACTTGATTGAATATTCTAGCTAAGAGCAGTATTTTGGAAAAGGTAGAATGACTACGCAATTTGGAGAAAATAATTTGCCTAATCTAACCTTACTACCACTCTTGCTTAACTTCAAACATCAATAACCAATTCGCAGGACAACTATCAACTTTATCCTTATAGGGAGCATAAAGATTAGCAGAAGATAAGTAATGAAGCATCTCGTAGAGATCTTATACTAGTCTAATTAACCCCAGTGCGTTGTGCGAGTATATTATATATTTTTTAATAATTATGTTTTATATGATTTAAATAATAGTAAAATTAAATGTTAATTAATTTTATGGAGAAAATAATCTATCAATTTATTGAATATATATATATATATATATGTGTGTGTGTGTGTGTGTGTTTTATTGGTATTGATTATTATATTAGAAGAAAGAATGTGTATGTGCAAATGTGAGTTGTTGACATATAAAGTAGTAGTAAAATATTCTCATTAGTTAAAGCAAATGTGAATTATTGAGGTAATCATAAAATGTCGTCATTACTCACAGCACATGAAAATGTTTTATAATATACATAATTTCTTATATTAACTATATTTAATTGATTTATTTTTAACACTATAAATTGGAAAAGACTTCACAACATCTATGGCAAACAAAAGTAACTGTAGGTATTCATAGCTTTTTGTCTACTTTTATTTTCCCGTGGTTCGACTCTCTAGTCGCTATTCACGCGATAAAGAGGAAAAATTTTACTATTTTGTTGTTGACTGATTTTACTGTTATTATTTAGTTATACAATTATTTGATCATTAGAACTTGAGGTTTTTGAATTGAACAAAAATATTAGATTGAATTGTAGTGGAACAAAATGTTTCCTTAACGTTTTGATTAGGACTGAACAAAATAAAATTATTTTGGTATGGTTCTAAATTTTAGGGTAGAATTGCACTAAACCAAATCCGACCAGAAGAACTGAATTTTAAATGTTAATTTTTTATTTAAATTTGATCATATATAATATATTAAATTTAGTCTAAAAAGTTAATTAGAGCTCACTAAAAAAATATATTAGTATAATGACGAAAATATGTGTAATAATTGAAGTCAAATCTTAGATTCGTCATCGTCTAGGAGAAAGTTCAAGCTTTATTGTCAACTGCACTAAATAAGCAAACATCTATCCAAATTATGCTTTATACATCACATAGCAGTGTGTAGATGCTATTCACTTGTACTCAACTCATACATACGTAGCAGCTTCAACATGTAATCTGGTATGAAATACACGAAAGAGTTGTTTAACTTGTAGAATATATACTTCATGGCAAAGTATCAACATTCCGGACGATTTCCTTCCTCAGGCCTGGTTCGTCTAGATGAGATATTCGGCTTGGCACAATTAAAATTACACCAGGTCTTTCTGCAAAAGCTTGTATGTATTAATCAATCTCTTACATGGGTAAATACCCCGAAAGAATCGCGACTGGTTTGAATTGATTTTTTTTTAAAGTTGTTTTTATATAATTTTTGGAAAAAAAAAATATTTTTCTTGAGAAGTTTAAGTTTTTAGCTTCCAAAAAAAGTTTTGAATCTTTTTTTCTTTTGAAGAGTTTCAGCTTTTTCTAAAAAGTAGTTCAAATAATTTTAAAAAATTAAGTTGTCTTTTTTAGGAAAAGAAAGTACTTTTCTATGAAAAAACTAATCCAAATGGTCGCTATATTTTGGGATGGAAAAAGCTCCTCTGTGCCAGAAAAAATAGTGTAATGAGAAAGGTCCAATGAACCAGAATAGATCAACACAATCAACACAAAAAGGAAAAAGCATAAGCAAGATTCTTGGAATTAAAAGATCATTTATACAGAAATTAGAGATTTTTTTATCGAAAATCAATGGTATCAACTAATATTCTCTCATGCACATTAAAATCCATAAATCAAAGTATATTATATCAACATATTGATGTAAATGTAATCACAGATATTAATATCTAAATTTTATAATAACACACATTTAAGCACGTCCTTTGCGAATTAATATATTAAAGCGTATAGAATTAAATAAATTAAATAAATCATTAGGGAAAAAGACAAAAAACAAAAAAGAAAACTTACTTGAGAGCTCAGTGGCCTGACGAGGAGTGAGCTTGGCTGAGAACCCAATCAACTCTTTGTAAACATATATCAATGCCACCTTCGCTGCCTCCTCACTATTTTTTTTTTGGGGTGTGTTTGCGTACATTATAATGAGAAAAAATGCAAACCAAAATTATTCCTTCTCTTTTTCAAAATGAAAAAAAAAAATGAACCCATAATTCTCATATGCATATACTATTGGCACACAAAAATCTCACTATGTGCAAATACTAAATGCAATAATGCAAGGGCTGCCAAACTCGTTTTAGAAGTGTTGTACGGCAGGTCAAGATTAGCCTTATGAAAACGTTATATTATGCCACGTGGAAATGCTCTTCGTAGTTTCTTATCTTTAATTGTGACTGACTAGGAGACCACCAATTTCGGTTGCTAGGATTGGAATGCTTGACTTATTAAATTATTCGTAAATTAATAGGAGCTCATGTAGTCCATGGTGAATGAATCATATTTTGGACTAGAGCAATAAATTTATTTGAAGTGACTCATTTCATAATACATAAGGCTATCACAATTTTTGTATTGGTACTTGCCATTTTTGCTACCGAATTGAGATATTATGGTTTACATGACCTCAATTTTAGTGTCCATTTGGATTGGTTTTTTTAAAAAATATTTTTTTAACAGTTTTTGAAAAATAATTTTTTTTAAAGCTAAAAATTCTAGTTTCTAAAAAATACTGTATTTGAGTTTTTTTTCATAGTTTCAGCTGTTTTGGAAATTAAATCAAATAGTTATTGCAAATTTAATGTAACTTTTTTTAGAAAAAAATATATTTTTTCTGAAAAAAAATCAATTCAAATAGGCCCTTACTATTATAACAAGATTACCTTCATATAAACAAAATCAAATTTAAAGAATGAAAAAAAAAAAGAAGAAGAAGAAGAAGAAGAAGAAGAAGAATGATGCATTACCTGCCAAGAAGTGAGGCAAGAGTCTTGACATAAAAGGATTCGATGCCAATGCTCGTTGGAGGCCTTTCGGTGAAAACAATATAAACTTTCCCTTCATCTGAGCATGAGGGTGAATTGGCTAATGCATTGGAACTTTTTGTGAATAAGCACAACGAAAACAACAACAATGTCAAAGATGACAATAATAATTTTGAGCTCTGGAGACTTCTCATTTTGTACTTTTTTTACGGAGGAGGACGATGAGAAGCGATGCGAGTAAGTCAAAATATCTGAATGCTTTATGGTAGGAGTTGTGTTAATGGTAATTAAATACAGCTTTGTTTTCTTTATGCACTTTAAATGAGGTCTTTCCAACCGTGTTTTAAGACAAACACCGCTCTCAACTCTACTCTAATCCCCTAAAAAAAACTGCAATCTCCTTGAATTCTTTTTCTGGGTAGTATTGCCCACCAGATTCTTTTGTTTATTTATTTTGGTCATGCAGATTATATTAGAGTTCAGTATTCATTTGGAGCTTAGAAATTTTGTTCAAAATGCATGAACCTGTTGAGACTAAATAATATGAAGAAGATAATATTATTATAATTTTCAATAACTAAAACAAGAACTATAAGCGCATGTATTTGACTAAACTTGACTATACTATAATTCATATACAAACACTCATTACTACACGTGGACCACACAAAAGCATAATTCACCCTTTATTCTCAACTCCACTAACTCACAACTCAATATCACTCAAGCTTTCTACGACTCAAAAATCTCTTACTAGACACACCTCACCAAAGTAGAGCACTTACGACCAGACTCTTTTTTACTCTCAACTGCACCCACAACAAATTTACTACATTGCTATTTATAGATATAATATGGTGGTGGAGATGTCTATGACGGTAAAAATTTGTGGTTGAAATCTTTTTATCTAGAATTATCTGCCTAGTCTACACCATATTAGCATAAAAAAATTCTACTACTTTGACTTTCATCTCTTCAAGCTTGATTTTTTCTTTCGATCAATCATTCAGAAAGATCTTTTTGCAACATGCTTAGACAAATTTTCTTATTGTCTCTCAAAACTTAAAAGAAAAGATCCGCTAATTTGTAGAAGAAATCAGTGGAGGCTTGATCACGAACCATTTCCAGCCATAAGATTTTATAATTTAAAATTAAGTTGGTGCTAATTTTAACGCTCCCTCTCAACAACAACATTCTCTTCATTCTCCTTTTGTGGCCATGCCGAGCTTTCTTTTCAATTCCTCAAACTTAGCTGGAGTGAGTCCTTTAATAAATATGTCTGCAACTTGATTATCTGTTGTGACGTATACCAATAAGATATTTCCCTGTAATACTTTTTTCTCTAAGATAATGATAATGTACCTCCACATGTTTGGTTCTCGCATGGAATATCGGATTTTCTGCCAAGCATATTGCAGAACAATTGTCAAAGTGTAATCGTGCTGCAGACCTAGTTTCTTGACGCAAATCTTTCACAAGATGCATCAATCACGTGCTTTTTTTACTTGCCATCGTCGTGGCTTTATATTCGACTTCAGTTGTTGATAACGCAACTGTAGGTTGCCTTTTACTGCACCAAGAGACTGCTGCAGTTCCGAGACTGAATACATAACCAATGGTTGATCGATGTGTGTCATGATCTCCAGCATAGTCAGTGTCTGAGAATCCAACCAACACGCACAGTTCTTCTCTTTTATATAAAAAATTGTGATCAGCTATGCCTTTAACATACCTTAGAATCCGTATAACTGCATCTAGATAGGGTTTCTTCTGGTTTTGCATGTATTGACTAACAACTCCAAATGCAAACGAAATATCTAGCCTTGGAATTGTTAGGTAGAAGAGACTACCAACCATTTGCCTATACATCGTCGGATCCTTCAAGTCCTTGCCTTCTTGAGCACATAGCTTGGCCTAAACTCCAATAGGTACAAAGATAGGTTTGCAGTCAAGCATTCCAAACTTTTCCAATAGCTCTTTAGCATATTTGTGTTGACACAAGAAGATTCCTTGTTTGGTGTGTTCAACCTCAAGTCCAAGAAAGTGCTTCAACTCCCCAAGCTCTTTCATTTGAAAGTGAATTAACAAGTTCTCCTTCATTTAGTGAATCTCATCATTGTCGTCTCCAATGATGATGAAATCATCCATATATACAAGTACAATCGCCAGCTTACCTCCTTAAGCTTTCACAAAGAGGCTTGAATCTGAATGAGCAACTGAGTAATCGCAGATGAGCAGAAACCCAGCTATCTTTTCATATTACACTTATGGTGATTGCTTTAATCCATAGAGTGCCTTCTTCAGCTTGCACGCGTAATTTGAATGGTTTTTATTCTCAAAACCTCTTGGTTGCTCCATATAGATATCTCGATCAAGCTCTTCGTGCAAAAAGGCAATTGTTATATCCATTTGCCATAATTTACAAGACTTGTTTGCAGCAAGTGCTAGTAGCTCACGAACAGTTGTAATCTTGGCCACCAGGCTGAATGTCTCATCATAGTCTAGCCCTTACTGTTGAGAGAATCCTCGAGCAACCAAAATAGCCTTGTATCTTTCTATCGGGCCATCTGGGCAAGCCTTTATTTTATAAACCCATCTGCAAGATATGGGTTTTACATCCTTAGGCTTTGGAACCAAGTCCCAAGTTTGATTCTCTTTCAATGCTGATATCTCTTCTTCCATCGCCTTCTGCTATTCAGCTTGCTTGCTTCTTAAAATGTTGTTGGCTCTTTCAGGCTGTTAATCTCTACCAACGACACATCAACATACCTGGGATTTGGTTTTCCTTGCCTTGTAAATCTCCTCAATTGTGGAGCCACTTCCTCTGATGCATCTTTATGATCTCTTGCTTTACCTTCATCTGCACTTCTTGGATGTATAGCAGTTTGTTGTGTACCTTTTGGATCTCATTCTCTACTTGAATCTGATTGTCTGTCACACGTCTTGGTTGATGGTTCCCTTTTTTCTTGTAGTTCATCCTCAATTGCTACATATGCTGATAACCACCACGTAAATGTTTCATTAAACACTACATTCCTTAAAACGTAGCAATGACCTATTGTGGAGTCCAACACTTCCATCCCTTTCTTTAGAAGCCGTAACCAACAAAGATGAACCGTATTGCCTTCTTACCAAGCTTGCTATGTAGATGGTATGGTACAAATACATAGTATACACAATCGAATACTTGAAAATGACTCAATGTTGGCTTTAGGTTCCACAGCTTCTCGAATGGGGACATGAACTCGAACTTTTGCAGTGGAAGCTTGTTGATGATATGAGCCACCATATTCATTCACTCTGCCCAAAATCTTCCAGGAACATTTTTGGCATGTAACATACTTCGGCAAACTTCGGCAAGGTGCCAATTTTTCCTTTTTGCCGCTCTATTTTATTGAGAAGTAATTGAGCAGGTGAATTGGTAACATATCCGACAAGCTCGCAGGTACTCACCAAATTCACGTGAGGTATATTCTCCTCCGGTGTCAGTGCATAGGAATTGAACTTTGTTGCAGACTTCACTTTCAGCATTTTCTTTAAACTCTTTGAAGTTTTTAAAGGCCTCTGATTTTTCTTTCATGAAGAAAACCTACACGTGCCTTGAAAAGTTGTCGATGAAAGTCACCATGTAGCACTTCCTAGAGAGAGAACGTTGCTTCACTAGTCCGAACACATCTGAGTAGACCAATTGTAGAGGCTCCTTGGCTTTGACCTTAGACTCCTCGTAAGGCAATTGATGTGCCTTACCATGTATGTGCAGAAGACGCTATTTCTTAGTGACGAAGTACACGACGCACGCCCCTTTCTCTCCGATTATACTTGAAATACCCATTTTCAATCTCTAACTCAGCAAAATGATGGACACCTATACGTTGCACGACGCAAGCTCTAGCTCTGTGTCTCTGCGGAAGGCAGATGCGGTTTCAGGTGTGTAATCTCAATTATAATATATATGTCTATTGTATCAGTTGTTAATCAGAAGGGGAAAGCAAGAATAGAAAAAAGGTAGTATAGGCTTAGGTTTGAATTTTCAAGGGTATTGAATGTTGATTGCTATTAGGGCATTTATTTGAGAGATATTGGGCTTATAATCACCAGATTTATTTTCATTGATGATTAATTATGAGTATTAATATTTTGATAATTTTAATTTCTTATTGATTTTGTAAATTCTTAATCTGTATTGTTTTTGCTTTGTGGTAGTTCCTCAATGCAAGAATCTTTGGATTGTTGCCAACTTTATGCTATTTGATCTGTAAGCTTGTTTCTTGACTATTCTAAAATTCTTAGTATGCATGTCGATTTTCCCGTGAATATATTAGTAATGCCAATGAAGCAGGCAAGTCATCATCACATGCGTGCTTGGGAGATCGTACAGCGCCGTCATACAAAACCAAACGATGCAAAGACCACGTGTTACTAGTTTTGTGCCGTAGCCATATAGATCTTTCCGCCCTCCACGCTCGACACCTCCTTGTAAGTTTTCTTATCTTGTCATGCTTCTGAATCTGTTAATTTGTAATTTGTTATGTTTTACTTTCTTCAATCTGTTCGTTGATTTATTTATTCATGTATTTATGCTGATGACTATGATTGTTAGTTGATGTTTAATTATGCATTTGAATTAACCTCAGGTGAATTAAGTAATTATATGAGTTAATTTGTCTGGTAACTTAAATTAGGTTGAGATCTAGGTTAATTGTTTGTGTTTGTTTAGGTGAATATGCTTGAAATTTTAAACGAGGTCATGAAATGTCAATAGCTTAGACCTCATATAATGACGAGAGAGTTGTCTAAGAATTAGAAAAGACGGAGAAATTTGAAAAACAAGAAATAAGGAATTATTAGAGATCAAAATTAAGAGGTTTATTAGAAGAGATAAACCAATATTATCTTTCAGTGAAGAAACTAAGTTTAACAACCTGAATTTACAAAAACACTCACTCAGATAGCCATCACCACTAATCCAAACAACTTTCTTGCTAGAAATCATAATGATAAATTTGAACTCACAAAGAAATCCATATGGCTTCAACGTTTAAGGATACCAAAGAAAAAATTGTTCAGCAAAAATTAAGAATCTGGAGCTATTTAACTTCGATAAGAATATCACCAAAACTTCAAGACTAACACCCTTTAAAGACAATAGCAAAATTAAGCTTTTTCACGCACCTAAATTACGTTTCTGTCTTGTGGAGTTTATGGTAAATTTTGATGAAATGTGAGGTGTGAAAAAGCGTTGATTCAAAAGTTATTCTGTCTTGTTTAGTGTTTCGTCACTGGTTCACTTTTCTATTGCCACTAAAGGGTGTTACTCAAATTCAGTTTTTGTTGTTCAATTGGCTAAACTCCACGCTAAGGATCAATAATCAAATTCAGTTTTTGCTACTCAATTGGCTAGACTCCACGCTAAGGATCAACAAACAAGTACTAAATGGCACTTAGAATAAGTAGAAGTTTCGTGTAAAGACTAAAATATATGAGATGAGTAGTTCATTAACAAATTTTCGAGTAGTTATTTCCAAGGGAATGATATTCAGCTCTCATGTACTTGATTACAGCAATAATATTGCATTTAATTACACTTGGTCAATGATTTAAAATAATAGTGTTAGCTCTGCTTTATAACAGAGCAGTCGTTGGACTCTGGTAGGTAACCCACGGCCTAATCCTGCAATCCCTTGTTGTTGCGCTCTTTGCTATGTCGTGCTTGACATTTATGACAATGGTTGTGGATATTATGCGTTATTGGATATGGTTAAGAAAGAACAACTTGGAGGCTTCGAATTTATAAGTGTTGGGTTTTGTTTTTGCTTAGACTCTGTATTATTACTTTGATTTGAAAGTTAAAGTTTCATTACTTTTGTGTTCTTGTCTCATTTCTTTTTTTCGAAATTTGATAAATTTTATTAATTGGGTATTTGATAAATATGTAGATTTCTAGATTGGGTAGAAATTTATCTTATTTTTTTCGACTTCTTAACTTTTGCAATTTGATTGTAGTATTGGATATTTTTTAAATTTATCTTATTTTTTTGTTTTCTTTTTGTTGAAATTTTCAAAATTTATTCTGGGTGAAGTTGATGGTCTTTCCTGTTCTCTCTGCCTTGTGTGATTTCACAGGAAACTATAATATTCTAAAGAGTTTAATTAGATTAGATGCAATCATGTTGTATAGGGGCATCCAGTGACATTGTCTTCTTGAGAGGTCATCCATGTTAATTTCGTATGATTAGAAAAGTCATATTTTTCTATTCTACTCTAAAAACAATTAGAGTGAGACAATGATTGTGTTAGAAAATAAATACTAATAAAGTGTAATTTGAAAGGAAAAACAAATATAAGAATAAAATTAAGAAAATAAATAATAGAACTTATAGTACTCAAAGAATACAAAATTGCGAAGAAAACAATCGAGTCTTGGATCAAATCCAATCTCCTTAAGGTTTTATTGCCCCGCACTGGTGCTAACGGTTTAACAACTCAAACCTCCCAGGATAAAACAATCACACTCTTACGTTTTGCAACACTAGAAAAACGCAAGAACTGTGAACTAGAAAAATATAGAAATCTCTCTCAAAATATGCTTAACTAGATTGCTAAAAGATGATGATAAGTGTAGACAAATGAATGCAGAAGAAGTAAGAGCGTATGAAAAATTGAATAACCATACTTCTTACTTTACAAGTATTTATAGAAGATAAGCATCTGTTCAAACAGATGCAATTTCAACAATAAGGTGCTAAAACACCTATTGGCATAGGACACAACTCTTGTGTCGAATGATAAGTGCCAAAAACACCTATTGGGATATGACACAATTCTTGCAAAGTGCGTATCTTTTTTAAGGATTGTTTTAGAAAATTGTAGTCTTCTCAAAATTAGCTATTGTTATATTTAATAATAATAGTACATGTAATTAAAAATCCACCTCCAACTTTGAATCTCAATTTATCATTCATATGTCATTTGTTTTGATCAAGTAAATACACAATAATAATCTACTTACAACGACGAAAATTTTGAGATCCATTTTATTATACAAATGACAACTATCCCCTACATGAATAGAAATTGGCTGGTCAAATCCAAATGCTATGTAGACACGAGAGAGACTTCAGTTAGAAAGATACTGTATCAAGATAGGTGGCTTTTGGCTTTGAACCTTCTCTAGTGAGAACTATCAGATTTACTTGCTAACTAGTGAACGTGATGTCTTGAACTATTCAGCTTTTGTGTAAACCAAGACAATAGAATTCACACAGCATCTCTCTTAGACATTATCTAGTTCTTATGGTTGTGCTCATTTCAGCCCTGAATCACCCTTGGTTTTTCATATTACTCTAGGAAATTTAGCCTTAAAAATTTCCATAGGAGCGGCCCACTCCCTACTCATATAGGTAATTTCTCATAAAAAGTATCCTGCAGTACTTCATGGCTTTCCAAGATAGGAGAGCCATTAAAAGTATTACTTAACCTAAACTTTTGCAGGCAGCACTGTTTACTTGTCATAGGAACAGGAAAGGGTTTATGCCCCCATAGTGCTCTGACCTGAGTCGCAGTTACATAATTCGGTTTTCCCTTTGAACCTAGATCTTGGAATCTCCAGTCAGCTAGGTAGGGTTTCCATTATGGCAACTCATTAGATAAAGGCTTAAGATCGATTCCCCTTGACAAATTATGCACTTGCTCTTTCCCTAAAGCTTTTGTGAGCGGATCCACTATGTTATCTTTTTACCTCACATAGTCAATTGAGATAATCCTATTTGAGAGCAATTGCCTCACAGTATTATGTCTACAACGAATATGTCTAGACTTACCATTATACATACTATTTTGTGCCTTCTAATGGCTAATTGGCTATCGCAATGTATACTAATAGCTATGAATTTAGATTACATAGTAGATCTGGCAATACATGTCTGTTTAGAATATTTCCAAGAAACAGCTGCACCTCCTAAAGTAAAAATATATCCACTAGTGGATTTTGAATCATAAGTATCAGATATCCAATTCGCATTACTGTATCCTTCAAGTACAGGTGGATATCCAGTATAGTGCAGTCCAAAGTTTATTGTATATCTTAAAAATCTTAAAACTCTAATTAAAGCTACCCAGTGATCTCTTCCAGGGTTGTTAGTAAATCTAGTCAATTTACTAACTGTGTATGCTATGTCAGGTCTTATACAATTAATAACATACATTAGACTCCCAATGATTCGAGAATACTCTAATTGAGCTACACTTTTGCTAGTATTTCTTTCTAGCCGTATATTAATATCGATAGGTGTTTTTGCAATACTTGTATCTCCTTTGTTAAATGTCTCAAGAATTTTCTTGATATAATGGGGTTGAGATAAAATAAGCCCTTCAGATGTTTTGATAATTTTAATACCCAATATAGCATCTATTACACCTAAATCTTTCATATCAAACTTACTAGTCAACATTTTCTTGGTAGCTTTAATAATATTGTTGTTGCTCCCCATGATAAACATATCATCCACGTAAAAACAAACAATGACATATTCTTTTCCAGTGTCTTTCACATAGACACATTTATCATACTCATTGATTTTAAAGCCATTAGAAACCATAGCTCGATCAAACTTTTCATGCCATTGCTTTGGAGCTTGTTTTAAATCATATAAAGATTTAACAAGCTTACAAACCTTTTTTTCTTGTCCAGGAACCACAAAACCCTCTGGTTGCTCTATATATATTTCTTCATTTAAATCCCCCATTTAAGAAGGCTATCTTAACATCCATTTGATGTATCTCCAACTTGTTTATAACTGCAAAGACTATTACCATTCTTATGGAAGTTATCCTAGTCACTGGTGAAAAAGTATCAGCGTAATCAAAACCTTCCTTTTGCTTGTATCCTTTGACTACAAGCCTTGCCTTGTACTTATCAATTGATCCATCTGCTTTCATCTTCCTCTTGAAAATCCATTTGTGACCTAATGGTTTACTACCAAGAGGAAGATCTACCAGTTCCCAATTATGATATTGCATGATGGATTCAATTTCACTTTTTATGGCCTCTTTCCAATATAGTGCTTCAGGAGACAACATTACTTCCTTGAAAGTACAAGGCTCATCTTTCAACAGATAAGTTAGAAAATCAAGCCCAAAAGACTTAGATGTTCTAACTCTCTTGCCTTATCATGGTTCATCTTCATTTATAGACTCTTGATTTGTCTGTTCTTCATGATCATTCTCACGAGTTCTTTTCAATGAACTCTTATCTTGTGTACTTTTTCAAGGAAAGATATTTTCAAAAAAATAAGCATTCCTTGACTTTATAATTGTATTGACATGAATGTCATCAATTTCAGATTTGTACACAAGGAGCTGATATGCTGAACTATTATTTGCATACCCAATAAATATGCAATCAACAGTCTTCAGTCCAATTTTAGCCATTTTTGGAGTTAGAACTACTACTTTTGCAAGACACCCCCACACTTTGAGATATTGAAAAGAATGTGGTCACCATTTTTATAACTCATAAGGTGTCTTACTTAATTTCTTATGGGGAAATTTATTAAGTATATGATTTGCAGTTTAAATAGTGTCCCCCCACAAATTTTGAGGTAACCCTGAATCTATCAACAAAACATTCATCATCTCTCTCAAAGTTCTATTTTTCCGTTCAGCAATCCCATTTTGCTGAGATGAGTAAAGAGCTATTGTTTAATGAATTATTCCATGTTCAGCACAATATTTCTCAAAAGGAATACATATTCTCCTCCTCTATCACTTCTTAAGACTTTTATCAGTTAATTTTCTACTTCACTTTTGTATTGTTTAAATACTTCCAAAGCTTCATCTTTGCTTCGTAATAGGTAAATATAACAAAATCTTGTGCAATCATCTATAAAAGTAATAAAATACTTTTTACCATCTCTTGTTTGCACTATTTTTAAGTCACAGATATCACTGTGAATTAATTCTAAAGGTTCTGAACTTTTCTCTACTAATTTAAAAGAAGTTTTCGTTAATTTTGGTTTAACATATACTTCACATGTATCATGTGAATGGAAATCAATATTAGGCAATAAACCTAATTTTGGCAATTTAATAAATGAATCAAAATTCGCATGGTCTAATCTACTATGCCATAATTCAGGAGACACCAACAAATAAGCAGAGGAATTATTATTCTTATTATTAACGTTAACAGTTACATCAGTTGGTACAACCTTGGATACAACAGTCACTACATTTAGTTTAAGAAAACCATCACATAAGTACCATTTCCTACATACATCCCATTTTTTGTAAGTACAAATTTGTCAGATTCAAACACTAGTTTCAAGCCATTCTTGCTCAACAATGATCCAAAGAATAGATTCTTCCGAATGTCTGGCACATGCAACACATTGTTGAGACTTAGTTCTTTCCCTGAAGTCATTTTTTAAACTACTTTTCCCGTTCCTTGCACCTTTGACGTGGACGAGTTTCCCATAAAAAGTGTTTCTTCACCAATTACAGTTGATATGTGATGAACATCTTTCTTTCAGAACACACATGTCGGGTAGCTCCAGTATCCACCCACCATTGCTTGGGATTCCCTACTAGGTTGACTTCTGATACCACTGCTGATGGGTTCATGTCAGACACTTCACCAACCAAGTTGTCCATTTCAGTCACATTGGCTTGAGAGGTCTTCCTTTTCTTAGCATTGTTTTGGGTTTTACGATGCCTACAATCCTTAGCCTGATGTCCTGCCTTGCCGTAAACAAAGCAATTGCCATCGAACTTCTTTTTCTTGATCTTACCACCATTGTGACCATGCCCAGAATGTTTTCTCTTTTTGTTATTGGACCTGCCTTGTTCAACAACATTGGCCTTGTACTCCATTGAATGATTTCCAGCCCTTTTCTCAGAGATAAGGTTATCTTCTTCTATCCTTAACCGCACAATCAAGTCCTTGAGCTTCATTTCTTTATGCTTATGCTTTAAGTAATTTTTATATCTTTCCAAGCAGGAGGTAGTTTCTCCACCAATACAACCACTTGGAATGATTCACCAAGTTTCATATCTTTAGCATGAATCTCGTGTAGAATCAATTGAAATTCTTGGACTTGACTCATAACTGTTCTAGAATCTACCATTTTAAAATCAAGAAATTTTCCAAGAACAAATTTCTTTGTGCCAGCATCCTCAGTCGTATATTTCTTGTCCAAAGATTCCCATAGCTCTTTAGCAGTTTTGATTGGGCTGTACACATTGTACAGAGAATTTTCCAACC
Organism: Cordia subcordata; assembly: GCA_028554755.1. Lineage (NCBI taxonomy): Eukaryota > Viridiplantae > Streptophyta > Magnoliopsida > Boraginales > Cordiaceae > Cordia > Cordia subcordata. The sequence goes on along the minus strand of JAPTOF010000006.1, from coordinate 9,523,174 downwards.
CATTAAGGATATAATTCTTGCACAAAATATCCGAGTGTTTCCATGCATCTACAGCAGCAATAGTTTGCTTATCAAGATTATCACCCAACTCTGGTGGATCCTCGTGCAAAGATCTTGCCAAGTTTAAGGTGGTCAAATAAAACAGCATTTTTTGTTGCCACCTTTTGAAATCATTTCCATTAAACCTTTCAGGTTTTTCACCATGTCTAATGGGAGTAGGAGTTGGTGCCACTAAAGGTAGTGTTGTTAAAGGTACTGTAGCATTTCCTAGGGTTGCTTTATTTCTGAATCTGTCTTGTCCGATCTCCAGAACATTTGTATTCTTAATTGACATTTTCCTATCACAATAGAAAATTATAGGATTATAAATTGATATTACTCAAATTAAAAGGTAATAATTCCTTTAATAAGTTATTGCTACAACTTGACAGAATTCTAATACAATTTTAAATTAAAGGTAAACCGCAACTTAACAAAATTTAAGTTATAAATCTACTGTCAAGATAAATGGGGGAAGGAAAAAAAACTAAAAATAATAAATGTTAGATAAAATAGGGAAAAACTAGATACATTATTTTGACTTAACAAATAAAATAAATAAAAGGATAACTTTACTTAACAGAATAAAACTCACAAAATAAAACACACAATTCAGTTAAGAAAAAAAATATACATATTTAAAAAAAAAAAAAACTAACTGCCAGAACGATTACAATTAAAAGTCCAGAGACTTGTAACTACTGACCAAACATATATGTAAAGAATGTCACAAAAAAAAATTTAATAGATAAGGATACGTTTACAAGTGATAGAATACTACAAGAATAATATTTTTTTTCAGCGACTAAAATTTATAAGGACTCTTTCGAGAATTAGACGTAGAGAAAATTTTTTTTTTAAATTTCAACAGGTGAGATTCACATAAGATACATATCTCACTATCTCCAAAATCTTAAACTATGTCACTCATACAAAAAATAAACAACAGAATCTCAAACAAAATCTTTAAATAATTAAAACAAATAAAACTTACAAATTACACTAAATCAGATTAAAACCTTAAGATTGTTAGAAAATAAATACTAAAAAAGTGTAATTTGAATGGAAAAACAAATATAAGAATAAAATTAAGAAAATAAATAGTAGAACTTACAGTACTCAAATAATACAAAAATGTGAAGAAAATGTTCAAATCTTGGATCAAATCCAATCTCCTTAAGGTTTTATTGCGCAGCACTAGTGCTAACGGTTTAACAGCTCAAACCTCCCAGGATAAAATGATCACAATTTTACGTTTTGCAGCACTACAAAAACGTAAGAATTGTGAACTAGAAAATTGTAGAAATCTCTCTCAAAATATGCTTAACTATATTGCTAAAAAATGATGATAAGTGTGGACAAATGAATGCAAAAGATGTAAGAGCATATGAAAAATTGAATAACAAGACTTGTTACTTTACAAGTATTTATAAAAGATAAGCATCTGTTGAGATAGATGCAATTTTAACGATAAGGTGCTAAAAATACATATTGGCATAGGACACAACTCTTGTGTCTGAATGATAAGTGCCAAAAACACCTATTGGGATAGGATACAATTCTTGCAAAGTGCGTATCTTTTTGAAGGATTGTTTCAGAAAATTAGAGTCTTCTCAAAATTAGCTATTATTATATTTAATAATAATAGTATATGTAATTAAAAATCCACTGCCAACTTTGAATCTCAATTTCTCATTCATATGTCATTTGTTTTGATCAAACAAATACACAATAATAGTATACTCACAAAGACGAATATTTTGAGATCCATTTTATTATACAAATGACAACAGATTGTATGTGTAATGTTCAAGACTTAAAGAAGTTTAACATATTATGCTTAATTACTTGCAATTTCCATTTACATGGAGTTTTATATTTTTCTGCACTAGGTTTCTCTGTTTTTGTGCATAACTTCTACTTTGATTATGCTAATCAAAGAATTTGATTAACTTCATGACTTCTACGTGAAGTTCTATTCTCTATTCTTCAGCTTCAGATCTTTATATTTATACTTTTCACTGAGATATTGCTGAGAAAAGGGTCAACATATTATGGTTTTATGTCTATACATGCTGAGGATATTCAACCCCTTGTCTGTGATAATGGAACTGGAATTATCAAGGCGAGGAACCAGATTATCCTTATTATGTCAGATCGATTATAGTTTCCTCTGGAGTTATTCTGATTTCCTTCTCGTTGTCTAGATTACTCCTTCGCATATGTAGGCTATTTGGTTACGATTGTTGGGATGGGTCAAACGGATGACTATGTAGGTGTTGAAGCCCAACCAAACAGAAGTATTCTGGCATTGAAATACCCAATTGAACATGGAATTGTCAGCAATTGAGATGACAAGGAATCTCTATCATATATTCTACAATGGGCTTCGTGTTGCTAATGAAGAACACCCTATTTTACTTATTGAAGCACCATTGACCCTTAAGGCTAACAGGGAAAAGATGACAGAGATCATGTTTGAAACTTTTAATGTTCCTACCATGTATGTCGTTATTCAGGCTGTCGTGGTTCTTCAGTCATGTTTGTTGCAGATTATTGTTGCTTTGTTTATTAGTTTTTATGGTCACTATCTGTTAGAAATTGGATGAAAATGTCACTTGATTAGCATACAATTTGAACAGAAATGTCAGCAACTAATTGACAACTTGATATTTTAGTCTAATTTTTAATGAATACTAATTGAAGGATTAATAGCAATACAAAATCTAATTGTAGATGGTTAAAGGTTATTACTATCATATTGCACTTTGTTCTTTGAACATTGCTCTTCCGGTTGTCTTATGAAAATACTATGCAAGATGTTTGTTCAAGCTGCAATGAGAGGAGAGGAAATTCATAGACAATTTCCTTTTCAGAATAATTTGATTATGAAATTATTGATTTTAATATTATTTTAATATTGATGAACAATAGTAAAAAATATTGTTTGACATGATTTAAAACAATATTCTTATATTTTGATGGAACTTATAATTGAGGGTGATTTTTTTTGTGATTTCGTTTATGGTCTATTCTTGTTATTGGAAAAAGAAAGTTTATATTTTATTGTGTATCAACCGAGCATATTTAGAGAAAATATTTGAAACTCTATAAAAATTTCAAAAAATATATTTAGTTTTTCCCCTATAAATTCCAGAATAAAAAATATTTCCTCCCAAAAAATATTTATTTTATCTTAATCACGCTAGTTTATGTTTAGACAACCTTGGTGGACTCCAAGTGGTTTTTGACGAAACAAACCTTATGCAATGATGGATTGACGTGCGGTCCACCAAACTAGTTCATATGCAAACACTCATTACATACTACACGTGGACTACACAAGAGCTTGCTTCACTCTTTATTCTCAACTCCACTACTTCACAACTCAAGATCACTCAAGCTTTCTACAACTCACAACTCCTTTATTCTCAACTCCACTCACAGCAAATGCACTACATTGCTATTTATGGGGATACAACATGGCGATGGAGATGTCTATGGCTAAAAATTGTGGTTGAAATCCCTTTTTTTTTAAGAATTATTTGCCTACTCTACACCATATCAGCATAAAAAAATTCTACAACTTTGACTTTCATCTCTTCAAGCATGATTTTTTCTCCATCTTCAATCAATCATCCAGAAAGATCTTTTTGCAACTTGCTTAGATAAATTTTCTTATTGTCTTCGAAGCTTCAAAGAAAAGATTTGCTGATTTGTAGAAGAAATCAGTGGAGGCTTGATCACAAACCATTTTCAGCCATAAGATTTTATAATTTAATATTAAGTTGGTGTTGATTTTAATAAAACCAAGACTTACTGAAAGTTTTATGGACTTCACATTCATGTGCATACTACAATAGGAGTGATTATTTGATTATATTTGAATTGAACTGAACTGATTAGAATTTTTTAGTATTTTAAAACTTACACCAGAACCAACATTGCCTATGGTATTAACAAGGTGTCTCAGTTCACGCATGGTCCCACTGAGGATCATTGGTCTGTTTGTCAAGAGGATTTGTGATACCTTAAAACCACACCAACTGATGGTCCCTTTATTTCTTGTGCATATCCGCATCGGCTATATAGCTGCTCCGATTCCGACTAGGCCGGTCCGGTTGACGATTGCAAGTCTATTATGCGGTTTGTTATTTTTCTTGGTGATAATTTAATATCTTGGGCCTCACGCAAACGGCGCTCAGTGTCTCGGTCATCTACAAGGGCTGAATATCGTGCGCTCGCTACGGCAACTTCTGAGATCATTTGGCTTGAGCATTTGCTAAGGGAAATTGGTTTCCCTCCTGAGCATTATATTCCCCTACTCTTTGGTGTGATAATCTGAGTGTCATGTACCTTACTTTTAATCCATTGTTCCACACGTGCACCAGACATATATATATACATATATATATATATGTATGTATATATATCAAGATAGACTTTTACTTTGTGTGGCAATAAGTTGAAAATATGGTCTATAAGTAAGATAGGAAGATGTTAAAGCTTGCTAACCCTTGGCATCGCTATGAGATGTCTCCTCTCAAATTTTATTTTGGTCTCTATCAAGCTCTAAGAAAGTCTTCAATTTGGAATATTTACATGCATGAATTAAGTCAATATTGCATCTTTACAGTTCTTTTCCTAGAGCAGTAGACCAATAAGAGCTTGTCTGGAATTGAGTTCTGTAAGAAATGTTTGGCCACAAAAAAAAAAAAAAAAAACCAAACAGCATACGACCCTCTTATATTTCTTTGTAACTGCATGATACCCACTTGTAATTTCAAAATTATCTAATACTTTCTTGTGTTTTTTGAAGCTAGAGTACACTTCTCTCAATTGGTAATGTAATTGGTTCTCTTCAACAAAACAAGCAAAATGTCTAATGTATTTTACGAAACACGGGATATATCAAGATGGAGTGAGTTGTGGCACTGTGAAAAGAAACTCGAAAACTCACTCCATCTTGATATATTAGTAATTGAATTACAGAAACAATTGTACAATGTTCTTGATTATGCTGCTTCAATATCCTCTGATTTTTTCCGTTAAGTTATGATCATTGGTTTCTCTCATACACCTTTGCTTGTAGCTGCATTACTGGGGGATGTCGAGTTCAGAAAAGAAATTGAAAAATGAAACTCTAAATTCATTATTCGCAAAAAAAAAAAAAATATATATATATATATATATTTAAATTCCTAGATGTTCTCTCCTCTCCTTTTTGCATTGTCTAAAATTAAAGCAAACTCATGTTGATGGAATCAAAAGTTTTGTTATTGAAAAAAAAAATGGTGCGGCACAAATCTTGGTTCCTGCAAGTATTAATCTTTTCTTTTGCTGGGCAAGTAATCTTTTCCATTCCACCACAGTCTACATTAGTGCTGACTTCCATTATTTGGTGCTAACATTAACATTCTGTTGCAACTGTGGCATGAGCATGACAATACTATTAGCTCAACTAGTTTGTGAGTATGTGCGATACTGTAGATTTTGTATGTTTTTCATCTTATTTTATGATTTATGTAATTCAAATAATTATATAATTGAAAGTCAATTACTTTTCTTAGAAAGAATTTATTACCTAAAAACAAGAAACGAGCTTAATTTTTGAAAAAAGTTTAACTGATTGTTAATGGTAAAGAAATTGAAGTTAAATATTAAAAAAAGAAAAAAAAATATAGCAAAATGAAGAAGTAACACAAAGTGTCACATGGAATCCCACCCAAGTATTAAATTAAGTATAAAAATAACAAAAAAAATCATGGAATGCCACATCGTTATTATAATGTATAAATAGACTTGCACAATGTTTTTAGTGGTATATGTTTTCTATTTTACATTTTGTATAATTTATATTATCATATAGTAAAAAGCTAATCAGTTTTGTTAAGAAAAAATTTTTATCAATTTATTTAAAGCATATTTCTTTCAATCAAAACTTTCATAAAATTTAGAAAGAAAAAGGTTACGAATCAAGAAATTAATTTATTTTTTGAAAAATTTCTACCAATTTCTCAATGACTAAAAGTTAATGTTAACTATCAAGGAAAGAAATTAAAAAAAGGGGAAAAAAAAAGGTTAAGAAAACAGCAATAGATTGCCATGTGACACTCCACCAAGAACTAAATAAAATAAAAATGAGAAATTATACTTTTGGTGCCATGCAGCACCTTAATTTTTCATTACAAGCATTAAACAGAGGAAAAAAAAACAGTATAAATGGATACGTGACACTTACTCAATTATTCTAATATCTAGAATAGATATGTAAAAGCAAAATTTATTGTACAAACTATATTATAAGTCGAAAAGTTGTATGCCAATGGCCAACTGACAATGACGCGGGACAAAGAGAGAGGGAAAAAAAGAAAAAAAGACACTTCTGTCATGTTTGCCAATTTATGTTGGTCTTCTAATGGAAAAGGTTCATTGGATTAATTTTTTTTACGGACTAAAAACTATAACTCAATATTTTAGGGACCAAATTAATCCCAAGGCCATAGTTTAAGGACCATAAATGGAATTAACCTTTATTTATTTAAATGTGATAAGATATAACATCTTATATATTTTTAGTTTAAAAAATTAATTAGAGCTCACTAAAGGAATATATTACTATAATGATGAAATAATGTGTTACAATTGAAAATAAAGTTTAGATTCATCATTGTACAGTAGAAAGTTCAAGCTTTAGTGTCAATTGCACTAGCCAAGTATCTATACAAGATTTGCTTTATAAAACACATCTCAGAGCAACGTCTAGAAGCTATTAACGAAACTCAAACATGTTGCAGTTTCAACATATGATCTGATATCAAATGCACAATAGAGTTGTTTAACTTCTAGAACATCTTCTTTATGGCAAAGTATCAACGTTCCAGACGTTTTTCTTCCTCGAACTTGGTTCATCTAGATGATATATTAGGCTCGGCACAATTCGAAGCACACCAGGTTTTTCTGCAAAATTAAGGTTGTATCAATTAATCTCTTATTTGGGTAGATACCAAGAGAGAATCTCTACCGATAAGGATTGGCTTTTCTAAAAAGTTACTTGTGTATTTCTTTTGAAAAAGAAAAAAAAGTCTTTTGAGGTTCAAATTTTTTAGTTTTTAAAAAAAGTTAAAATTAAACTTTTTTAAGAATTTCAACTTTTTTAAAAAATAATTCAAATAACTATTACAAAATTAAGGTGTTCTCATAAAATAAAATAAAAATCCAAATGGCCCCTATATTTTGGAATGGAAAAAGCTCATATCTGCGACAAAGGTTCAAATGAGCCACAATAAATCTACACACTCACCCAAACGAGAGAGAGAGAGAGAGAGAGAGAGAGAAGAAGAAGAAGAAAAAAAACATATGCAGGATTCTTGCATTTAAAAGATCATTTATATATAAAGTAGAGATTTCTATTAAGAAACAACATTTCATCAAATATTATTCTCATGCACATTAAAATCCATAAATGAAGGTATTTATTATGTTAACATATTTATGTAAATGTAATTATATATATATATATATATATAAAATAACACACATTTAAACACGTTCTTGTGCAATTAAAATATTAAAGCATATAAAATTAAATAAATAAAATAAATCAATAGAAAAAAAATTCAAAAAGAAAAAGGAAAAAGAAAACTTACTTGAGAGCTTAGTGACCTGACGAGGAGTGAGCTTGGCTGTGAACCCACTTAACACGATCTTGTAAACGTATATCAACGCCTTCTTTGCTGCCTCCTCACTTTTTTTTTTTTGGTGTGTTTGGCATACATTATCATTAGACACAAACCAAATTATTCCTTCACTTCTTCAAAATGAAAAGAGTGACCCCACAATTTGTATGTGTACATATGTGTGTGTGTGTGCAAATACAAAATGCAATAATGCAAGGGATATCAAACGCATTTTAGATATGTTATATGGCAAGTCAAGATTAGCCTTATGAACACTCTATAATTATACCACGTGGAAATACTTTTCATAGATTCTTAGCTTTAATTGTGCCTAACTAGAAGATCACCAGTTTTGTTTGCTAGGCTTGGGATGCCCAGTTTATTAAATTATCCCTAAACTAATAGGGGCTCATGTAGCGCATGATGGATGAACTATACTAAAGGCCAAAGCAATAAACGTTTTTAAAGTGGCTCATTTCATAACATAGCTCATTACATTTTTATATTTGTTCTCGCTATTTCCACTACCGAATTGAGATATTGCAGGTTATATGTTGACACCTTTACAATTATTATAAGATTACCTTCATATAAATAAAATTAAATTTCAAGAATGAAAAAGAAAAAGAAGAAGAATGAGGCATTACCTGCCCAGAACAGAGGCAAGAGTCTTGACATAAAAGTATTTAATGTCAACGCCCTTTGGAGGTTCTTTAGTGTAAACAATGTAAGCTTTAATTTCTTCTGAGGCTGAGGGTGAATCTGCTAATGAATTGCATCTTGTTGTGACTAAGTACAACAGCAACAACAATGTCAATGATAACAAGAATAATTTTGAGCTCTGGGGACTCCCCATTGTCTATTTTTTTCTGAAGCAGGATGATGAGAAGCGATGAGCATAAGCCAAAAGATCTGAACGCTTTATAGTAGTAGTTGTATTAATGGTAATTAAGTACAACCTTGTTTTCTCTATGCACATTGAATTAGCATCTCTATAACGCTTGTTCTAAAATAAATACCACTCTCAACTGTACTCTAATCCCCTAAAGAAATTGCAATATCCTTGAGCTTTCTGTCTTGGTAGTAGCGCCCACCAAAGTTCTTTTATTTATTCATTTTGGCTTGGCCCATCAGAATTCAATGTTTGCTTGGAGCTTAGAAATTAAGGTTGCGTTTGGTTTGCCAGTTTTCAATTTTTATTTTTTAGTTTTCATTTTTTATTTTTATTTTTTGAAAATAATTTTCATTTTCTGTTTTCTAAAATTTAGAGAATGTATTTGGTTAACAAAAGTATTTTTCTTTTTTATGTTTATTTACAAAATTATCATCTTATTTTCTAAATTTTTTAGATTTATTTACAAAATCGCCACCTTATTTTCAGAGAAAACACTTTTTTTTATGTTTTCTGTTTTCCTAAAAAACTGTTTTCTATTTTTTGAAAATGAAAACAAAAATAGTTAACTAAATGAATTTTCTATTCTAATTTTCATTTTCCATGAAAATGAAAACAGAAAAACAAACAAACCAAATACACCTCAAATTTTCTTCAAAATGCATGAACCAAGAATCAGTGGGTGTTGTCTAGACTTCACATGCATGCATATACTACGATAGGGGCAATTATTTCATTATGATTGAATTGGAGCAAATTGAACAAAATTTTAAGTAGTATTTTAAAACTTAAATTAAAAAAAAATACCAATCAAAACAAATTGAATCAATCTGATGACTGGAAATATCAAACTAAAAATTTTACCAGTCAATTTTTTTCAATTCAATTTAATTAATTAATTACTAATCAAATACCAGAATTTTGAGATTTTAGGTTTATGTTGTAAGCATTACAACTATGTCTTCGATATGTTCACTTTTACTAGCCTCACTTAAAGTGGACACCAATTCCACTGTTTTATAATTTGGCTATCTTCTCACCTTTTTTTTAACAACAAAATTTTGATATGTACGTAGATGTTGTTGGATTTCATAACACACTAGCTCCACTTGACCAAGTAATATTTTAGTCTTTCATTTAACTACAATATAATTAATTTCACATAAATGTTGGTGCATGACTACATGGTCCGATATAAATACTAATATGTACGAAGTCATAATACATATACCATTTAAAATCTTATTGTATAAAGAAAGTAGCTGATTAGTTACTCATAGTCTATGACATATATTTCCATCAATTTAATAAATTCGTTTTCATTCCAAGACCTTAATGACATTGATACCAATACAAAAATTTTTGATAATGATGCAGCCATTTGGAATGCTGAGGTAATGGATTTTACAAATATGTCTGCTAATTATTCTTTGCAATTTTGTTTTTGAATTCATTTTGATTTCATTGACATTTTTAAGGCTTTCAGGGTTTACCAGAATTCTTGTCTTGGTGGTAATGATTTTTCTACTACTTTTACCAAATGACTTATCCTGGGTTAGTTCTTTTATGTCTTTTTTCCAATTGAAGTCAAATAATCGTAATAAATAGTATATATATACTATACTCAATAAACAAAAATAAATTTTAACTCATTTTGCAACCGAAATGTTCCATTACATTTGTTAAACAGGCTGATGACTTTGCATGGGCTTTTGACAATGACAACAATAACTTTGTCATGCAACCTAAAATGAATGTTAAATACAACCCAGCATTTGACATTCCAAATGGCAATTATCTATTCCAAACTATGTCACCGCTACAATTGCCCGAGGTCCCAAATCATTTTGATCCCAATGCTAACATTTCATATGCAATTCACTTCGATGAGAAGTTTAACGAAGATTTCCTTGGTTGTGAATGCATATTTTGTAAATATATAGCTTCATCTTTCTTTTTGGAAACTAAACTTTTGTACTTAGTGTGCAAAGCAATCACTGCTTCTTGTAAGTTTGATATTTTGGATGTAGGCATCTTTGTAGGGCAAACTAAGCTTTTTGGAAGGCGTCTTTGATACGCATGTATTTTGATGTAGACATATTCTTATGGCACACTAAGCTTTTTGAAATGTGTTTTTGATATGCATTTATATCGTGACATCTTTTTTTCCTCTCAAAATTTAAATATTTCATTTCTATATTTTTTCTTGGTTGCATGATATATGTCACCAACTTTAGAATTGTTTGATATTAATTGACCCTAAATAAATGATCTCTAAATCAATTGTATATTGCAAAATAAAATTTTTTCATCCATTTATAACCCAAAAAAATCAAAATTTTTTATATTTCTATATATATTTAACTTTTCATTTGCTTAATATGATTCATTTAGTATTATTTCCGCTATCTTTTAGTCATCTCATTCATATTTTGGATAAACAACATATGATACCCCGTGCATCACACGGGTTTACCGCTAGTTAAGTCTAAAGAAAGAGTATCCATGTACCTATTTTGGCTGAAAACTATTTTGATGTTCCAGTTATTAATCAACATTTATATTTCATATATAACTGATATCGAAACCCAAAATTTAAAAATAAAAAATAAAAGCCAAATCAAAATAAATCACCAAACCAAGATAGACTAAGGCACCTAATAGACTAAAGAATTGGAAAAGGTCAAGCAATTAATGGATGAGCACTGAATCGACCAAGAATAATTTCCAGATGGTTATGTGAAACTTCTCTTTGGAGCTTTCATCATGATGTTAGGAAAGAAAGGAATAGGACGATGCACAATAAGAACACGCTCATAGAAGACCATTTTTTTTTTTTTTTGTAATATAAGGCATGATATTAGATACAAATTGTATAGTGTCAAGGGAGCTAGGAACAATCTTTTACACTGGTCTATATGTTTTAAATGTCACATGGAGGATAGCTTTTTGATTAGGTGATTGATGTAATGTTCTTTTTCTTGTAAAGTTCTTTTATTAATGAAGTTCATTGTTTGCTGAGTGCAAAAAGAAAGAAAAAGTTATTAATCGCATTATGCTCACACTGAACCCCTAATTCCCCAAGTTTTATTCCCCTTCTCTAGATCTACTAATGCTACGTCTCCTCCCTCCCTTTCTTTCCTTGATTGATCGGGATGTACACATAAATTATCTTTTTCCTTTTGGCCACAAATATGTAATATTAAGTATTAGAGTTATCACCTCGTCTAAAAACTTAAGTTTGTAGAGAAGAATAATTATATTTATTTATTTATTATACTTAATAGTAACACATTAAAATGCTAACAAGATAGCTATGTATGTTATATATAATAGTCGAAGATTCCCTCAAGAGGGACCTGATGCGCAGCCATGCAAGACTAATAATTTCACAAAGTTAAGATTAAACAACAGGCTATGTGTGCGCGAGGGAACCTCTTGATTTTGGATTTTTTATATCGTAAGGAATTTTTTTACTAACTTGCAATAATTGCTAACACGCTTAAAAAAGAGTCGCGGGTGATTTTGGATTTTCAAACTTATCAATTGCTTGGCTTATCATGTTGAAGTGAAAAACCTATAAGAATGAATAACTGCTCCAAAGTAAAATCACAATACCTAGCTTCGTCATATTTTTTAGGATTTAGAGGAAATTAAAGACAAAGGTACTGAAGTTGACTGATTATGACCATCCCTTTCCCACTTATATACAACAAAATGTCATTAGTAATTTTTGTTCTAATTATATTCTAATAGTATATTTAGTTATTAATTTGTTTTATTTGAACTACTTAAATTTGTTGCTGAGGTATCTAATTATCACCCATGGTTAAACCAAGACATTGAAGACCAATACAAATGATGTTGGATTACTCCATCTAATATCAATTGATTTTAAGATAAAGTATTAGGGAAGCTATGTAATAATCACATCCTAACGATCCATTGTAACTTGCACACACAAGAATTAAAGGAAATCATGACTGCCAAAAGAAATTAACAAATTGGGCGAAACTTTTAATGTAGAATAAGTATTATGGTCATCATAATGTAGAAGAAGTATTATGGTCATCATATGATGTTCGACAATAATATATTTATGCAGATATACAAGGTTCCAGGAAAACTGCAGATGATTGAAGGAACCAAAGTATAGTGTGAAACAAAAAGTAGCTGGATTTTTCTGGACTTTTACAAAGTTGCCGTTTCAAAATGTGATAATAAATTAAGGACAATGCCGTCTGCCACGAACAAGACTTGTTCAAAGAGTTGCGATAATGCCAGAAAAGAAATATAAAAGTGAAAGGCAAAACTTTGCAATTCTTATAAATTAAGAATTTGACACTGGAACCTCGTTGTAGTAGTGAAGCATATTCCTTTGTGTTCCAGAGTGGGAAAAAACAGAAGAATGGAAAACCTGGTTTTCCAAGCAGCACAAGAAGGAAACGGTAAGTTCCCTGCTGAGACTAATTCAAGATGATCCTCTAATTTTTGATAGAGTCTTAGCTTATTGCAGCACTTTCGAGACACCTCTGCACGTAGCTGCAATGCTAGGACATGTTAATGTCGTGAAGGAAATTGTTAAACGAAAACCTGAACTCGCAAGAGAGTTGGATTTGAACAAATCCACTCCCCTTCATTTGGCTTCGGCCAGAGGTTTTATTAATGTAGTCACTAGTCAGAGCTTTGGTATCGGTTGATTCTGAGATGTGTTTAGCTCGCGATAAAGATGGTCGAAACCCTTTACATCTTGCAGCCATGAAAGGCAGGATTGATGTCTTAAAAGAGTTAATGGAAGCCAAGCCAGATGCAGCTAGAGCCATTGTGCACCGAGGGGAGACCATGTTACATGTTTGTGTGATATGCATTCAGTTTGAGGCGTTGAAGCTTTTATTAGACATGACAAAATGAAAAAGATTTTCTGAATGCCAAAGATGATGATGGTAATACCATTCTGCGTCTGGCGGTTGCTGATAAACAAACTGAGGTAAAGCGAAACCCTTTATGTCATTTCTTCAAACCATTTTGTTTTTTATTTGTTTGCGTAGCGCAGAATTTTGTCTTGAAAGAAAATGAAATGTCTTGATGGTTGTGGCCTCATTGATTGCAACCATGGCAATTCAAGCCGGTGTGAACCCTCCTGGAGGCTTTTGGCAAGAGACGAGGAGAGTTTATCCCCAAGAACAAGGCAAACCTCCCATAGTACTACTGGCAGGGCATTCCATATGGGCAGATAGTGATCCTCTTGGATATGGTCGCTTCTTAATATACAACACAATGGGCTTTATTGCAAGAGATTTGGACCAACATGCATCCGTAAAATAATATGCATGCAAGTTATTGTTCGTCGCAATTTGATTCATATATAAAGTTCAATCAATATAATTATTTTAATCGTCCTTCAGATTTCATACTTATGCCACAAACTTGTTTCTTGGAATTCTTTTGTGCACCTTTCTAGTCTAGAATTACATTCATGCGTGACATTTTTTTTCCTAGCTAGAGCAATTACTACTTGTTACTTTTTAAATAAAAGGAGATTGGATTCTTTAAAAGAGCAATGTTACGGAAAAGGTAAAAGAGGCTATCTAAACTAGAGAGAAAAATATGCTCAGTCAAAGGAAGACCATGGGAACGAATTTTACAGGTCTCTACACCACCTTCGCCCCAAATGACTACGAGTTGGGATTAACTTTAACCAACCCACATGTGGCCGAGAGAATAGGGGAACAAGCAAAAACGCTCCCTATCACATAATCCACCTCGTGTACAAGTATTTTTTTACTCATTATTAAAGTATATCTGAGAGAGAATTAAGTATCGAGTTTTGCTAACTAAACCAAAAAATTGTATTGATTTGTATTGGAAAAGAATCCTTCCTTAACATCTTGATTAGGTTTGACCAAAAGAGAAAAAAAAATTTATTTTGATATGATTTTGAATCTTAGGGTAGAATTGCATTAAATCAAATCAAACCAAAAGAACCGAATTTCAAATGTTAATTTTATTCCTTCTATGATCCTTGGATTATAACTCTTGGGACGATTTGATCCCCGAACTATCAAAGTGTGTTTTTAGCCCTTGAACTTTTAACGATTAGGTAAAGTTAGTTCAATTAATGTTTTCCGTCCAAAACTAACTGGGTAAAAAAGAAAGACAAAACTTATCTCATGTTTTCATTATAACGTGCAATTCCGTTAGTTTCCTGATGGAAAATGTTAATTGGACTAACTTTGTTCAATTGTCAAAAGACTAGGGACTAAAAGACACACTTTGATAATTCAAAGACCAAATGGTCCCAAGGATCAAAATTCAGGGATTATAAGAAGAATTAAGCCTGTTTATTTAAATGTTATCGTATATAATATCTTATATATTTTTAGATTAAAATATTAATTAGAGTTCACTGAAAAAAAAATACTAGAATAATGATGAAATTATGTGTAAATGTGATAATTGAAAACAAATCTTAGATTCGTGATTGTCTGGGAGAAAATTCAAGCTTTATTGTCAACTGCACTAGGCAAGCATCTATCCAACTTTTGCTTTATACAACATCTCATAGCAGCGCGTAGATGCTATTCACTTAACTCATACATGTTGCAGCTTCAACATGTAATCTGATATCAAATGCACAATAGAGTTGTTTAACTTATTGAATATCTACTTCTTGGCAAAGTATCAACAGTCCAGGTGTTTTGCTTCCCCAGGCTTGGATCGTCTAGATGAATTTTTTGGCTTGGCACAATTTGAAGCACACCAGGTTTTTCTGCAAATGGTTGTATCAATGAATCTCTTATTTGAGCAAATACCAAGAGTGAATATCAGCTTGTTTGGATTGGCTTTTCTAAGAAGTCATTTTCATATAATTTTGAAAAAATATATTTTTTTAAGAGGTTCAAATTTTTACTTCTACAAAAAGTTGTAATTGAATTTTTATAAGTTTCAATTTTTTCTTAAAAAATAATTCAAATAATTATTACAAAATTAAGGTGTCTTTTTTAGGAAAATGGATAAAGTGCTTTTCTATGGAAAAAGCTAATCCAATTGCCCATGTTCAAGATGGAAAAAGCACGTATGTGTCATATGAACAAGAGTAGATGATCACAAAATGCACACAAAAAAAGAAAGAAAAAAAAAACATATGCAGGATTCTTGCAATTAAAAGATCATTTGTATAGAAATTGGAGATTTCTGTTAAGAAACAATGGTTTCATCTAATATTCTTCTCATCCACATTAATCCATTAATCAAGGTATATTACATCAACATATTTATGTAAATGTAGTCATAGATATTAGTATATATTTTCGTCTTCACATATAAATAAAATATAGGCTGATGTAAGAAGCTCCTACGGTATGTCGGTATGTGAAGTCTACCAGATAATAAAGCTTAATTGCAATCACACACATTTAAACATGTCCTCGTGCCAATTAAAATATTAAAGAATATAGAATTAAATAAATGAAATAAATCATTAAAAAAATTAAAAAGAAAAAAAAGACTTACTTGAGAGCTCAGCGACCTGGCGGGGAGTGAGCTTGGCGGAGAACCCAATCGACACGTACTTGTAAACGTATGTCAGCGCCTTTTTCGCTGCCTCCTCACTAATTTTTTTTTTTTGGCATACATTATCATCAGACACAAACCAAAATTATTCCTTCTGTTTTTCATAATGAAAATACGAACCCATAATCCACATATACGTATATATATCAATAAAATTATAGGACGGTTAGTACACAAAAATCTCACTATGTGCAAATACAAAATGCACTAATGCAAGGGCAACCAAACCCGTTTTAGATACGTTATATGGTGGGTCAAGATTAGCCTTATGAAAACTTTTTTATTATACAACATGGAAATGCTCTTTATAGATTCTTAGCTTTAATTGTCCCTGATTGGAAGACCACACCACCAATTTTGCTAGCTAGGCTAGGAATGCCCGACTTATAAAATTATCCCGCAAACTATTGGGGGCTCATGTAATGCATGATGGATGAATCGTATTCTGAGTCAAAACAACAAACTTATTAAAAATAGCTCATTTCATAATATGTAAGCCTATCACATTTTTATATTGGTTGTTGTTGTTTCGGCTACCAAATTGAGATATTCTGAGTTACATGATGATAACTTTACGATTAATATCAGATTTCCCTCTTACAGACAAATTTAAAAAGAAAAAAGAAAAGAATGAGGCATTACCTGCCGAGAACAGAAGCAAGAATCTTGACATGAAAGGATTCAATGTCAACACCCTTTGGAGGCCTTTCAGTGTAAACAATGTATACATTTCCTTCTTCTGAGGATGAGGGTGACTCGGCTGTTGCGTTGCAACTTGCTGTGAGTAAGCACAACAACAACAATAACGTCAATGATGACAGGAATAATTTTGAGCTCTGGAGACTTCCCATTTTCAGTTTTTTTTTTTTTTTTGGACGGCGAAAGAAGCGATGAGCATAAGCCAAAAGATCTAAATGCTTTATAGTAGTAGTTGTATTAAGGGTAATTAATTATAACATTGTTTTCTTTACGCACATTGAATGAGTGTTTCTCTAACCGTTGTTTTAAGACAAACACTATTCTCAACTCCAATCCCATAGAGAAACGGCAATTTTCGCTTGGGGCTCAAAAGTTTTCTTCGAAATGCATGAACCAAGACCCAATGAATGTTGCATGGACTTCATATGCATGTGCATACTACAATAGGAGTGATAATTTCATTATAATTGAATTAAACTAAACTAAATAGAATTTTGAATACTTAAAAATTTTTACGCTCACAGAATTTACTAATAAAAACAAAATTAACTCCGTCCTATGACTGAAAATATCAAACTAAAAATTTTGCTCAATTTAAATATAAGAACCTTTATGGGTCATGCTGAGAAGGCACATGTAAGGAAGATATACATAGTAGGCATGATATTAAACATCATCACACGCACACGCGCCTGCCTGCTCGTTACCGAGCCAAGTCCAAGGATGCTGTGTGGGTGTGGGTATGGCCTAGTTTTCATTCCGTTCAACCTTTTTGGGCAAAATTCTCATCTCCAATGGACTTTTGAAGAGACATAACCCAAAGCATTTGTATCTGTTGCACGTTAAGAGGTTACGAGCTTAATTCGTGGACATTTTGACTGTTGTGTTGGAGCGGATTAAATTCCTCTCTATGGTGAATGATTAGCAGGCCACTCTTTCCCCTCTATAAATAGCTATTTCAAATGGAGCTCACAATGACACCGAAAAGAAATGGAGAATTAGGAGTTAACAAAAGACACCACTAAAAAAAATTACTCTTTCCTCAAGGGAATCCACCCAAGAGCTATGAGTAAATTTCAAAAGGAATATCACAAGCCAAAGGCTCAAAATATAATATATTTCGATTTCAATTGTCTACCTAAAGATTATATAGTTGGCCTTTTAAGGACAATGCTTGGAACAACCCCCAAGCTTAGGTAGACTAGAGCAGTAAATGCTTCATTTCTATCATGGCCTAGGAAATGAAAAATAATGAAATTTGCTAGGAAATAACAAATAAACTAATTACTTAACAATACCCAAGGAATATAGGTGAAAAGATCAACTAAAAAAATGAAAAGAAAGCTGAAAAGCCATTTTTCTTCATAACTTGCTACAGGAAGCTCAAATATGATAGTCTGTGATAAAATGGCCATAAATCCTTGTAGGAATATTATTTTTAGACATCGTTTTCTCATTGAAAACTAGACGTCTCTGGCTTTCCAATGGTATATAGCTCATCTTCTAATTCCTTCCCAATCAAAGCAGTTTATTCCAAGAAGTTGACTCAAAAATCATCTTAGCAAGCAAAGTGTTGGCATAGGAGTTCACTTGCGATACTTTGTCGAGTTCATCTTGCAATATCTTGGTGTCACACAACATAGAAAATACTAGCATACCTATTGCATACTTTGCAACAGATATATGCTTTGTTTGTTATTATCTATTTTAACATACTTATCATATTAAAATGAGGGATATCTTATAAGATTTAAGACATCTTATCACATGCATCATATGAAAACTCAAAACGTATCATACTTTTTTTATATTATAAGAAATAAGCAATCCATCCTTATCTTATTTTTTACATCTATAAAAGTACCGTTTATTTTATTTTTTCACTGAATGCATGTAATAAAATATATTAAATGTTACAAGATCTTTCCTCATTTCAATAAGATAAGGATCTTAAAGTAAAATTATTCCAAACACTCTAATAGGATGCTGCATACTCGTTTCAGAATGAGAGTTCATCTTTTCTAGTTCACAAGCACTTGGATTAGTGTGCCACCATATACAAGAGGTACAGTCATTGTATCGTGGAGGGATACGCTATAACCTTTAGCACTGAATAAAAAGGCGTAAATCACTTAAGAAAATTAATATTTTCAAGCCTCAACTACTTCTATTTATATTCAATTTTTTTTTATATAATCTGTTGTTTACTTCTAGTTTAATATTTCAGTTATAATAGTGTCTCCAATTTGTTTATTTTTCGCAATTTTATTTTCTGTTTAGTACGATTATAGTTCTGACATAATATTCAACATAGTGGGCTTTATTGCATCTCTCAGCATCATATTACTGCTCACAAGTGGCTTACCATTGAGGCGTGGAATATTCATATGGATTTTAATGGTTATCATGTGGATTTCAATTGCAGCAATTACATTAACATATAGTTGCTCTGTACTTGCGATCACAGCATGGTATAAGATAGAAACAATTCTCTCTCTGTTATAGGATATGTATCCTTGAATGACTCGGTCTCATGGTTCTCCTCCTCCAAGGGAATTCAATTCGCTTCGTCATTAGAATCACAAGAGGTGTTACAAAATTAAAGCAGAGGGAGAGATTGGAATTAAATTCTAGGATTGTAAACATGGATAGTGTTTGACATGAAAAAAGTAGCCTTGTAAGACAGGAACACATCATTTTCAGTCAAGTGTTTTGTGTTTGCGTAATAATTATATACGTTCAAGTTATTGTTTATCGCAATTTTTAATCAGTACAATTATTTTAGTCCCTCAAATTTCATACTTATGCCAAAATTGTTTCTTGAAATTCTTTTGTGCACCTTTCTAGTCCAGAATTACATTTTTTTCCTAGTTAGAGCGATTAGTACTTATTAAGAAATATATGCTCAGTTAAAAGAAGACTATGGGAATGGATTTATCAGGGATCTACACCACCTTGGCGCCAAATGACTACGAGTTGGGATTAACTTCCAATACCCCCCCCCCCCACATGTAGCCGAGGGGATAGGGGACAAGCAAAAGCGTTCCCCAATCAGATGACCTGCCTCAATGTACAAGTATTTTCTACACATTATTAAGATGTATTTGAGAGAATTAAGTATAAGTCTCGAGTTTTCCAAATTAAACCAAAAACTTATATTGAATTGTATTGGAATAGAATGTTTCCTTAACATTTTGATTAGATCTGAACAAAAAGGGAAAATATATATATATATATATTTTGGTTTGCTTCGGAATCTCAGGGTAGAATGGCATTGAACCAAATCGGACCAAAAGAATCGAATTTCCAATGTTAATTTAGTTCCTTCTATGAACCATGAATTATGTCCTTTCGGACGATTTTGTCCCTGAACTATGAAAGTGTATCATTTAGTTGTTGAACTTTTGATGATCAGACAAAGTTGATCCTATTAACATTTTTCATCCAAAAACTAATTGGGTAAAAAAGAGAAACAAAACTTTTCTCATATTTTCATTATCACATGCATTTCTTGTGCAATAAACCCATATTATTTTCTATTGATTTTGGTGAGGTTAATTATTCAGTGGTCCTTAAACTTTGAGCCTTGGGATAATTTGATTCCTGGACTTTCAAACTGAGTTGTTGGAAGAAGAAAAATAATATAAGGACGATTAACATTTTCAGTCACTTGGCCTTTAAGATTTTGATGAAAACGTTAACTGTCATTATTTTGTCTAATGGCTCCTAGTTTAGGGATTAAAGACATAGTTTGAAAGTTCAAGAACCAAATTGTTTCAAGGTCCAAAGTTTAAGAACCACGGAAGAAATTCACCCTATTAGTATAATGAAATTATGTGTACATGTTATAAATGAAAATAAATCTTAGATTCGTCATTGGCTAGGAGAAAATTCAAGCTTTATTGTCAACTGCACTAGGCAAGCATCTGCATAAATTTTGCTCTATACATCATCTAGTAGCGGCGTGTAGATGCCTATTCACTTAACTCATACATGTGGTAGCTTCAACGTGGAATCTGACATCAAATGCACAATAGAGTTGTTTAACTTGTAGAACATCTACTTTATGGGAAAAGTATCAATATTCCCAACGTTCTCCTTCCCCGGGCTTGGAGCGTCTACAGGAAGTGGTTCGTCCCACACAATTTGAAGCACACCAGGTTTTTCTGCAAAAGGTTGTATCAATCAATCTCTTATTTCAGTAAATACCAAGAGAGAATATAGGTTTGTTTAGATTGGTTTTCTAGAAAGTCACTTTTATATAACTTTTGAATTCAAATTTTTGGCTTCTAAAAAAAGTTAAAATTAAACTTCTTTTAGAGTTTCAATTTTTTCTTAAAAAATAATTCAAATAATTATTACTAAATTGTGCCTGTTTCAGGAAAACAAATAAATTACTTTTCTTTAAAAAAAAAAAAAACTCTAATCCAAGTGGCCCCTATATTTCGAGATGGAAAAGGCTCATATGTGCTAGAAAATAGCAAAATGGGAAAGGTTCATATGAACCAGAGTAGATCTACAAAACAGAAAAGAAAAAAAGGGGAAAAAAACATATGCAGCATTCTTGCAATTAAAAGATCATTCATATAGAAACTAGCGATTTCTATTAAGAAACAGTGGTTTCATTTAATATTCTTCGCATGCACATTAAAATCCATTAATTAAGGTATATTACATCAAAATATTTATGTAAATAATGCGATCATAGATATTAGCATATATTTTCGTATTCACATATAAAGTATAGGCCGATGCAAGAAGGTCATACCGTATGTCTATATATGAAGTATACTAGATAATAAAACTTAATTATAATCACACGCACTTAAACATCTCTTTATGCCAATTAAAATAGTAAAAAATATAGAATTAAATAAATCATCAAAAAAATAAAAAGAAAAAGAAAACTCACTTGAGAGCTCAGCGGCCTCACGGTGAGTGAGCTTGGCTAAGAACCTATTCGACGCGTACTTGTAAACGTATACAAGCGCCTTCTTCGCTGCCTCCTCACTATTTTTTTTTTTTTTTTGGGGTGTTTGGCATAAATAATCATCCGACCCAAACCAAATTATTCCTTCTCTTTTTCAAAAAGAAAAAGCGAACCCAATGAAATTATGGGACGGTTGGTACACAAAATCTCAGTATATGCAAATACAAAATGCACTAATGCAAGGGCAACCAAACCCATTTTAAATATGTAAATATGGTGGGTCAAGATTAGCCTTATGAAAACTTTATATGAAGTGGCTCATTTCATAATATGTAAGCCTATCATATTTTCATATTGGTTGTTGCTAATTTCGCTGCTAATAGGAGTATATACAGGCGATTTGGATGGTTTTTGTGCTAATGTTTTAACCGAATCGATTTTTAAAGTTTATAATTTTATGAAACCAAAACCGTTCAAAAGAATGAAAAAATTGGTGGTTTCAATTAGAGCAGTTTTGTGATTGTTTTGGGTGGATTGAATGGTGTTAAAATTTGATTATCGCACTAAACAACAAATCCTAACATACTAATGAATCTGTTAGTCCAATATTTAAATTATTGGATATATATATATATATATGTGTGTGTGTGTGTGTATGTAGAGAGAGAGAGAGAGGGTCAACAGAGGCGCTATATAGTGTATGGTATAGTATGTGTTAAAACTTGAAAGAAACCCTATTCCCTAAATGTCTATCACTGATTGTATATAGAGTTAGCGGATGGTTTATTTGGTTATGTTTTTATCCCTAAAACTGAAAATCAAACCGTTTGTTTCAGTTTTTAGAAATTAAAACTATGACCGATCGAACTATTTTAAAAACTGTCGATTTACGTTCAATTCGATTCAACCTAGGCGGTTTTTTCAGATTTTGCATTCAACCCTGGCTGCCAAATTGAAATATTATGGGCTACATGATGGCAACTTCATGATTATTGCAAGATTACCTTCGTAACAAAATTAAATTTCAAGAATGAAAAAGAAAAAAAGAAAGAAGAAGAATGAGGCATTACCTGCCGAGAACAGAGGCAAGAATCTTGACATGAAAGGATTCAATGTCAACGCCCTTTGGAGGCCTTTCAGTGTAAACAATGTATACGTATCTTTTTTCTGAGGATGAGGGTGACTCAGCTGTTGCATTGCAACTTCTTGTGAGTAAGCACAACAACAACAACAAAAATGTCAATGATGACATGAATAATTTTGAGCTCTGGAGACTCCCCATTTTCTACTTTTTTTCCCGAAGGAAGACGATGAGCGATGAGCGTAACTTTATACTGGTAATTGTATTAATGGTAATTAAGTACAACTTTTCTTTACGCACATTGAATGAGAGTTGTATTAATGGTAATTGAGTAAAACTTTTCTTTACGCACATTGAATGAGTGTCTCTCTAACCGTTGTTTTAAGACAAACACTATTCTTAATATTTGCTTAGAGTTTAGAAATTTTCTTCGGAATGCATGAATCAAGACTCGATGAATGTTGTATGGACTTCATATGTATGTGCATACTACAACAAGAGTGATTATTTGACTATAATTGAATTGAACTAAGTTGAATAGAATTTTGAATACTTAAAAAACTTACATTTATAGAATTTAATTACTAATAGAAACCAACTGACTTTGTCTAATGACTGAAAATATCAAACTAAAAATTTAATTGTCAATTTTTCGATTCAGTTTAATTATTAATAACAGAAGTAAACCATATAATGTACTAATCTACCCGAATTTAGATTCCAATCAAATAACCTGCACTTGAGATTTTAGGTCATGTGTTATAAGCACCTAGTTTAAAGGAGTATTTATGTATTTATTTAAGTTGGAAACTGTTTCAATGTTTCAGTTATGAATGAACATTTCTACCTCATAAAGAATATCAAAACCCAAAATTGAGAAAAAATAAAATAAAATAAAATAAAGCAATTGTTCATATAACATAAAGCAATGAATATTTCTTATTTGTCTGTTATATAACATGACTCAATAAAAGTGACCCAATCAATCCTTTCTCAAAATGCTCATCTCCAACATTATTTATAATTCCATTTGTTTGTAGCAACATTGGCAACGTTCTTTGATTGCCAGAAGCAATTAACCATTTCTTCTCAAGAGCATTTTCTTTGCAAAATAACTTTATTTATAGTTTCATTATGATCAGCAAAAAAAACTTGAGAAGCTCAAAAAAAAAAAGAAATTTAGTTTGATTATATCTACTTCATCATTGTGACCATGAAAAGCTAACCCTTACTTCAAAAGAATTTGAATGCAATCAATTGATGCAGTTAAATTATATCTGGTTCAATATATGTTATGAATATTCTTTCACAAATTTGAGATGAAAAATTTAGTGTTGATTCTTAACTATGGAGCCTCTCTCCGAGCATGAGCTATATTGCAATTTTTGTCATGATGCCAACTCTAAATTGTCACCTCCCAGAAATTTAAGAACAATTGCCTATATCGAAACAATTATATTAATTGGCATATTGAAGATGTAATACCATAACTTCTTTAGGTAGTTTTTGTTTTTTAAGCCCTCTTTGGCCTTATGAGCATCTTGTTAATTATTGCGTAACTTTTCCCCTTGCTGATTAAGCCAAGAGAAGAAAAGTAAGTCCGAAGACAAAACTCCATTGAACGAGGATATATACAAACACACAGCCCAAAACACTCGATTCACACAGAAGACATGAAAGCAAAATGAGCTCAATCAATCAAACCCAAACAAAACCGGAAAAGGCCCAAATCTACAAGCCCAAAGATGAATATATACAAACGAGCCCAATCAAGAAACCCCAAGTAAACCCATCTCCAGCAGCCTGTCAACTGGGGTATTTTAAACCACGTTAATTTGAAACCAATTCTTATCGAACAAAAAGCAGTAAAAGGAAAAAATAAAATAAAATTCTTCTAAACAAGTGCACTCCTTGAAATTCAAACTTTCTTACATCTTTAAATCTACAATTTTCTGGCACACTTCATCTCTTTTTGGGTTGAAGCGCAGCTCCTTAAGCCTACAAACAATTAATCTCGAGGCGTCTCACATACCGAGTAAGATACGCATCCCGAATCAGCTTCAACTGCTAGATCAAGGCCCCTCCCGCAAAAGGCTGTATATTTTGGCATGATAAAAGTGTGGTTTCAGCCCAAACTGTTGTAATTTCACATTTGATCCAATCAAAGCTTTCACGATTGTTCTGGAAATAATAAGATGGAACAATCATTTACTACACACATTTATCCCATACACAGACTAGAAATGTCTAGCAATATCGCACACAATCTTAGACCCCCTATAAATAAATGGTCGACCCATCTTTCTTTTGCATTGCAGAATCAAGAGAAAGCCGTCTAATCAATCTTAACTTGTTAAGCATTCTTCTTCAGTTCTCAGTTCTCACTATATTAATCAAAAGCTGAAGAAATGGATTTGAGGAACTTTGGAGTTGATTTGAGAAACTTTGGCATCGACAACCAACTCCTCTCAACCCTCCAAGACATGCTGGACTCCTCCGACGGCGTGGACAAGGCGCCACAAAACAACCCGTCGAGAGCCTACGTTCGCGACGCCAAGGCCATGGCGGCGACACCAGCTGACGTGAAGGAGTACGCTAATGCGTACGTGTTGGTGGTGGACATGCCGGGGATAAAGGCCAATGAGATCAGGGTGCAAGTGGAGGATGACAACATGCTGGTGGTGAGCGGAGAGAGGAGACGAGACAAAGAGGAAGGCGTGAAATTTCTGAGGATGGAGAGGAGGGTTGGCAAGTTTATGAGGAAGTTTATGTTGCCTGAGAATGCTAACACTGATGCCATTTCTGCCGTTTGCCATGATGGTGTGCTTACCGTTACTGTTCACAAGTTGCCTCCCCCGGAGGCCAAGAAGGCCAAGACCATCGAGGTCAAAGTTAGATAAGTCAGAATTTTGCGACGACCCTAATTTGGATACTCTCGTGATGTTACCCTAATTTGGATACTCTCGTGACGTTACCCAATCAGGCTCCTCTATCTCATAATCCTCCGAAGAATTCGAGTTGATGTGCATCTTTTTTTTATGTGTAATGTAACGTTTACCTTTTCTTTTTTTTTTTTTTTTTTTTTTTGGGTTTCTTGTGTGTTAGCCTTTTTGTGTGTACGGTATGATCCTGATGAATAAAGAGAAAATACAGTGGTTGAGACGATGACATTTCATTTGTGGAGTCAAAATCTAAGCTTTCCTTTCGCTTTATCGTGATATGAATTTGAAAGATGAACAAATAACATTTCTTTGTGAGAATTCAAATATTTCGAGAGGTAGTATAATATAAGATGAAGTATCAAAATGTACGAACGACCGATTTCATTACAAAAGCACTCGTATTTTTTAAAGCTTAGGGGGGGCAGGACGAATGGAGGCTTTTGTGGGAGCGAATTGGTGTGTGATTTTTTTCTCTTTTTCAAAAAGGGGGAAATATAATAAAATATTAAATTTTTTTTAAAAAAAAAATAATCAATGTAATTAAAAAATTCCTTGCCTTTTTGCTACAAAGGCAATTTCGTATGCATAGACGGATACATTGTACAATGCCAACTACGGCACGTGATGTTGCCGTACGTACACACAAAAACAATTGAAAATAGAGATTATAAATTTAAATAAAAGAGAGAAATAAGAGGTCCTACTCGGATTGTTCCAGCGGTCTAATACTCTAATTTGTCGTTCGACGACTTGACACCCTCTGCTTGGAACACGTCAGGATGATTATTTCAGTAAAGGATTACTCTTTTATTGGTCGAATTAATATCAGTTCGAAATACCAATCACTAATTTTGTAACGATTAAATTCTAACTATTAATTTTACAATTACTAATTTTATTTGATTAGAGATCAATGATTCACGTCTATTACACGGGCGTTAGTCGAATGAATAGAACAGCAACCCACGAGTAAAGAATAAATAACCAATTGATACGTAAAGGAGTCACAGATTTTACATTCCGAAACAGAAGAAAAAGTCAAAAGAAATATCTCGTCTCGCCCTTGCAGTTTTGACCAAACAAATCTGAGCCTAGAAACTGTCCACGAATTATCATAAGTTTACCGTCACTTGATATGAATGAAAAATTAGATATCTTTTTATTTTAGTTGTTTTAGTTTTCCTTTTTTCCTTTTTTCCCTTTTTTTTTTTTCTTTTCGAGTTAAAACTATCATATTGCAAATCATAAAATAACTAATTGAACTATTGCATTTTAAATATAAAACCAATTCTCTCTAATAAGCTACGTGGTCGCAGTTGCATTTCCATTCGCAGATTGACAGATGAATACCTGCTTCAAATGCTGTGGTAATAACATAATGGGTGAAATTCCTTTGTGAAGTTCTATTTAAATAGCTCGCACGAACAACTTCTTTCTAAATTAAATAATTCATTATTAAATTTTTTGGTCTAACAAGCTAGAACAAATAATTTATAACATTATAAAATTTTCTTCATCATAATAATCAATCAACATATGAATCGACTTGTTATGGTTTGTTAGTAAATGACTTTTATTTTTAAGGACCCGTTTGGATTGACTTTTTTTTTAAGAAAAAGTACTTTTTTTAAAAAAAAATTATATTAAATTTGTAATAACTATTTGATTTGTGTTTTTAAAAAAAATTATAACTCTAAAAAAAATTTAAATATAATTTTTTTAAAAAATTAAAATTTTTAATTTTTTAAAAAAATTATTTTTTAAAAATTATTAAAAAAATACTTTTAAAAAAAATTCAATCCAAACTAGCACTAACAAGACAACGCGGGATCGAGTCCGTGTGGCGGCAGTACTCCGCTGAAATATTGCGGGGGCTGTTGCTGGATTTCCACGCCCGTTGGTCCTCTCCTTGGTCGGGCTGCCACTCACGCACATCTCTCGATTTACCTCCCGTCTGGTTAAGGGGCCTCTGACCAAGTGAAAAAGGGGTTCTCCTTTGGTTAACCCTTTTATAAGAAAACATGCAATCCCCATCTGCCAGCGTTAGTGCTTTCTGCCACTTTCTAGAGTCGTGTAAAACAACACTGACCTCCTAGGAACTTATCACAACTCTTCCTTCATTTTCTCTCTAGAAACTTCTAGTAATTCATCACACTCACCCTATATATATACACCACCTATTACTGGAAAACAAAAAATCATATACTATACCCAAAACAATCTATCACCCCCAAAATATCTTTTTTGTTTGCAAGCGAAAATAATCTGGAAATGGATTTCAGGCTGGGTATCGACTCACCACTGTTTCAAACCTTGCAACGCATGGCCGCGGAGGCGTTCGACGACGCGGGCAAGTCGGCGAGTGCACCGACGAGAACCTACGTGCGAGACGCGGAAGCAATGGCCGCAACGCCAGCCGACGTGAAAGAGCAGCCGGATTCGTACGTCTTTGTCGTCGACACGCCGGGGTTGAAGTCCGGGGACATTAAGGTGCAGGTGGGGGACGACAACATGTTACTGGTCAGCGGAGAGCGGCGGCGAGAGGAAGAGAATAAGGAAGGTGTGAAGTACATAAAGATGGAAAGGAGAGTTGGGAAGTTTCTGAGGACATGGAAATAAGGGGATCATTTCCTAAATTTTGCTTAGACAAGATATGCCTTATTTGCAAGATGGAAGACCCGTTGATATGGTCTTCAACCCATTAGGAGTCCCTTCACGAATGAATGTAGGACAGATATTTGAATGTTCACTCGGGTTAGCAGGGAGTCTGCTAGACAGACATTATCGAATAGCGCCTTTTGATGAGAGATATGAACAAGAAGCTTCAAGAAAACTAGTGTTTTCTGAATTATATGAAGCCAGTAAGCAAACAGCGAATCCATGGGTATTTGAACCCGAGTATCCAGGAAAAAGCAGAATATTTGATGGAAGGACAGGGAATCCTTTTGAACAACCCATTATAATAAGAAAGCCTTATATCTTGAAATTAATTCATCAAGTTGATGATAAAATCCATGTACATTCCAGTGGGCATTATGCCCTTGTTACACAACAACCTCTTAGAGGAAAGGGCCAAACAACTACCGATGGGATCAGTGCCTTTTGCCAAGATGGTGTTTTGACCGTTACTGTTCAAAAATTGCCTCCTCCTGAACCCAAGAAGGCTAAGACCATTGAGGTCAAGATTGCTAAACTTAAGTGGAACTCCTGTAGCCGTACGTACGGCCTGTTCTATCTCGAGCCGTTTGATTATTTTGTAGTACGATCTTACGTGTGCCTCTATGATATTGAGTGTGGTTAGTGTTTCTTTGGTATAAACGGATGCTTATGAGCTATGATGTTGTGATGTGTTTGATGTGTTAAATCTTTGTTTAGATCAAAACTGTAGGGAAGTTTCATATAAATAAAGTTACATTTAGAAATGTAGGAATTAGGAGAGAATGGTTCACTTGCAAAATAAAAATTATAACTGAATGTAGGTACACATTTTGTGACTGTTTCCGGGAAATGTCGTTGCATAATAATAATCTTTTCTGCACTGAAGAATATCAATGGCGAAAGATTGTTCTCGCAAGTCTTGTGGCTTCATTATGCAAGTATAAACGTTCAACTACTAATTTGTCATTATATTAATTTTAATTAATTAGTTCAAAATATTTAATTTTGTGATAATAGTAATAATAAATTTAAATTATTATAAAGTACATATAAATTTTATAAAAATTAATGTGAAATGGAGCATTATGCTTCATGCTTAAATCCTTCTGGCGAGCTTTTTTCTTCTTTTTTTTTTTTTAATTCATTAAAAGATTTTCATTTAAAAGACTGACATGTCACCTGTGGAGTAGAGGCTATGGTTGTTTTGAGGATTGATCTGCAGTCTCTGGGCCCCATGTGGACCTCCTTGCAGTCTGGAAGGCTTTAATATAGCCATTTTAGCTACTTCAAAAGTGGGCCTCCGGGATTTGTGATCTGAGAATGGTACTTTGATGAATTTGTTATTGTCCCTTGACCATTCCTTGTGTCATAGGGTATGGCTCGTATTTTGATTGGGTTATTATTGTTGGAATAGTTTATGTTAATTTAAGTTGAAGGGAGTTGACAAATTCCTAATGTAGTGTGGGTACCTTAGCGAGTGTTTGATTTGGGTCAAATTTATTTAAAATTTAATTTGAATTAGTAGGAGTATTTATTTTAATAAAAGAAAGTGTTTTTTAAGTGGTTTTAGAAGGTATTTTGCTTTGCTTTTTTTAAAGTTACTTATAAGCAATTAATGCTTATAAGTAAATAATAAATAAGTAAAAACTTATTTGATAAAATGGGCTTATAAACTATTAGTATATTTGGTAAATATATACTTATAAGTAATAAATTTTGTTAAATAATTGAAAATAACCTTTCATTAATTAAAGAGCAGTTATTTTTGTTTTTTTAAGGGGTATAAGCTTTATTTTATTTGGTCAATTGTCAGTGCTTATAAGCAGCTAAAAAAAAATTAAGGAGGCATTTTCTTTCTTTGGTTGCTTATAAGAGGGTGTTTGGTTTGGCTTTTTTTCTAGTCAAACTTACTTAAAGCTTAATTAAATTAATGAAAGTGTTTGTTTTAATTAAAAATGTGCTTTTTTTAAATGGCTTTAAGTAAAAAATAAAAAGCTCTCTAACTCTAGCTTTTGTTTTTTATATCTTTAAGCATTTTAAAAAAAAACAAGTTTGACTAAATCATTTACTATTTTATCCTTACCTTTTTATTTTCATTACTAAAATATCTTTAATCTTTTATTTTATACTCACCTTTTTAAATTCTATTTTAATGTCCTTAATAGTTATTTTAACTATATAACTTACTTTTCAACCCACTTTAATCAAACATGTAAATACTTATTTTTATAATTATAACTTTTATTCAAACAAGTAATTATTTAAAGTTGACAATAAAAAAAAATCACAAAAAGTCAGAAGTGTTTTAAGTAGCTTTTTTATAAGCCAATCCAAACACCTTCTAAGTCAACTTTATGTGTTTATAAGTGAAATTTACAGAACGCATAAATTTTATTTTTCTTCGTATTAGCGTATTCCTCCTTTTAACTCCTAAGTGGAAAATAAAAAGTTTCTCAATTCCAACTTCTATTTTTATGACTTTTAAGTATTTTAAAAACACTTGCATTCTCGTACCATTCAAAATTAAATTCTATGTATGCGCTTCAATCCGTAGAATCTGTTTATCTCCCACTGCGTTAAACCAAAACAACAATATGTGCACTCAAATGTTGAATTTAGTATAGAATTAGCATGGTAGTTGTATGATGTACGAGTTTCGATATAGTTAAAACTTTCTTAATGAACACAATGAAAAAGAAAATTATTTATTCCATTTCTTTTATAAATGATTAGAACTAAAGTTGATTTATCTACATTGATTATATAGTTGTAATCTAATATATCCATTCTAATTTTATATAGTTGTAATCTAATATATCCATTCTAATTTTACATAAAATTAAAAAAGATAAATACAAATAATATAAAATAAAATTTGTGTAAGAAATTCTTAATGAATATAGTGAAAAAATAAAATACTAAAAGATACAGAAAAAAATTAGTGGGCCAAAAAATTTAACAAAAAGTATAAGATTTATGTTGATAAATTAATATTAATATATTAATTATATATACTGAAAATTCTCTCCTAGCGACACATGTCTCTCCCGGGTTTTCGTAATGATGACTGTTCTTGGGGGGTTATTGGGATGACTTGGATGTTACAAGGATTTAATAATTAATGATCTAGAGTCTCGTATCTTTTAGCTGCTTTAATTTGTCTGTAGACATTGATAATAATGATATTCATAAGATAATAAAGAAAAAGGTGAGATAATTGTGAAACTATATATGTTGTTATCAAGAATAGTAATTAAACGTTAAATCTAACTTTTATTCCAAAATTTGATGAATTTAGAGCCTGTTTAGATTGAATTTTTTTAGAAAAAATATTTTTTTAAGAAAAATATTTTTTTCTTGAAAAAATTATATTAAATTTATAATAACAATTTAATTTGACTTTCAAAAAATTAAAACTCTGAAAAAAATCCAGATACAATTTTTTTTAAATCAAAATTTTCAGCTTCTCAAAAAATATTATTTTTTAAAAGTTGTTAAAAAAATATTTTTAAAAAAAAGTCAATTTAAACGCACCCTTAGTGTTGATCAGTGGAAGTTTTTCATTGTATTGGTCTACACATGTGCTATATGTACACGTGTATATAACATGGGTCATCTTCATATCTAACGAATAAGCTTTTTGATTTATAATAATCTAGTAATTTTTAATATCTTATTTAAATAACCCTAATCAACCCGTACATTGTACGGATGCACACTAGTGTGTGTATATATACGTTTCCTTTTCTAGTGGGCTGTGGTGACTGGTGAGACATACTTGTCCCTTGGCTCGATCATCGTGGACGAGTGCGAGAGATGGATTCGGGCTTGACATGCAAGATTTCCATTCTTTTTTCCCTTCGTAACTTGCTAAGCTGGCCGCAGAACTTGAATACTTTTAATATGTAGAAGTGCTTTGATGTGATGCTTAGTAATAAAGCATGAGCTGGATCATGATTGTCATCCTCACTTTCTTAATTTTCTCCATTTCAAGATAAGATGATTATCGATTATTGAATTCGGATACACCTCCTAATTCTCAGAGATAACTCTACTAGGAAGGATCTAAATCTATAGATCATTAGGCATACTTTTATTTTTTTCAACAAAGAAAAAATATTAGTTTCTAAAATTATATTCTAAATAAAATCTTTAAACATTTTTTAATTTATTAATCCAGATCCAATAATTAAGATTTAAAAAGAAAAATGTAACCGTGTAGAATTCACTTTCGTCTTGGTTAGAAAAGAATTAATAAAGGACAGATCCAAACCCATAACATAGACAATATCCTCCTATCTATTTTTGTACCACCTAACATGCAATTCGTAAAAGGCCTGTTGGGTTTTGGGGCGGGGGATCGGGTGGCAGGGGGAGATTATTATATAACTAGGTTTTTACTCCGTTTTCTTCGTATAAAAATAATTATATACATAAACAAATATAAATGCATATATATATAAAAGTATTTCAATAAATTTTAAAAAGAATATTCTTTGTTACTTATAAACAACGAATATCAATAAGAATTATAAATCAAAAAAAGGAAAAAAATTGTAATTGACGGCAGAATGAAGCGACAGGGTAATTGGAAAAGAAAAAAGAGATTGTAATTGGAGTTAAAATGACGGAAATGCAAAAAGAGGGGAACTAAATTGGGGACAAATTTTTATGCCATTGATGGGGATAATCCAATGGATAATAACGTTGATAAGTGGTATAATTTACAAGCAGCAAAAAACGAATGAAAAAGAAAATAGATGTAGCAATAGCTGTTTTAGTATAATAAATATATTATCCTATATATGAGGATAGGATGTGGAAATTAATGTTCAAATAATTTTTGTTCCCTCCAAACCTCCACCTCTAAGAGCTAGTTTGGCTTTCAGTTTAAGAACACCATTTTGTAAAAAGGCATTTTAGAAACGGACTTTTGGTTAAAAGGACTTTTGGTGAAAATGGAAGTATGTTTAATTACTTTTATATGAAACGGACTTTTATTAAATGAGATAATGTTTGGTTTTACATTTAAAAATAACAATGGGTTGTCTAAATTACTAAAAGAGATATTTTAACACTTTTAATAATAAATTATTATTTGCTCTATATAATATACTTTTTTATTTGATTATATTTTAATTTGTTTGAACAAAATCTAAAGAAATTATAGTTTATTAGTAATTATTAAATAAAATATATTTTTATTAAATTTATTTATTATTAAATTGATTTAATTATTTATTATTACATTTTATTAATTTTTATTATTTTATTTTTATTAAATTTAAAATTTAAAATTTATTTTTATTTTTAATTATTATATTTTATTATGTTTTAGTTATTAATTGTACTGCAAGAAATATTAATAATTAGAATAATGAAGACACTTCTGTCTAAAAAGTTTTTAAAACTCCTCCTTGCAAACTACAACCCCCTTTGAACTCAAAATTCCATTGACTTTTGGCTTAAACTAACTTTTAAAATAGAAAACCAAACACTCCCAATTTTTTAGTATGGACTTTTACATTGCAATCCCAATTTTTTAGGATGGACTTTTAGATTACAAAAGTTAGTTTATCTCTCCAAAACAAAAAAACCAAAATTGACTTTAATTGATCTCCCAGTCTGAAAATTTGAATTTAAGTCATTATTCATGAATATTAGTCCCAATCGCTTTACTATTCCGTGAACCCTTGAATTTAACATTAAGTCACTTTCTAATAAACATATATAAGCTATATTGGAGAGTCATACATTCACACGTGAAAATATAAAAAGAATTCATTTCACCAATAAGCATAGATAGTTAATTTGAAATTGTACATCGATCCTTCTTGTTTATTTTATACTCTTTGCGAATTCATGCATCTAATCTCAACCACCGCCCCCCCCCCCCCAAAAGAAAAAAAAGAAAACAAAGAAAGAAAAGAAAAGAAAAGAAAATCACGGCTCCATGTTGAAGCCAATGGTGTCAAGATTGAAACTTATACATACATATATATCTATATATATATATATATTAAAAAGGTTTTTTTAATCTCATTAAATATCTATTGTCCCTTTACTTATTGAAATCAATTGTAACATTTATATTGTGAAAAAATATTTAACCTTTTTTATTAATACTAGTAAAAAAATTTTGACTACTGTTCATGCATCTAAAAAAAAGCTAGCTTTTAATTAAATATATTCTTTTACAAAAAAAAATTAAATACATTCTTTCGGTACGGTAGATATTTAAGCATGCCGCCGCAATTGGGTCATTTATTTTGCGTACCGTTTTATATGTAATAGGATGTTGACATGGCAAGTGCCACGACTTTATTAGTCTAGATATTCATGACTATACCGAGTAACAATCAAACCACATGCCAATAGGATGATGCATGGTTTCATACATACCCATTCATTCACAAGAAACTCCATATTGTGTGTGCACCCGCACACGTGTGCTTGTGTTTTCCTTATTTTTTTTCCCCTTTCCCGTCCCACAATGAAGTAAGACATTAAGAGTCCGTTTGGCAAAATTAAGAGTAATTGATAGCGGGTTTAGTAACTAATAGCGGTTTGAGTAATTAATATTTGTTAAATTTTAGCTATTAGCGGATAGTTATTTAAGTAGCTAATTGAATAAAATATATTCGATAAAATTATCTGTTGAATGAAAAATAAGGTAAAAAGACATTGAGAATGCGTTATTATTGTTGTAATAATTATAATTGCTATTATGATTAACAAGATAAGATAATTTATTTTATAATTAAATATATGTTTCTTATAATAATATTTTATTTTAAAGCATAACGAAATTATTTTTTGATAAATTAGTCTTACTAATATTATAAAAAACATTTCTTAATAGAAATATCTTTTAATTAATTGAAAATTTATTTTTGTCAAAAAATAATACATGAACAAAGAAGAATTGCATTTTTTTGGTCTATTTTGATGTTGATAGAAACTGAAATTGATTTGTATGTTATTTTTAATTTATACTTGTGAAAGAAAATGTAAAAATATAGAGAAAGATTGGGTTTATGGTAAAATTACCAAATAAATTATTTGAAGTAAGAGTAAGATTGCAAATAAATAAATAAATAAAACACTAAATCCCATTAAACACTATTTCAAATACAAACAATATTTAAAACATTATTTTACCCAACAATAAAAATTAGACAAAATAGTATTCTGACCAAGTCAAAACATTAAATACTATTTAAAAGACTATTGCCGAAGAGGGCCTAGAGAAAGTTAAACATCATATTTAAAGATATTCAATCTTATTTTTCCTTCTCTAAGACAGGGTTGATAAATCCTTGATGATTTTTTTCTTTTCTTTTTGCTAAGTATAAATCCTTGATGATTGATATAATTCAAAATTAGAGAATTAGTCTACAAAATGAATTGCCTCTCAATAAACCTAGAACCTTTGTTACTTATCGTTATACTGCAAGACCCTTTTGTATTCTTCAATCAACAACTTAAACCAGGTCTAGCATGATGTGTCCTTAGAAGAGCCTGCATGTGGAGGTCTTCTTTGCACTTGAACAAGTAGCATAATATTGTATTTCAGTTTTTCAATTTGGTTCCTATTATTCAAAGTTAGCCAAATATCAAGGACTAAATTGACAATATTAATAGAAACGTTATTAATAGAAAATACTTAAAATGACTAAATTGACCATCAAATAGTAGTTTTCTAGTTAAAGTTAATCCATATTTAAGATAACAAAGACTAAATTCACTAATATTTAACAATGCAGACTAAACTGAAAATTTGACGCGATAATACGGCTAATTATGTAATTTTTCCTGACTTTTACTATGAAAAGACAACAAAATTTAGTACTTTTCTGCTCTATATGTTTGTTGGAAAGTTTTTTTTCCTGAAAAGACATCTTTTTGATTTTTTGGTGTTTGGGAACACTACAAAATAAGCCATACAAAATAAGCCAAAAATGCAAAACATTTTCTAGTCAACAAAAAATTTTAGTTATAAATGGGAAAAATATTTTTGGATGACCAAGAAGAAGAAAATATTTTTTGTATAATAACTCTGTCTCTCGTTCTCTTACACCTGGCCTACTACCTCCACCTCCACCCACTCCCAACCAACACCTACCCCATAAAAATTTTTAAAAAATGAAAATTTTGAGAATTAAAAATAAAACTAAAAACTTTAACTTTAAAAAATTTAAACAAACTAAAATAATTTTAAAACTAGAAATTGAATTATTAAATATTTTATATTTTAATTAAATAATATGTTCCTAATAGTAAAATGCTTTTCTCTATAAAAACTTCTCATTAAAAATATTTTCAAAATTGGCAACTAAAGACTAAAAAATATTTGTTTTTCAAGATCAAATGTTTTTCTTGAAAAACTTTTCTTCCCAGCAAGTTATTTTCATAGAGTCAAACGGAGCCTTTAATTTAGTATGTAAAAGTGCTCCAATGATGCTCTATTATAAATTTGACACGAAAAAAAAAATGCTTGATTGTTGATGATACATGAACTTCACCAGTACTATTTCTGTGGTCGAAGACCTACACAACAGGAATCCGTAGGGCTATATCCCCCAAAATATCTTCCGACGGTCAAATTAGTGAAGGTGTTTAAAAGAAGACTTAAGGAATAAGAGGGATGGAGATTGCTTACCCCTGGAGAAGGGTAGGCAATAGTATTTATAGCAAATTAGAAAGTGACCCGTGCGATGCACGGGATTGTATGTATTGTCAATTCAATAATTTTAATTTAAATATATAAATAAATAAGTTTTAATCGATTAAATTATAAAAGATAATGGACTAAATTATATTTTGAATAAATCAGTTTGTAATATATTGGATTTAGAGATGATTCAGAGTGGCTTATATTAAAAGTACTCTTTTATAACTTTTGAAAGAAAAATATTTTTCCAAAAACAAGAGAAGAAAAAATAATAGAACAGATATGTATAAAAAAGACTGTGGAAAGCTGTGCAACACTTGATTAGGAAAGAATATATTTTAATTTTCTTTTTATATGGGATGGAAAGGATGCTGCATGTGTTAGTACCATGTGGCAATGTAAATTTGTTATATTTGTTGCCACATGACAAAACATGGTAAATTTGATTTTTGGAGGGAAACCTCAGGGTTAGGTTTGGCCGTTTGGGTCAGTGTAATATGCCTATGAGTACCTGCGATGTAGGATAAGGATCGTCACTCAAACCCGATAACCACAAGGCCAAGAATCCTTTCCCTTTTCTTTCTTCCTGAGGTCAACTTAATATGTGCTATCTGATTTAGTCCTAAATCTCAAGTTCTTCTCAGAATTATTAGTTTATTAATACACAAGTATTATTAAGATCTAAAGAATTAAAGCTAATAACTCATAATTCAACTCATCTTAAAAAGAAAAAAATTAGAGATGATATTTAAACCCGAATTATAAACAATATTTTCTAGAACTACGATATAACCAATCTACATACGTTAAGTTTTTTGAATTTAACGTGAACATATATACTCGTTATTATTTATATAAATCATATGTGTGTGTATATACACACACATACATATATCTTCCATCTTAGAAAAACATTTTAGTTTATATATTGCATTCTTTCGTTGAACAAATCTCAATCATGTCGAGTCATCTTGATGTTCTACTTCTTTGATTTCCTAGAGAAGATGCTAGTTTCAAATATGTACATTCTTTAAGGTACCGTTGTAAAGTATTTAACTTAAAAATAAATAGTCTTTTTGACTAGTTAAAAATTTAACAATTATTTAAGAAATATTTTTAAATATTGTCAATCAGAACCTTATATATTAGACATGGTGTGATTTCATTTTGCGGCAACGTTTTTATAAGTATTGGATGTTGACATGGCATGTGCCCCTATTTTGATTAGTGTAGATATGCATGACTATATCAATCAAGTCAAGCCACATGTCAATAGGATAATGCGCTTGTTCACATGTACCAGTCATAAGAAACTCCATATTTGTAGTTTTTTTTGGATAAACTGCATTTCAAATCTCGCCACTGAATCATATTTTGATCATACAATTAATTAAAAGGGCGTTTACTTTTACAAAATAGTTTTATTTTGCCGATTTTGTTACTTTTTGATTCAAAGAATAATGACAACTGGCATATGTGTATGAAACAATTATAAATTTGAGCCATTATAAATTATTTTTTTCATTTTTTCCCTAATATAATTCTGAAAAGCCACCGACTGCAAATTATTTGAACTACAACCCCAATCACCATATACCTCATATTCTCTGAACATTCGCAAGTTCATTGTAGCCATTTTTCGTTCTTTCAATAAAATTTGCTTTCTAGTTAAAAATCTCTTTGTAGCCAATTTTGTTTCTTTCAATAATTTCAACCAGCTCTTCATTATCCATCTCAAATTGGATTTCCCTTTGTCGCATCTTTGACTCAATTCGCATATAATTTTGAAAACAAATTATGCCTATTTTTACTAAAAGAAAACAAACCAGCTTTCAAAATTAATATATGCAGATC
Source organism: Cordia subcordata (assembly GCA_028554755.1). Classification (NCBI taxonomy): domain Eukaryota; kingdom Viridiplantae; phylum Streptophyta; class Magnoliopsida; order Boraginales; family Cordiaceae; genus Cordia; species Cordia subcordata. The sequence goes on along the minus strand of JAPTOF010000006.1, from coordinate 9,484,154 downwards.
TGGAAGCCTTCATGGGGTTATGAGTGTTGAGATTTGCAGGCACAAGTCTAGAGTGTATATGTGTGCACAAATCACCATGTAAACGTGGAGGACGTCTTTAGAAGAACTTTTCAATATTGATTCATAGTTCTCTTGTATCTTTAATAGTTTATAAGGATGAAATATAATAATTTTTGTAACAGTCCAAAATATTGTGGAGAAATTTATAAGAAATTTAATTATTTAAAAGAATTTGAAGTGCCTTATGATGAATTCTAAAGAAATTTAATTTAAAAAAATAAAGTTAAAAATTTTGGAGAAATTTTAGTTTTAAAAAATCATTTCTAATAATATAATGACGAGAATTACTATAAATTTCATTTTCTTTTTGTCAATGTACTTTTGATGATTTCCTAACCTAGAGAAGTCTGCAAAGAGCTTAATAAATATTAGTTGTTAATTTTGAATGAAATTTTGAGAATTGTAAAAAGAATTATAAAAGATGGGTGGTGGTTGGGCTTAGTTCACAAATAAATAATAATGGGTGATAGTTGAGTCTTTGCAATTATTTCATATCAATTGACCACATATTAGGCACTTGCATTTGTGTCATAGCTGATTTTTGGATCAAAAAGTAAGAGAGTGGGTAAAATGAAACTATTTTATAAAATTAATGGCCCTTCTAAAACAAAAAATATTTAAATAATCAAAATAAGACTAGCGATAAATTTTAATGGCCTAAAGAATAATTTACCCTTTTCTTTTTCATCCTTTAGTCAAGATGGAGGTAAAGTTACTAAGAAAGCTGGACAATTTTCTTGGAAACGTCATAATTTTATTTATATATTTTATAAAAAATATATATGTATTTTTAATATATACCACATATTATTATTCCAAGTCCTCTATTTCATCAAACAAAAGCATTTGACCGACCCTTCTATATATAGACCTATTACTTAATTTAAATACATTTAACTACCATTTGATAATACTACTTATAATAACATTTAAAGATCTTTTATTGTTTTTTCCTTATATCAAAATTTTTTTAATTTTCACTTTTTCAATTCTTAATGATCTGTCGTAAACAATTTAAACATAAATTACAATTAGTCCCCATTATGTTTTTACTTTTTTTTAAATTGGTCACTATTATTTTAAAATATTCAAATTAATCATCATTTTTTTCACAAAAATATTTAAATTAGTCGTTAATATTTCACAAATATAGTCAAACTAGTCTCATTGTTTGCAAAATATTCATATTAATCCTTAATACTTTACAAATTTATTTAAATTAGGCTCCATTTTTTTTTGGGTTAAAACAGGGGCTAATTTAAGTTTGTAAAATATTGGGCACTAACATGATTCATTGTCAAACAAAGAGGACTAGTTTGATTATCTTTGTAACATATTAAGGACTAATACGAATGTTTTTAAATAATAAGGACAAAATTAACTATATTTACAAAACATTAAGGAGTAATTTGAATATTTTAAAATAATGGGAACCAACTTAAAAAAAGTGAAGGAACAATCCAGACTTGTTGTGGAATTAACTTTTTCTTCAATCACTGAATATTTTCCCATAAAAAAATATATTTTTTTCAAACTCTCTATCCCCACTCCAATTGCCTTCCCTTATGAGATTCGAATCCAATTCATCATTCTAAAGGAGGAAGTCTAAGCTACTTGAACTACCCCTAATCTATACTCATAAAAATATGATTAATATTAAAAATTACTAAGAATTAAATTCTAAAAGATATGTTTGTATTTTATTCTTACGTAGAACAAACTAATTAATTATCAATAATAAATAAAATATTAAAAACACATGTTTCTTGTATATCATACGATGTATACTTTAGTTATTTCTAATTTAAAAGTAAGAGTGATGGTGCTACATATCCAAATGTCATAAGGTACTACATATAACTTTTTTTTTTTTTTTGGCGAATTAGGTACTATATATAACTCCAATGATATAAATTTACATATCAATTTGCCTCTATATAAACGTGAGACATTGGGTAACCTATAATCATTCTGCAAGACACGTTTGTAATCTTCAAACAAGTTAAAGAGAGGGAAAGGTGTGGGGGGGGGGGGGGGAAGGGGGGAAGAAAAGGGAAAAAGAAAACGAGGGCTATTTGCAAGACCCGTTCATATTTGGGTAAGGATTCCTGAACCAAGTCATCGACAGGATTTGTCTTCGAAAGAGCTAGCACGCAAGAAGAAGTCATGTTTGCACTTTCTTGCCTCTTTTTCTTTCTTTTCCCCTGTTTGTAACATAAGGATTCATGAATCCTTACAAAGATACATCATCCAAATATGTCCAAATTAAAAGAAGCAAAATTTGCTGCTCTTGTGAATATCTGAAACCCAGTCAAAAGACAAGAAATCAAATTCTAATTATTACGTAACTCAATCAGTAGTCGTATTAAATGTTCTATCAACGTGTTTACAATTCGAAGTGGATTACTGCCGTATTTGCACTTCATTGCTTTGTTCTCCCTCCTCCCTGTTTTTTCTTTTGGTTTGGAGAAAAAAGCGCATTACAAGATATATTATTTAATTTCGATTCTTGGGCAAAAAGATGCCCAAAACAAGAAAATTTTGTTGTCATTGTGAATGTTGAATCCAATCAAAAGATAACAAATTAAATTTTAAGTATTAGATGTAACCTAATAAATAGTCATATCTTATATTAGTTCTACCAACATATGTAAAATCAAAATTGGATGACTTGTAGCTGTTTCCACTTAAGATTGACATATGAAAACGCTATTTTTCGTTATTTTCCTTCATGGTTGTCTACCTAACGACGGCCAAGCAACCAAAAAGTCTAAGACACGAGGCTTGCGAACACTTACGTAGAAGGCCATTGAAATGAAAAAGGTAGCTCTCTGCAAGACTGCGTCTAGAATCTTGCCAATTTGACTTCATTAACCAGCCTGGCCCTTTGCATATGATTTGTTGACTCTCGAGTCATTAAATAAAATACCAAACTAAAACTAAAACAAAAACAAAAAAACAAAAAAAAAAATGAAATACCAAATAAAACCGAAAAGAGAGCCTTTGGTTCAAGAGGGTATTCAAGTGGAATTGGAAGTCACGCCTACGTTGAATGATGTGGTACCCTGGCTACGATACAAGTTCTTATAGTACAGAGGAAAGTTAATTCCAAAAGATCATAGGCAACTAGAGTGTTTTTTTTAAAAAAAAAAAAATCTAAAACAAACACTTTTTTGTTGATAAAATAAAAATGTACGTAAATGAACCAGCTAAACTTGGTCCATCAAGTAAAACTGGTCACACTTGAAACAACAATGACTCGAAAACTTGATTGACAATAACAAAGGACAATGAACTACAATCAACTCTAATGTTCACCAAAAACGATTCACACATCATCATTACAAAACATGGCACATATTTATCGAACACCCTCTAAGAAAATCATAATAGCCATTCAAAAATCACAAATAACAACAAGGTGAAAAACGGGCTCACCATCCCAAACTTTGAAAGTTTGGAGAAAGAATCCTGTAACGTGGCTTCCAACGCTTTCATCAGAGTAAATTGTCAACAAATAACGTCACCAACCATGGTGGAAACAAACCAGTAGAGGAGAGGAATGATCAAATTTGTAACAAAGATCATGAGATCTCAAGCCGAGAAATCAAAGTTAAACTTGCATAAAGTTTTTTTTCTCTCCAATCTCTCCTTTTATCTTCTCGATATCTCCATGTTTTTACTTTTTCCTTCATAAAGTAACATAAAATTAGTTTCAAATTATATCCACCAATTTTAATTTCCAAAATCTACTAAAAGAAGTATAAATTTTAGTTTCATTTATTAATTTTCTTTAACAAATACAAGTGTGGAGTATTACGAGTTTTAAGTGTTATCTATATGCAAGGTCAAATCTACCATAATATTAGTGTGGCAAATCTTGTTGGTCTTAATTTTTCCTTTTCAAAAATATGTGTGTATAATTGTTAATTCAAAAAGCCAATTTGGTACCCCTTGGAAAATATACCAACACTACAGTATTTTCCTTTCGAAAAAATTTCAGACCTGCCTTTTGAACCCTGCCCTATGGTTTCTATGCAGATATTATACTTTGACTTTTCTGGTTCACATTAATATTATTCTCTTAGATATCAATTAACTTAGTTTTTTCCATTTTGGGGGAAGAACATTAGAAATATTACCAATAGGATACATTACGACTTTAGGAAAAGAAACGTACGTGATCATCATAAATCAACTATTCTATTTGAAGAAGTCAAAATTTAATCTTGTAATTAAATACATTATATGAGGGTGACATACTTTATCCGGAACTTATTTGTTTCTTTTTATTTATTTTGCACTTAAGGTTTCTAGAATTATGATATCAATCACCCTATATATCAACCACAACTTTCTTTAATGATTAACATCATTCTGCTATTGTCAACCAAGATGCTTCCTCCTCATATCCTAGTAAACCTAATCTTAAGCTTAATTAATCAACAACCGTACTTTTTACATATAATATATTCACTATATACATGAAGATATATTACTAAAATGACCACCTTATTTAAGTTTAAATTTAGAAGAATTTATATATTTTGTGCATTTTCTTAAGTCAAATATATCGTTATTTATTATTTTCAGCATGTACGTTCAATCTCGTGTAAACTTGACTATTTTTATGTCCCATACACGTAAACATAATTTTACGAATTAGGTGGTAGAGGGACTTATTTGTTGACATGGCTTGATGTGGTGATGAAGTAAATTTCTATATCATATTAGTTAAGTAATAACTATCAAATTTAAAAATTTAAACTTTTAGAAAAAATAACTTTGAAACACATCGAAGGCATGCAAAGGTGTCGTTCTCTCTCTCTCTCTTTTTTTTTTCTTTTTTCTTTTTCCTTTTCCTTTGGGCTACATGCAATAGTGATGTTTAGCAAGCACAAATTGTATGGAAGACTAGAAGCTCTTTAATCGTGGCCACGTCTGACCTCAAGGTTATAAGTTCAAAATATGAAAACAATTTCCTGAAAGAAAAAAAAAAAAAAAGGACAGACACAAAAGTGAATGGGATCACTTCTTAAACTCTTGACATAATAATAGTTTCTGTTAATACAATAAATAAATTAATTAATACCTTTATACAAATTTAAACTTTAAAATGAGGTTGTAACTCTATTATAGTATCAAACCCAAGGTTTAAAACCCAACTCCACTCATTTATTTATTTATTCATTTCCTTATCTAATAATTGAAACATGTATAGATGATATTTATTTATTTATTTATTTTATTATATTAACACTTTCGTATAGGAATTATTCTTTAATCTCCGTCGCTAAAACCCAAATGTTCAAGTCAGGGACCTCCTTTTTTCCCCGCTTTCGTTTTACCTCCCGCACTAATCTAACTCCCGTGTGGGATGCGGTTGAATTATAGTCAGTTATGCGATTAAAACTAAATCATCACCCCTTAAAGAATTCCAATTTGCCAAAACAAGAGTTGTACACTTGTCATAGAAGTTTCTAAAAAAATAAATAAATAAATAATGGATTTTCAACCAAAAAATGAAAAAAACCTCGAATTCAAAATTTATAATTAAATTTTAGTTAGGGGTGCTAACATTAAACTATACGCCCACCGTTGATTAAGCGTGACTTTTTCTCCAGCGCTGTTGGGAAGGGGGTTCGGGTCTATACACGACACTGCTGGTGGACGTCCATACAATAAAAACATGAAAAAGCAAATAAACCATTGAGAAAGTCTACGCACAAGTCGTTCCCTTTTGCCATGTCCCACTTTCTTGACCTCTCTCCACTTCATATCATCATCAGCCGATGACGTTAACCAAATGCCCCTGCAGGACCCAGCAGTGTGTCCTTTCTCAGCCACAGCCACCCCACCTCCTTCCCCTCCTTTAAGCAATACCCATGAAGCTTCTTCAAGCTGGCAAGAAAGTTACTAAGAAAGGTCCTAAATGTGATGTTTAAAACATATCCATATCTATTACATGTATATATATATATATATATATATATATATATATATATATACACGTACATATACGATTTTTTACAACACACTATGCAATGAGTTGAATTTTCTAACATGGCAGGAAATGATCCTAACGCAAACATGTCCGATAATGCTTTGACCTCAGGAGACTCCGGCCTGGAGGGTGGTGGCGATGGCGACGAGGGGAATTTCGAGGTGTCGGACTTTCTCGAGTTCGATGACTGGAATCTTGATGAAGACCCAATACCTGTGATTGCTGGATATCCTCAGAGTAATCCAAATTATGCATCACTGCTGAATGAAGCTATCCATTCTTCCGGAAATAGCAGCAGCTACCCTGAAGGCTCTAGTAGTAAGTACAGCAACATTTTTGCATCAGGTTTTTCTTTTATCCCCCTTTTGTGACAAGTAACTAGTACTAAAAACCCTTTCTGTTGGTTCACGTCAGGTGTCAAATTTCGAAATACGTCATTTCTCAAATGATGACGTCATTCAAGTTAGGGAAATTTATACTGCAGGATCTTAATTAGCCTAGTAGTTATGCATTTTTGGCTATGTTTAGAGAAAGTATAGAAGGATAGACCGATGACTTTTTATTTTAGTTATACTTTTTAAATGTAACAAGACAATTGTTATGTTTTCAACCGTAACGATGATATTGACATTTTTTGATATTTAATTCCAAATATCAAAAAAATTGTTAAAGTTAAAAGTGTAACTACTTAATTTTTTCTATACTTTTAAATGCAATTTGGAACTTAAAATATGTATAACTACTGGCTTATTTCTTGTAACGGTAAGACAGCGGGCACTAGCTCTTGTTCTTAAATCTTAATTAATTCGAGGCCGAGAGAGGAGCAAGTTTTCTGGCATTTAATTAGAATTAAGTATCAATAGATTTCGCATGCATACTTGAAGATATTGTTTTATGAAGTATTCAAATGCATGCATGGAAAGTATAAGGCTAGCTCTGTTGCTAAAAAAAAATTTTGGTGAATTAATATTGTGTTATCAGGAGACACTGGAAGCATAAAGGAGAGCAAGGAGAAGAAAGAAAGGTTTGCTTTTAGAACGATGACACAGGTTGAAATACTTGATGATGGCTTCAAGTGGAGAAAATATGGCAAGAAGATGGTGAAAGACAGCCCACACCCAAGGTACAGAATAACAAAAGTGCTTCTGCACAAGGCCACTCACTTAAATTCATTTTTACCAATTGTTACCATCTTATAGTAGTCAAGCTAATTATTCTGAATTGTGAAAAAAGCACAAAAAAAAAAAAAAGAGATACTATCTCTTACTTTATTCAGAGAAATGCTAGATATCACCCATTTATGACTTCTTAGGTAGATAAATTAACTTGCATGATAAAAGAAGATACAGAAATAACAACTGTAAATTTAAAAGGTGATAAAAATAAAATGACACATAACAATCATTGATGATTTCTGTAATTTATTCTTCTATGTGATATCTTAGTTAAAACATTCACATAACATTTTAAACTTAGTCCTTTGTCATATGGTTGTAAGTTCGTGAATTTAAATTTTATTGCCAAATTTTATTCTTTTTATGTGATTTGTTAGTTAAAACTTTCACATAGATGGAACATCGATCTTAAACTTGTTTCTTTGTCACTTGATTGTAAGCTCATGAATATAAATTTTATTGCCAATTTTTTTTTCTTTTATGTGATTTCTTTGTTAAAACCTTCACACAGGTGGAACATCGATCTTAAACTTGTTTCTTTTTCACATGGTTGTAAGTTCATGAATTTAAATTTTATTGCCAAATTTTATTCTTTTACATGATTTCTTAGTTAAAACCTTCACATAGACGGAACATCTTAAGCTTGTTTCTTTGACATATGGTTGTAAGTTCATGAATTTAAATTTTATTGCCAAATTTTATTGTTGTATGTGATCTCTCAGTTAGAACCTTCACATGGATAGAACATTTTAAACTAGTTTCTTTGTCATATACTACATAGTTTGAAAAAGTAACTACATTAACATAGGTAATAATGTATCTTTTTGATTGACTTAATTAGGTCTAGATCATTGATGTTGGTGAATAAGTAGATTTTACTTTCTTTTTGTGTAATAGGAACATTAAATCCACTCCATGTTGAATTTATAGCAGTAAAAGCTAAAATGAAAAGGATTATGATTGTGGTGGGCTTCTACAGATCCGCAAAATGCACCATGGGACAAGATTATTTTATTAGGGCTTCTAAAGGTCTGCATACCGCAAAATACCTACATGGACGAGATTATTTTATTGTAACTGCATCATTGAATCGTCACTATTGATATATGATGGAATCCAAATTTATTTCCAACAAATGTTCCAAGTGCTCAACGTATTTTAATGGTGCTTCAGCAGGGTAAATGTAGAGCAGAGAGAGTTTAGTGGGGGCTAGGCCCCATAACCCCGAAATGCCAATCTGCCCTTTATTGTAAAGCATGCTATCAACTATTTCATGTCTAAAGAGAAAGTCAAGCTGTACTAATCGACCTTATTGTCTTATTGGCAGCATATGCAGGTGTGATTGAAATAATCATGATGTTAACTCTATGAAAATGAAAGCACACTAAGTTTGTCACAGTTTCACATAGAACACATTATTGTGTGTGTAGAAGTATATCATCTATAGTTAAAACATAACCAAGTAGCAATAATATGATTAATATCTCTGACCATGTTGTGTAATCCACAGGAACTACTATAGATGTTCAGTTGAAGGCTGCTCAGTGAAGAAGAGAGTTGAGAAAGACAAAGATGATCCAAGATATGTCATAACAACATATGAGGGCATCCATAACCACCCAGGCCCTTCTCAAATCTGACTTCCACCATGGAAGTAATGAGTTCCATAATACTATATATACCAGAGCCTAGCTGCTATATGTTTCCAAGTGCTTGTACGCTTACTTTTGTTGCCTCAAATTTCCTTCAGTACCTGTTCTTTTAGCAGAGTTTAAATTGACAGATTTGGATAGTAACATAATCATCTGGCTCTATGCATCTAGTTTATAGGCTATAGTAACTAAGCGCCTGTTGGACAGGTGATCATTTTGGGTGCTTATAAGCACTTTTTATAAAAAGCAGAGAGGCTGTTTTTATTTTGGGCGCTTATGAGCATCCATATAAACACTGACAAAAAGGCTCTAAATCAGATATAATGACTTGGTCTTCCAGGCTTATAGCAGTATGTCACTTTTGGCAGCATATTTTCATGCACAAATTTCAAAAGCAGCAAAAATATGTAAGGAGTGTGTCCAACTTATTGTCAATAACAACAATTTTGTGGCATATAATTCCTTTAATTTTGAGTAAGTCAAGAACAAATTCATATATATAGGTTAAAAAGGTGTACTATCTCTGGATCATCATCAAGGCACAATGGATGTGCTTGGGACAATAACGACGATCAATAAAGCAACTCAAAGCACAAAATAGACGTCACCATGTTAAAAGGCCAGAACAAAGAAGCCATTTTGAAACAGAAAATCTCTTTTCCAAATAAACGCTCATACAGAAGAGGCAACTTCAAAAATTACACATCAAAATGCAGCCGAATATGTTATCTGAAGTACTGGTATTAACACCCAACACATAAACAGGTATTTAAGTGTTCCTTTTTCTCTTTTAGACACATGCTCGAATACATTAAACTAAAAGAACAAAACTCGAGGAAGTGCTGTACATTGTAGGTATGTTCAGCTGATTCGTGTATCTTGTTAAAAAGGAAGTATTATGTAGTTCAAACACCACTAAATACATCGGGATTAGGAGGAAACCTTGACTTAATTGGAAAAATCTTTCATCCTTCTAATTATTTCGGAAAGACGATGTCAGGATTTCGTACATAAAGATTTTCTGCTGCAAAATCTTTGAATTTAGCTGCTGTACCTTGAAAATCAGAGGACATGCTCCACAAGATATCCCCTAGTTGCACCTTCTTATTTGCTGGTGCGGACGATATAACAACTGCCTTCGACTTAGAAAATGGATGTTTATTATTCCTACCCATGCCGCTAGAAAGCAACCACCGGATCCCTGATTGTCGCTGTCTCATGGAAATCCATGTCTGCTTATCACTAGGCTCAAAATTTAGCCCTGCAACATGGACTTCACATATTTTAAACATAGGACTGCCTTGTGCCTGAAGCCAGCTTTCATGAAGATGATTCTCCTCTTTCCCGTTGGAACTTCTTTTGCACAAGCCTTCTTCTTCTTGCACAGGTATATACATCCGCTCGACTTGAATTAAAGCAAGCATGGAGGTACCCACCATTTCATAGTTGCGGAAGGGATCTCTGAGCTGCAACCTTAGACCTAATGTGAAGCGTTTGCCAAGGATTCCGCTGCTTCTTCCTAACTTCTTAACCTGCTCATTGTCCATACAAACTAGTTCACTGCTTAAATTAATGGATTTAGCATTATATACTGCTAAGATTTTTGAAATCTGTTCATTAGTCTCATCTTCAAGTGTAGAATCTCCAGCATCCAACTTCATCCATTCATCCAATGACAAACACAGCTTTAATATCGCATCAACATCACCAAAGTCCAAAATTTGTGGCCTTAGATCTTCTTGAGGACTACCGATTCCGCTCTGCGCTGGGACTAAGTTCCTGATAGACCAGCGTCTGATGCTCGAAGGTGCTTCCTTTTCTGGCATGTTGGCCTGAATCTTTAGCCCTTGAATCGAGAGAACTTCAATTTTATCCAGTATCAAGGGAACAAGATCTTCCTTGGATACATAATCTGAATCTATCTCAAAATACAATGAGCTTGCATTATATTTATCAGAATCCAGACAAAATTGAAAGTTATCATCTTTCCCTGGCATGCAACGGACATCATGCCTAACTGCTGATTCACATGAAAGAGTCAATCTGTCACAGCAATTGTGCAAGAAAATGACATATCAGTTAGAATTGGAAACAGCTAAAATGAAATAACAGAAAATCTAAAAGTCAGCCAGTTATATATTCGCAAACCTCTGAGTCACCTCTGAACCACATTCACTTTCCCACAAGAATTCTCGTATCATTTTCCCGGTGATATCTTCCAAAGGCATCAACTCATTTGCCTGACGAGACATCTTTTCAGCTCCTTCGGAAGCCCAACGCTCAAAAATCTCCATCACACTGGATCCCATTGCTGCAGGTAGCACAACTGGGCAAGAAACTTGTATGATTAACCTTGCCCCGTTTTCTGCATTCCTGAATAGAAACGGATTCATTGACTGCAAGAAGCCACCATCTTTTGTGCGTGCAGTTGGGCCTAATCCATCTCCAAGAGGAGGTAAGTCGGACAGAGTTTCAGGAAGAAAATGGATTGGACTTCCAAATCCACCAGAACTAATGCGTGAAGAATTATGAAAATCCTTCTCATCCAAACCCCATCTTTTCATTAAAGCTTCAGTTTCCAAGTTTTCCAGCTGTTTCAGATTCCTTTTACTTCTCAAAGACTGGGTTAAGCTTTTCTGCTGATTCTCATTTTCTTTGAAAACCCGTGGAAAGTCAAAATCATCATAACAAGCCACCTTCCCATGACAAGTTGCAGCAACATCACTGAAGTCTATGTGCTCCTTTTCTGTTGAACTAAAATCAAAAATTGAGTTGCCCGAAGCAAAGGATTCTTCTTCAAACTCTCTCAAAAGACGCTCTCTAGGAGAATCAGGCCCGCTATCAGAACCTACCTCTTGGGGATATTGCTCAATGCCTAACATGTTAAGAAAATCATTTGCGACAGATTCTGTAAGATCATCCAAGCTGAGTGATCTTACCATCTTACCTCCTTTGAAACTGGATGTTCTATTTACATAACTCTCTTGCCGAACAAACTTTCCAATATCTAGTGAGGAGCCTAAAACTTCTGATTCAGAGCTCAAGAAGCTACAAAAAGCAGATTCAAGTTCTTCAACAGTTGATATCTCACATATGTCACTTTCTGCATGTTTGCTGTCAACTATTACACCTCCATCTTTGTTATCACCATTGGTTTTCAGCCTAGACTGGATGTCTGCACTCATGTCACAAACCGTTTCGATATCCTTGAAAATTTCAGCAACATCAATAGTCTCAACCATAGAATGATCAGAACTTAGATTAGCTTCTTCTTCTAGTTTTAGGTCTCCCTTCAAAGACAACTCTGTTCCATGTTCATTCACTGTGAGTTCAGTATCACCATATGCACTACTTTCACCAGCCAATTGAGGCACATGTATAGACTTTAGTTTAAGTGGCTGTCCATGAAAGAACTCAAATTCTTCTGATCTACCCAAGTTTTCCTCCTCAAGTTTATGATACAAGAAAGAAATTGAACGAGCAAGTTCCGATCCTTTGTCTGGGTAAATTTCATCAGTTCTTCTGACATCCGTGCAAAAAGACGGACCATGAGACATAGTGCTGGAATTTCTTGGAAGACTGCTGATCCGAGGAAGCATGACACTTGTTCTAATCTGACCATGGTCTTCAAAACGATCCAACGCAGCCGGTTCATTGGCTGTCAGGTTATCAGGAAGTTTAACAAAACAATACGGTCCAACAGAGTTATCCTTCAGTAAAGAGAAACCAAAACTGACATTTATTGTGGCACCTTTAGCCTTGCCTGTGAGTCTAAAGCTTGTTGTCCACTTCCCTGAAGTCCTCTTTTCCTCCTCTAGTTCCTCTAAAGTAAGTGGAAGCAACCTAGCAAGATCAATCCAATGTTTCCCTATGTCCAGTGTTGGAGCCCCAATAACAGAAGCATTAAGCAAAAAGAGTTTAGGCTCATACTTTGCCGAACCTTGTGGTCCATTTCTATTGCCATATACCGAACTCTGATGCATCAACGTTTCCTCAAACTCCGCCATCCCCTGATAAACCCGAGTAGGGCGAGTCCTCATAACCTCATCCCTCCTTTTCCAATTTACACATAAACTGAGGTCGTTAAAATTCGGTGGCAACCCTTCTATAGCATGAACGTGGAGAAAAAAACAACAATTGAACCGATGATTACGAAAATGGGTCAAAGCCTTCAGCAGCTTCCACTTCCATCTAGATGATTTCTTATCCTTAGACTCCAAGTCCTCAAGAACAATATTAGATTTTGGTTCTGCCACACGGGTGTTATCCAAAGACTTGAATTGATGATCAAACGATGAAAATAAATCCTTTTGAGGCGTTTTATGAAGGTATAAAGCTCTACTAATTTCTTCAATATCAGACAACAATCTCCCACCACTCAAATTGTCATTGGTATCCTTCTCTAATTCACCTTTCGAGGACATCATCTACACATTCTGTGTTCAATTCTAGAGAAAAGAGAAAAACAAGAAAGAAAAGCTGTGGTTAGAGTCAAAAGTTCAGTACTTACTGTGTGCCAATGTATATTACTGTGTGTGATTTCCTTATAAGCAGCCCCTTGCCAAAAGGCTGCTTAGGATAGACTCTACATTGGAACCAACCATCCTTCCTAGGATATAAAAGGAAAGTTTCATGGACTAGACTATTATTTATTACTATATTGAAATACTAGAAGCTAAACAGTCAAATACTTGATTTAAACAGACATTAATTAAACTATCTTGGTTTTTTCAATTATCCATATACTTATTCTGGGTTTTGCAGATGAGGACCATTTTATTTCTTGGTTCAATTTTTCACCAAGAAACCACACAATTCAACTTACAAAGTTAATCCCTTTACTTAAAACACTCTTAGAATTTTTTTTTCCAAAAAAAAAAAATACAAGAAACAGACATGAGCTTAAGCTAAATTAGCATAACATTAGAGACATATTCCTAACATATATTACAAGAAACATGTAACTTATCAGATACTCACTTAAACAACTTACCAGAGGTCCAACAATGGAGTGATGATGATGGGTCTGGTTGTTTTCGAAGGTTTCGTTTTCTGCTTCTCTTCTTTTGTGGAGACGTGTGCGTTTGTCTCTGCTATTGTTGCTTTGTTTGTTGCAGCTTTTGCAGTAGCTAAATTGTAAGGGAATTTTTGTTTTGTCTTGTGCTTTTAAAGGTGTGAAAAAGGCTAGTGGCTGGAAAGTTAGAAACTTTGGCACAAGGGGCTATTCATTTCGGCACTGATTAGGACAAATACACCTCAAAACTTACCATACAATGCAAAGATTTTAGCAAATTTTCAGGATTTTAGTCCACACTTAGTTGTTAGCCAAGTAAAAGAACACTGGCATGTCAATTCTTGGGTGGGATTTAATTCTTGTGGAATGGTTGATTGGGGATGCTTTTCCAAATAAGCCCAAAAAAAAAAAAAAAGTAAAACTATACGATTAGAAAAAAAAAAAATTTGTCTCATACTTTCTGAAATTATCAGAAGAGTTTAGTATGGATATTTTGACTGTTCCGGTATATTTTCACTTATCTACTAAGCTACATAATATTTATACTTGTGTAATTATTTATACTTGTAACTTGTGCAACTATATTGTCTCATAAATCAAGCATTGTTCAACAATACCTAATAATATTTAAAATAGTTTTTAATGTTTTGATCAGAATCAAATATGGGTGTTGGGGTCTTGTGCAATGCTTTTCGAGGAACCCTGAATGATTCCATGAAAGGCTTCTACAGATGGTACTTTCGTCATTTACGTACAAAATGTGTATATATCCATAAATATATATTTCTGGAGGTCATGTTTATTAGATATACAAATATGTGACCTGTGAGATCCACAAGTTTCAATATTAATTTGATATTATCAAAATTTAATTAATTATTTAAAAATTTTATTTTAAATTAATTTATATAATATCATTAAAATTATAAATATAATAAAAAAATATTAATATCAAATGTTGCAATTTAAATTAATATATTACAAATTGTACTTGAATTAATAATATTATAAAGTATATATTAAATTTTTTATGAATTCAAATCTTTTATTCACTTTTATATAAAAGTATGAAGACTAAAAAATTTATATTATATATATATATATATATATATATATTATATGTATATAATGACAAATATTGTCAAATATTCTATTTTGGCATGAGGATTTTTTTATTAAAAATATATAATTTTAATTCTTCATTATGAAAATATTACAAGGTTGCAAACGATTTTGGAAATATTATAAAAGTTCGACCGAGGAAAAATATTATAAAAGCGTTTTGGGAGCATTTTTAGGGAATGCATAAAGCCTTTTGGGAACAGTCCCTACACTATACTCCTTAATTATTATGCGCCTAACAACCATCGTGCACTTTCCTGCGCTGAGATACATGCGCTATATAATAAGACGTAGATCACCCAAAACTCCTAAAAACACGAAGCACCGCATCTGAATCACGCACAAAACTTCTCTATCTATATCTCGTAACTCTTACACCAACGACCTCTCCTACGACTAAAAAACTCCGATGACTTCATCCAAATCAACAATACCGGCACAAAGGTAACAATTTCTATTGCAAATACAAAAATATTCTCACTATATATATATATATATATATATATATATACATATGCTTATATGACACTGATATTCAACGTCAGTACGTGTTTGAACATCACTCTGAAAACGATAAACATCACTAACAAAACATGTGAAATGGCTTTGAAAATATATCTTAAATTTTCACATTACAAAAATACTTAAGAATCGATGTTCTGCTATGTGATAAAGTAAAAACCAAAGTTCAAAACATTTGCTCTATATGTTCAAAATGAATAAACTAGGTTCAAAATCGATATCATGCCATCTGATGAAATAAAAAGTATGGTTCAAAATGAATAAAGTACTGGTTTAAAATGAATAAATTACTAGTTCAAACTAAATAAACTACCAGCTCAAAATTAATATCATGCTACCTGATAAAATAAAAATCACGTTTCAAAATGAAAAAACTACTTGTTTATACTAAACAAACTACTGGTTCAAAATGACTAGATTATTGGTTCAAACTAAATAAACTATTGGTTTAAAATGAATGAACTCTTGGTTCAAAATTGATATCATGCTACCTGATAAAATAAAAATCATGGTTGAAAATGAATAAATTATTGGTTCAAAATAACTAAACTATTGGTTCAAACTTAATAAACTACTGGTTCAAAATGAATAAATTACTAGTTCAAAATTCATAGACTACATGTGCAAAATCAGTATAGTATTTTATATATTACAATAGTAGTTCACAAAATACTGTCATATTTGATAAATTAACAGTATTAGTTCAAAACATTCACTTTATATGTTCAAAATGCATAAACTACTGATTTAAAAACAAAGATAGAGGCTCAAAATCGCTTAACAAAAGATATCTTAGTCACAGATTAGAAGATAGATGTTCAGAAATTAGAAAATAAATTGTCAAAGAACCTATACGCAAAACTACATCAACAATTTTAACGATTTTACTTTGACTTATTAAAACGTACTTTACTTATTTTTTTTAATTGTAAACGATGTCAAACGACATCGATTTAATAGAGCGTGTATAATACACAATTTAGGGAGCACTATGCTCCGTAAGTGCACAGCGCCTACAGAGAGCACAGTAAAATTTGTGCTTTGGGAATGAGGTAGGCATTGAAGTCAGAAAAGGTATGCAATGTTTGGATGTCATACGCCGCGTTGGCATTCACACGGAAATGCTTTGAGGCATGAGAATGTAGCAAAGCAGTAGGCGTTTCATGTCGAAAAGCAAGGCATCCTGAAAATTCCCGAGTAATTGCCCAACCAGATTACCTTTCCCCCTGCATCAGTTCTCTTCCATAGCCTCACTTGCCCACGAATTCTAATAAGCTTCCTCCATTGCCGTGAGGCACTCAAATTAAAATTTCTAACATCCAAAAGCTCTTTCCTTTGAGATAACAATGATCAAATTCTAGGAGCTTTGTTGGAAGCCCAAAGAAAGAGATAGAAAGGATGCGACACCTTGGGAAAAAAGGAAAAAAAAAAAAAAGAAGAAGAAGAAGAGAAAGACAAAGAATAAAACAATCAAAATTTGATTGGTCTTTGAGGATACAATACATCATCAATATTAAAGCTTCATATTTCACTTGTTGTTCAAAATCAAAACTTTCATTCTTTAATCTAAGGCTCATCAATCCGTTGATAATCTGATTGGAATTCTTGAAGGTTTGAACTCCTAGAGAACTTAAGCCACTGTCTATTCTCAATATACTTAAGACAAGGCTACAAAATAAGCCCAACAAACACAACAGGGAGGCTAATAAGCATAACTTTAAGAGAAGCAAGTGCCAATACCACAATGATCAAAAGTGTTCGAGGAATACACATCATGAAGGAACCAGTTGTGCCCAGAGGTATCTTGTAAGGCCTAAGTGCTGCAGGCTACTTCATCCTCTACTTGACAAAGACCATAAATTCCATGATCATCCCAAAATACTAAAGGAAGTTCTCCGTGTCGACAATCTCCTGGAAACTCAGCCATGACAGTAGAATCACTCCTGATGCAGAGAAGATGATCCTGATGAGCGGGGTGCCATAGCATGATCTCTTACCGAAGAACACGGGAAGCATCCCCAGTTCAGCCATTCCTAGAAGCTGAAACGAGTCACTGCTCATTTCGGCAATAAACATTCCCGTGTTTGACACCGCAGATACGCCTTGGATCTACACTCTTAACCACACGCCTTCGATAAGCTTAGCTATATCAGAAAATAGCCATCCATCCACGACTCTCGAGTAACTGAAATCACTCTAGTGCCAACAAGAAGAGAAACAAAATATGCCAACACAACTAGGATTACTGCATAAAAAAGGGCTTTAGGTAGTGTTCCACTAACGTCTTCAACTTCTCCTGCTAGAGTACTGATTGAGTCCCAATAGTTAAAATTCCAGAACAGAACATTTAAGTACAATCCCCAATCCATATCCTTTAAGTCCACAAGTAACCATCGCGAAGGCTTTATTTTAGGAACTACTAGCAACACCACAACTAAGAAAGGAAGCAGAGAAAACACCTTGAGCAATATCGCAATCCATCCCACAATAGTTAAACCTCTATAGTTCAAGTAAGTGAGTGTTATCGTCAAAGCCAAAACTGCGATCATCCGTGGAAGACCACCTGCTAATACTGGGATAGCAGACTTCATATGGTCCAAAAACAGAACAGGATATGAGGCGTTATCGATAAGCCCCCAGTAAGCCCCTAAAGCCAACGTAACCCAGTCCATATACCCTCCGTTCTCTGGAAATAATGTACCTATTTCTGCTGTTACCAAGGCCTCTAGTACGTTCCATATAAATGGAAATAGCAGAAAGCCGAGAAGAGCCAACAGAGGACCAGTTGCCCTGACACCGTCTTCTACGCCAAGCTCCCCCCTGGATACCTCATAGAATATCAAGAATACAAGCGGGGTAATCAAAACCTTGCTGAAGCTCTCCAATGTTGAAGAAACTCCATTCCCCCAAACTTGTATAATCAGTACCTTTTTCTTCTGGCATTTTTCAATACTCTGCTGCTAAGACTTTCTACTCCTGTGTGCAACTTCCATTCGTGATCATCATTACACATCACATATGCAATTTTGTTTCTATTGAAGATAAAAGACTAGAAAAAATTAGACGATAGATTATTTACATGCTCAACAACTACTGATCAGTTTATAATATATCTTATATTAACATAATCCAAATAATCCAAATCATTTTAGCAATTTAGCTTTTGGTTTCAATGTAGTAGTAAAAAATAAATGAATAATGAACTTGAAGAAACAGGAAAATCCTAAAATAAGGAATTGTAAGTAGTAAACACAAGGGTGGATAATGATTTCTCTGCGAGGACTAAATTATTTTTCAGTTTAAAAATTTCCGGAAAATACAAACATACATACATGTATTTTTGGGTTTTTTGCTAATGGGTCCCCTGTGTTATAATAAAATTACGTCGCTGGTTCTTGTTTTTCTAAAACTCTCCACTTATCCCCCTGTATTTTTTCGCAACTTGCAAACACACCCTAACTATCATTTTTATGTTAAATTATTAACAGATTTTATAAAATGTCTATTTTGCCATTATCATATTTTAATAAAAGTCCATTTTGTCCTCATTTTATTTTAAAAAGTATATAAAACAACTGCTGAAGAAGATGAATGATCGTCTTCATCATCGTCCTCCACTTGTGACCTTACAACTGCTGAAGAAGATGATGACTCTTACTTTGCTGGTTTTGTTTCTTCTACTTCCCCATCATCAGCAATAGCTTTCTTTTTGGGTTTTGAGCATAAGTAAACTAACTTCCTAGCTAAGATGACTTTTTCCTTTAACTTGCCAAGCTCATACTTGCACTCATCAACCATGGCTGCCATTTTACACAATTCGCTCTTTTTTTGCTTTTTTTTTTTTTGGGAAATTTTGGGTTTTGAGCATAAGTAAACTAGCTTCCTAACTAGGACAACTTTTTCCTTTAACCTGCCAAGCTCATCCCTACACACCTCAACCATGACTGCCATTTTACACAATTCCCTCTTTTTTTTTTTTTTTTGGGAAATTTTGGGTTTTGAGCATAAGTAAACTAGCTTCCTAGCTAGGATGACTTTTTCCTTTAACCTGCCAAGCTTATCCTTTGCACACCTCAACCATAGCAACCATTTTACACAATTCCCTCTTTTTTTGCTTTTTTTCTTTTTGGAAATGTGATTAATCAATTAAAAAAATAAATGCAGAGGGTATATGTGCAATTAATGGCCAAAAACAAAGCCCACTCTTATTTTTGGAACGTGTAGCATACTTTCCATTAAAATGGACGGAAATTTTGATGGAAGAGGTATTCATGCAAGTTGAGAAAAAATACAAAGGGATAAATAAGGAGTTTTGGAACACAAGGACCAACACCGTAGTTTCATTATAATACAGGGGGTCCGTTACCAAAAAACCCTATACTTTTAAAGGACGACCCTAATTCACTCTTTCATAGTTCCATTCTTAGGATAACTGGAACTATAACACTCCCACGAATAAATCTTTCGCTATATATGCATGTTGAATATCAATTTTAAATGCCACATTTTCTAAGAGCGCAAACATCAAGGGTATTGATAGATTGAACTTCAAAACATGTGTGAGTACATAAGTGCAATATCCTACGTGAACCATTTGAACTTTAAAAAAGACTAAAGGCCGATTACATGCAATTAGCGAGAATTGATCCTAGATTACTCACACACTAAAGGTGAAAGACATACACCACTAAGTCATTGGTAAGATCCTACGTGAACTTTGACCACCTCATTTCATACTAATTGGGTTTAAGACACATATTACATGTAACAACAACAATAAATTAATGAGATTATTATTTGATCTTCAAATATAATCCAGTAAACGAAATTACTTTCATCAAAATTTGCTAAAAAATAATAATTATTCATAATAAATCCCTCTGTAACATGTAATCACTCAGTAAAACCTGTCCATAGAAAATTGAGAATGAAAGTACCTTTGTTTTTGACTAAGCAGCAAGTTGCATGTGTTCCTCTTATAATGAAGCTTGGACAAGAAAAAAATTCAAAATGAAGTAGAAGATCAGAGAAGAAGTGAGGCCATTGAAAGTGACATTTTGCTTGCTCTAGCTAATTGAAGGTTCCATATATCATATCAATTGCTTGAATTTGTCTTTTTTCTTTTTCCCAACAGTGGACGTCATCAAACCAAGACTAGAAATCTTTGGCGAGCATGCTCAAGAATCATTACTTGTACATTGGAGTTGCGTCCTTTCTACTCCTTTCGTGCAAGGAAAATGTCCTCTCAATGCTTTTTGAAAAATACAAAGATAATTTAATGATCATAAATTATTACATAAGGAGCTATTTATTATAAAAGGTATTATGTTAATCTTTATTATTTTAAAAATAATTTATTTAGAGTATTAATTTAATTCCTATTATTTTAAAAATGATCCATTGATTCTTAGAATTTATAAAATGTGTTAATTTCATGAATTGTTTGTGTTAGTTATATGGTTATGTTTGAATACTGAAATACAAATCAAGATGATTCGTTTTAATTATAAGTATTAGGGACTAGATAAGTAATTTTTGAACTATAGAGATGAGAATTAAATGAAATAGTTTTAAAATAATAAAAATTAGAATGATATTTTTAATACAATTGAGAACCAATTAGAAATTCTGGATTTATTATAATTTTAAATATAAATGAATTACTTTTAAAATAATAAAAATTAGAATGATAGTTTTTATACAATTGAGAACCAATTAGAAATTCTGGATTTATTATAATTTTAAATATTATTGAAAATATTATAACAATATGAATACATAATTGTTTTTTTTAAGTCAAAATAATGGCGTGTGTGATTCTGCCTGCAGCCTCAGAATCGGAGGTGCAGACACGTGGGTGACAAATTGGAAGACACCTTAACACTACATTAGGGACAAGTGTTTCATTAGGCACGTCATGAACCGAAATTTGGGCGGTGCTGTACTTTGAGTCAAGTTTCGCATTGGGATTCAGCAGAGGGAAAAAAAAAAAAAAAGTTAGTTTTGCAAAAACAAAAAAATGTGCATAGGGTTTTTTTTAGAAAAGGGAAGAGATTTTTTCTCGCATTTTATTAATAAAAAAATGTTCAAAGGAGAAGGGATATATTCCTTATCTCATTTTTACTCCTAAGATGCATAATTGACAAGCCAGTTTTAGTTACAAAAATAATAATTTATGAAAATTGACATAAATATAAAAAAATAAATAATGTGGTACTATGCAAGAAACGTAACATTTAAGATTGAGAAGAGCTAACTAGCACATATGATACCCATAGGAGCCTGTGAGGTGCATAGGATATTTGATTATAAATAAAATTGAATTCTAAAAGACTTAAAATAGAGTTTTCGAAAAACATCAATTATACCAACCATAAGGCCCAACGCAAAGTCCAAATTGGGTTATGAGGGCTAGAATCAGACATTCCACTTTCCAGTACAAATTTAGGATTGGTTTTAATTAATTTTCTTAGAAATGTTTTTTCAATAATTTTCGAAGAGAATACTTTGGGGAAATTAAATCTCTAATTTTCGAAAGGAATTAGGTTTAATCAAACTAAAAAGTAGCTTGTATGGAGAATCCGACTCGCCTGCGTTATATGAGTTTGAACACGACTCTAAAGAAAGGTTCAAGCACACCAATCTTCAATTTCCTGGGAAACATTTTGGTCTGTTCAAGGTTTTTTTTTTTTTTTTTTTTTTGGTATGTTCTGTTCAAGTTGACAGAAATAAATTTTACATGTAAAGCTTGATAAATTTCACATACATAAAAACATACTCAATTTTAATCCAATACAAATAACACAATCAGCCATGAGATAAGTACTAATATAGACTTAGATTAGGCTTTGAAAAACAGCATACTATTATTTTACAATCATTAATTAAATTGAAACCTAATCATATTGTATTTTTTTTAACTATCGTATTTTCTTTTTATTGGTTTATTTGTGTTGTGCTTGCTTTTCAACCTCTTTATTTTCTCATGCTACTTTAACCCTAACAAATTATGACCACATTAAATTTATTTAATATTATAATAATTCGGTTTGTATGAATTGATTTTGTTAGAAATATTTTTTTCGAGTTAAAATTTTTGACTTTTGAAAAAAATTGAACTTGAGGTTCTTTTTTCTCTTTTATTTCAGAGTTTTAATTTTTTTTAAAAGTCAATCAGATATTTATTGCAAAAAGTATGTGTTTTATTTTGTGAACCTTTTTTATTCAGAGATTGGGATTTAAATTGATCTACGTTAATAGTCTCAATATTAAGTTTCTACACGAGATATGATGATTCCTACTTCAATAATATTCAAGATTGAGGATGAAGAACACTTATTTTTTGGATGCTCATTCACGGTAGAATCTGGAAACATGGGTGGATTATACGAGGAATGGTTCACTGCCATTTCGAGAACAAATTCTCTGCAAAGTCTTGTTGCTCACAACTTCCTGGCTGCTTTTATTTTTCATGTGCGGAAAGAAATCAAAGGATCTACAATGACTCTGTCTTTTCACAAGAATAAATCTTTAACAATATTCTTTATATGTTTAAGAAATTCAAGAAATCTCTTTTGAATTTGGCTATTATGGGGTTGGAACGTCTAGAAAAATCAATAAAGTAAAGGGGTATCCCCTTTTTATATATCTGGTGATTTAATGAAAATTACACCTGCCCAGCGAAAAAAAAGTTTGTAATAATTCACCGTCTTCTAGAGAAAATGAAGTCTATAGGGAGGTTCAAACCAACAATTTACCTGAGAATGGATGTTACATAATGACTATTTTGTTGTTGGTCACGATAATGGTTGTTTTAGAACCATTAAACACTAATATAAGTTGAATTTCATAACACGAACATCAATCACTGAAGCACTTGATGTCGATGTCCCGAACAATGCTTATCATTTGTCTTTTATAGACATAGCAGCTGTGACTGAGGAGAGTATCAGACTTTCTTTATTGGTTATTGTAAGAATATGAATATGGGTGAGCGCTCATGATTGGGTTGATCCGGCCCAAATAAAATATGAATAAAGTATAGCAGTTACTAAGAAAATTGACTCTAACAATTATCTTAATTAAAATAAAATTGCTCCTCAGCACTTAAAAATAAAATAAAATAAAAACGTACGCATAAAAACTAGATGCTTTGCAAAAAAAGAATTCCACGTCTATATATTTTTCCTTGTGCGTTCTTCAAAATATAATCTTAGGAAGAAAAATTCTCCTCTCTAATATTTTAGAACCTAGGTATTTAGTGTTGTAAAAACAACGATTTTCTTCTTGTAAGTTGATCAACGACCGCTGGCAATAATTCTAATTTCTTTCGCTATGAGAGGTTAGTTCTCTAGTTTTGTTTTCAGTTATCATGCAGTTTCTATATTGAATCGTTGATTAAATTGAAAGCTAATCATACTGCAATTTTTTATAACTTTCTAAAATTGAATAATTGATTAAATTGAAAGCTAATCATACTGCATTTTTTCACTATCATATATTTTCTTTTTATTGGTTCGTTTATGTTGTGCTTGCTTTTTCTACCTCCTTGTTATCTCTTGGCACTTAATTAATAAAATCCCAAATAATTATGATCACATTAAAATTCATTTAAAATTATTATATTTGGGTTCGTATGAATTGATTTCTTTCTTTTTGTAAGCTCCCAAGCACTTTTAAAAGTAAAGTTTCTATTTCTATTTGGTTTTCCACCAAATGCAGTCAGGTGCAGTTGAAGGGGGTGAAACCAAGACGTATTTGGTTCAAAGTGTATCTTTGCAAGTATATGTGCACCAAAAGATTTTAACATTGATGCTTTGTTGATATCTTGACTTCTTCCAATGCCAATTCACCTCCAGAAAAAAGTAAGCAAATATATTTCCATGCAATCTTCAGCCCGGTGTCCCACCAAAGGAAGGCTTTTAACTTAGACTCAATGAAATCTATAGTCCCTTTTGGTAGAAGAATATGGCCTATTTGAATTGGTTTTTTTTAAAGAAAAAATACTTTTTTTTTTTGAAAAAGTTATATTAAATTTACAATAACTGTTTAATTTGGCTTCTAAAAAAGCTGAAACTCGGAAAAAGCTCAAATACAGCTTTTTTTATAAGTCAGAATTTTCAACTTCTAAAAAAAAATCGTTTTTCAGAAGTTATTAAAAAAAATGCTTTTAAAAAAAACCAATTCAAACGGGCTCTATGAGCACTTGGTTCATGGAATCATACAAGATTCCTAAGAAATTGAATTTAGGAACGTGATATTCCTATATTTGGTTCGACAGTAAAAATTTATTTTTAAAAATGTTGTATTACCGAGAATGTAATATTTTTATGATTTTTTCAATTTTTCATTCTTATCTATGGGGTGGGAATTCAATTTTTATGAGGTATGGGAATGTCGAAGATAAATTAAAAAGACTAAACAGCCCTTCATCCATGTCCCTTCAATCCAATCAAAAAAATAAAAACCCTTCTCCGCTTCATCATCTCACCGGCACCACCACTAAAAAGGTTAGATATTTTCTTTCCCTTTTTATATAATATTATATTTGTATATAGACAATATAAAATAATATATTGTACCTAAAAGGAGAGAAAGAAGAGTTTTTTATATTATACAACTTGCAAGCACCACTCTTGGCATCTTAACGTGACATATACATATAGTGTTTATATATATATATATATATATATATATATATGTATATATATATTGCTGTCTATGGGCAATTGCCAGCTGGCTAGCTTTTCTTTTCCTTCTTTTTCTTTTTTTTTTTTGGCATCTTCTGTGGTTTATAATATTTCATTTTTATGCCAAAAAATTATATTTGGTATGTAGAAATTTTTAATTTGCAAATTATGTTGCTTATTCTACTCATATAAATTAGTTGGGAACTTATACCATGCACCCGAATTATGTTGTTTATTATACTCATATAAATTAGTTAGAAAATTATATCATGCACCTGTAGGTGCACAGTACAATGTGCACCTGCGATTACAAATGTACTGAACAAACAACTTAAAGATAGTCTGTGAATTTTATTGAACAAACAGCTTATGAATACTAAATAAATAGTTTTTTTATTCTGAACAAAAATCTGTGACTGTTTTTGTGTATATATATTTGTCAATTTTACACTTGTCAACAGATATTGTAATGATTTGTAGATTTTACTGAACAAACATCTTATGAATACTGAATAAATAATCTTTTTATTCTGAATAAACAAATATGACTATTTTTATGTATAAATGTTTCTGTGGATTTTACTGAATAAACAACTTATGAATACTAAACAAACATCTGTAACTGTTTTTATGTATAGATGTTTTTGTGGATTTTACTGGACAAATAGCTTATAAATACTGAACAAATAGTCTGGTAGACCATGCTACATGTTCATGCAGATACATGATATAATTTGTGAAATTAGTTGTATATATATTTTGGTGTATTGGGAAAAGTATATGAAGTTTACTGTGACTTGTGGTGGGTTTTTTTTTTTTTTAAGAGTAAAATGCATATTACCCCTTTGTGTTCTATAAACGTTGCATGAAACCCCCTGTAATTTCAAAATTAGTTAATAACCCTATGTGCTCCCCAAAATGTTGCATACTCGCCCCAAAACTTAACTCTGTTAGATATCTTTAATTTAATGGCTCAAAAGATAGAAATACCCCTTACCCCTTCTATTACGCAAAGCAAAAAAAGCTTAAGAGTTAGAGAGAAAAACCCTCATGTAGAGTGAGAAAATCATCCAAAACATAAGAATCCCTTTGCTGATTGAAAAAAAAAAAAAAAAAAGCTATTTTTGTGTGAACCAAAGCAAAAGCACAAAGATGTTTACAATTAATGTTGCTATCTCACTCATTTTTTGAGTTAGTCAACTCCAAGTCTCAACGTAAAACGATTTTCAAGCCCTAATTGACAAAAGGGGAAATGCGCACCACTTTTGAAAACATAAGGGGAAATATGCACCACGTTTGAAAACATAGGAGGAAATATGCATTGCTTTAAAAAGCAGAGTAACTAAATTGCATCATTTTCATAATAAAATCAGAGGGGTGTATTTGCATTATTTCCATAATCAGAGGAGCTAAATTGCATCACTTTAACACCAAGCATGAACATGCTTTTCTATTACTTTGAAATAAAGCTTATAACACAAAATAAACAATTAATTCTAGCTCCTCACTTCACGATCATTACAACAACTCCAATTAAAAAATTAAAGAAAATGAAAAAATAGGTATCTCTTCACCATTTCCACCTCTTTCTTCAAAGTTTCAGCTTCATCAGTAAACCTTTGAAGTTGCAACCAAAGCTTTCTGTCTATGGTGTAGACACAATACGAGTTTCAACGCAACCTTTTTTAGCGACAACATTTGTTTGCATAATGTATGTCCAGATAGATTGTTGGAGAAATTTCGACAATGATGCAAAGCTTTTTTTTTAAGGTGTAACACTTTTTTAGCTACTAGATAATGATACAATTCCCCCCCCCCCCCTTTTGCTGCTGTATAATGATGCAGAGTTATAGGGTTTATAATAACATGTACAAAGAAGCATTTTAGACCATTCCTTTGGATTATTTTCATCATTGACATACTTAAAGGGTGTTTAGATTGGCTTATAAAAAAGCTACTTAAAGCACTTATAGCTTTAAGTGATTTTTTTTTATTGTCAACTTTAAATAGTTACGTGTTTGAATAAAAGTTGTAGTTATAAAAATAAGTATTTACATATTTGATTAAAGTGGGTTGAAAAGTAAGTTATATAGTTAAAATAACTATTAAGGACATTAAAATAGAATTTAAAAAGGTAAGTATAAGATAAAAGAGTGAAGATATTTTAGTAATAAAAATAAAAAGGTAAGGATAAGATAGTAAATGATTTGGTCAAACTGGCTTTTTTTTCAACATGCTTAAAGCCATAAAAAGCAAATGCTGGGGTTGGAGAGCTTTTTATTTTCTATTTAAAGTCACTTAAAAAAAGCACATTTTTAATCAAAACAAATACTTTTATTGGCTTAAATTAGGCTTTAAGCAGGTTTGATCAGAAAAAAAGGCAAACCAAACACCCTCTTAGTTGTACTACGAGCATATTACATTCATGCACAGTTAACTTTAGTAGCTAGACTGGCAGTAGGGGTAACACGCAACGTTTTGGATAACACAGGGCTTATTAGCGAGTTTTAAAATCACATGGGATTTTATGCGACTTTTGTATAACACATAGGGGTAGTACTTATTTTACTCTTTTTTTTTTTTAATTGAAGTTCTTATATGTTTCTTGTGATTCTTTTGTCTATTTAATCATGGATATTTTTGAAAATTAGCCCAAGCTTCCCTGAAGTGTTAACTTTAAACCAAACATTACAAATTGAATGCCCCAAAATTTTATCAGGAATATTATTAACATACCAAAAAATTTTTATAACATTTTTGAGAATCATATTCCTAAGACTATGGAAATCATATTCTTAGGACTGAATATGATTCCCGAGAATGTTATTCTTGGAAATGAATTTTCATTCTGGGAATGTGCGAATAAGAGTGTGGTGAGAGTAATCTACAAGGA
Organism: Cordia subcordata; assembly: GCA_028554755.1. NCBI lineage: Eukaryota > Viridiplantae > Streptophyta > Magnoliopsida > Boraginales > Cordiaceae > Cordia > Cordia subcordata. Next base: position 9,456,023 of record JAPTOF010000006.1, on the reverse strand, counting down.
TGTGTGTAAGAAAGATTGTCTAAGAGTATATTTTATGAGAACGTGTGTGAGAGAGATTGTAGTGTATGTGTTTGTTCATTAGAAACATTATTTGGAAAACAGTAAATACATCTTTTCAAGGGTTTTCTAGAAAATAATTTTTAATTTTTAAAAAATATAAACAAAAATAATCTAACAAAATGAATTTGCTATAATAATTTTCATCTTCTACGAAAATGAAAATAAAAAATGGACAAACCAAAAACATCTTCTTAACTTCTCATTTGTGTTCAAAATTATACAATTGGTTAGACCAAAAGTTTAAGATGTAAAACCAAATATGTTTCTTTTTTTTTTTTTAAATGGAGTTTTAGACTTTAACAAGTCAGTTTGATTTTTCTAAAATTCAGAAAACTAAAGTTAAAAATGTTTTCGGGAAACAAAAACAAATGCAGCTTTCACATTAAAAAAGAAAAAGAAAATTAAATGCAGCTTTAATTTCGGTAAATATCTTGCTCCTATTAAAAACATCACATCATCATTTCTTACTTCTCACGCACACCCCTACTACTTCTTCACCACTCTCCCCTGCCCTCCAATCTCTATATCTCTATATATACGCACACAAAATCACATTCCATATATATACACATATATATAATACACACAATCACACACTCATTCACACACAGACAAATCCAAGCTCACAAAAATGGAGCAATTCAAAGGTCAGTCCCGATTGCCGAAATTCGCCGTCCCTAAACGCTACGATCTCCGTCTCAAACCCGACCTCTCCGCCTGCAAATTCACCGGCGCCGTCGACATCCACCTCGACGTCGTCGCCGACACCAAATTCCTCGTCGTCAATGCCGCCGAGCTCGCCGTTGACTCCAAATCCGTCGTCTTCAAATCGGACAACAACAGCAAGGTACTTCTGAATCTCTCCCTCCGTAAGACGCTGTCGTTTTCAGGATTGTTTTTTTTTTTTATTCTTTTCATTGTTTTTGAATGAAAAAGTATTGATTTTCTTTATATGAAGGTTTTGGAGGCGGTGGCGGTGGTGCTGGTGGAGGAGGATGAGATAATGGTGGCGGAGTTTGGAGAGAGTTTGCCGATTGGTGTTGGGGTTTTGAGTATTGCTTTTCAAGGAACCCTAAATGATCGCATGAAAGGCTTCTACAGAAGGTACTTCATTCTATTTAACAAATATTGATATATATGCTAGGCATGTATAAATGTATATTGAAATTGAATATAGATATAAAATGGTTGGTTCATATTTTGATGTCTGTATTATGCAAAATTCTAGTAATTTATTAATGAGCTTTTAGATCACAATATTTTTATCTCCTAAAGTTTAGTTTTTTTATTTTATTTAATTTCTATCTCTTCTTTTAGTATGCCAATGAAGTAAAGGTGATAAATAGCTCACAATAATAGGGTCACGTACAGCATTTCTCTTTATTTATTTATGTGTGAGTGTTTAAACATGTTTACAAGTCTTTGCTGTCTCAATCTACAATTTCTGATACACACACACATCCTTTACGTTATCTATACATGCACAAATGGGCTAAATATTACGTGGTTATGTGTGTGTAGTTTTTGTACCCTCACTTTAAAGTCTTTGTTATTTGCTTGATGTCTTTATTAGTTATTTATTTATTTTTTTTACATTTTTTTCTTGAAACTTATTAAAGCTTTGAATTTTGCAGTTAATTATTGGTGGTAAATTCTTGGAACTATTTTCTGTTTCGAGGTTTTATGGCTTTTCCTGATTGCTTTCTATGTGGGGTAGTATATCATATGGCCTCCAAGAATTCAGTAGTTCTGTGTGATATCTTAAATAATTAAGTTTTCTGCGTGCTATTTTTGGTTCCTCTTTCCTTTGATCTATCTGTGAAACTTATTAAAGTTGTAACCTTTTACTGTTAATTAGAGGTTTGTATAACTCGTGCCTTTGCTTATGTTTTTGTTAGTGTTTGCAATGTCTTTTTTGGTTAGTTTCTGTTCAGGCTTTATTATACACTATGATTTCCGAGCATTTAGTAATTCCATGTGATTGCTGTTATAACTGAAAAATGAATACGTGGCAAAGGTGGTTTTTCTTTTGCAGGGTGTTATTTTAACCAGATTAATTTTTTAAATCCGGGTACTTTGGAACTTCACATAGAAATATAGAGAGTCTTTTCCTGATCTATGTCATTTCTAAAGGAGCTAGGAGAGAGTTCTTACCAGGTTTAATAGTTAAAGACAAAATGTTTGCTATACATGCTGCCAATCAACACTGTACGTTACAGATATTAAATGAATTAATTGAATAAGCTTCAACAGTATAGAAAGATTTAAAAGCTACTAGATCAATAGCTTTACTTCTGTTTTTGTAGCTATACTCTCTTCTTGTTTACATTTAATGTTCTGTAGCTATCTTATTAATTGTCGCTTTTCTTCAGTGTTTATGAACATAATGGAGAAAAGAAAAATATGGCTGTGACACAATTTGAACCAGCCGATGCCAGGCGGTGCTTTCCATGTTGGGATGAACCAGCTTGCAAGGTGTCCCCCTCTCTCTGTCTATGTCTCTGTGTGCATATCTTTATGTGCCTACATGCCTATGTATTCTGCTCTATTTGCATGCCTCGCTTTGTTCATGCGTACATGAGTTTGTTGGCTGAAATCATTTTTCCTTTTAAAACATAGTAGTAGTGTCCAATGAAGTTGAGTTTCCTCTTAATGTGCTAGTAGTGTTCAAACTAATGGGAGGTTGAAAGTTGGCCCTAAACATTGAAATATTTATCACGTTCTATATGAGCAGTAATTCAAATATTTGGAATTCCCAATCCATGTTTTTAGTGTAAGAACATGCTCATTGGATTTTTCAACCTGCTTTCCTTTGTTTTACCTCAAGGTTCTGCACTCTACTGCAACTACTTATATCATTCTGCCTTATAATATGATGCTGTTGTTATCCACTTAGTTGCATGCCATTGCAGTTTGCCTATTAGAGATTGATTTCTGATCCCTTTTCCTCGGTCTCATATGTCTATACTGCCTAGGCTACATTCAAGATCACATTGGAAGTGCCATCAGAACTTGTAGCACTTTCCAACATGCCAGTTATTGATGAGAAGTTGAATGGAGATCTTAAAACAGTATATTATCAGGAATCGCCAATCATGTCAACATATCTCGTAGCAGTTGTAGTTGGCTTGTTTGATTATGTTGAAGGCCACACATCTGATGGTACACTCTATATACCTTCTTATCTACTTTTGGTCTTCTCAGACTTCCATTCTGTTCTTCTAAGATATACTCCCACATCATGTAGGAATCCCTGTTCGCGTATACTGCCAAGTTGGCAAGTCAAATCAAGGAAAGTTTGCTTTGGATGTTGCTGTTAAAACGCTTCCTTTGTTCAAGGAGTATGTCTCTTACAGCAAAATTTTCATTGCGGCCACCACTGTTCTTGTTGTGAGAGCAAATAGTTGTCTTACTAAGGAGATGATGATAATGCATCTGTTACCTGTGAAAACATGTCTTTTGCTTAATTAACGATGTTTGATATATTTGGCTCTGATTTGGCTATGGAAACTTCTAGGTACTTTGCAATGCCGTATTCACTGCCCAAATTGGACATGGTTGCAATTCCTGATTTTGCTGCTGGAGCAATGGAAAACTATGGTCTGGTTACATATCGTGAAACAGCTTTGCTATACGATGAAAAGCACTCTGCTGCAGCCAACAAACAGAGGGTAATTTTAACATGCTTTGTATTAGTTCATTGTTTTTCAAACTACATATGCTAATTCAATTACATTTTTGGTCACCTTAGCTTGTATATTATTCAATAATAACTATGCTCGTCTTTTCTTCAGGTTGCAACTGTAGTAGCCCATGAACTTGCACATCAATGGTTTGGCAATCTTGTGACTATGGAATGGTGGACGCATCTATGGTTGAATGAAGGATTCGCAACATGGGTATTTGATATTATTTTCGATTTTTGACGCATATGCTTGTCCATTGCCGAGTGCTGGAAAACCATTTTATAAGTTCTTCTTTCTTTATGGGTTTCCAGGTGAGCTATTTAGCTACTGATAGCTTATTTCCAGAGTGGAAAATTTGGACTCAGTTTCTTGATGAAAGTACAGAGGGCCTCCGTCTAGATGGGCTTGCTGAATCTCACCCAATTGAGGTAAATAAACATCACATGGTGTTTATTATACTTTCTCTAATATAACCATTGACTTTGGTGCTCATTTATTTCTCTCTATGCTTATCAATCATCTTATCTCAGAACTTCATTGAAGTCTTGCTTTATTTCCAGGTTGACATAAATCATGCTGGCGAAATTGATGAAATTTTTGATGCAATAAGTTATAGAAAGGGTGCATCTGTCATTCGGATGTTACAGAGCTATCTTGGTGCAGAGTGTTTCCAGGTTAGATCAACTTCTACCAATACCATCTCTTCGTGTTTCTCATGGTCCTCATCTATTTTGCAGTGAGAAGCCTCTTTGTTAGGCTAGTCATTATGCACACCTGATGCGCTTGCACGTTATTACTTTTTATGTGAAAAGGGATGTCAATAGTAGTTCTAGGGCTACATCTGTGTTTTGCTGATACTGTGCTGCTTTTCCAGTCAACTTGCTCATGCCTAGGCATACTCGTACTTGAAGATGTAGGGGTTAAGATGAGTGACTGTACAAAGACTGTCTTGAGAGCTCATGCTTTTAGTAGCATAGAGTAGAACTCCTTATTACTGCTTGCATTGTCAGCAATGGGCTCTTCATGGGACAGTTCAGAAAGGAAAGAGGAGCTCTTCATGGGACTGTTCAGAAAGGAAAGAGGAGTGTAACTTGTACATGATGACATAATAACAGGTTCGCTTGTTCCAGAGTGCCCATTAGAGATGAATGCATACACATCTTAAGTAGAATATGTACATGACTTATATTTGCCATTGAAGCTAAATTAACAAATATTTTGCTCATATGATACCACCATGACTACCATGGCTTATGATGAGACTTTAGAGAGTGACAGAAGTAAGTTTGTGGTTGATATACTATAAGTTAGAATGTATTAGTTACTTGATGAATGGGAACAGGCTAAATAAAGAATGTCAGCAGTGCTGCTTGTTAGTGATACTTGTTAAATTTTTTCATTCTGTATTTACCCACTATTCGCGTATTAGTTTATCATTATTATACTTTTAGCTGTAGCTTATGTGATGATTGACACACTTCTTATTGTGGCTTCTGGCAACTAGAAAGCACTAGCTTCATACATAAAAAGATATGCTTGCTCAAATGCGAAGACAGAAGATCTGTGGTCTGTCCTTCAGGAGGAATCTGGTGAACCTGTGAACAAACTAATGAATTCCTGGACAAAGCAAAAAGGTTATCCAGTTGTCTCAGTCCAACTCAAAGACCAAAGATTAGAATTTGAGCAGGTGTTGTTATGGTTAATATCTTTCTTTGCATTTGTCTCCTCAGAATTGGAGTCTTATGGTTTTCCTTCGACCATGATATTAGTATTTTCTAAGATAATTAATTGATTTCATAAAACAGTCACACTTTCTATTGAGTGGTTCTCCTGGTGATGGACAATGGATTGTTCCCATAACACTTTGCTGTGGCTCTTACAATGCTCGTAAAAGTTTCTTGCTGCAATCAAAGTCTGAAGCTGTTGACATAAAGGAACTGTTGGGCACCTCAGATTCAAAAGGTGGTTCTTGGATTAAAATCAATGTGGATCAGGCAGGTTTCTATAGGGTGAAATATGACGAGGAGCTCTCTGCTAGGCTTAGATCTGCCATAGAAAGCAAGTGCCTATCAACAATGGATAGATATGGTAATCTTGTAGCTCCAATTCGACTTTATGTTAGTTAACATTAACAAGAAATTTAATACGACCTCTTGCTTATATTTGTCAGGCATTTTGGATAACTCGTTTGCCTTATCCATGGCATGTCAGCAGTCTTTGACATCTTTGCTTGCCTTGATGTCTGCCTTTGGAGAGGAGCTTGAGTACACTGTGCTTTCTAATCTAATTAGTGTATGACCAAAACCTTGTATGGAGCTGTTTTCTATAGAAATGCTTCCAAGTCCTAATTGACTGTTTTGTTGACTATCTGCAGATAAGCTTCAAAGTTGCAAGAATTGCAGCTGATCCTGTTCCTGAATTACTGGATGGCATAAAATTATTTTTCATTAACCTTTTCCATAGTTCTGCCAAGTATGTTCACACAAAACCACCTCCACTGTACTTGTCGAAATACACTATCCAGCTTTTCTGGGTGGTTTCTGTTTTGCGTTTATGCTGGCTTTTTGATGAACATTTATGGAACTGTATTCTGTCAAAACATAATATCAGTTGTATATAATGTGGTCTATTAAATTTCTAGCATATTGATTGAAAAACTTTAAGAATCTAACTTCAGGGGTGAATTTCAGAGTCATGTGGCTATACTTCATGAATTGAACATTGCAGTATTGGTTCTTTTGAATCCATGCAGTCACTCTACAGATTTTTTCTGATACTTTTACATGGGAAAAAAGAGAACTGCTGAGAGTGAGTGAAACAGATTTAGTTGGTATTATCTGCTTCTAGTTAGTTTTTCAACATCAGTAGGATAGCACACATAGAGTGAAGCTTTAATTTGATTTGCATGTTTCATTATATTTCATACTCAATAATAATAAATTATTGCTAAATTGTAGATATTATTATCAAGATACACATTATCTTACATGTCCTAAATTTTGTTTATTATATAATTTAGTATCTGCTTTGATTACTACTAAATTTCTTTGCAGGAGATTAGGTTGGGATCCCAAACAAGGGGAAAGCCATTTAGATGCCATGTTGAGAGGGGAACTCTTGACTGCATTGGCTACATTTGGAGATGAGGCAACGATAAATGAAGCAAACAGACGCTTCCAAATATTCTTGGATGACAGAAATACCCCAGTTGCCCCTCCAGACTTGAGAAGGGTCGAACTTGGCTTTTCTTTGTTTAGCCACTTTTTCCTTTTTCTAGAATTGCGTAATAATTTTCTTATTTTTTCTTCTTTTTCCTACCACAGGCAATATATGTGGCTGTTATGCAGAATGTAAGTAAATCAAATAGATCTGGATATGATTCTCTTTTAAGAGTTTACAGGGAGACTGATCTCAGCCAGGAGAAGACACGAATATTAGGTGACTATGTCCATTGATTTGTGCTATAATTTTTGAAATTTTTTAGTTAATTCATAATATAATCGCAACCTCCAACTTTGATAGGTTCACTAGCATCTTGTCGGGATCCTGAAATTATCCTTGAATTTCTGAACTTCTTATTATCTTCTGAGGTAATTGTTGTTCAAGAGTTGGAATTTTGTAGTAATTAATATCTTTTCCTTTCTTGAAGGAGGTATTGGAGCTAAAGATTTTGTGTTTTTTCATCTCTCTGTGTCCCTTGCTATATTTAGGTGCGGAGTCAAGATGTTGTCTTTGGACTTGCTGTTACTAGAGAAGGACTTGAAATTGCATGGCAGTGGTTGAAAGTAAGTTCATGTAGCCGGCCATTTGTGAATGAACATCGCAGTGCATTATTTTCTAATACATGACAAACTTGTATATTACTTGCTAGAAAGTTGCAAAAACTTAACACAACTGTCTTACAGTTACAGTTATAGACAATAGGGTGTACTGCATTTGGTAGCATCCCTGACTAAAGATTTACAGGTCTCAAGTTTGAGTCATCAGTGGGGGTGAGTAGAGAACCAATATCGTTCCTCTTTGAAAAAAAAAAAAAAGAAAAAGAAAAAAGAAAACTGTGTTGATGTCAAGATGTCACCTGCAAATCTCCCAAATTTGAACTTACAAAAGTAATTTGATGTTAAACTTATTAGTTGTGTTGTCCTATTCATAGTTCAGCATGTCACTGTATGTAAAAGTACAAGTGTATTGCCACAAAGGGCTTTATGCGGTTGTCAAATTAGTAGAGCTCCTGGAATTATAGATTAATCATGTTAGAGATTTTTATGTAGCATAGAGATGGAAAGGCTCCCATACACCATTGGAGGGGTATTTCAACTGTTGTCTGCTTTCCTATTATGTATTAACTGCATCCTTGCCTTGTTTTATTTGATTGTTTATCGAGCAAGGATGGGACATAACTGTAAGATCATAAATGCGCACCTTTGTTATGGAGTCAACCCTTTTACATTGCTCAATATTGTCCTAATCTTCTTTGGTTAATGTATTTCTTAGAGGGAAATTGATTATGCTTTCACTTGGCGATTTCTTTTTCTTACTTTCAATGAATTGTTTGGATATAGGACAACTGGGATCAGATCTCCAAAACTTACGGTGCTGGGTTTCTAATAACGCGCTTCATCAGTGCTGTTGTCTCACCGGTTGGTTACCTCTCTTTCGCTCTCTCTCAATCTCACTCATGAGCAAGTGGACACGGGCACCAATTATACAGCATTTAACCTATGTGCTTTTCTTCTCTGTCCTTAGTTCTCGTCGGCTGAGAAGGCAAGAGAAGTGGAGGAGTTTTTCACAAGCCGGATGAAGCCTTATATTGCCAGGACCTTGAAGCAGAGCATCGAGAGGGTTCACATCAATACGAAGTGGGTTAACGGCATTAAGGATGAGAAATCTCTCCCTTACACCGTGAAGGAGCTAGCAAACAGAAAATATTAGTAGGCGCTTTGCTTCACTCCTCGGTGTTTTCTTTCAAGACACTACTCACAGCATAGTTCATTACCTCTTCTCTCTATTCTCTTTTTTGGTTCTTTCCCGTTTCGGCGTGTTCAAAAGCTACATTATCAGTTCACTAATAAAAGAACATTAGGATTGACTAAGTTATATGGATGTAAGAGAATCTACTTTTCCTTTTTCTTCATTTTGGTGCTACAGTAAGAGGTGAACATTTTCTTCCTTGTTCCTCCCCTTTTATTGTGTCGTTATGTTGTGAGGGGGATTTGGACTATTGATCGTCTTTTTTATTGTTGTTAGATGGAACAATTAAAAATCTGGACTTCCATAGATCCTCGTAATGTTATTGTGTTACGAGATTAATGTAAGCGGTATCTAAGACACTTTACACGTATTAGTGTCTGTTTGGATTGGGTTTTTAAACAAAAAATATTCTTTTCGGGTTTAAAAAACCACTTATTTAAAAGAAAAGAGTAGACATGTCCGCTTGCCCTATAAATAATATCATGCATCTCCAATGTCATCCTTGTTGCTGCTGTGCCTGAACCATTTGGATATATATATATCTTCTCATAGCATATAATATCAAGGGAGATTCGATCAATAGATAATACAACTAATCACATAAGTAGGATATTTATGCTCTGTTTGTTATAATTTTGTTTTAAGATGCTCATCCTATTAAAATGAGAGTACATCTTATAAGATTTAAAAAATCTTATCATGTATCTTATGAAAATTTAAAACAAAACCATACTCTTTATCTTATAAGAAATAAGTAATCCTTCCTATCTTATTTTTTACAACTATAAAATACATAGTACATATGATAAAATATCTTAAATCTTATAAAATATCTCTAAATTTCAATAGAATAAACATCTTAAAAAAAGATCATTCCAAACACACTATTACCACCATATTATTATTTGCCATTAGCATCACTATTACCAACATCTTCCAAAAGCATCATAATAAAAGTTACCAAGAGTGGCCATCACGTCTCATTTCTAAATCTGCTAATTCATTAACGAGGCAATAATCTCCAAAAATTGGCCAAAGTGAATTTACATCACATAAACAATTAACTCGGAGATATCGATATTTTGTTACAATTAATTACGCTGTCCCTGCTGCTAAAAACCATTAAAAGTCGGAAGAAGCTCCTGTTCCTACTTCAGGTAGCTGACATAACACCGCGTAGAAGGATCCCGTCATTTTACTGATTCGTAATAAATAACGAGCTAACATGACAAGCTCGGATGACTTAATAGTTGATAAATACTGTACGTAAATTGCTAATATAATATAGCCATAATCCCATATGAAAAAAAGGAAAAGCCATATCGAATCGCGTGACATTTATGTCGTCCGCTGGCTATGGACGCACTACGTCTGAGTCTTGCTCTTGAACTTCCGTTGAGCCTTTAGGTCCACCACAATTACAGTAACGTTGTCCTTGCTGCCCTTCTGAAGTGCACGGTTCGAAAGGTACTCTGCTGCGGCTTGGGCAGCAGGATCGATTCCTTCACCCCTTTCCGAGGATAGTGTGACGCCATTCTTTTTATGCCAGATGAGTATCTGTTTGCGAGCCATATCACAAACCTCTTCATTAGTCATTACATCCCATAAACCATCACTGGCTAAAATGAGGCATTCATCTTCCCTGGTTCGAGGAATGAATGTTACTTCAGGATCTGGGATGATCCAGGGTTTCAAATATCTATCTCCTGCAAGCACAAGATAAGAAAAAGAACATAGTGCGCTAAACTAACCCAATAACAAGCTCATCAAGGCTCGATGAACGAGAATGGTTGAAAACTAGCAACAGAATGTGCATAAGAAAAGAAATAAAGGACAGACAAATTAATACCAATGTAAGAGTGTACAAGCCGAATATGCTTCCTAGCAATGAATATGATGATAAATAATCCTACGTGGTAATCAGCTAGCATGTGAATATGCCTCTTGACAATGAATTTGATGATAAATAAGTCTACATGGTATTCGGCTAGCATGTAACTCTAATAAAAGATTCTGAAATCTACAGATGTCAGATAAGCATACAAGAAACAAAGGCACATGTGCAAATGAATTGAGAATGACGTTCGAGGAACACATGGAGCAATTCGCCATAAGCTGACACAAATTCTTCAGAACTTGGCAACTTCAACTCTATTAACAATTACCTACGATTTCTTTTTCATGTTACACACATTATCCCAAGTTTGTTATTGAAGTAATCCATCAAACAAAAAGTCCATGTAAGATAGTTTGTCTTATTCAGGACCTGGAGGAGTGACAGGAGAAACTGCTTGTTTCCTGATAAGGGATAGCCATCCGAGTCAAATTGGCATATTTGTGCAACTATCGCTCCAGAAGGAATGGTCACCAATGGCTTTCTAGGGTTTAGTTCAGATTGATGAGATACATTGGGAATAGACCAATGGCTCTTAAAAAGATCAAAACAGAAAGACCAATCAATGATGAATGCCACAGCTTCTTGATCACACTCCATCGCTGGAGCAATTTTGGACTTAGCAGAGTACAGTAGGGAAGGGAATACTGAACAAGAAAAAACTGATTTAGAAGCCAAACATCAATAAACGTACAGGCATGGCATGTTTGAGAGTACCTGCAGCTTAGCCCTCAATGACTGAGGGAAGCAAGCCAAGAAAGTTGGTAGCACCAAAAGCTTAACTAGGAACATGATGCTCCATAATTAGGCTAGGTAATTAGGTGCTAATGTTGGAACATATTGCAGATAACAACTATGTCAAGAAAAGATAGGGGACATCAATCAAAATTAAAGATGTTTGATAGTGTTCAAGAAAGTAAATACCCATATTTTGCCCAGAAAAAAAGGTAAATACCCATATTTCACTAATATCAGAGCATATAGCTCAATGGTGCTGAGTGCTATTCTACCTACAATACGTAGAGGGTAAGAGAGAAAAGGAGCGAGAGGAAGTGAAGGAGGGCAAGCACGCACATGAAGCTCTTTGCCCTCTGGGGAGTAGTAGAAGCAGTGAAGCATGTGCCATGGAACTTATAGCAGCTTCTGATGGTTATTATAATGTAAACCTTATGAAATGATAAACATTTACCTAAGCCCTAACAGGGATGTAGACATTGTGAAACCATGTTGAATTGTTGGATGATAAACATTTTTCAGATCTAAGAGCCCTTTCCTTTTCAGGGCTTTACATATTTGCTTACACAATTCAATAAAAGATTTCTAGAGTTAAAACAGCTATATTTAGTTCTTCCAAGCATTTGATGCTAGGTGTTGCATTGCACTCTCTACAGCAACAATATTTTCGTACCATTTCCACATTATCCTTAATGCAGATAGCTCGAGAAGATTTGAATTGTTCATACTTGCAGCATGTCAACCTGACAATTTTGAACACAGTATTTAATTATCAAAGTTGTCACAGCTTTGATTCCAAGAGTATAAAATCTACACAAATATCTATCCCTTTTCTACACTACTTTGACTGACGAGCCAAATTAAACTAGTTTCTTCACTCCTTTAGGTTGTTAGGCATGCACACAGCTAGTCCACTGACTAAGTGGGAAGAAGAAAGTACAGCCACCACAGAGTTAGGTGAGATAAAAGCAAAATCAAAGTTTCCAAAAGGACGATGTTGCTTTTCAGAATGAGATCTGGAGCCTAAACTGTGCAGCAAAAGTTCCACCTGCAGTGCCACTTAGACTGACAATTTCTTGTGCATGATTCACTCATCTTGAATATGCTTACGTAAGTAATCCCACAACCAAATCAAGGTAGTTTTTTGTCATCATGGTTAGGAAATTAATTAGGATTCGTTTCCGTCATTCTTCCAGACTGGGACAGAGGGGCCACAAAATTTCTCACAGATCCAAAAAGGCAGCTACCTAAAAGCTCTAAAAGGCTCTGAAGATGAAAATAAACAAATCATGCAGAGACCTAAAACATGCAAGTGTCCTACAGAGAACTACACATTCTGAATAAGGAGCAGCACATTATTTCAGGCTACGAGACAGGAATGGTGAATTAACATAGCATGATCTCTTTTCCTCCTAAAATCACAGAGGCATCGTAAAAGAATAAGCAGGCATATGAAAAGAATTCCAATAGGTGGCTTGGGACCTGGACCCTGTTTAAATTCACTTGACGCAGAAATTATAGAACACAAATGCAAAAATACATAGTTGCTGAAAAGCACGCACCGATGGACCTAGACATTGCAAGAACACCAAAAACTCGATGGCCATTCCACTGTATAACCTTGCCTCCAGCAGTTTCAATCCTTGCATATTCATCTTCTCGATTTGGCTGACTCAATAGAAAAGAGAGGAGTAAACCAGATTAGATCATCATGATGATAAAAAGCATATAATAACTTCAGACTGCAGTTGCGGTCTCTTACTTTATGATCGACTGATAATGCCATGGATTCTTTGCCCCGGCATAGAACTGCCCTTGAGTCACCACAGTTTGACACTATAATGTGCGAGGAACAAACAATGGCAACAACAGCAGTAGAGCCGACAGTTTCTGGTGCAACAGGTTCAATACCAGATTTTCCTCCAGCCTCAGCATCCACCTTGAGAAAACAGTTGGTGAATGCTTTTCTCCAATGCTCTTGGCAATCATCCTTATTACTCCCATCAGTTTGACTAGCTATCAAAATTTCCAATTCCTCAGCCAAAGCAGAATGAATACGGTCACGACAATAGTTTGCAACCTGGAAATACAAGATAAACCTGTATGAAAAAGTGCTTCAGAGACATGCTTCACTATGGAGATCATGCATCTGGTTATGCAACTCCGCTAATGATTGTGTGTACATCTACATATGCATGTCGGTGTAAGTCTATGTGCATGGATGCATGTCTGTCTCTCTCTTCTTAATTTTCCCTTTGTCCATGTGTGCATGTGTACAGGCGAGAGAGGGAAGGAGAGAAAGACAAGGGGGGCAAGGGGGAGGGTGCGAGGCAGAGACCAACCTGGGAGCCTCCATGGCCATCATAGACTCCAAAGAAATGAGCTGTCAAATGACTTAAACGCCTGATCATCCCATCTACCACATGGTCACCAATTAGCATAGAGAGAGGAATTTTCATAAACCTAGGGATTGTAGTAACTGCATCTTCCATTTCTGGCCTCCTTCCACAGATAGATGTAAAGCCCCAGAGTGGTGCATAATCCACCTCAAAGACACTGCGGCTCACTTTTCCACTTAACCTTTTTCCCAAGGGCGACTGAGTGACAACTGTCAATGATTTCAAGGGAGATCCATCTGTAATCGCTTCATCCAGGCCTACTGGCGCAGCTACAGAACCACTTACAGCCTCGGGAATAGCTGGTTCTCCCAAATCATTTGTCTTAGCAATAAGTTCCACATCACAAACGCTGTTTCCAACTCCTGTAAAATTTGATGACCCTATCTCAAATGCTGCCTCGAAATTTAACAAATCATCACCACATAGACTACTAGAATCACTCACCACAGACAACGAATCAATAATTTGATCACCCTCAAGTGATAAAGAGTCATCCTCCTCAATTTCACGAACTATTGCATCATTAGCAATGCGAAGACTTTCATTTTCAGAAGTCATATCAAGCGATACAGACCCTTCACTCCTCTTATCTTCTGGCACAGACAAGACTGCGAGACTAACTTCACTCTCTGAGTTGCCACAACTGCAATCCTTGTCACCACCAGAAACAGGCTTGGACAAACTTTCAGTCGCAGAATCCAACAACAAGCTTGTTTTCGTGTCAGCCAACAACTTTACCCTAGTTACATCCATATGACATACTACAGTTGGGTTGTCACAGATTAAATTACCTAACCTAAATGGCAGTGCAACCGCCGAATACATGTCCTCCATCAGAATCATTATCAGGATAGTAGTAACAAGGGTTATCCCGCCCCCTTTCTAAAATTAGACAACCTGTCATTGTTGAACTAATTCACCACCTTCCACTAGGACGATAAAAAATCTTGAACTACAACTAATGAGTTCTGTCAGACCATTTTCCATGCCTAACAAGAAACAGCTAATGATAATAATACTTCCAAATTCGCAGCCTTGCAGTCTTATTCAGTTAACTGGCCATAAATTCCAAAAGGGTAACTAGATCTGGTGAAAAAAATTTTAAAAAGTACACCAACTACCATTTCTGGAAAATCTTTCCGTACATAGACAGCCCAGAATCATTTCAACCGCATCTGACTTACTTTCTCACTGACTCTTCCTTATCTACTTCCAACAAATACAATCTAACAACAAAACATCAACATACGCACAAATCACTCCAAATCAACTCAATTTACTCTCCTCGCGAAAAAAAAAAAAAAAAACTCAATTTACTCAAAAAAAAAAAAAAAAACACATATATATAAGTAAAAGAACACCAAACAAAAGTCAACCCTTTATCCTTAAACGCAAGAAAAGGAGACAGTAACTAACAAAGGTTCATGTGAAAGAACCTGTAAAGGAAAAAGAGCTGCAAGAATCACAAGTAAACCTTGAAAAAAAAAGTACCCTTCTGTTTGTTTTGATTATTTATCACATAAAACTGTGAAGTGCCCTGGATCTGAGGCAACTTACTTCAACCCCTTGTTGAAAACAAATCAAGTCTTTTTCCAAGCTTTTCACTTTCAAACAGTTATTATCATCCCACCACCACATAACCAACATAACATTTAAAAAAAAAAAGGAAGAAAAGAAAAACACAATTATTGGAAATGGAAAAGAAAGTGAAAAAGATTCACTACGTACTAGGCTATATCAAGACACTGTAGAGTAAAGTCTATTCCTCTTCTTGTTGAATTTGCTTGGAAAGCATACAGTAAAAAAGCATCCAGAATCAAGGAAAACAAGTAATGGCTGTTGTGTTAATAAACACTCAAAATTTAAGATAAATGCAAATAGATATTAGTATAGGAGCTGCTCTATATATATTCTTTGTGATCACTAGACGAGACTTTTTCTTTTCTTTATTCTTTTAATAGTAGACTTTTTTTTTTTCTTTTTTAAGAGGAGTCTTGGGAGAGCAACAAAGTGAGTGGAGAAGAATAAAAATAAGTAATGACAAAAAAAAGTTATAAACAGAATACAAAATTGGTCTAACTAATAATGATTTTGTGAACAAAATAAAAATAGACAGAGGGAAAAAAAAAAGGGAAAAGAAAGAAAGTGGACACATGTCAAATCAAGAAGAGCATATGAAAACATCTGCACCCATTTTCTTGCATGATCCTCTTCATTTCCTCTTTTGTAATAAATAAGTAGGAGTTTGGTGTGTTTTTTCCTTTGGTCAAAAGATTGTCATGATTAAAACAACCATATGATCAAAGATAAAAGTAAAATAGATCTCTGGTTTTGCACCCTCTATACATATATATATATATACATATATATATATACACATATATTTGAGGTTAGAGGATTCTTATTATTACGCCATATCTTTACTTATAGAAGTTAAAAAAAAAATGAATTTGTATGATGTCTCGAATAACATTTGGTAGGATTAATTGAATTAAAATTGTAAATGAATTGAGTTTAAGTTAGGAATGTTAGTTCTAATCTATGGTGAATTTATCACATGTCAACTTGCAATTTATGGTGTTTGATTTGTTAGGTGAATCTACAATTATTTTTCTATTTAAAGAAAAACTGATTTTTATTAAGATATAAGTACATATTTAAATATATATAACTCACGTATAGAAAGAAGTTTTCTTTATCTTAATGTGAAGGTAAATTGAAACGTCATAAGGTGGCCTTAATAATGTTTATCTTTTTTATTTTCCATTTTATGTACGTACCGCACTTATTTATAGAAATGTAGTTTTTACTTATTGTGCCTCACAAATTTAAGTCAAACCAAATATTGATGTTTTTATAGTTTTAAGAGAAAAAAGAAAGTGTGAAACGTAACTAGGAAATCACTGTCTGAGTCTCAAAATTTTGGTTTGAAAGGTAATATACTATTTTGACCAATTGAGGAATAAAATAGGAAAAATAAGAAAGGCATTATATTGAATTGAAATTGTCACATTCAAGCCAAATAAATAATCATGATTTGATGGATGTCACTATAAATAAGAAGGGGGCCACTAAGAAAAAAAATGAATTATTAAAAGTATTCCCTTTTTTTTTTTAATTTCCAATTCTTTCAAGCTACAATCTTTTGACTACGGATGGCCTTTGACACCAAAATGTGATCTTACAAAAAAATATAGATAAGTTATTTTGATTTATTAAGAAATGTTTTGAAGTCTAACTCTTATGTTATTTGTAACGATTCAGACTCAATTATTGATCTGCCACTAACCCACTATATTGAGCTTAATCAAGTAGTCCAAAATATTTAAACCCATGTAATAATATTAATAGTAAATCTAAGCTATTATAAAATGTGTACAAATTTCACAAAGAATTAATGTATAAACACATTATAAACTCTTTCCCTTTAAAGATATGATATCCTTGTCGTGATCTTAACACAAATGGAAAAGAACCACATTCTACGACATCCTTATTGCTGTCCTAACACAAATAAAATAAAACCACAGTCTAGGACCCCTAAGCAGTGAACCTAAGTCATTATAAAGTGCATAAAAATTTCACGAAAACCCATGTGGAAAGACGTTACAAACTCTTACCCTTAAAAACGCAACATCCTCATTGCGGCCCAAACCCTAGACAGTGAACTCAAGC
Organism: Cordia subcordata; assembly: GCA_028554755.1. NCBI lineage: Eukaryota > Viridiplantae > Streptophyta > Magnoliopsida > Boraginales > Cordiaceae > Cordia > Cordia subcordata. The sequence continues at coordinate 9,438,603 of JAPTOF010000006.1, read as the reverse complement.
CATTATAAATTTCACAAAATAACCAATATGAGAGGGTGTTACAAACTCTCCCCGTGAAATATACGATGTCTTTGTCGCGACCGAGAAACAAACAAACAGAACCACAGTCCACGATGTCCTCATCTCCAAGCCATTATAAAGTGTACACAATATTTTTAAAGAACCGATATAGAAGGGCGTTACAAACTCTTCTCCTTAAAGACTGATATACTTGTTGCCGCCCAAACACAACCAGAACCACAATCCACGGCGTCCTTGTTGCGACCCAAACACAAACAAAACAAAAGCATAATCACAAGCCCTAGGCAACGTAGAATGCAGCTACAGTCTTTTCTTGTAACAACCTAAGCCCAACTATTGATCTGCTACCACATTAAGCCTAATCAACTAACCCAAAATACTTAAACCCGTGATGATAATAATATTAAACTCAAGCCATTATAAATTACACACAAATTTCACAGAGAATTGATATGTGAGGGCATTATATTATCTATCTTGTGACCTTATCTAGAATATTTCAAATTTTTGGGTAGAATAGTAATACCGGGTAGATCAATAACAAATGCATCAGAAACTTTTATTCAAACGAATGTGTTAGACATCAATATGTTAATAGACACTTTGTTTATTTGATTGGAAATAATAAGACTCTTGGTATTAGGATTTTTTTTTAAAAAAAAATAATAATCTCAACCACTTATATTCACCATTTAGGCTACTTCTTGAACCCCATTCTTCTTAAAAGAACTTGAAATTTACAAGTCCCGTTGCATCAAAAATCAAACAATAATACATACCATATGAATTAGTAAAGGTTTTGAGACCTTTTCTTTTCCCAAGGAGAAGTGTATTTTACCTTAAGATATGTTTGAGTGAAAAGAATTGGTGAACTTGCTGACATGATAATCATACATTCATCAACTAAAACTTAAGGCCCCTTCTATATTCAGCCACGAGCTCCTTTGAATTGGTTTATTTTAAAGAAAAAAAAAGCATTTTCCAAAATGAAAGTTCTTTTCTTATAAGCTCAAAAGTTATGGTTTCTCAGAGAAGCAATTTATTGCTTTTCTTTTGTATTTTCTAAAAAGTGCATCCAAATACATAAAATATATTAATAAGTACTTTTTTTTCTTAAAATAGACCTCCATCTGTCCACATTGAAACCTGACTCTGCATATGCAAATGTTTTTTACCGGATTCTAGTTAATTTGGAACTGAAGATCGATTAGAGCTCATTATTTCAGAAGCAATTGGAAATTTCAATTAACTAGGAAATCTCAAGTACAGTTTTGCTAAAAGTCTTAGATAATAACTACTTTGACTAGATAGGTAAAGGATAGTAATATCTAACGTTATCTATTTACTTTTTCGTACCACTAATTTATCATTTTATATGTATATCTTTAATTAGTATGGCAAAAGAAGAAAGAAAATAAAAAACGAATTAAAAGAAAAAAATACAACAAAGTTGGTTAAATTGGTATACCAACATGACATATATATGATAAATATGTAATGGAAAAAGACTAATATCTAGCATTTTTTAAAAATTCATATTTTATATATTAAAATTTTTTACATATAATGAAAAACTATATAAAGAAGGACTGGTACAAAACGATTCCTTTATATCTGTAGTTCTTTGGTCAGGTGGTGCCTCATAAAAACTATACTTGACCCAATGAACTCAAGGACCATATTTTACGGGTCAAAAAACAATGTTTCTTTTTTCATATACAACCATCAACAAAATTACAGATTTATATTTCAAAAATGCTGACGATGTTCATCTGGTCAATTTTGATCCTCAGAGGTTTTACTTCAAATGTCAATTTTATTTGTCTAAGCAATTTTTTCAAAGAATGAATCAAGTCATAATATTATAGCATAGTGATCGTAATTTAATAATTGTAAATTATTAATATAATTAAAATGACTAATTAAATATTTTCTGAACTAACTAGTTCTACAATCGTATTGCTAGACAAACCTCGTGCCAAGTACTAAAATATAATTGCGCAGTTATGAACTTCTTAATTGAGTCAAGTAAGTTAGTGAGTTAGTTAAGTGTTTTGGTTGGTCAATTCTAATTGTCTTTCTGTCAGGTCAGCCCTGTCATTCATTGCTGACCGAAAACAGAAGGAAAGAAAAATATGCCATCCTCTTAAACATAGAAAGTGACTTTGACCCTGTTTGGATAAGTTTATTTGGAGCTTACAAATTATAAATAGTAAAAAATATATAAGGGGTATTTTTTTTAAAATATTTATAAGCAGCAAAATAAGCAAAGCCAAGCAAGTTATTTGTCAATGAAAATTATTTAAAAGGCTAAGGGCCTGTTTGGATTAGCTTTTTTTTAAAAGAAAAATCATAATTTTTTTTTGAAAAAATTATATTACTTTTGTAATAACTACATAATTTAATTTCTAAAAAAATTAAAACTCTGAAAAAAAACTTAAATATAATTTTTTTTAAAAGTCAGATTTTTCAGCTTCTAAAACAAAATATTAAAAATATTTTAAAAAAAACCAATTCAAACGAACCCTAAGTTAAATTACACGGAAATGCATCCATCAAATATTTTGCCTCTTAAGTCCTTCAAAAAGAGATATAGTGAGTCCAGTCCTTGCTCCAAAACCTACACTTCACCATGATTTCTTCCAGCTTGAGTAAGTGTTCAAATGCATAATTCAAATAATTGCCATTCTTTAGTTTCTCTTTATTTGCCTTGCCCATAAGCTACTACATAACTTATCTTTTTTCTTTTTTTTTTTTTAAAAACTCATTATATTAGAATCTGCTCCTATATTTCTTTAAATTAATTTAATATAAACCACACAAATAAATCTCAAATATTATTAACCATTAGATTAACTCAATATAAACCACTAGATTAGATACCAAATAAATCTCAACCATTCAATTCAAAAACTGAATTTTTTTTCTCCTTCGTTCTCATCTTGCACACAACCATCCAATTCAAGAAACTCACTTGCAGCTTCTTGCTCATTACGGGAAAAAAGAGGAAAAAAAAAAAAAAGGAAACTCACTTGCAACTTCTTGTAGCTAGCTTAATATACACTAAGAACCAAAGGGGAAAAAAAAAAAAAAAAGAGCTTGTCTTCATCTCTAAAAAAGTAACCAATTCGTCTTCATCTCTAAAAGAAAAATACGCTAAGAACCTTAATCACTGCAAAAGAGTCTGTGGAAAATTCTTACATAAACCCAATTAGATTGGCAGCTAAAAACGCTGAGGTTTGGGATGTGTGCAAGATGGAAAAAAATTAAAGGAGAAAAGTCTAGGTTTTTGAATTGGATGGTTGAGATTTATTTGGTAATTTAAGTTAGTGGTTTATATTAAATTAATGTGATGGTTAATATTGGTTGACATTTATTTGGTAATCTAATCTAGTGATTTATATTAAATCAATCTAATTTTAATAATATTGGTAATTTAATTTAGAGGTTTATATTAAATTAAAGTAATGATTAGTTGATATTTATTTGGTAATCTAATCTAGTGATTTATATTAAATCAATCTAATTTTAATAATAATTTAGATTTATTTGGTATTTAATATAATGATTTATATTAATTTAATCTAATGGTTAATATTTTAACTTTAAAGTTTATGTGATTCGTTGAGATTTTACTTCCTAATGGTTGAGATTTATTTGGTAACTAATCTAGTTGTTTGTAATAATTTAATTTAATAGTTAATATTTTAACTTTAAAGTTTATGTGAACGGTTATAGGACCAAATCCTAGTTCGGTGAAGTCCGATATATACAGAGCTAGACAAAACATAGAAGCTAGAACTTCAGTTTTTTGTCTTTAGAAAATTTCTCCTTCTAGTAGTTAAATCCCCTTATTAATTAATTCACAATCCTGTGTGGATTCTCTTGGACGCTTCACGTTTAAGGAGCTGTCAGAATTTTGTTCTTATCAACTCTAAAAGTTTTCATCACGAGAGATATTTCTAAGATTTCATAATTAGGAATTTTATGTGTAAATTAATGTATCTATTTATTTTATTTCTCTGTACATATTGAATGTCAATTTAAAACACCTCGTTTTCTAACAATCCTATCAAAACCACTTTGATAATATTTGTGTATTTGTTTATCGCATAATCTAGATAAATTAGTATTTGATAGTGATTATTAATTTTAATTTTAAAATTTCAATTATAATTAATGTTACTTGAAGCCTAAAATTCAAATTTGTGAACCCTATTCTTTTCTGAATCTTTATTTTCAGATTTGTTTATTAGACCTTATTTGAGAATTAAATTAGTTTTTAATTTTTAAATTGAATTAAGAAAATATTGGTGGGGTTGATTTACTTGTTGGTTGACATGGAAGTTCTTAAAAAGAAGTTGTGATAGTGATGGTGCAGGGAGGAAGAGAGAAAAAAGAAAGAAATTTTTGGAAAATTGTTCTCTTGAAAACCCTAAAGGATGCTAAGCCATTCTACCAAGTCCAAGAATTTTTTATTTTTGGGTTAAAGTTTTTTCAATGTCCAAGTTCAATTATTAAAGTTAGGTTTTTTATTTTTCTTTCTAATGGGGTTAGACTTTGGGCGTAAATTTAAAATTTTCAAATTAAGAATTTGGGCTATTCATGACTAATTAGTTGAAAATTAATTAAGTCATGAGTGTTGCCTATGGATTTAGATTCCCCACGCTTTCCATAACGTTACAAAAAAGATCTAAACCATTGATTGTTTGATCAATAATGATCTAACAATGATGATAAAAACTTTAATAAACTATTCTATAATGCATTTTCACTAATGCTGCATCACTATGACAATTGTGGTGATAAGATTCAAATCTTTTGTTTTCTGCTTGGAGATGGGAAGGGCTGGGGTTGAGTCAATAACTAGAGAGGATTAGCTCACCCTGGATTACAACTATTATCACATACTAAAAACGTAACCCAGAATTTTCATGCAGGAGAAGATTAGAAACACAAGAATTGAGGCTAAACAGAGAAATCACCTTAGAGAAAGAACTCAACATTAATCATCTCAGATATTCCAAAATTTTCTAAAAGCCGAATACTTCTATGCCCCCGAAAAACCACATTAGTCAAAACAACAGTGTAACAAAAATCCGTTATCCATTAAGAAAGATGACCGCGAACTGCCACAAGAGAAAGCAAGTTCCATTGCCAACCTGGGCAGCCAGGATGAGAACCTATCCTAAGTCTACTACACAGATATCTAATGTGTTTCACGCCCTACAAATTCCATTTTGCGCTTAGTTATGTTTGTTTAGCGCCATACTGTACACTTACAATGATGGTTGGTTCCATGAAATACAAAGGCCACCTCACAGGAAACATTGCCTAGGGGCACAAAACCTGATCAAATATACAGGTACCTGCCACCATAGCCACACACAAGTTCCCAATAGCTAATTTACTTTTAATATTATTATGGTGACATTGGATCACCTGTTGATGTAATCGTCTGTACATCTGTATCCGGGCCTATTCCTTTACTCCTGTGGTCGCCCTGAGAATCACCTGCTAGTATATTTGTTGCTATTGTAAGAGCAGAATCCACATGTAACTAACTAGCTCATAAACATGAAATAAGTCACTCACCAAATATTGATTCAATTGATGGACGTCGAGGTGAAGAGCTTCTTGTAGGATCTGGAATAAACATAAGAGCACAAGTGTCAATAAACTTTTCATACCATTAAAAGCGGACAAATGCCGCCCTTAAGAGGAAAGTTACTGATAAGGCACAAGGATCTTGAAGCTAAATGAAGCCAGCGTGCGACATACAGCTGGCTACTTGTAGATATAGTTGTAGGAGTCAGATATTAAGAAAATGTTACAGTTGGTTGGATAACCACTAACTGTACCAGTGATGAGTTGTACCACTCCTAACAGAATCGGTTACGAGATATTGTAGCTATAAATATTACTGCATTTACTGCAAAATCATTCAATCAAATGCAATTTGTTTTGAGCTATTCTTCTATTTTCTCTCATGGTATCAAAAGCAATAGAAGGTCCTCGAAACCTTTATCTTGATCTGCAATTTTTCTGAAACCAGATCTCATTCTTTCTTTTGCAAATCAATCTCCACAGCTAAAAGCTTTACCATGCTTGGACAGCCTTCGCACCTTGATTGCAATCCACAATCACATCTCTCCATCAAATTTTTACGATCTAAAAGAAGTTGGGGTCTTCTCCTTAGATCAGTTAGGATTTACTCCACATTGAAGCTTGTTTCTCAAAATCCATGACACCATGAACCACATCAGAATTGCTTTCTAATCCCAAGCTCCTACTTCAGAATCTGAATGCTTTAATTTATTTCAAGCTTGGCAGTACTAATTACATAGTGTGGCGCAGCGTGGAAGGTTTTTTAACAGCACAAACCCGCTTGATCATGTCATAGGAACTACCCATGTCCAGGGAAGCTTTTGCATAATGAAAATGGAGGATATACTCCCAATCCAGACTACACAGAATGGCATATCATTGATAACCATCTTCATCTAAAAAATCCTGAGGTTCCAACCTAAAACCAATTGGTGCTAGGTGAAGTAGCCCAGGATCTTATTAAGTGGTCTTGGATTTTATAAACCTTCTATGTGGGAGGAATAATACTCTAACGCTCCCCTTCACGTACGACCTGATTTGGTAATTGAAAAAAGAGTTACACGTGGACAAAATAAGAACATCACACATGGATGAAGAATAGTCACATGTGGACAAATTAGAACGTCACAGTGGATGAAGAAGGGTCACACGTGAACAAATATAACTAACCCATAACCTGGGCTTTGATAACATCTAAAGAATCTTGAGGTTCCAACCTAAAACCAATTGGTGCTAGGTGGAGTAACCCATTATCTTATTAAGTGATATTAGATTTTATGAACTTTCTATGTGGGAGGAATAATACTCTTTAACACTTCAAACTTGTCTTTCTCTCCCTCCGTTTCTCAACAAATTCTTCCTTAGCTTCTCTCTCACCACCTCAGCTGCTATTTGGGAAAACCTAGAAGAGACATTTACCACCATGTCCATAACATATGCACCAACTGGAAAAAGAACTCCACACACACAGCTTAATATAAGGCCTGAGGTGAGGAAAAACATAAGAAACCAAATATCCTGAAGGTTGAGTAATCTGGTTTCCTGTTGTAGAGACATTCCAAGACAAAATTTGTTTTGGAGATTTGGCTTAGGCAGATTTGCCGCCAAATCATTCTATTAGGCCTACAGGGTAGATTACTCTGGAACATCTATCTAGTATTGAAAATGCAGTGGGGTTGGTGCTCTCATTAGCCTTGCAGCTAACAGGCATGTCAAGCACTTGGATGTTTCCAGTGCTTCTTTGCATGGCAAACATCAGAAGGAAGTTATATGCAACAGCCTCAAGAGTTTATAAGGGCAGAATTTCCTAATAATGTTTGTCTGTTGAAGAAATCTATCTATGGCTTAAACAGGCTCCAAGACCTTGTACCAACTCTTAGCCAGTTGTTCTAACTAGATGAAGGTTTATATGCAGCAAAGCAGATAAATCTTTTTCTTTTCTTTTCTTCGTTTTTCTTTTTTAACCCAATGCAACCCCTATCACCAATGGATGTGAAAGCAGGCCATCACTCCAGAAGTAGTTACAACCGCTTACGCTAATCACTCATCCCGATAAATCTCAATTTTTTAAGCACTCAGCAGGTTGTGTACTAGTGCTCCTCATCTATATAGACGACATTCTCCTGACAGAATCTTCCACTATTGCCATTAGACAACACCATTGCTCTAATGGCTACAAAGTTGCTATTAAAGCCTTAGGTAAATTAACTTATTTTTTGGGATTGGAAGTCAGTTATAATGACACAGGCTTAGTGCTCCATCAACATAAGTATGCTTCAGACATCCTCAGTAAAGCTGGGGTCCTTAATGGCAATGCAGCACCTACACTCCCTAATGTTTCAGTTTAAGTCTAAACACACAGCAACAAACCTTCTCCTTTCCCTCACAGTTCAGAAGTACTGTAGATGCAATATCTGAGACCTAATATTCAATATGTTGTCAATACAATGTGCCACCATATGCATAATCCTACACAGCAACACTATACTGCTCCAAAGAGATTACTAAGTAATGAGATTTAGAGAGAGAATTTCAGAGAAATAAAGAGTTCTCATTAATGAATTAGTGAATGAAGTATGAGTCAGGTACTTACAGAAAATCTGAGCTTACATTCCAGGTCATGCCAACTGTCAAACTAATCATTAGTTACACAACTAGTCAGCCCAAGGTCAAACTCACTCTATTACAAAGATGACGTGTGTAAAATATCTGATATGCTAGAAGCTAAATAGATCCTTATCACTAAGGTGCATTCAGGGAACTCTTCACGCTAGCCTACAGATAACCTCAGGGCTTATGCACTTAACTCATATTCAGATTCCGAGTGGGCAATTGATCCAACAACAAGGAGATCAGTCACAGACTTTGGCATGGTATTAGATAAAAATCTCATATCTCGATGTTCAAAGAGGCAATCTATGGTTCTAGATCCTCTAAAGAAGTAGAGATCAGGAGTATAGCCTCCACTGCAGCTGAGATCAAATGGTTAACTTTTCTAACCAAGATCTCTCCATTGCAGTACACTGTCCTCATATCTGGTGCGATAATCAGTCAGCCATTGCCCTAGCAGCTAATCCATTGCCCACATAACAGGATCTAGCATATTAATCTTGGCTACCATTTTATTAGAGAATGACTCCAGTCCAGCAAGCTGACATTTCCTACATTTCTACCAAGGACCAACAGGCAGATTTATCACTAAAGCACTTCCTATATCTGCATATCACTACCTTGCATCCAAGCTTCCTCTTGCCACACATAATTCAGCTTGAGGGGTATTGATAAGGCACAAGGATCTCGAAGCTACATGAAGCATGCATGTGATGTACAGATGGCTAGTTATTGTAGGTACTAAGAGGAGTTAGTTATTAAGAGTTAGTTATAGTTAGTTGGATAACCACTCACTCTGTCAGTGATCGTACCACTCAACAGAATCAGTGATGAGATATTGTAGCTAAAAATACTAGCCATGTATTGCAAAATCATTCAATCAGATGCAACCCATTTTGAGCTATTCTTCTATTTTCTCTCTCATACAGTCAGTGTGAAAGGAATAATTATTGAAGCACTTCAACATCATTACAGAATATTTTTTCAATTAAATTAGGAAGACATGGATTTTTATATATGTGATTTTGGATAACATGAATCAGAATAACAATCATTTATTACCAAGTACAAAGATGTACTAAAAGAGGCAGTCAAAGGCAAACGAGTCTCAAGCTTCCAGGTCCAAGAGGATCCCTCATGCTTCCACAAAGCATGAGCATCACTCACACTGTTTGGGTGCCCATGTCAGGGAATTCATGTCGTCATTTGAGTGCCATTTAGCTTCAAAGCTCCTTTTTAAGTAGAGAGAATGCTTTTATACCAGAAATTTGGCAGAACTACTGCACGACAATTAATATAGACGGCAAAAAATTGTCTAAAGCCTTTATTCAAATGACAACCACGCTTGATGCAAGACAATGGGTTTACTTTTGTAACCAGAGTAATCCAGCTTCCTGCTTCAGGAGTTATTAAGCACTAGAAAAGCCAAAACTACATTTTGCTCATCTTGATTCTATTCAAGCTTGGGAAGAAAGCATTTTAGTAAATTATCTAAGCTGGGTATACTATGGCCACAAATTTTTTAACATTGACTCTTCACAAACACTTCTGTTTGCTACATAAAAGTTGGGCATTTTGTCAGATACATATATATACCACTGTTTCATAGAGAGAATAAATTTCAACAATGGTATACCTGCGTAGTACCATCTTAGTAGGGGAAATCAAGTAAGCAAAATAGACGAAGAGTAATAGTCAACCACAAAGTTAAGTAAACTCGACAAATAGAAACAGTAATCTCTTAGAGAAAATGAAATTGGAAAGGAGCTCTCTGGAGAAAAGATATTTCTGCCTCCGAGGCAGGTGGCGAAAGTCATTCTACAGTCAGAAATCAGAATGAGAAAAACGAATCCTCCCATCATCTAAGCAAGAGCACCCACAGTTTCAAGTAGTTGTGTCCAAGCACGACAAAAAGTCAGTCATGAGAAAGTAAATAGAGTTCCAAACAAAAGGAAGCAGAAAGTGTTATGTTGAATGAGTAGCCGACCAAGTATGCAAAGCGTAGAGAGAGTGGTGGAGAAGATCACTAAAGGACTGGGAGAAGAATAAGAATTACTTACCTGAAGAACTTCGCAGTGCCTTGACAGCATCAAAATTTTTGTATGTATATCCCACAAAACTTAAGTCTTTAGGTGTTAGCATCTATAAGAAATACACGCAAAATCAGTGACCTTAGTCCAAGAACAGTTCATATTCTACTATACAGAATATCAAATAACAGCTACTCTTACTAATCTCTGTTCCATGTATTAGATGTTCACTGAACATGAAAACTAATAAAGTGTGTTAATTCATTATCTTCAACATTCTGAAAGTAGTGTTCAAAACAAGTTGCTTTAAATGAACTTTCTTTTTCACGTGACTGAAGAAAACAATCTTTATCATTATGTGCTTATTATGTGATTGAGGCAAGATAGCATGTCCCAATCACTTCACCTAAATTTACGGCTAAAATGAACCAATACACATTCAAGAACTTAGCCAAAATCATTTGACCGTCAGACTACAATATATATAATTCGGTCTAACGAGAGCTAGTGTTATGCTTCAGTTAACAAATATATACATATATTTGTGTGTGTGTATGTAATTACTTAATGTAAACATCCCAAGTAACAGTCAGCTTCTCTCATGCACAAAATATACTATAAAATCATTTGAGTAAGAGTTTCATAAACCAAAGACCAACTGCAGATATTTCCATAATAGGTATTGTATATAAATAGGAGTGTCAAAAATCACACACCTTTCTTGATGGTCCTGAACCAGTTCTTGCCGGTGTTGGAGGATCCGACTGATGAAAAATCCAAATATATAACAGTGTGAATAGGATTGAGTATGAAGGGAAGACATATTACGAATAGCTTGATTGACAAAAAGCAAAAGACTAAGAGAATATAAAGCTAATTAACACATCTCAAACTTGATTTTTAAAGAGTGTTCACACAACCTATTGGTTGAGTTTCTTGCCAGATATACATACTAAAACTCCATAAATATGAGTAGTTGATGAGCACAAGGTGATTCAAGTACTAGACTCTTGACAATCTTATGGCATTTGAAGCTAAACTGTAGAGCTTGAAGAGAATAAATGTAGGTTAATTGAAACTTAGATCCAGGCCACATGATACTCCTGTATTTTGGAATACACAGTACTGTTTAAGAATCAATTGAATTTCTTCCCTCTTATAAGTGCAATCACAACAAATATAAATGCAGTTAGCATTGCCCATAAAGAGAAGACTTAAAATAACCACGGAGGATATGTTATTCATGGTACCTCATCAAACTTCATAAAATTCTGGGTGTCCAGTTCCCCATTAACTTTTGGTTTAAATGCTGCCTCCATCTCATAAAGTTTATCCCATGTGATATCTTTGAACCATGGATGAGCCTGTTTGGAATTCACTTGTGAAGCAAAGGCCAAAAAGACAGAAGTAACAGATAAAACTAAAATAAATAGAAAGAAGTACTTTAATCTGGTCTGCTCCTCCAGTACCGAGCCTATGTTCAACATCACAAAGTAACCTGCAGATTAGATCTTTTGCATCTGGTGACAATTTGGCATCTTCAGGAAATTTTAGGTGATATCTCCAGTGAACAATCTGAAAAACATTGGTAAATAAGATCAGATTATAACACAAAAGCAATTATATATTGATACAGCTACAAAGTGGCAGCTTGCAGTTGATTATATGTAAACTCTATCCAGGGGGTATGAAAAAGCAACACATTCTGGAAGACACAATTAGGCATCATGCGCTTGAACTATGAGTAAGCATGAACCTTTGTTGTTAACACGATGAGTGAGCACGAACCAATTTTGCTCACTTCTCATTCAGCCACCATATGCTAAACCCACCAAACAAGAGTTCGTCTAACAAGGTAATGGATAGTGTCCAAATCATGATACGCCTATAACATTTCTGACAAGGAGACGATGGATAAATAGAGGGACTTATATATAATCCATCGAGGAGGTTTATAGGAGATAGAAATATAAGTCAGTTAAAATCTTATATTTAGGCCCTGTTTGGAGTCATGTTATCAACATGTGCTTTCTGAATGCAAAACAATCTAGGTTTACATTAGGCAGTAAATCTGGTAAGTCTGAGTTTTGACAAAAGATGCAACCAGGTAGATTCTGAACATGTGATTTTTTGTGTGCTGGTTTTCCTCAAGCAGCGGTAACATGTTTCTTAGTGATCCTCAAAGTAGATGACAAGCTTTGAAATATTAATGCCTAATTTGACCATAGCAACTTCATATCACCTTTATCTTGTGGTTGCTAAACATCAAGATCTGATTATTTAATCGCCTTCCCAAAAGATATTGTCGAACTACTCTGCAGCACCGGTCGTTGTGCCACATGGGGTCTTAATGCTTGGACATTTTGAGCAAGGTAAAATATGGAAAACATCTCTAGTGTCTACTACTGAATAAAGAAGATTAATTAACCCCATTTGACATGATTATAATTGAGAAATGTATCGCAGTTAGACGGCACTCAGCATCTCCAATGTGTAGGTAATGCAATACTGGAAATGGAAAAGAACAGTGCTCAAATTACATCACATGTTTGCAGATGAGGAGAACAATCAAATATTTAAGCTTCAAGCATGAAACCTTTCTACAAGTGGTTATTGGGTCATCTGAGTAAAATGGTGGATAACCAACAAGCATTTCATACATGATTGCACCAAGTGACCACCTGCAAGAGGTGCAATGGATCAAAGATCAACCAACATCGAATTATATGGAGAAAAATTTTGCTTACTTTACAAAACAACTATATTCACAATAAGCAAGAAGACCTTTGTGCTATTCAGCAATGCTTGAAAACTTGACACAAACAAGAATTAAGATTTACAAAAAAAAATTAAAAAAAAGCATACAAAAGGAAGCACACTCCATCCTATGATGAAGAGAACTTCTATGAGAAACATATATTATTGTATCACTCAAAACTGAGCCAACTGATCAGATTAAACATGTTATAGGAGAGATAGGCACAACTAAAATCACAAGGAAATTGCTTACCACTCAGGACATGAAAAAAGATGATGAATTTTTTCAGAGTCTATCACACATTAAACAACTGACAGATGAAAATATGACTTCATAAGAATGAACGAAATACTGGTAGCAAGACTAATAGGCTGTTATTAATCAGTACATACAGCTACGCCATCAAATGTTAATTGGGAACCAACTGCTTGTGTGTGCATGCACAAACACATACTCATATCTCTCTCCATCTAAGTATGTGTGCCACACATATAGGATATCTCTCTCCATCTAAGTGTGTGTGGCCCACGTGGGCAGGACTAACATAGTCATATTTCTATCTCTACTTGCTCCCCTTCCCTTCCCTTTTGTCTTGCTTCCACCATAAACTTCAGAATCATGCTCCTAAAAGCCAAAAACCAGATGGAGACCAGAGCTTAAAATGGTGCTGCTTACTTTAAAGCTTAATCTTTTGGACTTGCTTTGTGAAGCCAAAATTACACTTGAGAATGGAGCTTAGTCCTCATATAGACAAGTGGATGCATTGATGAGGAAGGAACCAAAACTTAGTAGAACCTATAGATGGAAGATAGATGAGATCATATACAGAAGTATTGTTGAAGTCGAAGGAGAAAAAGAGAAACATAAGAAGAAAGGGTAGCCAATGATGGAGAAAGATTAAGCAAGGACCATCAACATATATCAAGAGTCAAAACATCACATAATTCTCATCAGTAGTGAAGCAACATGTTGGGGGGGGGGGGGGGGCCGGGCAATTGCCCCCTTATTCTTTAAAAATACTGTCAAAAAATTATTTTGAAAAAAATCAAGTTTTTCCCTCTTTTTATAAAGTAATTGCCCCTCCTCCATCTTCAGTTTTAATAATAATAAATTGGAACAAATGAAAAGCTCATGCATCTCTATCAAGGCATGAAGAGTTGTAGAGAGCAAATGTAATGTCGCTTTTTAGTTTTTGTTGATTAAAAAATGTTATTGATATTTCCCCGGTAACTGTTTTCAATGCATTGCTCGTTTATTTAGGATATTTTGTAACATAAAAATTATTTTGTAAGTATTATAATTTTGCCCTCCTAATCTAAAATCCTAGCTTCGCCCATGATTCTCATTTGGACTTCTTCATCATAGAGTTGTATTTTTTCACACATAAGTTTGAAGGGAATTGCCTGCATTTTTAATGACAAAGGAATCAACCGTAATCAATCATCTCCCATCATATTGACTTGAGAAAACTGGAGCGCTCATGCATCATTCAAGCATTACGATTTATGACATAAACAAATAGAAGACAAGCATCCTATTCATTTGTCTAGTGAAATATTTATGGCATGTAGATGCAATGTAGAGTAGAGAAAAATTAAGAACAGATCCAACGCCTCCATTCTCACATATTCTTAGCTTGGATAATTTACATTCACCTACCTGTGTGGCCAAAAAATACTAGTAGCAGTAAGTGCAGACCACAACACTCCACTGATTTAAATAATTTTAACTAACAAGATAAATTAGAATGCAAAGAAAACTAGCAGAAGAATAAGAACACAACAACAGCAATATAAGCAGATTCATATCGAAAAAGTTGCAAATACTACTACACAAAGATAAAACATGGGAGCTTGAGAGAATACCAGTCACATTCCATTCCATATCCTTTCTTCAGAAGTACTTCAGGAGCAATGTAGTCTGGTGTACCCACAGTTGAGAAGGCCTTTCAAGAGAAAATAAAAAGCAACAAATAGATGTTGAGATGCAATCCAACATAAGAAATGCTTTTTATGCAAGTCAAAAGCAAAAAAATTATGATTGAAGTAGAAGTCTCGGCTGTTTATCTTAATGAAGCTGACTTAAGGTTTTCTTTCAACATTGAGATGTTTCTTTTTACCTTATAAAAAACTCTATTCAATACCATCAAGAGAAGTGATTGAAATAATTGCTTAGCTCCTTACATCTAAAATATGCATTTATCCACTACTTACTTTCACATTTATGTTATAGCTTTCTGTTTGGATTGGCTTTTTTCAGGAAAAAGCACCTTTTTGCAATAACTACTTGGTTTGGCTTCTAAAAAAGCTGAAACTTTGACAAAAGCTCAAATATAGCTTTTATCAGAAGCTAGAAAATTTAGCTTCTCAAAAAAGCACTTGTTTCAAAAGTTGTTAAAAAAAGCCAATCCAAACGAGCCACTTTTTGCATAAGTCATGAGACTTCTCAAAGGCCCTTCTGATGAAGAAGATAAGACAGAGTCTTGGTGTTATAGTATTGCAGATTTTCACTAGTTTCTGCTCTTCCTAGAGTTCATTTGTCTGTTAGATCAAACCTCCTTCTCACTGCAATTTGTTTACAACATGCAAGCTATTGCCTGTGTCAATCAGATACAGAATGTTTTCTCTCCTCTTTTGTATGCAGGGATTCCTAACACAAGCTCACATATAAGTGGAACAACTTACGATCTGCTGGAGCATGTAAACTAAAATATACAGCATAGGAATATCAAACATTTGGAACACAAGCAGCTAAATATCTCCAAGGATGATGAAATCTTAATCGATACCCTGAAAATTTTATTTGACTTTTGCACAGGTTGTACATCACATTCATCTTAATTACACTACAGAAACCAATTCATGCCAATACCACTTCCCAGTGCTTGGTAAGCCAGTCTTAACCATATGTGCATGCAAGAAATGTTGATACACTAGAAATTTCCATGGAAACCCTCCACATGCAAAGACAATCCTATATTATTGCTTCAGTAGATAGACACTTTCAGATAAAACACATTGAGATGTTGATTTAGATACATATTTTTTTTGGGCTATTTTTATATTTGAAAAATAAGTAGGATGCAAATATAGAAGTGATGAATAGATGTATAAAATTTAATAGAGCATCTTCTTAGGCATTAAGCCTCAATTTCCCATTGTCAAAATTTTCTTTATTTCAAAAATTGAGTGAATTTCCCATTGTCAAAATTTTCTTTATTTCAAAATTGAGTGTATATACCTAATTATTCATTTTATGCACCTACACAGAGAGAAACTACTAGATAAGAAGACAAAAACAAATTTCTTGTTATTGATTTTATAGTATATGTAATATGATCTTATACCAACTTCCTCCTGTTCATCTGCCAATGCTGAAGCTGTTCACGTGGACTTTTCCAGCTACTATAATTGCCAGCATCCGGAAAGCTGCCATCAATATCCATTGATTCCCTAATATTCTCATCACCCATGGCTTCATTTTCATTTACTGTAGATAAAGTTCTACAATCAAGTGGCTTACAAAGGCCAAAATCTGAGAGCTTCATGTGGCCATTTATATCAAGAAGAAGGTTGTCAGGTTTGATATCTCTGAAAGCAAAAGAATAAAAGTCAGCTTAATTACTTATGAAACATTTCAGAGAAAAACCAATCTCAACCAGCAACACGGGCCCATATACAATATTTTGTTATACAACACACCTGTGAATATAATTATGCTTGTGAATGGACTCGATAGCCAGGACACTTTGGGCTATATAAAACCTAGCCACATCTTCAGATAATGTATCTTCTCTCATCAGCAAAGTCATCATGTCGCCCCCAGGCAGATATTCCATAATAAGATACAAATACTCAGCATCTTGGAATGAGTAATACAACTTTACAATACAGTGGCTAGCAACTTCTGCCAGCAAATTCCTTTCTGCCCTAACATGTTCCACCTGTGGAAAGAAGAGCCTTTTTGTGAACAGGCGAGGGAGACGGAGAGTGAGAATGACCATGACAACACCAAATATTACTAAAAATTTAAGCTACATCATAAAGTCACCAGGAATGCAAAAGTAAATAACTTTTTTCTGGATAAACATGTGGATCACACCGCAAAATTCTTACACTAAGTTTCAGTTAGCATCAAATCAACTCTCCACTTCAAGTAATGTTTCACCATATGTTCTCCACACCCAACTCTGCTAGAAGTATTGAGTTTTTAATTATATATATAATTAAAAAAAAAAAAGTGATTGGTAACATCCTCTACTGAGAAACAGAATAAATAATAGAAATATAGCAATAAAATTTATGTCCATAAAAGAACATGTGTATTTCTAAACAATCTACAAGCCAGAAGAAAAGAAGTTCACCAGAAATGTACCACTTCAGCTCTTACAATTAGACTTGCAACTTCTTCATCTAAGTTCAACGTCCAGATATAGGAATGGAAGAGGAAGCTTAGACTAATTGAAACAAGTGACATGTTACTCAGAGATCACTGAGTTTCAAAAAATCTGCATATGGATCCCCAATTTTACCCAAATTCCTAATTTTCATCAGCATTTATTTATTCCGGAAAAGGCACATGAAACTTTACATTTTAGAAAGACAAGCTGACTAATAAAGCGATCTTAGAGTACTAAACTCCTTTCCACATTCTTAAAAATAAATATCAACAGACTAACTACATCAATCCTTCACCCACCTTGCCATGGAGCCTCCTTAAACTCTAAACATTCATATATTTGCACTAATAGGAAGGTATACGGTCCTTTAGTCCTAATAGCCAGATTGGTCACGGATCATTACTTCTTTTGAAGCCTCAGAGGAGCAGTGAAGCAGAAGAGGAAAAACAAGCTCAAATAGCTAATGAACTTTCTTCGTTTCTTTTTTCCTTATATTATTTTCTTCTAGCTTTTCCAGCAGATAATTATGAAAAACTCAAAAATCTAACTGGAGGCCTCGTAACTTGCATCCTGCACATACTAGTCACTTAATTTTAGCACAGGTTATAGCCACCTTCTTCGCCCTTGACAATTCATAGTAAGATAGGAAAATGAGAATAAAACAAAAAATAACATTGCTGGGTTGTAGGACAGGTGCAACATTAACAATAAACCATCAAAGCAAACAACTTGCAGTCAATTTTCAAAATAGAGGTTTCTTAGTGATAGACATGCCTATAGTTATACAACTAAGGTGGAAGTAGATAAAAAGGCACATCAACAAAGATGCAGGGTTTGAAGTTCTCTGTGTTGCTGATATAAAACTATTCTTCTCTCATAGATGCACGATTTGAAGTTTTCTATGTGTTCCTGATATAAAACTATTCTTCTCTCACCTGTCCCCTTGACACCATTTCAGATTTCTTCAATTTCTTCATCGCATAAATGTTGCCCGACTTTTTCTCCCTGCATAACCGGACCTGAAGTTTTGAAAAGCTATCAGCAAAATTAAGAAGCAAGAGGGTCAAGAACAGAGAACCTGTTCACAAACATATAGCCCAAGCAGCACGAAGATCTGATTGTGTGTGATTTCCAAGCAAGTTACTTTGTTTAACAAGCATATAAGGATACAAAAAACCTTTGAAAATTTAAATCTTGAAAGAGAAGTCTTTGGAAGAAAATAAACTATTATTAACATCTTAAAGGACCAGTGGCTCTTCATAAATATATAGTCCAATCAATAAAATCTCTGAATAATTACTACATTTAAAAGCATACAATGATAAAAAAATCTCATACTGAACATCATGAAACTGAGCATTATGAAATTGAGATATCTTTAGAAGAAGATATTCTTTTGTATCTCTAGGATATGCTCATTTGTCGCAAGCATGAGATGGGGTCATTGCAAGTATGGACATGGATTCCTGCCTTTGCACATGAGATTATGATAAATCATAATAAGTCTATATTGTAACAAAATTCTAGATTTATTGGGAAGAACAGAGCTACAAATCAAATTCTCAACGCTCATGTCAATCAATGATTCATGATACAATGCTAACAATGTAAAGCAAGGCAGGTTTCATAAAAGTAATCACGGTTAGCTTAGAAAGATAGGTAAAGGCGGGATCGAAGGTTGATATACAGATGAATCATTCATATCACTAACCTCACCAAAAGCTCCCCTACCAATGATAGTTAATAGCTCAAAATCATCTACACTTATCTTGTGCCTTCTCAGCCGCATATACTCTGTCTCCTTGCGCTCTAAATCCTTGATCAGATTCATTTGTTCCTCTTTCGGCACATCTGAAGAAGCTAGTTTTCTTTCTAGAACCCATCGTCTGCAGAGGAAACATTACATCAGAACATCATAAGATAAACTCTATACCAAGTTCTTCACCAGGCAAAGGCATTCGCTGATTTGAATGGGTTATAAACCAAAACAAGGCAATTGTTATCTATTAGAACTGATACTACCAGGATAACTGCTTTCGTAAATCCCAGAGAGAACCAATATTAATCTTTGCGTACCATAAGTATCAGAAAGAAAATCTGAAGATAGTATGAGACAGAAGATTTTCGTGCAGCAGATGTAGATGTGTCATTTCGGATGGTGTTTCTCAACATCATATAGTTAAGTCTCCAACCAACGTGGATAACATTTGAGGCTCCTTTGAACTTTCTTTACAGGCTTATTGGAAAAAAATATGATGGAGATACACCTCAAAATTGGCTGGGACAAGCATCGCACTTATCAATCCATGCAAACCTAATATATGAGAAATGTGTGCACTTATTGCATATCAAAGTATGGTAAGCACAAGGTCATTGCTCAAGCTTATTATTTGTTATAGACACCTGATATGTTCTAAAATGATCTAACTCTAGTCCTGATTACTGACTACAAAATGTATAAACTAAGCAAATAAGATTGTATAAATAAATGGTATGAGTAAAATGTAACATACATCATGGAAAAACACCAAGGAGATGACCCCAGGGAACGAATGCAAAAGAAATGGAAAAAGATTTCAGAAACTGGCTCATCTAAGAATTGCATATGCACAAGTGGGCTAACAGAGGATAGTGATAACACTTGATTCAACATATCAGTATTCTTCATCAAATAGTATCAGTGTATATAAGCATAGCCCATACTCATACTACGCATGTCTGAAATACTAAGGCGAGCATTAGTTATCCTTGGAGCTTTCCAGGAAGAAGAAAGTTCAACTGCATAACAGGCAAACAGCTTCTGAAATATTCAATGCAATGGATAAATGTCAAAGAACCATAAACTGCATTATGCCTTTGTTCTAGATTATAATTAAACTATTTCATCAGTTGAGGCTTAACTAAATGAACACATCAAATAACAATATTAGGTCTTGAAATATATACATGTAAAAGTATTAGCACCAACCAGTAGCTCAAGCTCAAATATAAATCCCAAAAGGGACAAGATACGCTATACCAATTTTGGTTTTTGGGTTAAGTCAAACTAACATTTCAATCTAGAGATTTTTAAGCAAGAACATCCACACATTGTTAAGGTAGAAATTTTATGATATTTTTAGAGTTGCAGTCCATTGACTACAGAGCTAAGCAGGATATAATTCTTCTTTTCTGTTTTCAGTCAACGGACCAGGATATAATTCTCAACTTACTTTTTCCATTCTTCAGTTTTTGATGACCTCAGTCTTATAGGTTTTGAAGTTTACTCACTCAGTTATGTCACCTTCATATACAAGTGGTACACTAACCACAATCTTTTCATGCAGAGTGACTAATTCACCAAATCCTCAGAAAATTCCTTTGCACATTAATTTCACTTTTCCATCCTTCTATCACATGAAACCTTAGACAACCTCAGCCTTAGAATTGAAGTACCTCAAACTACCAACTATAAGAACCACCACAGAAGACCTTTGCTCATATTTTCAACATTAAAGAGTCACATAATCTTCAATATAACCTATTAAACTACACAATTTTAATTGTTATTCTCTTTCCGTGACACGGAAAATTTTACTACATGTATTATACTCCCTCTAAAATTTAATGATCCAATAAAAAGCTATAACAAAGTCACCATGCACATGCATCATCTACTAAGATTACATAAAACACACTTCTTTTACTCATCTATAAAAAAACCAACACATTCAAACTATAAAAACAATGAATCCAATTCGGCTGCGCCAACCTGCTCTTCCTCTGATTTTGCTACATGTTCAGGCGTAAGCACGTCCTAACATCGAAATCATATCAAATTTAATTATCTAATTCTATAAGATCTTCTCACAAAAACAGAAATAATAATTAATGCTGCAACGCTAGATCTTATACAATAACAACATTGAAAAAATCATCCGAGCCAATGAATTAACTACTTTAGACCTCTTTAAATTAAATTAATACACTCTCGCTTGCGCGCGACATGCGAGCATATATACAGACATTGGACACAAATCAAGCTGATAGATTTACGACTTTGCCCTCCTTAAATTAAATTATGAGATACATCTATACATATACATACATGCTTATACAAGTGCACACACATATATATATGTATACAGATGTAGACAACATAGAATACAAATCAAGAAAACAGATTTACTACTCTTAATTCTCGTTAAAGAAAATTGAGAAACACTTTTAGAAGAAAAAAAAACATGTGTGTGTATATGTACCTTTCTTTGCGCTCTTGAATGCTTTTCATCTGAGTCTTGTAATGATTCTCAATGAATTGCTTAGCAGCGGCCACTTTCTCCATTGTTAAGCTTGAACCAAGCACTTCCTCTTTGCCTTCGCCGCCGCCGCCGCCACCGCCGCCTCCTCCTCCTCCTCCGGATTTATCTCCCTCCTCCATTTCTGTTTCTCTCTCTAGATTTTCGCTTTCTCTCTATATGTGTGTGTATATATATATATATGTATGTATAGGCTAGTGGCGTACTTATTACATGTATATATATGTGTTGTTGTATGTATAGGCTAGTGGCTTATTTATTACAAGAAAAATGGCCCCAGAAGACCACTTGCTGTATTATTTTCTTTGCCTCGTCAGACTTGGTCGCTCACACCAGAGGCTATTACTTTCACTACTAAACTAGTACAGTATCTGTGCTGCACATTTTTTATGTCTTTATTTATTGTTAGAATTTTTGTAAACATAGAATTGAATTTTTGTAAATATAGAATTGAATTCTTGAATTTTAAATTTTTTAATAAAAGGATCCGAATTTTAAATTTTTAACAAAATTGCTCAGATTTATGAAAAAAATAATGTTTTGTGCTCAGTTAACTAACGGTTCTAGTTTTATTTGCTTACATGGCATTAGTTTTTCTTTTAAATTTCAAGTGGTATTTTCGTTTTCAATTCTAAGTCCTATTTAATATTCTCCTAAAATATTAAATAAAAATAAAAAAAATACATTTAACAAAAATAAAGTTATTGATATTTGTCATGCTACATCTTTTTGTTAAATAAAAAGTTTTATATATATTTGAAGAATATAAGTTAATTATGACTTTGAAGCATTAAAATAAAAGATTAACATAATCACAATAAACGTATAACTCGTTTTATTGACAAGACAATGTTTACAAAGGATAAGTATATTAGAATGATGTACAATCATGTACGAAGTGCTATAAAAAGAGTAAAGTTTTACTTAAATATTTACTAACAAGATATTTTGAGAGAATTTCATTCATTACTTAATCAGTTACAAGGTCTGGTATATATATATACCTAACTACAAGAGAGAAATAGAATTAGTTACAAAACTAACTGCTAGTACACACTTAGCTGTCAACTCATAGAATTAGTTACAAAACTAACTGCTAGTACACACTTAGCTGTCAACTCAATTAATGAGTTGACTTTGACTAACTAACAATAACAACTTCTATAGAATATTAACAACAACTGAAACTATTTCCTATATTCTAACAGCCCCCCTCAAGCTGATCTCTGATGAATAATCAAGGGCAGCTTGCTCCTCAAGTACTCAAATTGTTGTGTAGTAAGAGACTTGGTAAAAATATCAGCCACTTGATCTGCAGAAGGAATATAGGAAATAGACAGTTTCTTAGCAACAACCTGTTCCCTGATGTAGTGATAATCCAATTCAATATGCTTAGTTCTTGCATGAAACACATGATTAGTAGCAAAATCTAAGGCAGAAATATTATCACAAGCCAGAGTAGGAGTAAAGACTGGAATATTCAAAGCATGAAGAATATAGGTCAGCCAAGTTATCTATGCAGCAGTGGTAGCCATTGATCTATACTCTGCTTCTGTACTAGATCTAGCTACTGTTGGCTGTTTCTTGCTACACCAAGATACAAGATTAGAACCTAAGTAAATACAGAAGCCAGTGGTTGATTTTCTATCAGATATGTCACTATCCCAGTCACTGTCTGAATATGCTGAAAGTGTTAGTGGACCGGAAGTGAATGATAAACCCATAGACAAAGTCCCTTTAACATATTTGAGAACTCTCTTCAAGGAAATAAAATCTGCATTTGTAGGACTATGCATCTTTTGACACAGTGTATTCACAGCAAACTGTAAATCAGGTCTTGTAACAGTAAGATATTGCAAAGCACCCAGTAGACTTCTGAAAACAGTGGGATTATTGTATGGCTCACTAGCATCAGCAGATTGTTTGATATACTTGGAAAAAGTTGGAGTAGAGACTGGTTTGCAGTCAGACATTCCAGCTTTTTATAGTAAATCCACTGCATACTTTCTCTGATGTAACAAAAGTCCTGAACTTGTTTTCTGGACTTCAAGGCCAAGGAAATATGATAACTGTCACAGATATTTTGTTGCAAAATTGTTATTCATGGCTGAAATCAGGTGATCAATAGCTGTAGATGATGAGCCAGTTATAATAATATCATCTACATACACAAGAAGAATGAGAGTGTATGTAGATACCTTGAGAGTAAACAATGATGTGTCAGCTGAGGTTGTAATAAAACCTTGATGAAGAAGAAACGAGGACAATTTAGCATACTAAGCCCTAGGAGCTTGTTTAAGTCCATACAATGACTTTTGAAGTTTACAGACAAAATGTGGCTTTAGAGGATCTTGAAATCCCTGAGGCTACTCCATATAGACCACCTCCTCTAAGTCCCCATGTAGAAACGCATTAGATATGTCTAACTGATGTAACTACCAACCATGATGTAATGCAAGAGATAAAACAGTCCTAATTGTGGGTGCTTTAACTACTGGACTGAATGTTTCAGAATAATCCAACCCATGTTCCTGATGAAATCCTTTTGCTACCAGCCTAGCCTTATATCTAGCAACTGAACCATCAGGCTTCCTCTTAATCTTGAACGCCCACTTACACCCTATAGGCAATCTATCATGAGGAGGAGGTACCAAACACCAAGTTTGTTGCTTTATGAGAGCATCATATTCCTCCTTTATTGCAGCTTGCCAACAAGGCAATTTAGAAGCCTGTCTATAGGTTGTAGGCTCAGATTCAGTAGTAATGAGCTCTAAAAAATGCAAAGGATACAATGGAGGTGGAAGAGATCCAGTCTTAGATCTGGTCATCATTGGATGTATATTATGAGGTGACACAGTGGAAGAAGAATTAGAATAATCAAAAGACTCAGATGAAGAAGATGTACCAGAGTGATTTGTATCAGTGACTTGAGAGAATTTCATTCATGACTTAATCAGTTACAAGGTCTGGTATATATATATACCTGACTACAAGAGAGAAATAGAGTTAGTTACAAAACTAACTGCTAGTACACACTTGGCTGTCAACTCATTTAATGAGTTGACTTTGACTAATTAACAATAACAACTTCTACAGAATATTAACAACAACTGAAACTATTTCCTATACTCTAACATTTACTCCTATTGGTCGAATGTTGGCCAACCTCCATCCAAAAACCTTTATCTTGTGAAAAGATCAATTAAATTATGAGAGATATAGGACTATTATAGATTAACTAAAGATAATCTTGTTAGAACCCACCCTATCATAATTATGTCAATTATTAATGAAAATTATATGTATGAGAGTTTAAAAACAATTCAACGAAATATTATATAAAAAATTCTAACATGTAATTTCATTTCCATTGTATTTTACTCTTGAGAAATAGTGGAGATAAATAATTCTATTCGAAGTCTCATATCTAATCAATGCAATGTTAGTTTCCACAATATTCATTAGAAAATTTTGTTCGTTAACAAACTTATAACTTAGTGTGGAGCGAAAGCACAATTGTGGACACTCTCTATTAGTCTGCCTATGCAAGTAAGGAAGTCAAGGACCGCTTTTTATGATTTATTTAGTAAGACTCTTCAAAAAGTGTTGTGATCCGAGTATGTTTAGAATACTTGAGAAGGATCAAATTGTGCATAAGGTATTAGCGAAACTCAATTCAAAAAGTAAGAGTAATCCAATCCGAAAACACTGATTAAAAGGTGTCAAAATATAAAACTAAAAAACATGAAAAAAACTTAGAACAAACTAGATGAAAAAGCATAAATAAAACACTTAACATAAATTGGATGAAAAACCACTCCTAAAACGCTTTTGACTCGAATGTGCTAGTATCATGAGATTCATATGACTAACCCACCTAGTAAGAGAAGATATGATTTGGTTGCATATTGTCATGGCGATCTTTGCACAATTATAAGGTACATTAGCTTCAAGAACAGTATCCTAAAGGTACAAGATATAAAAGAGAAGCAAATATGTGATAGTACTTTAGCTATCAAAATCAAATCTCAGTGTCATATCCAGCATCCCAAGACCACGATCTACTGGCTAATTATCAAATGAAGCATCCACATTAACCATCCAATCAGCCCTGGAACTTCGATGATTTGCACGGTGGTTCTTGAATCTTGAGATTTACCTCAAAGAGATCTCTCACATTACCCATAATATGTGGAACCTTTTGCTCCATTGGAACACAACCGCGTATTCTAGGTCTTAGCTTTGCAGAGGCAAACTGTCAACAAGACTCTAAAGATGAACTTCAATGAGCCATCAACGATGAGCATATATATCCAGAAGAATGCCTGAAATGAGATTTTAAGTGAGGGATTTGCCAGCCCATTCTCGTTCTCGTCGCTTTTGCTTGGCCTGCATCCTATTGAACTTCTCTTTTCCTTTCTCCAGAAGAGGGTCATGCACCACATAATCATTAGGGTCATCACTGCGAGACATGTTATCCTGCGCAATGGTGCAAAGCAAAGATGTAAGACACAAAACAGGGCCTGAATTTTCATTAAGAGATTAAATCATGAATCTAATTAAACATAAGTGGGCAAAATAACAAAATGCTCTTATTAATTAATTTATTACATTATTACCAAAATTCCAGAAACATAACTCCGCATGTAATAAAACTATCATGTTAGTTTTTATTTTACCAAAGTTCCAAATTTTCACTGATGGATTCATAAATTTACAAGACCAGTCAAGCAGTAAATACCGAATATAGATCCTGGAAAGTAGCACAAAAATCATAGCCAGATAAATGTCAGTGTAGTATCTGCAAACAACATAGAGGTATCCTATACCTTATTCAGAAATACATCTATTATTCACTATTTATTCACACAATAAAGAGTGAACAAACGTCATTAAAAGTAGCACAAAAATAGTAACCAAAGATTCTCCATATTAGTAATTTTGGATCTCAATAGGAATTCACTGGTGTCATCAGATCCTTATAACCATGTAGCTGGGTAAGGCTTGGGTGCTTGGGTTAGTTTGGTGATATTTAGGATCTCAGCCTGAGGACTAAGCTGTTCCTCTTAATAATCTGGCATTCTCCATTAGATAGTTGGAGAAAATTATGCTGTCAAATAGCAGTAGCAGGTTCTCACGTGCATGGTTGAGTAAACTAGGGTGGAATATCATCTTAATACTGAAAACCAAATTTGAAAATCTAGAATATGCATGACCCACAAAAAGGAGCTCTCCATTTCCTCACTTGGCCTAGAGGCATGTCTGTGAGGAAACACAACTAGCTTCTCTATTAATTTCTTGAATACAAGTAAGAGTCTGCTGATGATCTTAGAGACCATGTAATTGAATCCATTTTGTAAATAATTAACTAACTCATTTTCCTCCTCTTCCCTGCCTCTCCACATCTTCCCCCCCCCCCTTCTCCTTTTCACTAAAGAACCTCCGAAACCTATCCGCATTA
Organism: Cordia subcordata; assembly: GCA_028554755.1. Classification (NCBI taxonomy): domain Eukaryota; kingdom Viridiplantae; phylum Streptophyta; class Magnoliopsida; order Boraginales; family Cordiaceae; genus Cordia; species Cordia subcordata. The sequence goes on along the minus strand of JAPTOF010000006.1, from coordinate 9,411,419 downwards.
TAGTCTAATAAGTTTTACACGCAATAATATGTACATAGCTACAAGGGGTGAATTCTCTGAAAGCAGATTTTATGTGGTTCAAACAAGTAAACTCTGCTTTTCCAGGGAAAGTTATTATGATAAATGATAATAGCATGGGTCTGAAAGAAAAGACTTGTATGTAAGTTTTTATAGTGGAATAGGATCCATGTAGCAGGTAAACAGACAGCTCTGATAACTCATATAAATAGGATATGTAGATATGTAACTGACAGCTGTAATATGTGACTAGCAGTTGTAGGTTAGTTAGTGGTAGGCAACCTGTGTTAGCCAGTCATGCTATCAAATGTATCTATAAATATCTGAGATGTACAATCACTTATTAAGTTGAAAAAAATACAACTTATCATGTTCTCTCTCTCTCTTTCTTCTTCATGGTATCCAGAGCCAGAGAATCCTGAACCTTCGAAGATAATTTCCATGGCGATTCTCTCCATAGCTAAGCTCAGTTCTTCGACTTGGTTCAAGCTGCAAAGCAACGCATTGCGACACAAGTTTTCTGCTTGGCATAAGTTTTCTCCCTCTTCTCGATAATTTTTTTTTCCCTTTCTCTCTCTTCGAATTAGGGTTTTGTTTTCTTCAGAAATTTCCAATTAAACCGGTTGAATTGCTTTTCTTTGATAGAAAATCACTCGCCTAGCTTCTCTGAAGCTTCGATTGTCTTCACAGCATATTTCTCCATCTTTTTTTTTTTTGGTTCGGAATCTCAAATTTCCTCAATTATAGGGTTTTGTTCGATATCCATGGCTGAAACAATTGAACTGCTTGCTGGATTGAAAAATCTTCTTCAAAATTATACTGCCATGACTCCAATAAAGTTGGATAACAACAATTATGTCATGTGGAGAACTCAAAGGGAGGCCTTGTTGTTTGCCAATCATCTCCTTGATCATGTTACTGGCAAGAAACCATGTCCTCCTACACACATTACTGCTGCTGATGGGACTAAAATTGATAATCCAAAATATCTTCAATGGTTCACCATTGATACTCATCTCAGGCCTTGTTTTATAGCTTCTTTGTCTCCTTCTGTTTATCCTCAAGTGTATCATCTTAACACTACTCCTGCTATCTGGCAAACTCTTGTTGCCAGGTACGCTTCTTTAAGCAGAACACATGTTCAACAATTGAAGTTGCAGCTACACAACCTTGCAAAAGGCAATCTTACTATGCATGCCTATTTGGATCTTGCCAAGTCTTTATGTGATCAATTGACATCTGCAGTTGTGCAGATTACTGATGATGATCTCTCATACTATATCTTGAAAGGACTACCGACTCAGTATGACTCGATTAGGTCTTCTATCAGGGTTAGGTCCACACCTGTTACCATTCCAGAACTTACAAATCTTCTGGTGGCTGAGGAACTTCATCTGCAAACATCCTCTTCTCTTCAAATCTCATCCCCTACTGATCTTCACACTGCTCTTCACACTTCTGCTTCTACTCAAGCAAACATCTCCTATAGGGGCAGAGGTGGTAGAGGCAATTTTAGAGGAGGCAGATCACATAAGGGGGGGAGGCAGTCATCTGGCAGAGGAGCATTCTCTTCTCCTGGTATTCTGGGTCCATATCAACCTCCTACAGGACAAGCACAGGCTCAGACTACCTCTGGCACATCTCAGTCTGCAAAATTATACTGCCAAATATGTGGAAAGCCAAATCATTGTGCTCTGGAGTGCTGGCATAAGCTGGATACTGAGAATTATTACAAAGAGAGGTCTCAGAAGCAGGCAATGGCAGCTCAGGTTGGCTCTTCTACTTCATCTCCCACAGAATGGGTTCTTGACAGTGGAGCAAATGCACATGTGACAGCAGGCATGGCTCCTTTTTACTCTGCACAACATTATCAAGGTCATGATTCAGTGACTATAGGCAGTGGTCAAACCTTGCCTATTCATCATGTTGGTAATGCTACTTTAAAAACTCTCTCTTCTTCTTTTTATCTTTCCAATCTCCTTCATGTGCCACATATTTCTTCCAATTTACTGTCTATGCATCAGCTAACCAAAGACAATGATTGTACCTTGGTTTTTAATACAAAGGGGGTTACAATCCTGGACAATGCCACACACAAGGTTCTGTTTCAGGCCCCTTGTAACTACTGCTCCATTTGCGACATCTCCTTCCATTTCTCCCAAGTGTTACACCACAATAAAGGATTCTGCCCAGCTATGGCATGCCAGGCTTGGACATCCTACTAGTTCCATAGTGCAACAGGTTGTTAGTTAATTAGGTATTACTGTTAAGAACAATACAGATCATTGTACTGCTTGTGCCACGTCTAAAGCTCATAGACTACCCTTTCCTGTTTCCCAAAGTGTTACTGCTGCTCCTTTTCATTTGATTCACACTGATGTATGAGGTCCTGCCCCTATTTCTTCTAATAAAGGGTACAAGTATTATATTTTGTTTCTTGATGATTTTTCAAGATATTGTTGGCTATATCCTCTCAAATCCAAGGTAGAAACATATGATGCTTTTGTTAGCTTTACCACTCTCATTAAAACTCAATTTCAAGCAACCATAAAAACCCTAAGGTCAGACAATGGAGCTGAATATCTTAGTCACAAATTCAGTCTTCTGTTGCAACAAATGGGAACTGTTCATCAACTGTCTTATCCATATACTCCTCAGCAAAATTGTAGGGTGGAGAGGAAGCATAGGCATCTCATAGAAACAACTTTAGCCTTATTGCATCAAGCTTCTTTACCTTCTTTTCTTTGGTTAGAAGCTTTGGCTACTGCTAATTACTTAATTAACAGGATGCCTATTCCAGTTTTGGGCAATGTTTCTCCTTATTTTAAACTCTTTGCAGAACAACCTGATTCCACATTTTTTAAGGGTCTATGGCTGTCTTTGCTATCCTTGGCTTAAACCTTATACACATCATAAACTTGTGCCTAGATCCAAGCCCTATGTTTTTATAGGATATTGTCCTACTACCAAGGGTTACAAATGCATGGATCCTGTCACTAAACAAGTGTTTATCTCCAGACATGTTTCCTTTGTAGAAGATCAGTTCCCATTTGTCAATCAATCTTTCCTGAAGGATTTTGCTTCTTCCATTGGTTCTGCACCAGTAACCACTTGTCAATTTCATGCTTTTCCATTCACTACCTTTCCTCCTACTCCTAGTTCACAATCTGTTCAGTCTCATTCTCTGTCTTCTAGTCAAGACTTGGTTGTACCTATGGAATCTAGTGCTTCTATATCTTCTGCAGATGGAATCATTGAAGCTTCTCCACCAGCTGGTGTGTCTAGTTCCTCTGTTTCAGTCTCTGCAGGAGATATCTCAGAAGCATCCCTTTCTCAGTCCAGTCCACTAATCTCTCCTTCCAGTTCTGCAAGACAGTTCCCACAATCTACTCCTACAGTTAATGCACCTTCAGTTTCTCATCCTTCTTATGTCCATCCTTTTAACTCTCATCCTATGCAGACTAGATCTAAAACAGGGTCTCTTCCACCTCCTCTATATCAGATAAATACCCTACTCACCACTCTTCCTGACATTGAACCATTGACCTATAAAGAGGCAGCAAAGTATGAGTGTTGGGTCAAGGCCATGCGTGAAGAATATCAGGCTCTTCTTAATCAAAAAACCTGGGATCTGGTATCTCTTCCTCCTGGAAGGACTCCTATTGGGAATAAATGGGTTTTCAAGATTAAAAGAAGAGCAGATGGCTCAGTGTCCAGGTATAAGGCCAGGTTAGTGGCTAAGGGTTATTTGCAAGAAGCTGGTATTGACTTCACAGAGACTTTTAGTCTTGTGGTAAAGGCTCAAACTGTGAGATTAGTGTTGTCTCTTGCACTGCAGTACAACTGGCAGTTGAAACAACTTGATGTTTCAAATGCATTTTTACATGGTAGTCTCACAGAGACTGTCTACATGATGCAGCCTCAAGGGTTTATTGATCAGCAACATCCTACTCAGGTTTGTCATCTCAGAAAGTCTTTATATGGGTTAAAATAGGCCCCTAGGGCCTGGTTTCAAAGACTGTCAACTTTTCTTTTGCAGTCAAACTTCCGCAACAGTAAAGCTAATACTTCCTTGTTTATTCATAAGTCAGCTCAAGACTTCACAATCATGCTTATCTATGTAGATGATTTGATAATCACAGGGAGTTCTTCAGCATATATTGCTGCCCTAATTAATTCTATGAGTCAGCAGTTTGCTATGAAGGATTTGGGTAGTCTGACATATTTTCTAGGACTGGAAGTGGTCAGAACAGGAACTTCCATTGTGTTACATCAGCACAAGTATGCCCTAGACTTGCTTAAAAAGGCTGGCATGTTACATTGCAACTCAGCTTTGGTTCCTACTGTCACTAAACCATCACAAACTGTAAATGCTTCTCAGTCTTATCCTGATTCCTATACATTCAGAAGTTTAGTAGGAGCTCTGCAGTATCTTACTCTCACAAGACCTGATCTTCAATATGTTGTCAACACATTGTGTCAGAAGATGCATGCTCCTACACAGGCTGATTATGCTAGTCTCAAAAGATGCTTGAGATATATTCAAGGGACCATTTGGCAAGGCATCCAGTTTACAGTAGGAGATTTCAGGTTATATGGATTCACTGATTCTGATTGGGCTTCTGATCCTGTGGATAGAAAGTCTACATCAGGTTTTGCTATTTTTCTAGGACTTAATCTCATCTCCTGGATATCCAAAAAGCAACATACAGTAGCAAGGAGTTCAACAGAAGCTGAATATAGGGCTATGGCCCTTGCTGCTGCAGAAATCAAATGGATATCTTATCCTCTACAGGATCTTGATATTCAAACTCCTACTCCAATCTTATACTGCGACAATCAATCAACAATGGCCCTAGCAGCTAATCCTATTTTTCATGCCAGGACCAAACACATTGAGATTGATTATCATTATCTTAGAGAGCAAGTGGTCTCCAATTCTTTGAAACTGGTTTATGTGCCTTCTCAGCAACAAGTAGCTGATCTTTTTACCAAGCCACTGTCCTACAATCAATTCAGTTTCCTGAAGACCAAACTGCCCTTGGTGTTACCACAAGCTTATTTTGAGGAGGGATGATAACTCATATAAATAGGATATGTAGATATGTAACTGACAGCTGTAATATGTGACTAGCAGTTGTAGGTTAGTTAGTGGTAGGCAACCTGTGTTAGGCAGTCATGCTATCAAATGTATCTATAAATATCTGAGATGTACAATCACTTATTAAGTTGAAAAAAAATACAACTTATCATGTTCTCTCTCTTTCTCTTTCTTCTTCAAGCCCTATTTCAGAAAATTGTTATTATTTCAGATTCGCTATATCCCACAACTACTCATTCACAAGGGGCAAATGAAGTGACGTTCATTTAAATGCATAATTTGACATGTATATCCTTTTGTATCACATTTAAAAAGCAGGGGTCACCGGAATCAACAAGCAATGCATTTAGGCCAGTAATGAATACCTTTCTGGGCTCAGGAGCAAATTCTAGCCTGGTACCCGTCCAGTCAGATAAATCCTCATCCTTGGCTGCATTTTCACCATTAGGGGCATCGGATTTGGCACCAATAGTTGCTTTGAACTTTTCAAGTCTTGCCAGCACCTAGTTACCACAGAAATAACCAATAAATATACAGACAAGGGTAATATTACGGATGCCGACATCATAAACATTAGATATTGCACGTGCAATGAATGGAGCAAGGCAAATTTATCATTTCATAAGCCTTAATATTCTACACTAATAGGACCACCAAAGGAATCCCATGTTTATGACATAAATATCCTCCAGGTTGGCAGCAATACTTCTTAATACTTTTGTCAATGTTCTAATTAAATGTTTATTTTGAAAAGAAAAATGATTGGGAAGTGATGGCCATTACTTGTCGAAGGACCTTGTTTTGTAAATACAAAAGTACTCTATTTAATTGCACATGCAAAAGAAATTCTAGAGAAGAATGAAGTGAAAAGCTGTTCTCTCGAGGGAGTAGACTAGTCTCAAAGAAGCATTTCCTCATGCTTTCAAGTTTTCGTGACATGAAATAACAATTGGCAGCACATACTATTTGTCAATTGACAGATGGGTTGTACTGTATGCCTTATGTTTCTGTGCAGCAAGTTCCAGAAGGTATAGATTCATCGTTATCAGTTAAAGTGCCACAAAGGAATTTCTTGCAATGAAATCTACTGTTGATAAGCAAGGTCATATAAACAGAGAACAAAATTCATAAAGATCAATAGCAATCTAGTGGCATACTTCATCTTCATGTCCTTGAAGTCTCCTCCTCTTCTGTTTTAGCAATTGTCTTTCACGTTCAGCTTCACCCAGCAACTGTAAGTCTGCATCAGCATTAACCATACGTTCAGCCCTTGCTTCAGACCCAATACCTTTTTTCTTCAAAGATAATTTGTCCTTTCTTAGTTTGTCCTCATGATTGTCTACATTGGACCTGACAAATACAGAACTCGGGTAACTTCTCTAGAATAAGTAAAAACTAAATATTAGCAAAACGTGCCATGAAGCTTTAAACAAGTAAGAAAACAGAACTCCTAAATGTCATCTTTTAAATCCTATCAAAACCTTCTTTCCAATGGGAAGCAAAAGAAGAACAGATTACTCCATCTTGATGTGTTAAAAAATATAACCTTGTGCAGCTCAATCAGCCAATGTCACATGAAGAGTACAATTTCACAATTGCCATCTCTAGCATCCATGTACATGAGTTTGAAGATACTATCCAAAGCATCAACTGCAATCTTGGCTACTCCAAGTCTCCAGCCCACAGGAGAGAGATATATTACATTTAATAGACCTTAGATTTTCATAATGGGCCACTGGTTCTGGAAGCATGTAAAATTTTTACTAGAGCCTTCAGCATATATGAATACTTGAGTCCCTGCTGACCAATGGTGGGCCAACCCACAACCACTATATTTAATATTCTATCTCTTGTATAATTGTATGGAAATCTTTAATTAGAAACACTTATTTGATTAACTTGCAAAATATTATTTGATATTAATAAATGCTGGTAACACCTTCAAAGATGCATATGCACACTAGGATTAAAAGAGGTTAATTTTTGACAAGAACTTTGGCCTGAAATGCTCTATGTTTATTTTTTGATAATAGTATTATGTAATAAACAAAATCAAAGGCTTCAAATTAGTCTTACCTGGGAGGAGATGGTGCACGGTTTTCGGGACTTCCACTACCTGAAGAGGCCAAAGACAAACTACAGTTAAAATATTAACTTACATCCTGACAAATAAGTAAATAATTGAACAGAAAAAGCAACAAGGGGCTTACAATTCACCAAAACTAGGTTTACATATCTGGTTTACACTATCTCAAAGCAGTCAAACAATTTAAAATACTTTCAATGTAACAAATAGGGACTACTTTGCAAAAGCTAATGTGATCCCAGGATAACAGAAACCAAAGAAGAGAGAAAAAGTATATTCTGAAAGTTTTGATATTATTGATTGTGATTTGTGATTCTGAATTTACATATAGTGCAGTATTCATAGGCATTCTTGCACACTTCTAGTATGACCTAGTTAACTTAATATTCTAGATATTTTGCCAAGATACTTCCTAACTGGCTAACAGATGCAATTAGTTAGTTACAGCTGTAATGATTCTATTCTATTAAGTGCCTAACTTGACACTCTAAGTATAACTAACTTGAGCACAGAATCACACTATAACAGCTTTGTTGATCCTTAACAGAGGAAAGTTGCATCTGGGGAATTACATGCTTCCTCTTTGTCTGCCCAGCAACCCAAGCAGACCACAGTCTTCCCTTCTTAATTTTTTGCCCTAATATACTTTACCTGCATCCTCTCGGTCCCATTCACATTTAAGATATATTATTAAATCTTTCCTCATTATTTAACAGAAGAACATTGTAGAACTATAACCATTTAGTCTAACATTGCTCAATAACAATAAGTCACAGATGAGAGCACTTTATCAACATATATAAGTATTAATACATCAGGTAGCTTCCCAATCATAATCTCTTCGACTTGTGAACTGTTTAAAGAGATGACTCAGTTCTCCTTATCAACTTGAGTGCATTGCATGCATAGCAATATCCTGTCTGGAAAAAATAGATATGATGTATATAGTGGTGTGGGGTCAGTTTTAATGCAAGATATGAAGATAGTATTTCTTAAGGAGACAAGTAAGGAACATCAGGTGTATCCTTGAGGAAGTGGGCAAGAAGAAAAAACTTACCATTCCGTGACTTCTGTTTTGCTGGCAGATCCCCGAGGTCCTTCCGTTTTCTTAGTATTTGTTGACGCATTCGAGCATCAAAAGTTGCCTCATCATCATCACTATTATCAAGGGTTTCTGGTAATTCAACTTCTGATTCTCTCCGCAGTTCTTCCCTCTTTGAGCTGAGAGCTTCCCTGACAGCATCCCTTGTTCTTTTGGCTTCAGTCAGGTCCTGTATCAGCCGGTTCCATAGAATATATATAATAGCAGTTGTTAGACTGCTTATTTTATCTGAATACCACTTTATGCGCGTCAATTGCTCTCACAAAATTTTTCAATTTTGAACTATTCCATCAAGACTTCTAGTATTACCATGAGAAAGGGAAAATAAGTTCTGTGAAGATACAAAGAGGAAGCTAAGTAAGACTAAAGATACAAACACCAGAATGGAGAACTGCGAGTGCCCTTAGGAAGACCGGAACATAGAAACTAACGGAATTACCGATACTGCAAGAAAGAACGCCAAAAATGCAGATCATGATGAACCAGACTACTACATAATAAAAAAAAGTAATGACTATTACCGTATTGTTTTTGACACTTTCTTCCTTTAGTAGGCGAGGATCATCAAGTACATCATGACTGCTCTTTATTTTTATCTTAACATCAGCCAATTCCTTCTCCTCCTCTTCTGCTTCTTCCCCAAATGAAAGCAAGTTCAACTTTCTGGACCAATAAACATTGCAAAGATATATTAGGCTTCAAAAGGTTTATGTTGTTCATAAGAGAAATTACACTGATCAATGAAATGCTTTGACTATTTCAAGGAAAGAATCTACTCTTACTTTGTAGCTTTCTCCTTAACTATTTTCTTGTCAGTTTCAACTGGTAAAGACTTTGCTGTGGTCACCCTTGGAACAATATCATCAAATGGGTTCCATAATATCTGAACGCCAATTCAGAGAGATAAATTAGACAATGGAAATTTGATATAGGAATATTTATATTGTAATTATGGAAAACAGAGATAAAAATTAACGGAGATGAACCACAACTCTTCTAATTAGGGGCTTCCACAGTAGTAAGTTACAACAATTATGTGTCCCCATTTGTTCTCTTTCCTGTGATACGCACTATTGCTAATACACTCTTCTTTGAAGCATTACTGGCAGAAGAAATCCAAAGACATTTTTAGGCAAATTAAAAGGGGAAGGGAGATAAGAAACATTTTGAACCTTCAGGGAATAAAGATATCTTTATCGCAGTCAAACAAAAAAAAAAAAAAAAAAGGCCATCTTCACTCGGAAGAAGCCATATTAATTTCCTTGAAATAAAGAAGTGAGGACTTTCTAAGTGCAGAGCACATTAAAGAACATGAAACACCCATATAAACCATCCATACCTCAACTGAGAGTATTTTTGGGGCAGGATCCAATGGTTGGTCATTTTTATCAGTTTCAACTTCACCCAACTGAAGAAGGTTATATATTGAATCCCCTGTTACCTGTTAACAATGTAGATACCATCTAAGAATGAAAGGCAGCAAGTGAGCCAAACATCTAAACAAGCATAAGACAATAATATATATATATATATATATAAAGAAGATGATTACTTTGCCAAAAATAGTATGCTTTTTGTCAAGCCAATCACATCGATCCAATGTAATAAAGAATTGGCTTGCATTTGAATTAGGAGAGCCAGAACCAGCACATGCAACCAAACCCCTATGTTTAAATCTAAGACGAGAATGGAATTCATCAGGGAAAACTCCACCATAAATGCTTTCACCTCCTGCATATAAGTCAAAATGAAAAAGTGCTAAGATGAAAAATAAATGATACCCACGAATAGTCCACTTGTACACCTGTCACCTGTATAAAAGCACTACGAAGGTCAAATATATCCTTACACTAAGATTTGGAAAATAGTCAATCTTTTAACATCGGAATGAATATTGGGATACGAAAGTCACAAGGACAGAAATGCGTTGCTAGGATGATTTAGTTATATTAAAAACCGGCTTATCCAAATCGAATTACTCTAGCCCCTAATTTTTTAGACATCTAATGACAGTTATTACAGATTTCACAACCTTAGCCATGTCGTATTTCACGCTGTTCACCGAAATGACTAAAGTGTCCACTAGATAACTTTAAGAGAATTATAAATTCATATAAATTTTTTCTCAGGGAAGATTTCAGCACAGACTGCTGCAATAGTCTGCATTTGGTATATCAACAGTAAACTTCAGAAAGGTACAAAAACAGCGATACAAACCCCGTCAAAATATACAGTAAAATGTGAATCTTGATGCACTAGTTCATCTAAAGCTCAATTCATGCTTCTGGAGTACAGGCTGCTAAAAAGGCGGAAAGACAAACGAGCAGACTGGAGCTGGAGAACTGGAAGGACAACAATAATTGCTAACTTCAAACATAGTCTCAAAAGGGTTACACTAAACTACTCTAAGGAACAAGATTCAAACATAGCTTGATAAGTAAAAACTATAGCATCAACTTCTTCTACTCATAAGCCAGTTCACTAGCTCACGATAAACTTCTTTTTAGCTAATTAGGCTAAAATTCCCACGGCCACACACACACACATATCTAATTAAACACCTAGAGAGATTAATTAGCTCACAACAAACTTCTTTTCAGCTGATCAAAGCATAACAAAAATTTCACCATACCCACACACATACAACTAGATATGTAATTACACAGCCAAGACAACTAATCCTACATAATATACCCCTTTTAGCAAATTAGAGAAAAATCAAATTTTCACACACACACACACACACACACACACACACACATATATATATATATATATATATATATATATTAAACTCCCCACTGCCAAACCCAAACCCCCAACAATTGAGAGAAATAATCGCAACCACTTTAGCTACTCCAAAATCCCACACGTATATAACTATGTAACTATATATATAATTACAATGCTAAAAAGATTAATTATGACAGATTACACTCTTTTCAGCTAATTAGGGCATAATAAAACTCAGACACACAAATTTACGCACAAACACACACATAGTGGACCTTGGCCAGTGGCGGTGGGGTCGCCGCCTTGGATGAGGAAGGACTTGATGACGCGATGGAAAATGGTGTTGTCGTAATAGCCTTCCATGCAAAGCTGCACGAAGTTGCGGACGGCCTTGGGGGCCTCCTTGGGCCAGAGCTCTATGTCCAGCGGCCCGTGCGTCGTGTTCACCACCACCTTTCCCTTCGTCGGCGGCTCCAACACATACACCGTCGACATCTTCTCTCTCTTTTTTCCCCCCTTTTTTTAAATTTAATTTAATTTTGTATTTATCAATTCAATTTCAATTTTGTTTTAATCCCAATAATTTTCTTTTTAATCTTTGCGAGAAGGTCCGGGAGAGGTATTAGACGGCGTTATGGGCATGTAGTAAATGGAACAGGGAGGCGGAGGGAAAAGAATACGACGTCGTATGATTCCTTTTTGGAAGAACAAAATTCCATAAATGGTGTCCATGATTATAACAAGTATCAATTTTATTTCCTTGATTCCAAAGTAAAGGTGAATATAATAAATAGTTCCCAGCATTACCATTTTTATAGATTAGTTCCCGATTTGCATAATTGGCACAAATACAGGGCTTTACACGGACCTTCCCTAATCAAATAGAAAAATCATATTGAGTTATATGAGGTTATGTTGACTTTTTTCATAAGAATCGAACTTAATCGAACTCACAATTCCTTTATAGTATGGTTGTGGATCCCGTTTTGAGAATCGCACCAAGAATTAAACCGAACCAAATCGAAATTGTACCAAATTAAAAGAATCGAATTTTTAATATTAATAATTATATAAATAATATTTTAAGGGTAAATCTAAAATTTAATCCACAAAATGCAATTATATTTTAGGAGAAAATTTGAAATTTAAGTAAAGAAGGTTTTTTTTTAATAGATTTAACAATTAGTTATTGGAGTTAAGTAGTTATTTATTTATGTTAAAGGAATTAAGTGGAAAAATCGGATACCTTGAATTTTCAGAACAAGATGAAAAGAAAACCAATGCTATTTAGCCCAAAAAAAAGGTCGAATGTCTAAAATTTAATGGGTAAAATACCACTTTAATTTATTATAAGTTGTCTAAATTAGCTATTTGTCTTTCTACTTTGTCAAACATACTTCTTAATTTTCTTGCGCTTTTCAAATCATGGTACACTTGGTCCTCTAATGTTTTCTTTTTAGTTTTGTTAACAAACTATAGCAAAGGCTATTATGTAGGCAAGTATCTAATCCAAAAAAACTACAAGGGATTAAATAGTTAATTATTCATAAATTTCGCAGCTCGAATGGGTGCATTTTTGTCTAAATTTATATTTATATTTGCATATCATACACTAATGATACACACCCCATTAAGTTGACCAAAAATATCATAGTAATTGCTGTCTTTTAAAAATTTCCTTGTGATTATTAGATAAATTTTGGGGATAAATAAATAATTAATTGGACAAATTATAGGGTGCACAAAAAAAAAAAAAAAAATCTTCTAAAGTCAGTTATATTCGTTGAGGTTTCCAGTTCATCGTAGACTTCAACAACCCAAGGCTGAGTGAGACAGAGAAAAAAGAACACCCCACCCCTTGTTCCTCTTCTTCCTTCTCCCATCATATATAGGAGGGCAAGTGGGGGTGATGGAAGCAATGTTGGTGGAGAAGGGGTTGTTGACACGCGATACACTTCCTTTTAGAGGTGTACGTGCTTCATAGCTAAGGCCTCTTAGCATAGCAGATTGTATCAAATCAAATCGAATCAGGTCATATTCTATTAGATGGGGTCGGATAACGTCATTTGTTTGTAGTAACAAGGACAAAAGAAAAGGTTTTGATACATGACTTCCAACAATTCATCTGATAATGGCTATCTGTGCGCCCCTGTGGTGGCAGTTGACAGAGACAAGAACAGCCAATATGCTGTCAAATGGGCCATTGATCATCTCTCCACAACTGATCCCACCATTACGTTAATACATGTCAAGTTCAAAAGCCCAACCAGTAGGTTTCTTTCTCTTATTCATCGTATTGAGATAAGTTAACGTGCAATCTTGTGTTAAAGAATTTGAAGATTATCGAATGTTCGTTAGTTGGGTAAACACTATTTGATTTTAAGATAAAATCAAATAGTGTTTTTTAGTACAATATTAGAATTGTTCTTGGTTTGGTCGTATTCATTCATGCAGAATTATTATTCCATGTTGTACATTTCTTGTTGGTTCTATGCATACCTCTAGGAGAAGTCACGAGCTAATCTACAACTGAAATAGAGATTGTCTACTTCATATTCAAAGATGCATTTAATCTTGGTCGCACGTGGGGAGTGATGAAGAACATCCCAGGTTTTACAAATGATCATGAAGTTTCTCAACATGCAACAAATGATGTTAAATTCGAACCAGCTCGATGTGGATGTATAATTATTGTTTTTTTTTTTTTTTTTTGTACTTTGCATTTGCTTTAGTATGACCTTCTCATCAGATAATGGTGAAAATTTTCAGGTTCAGATTCAAATGGCGATGCAGATGCACAGTCAGTTTTCACACCTTTCCGAGCACTATGTGCACGTAAAGCGGTATGTAAACATAAGATGACCTTTAGCATTACTCCTTTTAGTGTCTTAGCATATATGACTTGTATTTGATGCATTGAGATCTCTGTTTAGTTCACCTGGGTCAATTGTAAGAATGAGATCATATTTGTTCCAAAAATTATACGGTTCAGTTGAGGAAACCATTTCCTATTCTCAGTTTCTACTGTGAAGGTGGTGCTAGAGACTTATGATACTAGAGACTGTGAGTTGTTTCATGCCGTAAATAAACCAGAATGAAATTGATTGAGAAAGAATAGTGCAGCACCTTTTCCAACACTGTTAAGATAGGGGTACACGAAAAAAAATTGTGCATGAATATCTCTAGCATGCTCACTCATATCATTCAGTAGACATATATGACTTCCGAATTAACTATGCAACGTTATGTCACGTTAAATTGTAACTGGTCTGTAATGGATGTTGATATCTTTCAGATAAAGATTCAAGAAGTTGTACTTGAAGATACAGATGTTCCTAAGGCAATTCTAGGCTACATTAATACCAATCTAGTCACCAATTTCATTCTTGGTGCATCAACAGGGAATCCTCTTGTCAGGTGTCTCTTTTTTTTCTACTCTAATACACGTAATCAGAGTGATGCAGGATCTCAGTGACAGTTTCCTCTTGCAGGAAATTTTGGTCTACAAATGTGGCAGCTACAATTAACAAGGCTGCCCCAGATTTTTGTTCAGTTACTGTAATTTCTAAGGGCAGGACACAATCTGTCCGACCAGCAGCACGATCTTGCACTAGTCTTCCAGATCCACCAAGATTAAAATCACCACTAGAGCCATCACCTTCAAGGGGTTACCATTCTGAACCAGATGACGGATCCAGGTATGTTGAAAGAATGGTGAACGGTTTTGCCTGAGCTTTTACAGTTATTGGGAGTTATAAGTTGCTTTTGCACCCCCATACTCATCTGACATTGAAATCACTGTTATTTCAGGCATTATAGGGAGAATGACTAAGATGTATGATGTTATAACAATGATTTATAGGTCACCCCGAGGCGAAGTACACTATAATTTTCCCTCATCAATCTGTCTTATCTAATTTTCTATTCTACTTGTTATGACTGCAGAGCAATGTCTATGAAGGGAGGGTTGAACATGATAGGAATTGACAGGATGAAACCAAGGAATAAAACAAATAATG
Organism: Cordia subcordata; assembly: GCA_028554755.1. Taxonomy (NCBI): domain Eukaryota; kingdom Viridiplantae; phylum Streptophyta; class Magnoliopsida; order Boraginales; family Cordiaceae; genus Cordia; species Cordia subcordata. Next base: position 9,396,360 of record JAPTOF010000006.1, on the reverse strand, counting down.
CATCCCAGAACATTGTTGATACTTTGGCTGGAGCACCAAGAAATTCATTAAGCCATAATTCCCTCTCTAGTGACGGTGATTTTTCTTCACTGTTCAGTTCCGGGTTCAGTGATGTCGTGTCCGATAATATGGATTTTACAAATACATTAGAAGCATCTAATGATGAAAACTCATTATCTGTAAGTGAGACATAATGTCAAATGATGGATTTTACTACAAATAATATTGTAGTAGGTCCACTGCTCATTCTATTTGGAGACTATAACCTCAATGTAACTCATGGAATAACTCTTAGGATTTGCTGAATGGCAGAAAGAAGTGGAAGCTGAGATGAAAAGGCTAAAGTTTGAGCTCAGGCAAACCATGAACATGTACAACATGGCTTGTAAAGAAGCGGTGTCAGCCAAACAGAAGGTAAAATTGAACCATGAGGAAATTAGAAGGAAAGAAGTCTGGAATAACATTGTCTCCCTTACTGATCCTAAAGGAAAAGAGAAGTAAATCTGACAAAACTTCATGACAAGGCTTATATATACATTTCAATGGATCTTTTTTTTCTCTTTCAAAACAGCTTCAAAAGAATTAACAACAGAACATGAATGTCTCGTACATATGTTCTTTTCTTCTCTGAATAAATTCGCTTGGTGTGACATCCTTCTTGTATGCTAATTGTAGACCAATTCTTTTCTCTTTCTTATGAATCTCCCTCCTATAAAGAAAGAAATACTTGTTTCCTATCATTTCTGGTTGATACCATAATTATGTTTTAGTTATATCGGAAGCTATTTACTGAGTTAACATAGAACTCGTAAGATATTCTCTTTTGGAGCGTTATATGCAAGTCAGTAGATCAATTGGACCTAGTCTTTTTTTTCTTTTTTTTTTTCCTCAGTTTTTTCTCTCAGCTTCTTTTTTCCTTTTGATCTGATGTGAGTGAAACTTGTTATCTTCTGCATCTAAGTGAGTTTGAGCTATTCAATGTACGTAAAAATTGTACATACCTAATAAGATTTATGAGGTATCCATAATATGTAGTGTAAATGAAGAGCAAGGCCACCTAGACCTGAAAGGTGGCAGAAGAAAAGAACAAAAGGCTTCTAGTGGTGCATATTTTCAAGTACAGCATTAATCTGCGTTTTACTTGAATTTTGTCTCAGCAAGAACTAGAAAGATATCAGATCTGTTGAAATGCTTACTGACTAATGTTGTAATGCCACAGTTTTTGTTAACAGAATCTAGTTATCTTTCTTTAGAATGAGAGAAGATATTTGATAGTCATGTCATTTGGTATCAAAATCCCAGTTTGCATTTTGAAGTTTCTTGGAAATACTTAGGAATCACTAACTGACATCTCACTTTAATCCTATACATATTGCAGGCCAAAGAGCTCCAAGCATGGAAGTTGGAGGAGGCTCGTAGGTTTGAGCAAGCCCGGCTTGCTCAAGAAGCAGCTCTAGAAATTGCTGAAATAGAGAAGGCTAAATGCAAAGCTGCGCTTGAGGCTGCTGAGAAAGCACAGAAACTTGCTGAAATGGAAGCACAAAGAAGACGGTATGCGGAGCAGAAGGCAAAACGAGAAGCTGAAGAGAAAACTCGAGCTCTGAATGTCTTGTCAAACAATGATGTTCGCTATAGAAAGTATCTGATAGAAGATATTGAGGCAGTGACAAATAATTTCTCGAGCTCGCTGAAGATTGGTGAGGGTGGATATGGACCTGTTTATAGAGCCAAGCTCGATCATACCCCTGTTGCCATTAAAATTCTTAGGTCTGATGCTGCACAAGGGAAGAAGCAATTCCAACAAGAGGTATATGTGTTTTTGTTCCCTTTTGAAACTGTTTCTACCTTCTAGTAATTAATTCACCTGATAACCAATTAAGAGAACAGTCAATGCCTGATAGAATATTTGCTTTCCTTGGTAATTATAATATTTCAAAAAAGCTGTATCTCTACACAGTATGATCAGATAGATAAATTCTCTCCTTTTGTTTCTCTCCTTTTGTTCATATGTTGAAGTTCTTTCTTGATGAGCTTAGGAATCTATAGCTGTTTACATTTACAGAAGTAATGGGTTGTCAAACTCTGGCATAATCATAGGAAATAAGAAGATAGAAAGATAAATGATGCTATACACATTGAGAAAAGACTGCATCAGCAATGATAGAACGGTGATGGCATGCAGTCTTGGGAGAGTACAAAATTCATAAAAATCTTAAAATCTTCATTTCCCCCTCCTTAGTGATATCCTGCAATGCTTGACCTAACATCTATACTGAAATTTTTCATCATAATTTGGTGACTTCCACAGTCCACATTATGTGCACCAAGTTAATTTAGAAACTAGAGTCACATTGACTTTTGGATGTATTAAAGTTCTCTAGTCTCATTTATATCATGCTTTCTAGTCTCTGTTGGATCTTCATCTATCTCAACACCTGCATATCTCATGAATTATTTCAAAGCTCATCATTTAGGAGCCTCTCTTACATATGGGCTCTATCATGTACAGGTTGAAGTCCTAAGCTGCATTCGACATCCAAATATGGTCCTCCTTCTGGGTGCATGTCCTGAATATGGTTGCTTAGTCTATGAATACATGGACAATGGGACCCTGGAAGATCGGCTGTATCGAAAAGGTAACACTCCCCCAATCCCATGGGGTATTCGGTTCAAACTTGCAGCTGACATTGCAACTGGCCTTCTGTTCCTTCACCAAGCAAAGCCAGAACCTCTTGTACATCGAGATCTTAAGCCAGCAAACATACTTTTAGACCGTAATTATGTTTGCAAAATCAGTGATGTTGGTTTAGCAAGATTGGTTCCACCATCTGTAGCTGATAGTGTGACACAGTATCACATGACTTCTGCTGCAGGAACATTTTGTTATATAGACCCTGAATATCAACAGACAGGTAAACTAGGGACCAAATCAGATATATACTCATTGGGGATAATATTACTTCAAATTATCACAGCGAGACTTCCGATGGGTCTCAGGTACCATGTCGAGAGGGCCATTGAAAAAGGAATATTTACTGATTTACTTGATACAACTGTGCCTGACTGGCCTATTGAAGAAGCTCTTAATTTAGCAAAGTTAGCACTAAAATGTGCGGAGTTGAGGAAGAAGGACCGGCCAGACCTTGGTTCAGTTATATTGCCAGAGCTTAACCGACTAAGAGAGCTTGGAATGAAATGCTTCTTGAATAATGGACTTCCTCTTAGCCTTGCACACAAGTCTCAACGATCTGGTTCACAAGAAAAATCATTGAATGTCATTCAGGTAGATGACTCTCTCTCTCTCTCTCTCTCTCTTAGTCTCTCATTAGCTGATTATCTAATCATCAGGAATATGACAGAACATAGCAGAAATGCTGACAAAAAAATGCAACATTGTAAAGTATTGCATAGTTGGGTAGAAAACAAGAAGAAAACGTTTGAACATGTGAATCTTTGAGAAGCAACAGAAATTTTTCAGAGCATAAAAATGGAACAAAAAACTGTCATAAGAATATTAGACATCCCCTTCAAATTTCTCTTTACTTATAAATTCTCCGCATTTCGGCCACCTAGGAAAATGGGGGGTCTGGAGAGTAATACTATGAGAAGGGAGTCCCGACTTTAGAAGCACACAGTAGACCCTTGCACGGCAGTGAAGTAGTTGAAGGTCAAGCAAATGAGCGAGGAGTCTCTCAGCTACTTTTGTTCTGTTTGTCAACAACCCATTACAATGGAGCTGTATATACAGAACCAAGAAGCAGCTCTACTTCCTGTTACCAGACTCCGGAAATGTCTGGAAATTGCCTGTAAACTTTGTCAGTAGGGCACGTCACCTGTAATGCTTTTATCATAACAACAGAGCCATTTTGTTGGCAACTAGATAACATATGTCAAGAATTAATGCTTGAGTTTCAATGCCAACAATCTGTTCCCTCAACAACCATATTCTGCATTTTTATCTCTATGTGAGTCGTTGGTCCAGCTTTAAGCTTGCCCCGCTCACATTTTTACAGGTTTAGCATGAATATTCTAGCTTGTGTCAGCACCAGATTTAAGGATGCATGGTGAAAGCTAGTTTTTCAACTCAAAATTTGGAGCCTCTGTATCTTTCTGCTATGAAGTCAACCAGTGGTAGTCTATGTTTTCTTTCTTGAGGACACCCAACAATGGAAGCAGTAAAGGGAAGTACAACTGAGTCCTTGGGCTTCCAAAATAGCATAAAAGAAGTGCTTCGAATCATTGCTATTTGACTCGGAAGGGAAGTAGACAACCTGAAGGAGGAAGCTCTTCAAAGCTTCTGCTTGACAGACGTTGCTCATAAGATCAGTCTATCTATTAGAATAAACACCATAATATTTTGATAATGTGAAAATAAATTTTACACAATCAAGATTACATACTGTAATTAGCCATAGTATATCAAAGATTGTCACTGAGAAAATTGACCAAAAAGAAATCCCGACTCTCTACTTCTCTCTGTTTCTCTTTGGTATTCAAAATATTTTCTGATGGAAAAACTGAAAGGAACGTAACTGACTATGTGATATGGAAGAGGGTCAAGGAAACCAATCACTAAGAAGTAACTGTCCATCATGGTTCCTAAACTCCCTCTTAGGGCTAATTATTCAAGTGATTGGTTTAAGTAATTATCTAACTATTTGTTACGAAGCAGATAAAAATAACTGAAGGTCAGTGGCCACAACATGGGAAATTATACCTACAATATAATTGTGCATAATAATCAATTTCAATACCACTACCTTATAAGGAAGAATCATTATCTAAAAATTCTTAAAAGATCCATCCTAATAACATGTTCCATGAAGGCCTTGGGAGGCAACCCCTTGCTCGAGGGGTTAGCTATCATAGAAATGCACATGATATTTTTAGTTGATACTTGTTGTTCTGAACTCTTTCTCTAACAGCCAAGTACTTCGATTCAATATGCTTTGTTCAATTAAAGTAATTGTTGTTCTTAGAGAAGCAAACTGCTGCAATGTTATCACCGTCCATCTTTAGTCGTCTGGCTGTTGAGTCAACAACATAAAGTCTTAAGATAAAATTTTGCAACCACAAAGCATGAGTTCTTGCCTCAAAACAAGCTATGAACTCAACTTTCGTCATGGATGCAGCAAGAACTAACTGTGGCACTTTTCCATGAGACTACCCCACTAGCTAGCATAAATACACACACACACACACACACACACACACATATATATATATATATATATATATATATATATATATCTTGATGTAGAGTTCCTACTATCTACGTATATATCCCCAACATGGTCATTTTATAAATTTGTCCCAAGTGATAAACCAACCACATAACTACCAGCTATACAATCAATTCTTGAAAACGAACTTATGTAGTTTAGTTGTGCACAGAAATTTTTTTAATTAACAACACAAAACGTAATCATGATGAGAAGGAATCTCAATTCCCCAGCACGAAAATTTACTAAACTTATTAATAATATACAAATTTATTAACGATAATATGCATCAAATCTCAAAATGAAATCATTTGGAATTAATTTAAAAATTTATTGAACTTATATTGCTTATTATAATTCAAACTTCTTTTCATTGGACTGTCAGTTGGTGATTTTGTGTGTTAGATGTAGTTTTAAACAGTGTTTAAATGAAGTTGGATACAAGCTAATAGTAGGAAAAAAATAAAATAAATAAATAAATAGGCAAAAAGCTGTCTAGCAAAATTTCAGATATAAAAGTTATATGTCATTGCAAATTTGATTATCAATGCAAGGATATTTTTAATTTTTAACAAAGTCAATGTGTCAATCATTAAAATTTACTAATAATGTTAATTGAAAGGACCTCTAAAGGAATTATAAAAACTTAAAAAGTCTGTTTAAAATTAAACAGATACATAACGGACTTGTATATTGTTGTCCAATTAATTAATTAAGCTGCCACAGAAGATGAAATTCGTTGCTTGGAGACGAAGGTCAGGGTGATGACTTGGTGAGATTGATCCATGTCCATAAGGAAAGCATAAAAAGAAGAAAGCATAAAGCAGGGCACGAATCTAATGCCTTGGAAGATATATATTTATGCTATATAATAAAGTAAAATAAATTATAATTTCGTGCTGCTAAGTGACGTTCTATATGACAATCTTTCATAATTACTTATCAATTAAATATATCAATTCTTAAGTCATTTTTTGTTTTCCTCATTTATTTAGTTCCATTCTTATATTAAATATTTTAATTTAATTAATATTATATCATTTTTTATATATATAATTATTATTTTATTAATTTTATAATATATAATTATTTTAATAACTATTTAGTAAGATATAAAAACTCTATAATTTTAATATATTCAATCATAACGGAGAGAGTGAGAGAGAGACCTTTCTCTACGCACAATCCATCTTCGTAGGCATTAAATTCCTGCCCAGCTTTACGCCTTCTTCTTTTTATGCTTTCTGTATGGACATGATCAATATCATCAAGGTATCACCCTGACCTCCGTCTCCAAGCAACGAATTTGATCTTCCGTGGCAGCTTAATTAATTAATTGGACAATGATATACAAGTCTGTTATGTATCTATTTAATTCTAAACATGTTTTTTATATGACAAACTTTTCATAATTATTTATCAATTAATTCAATATGCCTATTTTTAGGTTATTTTTTGTTTTCCATCATCTATTTAGTTCTATTCCTGTATTAAATATCTTAATTTAATTAATATTATGCTATTTCTTTGTATATATCATCATGATTTTATTGATTCTATAATATATAATTATTTCAATAACTATTTGGTAAGATACAAAAACTCTATAGTTTTAATAAATCTAATCACATATGTCTCTCCCCGTGTATCGCACGAGTATCACACTAATGTATATATATATATATATATGTATGTATATATATATATGTATATATGCAAAAGGGAGCGAGTAAATTTATTAAAAGACATTTTGCACTTTCTATATCTTTCCATTGTTGTAAATGATTTGAAAAACCATCCTTAGTTTGTGCATAGACCTCTAAAAATTATATTGAATTTACTTTGAGTTTGTTTAATTTTTTGTTTTATTTTTGGGTCGAAATGTAATTTTAGTTGAAAAAATGAATTAGCCGTCAGTATTTATCTACTGGATAATTTGTTTCAAAATCATTGATGTATTATATAGTTAAGGAGGGTCCGCCACCCTACAAGTTCACATTTCAGAACTTTAAAGGGAGAAATTTTTTATAGCTATTATATTTGCTCATCAATCATCGATCATATTAATAAAAAAATACAAGACTCAAACCAGCTACTTTTTTAATAGCGTGAAAGTGATTTATTTCTTACCCTTTCTTTTTTATCTTCCTCCTCCTCCCCTCATTTAGCTCTTTTGGGCCGGATTGGGACAAGGGTGTACATATTTCATTACTAATTGGGATTGACCTCAAAAGGATTTATATATATATATATATATATATATATATATTCAAAAAAATATAATGTCTAATCCAGACTTTAGTATTACTAGGATTTGGGTAGAGAAAAAAAAATAATTGATACAAGAGAATCGATATCTAGTAATTTAGGGTGAGGGTGCTTCTCTAAGAAGAAATGACTCAATGTAATTGCCACACTTACATCTATATACCACACACTTTAAACTTTTTACGTACATAAAGAAGCAACTGAATAAAACTTTGCGAATGACTCATACACACGCATGAATATAACCAAGGAATCCACAACAAACTTTATCAAATTTTAGTCTCCACAAGCTATGCATGGAGCTCATAAATACAAAGAATCCACAAGCCACAATACAATTTCAAGAAAAAAATGGAGCATCTCAAATGTTTTTTGCTGCTATGGATCATATTTGCATGTAGAGTAAAATCTGAAGATCAAACATGCCCACCACCACCAGCAGCAGCAGCAGCCCCGGGTTTGCTATGCATTAGTGACTGTGCAACATGTCCCACCATATGTTCACCACCACCAATGACACCTGTGATTACTAAGCCAGTACCTTCGCCGCCTTCGCTGCCGCCACCGCTACCGGCGACACAGCATTCTCCCCCTCAAGAACCATACCATTCGCCGCCTTCGCCACCTGCTCACCGTGTCCCTCCTCCGCGGTGGTACTATTTCGATTCGCCACCTCCATCACCAGATTACATCACAATCGGCTCAGCACCACCACCTCCTCATAAGGTTCCGTCCATTCAGGCATCACCGGGTATGGGACAGAACGATTACCCGAAGCCGTACTACTACTACTTGTATGACTCAAAAGCTTCTCTTCCTTTCCAGGGTTCATCTATTTTTGTGTTATTCTTGACTTTTCATGCCTTGTACTTTTACTTACAAGATAGTTAATGTGGCTTGTATAATAATTTAAGGGGTCTATCATAATTAGCTATAGTTTTTAGACGAAGATTTTTCTTTATTCCAATTGTTACTAAAGTTTGCGATGAGAATTATGTACAAGATATGATCTTTTTTGAATCTATTCTCCACTCAAAATCTACATTGATATTCATGTTTTCTGGTATACCGATCTCATCTGGTCATATAAAGACTCGGTTTTGTTTTGTAAGAGTGTTGTATTGTAGTGATCAAATTAAATGAACATATTTTGGTTAAAATTCATTTGTTTTTTTCTATTACAAGCATATGTATTGGCTAACATAGTTACCCTAGAAAACAAGCTTTTAGTAATTGCTTTTCTAAATTGAAAAATTAGTCACTAAATTTAGTTAGCAACTGTTTTTATGACTACAAACGATGACTGCTAAAAGCATACTCGCTAAAGTGTATTTAGCGACCAATTTCAAAAATGGTCACTAAATTAGCAATCATCTCCAATTAAAACTTTTTGGTCACTAAAAAGAATGATGTTACAAAACTAAAATCCGTCTCTATTTTAGTAGTGAACTTTTTTTGTGAAATTTAGTGACCGTTTTTCGTGACAATAAAAATTGGTATCTAAATTAACGTCCAATATAAACCCATTTCTAATTTAGCCACTAATGCAAATAGGTCTCTTCGCCACAAATGCACTTCGGTCTCTAATTTAGAGATTAATAAACCGGTTTCTAGTTTAGCAACCAACGCAAATTTAGCGGCCAACGTGAATCGTTCTTTGGTCTAATTTAGCGATCGACGCAAATTTATCTTCATTTTAGCAATCGACAAAAAATTAATCTCTAATTTAATTAATGAATTGGTCTCTAACTTAAACACAAACCTATTGTCAACATTATATCAAACTCATGTATATCACCGCAAATCTATAAAACATATGAAACCATATATTTAAACACAAAACCTGCAATCTATACTTTTCTTCCATAATACATACATTAATATGTGTAGTATACCAGAAAATCTACCAAATCAAATGCTGTTTTCATTAACATGACAATGTAATCTTCATTAACATAACAAGTCTTCAGGAACATAACAATGTAGTCACTTATTAGGACGGGATGAATTCCAATATGGCAACTGAATAGTCAATCTTGCTGAGTAGGTAGAGGTGGAAATACTTGTTCCGAATCTAAACCTAGTTTTGAGCCCGATCATATAGCTAAAATTAAAAAACTCTGGATTTGAATATCGGATATCGGATAGTAGTTTGGATAATTTTTCTTATTTGAATCCGATTCAAATATCGGAGGGAAAAAACAAAGACACACACGTACTATTACATAATGAATACAATCATTAATCATAATATTCTAATATATCACATATATAAACACACAAGTTAATTAATACATTAATATTAAAAATATAAATAAGAAGAGAACGAAAGTATTTTACAAAAATAATGAGAAGTTAATTAATTTAATTAACATATTTGTGGATAAGTTAGGGAATAAGTTAGATAATTGGAGTTATAATATAACTAGAATTAACAAAGTTTAATATTTTGATTAGCATAATTAAATAAATTGCTATGTTTAAATTAGATAAATGTGGGAATATATTTATATGCTTGATATGGAAATATCTTTGTATTTTGAAAATATTTGATTCTATTAATAATTAATAAGCAGTCCAATATTTTCTAACTTAGCAAAATATTTGAAAATTCAAATGTCCAAAAATCCACATCCGATATCCTGCTAAATATCTAAAATTTTCACTATCTAATTGGATATATTTCTCTTTACCCAAAATCTAAACATGCAAATCCAAATCTGAATATCCAAAAATTCAGTCCAATTTCCAACCCCTTTAGGAGTGTTTTTCTAAAAGAAACCAATTTTCTTTTTTCGGGGACAAACGAAAGAAACCATTTAAAACTCTAAACACTAGGTTAAAACCTAACCCCAGCGACAGACAGAGCAAAATCATTAAGGAAATACAGAAACTTGGGAAGAGGTCTGTCTATGCTTCACATATGTGTGGCGTGTTTTTCCCTATAACTTGATCTTTTCAATTTAGATGGTAAATTTAATTAGAAAAGAAACAGCTTATTTTTCTTGTTAAAAACTTAAACAACTAAATTGTGAATATAGGATCTATTTGGTGTTTCTGTGTCTGGATTTTGTTATGGTCTTTTGTTCTTAGTGTTTGTCATACTAAAAATTTCTTTTTTGGTTAGAACTGATGAATATGTTTTAGAGTACTGAGTTTTTTTTAAAAATTTATTTTTTAATTTTTTTTAATCGTTTTAGCTCTGGGTTCTATATATTGTTATGCTTTTATTCAGATTTTTTGTTCAATAAAATGTAAATTTTTATCTTTTTGGTATTTGAGGTTTTGGGCTTTGTTTATATTTTCGTTTTCTGTTTATTTATTGTTTGTAATATTAAGATTAGAAAGGCAGCGCGATGCATGAAGCTCTTGAAATGCGCGACTTGGGAAAGGGTCTAGCAGTTTTTGATATTAAAATTATTCGGATTTAGTTCGCTAAATGAATATTAAATTTGTGATATGTAGATTAGCGTAATAGATTAGCTTAAAACTATGTCAAATTGTTTTAGTTTTATGTGCTTATTTAGTACTTTTTAATAGAGTTTGCTCTTAGAACGTGCAGAGTACAAATTATGTCTACATTATTCAATTATGATCGTCTGGGTTTTCATGATGTAATTGGCTTAGTTTGTGGTGAGGTTGTTGAGTTTGTTTTTTGCTTTGAATTCAAAACGAGATAGTGGAGTTGGAAAAAATCAACTCAAATTTGAGTATTAATTTCATCAGTCTTGGATTATAAGCAAAAGGAAACTTCCTTGTTTGTTTTCATTCTTTTTCTATAGAGAGATTAACTCACTGGTTTAAATTGATGTACCTGCATTCTGTTCATTTTTGATACAATGTTAGTCAATATTGCATATGATCATATGTCATTAGTCATTATGACATGCCAATGAGTTCCTCTTAATATTTATAAGCATTGGATACGTCTTTGCCTTAAAGTTCTATAAAGGATGGAGAATAGTGTCTAACTAGATTTTGTTGAAGTAGTTTAAAGAGCGAGTGCTTATAAGCTTTTTTTTTTTGGGGGGGGGGGGTGTGGCTGAGGCTAAAGAGGTGCTTATAAGCAGTTACTCTATTATTTTCTCCCAAAAAGAAAAAGCTTTTGCTCTAGAGGCACTTTGAACCAGCTAATAAGCTAGCCAAGCACCCACTACATTGTCTCAAATGTTGATACTTAATAAGCTAACTCATACTTGGAAAGTCAAGTTGAAAATTTCTGTCCACTGTGTTAGGTTTGTTGGGGGAGGTTAGATGATGACATCTGATACACGAACAACAGTGGAGGAACAACCACTGCAGCAACCAAAAGTACAAATATATTCTCCCTCTACTGGTGAAGTATCGGCTTTCTGGAGAGGTTATTATTCTTTATAATTACCAACTACACAGTCCAATTCATCTTCATTGGTTGCTTGATGCTAATTGTTTCCGTTTCTTAGCAGATAAGTACGAACGAGAGGCAAAGAAGTATTGGGATATTTTCTACAAACGACATCAGGACAAAGTCTGTAACTTAGTTCACTTTGCTATTTTATTGTATTTTATTGAATTCTGGTTGTACAATCTAAAGTGGAGGATTATAATATCTTTTGTCAACTTATCGTACTTCAAAAGATGCGTGCAATTATTTCTTCTTCTCCAAATTATTGTAAATGGAGACTGTATGAGTCTTTTGGGTTTTGGTCTATATTAGAGGGGTTTAGAAATTTCAGATAACAGTTCAAATGAATTAGCAAGTTTTAGATTATCGTTCCTTAATATGCCTTATCTACATCATCCATTGGTGCATCTTTTATGGGTTCCTAGGCTTTTAAATGGTGCATGGACTACATATTTGGCTAGAAGCAATGATTCTTGACTCTGCAAATAAGTTGTTTAGTGGTGCTCACACAATGGATGCTGTGTTGTTGAGGCAGTTTTTCAAGGATCGGCACTACTTGGACAAGGAATGGGGCAATTACTTTTCTGTGGGTACATGGAAACTCATGATGATTTGTTTCCTTCTTATGCTTTACTACTGAAAGTGTTATCACTAGAAACTGACATTCTGTTGTCAATATTTTCTCGATTGTCACAGGGGGAAGGAAGAAAAGTAATCTTGGAGGTAGTTTTACTCTACTATCTTGATTCTCAGTATTAATGTTGTTCTCTTTTGTTACTTGTAAACCCTTTTGCCCCCTACTATTGACAGACTGTAGTTGAATCACTTGAGTCTGACTTATAGTTTATGCAATCTTGTTCGTGTAACATGTTTGTAATTTCTAGTGGTACTATTCTTTCTGCTCTTTGTTTCAATCTAATACTCATGGAAATACGCTAATTTTTTGGTGATGGATTGAAAATATTAATGTTTCGGTTGAAAAAGTTTTTCATAAAACGGGCAACTTTCGTGGAAATGCCCCGTTGGTTGAGTACCCAATACATAGTACAATGCGCTTACAAAAATGCTACCACTTTCATGTAAGATATTTGCTTGGTAAAACAAATGAGGTACATTATATGATTACAAGGTCTATCCTGTGTTGTAGTAATGTTAGGATTTTATGTGATATCTCTTCCACACTAGTAGATGGGAGTCTTATGTGTTAGATTTTAATATTATAAATAGGTTCTCATCCTTATTGATACTCACCAACTCATTCTCTACAATATTTCACACTCTTGCTCTATTAGCATACTTAACATAGTATTAGAGTTTAGGTCATGGGTTCAAGTTTTGTTGCCAGCCAGTTTTAAAACTATGTTCATGTATAAGGCTTAATCAAATACTATCTAGGCTACAGGGGAAGGAGTATGGTGGAGACAATAAATAAAATTATAAACCTCTTTCTAATAGCTTAAGTTTTTATATGAGGCTGTCAGTTAATATGGTATTAGAGTTGTGTCTTGGTCCAACCTGTTCATCCTTGTGTGACTTTTCTCTCACCTAGTCGGCAGGCTCATCTCAATGCAAGCTCACTTATGCAACTCATTTTACTGACTCAGTTACCCCTAGGTTAGCTTGCATATTCATAAAATTGCTTCTTCCACTTGAGTCACGTGTGGCTAGGGCCTTTGGGGGTTTTTTTCTTTCTTTTGGGGGGGGGGGGGGTTAAAGTTTATGAACTTTCCACATCGAAAAATCATGCATTGCGAGTCACCGTATTGGATCTCGGGCTACTCCTCTTACCACCAATTGGTTACATGATAGAACATTAGAATCTCATGATTCCTGACGTGGTTTCAGAGCTTAGGTCGTTGGTTCAAGTCCTGCCAGTATCCATTAAAAAATTTAAAAAATTGGACACATGCAACACTCAAAACAAGTCCTCCTTGCGCGCTGGAGGTGTGTTGGAGATAATAAATAAATATAACAAACCCTCTCAAATAGCTAAATGTTTAGATAAGATGGTCATAAAATATGGTATTAGAGTCAACTAGGAGAAATTGCTCAACTCTTTATTCCTACCTCCACCCCTCAAAAATCCAATAATGATTAGATGTGGACATTGTCTGTGGGGGTAGCAAAATAACTTGGCATCTTCTCCTGAAAGCTGCTATTAATGTTTAATGTGGTATAATATCTATCAAGTAACATGTCATGTACTCTTTGTCTTAGGCAAAGTTTCTTTATCACATGTGTTTAATAACCTTGTATTTCATTTACTGAAAATTTCAAAGTGCTTTTCAGGTAATTCATGACTAATTTCACTGGTCATGATTTTTTGGTTTTTCAGGTTGGCTGTGGGGCTGGAAACACTATTTTTCCTTTGCTTTCAACATATCAGGATATATTCATAAATGCTTGTGATTTTTCTCCAAGAGCTGTGAACTTAGTCAAGGTCAAAATTTGCTTTCCTTTTCTGGTGGGTTTGGAGTCTTGTAATGCATCCAGATATTTGAAATATTCTTAGGTTCTATCTGCTCTTATGTGATTTTGTTGCAATATTTATAAGTGTCTTGAAATAGGTAATGCTTCTGGTGTAAGATGTGGAATATCAAAAGCTCCAAGAAGCTAAGGGACTATATTTTTTTATCGGCAAAACAAAAGTTTAAATAACAGTACTGTTTTTCATTTTCATATGCTGTTATAGGTCTGTGGAAATTGTCTTAATCTATTTTGTTTGGAGGTTCGTGGGTAGTGTAAATGACCTCCGGTGAGCTTTTAGAAAATGAATAATACTTTTCCGCTCTGGTTGTAAATTTTAACCATAAAATATCAGAACTTGTGAGACTTCTATAGAAGCCTTTTCGTTTAAAGAATTTCGTCAATAAATTGTACTTGAGATCTTTGTGATATGTGGCACTAGTGGTGATGGTACTAGAAAACTCATCACCCGCTGTCACGATGGTTCACTTGAGATCCTTGATCCTCATCTCTCGTCTCATGAATTGATTTCAGACGCATAAGGAGTTCACAGAGTCCCGGGTGAATGCTTTCGTCTGCGATTTGACAGTAGATGACTTGACCCAGCAGATCTCTCCATCATCAGTTGATGTTGTAACCATGGTATTTTCATGAACTTATCTTGCTGTATACTCTGACTTATATCTGATTTTTTTCCTTGATAATTAATATGTCTCTGTAGTTTGCTGAAGTCAAATGTAAACCTACACTTTGAACATTTCTGTGTGTGTTTTCCTTGAATTGCTGATTTACCTCTGTGATATTCTCTTGTTTGTTTTCCTTGAATTGCTGATTTACCTCTGTGATATTGAGATTCTGTTAACTAGATTCCTCTCCAACTCTGAGAACCCCACCTAATTTCTTTCGCTGCATGTGTAGAATGGGCAAATCATCAGATTGACATAGTAGAAGGGGTCTTTTTGAATATACCACAATGAGGGTGTAAAATTGGTATTTTTCAGAAACATGGAGAGTACAACATGATTTTTACCTTGCTTTCTATTCTGATCTTCTTGTGCTTCCTCTTGACAAGCTATCTAATAGTTAATAATAGACCAGCTGACTTGTTAAACAGATATTTGTGTTATCTGCAGTAAACCCACAGAAGATGCCCCTCGTGTTGCAAAACATCCGAAAAGTTCTCAAGGTGAGGTGTAACTACGTGCCAGTATGAACTCCAAACTTAACATGCTTACGCAATTCACATCTGTTGATATGGTCTTTTGACTTTTCTTAATTCCAGCCAAATGGTTATGTGCTGTTTCGTGACTATGCAACTGGTGACCTGGCTCAGGTTGGTATTGCATGATCACAAGATACAAATACTGCTTTCTTCTGATCCACGGTTCTAGTTTTGCAATGAGGAGGTGTCTTCACATAAAGTTTCCGCCTTTTATGTCAAAGCAGGATCTTTCTCTGCACAGAAGTTCTTAGAAATGATTTATCTTTAGTTGGCATATCTTACTTTGAGATGCATGCCATTATATCCCAGTTACAGCCTTATCCTTGCATATAACTGTTTCTTGCAAGTCCCAGTCGTGGTCTAATCCTTGCTTCTCAGCCCTCATAAATCTTTTAGGTCTTTTGCTCTAATTGAATTGGATCGTTCTGAAACTGGAAGTCCTTAGTTCACATCTCTCACGATGTTTTGATTTTGTATTGAATAGGATGTGAATCTTCCCTGCAATTATCATGCCATTATTATACCTTACATTTGCATGAGTACATTGTACCTGTTGTTTGTAAGTTGTAGGTATTTCATTCTATGTAGATTTTCTTGGTTCAAATTGATCATGCACCTTTTTCCCTCTGGTTCCTTTTGTATAGCTTAATTGCAAGAAGAATCCTCAACTTATGTTGAGAACTACTGTCTCTCTCTGATCCAAAGAATATGATAGACAGCTACTGGAGAAAATGAGTGCATGTTCTGAAACCATTTTGTTCCTTTCTCTTCTCTATGGGTTGTTGCGAGTTCTCTTCCATTGTAGTCCAGAAATTTAATGCTCTGTCTAGGGTTGTGCATATTTTCTGGGTGCATCCAGAGGATGCTAAGCAGCAAGGATCATCTGATTTCTTCAACGAATCAGTTATCTTGTTCAGGAGAATTATGTGTTATTTTTCATATACTCATTCTGTATATCATCTATCAACAGGAAAGGCTAACTCACAAAGAACAGAAGATCAGTGAGAACTTCTATGTCAGGGGTGATGGTACCGTGAGTGCTCATACAGAATTGAGTTTCTTTGAGTGATATGGATCTCTGCCACTTCTGACAACGCCTTCTTTTCTTAACAGCGAGCTTTCTATTTCTCTGATGAATTTTTGAGAAATTTATTCAAAGATAATGGGTTTAACATTGAAGAACATGTCTTGTGCTGCAAGCAAGTGGAAAATCGGTCAAGGGAGATAATAATGAATAGGTAATTTTCATTTACTTAAATCCCAAGGATATACCAATTTGGAGAATTTGAAGTAGGTTGTGGGGTGATGTTGATTCTCTATGTAGCTTGATTTTGTTACAAACTTTCATTTTCCTTGCTGGTCCTGGAGAAAGATTTTTGCTTTCAAATTAAATGATATTATATTTGGTATTAGTAAAAGAGATTGTGATATTCTCGGTTATGGTCATCTGGTGGTACCCTTTTATAGTGCAATAAAATTGGAATCCTGGTCTAACAAAGAGAAAAAAAAAATCCATCTGCTTTGGAATCAAAGAGCAGTTCTAAATTCTTAAATGGTCAACTGGGATTCGGAATGTTCATATGATCACTTCCCACTGCATCAACCCTGCCCGGATTATTCCTCTATGGTTTGGTCAATTTCCTTACCTTTTCAGAATAAGACTAACTATCTGGCAATGCTTCACAGCCTACAATACTTAAATTGACTTTCTCCATTAGTGGAGCAATTAGTGGTATAACAGCTAGAACTGAAACAGGTTTGCCGATGATTACTGAGGAGGATACATTGAGTTTGTTGAAGAGTATGTATGGAACATAGATAGTTTGTAAATTGTAAGACTGTGCGCCTTGATAGAAAAGATAACAGGGTGGTAGAATATCAGAGTTTAGATGATTGTGTTTTGATTGAAGTTGACGAATGAGTAAATTGCTTGCTAGATGAATAAGCTGGTATATGCTTGTCTCATATCATTTTATTTTGGACTTTTAGGCGCTGGGTTCAAGCTGTGTTCGGGGCAGGAGATACAACAAATAACCTCAGTGAGAGCGTTACTAAACCTCTGATCAAGGATATAACTCCAAAAGATGCTGCCACTGTGTCTGAGGCTGACATGTCGGATGGAATGGCTGAAATGTTTGGTATTTCATCTTTCAGTGAAGAGGTACAGAATTAGCTTTTGCTTGATACCGAATTATCCTCAATTTTTAAACTAAAACAGAATCCAAGGGAAGATAATATTTGTTTGCAAGATAGCATGTTGAAATGTTCCAATTTGTAATCTCTTTGATTTTCTACAAACCATTTACTTCATTTATCATCTCCGCTCTTAGATTATGCAGGTTGAGTTGAAAGGTTATTATAGTTTCAAGATTAAAGTGCTCTCCAAAGAGTATCAACATACATGCAAATCGACTGGCCTAATGCTATGGGAATCAGCAAGGCTGATGGCTTCTGTCCTTGCAACAAATCCTTCAATTGTTGCAGGGAAACGAGTCTTGGAACTGGGATGTGGCTGTGCTGGAATTTGCTCAATGGTTGCTGCTCAAACTGCTGAGCTTGTGGTTGCAACTGATGGTGACAAGAAAGCACTCGAGTTGTTGACCGAAAATGTTGCTTTAAATATAGAGTCGTCATCTCTTGCAAAAATTATCACAAAAAGGCTAAAATGGGGCAATGGGGATGATATAGAAGCTGTTAAGAAGTTCAGCAGCCGAGGTTTTGATGTGATCATTGGCACAGATGTGACTTACATTCCCGAAGCAATCTTGCCTTTGTTTACAACTGCAAAGGAGCTGATTACATCAGGCAGTGATAATAAAGAACAGCAAGGCGCAGCTCTGATCCTTTGCCATGTCTTTCGTCGAGTTGATGAACCTTCTTTACTATCAGCAGCGTCCCAATCTGGTTTCAGGCTGGTGGCTCGGTGGCCTGAACAAACCCCTTGTGGATCATTACAGAGCAGTGATTGGTTTTTTGGAGACATTCCTGAGGAGCATGTTCCAACTACAGCACTAAATATTACGTACTTCCAGACAGCGCAATAAACAAAATTTTGATAACAATCGTTGTATAAAAAATGTAACTTTTGTCAACAATTCTTGTATCAACAATAAAATTTGTATTTCGGTGCCAAGTTTGAATCTTATGAAATGGTTACTGATTGGCTCTCCATTTATTTGGAGTCATAAACTGTTTGATTGAATTGACCTCACCATATTGCGGACCAAGATACATAGTATATCAACAATCGATGTCCAGGTACAGTCACGGGCCTAAAGCAAGCGTCTGTAAAATGCTCATTTGGGAAAGTCTCCTGGCCCGCTGGCCCCCGAATACGCGGTATATGTAGGGTCTACTTGTGTGTGACTGGGTAGCATACGGGAGAATTTTCTTGCTCACTTGGGAATGCCAGTATTTCTTGTGGAAAATTAAATATCGAATAATAGGTAGGGGCGCTTCCATAATCTGTAAAAGGGAATTATATCTTATATAAATTTGCTTAATTAAATATTACAAGATGATAGATAACGGGTTTAAAGAGTTGCTTAATTGCTTGAATTACTTCTCCGTAGACTAAAGAGTTGCTTAGTTGCTTGAATTACTTCTCCGTAGACTAATGAACGGGAGCTGGACGAGGGGTAAGGGTTTAAAAAAGGCAAAAAAGAAAATAGATGACATTGGCTTAAGTTACCCGCAATGGCGACCTTCTGTTTTTTTTTTTTTTGGTCCGCAATGTTGACTTTATTACCATGTCATCGAAGTATGGAAACGTTATAGGTCATAAATAATCTTGCATATCCTAAAGAAAATGAAATAAGACCTTTTCTTTAGGTCGTTGCTACGTATTTACAAGAGGTGCCTGATATAGGGGGAAGGCGAGTTGGGGGTGGGGGTTTAGAAAAAAACGTAAAAAGGAGGTGCTTTATATAGTCCAAGTTCTTCTTTAACTTAATTATAAAATTTACAACCGCGCATCTAGCTACCAACTAGCATTTCTTAACAAATAACTAATGACTCGTTTGGTATGATGGAATGATTTAGAAAGGAATGGCTATTCAAGGCAGAATGACCATGGAATTCTTTTTCTTTTTCTTATATTTGTTTAAAGCTATAAAAAAGCTATGATGGAATAACTATCTTATTTGAGATATTTGGTAAAATTATTTTCAAACAAAATTAGAACAGAATAAAAAGCAATTCAATTAACCAAAATACACTTATTCTTTAATTTAGCAAAAATTTAGGCTTATACATGACAATTATTTTGATACAATATTAACATAAATTAAAATACTCTGTATTTTGATCAACGATAAAACATAACATTATTTATTCAATCAATTTTTATTTTTATCACCATCTTTCAATTTATTTATTTTTCCAATATAATTGAGAGAAAAGTTAATCATCCAATAAAATTGCACATTTGTTTTGGGTGAAAAAGAGCTAAAAATGAAAAAAACAAAAACATGTGTATTTTTAATTTTTTACTTTTTTATTTTTATTTTTTAATAATGATTGAAGATTTAAACGGGGAGTAATAAATTATTTTTTAATTTTATTTGGAATACTCATTCTTTGGGTTTGACTAAGGAATGAGTTTTCTTATTTTTTCTTGGAAAGGTCATTCCATGGGAATGGGTTTTCCGACCTCAATTAGCTCCACAAAACAAAAGAAAGGGAATAAAAAGTTAGAATGACGATTTTATTCCAGTCTATTCTTGCATATCAGGCGTAATCTAAGTGAAATGATGTGTAACATTTAAAAATATTCTAACAACTCAACATTTCTAAGGGGTTGGTTGGCCCGAGAACAAGTTAGGGACCGGCCCGGCTAGAACTGAACATGGACCAAGCCGTGATTGATCGGGGCCATATGCATTTAGGGCTTGTTTGGATTTTTTTTTTTTAAAGAGGAAAAAACATTTTTTTTCTAAAAAGATTATATTAAATTTGAAATAACTATTTTATTAGAAGCAATAATTTTCAACTTCTAAAAAAATTATTTTTTAAAAACTGTTAAAAAAATACTTTTAGAAAAAAATCAATTCAAGCGGACCTTTGGTAGGGGGCTGGTCCCTAGCTTGGGCCTATCCTCCGAACCTGCAACCCGACGCCCTCAGAGCCTCTCCCTATCCCCCGATTAGAATGCGGTTCAAGTATGACAAAAAAGCCTAGCGGCTTTAAATAATCCATTCCACGCAACGGCTAAATCATTCGAATTTTGGCTGTTTGAAGGCCAATGGTCTTGTGGCTGTTGGTAATTTTTTAAAACATTGCAATTTGCCAAAAAAACCCCTAAATAATTGCAATTTAGTCTTCTTCCAAAATACATAAATATCCCGTTCCTATTTTATTTTCCTTACTCAATTCTCTCTTTTATCTAAACTTATCTCAATTATTTTAATATTCTAATTTCTCTTGATTCTCTCTCAAATTTCGTGCAATAATTCAATTCAAGGTAGTTTCAGTTAAGTTGACACATGTTTCAGTTGAAATTGTTTTGATTAATTCTACACATTGGTACCATCTTTCCTTAATTCTTCCTTTTTTTTTTTTTACTAGTTCGTTTATTTACTTAGTTAATTTATACTAATTATTTATTTAGTTATTTGACATATTCACTTATTTGTTCTATTATTATGACTTTTTCTTCATCAAAAAGTAAAACTTGTAAATGGATTGCAACTTTTGATTCTAAATAATTTAGATATTTGAATAGATTAGACAAAGAATTGGAAGAGATTGAAGAGGAATTTGATGACACATTTTCCACATAATTCCAAACCTATACACAATACTGCATGTGAATTTACTAATCCATGTAAACAAAGAAAGGAAAAAAAAAGTGTTTGGTTATGCTTTGATGAAATACCGAATGAAAATAAAGCTAGATATAAAAATGCGTTCAAGTGTATAAACTTAAAAGAGTATATGATGGTGGAGGAACCGATACTCTTAAAAGATATATTTGTAAATTTCATTTGATATATTAGCATATGAAAATGAAAATAACAATAATAAAATACAATAACTGAAAATTTTGTTGCTTATGATCATAAGGTTCATCGTAGAGAGTTACCTAACTTTTCAGTGGTGCTTCTTTAACTTTTACATTAGGTAGTTCTTCTTATTTAAGTTGTTATACTGTAACTGCTCTTATTCTCAATTTAAATCTATACTTAAAACAATTATTACAATGGATGTGTAACTTGCAATATAAGCATTACAAAAATACTATTACACAAGAACTACAATATCTTAATGGTATGTTTTTTTTTCACTTCGGGTATTTGATTAATAAAAACTGAATTGTCAATCTTTTTTCTTAATTGTTACTGGATAGATGACAATTATAATATGCAAAAAAGGATTTTAAGTTTAGTTCATGGATAACAGACACATTGGTAAGTGTATTGCATCTTTTTGTTTTAGGATTAAAGTGAAATTAAATGAGTGAATTGGACTTCTATTTTATTTCTTTTTTTTTTTGAGTGAAATACATTTTATCTCCTTGTGCTTTGTAAATATAATTCACAGGTAGCCCCTTTATGGTTTAAAAAATATTGCGCATTGGTTTTTACTGTTAGTAATTCTATTATAGTTAACAAAAATTATTAAATTGGTGCAACTTCCTTTATCTCAAATGAAATCACTAAGGCAAGGATCAATGTGCAACATTTTCTAAATCATAGGAGAATATTAGCGAGTTTTGTAACTGTAAAGAGTTTTATGCAATTTTCACAAATTACAAGGAGATAAACTGCATTTTGCTCTATTATTGGTCAAATTAATTGGACTTACTCATAGAATTGAATTTCTGAAACATTTTTATGAGATAAGCAAAATGGCAGTAAAGACTATGAGAAGAGCTTATGTTAAGGCATGTTAAAAATTGTCAGATCTTTCAGTCTATAACCTTCGAAGCTAAAAGCTCTTTAAGCATTTTCATTGATTCTCTCTCTCTCTCTCTCTCTCTCTCTCTCTCTGTGGGTCAGCAAGCATTTTCAATAATTCAATCAGCTGAATTGAATCTTGCAAAATAATATATAATGATCAATATATATATATATATATATATATATATATATATAGATACAGATATAGATAGATAGATAGATAGATAGATAGATAGTCGTGTACTTTTTGTGTGTATGCAGATTTATCAATCCACACATCTTCTCTACCTCACCTGACATTAGCTAATGGCTCTATTGGGTTGCATAGGCAGTGTGTTTCTATTTTCTATTTTGAACATTCAAAACGCTTTCATTTTTCGTTAGTAAACTTATCAACAGAAACATGAATTTTTTGACTTATCTTCTATTTTGATTTTACCGATGTTACCATATTAAATTGTACATTAATTAGTAAACTCATCCGGAATATTGAGATGAAAATACGATTATTTTTGCCAATTTTGGTTTGTTGTTTCACCCTCTTCAAGTACTGCAACTCCATTTAGGTTATGTGAGCTATAGATTATGGGGAAAGCATCATCGTGTAACTTTTGCTCCTCGATCGAGTCAATATACAGACGTGATCGAGCCCCTTTCTATCAGTTCAATGCAGAGGCGGATGCAATGATGCATTACGGTATCATTGACTCTATACTTTTTTTTTTGGTTAATATTTAGAGTAAAATATACGTTACTCTTTTGTAATTTGTCTAATTAACTGATTACTCTATATATTTTAAAATTTTATTATATTATCCCCTAGACATTTCAAAAAATGGCGTATGTACACCTTGACATTTTTTGTTTAAATTAAATTATTGTGCATCATAAGCGTATTTCTTATTTCGAATTTATGAGCATTAAAAATTGTAATGTGTTGATCTATTTTAACAAGAATGTCGTTATTTTTTCAGCTAACAACGATTAGAAAACGATTAGATAATAACAAAAGAAAAGATCATTGTGATATCTTTTAAAAAATTCAAGGGGGAAATTTGGTAAGTTTTGAATACTAAAGAGTAATTAGCTAACTAATTATACAAGTTACAAGGGAGTAATTAGCAAATTACATAAACCACGGGAGATAAGGTGCCATCTTTTGAGGAGCATAGAGTATAGTGTGATAAGTTCTAAAACATAAGGAAACAATCAATTAGTTAGACAAATTACATGTGGTATCATTTATTTTACTCTATTATTTTTATATTTTTATCAAAAATCAATTCTTTTTGTTTTTCAATTAAAAATTATATTCTCATAATTGTAAAAACATATAGTACAACTCCAACGTAGAAAAGTACTGTGTAGGCCGTCCTTGGTTCAATGTAACGTGCGCCCTCTGAGTGGGGATTCAAATGCATTGTAGCTTTCGTTGATAAAATTTGAGCAGTTAATTATTGGCTTTATTTAATGAAGGTACCAACAAGAATATTTTTCTGTTATATCACATGAAGCTATGCCATTGCTCGCTTTCTTTCAAACCCTCCCCAATTTAATCTTAAATTATTACTCTTAGATAGATTAGTTTTAATCACTTGAACTATTCGATATACATTAATTATGTTGCTACTTCTTACGATTTATGGTTCAACATCAATGCATGACTCTAATTTAACATATACTGAATAAAAATATTGAATTTGTCCCTGTTGGAAAGAGAAAGATTGTTTGCTAGTGTACAATTTGAGTATGGAACGGCACATACATGTATATTAAAAGGTTCGCGGAGTAAGATGAATCGTTTCATGGACATACTAAATACAAGTAGGATATTGTAAAAGCTACGCACTTATAATCTACGATTCAGTCACCTTCTTGAAAGTTAAAGATAAAAAATAACCTACTTCATGCTTATCTTCATTTAGCACAGAGTTAGAAGATAACTTACTTCATGCTTATCTTCATTCAGTACAGATTTACATTCGCATGCTGTCTTTTCCTTTCTGACGTTGTTGGTCTTTGAATTTGCAAAACCTATGGAATATGTGCACTAACTTGCTCCAGCTAAGATTTATGGATTACCCCCTATGAGTGATAATTTGAGTTCAAATCCTAAAATTAAATATTAAAAACTTACCTTAGCAAGTAATGATTATAATTAAATTTGTTTGTTTTTATGTTATAGGATAGCTTCTTTTCCTTTGTAGATCTTCTAACTACTCCCAAATTGACAACAATAATCATTGGTGTACTTTTGAAAATTAATCAGTATGCCTAGGTTCATGGATGGATCCTTTTAGATTTACGGGCCGGCCCCAGTCGTTTATATGAGTATAGAGAATTTATGCTAGAGTGTTCAATTGGCCTCTAACAGGATAGATGAGGAATCACTTTGAATCTTATTTAACGGCCTACAATTTTGCCGAGCCGAGTAGCATCCCTTTCCGCTGTGCACTTTAAAATTCACTTTTGATGATTAATCAATATACATATCTAGATCCACTTTTGTACTAAGTTTAGAGGTAAATCCACACTAGAAGTTCTAGTTGCAACTTAAACCTAAATCGGTTTAAAAATCTTTTTGATATCTCTTAGTAAAGATATTTAAGGGTAAATAACACCCAACTTCCCTTTAGTTTACCGTAAATGCACATTACCTATAAGAAAGTAGTATGTCTATCTTGAAATTATAAAGGAATAATATATACTTTTAATAAACATGAGGTAATGTGCTATTTACCCAATATATTCACTCCCACAAATCCATTAGTTATAATTTCTAAAACCACATGAGTCTCCCTGATAAATATCCCAAACTCATACTAACCAAGATAATGTTCTTACTTTAAATGTTCTTCTCTTTCTCTCTCTATATCTATCTTTCCCTGAATTCTTTGTTCAAATATGATAAGCGGCCTTTGTATTATCTTTGAAGCTGCTAAATCATATTAAGGTGTGCCTCTTCTTCTTATTAGTACCTACATTAAATGATTTCTTGACATCCTCCTGTGTACGGCCCTAAAACTAATGCATTTAAGGTAATTTGATTCATATATATGTATAACAGCATATGAATGATTTGTGATCAAGTACAATTACACACTTCTTTAATCTTATATGGAGATGTGAAGAAGATTTTAGAACATTTATCACGTTATAGCTAGTGTTATATAGCTATTAGCCCTTGGAATAATGAAAGAAGTATATGGTCCCCCAATTGGTCTGCAGATCTATCAATCTAAATTAGTCATTTTTTATTCACTGAAAGCAGCAAAAGAGGTCTGGTTTTTTCAGCATGCGGCTTGTTTTGCATCTCTGCACATGTACACTTTATGAGCATGGTGACAGACAATTAATATGAACACAAGTTAAAATTATCAATTAAAAAATGGAATGTTAATTTAGGTACATTCCCCTTCCCTCTGTGATCAGTATAGAATTTCTCTGAATCCCTAATTTCTTGCATTCAGGAAACCCAAAGCTATTGTAGTTTCACAACACTATTCTATTTTGGCCCTTGATTGATGATTTACATGCAAATTTTAATAATAAATAACCAAATCTAGTATTTTTTTTTTCAACTATTACAATAGTAAAATTATTTTGTTTTTGATTGGTACCAGAAACCCAATTGTAACTCGTGACAAACGAAGTTGGTGATGCATCACATGCCGATAACCATAACTTAAATAGTGGCAAATTAGAAATGGAGCAACCATCAACCTGGAAATCGGCTTACAAGTCCAGGACGAGTCCCATCACCATTAACTGAAAACCAGCACACTCCCATCTCAAGATCATAATCATCTCCATCTCATATATATAATCCTGCCCATTATATTCAGGAGTTCAAACATTTTTAGTCTAATTAAAAACACACTCCCAACCCTTTTTTCTTCGTTGACCAGGGAAAAAAATAACCCTAAACTTTTTTTTTTCCCCTTTCTACTTTATAAGTCAACTAAGTAACAATACATTGCATTTGCAGCGATGTAAAATTATTTGATTAGTTCTCGGTCGTTGAATAAACAAAATGAAGGATTTTTTTCCTTTTGTTGGAAGAGTTTAGTACTAAAAAATATAGGTAATAAAGTAATACAATTTTAATATCACAAAGAAGTCCAAATCATTTATGATCACTGCTAGTAATATCGCACGAAAAGATTCATCAATTCACTAAACTTCCATAATTATCCATGCCATACACAAATCTTCCCCTTGATTCTTTTTGCCTTCTTTCCTCAATAGCTTCTGTGTGATTACGCAGAATTAGCCATTGGACAAGAAAAGATAAAGTTAACGGTACAGTTCTGAATGAAATTTGTTTGATTTTTATTTTATCAGACACATGCACAGTTAGACATATACTAAATTGAATCAACTTAATACATACTAAAAATTGGCAAACTTTTCTCATTACAAAAGACTGAAGAATAGATAAACAATAGGCATTCCCTCTATATGCTAATTCAACTGCTCTATTCTACACACACAAAAAAGGAAAGGAAAAAGAAAAAAGAGAAAAATGTTTGTATTGTACAATTACTGGGGTGATCTCTTAAAGATCAGCAGCTTTCCAATTTCCCAATTTTCTTCTTGTATTTTTCCTGGAAATTTGCTGTGCTGCAAGTCTGCAATCAGGTCGGCTTTGAGAAGGAAAAGTTTCACCAAATAAGTCATACATTAAACAGTGAAATAAATTCAGAGAAAACAAATAGCTGGAGGTATCGATACCAATTAAAATCTTCCTTTAATTTAAAATGATCCAGAAAATGCGGAGTTAATGTCAAATATATGCAGATTTTCGTAACATCCAATAAGATAGGAACAAAATCTCAAAGGTGAGTCAATGAGTCATAATTTAGTGAGAGAAACATGAAAAATCAGTAAATCTTTGCGCCCCCCCCCCCAAAAAAAAAAAACTTTTTTAGTCAACCAACCCCATTGAATCAGGGACCCGATGATTTTCAATCAAATGAAAGTGACAGATATGTCCAATTTAGGAAAATTTAATGTTACAAATAAAAAATATTATTATTATTGGATCTCCTTCAGTAGCATAGTGCAATATTTTTGATGCCCTAATTGGTAAATTTCTTCAAGAAAACATAAGAAGACAAAAGGAAACCCTAAAGTGTAATATATGCATCATATCACCTCATCACAAAAATTAAAAAGATAAGATTTAATATATGTGCAAAAGTCAATTTTATCTGCAGAAAATTGGCAACTTGCTTGGCATATAGCTAAACGCAGCATTCTAATTTGTCATTTTGAGGCCATGTATCACGTATGTATGAAGACAGCAAGAAATCACAGAGACAAATATGTGGCCCCCAACGACCACTAAAGAAGATGGCCGCAAATTGCTCCGCGTCGTTTAATGGTGGCACACCATATGCTGTCTAATTTTCATTCATTTCATGGGGCCTCTCATCTATCAGAGCTGCCTGATCAAGCAAGCTCATAATTTTCAATTTAAAAAAAAAAAAAGATGTTCCTGCAAAGTACTCATACATCTGAGATTAAAATCCAAAAATCACAACATAAAAAGTTGAATAAAATTTGAGGGACTCATCCAAAGTATTACGCCGGGGGAAGCACGAGTGTCACGGCCCCGGGTTCGTATGGGCGAATTTGGCCCCAAATTCACCAAAGCGAACCCGGGACCGTGACAACAAGGGGTAGATATTACCATGGCTGCAAACATACAAATTCTCACACATAAACAGAAAGAGAGAAGAGTGGTGGGGTGACAGATAGAGAGTGAGCACGCATAGCTTCAAGCAAGCGACTCATCAATATGCAAGAAAACACCATGTGTGCTCACTCTCTTCTGTCACCTCCCTTACCCTTATACAAACTTTATAATGCAAAACATGATTGAGACAGTAGTACTTGATGATGGTGATGCTCTGATCCCATCTGAATTAATACATAAACCCTAATTGAAATTTGGGGATCAGCCCTCCAAAGATATATAGATAGATAGGCTACTGTTCCATTAGGAGGGAACTGTTTTTGCATTGATGTGTGTAGAAGTTAAGCTAACACATGGCTTTATATAGATGAGAAAGAGACGGTTTCTTCAGCTATGGAATAAATGCGGGTTTATCTTTTTATGGCATGACCTAATATTTTATTTATTCACATCTCCAGATCTTTGTGTTCTATGCGTGTGAGAGAATGTTATCTACTTATCTTTTTAGGTCATCTATATATATATATATATTTTTCAATCAAAAGAAAAAAAAAAAAAGAAAACAAAATTTCCTTTCCCTTTTGGTTTTATGTTCACACACATTAATCCAATTCCTATTACCAACGCATCTTGTAATTCTAAATGTTTACCAACCAATAGCAGCTTTTCATCCTTTATCGTCTTCACCTCCCCATGCTTGTATATTGTGTGTATACATACATACATACATACATACATACATACATACATATATACATATATATATATATATTTATTTATTTGTTTATTTATTTATAACTGAATGGCTTCTAAGAAAAGTTTTGGGTGCTGCAAATTTCCAGAAAGCACAACATGCCAAGATGATTATATAGTACTCACTAATGTACTACATATTCCATTGTTGAAGGGCATTAATTGTCAACCCTAGCCATCTCTACAGGAAATTTGATTCTCACCTTGAGAAGAGCAGTGAGTTATGTAAATTACCAGGATTTGGATGTTTACAAGATTAATCACGATGAGCTGTTTAGATCATTTTATTATAGTTAGACATTATAGGATTATGTATTATTTAAGCATTAATTACTCATAAGGATTAAATAACTAATATTATAAATCATGTCTGTTCCAAATCAAATAAAACAAGAAAGCAATCAAGCTATTAAATGACACAAACCATAACCAAAAACCTAATGTTCAAGTAGTATGTCACTTATTTTAGTGTGAGTGGTGTGGGGATTAGCATGTTATAATCGACTTTTAGCCTCCTTTAAAATGAAAATGATGCAAACCATCTTGACTAGAATAAAATTGCTTGAACCTCGTTATCATGGTGGCAACAAAAAAGCCTCTCATTTTCATTCGCGCAACAGTGTCTCAGCAGCTGGCCACTGCATTACCCAGTTTTACAGTTGAGGGGTATGCAGTGTCAGATTTTCTCCCTTCTCTATGATGACCTAGGAAAAGAGCTTGACGGACCCTTCATGCTCTTTTAAGACATTGACTTGAGTTTAATTTTCCACTTATGTTACGAAGAGAGTGTTTTTTTTTTCATTTTTGTAATAAAATGCACATCTTCAATGGTTTATTTTAGGTGTACAAAACGAAACTCTCCTATCATGTCACAAGTCTATCATCATACTTCTAAATTTTTTGACAGCATTCTCACACACCATTAATCTGTTAAATATACTAACCAAATTATATTTATAGTACAAAAACTTTAATACCTTTATCACATCCTTTACTTGTTACCCTAACCAAGTATACACTTTTACCCCAACCCTACCCAGCCACCCACCCTGTCACTCCCACCCCCAACCAGCCACTCACCCCCTCACCCCCTCACCCCCCTTTCTCTTTTTAATCTCTGAGCTTTCTTCTTGTCCTCTGAAATCCTTATCAACCAATTGCTCCATGAGAAATAGCAAAAATATGTACTTGTTCCTTTTAGTATGAATTGTTGCCATATTTTCTGCAAAATCATGGTGACCTATGGCAACATTAAAATGCTTCAAGCTGACTTAATAGTGGCTATTTTATCTGAAGTGTGTCCATAGTCTAGTTGCAAATGAAAGATAGTAGATCAGTCTTTTACCAATTAAGTTCTTCTACTAGGTCTTAAACTTTTCTTCTACTGCTACCGACTTTTGCAAACATTGGAAGAAGCAGCTAAATATAGCTAAGGATGGACGCCGCATTGATGTTCACTGTTATAGGATTTTTTTGATTTGTTAAGGGAAACAGAAAAGGAAAAGTGGAAAACATAAGGGATTGTTCCGATTCATTTTTGAAAAGAAAAAAAAATGAAGAAATTAAAAGTTCAATTTTGAGTTTTTAATCTTTTTACCGGTATTTCTTTTTGTAATAAGGAAAGATCAAGAAGGAAAAGAGAAAGGCTAGGGGATGAGAGGCCGGGGAGGAAGGGGTTCCGATGGAATTTTAATTGACCATGGCCCAGGGGGAGGCGTGGGAAGGGGTTTCAGTGGATTTTTAACTGACCATAAGGGAATTATAAGAGGCGTTCTAGACTACATAAGGTCCAATATGCTTTCAATGGATCATAGGGGCTGTCTCTATTGTACCCTTTTTTATGAGTTTTGACTTACTATTTAGTTTTACTTATTTTTTTTCTATAACATTGTCTTTTACCTAATAATGCCATTTAAAAACGGTATTTTTATATTTTTATTTGTTTATTTAATTATTTAGTTCTATTTTATTACTTTTAATTTTTTATTTTTGTTTTATATTTTTAAAATATTAGCTCTTTGAAATTTAAATTTTTAAATTTTTTGTTTGACAGTAGACATTTTTCATTGAATAATCTTATTAAATTTTTTTCTACATTATTTTTTATTTTGCTTTTACTTCAAAAGTAAATGTATTTTTCTCTTTAAAAATTGAAACATAAAAGTACTCTTAACATAATGTTTTGTTGGACAAAGTACGATGACACATAGAAATTGATGTCAATGGGAGCAGTTTAAGATCTTATATAATGAATTTAAAATTTGATTTATGTAGGACAAGAATAAAGTGCAATACCTTTTTATGTGTAGACTGGAAGTAAACATACATTTACTTGTTTTTTGAAATTAACAAAAATGTGGGAAGCAAACATGTATATGATAGGCGTCGAAATCACCAAAAATAAATTCTAATTTTTTACCTTGCAAATTTAATTTGAGTATAGGATGAGAAAAGGGCCAAATACATAGAGATTGGGGGATTTAGAGTATATTAATTATACCAAGTATATGAATCAATTACGCCACAATCAAAAAGGGAGTTTTTAAACAAAACTATCTAGCATGCTCGGCCACTAAGCGTGGGCATGTAGCTGGGTAGAAAATTAAAAGAATGTAAATAGCAATAAACCAAAGCTTTAGTTGCAATCTATACCTAAATAAATGCTGAAAAATTAATATTAAATGGGAAATCAATAGGAATTAAGCCTAGCCTTGTGTTTAATCTCAGTTTTGGTCAACAAATCTGATCCTAGATGCAAAAATAACTTCTACCTATTTTAATAAATCAGTTATAATAACCCTATCTTTCTGTATAGTGTTGACAACAGTTTAAATCCCTTACGATTTTTCTTCGTTATTGCTTTACATATTAGACGGTCTAACCTCCTAAGATGCCCGCAGGGTCCATCTAATGGCAGCACTAGGTTCTAAAAAATTCTGATTCTAAAAGTTAATTTTCTCACGGTAATCGCTCAGTTAAGTTATTTGTTTACACAAGAAACCTAGTTACCACTATTCTTAGACTAATTAAATTAATCTATTTGACTACCTATTATCAAGCAACTGAATAATCACCAACAAATTAAAAAATTACAAGACAATATTAATTCTTAAAACTGTAAACACACAAACACCAAAATAAGAGTGAAATGATAGAATCGGTTAGATTTCAAGAAATTGAAGAACCAAAATCTAGATTAATCCTTGGCTAGAAAAGCAAACTAGAACTTCATCTTCGTGGAAGTGGCACCTAAGAAGATGAAAATATCTTGCTAAAAAATTATGAATAAAGTTTGGATCGCCTACGAAATGATGGGAAGAAAAAAAAACAAGAAATTCCTAAATAGAGTTCTTATCGAATAAGGAAACCTTTTAAAAGCTAAGGGAAATAAAAAGGTAAAAATCCTTAATTATAATTCTTGATAAAATAAAAGTCTTCTAGAATTAATCTCCTTCATTTGCAAAATATGATAAGTCTTCAATACAATTTCTTTCCAAAAGAGTTTCAAAAATATCTCCACTTTCAGTCAAATTAAACAATCATAAGACAATATTAATTCTTAAAATAGTAAACACATAAATACCAAAATAAGAGTGAAAGGATAGAATCAGTTAGATCTCACGAAATTAAAGAACCAAAATCTGGATTAACCCTTGGCTAAAAAAGCAAATTAGAACTTCATCTTCATGAAAGTGGCACCTAAGAAATTAAAAATATCTTGCTAGAAAACTATGAATAAAGTCCGGATCTTCTACGAAATGATCGGAAGAAAATATAAAGAATAAATTCCTAGCTGGAGTCCTTATCGAATAAAGAAATTCTTTAAAAGCTAAGGGAAATAAAAAGGTAAAAATCCTTAATTACAATTCTTGATGAAGTAAAAGTCTTTCAGAATTAATCTCCTTCATTTCTGAAAAATGGCAAGTCTTCAATGCAATTCTTTTCCGAAAAAGTGTTGCAAAAATATCTCCAGTTTTGGTCAAAGCTTGGTCAATTTCGCATAGGCTTTGCACGGTATTTTTCAAGGTGACAGAATCAATTTTATCAGCTACAAACACATCCGAAAACCCTTTGAATCCATATATAATGCATCTACCTCCTTTTTCCAAGCATAATCATGCAAAAGCATATAGCATCAATTAAGGAGCATTCAATTCTAGAATTAAGCACAGATAATTATGAATTAAAGGCTTATTTGGAGTTATCAAATTCCCCGACACTTAGAGCATGCTTGTCCTCAAGCATGAAAATAGTAAAAACAAAGAATTCTCATGCAAGATTGACCATAAGTGATGTTTGCCAAGTTAGATACTAGTTTTTCAAAACCAAGGAATAAACTTTTTCAAGAAACAAGACAATAATCCTAAGTATAAAATCAATGTTCCTACACCTTTCTTTACAAACCAATAGCATATTCCACAAACACACATTTCCAAACATATGCAAAACATGCAACATCAAGATTCTACTTGATAATTCAACTTTAACTAACTAGAGATTTCAACAATCAACCATCATTCAACTTATGTCATCATTCAACACAATTATAAATCCATTCAAAACCTCATTCTCCGCACAAGCATTAATCCAACCTAGCTCAAGTATAATGCACCAAACAAACGTCTCAAAGTACTTCTTAAATGCACAAACCAAGCTACTTTCTTCCTCATCAATCCTGCAACTGCTTTGACTTTTCAACACAAAAAGCTTTAGACTCTAAAAACTTTTGGAACACTTTAATTGACAAGATTTGGCTCAACCAAAAAGCTTTCAAAAACCCAACTTTTCAGCAAAAGAATTTCCCCAAAAACAAATATTTTTCAACAAAAAAACATGCCCACAGTCGGTATTCACCAAAAAAATTCCACTAGAAATTTCTACCAAGCTTCAAAATAACCCAACCTCCTCATAAAATGAACATAAACACAAAAACTTGCAAAAGTTTGTCCACCACAACTCAAAGAAACTCGAGAAGGAAAACTAGGGTAAGCCAATTTCTAGCAAGACAAAACAATTACCACCATACGTATAAGTTGCCCTGATAACACCTAAACACTATGTAAATGAACCTCAAACAAGTTAAAGCGCACACAAAATATTAAAGCCAAGTATGATTATGCCAGTGCTAAGAAGAGAAATCAAAAGCAATGCCTTGATTGTGCAATTTTCCTAAAAAAAACAAGTTTGTGCCTAGGCCCAACTGCCGGAAGGCCAGACCACTTCAACTGTTTTCATTCACTTTCACTCATAAGTTACATAGATTGCCTAAAATGTCACTCAATCTTTTTACGCAATGATAAACATTTGTGATGAATGTCCCGGTTACTCATTTGGTCACAATTCTAGGTAGCTACCAGCTCTACTTATAGTCCCTTTTTTTTTCTTTTCTTGTTTTTTCCAAGGACTAGTGGAGTAAGAAGGCGCTTATTTAATTTAATTCATTCATGTGCCTTTTTTCACAATTAAACTTTCAGTGCTTTTGCAAGATTGATCTCAACCCTAACATAAGTTTCTTAGGCACGAACTTTTTCACAATTTTACCTCAAAAAAAAATCAAGGCAAGTATCCATCAAACTCAAACTAAGCATTGGCTTTCAATTTAAGCGCATGGATATTTTTAAGCCCCAATTAAGATTGAGAGAGGTTTAAGCACGGTGTATTCAAGTGACTATCAAAGAACTTAATACAATAGAGATGGATATATTGCATGTACTAACTTACCATTGCAACCAAAATAAGTTTTCCGAGCATGGGGATTAGATTCTTTCCAAGAGAAGTGCCAAGTTTACCAAGAAGAAAGTTGAGCAAAAAGAAAAATGATTTGACAAAATGACTGTAAAGGAGACTTTTACTACCTCGATTCTAAAAGAAAATGAATCTGAGAACATTTAAAGACTTACAAGAAAACAAATAGTCAATCAAAATTTTTTTTCTTTTACGTCATTTTTACGTTGTTTTTTTTTTCATCATGAAGACTTGAGAAGACTCAAGAAATACGAAATAAAACACATATATTCATAACACTCAATACGCCACATTAAAAACACATCTAAGCATCAAAAAGACTAAAATGAAACATTCTTCTTCCATACTTATCATGCAGATTATCCTCAATCTGCAAAAAAAAAAAAAGAAAATAAAAGAAAGATAAAATGAAGTTTAAGAAAAATAAAAGTAAGAGGGACTTTCCTAAATATCCATGAGGAAGGTGGTGGAATTTGCCATCATGACTCTGAATCAAGGCCATGGTACCCTGAATGTCGCGCCCATGCGTAGATGAATTTCTCCAATTTTGCAAGCGTCGTGGATTGATCTGCTAGTGAAGCCTCGATGGGAGAGAGCCAAGCCTCGTCCGTGGGGTTGGATATGGAAATGGAAGGACCTGTCAAGTGGGAGACTGAGGTGTCATGTGCATCATCTATAGGTGCAACTGCCAGGCGAGCTTCCTGCAAGATAAAAACAAACCTATCTTTGTCCTTCTGGATGAGATTCATAGCTTGTAAACACGATAAGTCCAAATATGCTATGTCAAATGCCTTAGTGAAGGCAGTGGAGCGTGTTTCAAGACGAGTATGAGTCACTACCATATAAGTAATGAATGATCCCAAGATTAATGGTCTCTTGTTAGCGCTAACAATAGTGCTAAAATGTGAGAGAAGCCAATAACCAAAGTTTACTCTTTTTCTTGTGAACCATGCACCAAAGGAAAAAGAGTTCCATTTTTGTCAAGAACGCTAGATTATTGGCTCTTTTCGAAAAGAATATGCCAAAAATTGGTGGATGTAAATAAGTGCTGGATTTGTAAGGAAATGGTCACGCGTGGTGTTAGGTTTACAGGGTAGGGGATCCATGGGTGCCAATTCCTTATATGCAAACAAAGCATTAAAAGCAAATGAAAATGTACACAAGTTATTCAGATACTCCTCTATTTCAGAAAATCTCCCATTTATGAATTCTATCACAAGATTAAATTTAGTTACAGATAGATAAAAATCTATACTCATCAATCTAAAGTAAACCTGTTTTAGAGTATTAACATTAAAAGTACTTGCTGTATCAAACTTAAAAGTAGTATAGAATTCACGGATGAGTTCAAAGTAAGTAGCTTGATTAATTTTCACATAAATTCTCAAACCAACATTATCAAGCAACTCTAATACTTCAATCTCTAAATCAAGTAGTTACAAAGCTTCAAAGTCCATAACTTTACAAGCATACAAATCACGAGATAGCATCTTGGCATACCTGACTCGATGTTTCGGGTCTGTGAATAACAGAGTGGTATGCAAGGAAGCTGGTTCCGTTCCCTACGAAACCCAACCAATCAAAACCCGGGCTGATGGCTCAAAGACTGGAGTGGAGGAGCAACAAGTTGGTGTTACGGGGCTTGCTCTTACGTCATTGCTACAACGGTGTCACCGTTGTCCGTCGAAGTCACCGGTTGAGCCGCTGATGGTATGGAATTATGGGATGGGGATTTGGGGACGATTTCGACGGGATTTGCACTAGTGGAATCATGGCTCAAAGGTGGATTTTGGTTTAAAAAGATACGTAAACAGCTGGCCAAAAATGATTGCATTTGTGAAGCGATGCGTTGGCTTCGATGACGAGGCAGTGCACTGGTGGTTTGATTCTTTTCCATGATAGTGGTGTTAATAGGGGTCACGGATGGGCTCCAGAGAGTGGTCGATGGTGGAGAAGGTGTCAGCGTTACTGTGGTCAGAGAGAAACAAAAAGAAAAGGAAAAGCAAAAAGGGTTGGCGGCCAGTAAGTGTTTGTGTTACTAGTGGGGGTTAGTGGATAGTAGAGGTGGTGTCAATGGGGTTCACGAGTGATGGTTAACGTGGTGAGAAGTGGTGGTTCAATGTAGAGGCATAGCAAATGTAAGGGTAGAGAGAGAGAGAGAGACGGCGGTTGGTGGGTCTTGATGATTAGTGATGCGCTGACGAAGAGGAAAAGAGGAAGGCTGTCGCGGCGTTAATTGCGTTAGGTGGTAAAGATGGCTTCTTCTTTTTTTCTTAGGTAGAGGGGCGATGGGTGTGA
Source organism: Cordia subcordata (assembly GCA_028554755.1). NCBI lineage: Eukaryota > Viridiplantae > Streptophyta > Magnoliopsida > Boraginales > Cordiaceae > Cordia > Cordia subcordata. The sequence goes on along the minus strand of JAPTOF010000006.1, from coordinate 9,359,402 downwards.
GGAAAATTAAGGCTAGGGTGATTTGGGATTGGGGCTGGGGTTATTTTGCAAAAAAGGAAAAGTTAGGGTTATGACCTAAAAGTGATGGATTTTAAAAATAGACCCTAATTTCCTACGTGCCTACGCTGAGACCCCAATGCACCATTTTTGTTTATGAAATTAGCTCAATTTACCCAAGATTCCAAACTAACATGTACCTACAGCCATCAACACCTCCATAAACCACAGTTAGTGAACAATTAAGGAAAAAGATGATTTAAAAAATAATAGAAAAATTATTTAAAAAATTGGAAAATTTTGTTAAAATTTATAGACACTAATTAGAAAATACAAGAAAAACTCAAAATGAAATTTCTAACTCTATGGGTCGCCTTCCACTAGCGCCTTTGTTTAACGTCATTGGCTCGACATAGCCAGTTTATCTAAGCTTTATCTAGACGCTTTTTTGGCTCAATTCTTTCACGGACGGGCTTTAAATGATATCCATTAACTTTGATGACTTTATTATTGCTCAAACCCTTCACTTCAACTGCACCACAAGAAAAACAATTTAGTAATAACAAAATGACTTACCCATTTAGTCTTTGGATCATCAGGAAACAATATAAAACTAAAGTGATGATATAAAACTTGTTATCCAACTAAAAATTATTTCCAGTCAATAACTTTTTTATGCAAGCTCTTTTCTTTTTCTTGCGGATTTTTGCCTTTTCATGAGCATTGTTTTTCTTCTTCTCCAACTCTTGGGGCTGCAACATTCTATGTGCATCTCTATTGTCCAGGTGGATTCAATTGTATTTGAATTTCTCCCTTTGGCTTCCTTTGATTCTCCTGCATGGCAATTGGTTCCTACAAGTTAGTGCTATCTGCAAAAGTTTTCTTAAATTCTTTCGGGTTTTTAAGAGTAAGACTTTCATAAGAGGTAACACTTAGTTTATTATCATCAACGGTTTCTAAAAAAAAATATAAGACATCTTACTAGGATTGCCAAGTTCTAATTAATTAGAGCATACATATGCAATATGGAATCTATGTGCTTTCTTGGGATTGTCCAAATTAATCATCCGAATCTAGATTTAGTGATGCAACTTTTATGGGTGTATTGGTCATTTGGCTTGAGGGTCACTCCTGAGATCAAGAGACTCCATGACCAAGGATGGTTGGTAGTAGGACAAGAGACCTAATAGAAAAGATGCAACTAAGAAGGTGATGGTACATAAGCTAAAGGACTGACTTTAGCTGTGAGTATACATAGAGAGGCATTATGGTTGGTTGTTTAGTAGGTCAAAAGTAAAATTCACATGTTTTGTGATAAGCTTCTAGGTAACAACAATTATTTTTGGAATGCAACTTTGATCTTATGTTGGAATATATCAGAGTTAGAAATAATTATTATGTCGCTTAGATCAGGCAAGGACATTTTTGATTATTTTTCGAAGCCAATGTTAATTGTGTCTTCTTGGTCCATTTCCTAATTGAAATGACTTTGAGAAAGTAATCTTGAAAGAGCAAATTCTATATTGTGGCAGTAGTCTTATTGGGCCAATGTCTTGGAATTGGATTTGGGCTTTCTTAAGAGTCCAAGATAACCTTATTGAGTTTGGATGGTCTCATATTAGGCTTAGGCCTCCATATAGATTATGGACTATGTGTTGGGCTTGGATTGTAGGCTTGGCCCAAGTCTTCCAAGACAAGTAGTGGAAATTTACTACATGGGAAAGTTTAAGAGGTTGGGATGCTAACCCTTCTTTTATAAATAGGCAAAAACCCCTCACACCTTTTTAACCATCCATTTTGTAGTTAATCTCTTCATCTTTGGCAAGAGAATACCACAACACATAGTAGACACTTACTATGTGATTTTTGCTCTAGATTTTCAAGATCATATTACTTTGCTTCTTCCCACACAAGAGGCTATTTTCTTAATGTAAATCTCTTCATTCATAAGGAAAAAGACTAGGGAGTTGCCTCTTGTGACACTCTTATAGTAAAACTTTTTGTGACCTTATTCATGAGTAGGAACAAAGCTTGTGACAGTTATAGCTTCACCAAAGGCTTCACACTTCAAGGGTTAGCTTTACATATTTTGTAAATACTAGTTTTGTTCTATATATTCTTAAACATGTTCTAGTGTGTGTTATGTGGTTATTTTACTTTCCTAGCATGTTTTCTTAGTGAATTTTTTTTTTAAAATATGGACTAAGATAACCACATGCAATATTATTGATCCTACACTACTCACACTAAAACCTTTTTTAGGACACCTTTAGGATAAATCAAAGACCTATCAGTTAATTGAATAATGGCTCCTATTTTTTTCAAAGGTCCTACTTTCCAAGGTCCCATATTTAAAGCAAAATAAATGAACTTAGGCATGACATTAGTAGATGCTCCTAAATCACACATAGCTTTCATAATACTTAGAGAGCCTACTTGACATGAAATAGCAAACATACCTGCATCCTTGCATTTTGGAGGCAAGTTCTTAACATTCTCCCCTACACTTATCTTCTCATTACTAGCAAGTTTCTTTTTACTTATGGACAACTTCTTAAGAAATTTTCTATAGCAAGGTGCTCATTTAATCATATCAAGTAAAGGGATATTTAGCTCAATTTGGTAAAAGATCCCAAGAATTTATTTCTCTTCCTTCTCTTTTTTGGACTTTACGAATCTTTCAAGGAAAGAAGGCTTAAACACCAGTTCCGTACCATTTTTAGGTTCTGATTACTATCCACTGTCTTTCCATCATGTTCAACACCTTCTTTTTTTTTGTTTTCTTTCTTTTTTTTTAGGTGCTGTTAACTTTGCGTACCCATGCCCAATCTGGCAGTAGCTGTCAAACTATGTCAAACTTGATCAAACGCTTGTGTAGGTCCTCATTCTCTAATATGTGGAAAGTGGGTAAAAGGTGCACTAGACCCGACTTTAGCTTAAAATCTGTGTTTAATGTGGGATACATGATGCATAGAGGCTACTGATTCAAGAGGCAGCCACTGATTTATGCAAAGTCTGGTTCTTTCCAGCTATCTCCTTGTTCTCGAATTCACTTGACGTTCCGGATTACACTTGTAAAGCTTTTGCTTGCTTTTGGAGTTGTTTTTGCAACTTTGCTTCTTTCTTCAAGCTTTTAGCGATGGTTTCAATTTTGAGATCAAATTGTAACTTACTTGAGGATCTGATTTGGTCATAAAAAAGCAAAACTTTTAACACCAATCCCCAACAATGGCACCAAAATTTGATAGGCATCGAAACTACCAAAAATAAATTCCAATTCCTTACCTTGCAAGTTTAATTTGAGTACATGATGAGAAAAGGGGCGAATCTTCAGGGATTTTTAGGGATTTAGAATATGCTAATTATGTCAAGTAGATTAATCAAATAAGCTGTAATAAAAAAGGGAGTTTTAATGTGAAAAATCAAATTAAATAAAATTGTCTAGTACACTGAACCATTAAACATGGGCACACAACTGGGCAAAAAATTAAAAGAATGTAAATAATAGTAAACCAAAGCTATAGTTGCAATCTGTACCTAAATAAACACTTAAAAATTAATATTAAATGGGAAATCAATGGGAATTAAGCTTAGTCTCAGGTTTAATCTCAAATTTGGTCAACAAATCTGATCTTCGATGCAAAGATAACTTTTACCTATTTTGATAAACCAGTTATGGTTGTTGGTACAGCCTAACAACCTCATCTTTTATTACAGTGTTAATAATGGTTTAAGCCCCTTACAATTTTTTCACTCAATCGCTTTACGTATTAGACGGTCTAACCTTTAGAGATACCCGCAGGGTCTATTTAATGGTAGTACTAGGTTCTAGAAACACCTGATTCTAAAATTCGATTCTCTCGCGGCAACTAATCAGTTAGGTTACGTGTTTACACAGGAGACCTGGTTACCACTATTTTTAGATTAATTAAATTAATATGTTTGATCACCTATCATCAAGCAATTGAATAATCGCCAGCAAATTAAACAATCACATGACAATATTAATTCTTAAAACAGTAAACACACAAAAAAAAATACCAAAATAAGAGTGAAAGAATAGAATCAGTTAAATCTCATGAAATTGAATAAGCAAAATTTGGATTAACCCTTGGCTAGAAAAGCAAATTAGAACTCCATCTTTGTGAAAGTGGTACCTAAAAAGATGAAATATCCTACTAGAAAATTATGAATAAAGTCTGGATCTTCTATGAAACGATTAGAGGAAAATATAAAGAAGAAATTCCTAACTAGAGTCCTTATCGAATAAGGAAAATCTTTAAAAGCTAAGGGAAATAAAAAAGGTAAAAATTCTTAATTACAAATCTTGATGAAATAAAAGTCTTTTAGAATTAATCTCTTTTCTTTCCAAAATATGACAAGTCTTTCCAAAAGTGTTGCAAAAATATCTTCAATCTTGGTTAAAACTTAGTTAATCCCGTGTGGACTTTGCATTGTATTTTTTAAGGTAGCAGAATCAACTTTATCAGCTACAAATGCCTCCAAAAACCCTTTGAATTCATATATAATGCATTTACCTTATTTTTCCAAGCATAAACATGCAAAAGCACATAAAAAGCACTATTTAAGGAGCATCCAATTCCATAATTAAACGCAAATAACTTTGAATTAAAGGCTTATTTCGGACTTATTAATATATATGTTTATTGAAGAGTTTATGAGCCACCACTAACCGTGATTCTAGAAAAAAGAGATTGATAATATTTACTTCATAAATTATTGGTTTATAATCTTGATATCTAATGAATATAATAAGAGAATATATTTGTAGGTTCTATAATTTGGTGACTAAGACTATAGAGCTAGACTAATAAGGAAACTAAGATAATAAGAAAATTAGCATAATAAAGAAACCAACTTAATTATTGCTTAAATATAGACTATTGCTTAATTTAGTGCCATAACACAAGAAATTATATTAAAAACCTATATACTTTAACATCCTTCTCAAACTCAAGTGGATAAATAAAGAGAAGTTGAGTTTAGCAACTAAATTGCTTAGAAATCTAAGTAATGTTGGATGAATTGATATTGAACCTTGCTTAAAATTGAATGGAGTTTAAATCTAAACGTTGAAGTGGCTAACAGGACTTCTAGCACCACAATGAACGAGTAATAGAGACTAGAATGGTTTGTCAAAATATGGAAAAACAAAGATTAAAATAACCTGAAGAGGATATGGAAAGTTAAAGGCCAAAACTAATTCGTTGTAATGAAATATAAAGAAACAATGACCACAGAGATAGAGGTTCAAGAACTTTGAAACACATGGTCAAAACATAGATAAGTAGAGAAAAAAAATGGTTTAAATAAGGTCGTAGAGAAATAGTGGTGGTAATAACTAGATGACAATGAACTAAACTGAACTAAAGTCTCATTTGGTATGTCTATAAAAAATTTTATAAAGGAAAATTAAAACTATAAATAAAAAACTTTCTACAGTTGTTAAAATAGTGAAAAATATATTTCTTAAAAAATGAAATTTAAATTTAATGATATTTTTAATTTTTCTTTTTATAAAATGAAATTTAATTTTTAAAAATAATTTTTTTCAAAAAATATTTTCCAAAAATAATTTTAATTTTAATAATTTAGTTTTCAAAAGAAATAATCAATTCATGTTAATTTTTAAAAATATAATTCTAATACAAATTTTTTACAAAATATGAATAAAAGTTTTGAAAATATATTGTCTTAACATGAGAAACCACCACCTTTTCTTGTGTCTCAAAATTACAAAAATAGGTTGCTAGTTTTTGTTTTTTCAAAAAACAGAAATTAAAACAAACGAGCTGGTTTCTAAATTTTGATTACCAAAAATAGAAAATCAAAATGACAATAATACCAAACAAGGCCGAAATGAAATGGTGGTGGGTTGCTTATAGAAGAGGTTATCACGTGAACCAATGTACGCGATGAATGATCGTGGACCAAATGTCTATATTTGATTCTTCTTCTCTGTTTTTTTCTTTTAAATTACAATTCAAATTTATTCTTTAACAATTTTGTCTTGAATAAAGAGATCTTAATTTCCGCTATTCGCGGTGATTAAATCCGCCCATGGTTCGTGAAACCAGGATTTGGTACCAAAATTACGAAAAGATTACATTCGTTGGTGAAAGATAAAGTAAAGATAAAAGGCAATTTATTTATGCATTATATTCGTCAACCAATCGAATGACAACACAGAGTGAGTTGCATGTACCCATGCCAAGATCTTCAGCGGCTAAAAGCAGCTTAAAGTCTGTACACTTTATATTAATTAATCAATAATTATGTAAAGCATCATTTGACAATTAATGTAGTGTACCATATCATCAGTACAAGTGCGTGGTTTGCAAGGACGTCACACCTTCAGAACATTCCCTATATATGGAGCATACTTTGTCAATACGTGTCTGTGTATATATATAGACACAAATACATATGTACAAACGTACATACACATATTTTTTACTAGGTGAGACTATTTTTCTCAAAAATACGATTTTGAATACGAATCCTATGGAATGGGGTTTAGAAAAATACAATATATATATATATATATATATTATGTATGTATGTATACTTAATTAGTTGGATAGAACACAATTAACATTAGTAGGCATAATTTTTCGTTCGGTGGGAAAAGAGTTACCAGAAAAAGAATATATAGTGGAAAATTAAGCTTCAAATATTTAATCAGATCTAACACCAATTTTATAGTATTATTTTCTGATGAATTTGAAGAGGTTATTGCCATTAAAAAAGCATATGTCGATTATGTCCTCTTAAGCATATGAATTTCTCTCTTATTTTGTTAGTTTAGAGTTTTACAAAGTATTAATATAAAAACAATTGAAACATCCGTTATTTTTCAGTTGAAAAATCTAAATTCTATGAATGTGTGTATTTAAGTATGTTAATAACGGACAACTTGAGATGAGAAATGAATATTGAGAAAACTGTATAAACAATTGCACAGTGAAATTGCTTGATAAAGGGAAACCATTTATAAGACAGATCCGATCACCAGTTGAACCAATTACAGGTCTTGATTCGTCCACATGATTATCCTCCTGTTCGAATAATTAATGACAAGTAGTGGAGTTTGTCCTTTTTTCCTTTCTTCTTTTTTCAAAAAAAAAAATATTTTTTCTCTTTCACTGTGGAAGTAGTGGGTTACAAATGAGAGAGATACTCTGAAAATCCTTGCCTCAGAATGTAGTGGGCATCTATTTGATACTGAGTTATAATCTTTTCATAACGTTATAATATTATAAAATAAATTAATAATAATATTATAATATTATAAAACAAATTAGTCTCTTATTCTGAGTTGAGTGTCCTCTACTTAAATGGTGTACAGCATAGGAAACGAGCTATGTATTCGAAATTTGTCAACTGATGATTGAGTTCCTCTAAGTGTACCAGTGATCGAGTTCCATCATTTAAATTTCCCTTGTCACAAAAAAATACGGGCACCAAATATTGAAACCAAATTATTATATATAAATATATATATATTTGGTATTGTTATTATTTTATTTTGTAATGTTATAATATTATGAAATGATTTAAAATTTTCGAAGTAGGACTAGAGAATAATAAAGTACATCTGATTCCGGCTGACTACATGCATATTATTCAAAACCAGATATGTTGAATGGGGATCCACTTGGTGACTAATCATCATGATAATAAGCATTATCAAATTGGTGGCAACTTCATGGCAGGTAAAAGAGCATGAGCTTTTGTGATTGGATGGGCATGTTCTCTTCCTATCATCATCTGCTTTCACTTTCGGCAACCATAAGACGCACCAGACGTGGAAAGCCAATAACGTTACAAATCTCACTTTGGAATAAGCTTTTTCGGTGGCAATAACCCCTCCACAACCTGATCAGCCATTCCATATCGATTCCAACTTTTTTGAAAACGTTCTTTTTATCGAGTACAATATTGCCCCGTCAAAATTACATAAATATTTTTATTAATATAAAAGTTCATCATTTTTAATCATCTCCACATTAAATTCACTATTTTGTTTATTCCTTCTTTTAAGTATACCCTTCTTCTGTTGTTTTCTATTTTTTTGCGGATTACTCTTCTGCTGTTGTTGATATGCAAGACACTTGATTGGAATGTTTTCCCTTCTAGTATGTTTATGTTATTCTTGGAAAGAAATATATAAGAAACTCAAGATGAAAAGAATTTTTCATAATATTATAACATTATATAACAAAAGAAAGTAAAATATATTTTTATTTTTTAATACTTTATTTTAGCTGCATAAAATTTCTTGTGATTTCAAAATTCATTAATATCTCCTCTAATTTAGAAAATATTATACATTGGCACCCATAATTAATTTTTAGGTTAGAGTTAACGGAGGGCATAAAAGACGTGCCTATATTGCAAATTTGCAACTTAACTAGTCAATTATGAAAAAAAAAATTAAGAAAATTGATACAAATTCCTTCCTCTTCTATAAAAAAAAAAAGATGCAAATTCCTCGTCTAATTGGGAATACGGTGTAAATATACCTTTTGTTGAGTGAAAAATATAAAATATAAATTTGTCAAATAACTTACTAGCTATTAAGATATATTCAATAATAATTGAATACATACATACCAACAAAATCTATTCTAGTCCATATGTTGGTCGTCATTTAATTTTTATTTTTTTGATATGCAATTAATTATTGTTGAATACATAAGCCTTACTTAATAAAGAATCATTTAAACTAACTAAGTTATATAATTCAAAGAGATGTTTTGATTTTTCACTCATTCAAGCTAAGGGTGTATCTGCACCAATTAAAATCAGTAAGAGAAATTTACACCACTTTTAAAGGCCGATAGGGGGATCTACACCAATTTTAATGCATTAGATATGGAGCCTAATTGGTGATTTCCGTTTGTTATTGATAAATATATGTTATTCATATGCATTCAATTCTTGTTGAATATATATATATATATATATATATATATATATATACACACACTAGTCTAATACCTGTGCCATGCACGGTGAGTGCATGGATAAATTAGTTTATTGTATTAATTTATAAAGTTGTTTAATTCAGAATTTTAAATAAAATTTGTTAATTTTGAAAACAAATCTAATCATATTATTAACAACAATACAATCATAATATAATATATATAGTAGTAATGTAATAATCAAAACATGTAATCTAAAATTGACAAGAGATAAATTTCAAAAGAACACAAATATGTATCATAAATTTTGAAAAATTTCTTTAAATACAACATTTTCAATTTTGTAGCATGGTATATCCTCTTCATCATGGATTAATATTTTCAAGCCCCTTTTCCTTATCACTCTGGAAACAGCAACATAAAATTGTCGGTGCGTGAATACTGGTCGAGGCAAGTATAATCCAACATTTGACAATAATTGTCCCTGACTTTTGTTTATCGTCATTGCATATGAAACCACTAATGGAAATTGTCGCCTTTGTAACTTAAAAGGAAGATTCAAATCTAATGGAGTTAGTACCATCCTTGGGATAAACACCCGTTCTCTAGCTTTTGCACCTGTCAAAATTTCTACTTCCAAAACATTTCCCTAATTGAGTGATAAACAATCTTGCACCATTACACAGGCCCCCACTTTGATCTATGTTTCTTATTAACATAACTGGTGTCTTACAACTCAATATCAATTTTTTTTGTAGGACTACCATCACATGTCAAGCCAACCACATCACCAACACCAACCAACCATCCAACAACATCTATATTTATATTTTTTAAGAAAAATGACATATGAGAAGTTAATTAAAAAGTGATTTTTCAAACAATAAAGGGATGAATTTGGTACTAACCTATGCTATAGAATTCATCAATACTACTATGCAACACATCTTTGATGGATATGAAATTGTAACGATTCAGTCCTATTTTAGTCACCATAACATGCTTGACAGAAGTAAAATTATTAAAAATGATGCATTCCAAATGACGTGATATCCTAAAAACACCATTTTTAGGAATTAGAGCAAAATTAACAATAACATAGCATTCTCCTTCAACTATCTAATGCACAAATTTTGACATAAGCGACTTCCAAATAGAAGCTTGAATAGTATCTTCCTGTATGAGATGAGAAAGATTTTTAAGATTAATAATTAAGAAATAGCAAATGGTGCCCCAAAATAACAAATAGATTATGATATAACAACAAAGACAAAAAAAATTAAGGACTTATTTTGATGTACATATTCCATAAGTAGATGATACGACCTAAGAAGAAAAAAATTCATAGTTCTAGTTTAGTATTAAGAGTGCAAATAAATTCATTCTTAGGCTAGATATCTATATTAATTCTCCTATCAATTCAAAGCCCAAAACCCCTTCCAAGAAAACAAAAAAAAAAAAAAGGAAAAAGGGACCTTCACAAACTGATTAGTTTATTTTAATTTATATCGCAATCATAGAAGGTATCAAAGAAAAAACAGAAAAAAGGAAAAAAGGGGCCTTATGAAATGATTTGTTGTTTTGAAGAGTGTCATAATCACAACATCTTATGAAGTAACAACAAAGATAGAAATATTAAAGACTTATTTTGCTGAACATATTACATATGTAGATGATATGATCGAAGAAGAAAAAAATTCATAGTTCTAGTTTAGTATTAAGAGTGCCAATAAATTCACTCTCAGGCTGGATATCTATATTAATTCTCCTATCAATTCAAAGCTCAAAACACCTTCCAAGAAAACAAAAAAAAAGAAAAAGGGGAAAAAAGACATTCAGACACTGATTAGTTGATTTTAATTTATATTGCATTCATAGAATATATCAAAGAAAAAAAATTAACAAAAGGAAAAAAGGGACCTTACGAAGTGATTTGTTATTTTGAAGAGTGTCATAATCACAGCATATTATGAACTAACAATAAAGACAGATATATCAAGCACTTATTTTGCTGTCCATATTACATATGGACTGAACTTATCACATCAAGATTGAAATTTAAAGAAAAGAAACTAATTTAAAAGAAGAATTAATCACCATAACCAATAATTGGGGAATGACATGAACTAAGAAAAATATAGTTATTCATCTTAGCAAATAGTGAACCAAAGAGAACAAACATATTTCACGAAAAATAAAGGAAAGGGTACATACATGCTCATCTAATAAAAGCAAATCTATCCCAGCTCATTTGTTCCCCTTGGTAATAAACCAAACACGAATGGCTCATACAATTATACTGTACATTTGTCTTGGTGGTTTGAGATCAGTGATATAATTTAAAATAGGTGCCATCTAACGTACAAAACATCATATTTATATGTATATTATACACATTCAAATAAGAAAACAAAAAAGAAAGAAAATGACATATAGTATATCATATTATATATCACGAAGGACTTAAAACATCATTTAAGTGAAAATAACGTCAACAATAGTCAATTACTTAATAAGAAAAAGATCCTTATGCTTCATACCTATGAACTGTAAAAATGATTAACCTCCCTTTTCCTTGCTTTTTCGGTTGATTAAGTCTTCTTAACCCCACATAAGTTATCAAAATGTTTTGAATATATTAATAAAAAATTTGATGTAATCGATAGAATAATACATGCAATTAAAGACTAATCCATCAGCAGATCACGAAACAAAGGAATTAAATACACATGAGATAAAGAAGATCAGTAATCCACAACATATGTTATCAAGGTTTTGCTAACTTGTAGTGCTTGTGTGGAATTTGAGCATCAACTCTGGTTAATTCTTGAGCATCCATCTATATTCTGTGATCTAAAAAATTGTGCCCAACATGAAACCAGCTTCTTAGGTTTTCCACGGAATAGGGTTTGCTCTATTTAACTAGAGACTCTATGGGATTTCTCCTTTTCGATTCAGCTAGGACATTATATCAATTTGTTGATACTTTGGAAATCGGAGCTGTTCGTGAAGGTACATTTTTATCTTGAAATTTTAAAGGAATAAAATAATGCAAGATTCTAAAAATTGATAAATTGCGTACCTTTAGAGTATCATCGAAAATAGTTTATTCACCAATGAAAAAAAATTGCGCAATTTTTAATACATATATACAGGACAATTACGATTTAAATGTAAACAAACCATAGTCGAATCTTGCGCCATGATTTCTCATGTACAATTCACTATAAAATTATCGATCTATTAGAAGTTTGGAGACCCATAATATTTCGCACTAAATAAACTAAAGAATATCAGTAGAGTCAAAAACATAGGAATTATATACACATGAGGCAAAGAAGATCAGCATACCAACACATGTGAAAGTAAATCTATACTAATCGTGAATTCTAGTAATAAAAAAAATCAAATGAAATTTATATAAAATACATGCAATTAAATAAAAGATATGATTTTAACTAAAATTTTGATGACGCAGAAACTTATAATATAACCAAGTAGTATTTAGAAAAACTTGGGTGATTGTGGACAAAAAATAATATAACAGCATTATCAAACCGAGATAAAAAAAAATGCAAAGAATAGAAATAGTAAATAATTTTGTACCTCCGGAATATGATCGCAAATTTCTTAGTCTGCAGTGATAAGAACCGTGAATTATTAGGTACATATATACAGATCAATAACTAATTAAATGGAAACAAATTGTATACGGAGATTGCGCCGTGAATGTATATATACCATTCATCAAGAGATGCATCATTCCGATGTAAGCTTGGAAACTAAAATATATCGCACAAAATGTATTAAACATGGTAAGATTCAATCGATTTGATATTTTGAGAACACAGAGGCCAAAATAAATATGGAAAAAATTGAGTGGAAATTTTGAATGGGGCGCTAGGGTTTGACACAATGAAAAAGTCTGAAATACCAAAGCATAATCGTTGAATTAGAGAATAATGAATTGGGCAATGTTGCCAGTGAAAACTCTTCAAGATCTGTTGCAAAATGCCAAAATAGAGATGGAAAGAAAATTGGGGCCATCAATTAGGGAGAATAACATATCACCACATAAAAAGTCTTAAATGCCACAATGGAAGGAGTGTTTTGGTAGCAAATGAGAATGGGCAAAAAAGTCTTTAACCCCAAATCCAAAAGATATTTTGTATTGAACGTCTTTAATCCCAGTTACATAAAGCAAGTAAAAATGCATCTAGACTGCGCCACGTGGCGAACAATAAGGAATGAACAAAATAGGAGGGAAAAAATTTTAGACATCTAGTTTAGCTTTATACTATAGTATAGATACACACACGTGTGTGTGTGTTGCTTAATAACGAGTCATTTAATATAAAAATTTGCATAATTTAGGAGATATATCTTATTCCCTCCACCCCTTGGCTACCCGCCCACCTGCCCACCCACTTTTAGGGTTATATTTGTACTTTACTTCAAATTGTAGGAGGAGGAGGAGGAGGAGGAGGGGAGGAATTCACAGCATCTTCCAAATCAGATAGGGAAGTTTACACTAATTTAATTGAGTTTTTATTTTATTTTTTTGTGATTGACAAGTTAAAATACATTTCGCTCTACAAAAGATATGAATAATATCAAGTGATCATGTAATAAAATGAATGTTATAATGCAAATATTATCGACTTGGTTGCAGAATATATTAATTTGAAAACTAGGTGCTTGTCATTGTTGAATAAAAAAAGATTTACATCGTTAAAAAAATGATATAAATACAAAATGCAATTATAGAAGCGGAACATGCCATATTTTTAATTTCTAGCAATATTTTCTTTACCTTATTATTATTCTTCTCATTTTGTTTTACTTTATTGAATTATTAGTTTCCCTATATTCTTTCTTCATCAATGTTTAAGTCTATGTTGCAATTTGTTTAGGGTCAAAACCCAAGTACTTAAGTAGCCCAAATTCTTTGAGCGCACACTCACAGCACCTACACAAGCCCATGCGGAGCCGCATGAGCCCCTTAGTTTATTCCACTCAGCTGGACCCTCACAGCACACGCATGCACGAACTATTAAAAAATAAACACACACACACGCGCTCAGACACACAACAGCCCTCTTAGCTGGGCCATTCGGCCCTTTCTTTTTTTTTTTTTTCCCTCTAATTAGAAAGCCAAATCCCAATCCGCTTAGCCACTTAACTAATAAACAAAACCAAAACACAAATCAGCCCCCCCCAACCTAAATTCTAAAACTAACACAACACATATAAAGCAAAGAGAAGTATCTCTTTTTTGGCTTGAGTTAAGGTGTTACCAGATCACATTAGATTTAACACTAATCTTTGTTGGCCGATAGTACTAAAAGAAAAGTCTCCCAACAAGTATACTTCTTGGGATGCCACTTTAACTAACAACTTGTTGGTAAAGTAAATAAAAATTAGGTATAATTACCCTAAAATAATAAATGAACGTGTTCCACCTGTTGGGCTGTACATCCGAAGCAATTGTAATATGAAGTTGAGTGGACGGGAAGAGTTTCCTTTACCTGGGTTCCGTTTGTTTGGAGTTACTGTTCTGGAAATATTTTCTTATTTTTGATTATTGAAATTCTTTTTCTCCATTCATAACAAAAACATTTCGTTGACTGAAAAGTATCTTTTGATTGACTTATTTTTTCAAAAAATTAGGAAAACTTTAAAAAAAAGAGTAAACACGCAGTATTCAAACGCTTGAAATCACATGGCAGTGACTGATGTAGATGATAACGCATGATTGCTTCGCTTTTTTGGACTTGGATCACACTAATAACTTTTACATATATCAGAGTTATTATCTTACTTAAGCATTTAAGCTTGTTAAAAGAATATTGATATATTTATTTATTGTGTTAATACGTCCCTTACATGCAACATAATTTATTTATAAGCATGTATGTGCATAATTTGATAAGCTTGCACGTGGATAATTTGATATTTTTAAAAGAGTGCCTGTGAGATTCGAACCTGAGATTGTTTGGTTTTACTTGAAAGCTTGCACGTGGACAATTTTGATACTTTTAAGCGAAAGAAGGTGATATTCGAATTTGAAACCGTTTGATTTCTCGATTTTGATACTATATTAAAGTTACTACATCATGTAAAAGTTTGATCTTATAGAGAGAATATTGGTATATTAATTTATTATGTTAATAACATTTTGGATTTCGAGTTATACATCTTTTTTCTCAAGTAATCAGCAAATGGGATATACTAATGAAAATAACAAAAAATGACATTACAACCGAATGTCAAAGTAGAGTATAATTTGCTAGACGAAATTTTTATTCTCTTCGAAAGTCTTGATAAGTCAAATATAGGGAGGTATCAACGAATTTTAGAATTACAGAAAATTTTATATAATTTTTATAAAATATAAAAAAAATAAAATATAACTTACTCTATTATTGGTAGAGGAAAAAGTAAAAGAGTCAAATGTATTTTACCATGTGTTTTGTGAAAGTCGCATATTCTTTGTATTTTTAAAATTCGGTAATAAACTTGTGTGATTTAGAAAACATTATACATTGTCCTCCGCTTTTAATTTTTCCGCTAAAGTTAACGAAACATTTTTGAATTGGTGCAAATTCCCTCCTCTAATGTTAAAATAATGCAGGTTTTCCCTCTGGTTTGAAATAAGATATAAATACACTATTAGTAGGGTGAAAATGTATACATACATATATATATATATAATATCTTCAATTATGTAAATTTCTTTGTTTATATTCATTCAATTATTATTGAATATATTGTATTGTCTAATAATAAGGAATCATTTAAATTAAGAAATATATATAATTTAAGAAATATCTTATTGATATTTTACTCGTCTAGGAGTGTATTCACACCTTATTTCAAATAAGAGGGAAGAATATGCACTATTTTTAAAACCAAAATGTGGGATTTTGCACTATTTTTAAATTCAAATTGGGAAACTTGAACCAATTTTAAAATTAGAGAGATGAATTTGCAATAATTTACTCAAGTTTTTTCATTATTAACAAGTTAAATGTATATTAGGTGTGTTTTTATACTCTCTATTAAGTTTAAAGGAAAAACTAATAGCAAGATCAATTTATAACCTTTTTCAAATCAAAAAGGTTTATGAACGAATTTTAAAATAAAAAAAAGTATGTGACTTTTATAAACTATAAAAGAATAAAATACGTTTTTACTCAAAGTAAAAGGTAAACAGGCCTTTACCTGCAACAAGAGAAAAAAAAGACGGAGAAATAGGCACATGCACGCATGCAGCTGCTCTTGTTCCTTGAGCCGAGGAGGGACCCATCAAAAACTGAGGGGCCATGGCAGGACAAGTGGGTCATGCAGATGTAAGAGGCAGCAGCTCATCCATCGCTTAGTAAAAAACAAAAGTGCCCTCAACACATATAATAGTGGTCACTTTCACGTTGGAGTAACATTACATATTTCATACCTGTCATACATCGAACTAGATGGTTTTTTGAAACATGTGTTCGCTATTTACTAAGAGGTGTTTGGTTTCGCTTATTGTAGGTATTTATAAGTATTTAAAATAAAATATTTTTTTATATATTTTTATTATTTAAGTATTTATAAACATTAAATAAGCAAAATCAAACACCCTCTAAGAGGTGTTTCGCTTTGCTTATTTGGTGCTTATAAACAGTAAATGATAAAATGTATATGAAAGAATATTTTTTTCTTTCTAAATACTTATAAACACTTTAAATAAGCAAAGCCAAACACCTCTAAGTGATTTTTATTAATTTATTTACAAATAACTTGTTTTGATTAATTTTTTTGTGAAAATATTTTTTCAAAAAATATTATTTGTTCAATAAGTATTTAGATTATCTTTTTTTTAAAAAATAAAAATTTCAAATTCTAATTTTTCAAAAAAGTAGAATTATAGAAAAAAATACTCTCACATCAATAGTCAAATTTGCAATGATATATAACCTTTCTTTTTGAGATACAATTGCAAATTTGATTATCAATACAAGGATATCTTTGTATTTTTTTTTTAACAAAGTCAATATGTTGGTCATTAAATTTTACTAATGATATTAACTGCAAGGACCTCTCAAGAAAATATAAAAAAATAAAAAACCTATTTTAGATTAAACATAAACTTCAGGGACCTGAACGCCTTCCTGCTTAACCTAATTGTTAAAAGTGGCGCTTGTTCACTCTAGAGAAGCTTTTAATGGACAACGTGGGATGAAAATGAACAAACTTTTCCACTCTTATCAATGTATTGCTATTCTCAAATCAAATTCAAGACAAATTTTATTCTATTAGATCATGACGTCAATTATTAATTGGGTGAAAGAATCCCCCCTCTCCATCCAACTCACTTATCTTATGATTACTTCAAACTCTCAATTTTGTGACATACATATATATATATATATATATATATATATATTCTTTGGGACATTATTAACGTGAGAACAAGAAGCAGAACCCTAACGGCCTGTTTGGCCGAACTTATTTGTGGCTTATAGACTGCAAATATTAAAAAAATTGTAAAAGAATACTTTTTTTTTTTCCTAAAAGTTTATAAACTGCAAAATAAACAAGCCAAACAGGCTCTAAGTCATAAATTTATCTATCCGCTAGCATTCGTGTATATTATTGCCGCTTCATAAAGGCAACCCCCTGGTGCAATGCATTTACGTGTAGGCTTGCTTAATGATCCTAATTATAGAACCAGCCGCAGCCATACACCAGAAAAGCCATAAACTCTATTTTTTTTCTTTATCTATATATATATATATATATAGATATATGTATATGTATATATCATTTTCTTGTTAAAAAAAATGATAAATGTACATATATATCATAAATGTACATATTGTTACACAACCTGAGCGTAGAGCGGGATGCACGGGATGTTCTTCCACTTTACACACACACACGTACTTTTGAGGATAATTTCACATCTCAGTTTAGGTCCCTAAAAGTCACTGTATATGATACTTGAACAAAAGGAACTCAAAAAAAGCCGTTAATTTATTGAGGAAGTATCAGTAGAAGCAACTTAAACCTGGATCCTGCAAAAGATCTTCACGCATCTGACAATGAGGATCAAACAGAAGAAGAAGAAGAAGAAGAAGAGGAAGAAGAGGAAAGTCATGGAAATGAAGACGAAATGCTTCAAGAAACTGCACCGCAAGAATTTCAACAACATTATATCCTGAAGTTTAGTAGTGCAAGATTGGCATCAGAAAACCAGACCCACAAATGCGCAAGAGCGCTTGAGGAGATGATCCAAGGGGGTTTAAGCAAATCGCCACCATCAAAAACGATCAAGGCGGCCAAGAAAGCAAAAGGAGAGGTGATCCGTGGAGGAGGCCGCATTGTTCGCTCATCAGCGGGAAGAAAAGATCGGCACAGCAAGGTGTGCACTGCGAGGGGTCACAGAGATCGCCGGGTCAGGCTATCCCCAAACACCGCCATCCAATTTTATGATGTGCAGGACCGTCTTGGCTATGACCGTCCTAGTAAAGCCATTGATTGGCTCTTGAAGGAGGCCAAAGCCGCCATTGATGCGCTCCGCGATCATCACGACTCGACTGATCACTTGAACGATCCTGCAATTTTCATCAGCTCAATTGATGACAATCATCATTTGCCGCCACAAGGCCGCCTTCTTCAAGATCGCAGCCTGAGCAATCAACTCAATGCATCTTCGAGTACAAAGCGCGCACTTGAGAATCATCATCAGATGGACCTGCAAGTACTGAATGACCCCACCACCAGCCAAATAAGCTTCTTTCACGCTTATCCTCACCAAAATGGTTCACTTCTTTTCCCTGCAGGTGATTCATCACATGGCCCTGCTTTTTCTACTTCAGCAACTCCTCCTAATTCGTTGCATTCCCAAATCGGTCCTGGAGTGGCAACATCGCAAAGATTTTACAGTTGGGATGCTAATTCTTCAGGTTTAGCTAATGAAAATGGATATGAAGAGTTGTTAATCAACTCACTTCCACTGGAATTTCAACCACCAGCTCTAAGCCAAAACCATGCATTTCTTCAGAAGGAACCCCTTCAGTCCACCTTATGTCCAGTCGTCCGTGCTTCATCAACCATGCAAATGTCCAATACCATCAATGTCAGTTATTCCAGCATTGGGTTCTCAAATGATGGATTCTCATCCATAGCTGGACAGCAGCAAAATCCAATTTCTGGCACGCCATCCTCTGCCCCCTCTCTACTTCCAGACTAGCTAGCTCTACCATTACTTCTCTCCTACCTGGTACCAGCTACACGTGCATACCCGTTTCAATTTAGTCCCTAATGTTTATCGGTTACATCTCATTTTCTCTTAAGATATTTCTGAAGTATTCAAGAATTTTCTATATTATATATCACGGGGAGGAGTGAAAAAAACCTTTAATCACCAGATGAAAGGCACAATTAGAATGCTTTCCATAATTTTAGTGTGTATGGTAATTGCCATTTTAATATTATGTCATCGGATGCATCGACTATAGGCGTGTGTGGACCCCACCAAACAACCAAATCGTTTTAAGATTTTTCCCTTTTGTTGTAACAAAACTGTTGCTGGGCCATGCAAATCATGCTTAATTAGAAGCCAAAGCAGTCACTGTCTAAGTTTGATCAAATCACGGATCAAGAAACCAAAAGCACCTCAAGATATGGAAATTTTCAGCAAGTACACACAGATTTTTTTTTTTTTTTTGGGGGGGGGGGGGGGATCCAAAGGAAGTACAAACATGATTTAGCAAAAGCACTTTTCATAGTGGAGCATATCATAGTTGTGTCAGCCCTGTCAATTTGGCAAGGGAGTTAAGGAGAGCAACAGCTGATTGATATTTCCTATTGCATTCAAGGTTCCAACTGCCTTGTTAAAGATGAAACTTTTACGTACAAGCTTTCAAATGTGAAGGACTGAACAATAACTCTGCAGTGGTCTGTTGAGTACCTATAATTGTACTCACTCAAAATGAAGCGTTAATTTGTGTTAGGAGACTGTTTTTATCCTAATTTAATCTGTTTTGCCAAATTTGCACTTCTGTATCTACTTTTTGTTTTGCGCCCGATATTATTTAGTTGCTAATTGGTTTTTCAAATAGCGAGTGAAGTCTTTTCATTATTAGTTAATCATCTCTATTTAGAGACTGACTTTTTCCTCCCGTAATTTCTATCGAGTGTCTCATTTTCTGGTAGTGTACCATGAACTTGAGACAATTCTGCATAATAAAACTGGCTGTTAAGATTGATCAAGAAAGACCCGAAATGGTAAATCAGGCTAAAGAAACACAGAGAAAACAGGCATCGGTTTGAAATTATTGTAAGTTAGGAAATGGTGGAAAAATAATTATTGGCTGTGTGGTAATAGCTTTTAGCACATTCCTGTCTGTTTTCATGTCATAAAGCACATGACCAATGTAGTTTAGTTTATATATATATATATATATATATATATATGTATTTTCAAACCGCACTCCCGTAGAATTCGAACCCCTGATCGCCATCTTTTTTTTTTTTCGGTTACCGCGACAATGTAATTTAGTTACTAAAAGTGTATGTCGAAAAGTTTAAACAATTTATATTTTATCCTAGTAGATAAAATCGGTCAATATCTTGCAAATTATACACAATAGAAAATTTCGAAGCTCACGTACAAAGTTTGACTTAAGCTGGTATCTATAGGATATTCTCATGAGAGGAGAGAAGTTCTAGGGGTGAGTGAAAATTGAATCGAACGGAACTGGATTGAAGTTGGTCTATTTAGTTCCATGAAAAATTGATCTGTTTAGTTCAGGTTCGCTTACCAAATATTCTTTCATATAAATCATAAAATTATATAGCCATTATTGAAAAAGAGTTCTGAATTATCCTGTTGGCAATTAACATGGTGATGTTTTTACCAAACGGAAATTATAACAGCAACATGCAATAGCGCATGGAAAAGCATACTATAATCAGTAATGGTAGCAATAATTGACTGAAACTGCGGGGCACTGATTGCAATCCGAGGGGGTACCCGAAAGAAGCATGCTCGTGTGACTTTTCTGGCCTGAGTTGTCAAAATATTCTTTCTAGTATTTATTTGCTGAGAAAGTACTTTAATTATGTAGCTGCACATAAATTAATTACCTAGGCTGTATCTAGACCGAAAGATAAGATTTAATGGTTTTTCACCAATTGGTTGTTATAATGTGCTATGCATTTTTATTTATTAGGTGTATTTTTATTATTTCATAAAAAAATGAAATTGTTCCGTTAACAGAATTTGCCAACTGCGATGTACAAAGAAAAAAGTCGTTAAAGATTATGTGAATTGGTTAGATATATAACTACTTATAAATTCTATACTTTCAACCCAATATTGTTGGTAATGTTACGAAGACTCGCATAAATAATTAATACGAGTTTGATACATTCTCGTTTTGGGATGTTGTTAGAGTCCAGCACGTGGAACCTATTTCAGGCTTTTCTATATAAATCATATTTAGGGAAAAAAAATCATTTTGTAAACGTAATAGCTTTTATTAAAATTTGTAATATATTATATATTTAAAAGATATTGTTATTTTAAGCGCTTATATGATAATGGAAAAAAGACGATTATGCCACCTTTGAAGAGTATATAAAGATAATGAGGTAAGTTAAAAAAATAAAAAGAAGGTGATCAGCTAAATAAACAAATTATATGAGAATAATTAATTAATCAAACTAATAACAAGGAGTAATGTGTTACCTTTTAAAAAGTACAAAAGAATAATATAATATTTTAAAATATATAATAATAATCACTTAATTAAACAAAACACACTAAGTTAACGTTCATTTTACCCTCCTTCCCTCCCCTTGAGGCTTAAAGGTTATTTTTCTGGTGAAAAGGGTTCAATTTTGTTCAATTATTGGCACTTCCTTTGTTTCTACGAATCAATTATTTCTGGTATTTATCATTTTTCTTTCTCTTTTTAATCAACCAACCATATTTTAAAATATTTATCCTATTGAAATGAGAGTACATCTTATGCATCCTATGAAAATTAAAAATAAAATCATACTTTTTATTTTATAAGAAATAAGCAATTCATCCTATATTCACTACTAGAAACTAACAGTTTAGAGACGAAAAAATTTCGTCGCAAATATGTAAAAGTCCGTCTCAAAACTTGTTTGCGACTGAATTTGAGACGGAAAATTTCCGTCGCAAAAAGGCCCGTCTTAAATTTTGAGACGGAATTTTCCGTCTCTATTTGAGACGGAAACAATTTCCGTCTCTAACAGAGACGGAAAATTCTGTCTCTAACAGTTCGTTAAAATTCGTCTCTTACAACATAAAGTGACGGAATATTCCGTCTCAAAAGTCCGTCTCTATTTTGTGACGGAAATTTCTGTCTCTAATACATTAAAGCTATTTTGTTGTTGACGAAATATAGCGACTAAAATTTGAGACGAAAATTTCCGTCCCATTTTAGTCTTCCGTCTCTATTCCGTCGCTAAATATTTTCATCTCTATTCTATCACAAACCTCGTCGCGTTTTTTTGAAAAATTTAGTCTCAATTCTGTCTCTAATATAATTGAACTAAAATAATTTTCGTCTCAAATCCGTCACAAAAACAATTTAACTAAATTTATTTCCGTCTCAAATCTGTCACTAATGCAATTTGACTAAATTATTTTCCGTCTCAAATCCGTCTCTAATATGTTTTTTGTTGAAAATATTTTACTTATTTGTTTTGTTTTCCATACCTGTTAAACTATAATAATATATCAATCCATTCATTCATACCAATCCATCCATTCAACCACTAAAACTCATAAATATAATATGTCCTCATACATTCCACCAATATACCAAATTAAAATCATACAATGTAACTGATACTAGATCTACACACAACCAACCATACATTTCACTAAATCATTAAGTCATTAACATGGTACCAAATTCCAAATTCACCATAACATAGTTAAATAGTTCACCAAGATAAAAATATCACATAGTTATATAGTTCACCAAAACCAAAACTAATATAAATATAATGATCTAAACTAATTTTCAAATAGAGTGAAAAAAGACACAGCTAGCTATCTGTAGATGCACGAGTAGGAGTAGTAGGCATAGGAGGTAGGTTGATGCCAAGCCTAGTAAGTCTCTCATCGACATAAGAGGAGATCAATTGTGGGATAGAGCCTTTCAATTCATTAAGTTCTGCTGTAGTTGAGTTGAGCTTCTCTTCAGTTGAATGTAGCTTTTCCTTGGTTAATTCGAGCTCAACCCTTAATGCCGAATCATCACCATAGTTGCCATGAATAGAGCTTGATGAGGTAGATCCTGCAATGAGATAGATCCATGAAGCATCTCAGTCGTTATATATGATGTATAAAAAAATTGACACCAAAAAAATTGATTACTAAGCCATATAAGGTACCTATGCCAAGTACTTTATCAACATCACAAGCACCAAGGCCATATATACGACCTTTAACGGGTTGGCTGGTAGCTTGTGTCCAACAATCCCCATCCCATACACTCTCAGCTGAGACCTCTGTGCCATATTTCTCCTCTACAAGTGACTTATAAGTTTCATATGCCTTCTTTGACCGCTCATTGACGAAATTTCCATCCTTATTCTTGTGTGTCTCCAAGTACAGCTCTATCTCAGAGACCAAACGCTTCTTCATCTTCGCCTGTACATATTATTTTAAAAATAATAACATAATAAAATTGCATAAAAGTAATTTGATTTATTTAAAACTTTAAACATACTAACCAGCCTCACTTTATGCCTAACAAATGGAGCTGAACCCTCAGTATGCTTTGAGACACTACCATCAATCTCTGTCATTCGATTTTTCCTATTCTGCTCAGACCTTTTTAGCTTATCACCATTGCAATAATATTTATCCACTAGTTTCTCCCACACATCCGGATCAAAATCACCTGGATTATGAGTCTTCATGTCAAACACATTGTCAGATTTGGCGAGCTTCAAAGACTTCATCTTCGCCACATGCAAGATTTGTCTAAATCTAGGTTTAATGGTAAACTCCCATGCAGCCCTTACTCGGGGTTTTTCAGACTCCGGGTTCCCCCACCTTTTCTGAAATATTTTGTTAAAAAATTAACTTAACTTATGGAGTATAAACATGTGTTGACATTTGTTTCAACATATAAGCTAACAAATTAATTACCCATAACTTTTCAAACAGTTCATCCTTTACACGATCCGGAACGTCCTTTTTCCAACTAGTCCATGGCTCCTTCCATTGTGCCTTCAAGTCACGTACAACTACGCTTACAACTCCAGTCGTTATAAATCTGCACCAAAACATTATTTAAGAATTAACATTTTTATATAAGCATTTGTACAACACACATACACATAATTTATACTTAAAAAATGAACATAACTTACCTTAACCCATTGGTAAGAATCACTGTACCTGTTGGCGCCTCATACTCCTCGTCCTCCTGAGGCACCACTCCTTTATCTAATGAAATATCAGCCAATCTCTCACCTTCGTCACTATAAGATGGTGTTGTTAAAGATGGAGCTGGAGATAGAGATAGCGATGGCTGAACTGAAGCTGAGGATGATAAGGGTGCAACTGAAGGCGATGGGTCCGATGACGGCAAGTGGGTGTCCAGAGGAGCAACTTGGTGTTTGGAGTGACCCCCTCGGCCAACACGACCACCTCCACGGGATCCAAGACCACCTCCACGGGATCCACGACCACCTGTAGTAGATGTCATAACCATCTAGTAATATGTAAAACAAGTCAAGATATTAAAGTGTAATATGTAATAATCTATGTCCAAATATATGTCAAAGTAGTAAATCAGATTATCACAATAGCCAATACATGTCCAAATAAAATCATTTGGTTGTTAGTACAAGTGGATCTCTCATTACTTACAGGTAGGCCTCTTATCTTGTTATATAGTATAATAAAATTGATGTAATGAAAACATAGATAAATGTTTAAGAAGTTCACAACAAAGATAAACTTCAAGAATTCCTTGGAAGACAATCTGAACACATGACACAAGTAAAGTCAATAAAGTCAAGTAATATATGAACACTTATATATTAATATGAATGAGGATAAGGTGATTTACCATTTGGCCAACAATGAAACCAGAAAGTAAACCACATTATAGTATAATCCCAGAAGAAAGAAAGAATTTAAGAACTCCTAACAGTAAGATTCTCTAACTTTTAAACTTATCATCTTTACCACATAAACAACGAGCCTAATTTTCATCTTCATCTTCATCTTCATCCATCTCTAGGTTGTCCTCATCTCTGTCTGAACCATAGTCTTCCTCTTCTTTTGAAAAATCTTCATCTTCTTCGTCATCTTCATTAGTTTGTCTTACATAAGCAACCTCCCTTTCAGGCACTTCATCTAGATATCTATTCTGATCAAGTAATACATCTTCTTGATCCAACTCAATATCATCATACACACGATTTGGACTTTGAACATCTTCTTCTTGAAGAGCATCCCCATCATTGTTCGTAATGACATCATCATTACTTATGTTTCCACCTTCAAATTTGAAGATCTTGCTTCTAGCATTAGTTTTGCATACTGCATGCCACATACGTCTTTCGACTCTACTGCCCGGGAAAGATGTATAATACACTTGTTGAGCTTGGGATGCTAGAATAAAAGGATCGTTGGTTGGAAGACTTTTAAGTGGTCATCAAAATCAACAGGTAGAAAAAGGAAAGAGAAAATACGGTGAGTGTGGGACAATGGGCGAGATTACAAACTTGGGACTAAAATAATATCAATTTCATATAAGAGATAATGCAATTCTTTTTTTTCCCCTGAAATAAGCCATCAAATTTTTGGCATATTATCACCAAGAACTAAATCAGATTAAAATAACGCAATCCTTATTGATCAAACTGAGGCTTATTTAGTATCAGACATATAGGTAGCAGAGTTCTGGTAATTAAATAGGACAAAATGTACTATTCTTTTTTTGTCTTCGGTAAAAAATCAAAACTTACTTGACTTTAGCACAAAGAATTAGTCTCTCTTTTTTTATTGCACTCTGCAGCTTTCTCTTCCTGGAAACAAATTCCTATACAGATAGCCACAGCATAATTTATAAATTAAACTCTAATAAAATTATACTTTTAAGACTATAAAACAAAAGTATCTTTATTTTCAAATCAATCATATAAAATCACCATTCACAACAATAAATAGTTCGAATAGAGTCCAAACAAAATTCTCAATGATTAGCTTTACTGTAATTTAGTCAACGAGAAAAACAAAAAATCTTCATTAGCTTTTAACCGACACTTAGAGACTTAGGATTTATGTGTCTTTGTAATCATTTGTAATAGTGAGAATAATTTGAACACCTTTTCATGATGTCTAATTTCTTTTTTTTTAAATTAATTTGGTTAGTGTCAACTTACAATAAAGAGAACCTTTTTATTTTAGTTGAGAAATGATTATTGTTTTGTCATTTTGTGTATCGTCAATCTTCAAGTTGCATAAAGATTCAGCATAATCAAAAAAGTTTTCATGTGCACTATTCTTATTTTAGTCCAAAATCAGACACAACAAAGAGAGAAGAAAAATGGCTTTTCTTAATCTATAGACATCCAATTAGATGGATAAGGAAATAATACGATTTATTTATAGCATAAAAGAGGTGGGTATTAATTTGTTCATTGTCTTGTATTTCTTCCCTAAAATCAAATGATACCAGTAGACTGTGCGGGAAAGATTTTGTGTGATTTCTGCGAAAGACAAGACTAGAGATCAAGAACCAAATTTAGTAAAGTTTGACAGCGTAGAACATAAAGGTAAAGAAAGACTAGTTCAAGAAAAAAACACACATAATGTGTTACATGCAATCAAAGATTGAATTGTCAAAGTGACATAAAATTTTCAGTTTGAGAAATTTTTCTTTCTTCACAAGAAAAGAGAAAAAGGACAAGATTGCCTACATCATCAGGTGTGATTAAGTGAAATACATTGATGACATTGAACAAACATAAGCAAATATTTGGATCAGAATTTAGAAGTTGAGAAGAGAATTTTGTAAGAACATTTAATCACAAAAAACGAGAAAGTACCAAACAGATGTATCTGATTTTTTAATCCTGTGACCTCGGATAATTCTCCACATCCTCCCTTAAATTAGCAATTAGGGAGTCAAACGTATTTTTAACAAGAACAACATCATTTTAACCATCAACTCCATTTCTGTTTCCTCTACCTTATTTTCTACTAACATTCTCCCATTCTCCTTTTTTTTTTTTTTTTCTTGCTTGTTTTCCCAATTGTCTCCCAAAGTAGCTTTGCCTTCATTCTAATGATCAGGATTTCTACTTTGACTATTTTGGTTATTGTTAAAATGCCTGTTGAATCTTTGCCCATTGCCCACAAACCACAATCATCCTTGTCATGACCAACATGAAACTCATTACTGCACTTAAATTCTTCCCAGTTTCTCTATCTTGTACCTGAACCCAAATTTGTTTTGGCAGAGACTTCAACCAATCATACTCAATACAAATGCGAGCCATCGAAGGGCGAGATCCATTTGCCGTAAGTTCATCTAATCGAATCAGTGTGCCTAAGAACTTAGCCAAATTTTTAACAGCAGACTTTTCATAAAGATGATTTCGAAGTTCAGGAAAAGCAATCTAAATAGGAACGATAGAAGATTCTTTGTCTGGGGTGAACCCCACTTCCCACATGAGCACCCTAATGCTAGTATCATCCACTTCCCAGATCTTTTTTTGTCCAAATAGTGCTTAATCAAACTCATTACTACACTTAATCAAGACGTGCTTATAATTAAACCACTAAATATCATATTTACCTTGTAAAAGTCAATCCTTTGGGATGATTGCACCACACTCTATCTATTTTGGCATCACCAGAAAAAATCTGGAAACATGAAAAGTATTTCTCCATAACAATCATCCCACTCACTAGATGAAGGTAAATAAAAAATAATCAATAAAAAATAGACTAGATCTACAAGCACTTGGCTCTCTACCAAACACACACACATCACACAGAGCTAATCTTTGCAGCAGCTGCTTATGTTGCCATTTCAAACCACAAATATATGTATGTACACATATTTTGTATAAAACACATAAAAATGCTACAAAAATTTTCAAAAATTTAAAAAAATAAAGAATGAGAAAAATAGAATGAAGGAGGTAAAATTTTTTTTCGTACCTGGAAGAAGAGAATCACTTGAAAAAGGGGAAAGTATTTTGAGGACATATACCTTTCTAAAACGCAACCTCTATTTTTTAGGCTCAAAATGACATTTTTTTGAGGATGAAGACGACGTGTTTTTTTGCGCAGATTAAAACGACGTCGTTTCGCCAAGAGCAAAACGACGTCGTTTCTCCATGATCAAAACGACGCCGTTTTTTCCTAATTATTTCCCACCCAAAAAATTTTTTCCACCTTTTTATTTAGGAGAATATTTAAAACATTAGAGACGCATATTTCGTCTTTATTCTGTCTCTAAATGGAATTTAATATGTATTCAATTTCAACTCTAATTTCTTTTACTTATAGTTAAATTATTTTGAAAAACTTTCTTTTTATGTACACTAATCTCTATATGTCTATACTACTACTACTACTACTACTATAATAATAATAATAATAATAATAATAATAATAATAATAATAATAATAATAATAATAATGACATGAAAATGGTCAAATGAACAACTTAATAGAACGTTAGTCTTAATTATATTTTTATTCAAGTTAACTATCTCCATACTCTAAATTATTCATCATTTTGATTTATTATATTCTTTCGGGTAATACCTTATGGTAATTTAGTATTTATGCCAATTAATTTTTATTTTTTTATAATTCTCTCCAAATTTTCGTCTCCATTTCATCTTAAACATTAAAATCTCTTAAATTTTTAATAATCTCAAATTTCAATTCCGTCTCAAATAATTTACTTCTCAAATTTAATAATTTATATTTACAAAATCCGTCTCTATTCCGTTGCAATATTCTCCAACTTTGTAATATATATTCCGTCTCTACTCCGTCTCAATATAAAATAAATAAATTTTAAAAGAAATCCGTCTCTATTCCGTCTCTAATTCATATGTCTCAGAATAAGTAAAAAGATTTTAAAAATTTCCGTCTCTATTCCATTGCAAAATATTTTTTAACTCTACAAAAAATAATATTCAATCAAAATTCCATCCTATTCCATCTCAAATATTCCAAAAAATTTATAGAAAATTCCGTCTCTAATCCGTCTCTAAATTTTAAAAGAAATCCGTCTCTATTCCGTCTCTAATTCAAATGTCTCAGAATAAGTAAAAAGATTTTAAAAATATTCGTCTCTATTCCGTTGCAAAATATTTTTTAACCCTATGAAAAATAATACTCAATCAAAATTCCGTACCTATTCCGTGTCAAATATTCTAAAAAATTTTACAAAAAATCCGTCTCTAAAATGTTAAAATATTAATATATATTTCGTCTCTATTCCGTTGCAAAATATTTTTTAACCCTATGAAAAATAATACTCAATCAAAATTCCGTACCTATTCCGTGTCAAATATTCTAAAAAATTTTACAAAGAATCCGTCTCTAATCTGTCTCTAAAATGTTAAAATATTAATATATATTTCGTCTCTAATCCGTCTCAAAACTGACAAAAGAGAAAAACCGTCATAAAAGTCGTCTCAAAGATTTATGACACACATTTTGTCACAAATTCCGTCGCTAAATATTGTCTTTCCACCTTTTGAGACGGATTTTGTTAAAAAAAAAATGCGTCACAAATTCCGTCGCAAGTTCCGTCTCAAATCCGTCTACAAGTATGACAAACTTTTTGTGCAAGAGATCGTCCCAATTCCGTCTCAAGTTGAGACGGAAATTTTCCGTCTCAAACTTTGCGTCTCTAAACTGTCAATTTCTAGTAGTGATTATTTTTTACAATTATAAAATGTATGGTGCATATAACAAGATATCTTAAATCTTATAACATATCTCTAAATTTTAATAGGATAAGTATATTAAGATAAGATCATTCCAAACATATTATAAGTGTAAGGTTTTTTCATTTTTTAAATTCTAAATCAGTTGGAACACTAACTGATATCTGAACCAATTAGTAAAACACACAATAAAGAACCATATCTTAGTTTAATGTGATTGTGATAATAGCAATATCTACTAATAGAAAGTCATGACCTTATTATAGAAGAAAGGAAAAAATGGCCCTGGCGGGCCTCGAACCCAAAACCTTCAGCTCATATTTTAATTTAATGTGATAATAGCAAAATCTATTAATAAAAAGTCTCGACCTTATTAAATAAAAACAAGAAAAAAAATGGTCCTCGAACCCAAGGCCTTCAGCTCATATTTTAATTTAATGTGATAATAACAAAATCTGCTAATAGAAAGTCACAACCTTATTAACTAAAAACGATAATAGCAAAATCTGTTAATAGAAAGTCTTGACCTTATTAAATAAAAACAAGAAAAAAAATGGTCCTCAAACCCAAAACCTTCAGCTCATACTTTAATTTAATGTGATAATGACAAAATCTGCTAATAGAAAGTCATTTAATGCTCATATAAAATGGTCCCAAAACCTTCAGCTCATACTTTAATTTAATGTGATAATGACAAAATCTGCTAATAGAAAGTCATTTAATGCTCATGTTTTAATTTAATGTGGTAATAACAAAATCTGCTAATAGAGAGTCATTTAATGCTTATATTTTAATTTAATGTGGTAATAACAAAATCTGCTAATATGCTAATAGAAAGTCATTTAATGTGAAAAACAAGAAAAAAATGGTCCCGGCGGGGCTCGAACCCGCTACCTTCGGCTCATAAGACCAACGCTCTAACCAACTGAGCTACGGGACCTCATGTTATAATATTTATATTGCATTTTATCCTCCTTGAAAAACTTTTGCACTATCTTGAAGGTAATAAATCTCAAATTGGACAAAACCTTTTGAAAGTAAACTACGCTCTTCTAACAGACTCAACAAAGGTGCTTAGTTGACATAATTTAGGAAAAACAAATTTTATGGGTTATTGTTTTTTTTTTACTAAATCAGCAAGTACTTGTATTTTCATAATCAGAAATATACATTAACTTACAACCAATCAAAATCTCCAAAAGAAAGCCCCAAGTCAGTCAAGGTCAATATCAAGTTGCCATTTACAACAAAGATATCTGTTAATAGAGTTGTTGTTAATCCTAATGCAACATGCAGCTTTGGATTGAATATCCGCTTTAATTAAGTTAAATAATTGTTTATCAATCCTTGGTTGCTCCCTATTGTACAGTCTTCTATTCCGCTCATGCCATACATGGTAAATGAGGCTAGTCGTACTTGTGCTACGTTAAGCCTTCATCCCTACATTGAAAAAAAGAGAGAGAAATAAAAAGAAAATGAGAAAAGTAGGAGATTATTTAATTGATTATATATCACCATATTTCGGTTTTTAATATCCTGTAATGAGTGAAAAGAATTTGATTACTTCATATATACACTCTCCTTAAGCAAGTGAATTTATATATACAACATTTTTCTTTAGGATTTTCCGTAGGAGTCTCGGTTTTTGTTTCTTTTTTGTAACTTAGGAATTTCTCAAAAAGATGAATATGCCTGAAGTATAGTTTTGAATATTAGAGTCTGAATTTTCCTTTTACTTTTTCTGGTCAAAGAGAATGTCGAGTAGCTAACCTAAAAATTGTTTTAAATATGGGATATGAGGATAGTATGAAATTATAATGGATCATTGACCATGTGTTAGATCTCCTGGTCAATTTAGAGGGGGTTGGAATAGCTCAATATAAAATATTTAAAATTTTATAAGGATAAATTATTTCTATGATCCTTTATCTTTGTCAAGAATGACGTTTTGATAATTTACTTTTCTAATTGTGTCTTTTAGGCTAACTCTAAAAAATTAACTAAACAACAAAAACCTTTTTATTTAGGGGAGTTCTACTAGGGGTGAGCATTCGGTTTAACCTAACCGAAACCAAAACCGATTTTTAATCACCCAATTTTCAAAATTTTAAAAATTAATAATTGATACCGAACCAAAATATTTAATCGGAAATTTTCTGTTCGGTTTCGGTTATAACCAAAGTAACCGAATTGTTTCTAAAAAAATCATATATTATTCAAAACTAATTTAAATAAATAAAATTTTGTAATTATAATAACCAAATTCCAAAATCCATTATCGATATTCACATTGGACATATAAGAATGGTATAAACTTATAAATATATATATATATATATGAACATAAGCTTGAAAAAATGATAACTAAATAAATTTTTTTAATGAAAAATTAACTATTCAGTTATTAACTAAAATTTTGGAGAAAAAACCGAATCCAAAATTTTCCATTTTTGATAATCGAAATCGAACTGAACATAAAAATAATCGAACCCAATTTTGTATTTTGGTTAGCTTCGATTCGGTTATTAGGCTATTACCGAATAATGGTCACTCCTAAGTTTTGATGCTAATATGCTACGACAGCTCTCTTATTTAATTCCCAAAATTTTGGGTATTCTTCTAACTCCAAATTAAAAACACGTATGTAGGGATTTTTTTCACTTCCAATTTTCAAAATAATGCAAATTTTCCGTTATGATTTTAAAAATGGTGCAGGTTCTTCCCACTTATTTGAAATAAGACGGAAATACACTCTTATATGAGATAAAAATAAAAAATATATCTCTTAAGTTATGTAAATTTCTTAGTTTAAATGATTTCTTATTAAGTAATATAAATATATTGAATAATAACCAAATGCATATAAACAAAGAAATTTATATAATTTAGGAGATATATATTTTATTTCACTCCATAAGCAATGTATGTGTACCTTGTTTCAAACCAGAAAGGAAATCTACCTCGTTTTTAGAATTAAAGAGAGGATCTATACCAATTTATTCCCATAATTGACAAGTTTGCATTGTAGACGCATTTTTTACACTCTCCATTAACCTCAATGAAAAAATTAACAGCATGGGCCAATGTTAACATTTTTGAAACCACATAAGGGTATTTACGAATCTTAAAACCACACAAAGTTTTATGCGACTTTCACAAAATAGAGTGGGGAGGGATGGGTGGGTTAAAATGCTTACTCAATATAGAAAGTATGATAGATAATAGAAAACAAACTAATAAAAAAATACGAATATATAAATATAATATAAAATATTAATTTGCCAGTAATGATTGAGTAATAGAAAATAGAATAGATAATAATTAATGCATGATATCCCACTCTCATGAAGCTTCATGAATTTAATCTTTATAATGGAACATATCACACCTGTAGCAGGGGCATCGGCAGAAAAGTAAGTTTTCAACAAAGATGGGAAGATGTAAGTCTCCAATAGTCTACACCTTGTTACCCGATCAGATGAGCAAATTGCAATTCGTTTAACAAACTGAAATCTAATATTTGTGATAGGAAAAGAGAGGGATGGGGTTTGTCTCGCTTTTGGCATGGCAGGTCCCCAGTGAGAGGCTTGCACAGACAGACTATTATCTCAGTAGTATTTACAGACCATTAAGAAACTATGACTACTTGAGTAAGTAAAAGGAAAAGAAAATGCTAAGGATCAATGCCAACCCAATACATATTGCAGAACATAGAACAGCCCCAGTGACAAAGGATAAAGCAAGAATGCTATGATGCAGGTCCAAATGGGGTAGGTGGTTTGCTGGAACGCGAAAACGCCAACTATGCCACACACCATAAAGATTATCGACACCTCGGCAGAATAATTCCATTTCAAGTCTTTAGCGTATACTATTGCCAGTACGGTTGTTAAGCCCATAAGGTTGTTCATGATCACTCCACTATAAATCTGCACATGAAAATAGAAGAAAGAAACTTGTCATATTCACGTGCAAAAAGATTGCTCAATCCTTTTATGTGATGCGAAAGCTTATCAGATTCATCTGCAAGCTCTTGTTATGGGCAAGGTTTTTTGTCTAGCAACAAGCATATTGAGTATGGCAATCATATAATAAGTATGTCTGATTACACAATCCGGATTTCTTTTATATGTATCATCATGGGTTACCTCTGAAAATGTCAATGAAGCCATATGTTCACTGTTTGCAGCTGCTGGAAAGATGGCTAATATCACTCTTCGCGCATTGAGGGCGATTGGTACTACCACAAATGAGACAATGGTGGAAGGCAGTCCTATGACATCAGAGAATTGCCGGATGCTGAAGATGAGAGGTGCTACAAGCAAGGTTAGCATCACTATACCCAAAACGACTTGAAATACAGATTTGATAAAATCCCATGTCAGTAACTTTTTGATGAAATTCCATGTTAGTAACTTTTTGAAGGGCAAACCAACCTGTGAAAACAGAGAATAGAAAGGTGAATTAATGGATAAAAAACAGAGAATAGAAGGCCATGTTAATGAATCATAGATTGTAGATAGATTAGTCAAGCCTCCTTGTGAAGAAACTTGATCGATTAGTTTCTTTCCTGCTTAAAAATTATGTAGTTGCTACCTCGTCTTTGTGCTTATTGAGCCATTTATAGACTTCATCGACAAACTCTCCCTTGTCGATCTTAGAATCACCATCCTTATCAAATTTTTTGATCACCCTCTTCAAGATCTCTTCATGATCGAAATGCAATTTCCCAAAAACTTCTTGTACCACAACCTTCAATTCAGATTCTGTTATAACCTTGTTGTTGTCTTTATCGTATTTCCTGAAGAGCCTGTTAGGACAAAAAGAGAAAACAGAACTTTGAGAAATGGTGGAAACAAGATCATCAGAAAACAGTGAGAAGGCTGCTAATTACCTTTTAATTTGTTCGATATTGGGCCTTCCGCCAACATTGACGAGCTGCTCTTCTTCAAGTGCTTTGCTGTGGACTTCTGTCAGTATTCTTGACATCATTTGCTCAATCTTAAGCTTCGTTTTGCGTTTCTTGTCCGTTGGAGGCTGAATAACCTGCACAGGTATCTATTGTTCATGTAATTCATAGACACAAAGGTGTCGCAACATTTTAATTTGACCACGCTCATAAATCTCATGTATTGTTAAAACATTATATGAAGTGAAAGCAATCTCCTTGACTATGAAACTAGCTAGATACACAAAAGCAATAAGAAGTTAAAGAATCGTCCTTACCTCAGTTATAATGTCTTTTGGGTTACCATTGTCCTTTAAAGGTGACTTGGCTTCATCTATATATTTTATGAATCCATCAATGAATTCTTGTTCATGGATCTTTCCATCCTGGTTCACGTCGAACTTCTCCCTTACTTCAGATACAGATTGCTTTCCAAACTTAAAACCAAGTATCAAAGGCTCCAATTCTTTGCGTGTTATGCACTGGTCATCATCTTCATCTAAGTTATCAAATATGCTGCAAAATATTCGTGTACGGTGAGGACAGCTTCATTGGTTAACTTGGCAGTAGTTGCTAGCTTGCAACATTTATAATCATTACAACATTCTTAAATTCACCTTCTGATAGCAGGCAGGTTGGGTTGGCGATCTTCATTTATGAGTTTTCCTTTCATATGTCGTTGGACATGCTCTAAAAATCCTGTTAGCAAATTCTCGTACTTGGTATTTTCTAGACTCCTTTCCTGCATCCAAGGATACCAGACCTGAAGAACAGCATTGGAGAACAACGCAGGTGATATTGTTAGATTGACACATTTTGGAACCCGTTGCATAAAAGGGAAGCATAAAGTTCAGACTACCTGATAAGCAAAATACGTGAATAATGATGTTGATGACACAATTAGCACGATGAGAATCACCATATGTCTTGCCACAAAGGTGCTGTAGATATTTACTAGTTGCACCACCACGAATGGTATCGAAGAAAGAAGCATGACGCCTGCTGTATAACTAGTTCTTTTGTCTGTGTCTATTCCTGATTCTGTAAATATCGGAAAGGCTTCAGTTCCAGCTGATAGCTGACATGCCTGAAGAACTCAATTCATGGAGTATGCCATAAATAATTCGTTAGTGGGAGAGATACGAACCCAGAAAGCTACGGACATTTGCTTTAGACAGCACACGGCCGCTTGAAGCAGATGATTCTTTAGTCTGATCCTTTTTTCTGCCAAATACGACGCATATAGGCCACAGCAGTGTAAGGCTAAGGATGGTGGTTCCAGCATAAACACTAACTCCCTGAGAGACCTGGTTTTGAGCTTTTGTACTGCTGGTCATAACTCCTGATACTGAAAGCACACAACCATGAAATTTAGAATACAAGAATGAGTAAAATGATGCTTGATTGCTTGTAAGTACTTACTATCCACTGTTACGAGGCCTGGTAACAGTTCCAGGATGCAGAAGGGTCCGGCGCACTTTAAGCAAACCACATAAGAGTTCAAAGTATTGTACCCTACTAATCTTTGTGGCAAAATCAATAAAATGATCAGTGTAACTACTTACCAATCATCGTTATGAGGCCTGGTAACACTTTCAGGATTCGGAAAATACTTGCACCATATATGCCTTTCCCAAAGATTTGGAAAAGCCTGTCACTTCCTTGCGTCACCAGCATTTCTGCAAGAAACAGCAAGTATTCATAGACTACTATCTGGAAAATATAGCCTCCCGTGTCGTATGCACATGGGAAAAAACCATAGATATGCCAGCAGGAGAGTGAAGAGCGAGACGGATGATCCAGACGGATGGTTGGATATTGGCTTCCAAAACGATCAACACCATCTGGAATCAAGTGATGGCCTTCAGATGTGTTGGGTCTCAGCTGTCGGCCATGAACCGTGGCAACCACAGAGATAAGCGTTATCAAACTTGACTTAATTAGGCTTGCCATTGACGATGAAAATGAGAGACTAAATGATCCTAGAGTTGCTTAACTCAAGGGGCTAGATACTCGCTTATATAACATCCACTACCAAAAGGGTAACAGATTCTTGTGAAGAGACGATCTTGACGATTCACATGTGGACATGTAAGTAGCGCAAAGACTGGACCAAAGGTCCAACTTTGATACCATATTAAGAATTTTTGGTGTACCAATATAAAAATTAATTGGTTTATATGAAGAGTGGTTCAAGACCTTATACGGTGATCTTAAATCTTATGAATTTTTCATATAAGACTTTTTAATAAATTGTAATAACTTTGAAAATGACAGTGAAGATAACAATGGGGAAAGATTGAAATCTGAAATTGGTGGGTATTTGATAGAATAACAAACTCAAAAATGAAATTTATAGGGTATTCATTAGGATTTGGTTTTATTCGAGATAACGTAACTAATGATTGATTTCCACAGATTTTGATATTAGACTTTAAAAGACTCAAACTTTGATGATTACTTTACTAAATAAATAAATAAAGAAGAGTTATTGTATCAATATGTTTGAGTACATATGTAAAATCACGTGACAAAAACATAATATGACATTTAAAGTTGAGAAGATGCCAAGTACCATCGGCTGTAGAAGGTAAGAACCTGGCAACTTATTCTGGAAATAAGCTTCGATGAGCGTAGATAGAATCTCTCCAAGCTGTTTTCCGAAGGCTTGATAAATAAGGATCAAAGTTTAGATTGTTCACGCATAACTAATAAAATGATAGAATAAAACATTCTACTTTCGTATATTTTGTGAAAATTTCATTAAAATTCATATGGTTGAAAAACTCAGTGACTACAAGAGTACAAGTCACTTTTGAAATCACATGAAGTTCTATGCAACTTTTACAACATACAAGAATAAAATACATTTTACTAAAAATGATATATATATATATATATGTATGTATGTGTGTATGTATGTGTGTGTAAATGTGCTAAAATTTTCTTTCCTATGTAATTTCTTGTTATATATTTGTTGGAAGCATGAAACTTGAAAGGAAAAAAATTCTTGTAATTTGTTAAAGTAGTATAACATTTTGTTGGTTTTAGTTTTTATCAAGATTGGATACTTATTTATGGAAAAGTATTGCAATAAATTTGTGATTTATTTTAAATTTTATCGTCTTATTAGGTACATCTTATGATTTACTTTATATTTGAATTTTCATAATACTTAAACTAAATTTTCTACACTTTTGACATTGTTAGCTATTCAAATTAATTTTGTAAAATTATTTATACACTTGATATTTTTCTAGTTCACTTTTGATGAACTATTTCCAAACCCGTCAAATTTTAATTTTGATTTTTGAAAAACATGTTGGATTAATTGATTTTAAAGTTGATAATACCCTATTTTTTTGTAAAAATTTTTAAGCCGTTACCATGTATTTGTTGGAACCTTATGCTGGTATAGAGAAATGAATCGGATTCCAGTGAACAATTGCTGTGACAAAATTCTCCAAGCATCAAATTTGGAACATTTTTAGTGCCACAATCTTTAATATGATTCTAAGCCAGCTCCATCTCAGATTGTCTTTCTCACACGTTTCGGGATTCTTCTAGTGAATGAAATGTAAAAGGGTGTTTCGTTAAAAAAATCTGATCCGAGGTTATCTTGGAAATTTTGTTGGTCCACGTGGCAACCAAAGATGGATCACTAGCCACTTACTGCTCATTTAATGTGCTTGGAATAAATTTGTTATAAGATGATTATCTAATTGCCGTGAAGGAGACGGTATTTATTTTTTTTATCTTATAAAATATAATAAATTTTATCACAAGCATCTTAATATCTTATTACAAGTATCTCAAGAAAATATTCAAAATATACCATATTTTTTCTTTTTATATAAATATCTTAACACCAAATAAGATAAGTATCTTTAATAAGCTCACACCAAAAACAGCAATTATATTTTTTTTCTTAAACCCCACCCTCAACCTGACTCCCTATCTCATAAGATTCGAACCTAAGTTATTCATGAAAGTAATTTTTACCACTTGAATTACTTTTCAAAGCCCCTACTTAGTGCTTATTGTGGAACTTGAGTGTCGTTTAAGTAAAAAAAGGAAAATTAATTTTAAGATACAAAGGCAATCCTTTAAAGCCTTGGCGTGATGACTGCAAAGGTTGTGCTTCATACACTTCATATAAAATACATACATTGTGAAGCTAATAAATATGTAGATTAATTAATCAATTTTGGCTTGAGTTCATCATTTAACAAACAAAACATTAGTGAATTATTATTATTATTATTTTCCGGCTATATGGACCTGACAACCATAAATCAGAACCAGGTAAGAGCAACTTGGTTAACAGAAACACGTTGTGATGGGATGTGACAATGCAAGAAAGAGGCTGAATGACATAAGTGACTGGATCTAATTCTCTTGTCATTTTTTTGTCACAATAATTAAAATCTAATTGAACTGTTCGCGAATATTATACGAGCAATAAGTATATGGTTAGAACATAAATCCGACTCCAGTCCCTTTAATAAGTGAAATACACATGCTTAATTCTATTACAGTCCTTTTGGTACCTGCTAAATTGTTGTTCCTTTTTAATATACTATATTCTTTTGACCCAAAAGAAAAAAGAAGAAGAAAGAAATATTTTATTCCTATGTAACAAATCAATCACAGGTACATGATGCATAAGTTGCTTGTGGCTTTTTCACGGAAAAAAATAGATACAAAAGATCAGTTTATATGATGTTTTAAGAAAGACAAAAAATAAAAAAAGAACTCCAATTTTCTTTTAAAAATATACACACAAAAATATCACATTTATTGATGTTATGCAAAAACTCAAATGTTTACACCCCTTATCTTCTTGCATTGGTAATTGGTAAGACATCAATTTAGATACCCCGTCTTTGTACTTTTCCTATTGTTCAAAAAGGTCAGCGTCCAAATCTGTTTGGGAGAGCGAAGAAGTGAGACCTACCAAAAAACATGCAGACTCACATCGTTTAAGAGGAATGATCCTTCCAAAATTTACTTTGTTTTTTGTTTTGGATCAAACCAAAAATTACATCATAAAAGCATGAGATACACGATCCTATATACAACAAATTAAAAAGAGTCTGAACTATGCAAGAGATTAATTTGATAACTAGACTTATTTAAAGATAACAATTATACAAAGTTTCCTATCTCATCGCAAACAACTTTTTCTTAAAAAAAACATGTAAAGCTCTCAAAATTATAGTACATGCTTTTGAATAGACGAAAATATAGACAATCCTCCCACGCACTCAACCTATGGCTCATGTTGCCTAACAATTATTGTCAACAAGCTTTTATTTTTCGTTTTTGCTCAGTAAATACTTCAATTCATTGAAAGAGAAGAAATAGATTTGAATGATCCTGCACCTGTTGGAGGGGCATCAGCAAAAAGGGAGGTTTCTTCATTAGCCCTAGACCTTAGATAAGCACTTAATACAGCAGAAGCTAAATTTTGTGATTTACAAGCTGTTAAGAAACTTTAACTAGCTAGTCTTGCTGGAGTGATTAAAACGAGGGAAAAAAAAGAAAAAGAAAAAGCCAAACATCAACGCCAACGCAATACATAATGTAGAACATAAAACAGCCCCAACGAGAACGGATAAAGCAAGAATGCTATGATGCAGGTCCAAACGGGATAGGTGGTTTGCGAGAACGCAAAAACGCCAACTACGCCACAGACCACAAAAATTATCAACACCTCTGCAGAGTAATTCCATTTCAAGTCTTTAGCATACAGGATTGCCAATACTGTTGTTAAGCCCATGAGATTGTTCGTGATCACTCCACTATAAATCTGCACATCAAAGTAAAAATGACTTGTCAGTTTCGCCTGCACTCGATTGATCAATCAATTTTTGTCTTAGAGATGAGCACATTTTAATATTTTAGGGGAATCACTTGCTGCAGAACAAACTCTTGGTCATGATAGAAATGACACTTACGAGTAAGCAGGGATGTATGCAACTTGCAAGGATGGGCAAAGTTTTGCGTACAACAAGAAGTAAATTGAACATGGCAATCAATTAGAAAATCTGCCTGAAGTCGCTAATGAGAATTTCTATAATGTCATTTATGTGCCAGAATTGATCAGCATGTATTACCTCTGAAAATGTCAAAGAAGCAGTATTTTTACTGTTTGCAGTTGCAGGGAAGATGGCTAATATCGCTTTTCTGGCATTGAGGGCAATTGGTACGATCACGAATGAGACAATGGTAGAAGGCATTTCGATGACGTCAGAGAATTGCCGGATACTGAAGATCAGAGGCGCGACAAGGAAAGTTAACATCGCTATGCCCAAAATGACTTGAAATACAGATTTGTGGAACCCCCATGTTAATAACTTCTTGATGATCGAATTAAACTGCAAAACAGAGAATAGATAGCGAGTTGATGAATAAAAAATTGTAGATAGATAGCCGTGTCTTCCCAGAAAGAAAGTTCATTGATCAGTTTCATGCCTGCTTACAAATTAAAAAGTTGATTATACTTTAACTTGAACAGGAAAAGCTTTCCGGAAGTTGATCTAGAGTTAAACAATGGGTAAATGGCAAACAATTCTATGAACACAAAAATCATTATGGTCATCGATCAAATATGTATTTTCAATGTGTACCTTCA
This sequence comes from Cordia subcordata, assembly GCA_028554755.1. Lineage (NCBI taxonomy): Eukaryota > Viridiplantae > Streptophyta > Magnoliopsida > Boraginales > Cordiaceae > Cordia > Cordia subcordata. The sequence continues at coordinate 9,317,890 of JAPTOF010000006.1, read as the reverse complement.
CAATGGGCTTATTGAGCCATTTTGTCACTCCATTGACAAACTCTTCCTTATCAATTCTACCATCACCATTCTTATCAAAATCTTCTATCACTTTGTTCAGGATCTTATCAACATCAAGATGCATTTTGTCAAAAACTTTTTGTACCAATATTTCCAGTTCAGGTTCTGATATAACTTTATCATCATCGGTATCGTATTTTCTGAAGAGACTGTAACAACAAAAGAGAACAACAAACTATCAAAAGTGGTGGAAAGAAGAACATCAAAAGAGAGTGAAGAAGACTGTAAATTACCTTCTAATACGTTCAATATTGGGGCTTCCGTTATCTTTGACAAGCTTCTCAGCTTCAAGTGCTTTGCTATGCACGTCTGTGAGTACTCGTGACATAAATTGCTCAATCTTGGAGCATTTTTCCTTTTCCTTATTCGTCAGAGGCTGAATAACCTACACAGATCAATTTTTCATGTAATTCATACACAGAGAGCTTGCTATGCAACACATCAATTTGATCATCATGCTCTTCAATTTCATGTACTATTAAGAGTTTTTACTTCTTGAGAAATATCTGCAGAATCGGCCAAATATAACAAAGTGAAAATGGTATTCTTGACTACAGATAAAATTAGCCACTTGGATAAGCATCAAACAACAAAAAGTTAACGATTCATCCTTGCCTCGTTTAAAATGTCCTTCGTACACTCCTTTCCAGCTGATTTTGCTTCCTTTATATATTTTACGAATCCATCAACGAATTCTTGCTCATGGATCTTTCCATCATTATTCAGGTCGAATGCCTTCCATATTTCCGATAGAGACTGCTTCCCAAACTTAAAACCAAGTACCAGATTCTGCAGTTCTTTGTGAGTCAAGCTTTGGTCATCATCTTTATCTATTTGGTGGAACAAGCTGCAAAAATATCCATTTACCATCAGGCACAAAATTACAATAGCTAGCACTTTGCAAGACCTGCTAAGGCACCCACATCGATTAATTTGGAAATTTTTGTTGCAAGGACGCGAGATGATCATTCAAGACCTTTAAATTCACCTTTTGACAGCAGAAATGTTGGGTTGGCCATCTTCATTAATGAGTTTCCCTTTTACATGTCGTTGTACATAGTCTAAAAATCCTGTTAGCAAATTCTCGTACTTGGTATTTTCTAGACTCCTTTCCTGCATCCAAGGATGCCAGACCTGCAGAATTACCTCAAAGAACAGCATAAGTGCTCTTGCTACATCTATAAATTTGAGGGTGAAATGCACTTTACGACCCTAACGTTTGTTGAATTAGGCGATTAACTTTCTACGGTCTAAAACTTATCACATTACCCCTATACTTACTTTTCAAAAGGTGAAACAATCTCGTATCTTAGTATTTTTCATCAAAATTAATTTATTCTACCTTATAAATGCCTTCTTTTTTCCCGGTTAAAACTTGTCATCCACCATACATGTTCACAAAAATACTGTAATTTTTCAATTAACGATGCTCAAAACATGGGGAAAAAGAGAGAGAGAGAGAGAGAGAGAGAGATTGTATCACGTTCGGAAAAACATAGGGGTAATGTCGCAAATTTCAAAAACATAAATCAGCTTAAGAGAAAAACCCATAGGGAGTAATCAGCTAACAAAAGCTTAAAATTCAGACAACCTGATAAGCAAAGTATGCAAATAATGATGTTGTCGATACAATTAGCGCGACAAGAATCGCGCAGCGTCTTGCTGCAGAGGTGCTGAAGACATTCACTAGTTCCACCACCACGAATGGTATCGAAGAAAGAAGCATGACTCCTGCTGTGTAGCAAGTCTTTTTATCTGTTTCTATACCTGACTCTGTAAACATTAGAACAGAGACTAATCAGTTCCAGCTGATAACAAACTTGAAGAGCTCAACTAATGGAGTATACCTTAGATTATTCAGAAGTGGAAGTGTACAGGAACAGATACCAACCCATAAAGCGACGGAGATTTGCTTTAGACAGCACACGCTTTGACGCAGATGATTCTTTAGCCTCCTTCTCTTTTCTTCCGAATATCACGCACATAAGCCACAGCAGTGTTAGGTTAAGGATGGTTGTTCCAGCGTAAACACTAACCCCTTGTGTCACCTGGTTTTGAGCCTTTGCTTCGCTGCCCATGACCCCTGATACTGCAAACACAAGCACTGAAAAAGTTAACCATGCCCCCTGAAATGATAGCCCCTCAGGAAGAGGGTACGTATGCTATGTTCTAGAAAGCAAAGAATTATTACAGAAAGGTCCGCCACACTGTAAGCAAACCATGCCCCTAGAGTTCAAAATGAGTAAAAACAAAAAACAAAAAAACAAAAAATGATGCTTGTAGCTCTACTTACCAATCACTGTTATGAGGCCTGGCAACACCTTCAGGATCCGGAAAATGCTTGCACCGTATATGCCGGTGCCGAAGATTTGGAAGAGCCTGTCACTTCCTTGTGTCACCAGCATTTCTGCTATAAACAGCAAGTACTCGTAGACTATTATCTGGAAAATATAGCCTCCAATGTTGTATGCACATGGGAAGAAACCATAGATGTGCCAGCACAAGCCTGAAGAGAGAGAGGAATCACTGAGATGGACAATTGGATCTTGGGTTTCAAAACCATCAACACCGTCTGGAATCAAGTGACGATCAGATGTGTTGGGTCTTAGTACTCGACCATGAACCATGACAGCCATGGAGATGAGCATTATCAAGCTTTTTTTAAGGCTCGCCATTGACAATGATGTTGTACCCTAGTGAGCTAACACTGCTCAGCTCAATGGCCTAGATGCTCATTTTATATATAAATCAGGCGCTCTAGATTTGACGGATCTAATTGAATCAGTGCCTATAATTAATTTTTATTATGTAATAATAATTGATTGCGCCTCACTGGTAAGCAGTGCAATATTATCATCCAGCCGAACCGCTGAATTTTCTTTGGAAATTAATTGCTTTTTGGAAACATGACGACATTGTTTATATAATAAATTAATATACTCCCCTAAGTTTTTAAAACACATGACAAATTCAAGATAATATTAGAGTTTAAAAAATAAATAATTTTAAATTCAAATTTTACTGTCACTTATTTAAAAAAATATCAAAATTATCTCTAATAAATTATATTGCATGTGATGGGCATCACTAGTTGTAATAGACTATTATCTTAATACAAATATTAAAAAGAAAAAAAAAATCCTCCAAGCCTGTTTGAATCTTGGAGGCATTCAACTACTGTCAACAAGATTCAAGAAGGTTCTCTCATCACCAAATTGGAATCCTTGGGTGCCATAAGGAATGACACTATTAAGTTTCCACGTTGTACATAAATTATTTTTATTTCTTATGTTCTAACATAACCTTTTCTTCTGGGTCCATCGTTGTAAACAAATATTTTCTGTCACAACGTCGTAAATAATGTTTTGATCAGAACGTTGTGAACGTCTTTAATTTAGCTGGACCACGCAAAAAAAAAATCTTTAATTTAGCTGGCTGGTGATAAACTTAGGTCATGCTCATGTCATAAAATGACGTCAATAACGTCACGATTTTAAATTATTTTTGAGATAAATGCACCCGTGTCCTATATGTGATTTGTTTAGATACACCAATTGTCCCATGTGTCTTATTTTAAAACAGTTAAAGAAAACACTTGTGAATATTTTGTGAATTCATGAATATATTAAAACTTATGAACATATAATAAAATTATAAATATATAATATAATAATTGTAAATTATAAAAATATAGCATTATAACTTGTGAATATATCATTTAACATTTTATACATAGCATAAAACTTGTAAATATTCTTAAATGAACATAGAGTGTAAAACTTATAGTTGTATAGTATTGAAGTCGTGAACAAAAAATTTTGTTGAGAACCTATAGTTTTACCTTATAATTTTTTGTTGAGACACTATGATAAGGGTCCACAAAATATAATAAGCTCGTCTATGACATAATTCTCGCTTCCACAAAAAAAAAAAAGCAAGTTCCAACATTCTGAAACAAAAAATATATGAATACGAGAAATATCTAATGTTGTCACCGGCCTTATATGTAAAGGATTGAAAATAAAGATATTGAAGAATTTTTTTCTCTAATTTACTTTAATTTAAAGGGATTAAAAATAAAAGATTTGAAATGGCAAAACTCATTATTTCTTTGCCACTATCCTTTTTTACTCCGTAAGTCGAACAGAGAAGTGTTTCATTAATTACTTCCGTTACCTTTCTTCTCTCTCTCTATTTTATTCTAGGCAAACAGATAGTAAATCCTTGTACCCAGCTCTCTCTTGTCATTTTGCTCATAACCCTGCATTTATTAATTTGACAGCGGCCGTATGAATTGTATTTGGGAATTGACACCACTTGCATGTGATGCCTGCAAAATAGCTTCGATTTCAGGCCCACCTCTTCATATCCGAAAAAGATATTTAGGGTCCGCTTGGATTAGTTTCTTAAAAAGTTTTTTTAATAATTTTTAAAAAATAATATTTTTGAAAAGTTAAAATTTTTTTTAAAAAAATTATATTTGAACCTTTTTAAATTTTTAATATTTTTGAAAACAAAATTAAATAGTTATAACAAGTTTAATATAAATTTTTTAAAAATATTTTTTTTTCTGAAAAAAACAATCCAACAGACCTGTAGGCCATCTCACACCTGCTCAATCAATTATTCCTCTCATCAACCAAATGCTTCAAAACCACTAATAAATTTTGGTCGGTATGAAAAGAGGCAAGAAAGATGGTCGTTTCGACCCCAAAAAGAAACAGAGAAAAGAAACCCGGTTCAACATTATTATCCTTTTGACCCGAAAACAAATATATACTGATTAGGGTGGAGACACCGACAACGCGGATCAGTCAGTGTGGCGGCGATCTCATTGAAATATTGCGGTATTCTTTGGATTTCCACGCCGTTGGTCTCTCAGTGCCACTCACGCACATCCTCGATTTACCTCGGTTGCTTGCCGCAGTGGGAAAGGGGTTCTCCTTTGGTTAACCCTTTTAGAAATATATACCATACCTCTACACATATCAAATCAATCTCCAGGTACATATGATGCGCTAGTAGCTCATGGTGTTTTCCGTAGGAGAATAAATGTGTTCAGCGAGATTAAATAATTATAAATTATTTAAGTTTATCTATTACAATTATATTATTAATTTTTTTGTCAGAAATATAAGTTTTATTGATATAAGAAACAGTTCATCTATTACAATCATATTATTAATTTGCAATTATTAAATTCGCTCATAATGCAGGAGGGAAAAAAGCAGTCTTTGCTTTTTTCATCGACCCATTTACTCTTTTGTTGATAAAAAGGACTGCCGGCCGAAAGTTCCTCCCTTGAAAAGTATGGGGTGCTTGCTGTTGTGTTTATTTATGTTGGAATAAACATTATCCTCACGTAAAAAAAATCACAAAACATAAAATTATCTTATAAGATCTTAAGTTATTTTTTATATTAATCAATTAATTTTATAATAAAACCTTATATTCTCATCAAAGCTAGGTCCTAGGCCCACTTTGCTTTATGCACGTGCGATCCGTCTTTGTTCTTTAGTTCATTGGGCACTTATTTTTGGTTCCTCTTTGCTCTTTAGTTCGTTTGAGCACTCTTTTTGGCTTGTTTTTTTTGTTCGTTTGAACACTTTGTTTAGCTTGTTTGAGCACCTATTCTTAATATTTGGGTATTCTTCTCATATCAACCAGTTAATTTTTATGATAAAATCTCAAAATTCTTCACAATTTGTATTGAATCCTTGTCCTAATATTGACACACAAAAAAAAAAAGAAAAAGAAACCTTCTTCAGATAACACAAGGATGTTTGGCAGCGCTCAAATAAAACTGAGCAAGAAGAAATTCTATTTTATACACAGCCAAACGTCTTGAACTCGTCTTTGTGCCATTTTCGATTTTGAATAAAAACCTTTCCTATCTAGCAAAAAAAAAAGGGAAAAGTCTTGTAAGTAGATATGTAAAATTTGACCAACAAAGCATATTAATTTGAACATTTTAAATAATAGGGGATTAATTTCAAAACGTGCAATAACAATGAAACACACGTGTTATACGCAATTTTCATCAAGCACGTGTTATGCATCCTCTATCAAGTACCCAGGGTGAAACACTAAAATATCAACACGGAAGAAGAATTTTGCACGAAAATTTCAAAAACATGCATTAAGTGGCGGTAGCCGCGTGGCTCAAGCGCCATCTATATAGGCGCTAGGGAGCCACGAGTGCCTCATTGCGTGTTTTTTGAAATAATCTTTACTTGCATAAAAACTAATTTGTTTGGATTAACTTTATTTTATAAAAATTGTATTTACCGTTAGAATTATTTGGGTTTGTTAAAAAAGAAATTGAAACTTTGGAAACAAATATTAAATTCACTTTTTTAAAAGTAAAACATTTTAACTTTTTTTAAATTAATACTTCAAGAAAAAAAGAAAAACTAATAATGCCCAGCAAAAAACAGAAAAACTAATAATGCAAACAAACCTAAAACCAAACTAGGGGACTTGAAGGCTGCAACGTAATGGTCCCCGAAGATTTACGGTAGGGTTACAGTCTTGTCGTCTTCTCCAATCTGCTTTAGTTCCTCTTTTCCTTCTATTGATTTATGCCACTCATTCTGACTCGTGCATTTTTTGTCGTTTTTATTGGGTCCATCTAACTATTCTGGAAGTAGACGTCTATACTTTAGTCCCCGAGCTCGTTACGCTTGCATCAGTGTATACTGATGTTAATTCATTAAAAAAAAAATTATAAGTTTTGAACAAAAATTTATAAATTTAGTACAAAAATTTATAAATTTAAAATAAAAATTTATAAATTAAGAATAAAATTTTTTACTATAAATAACTTTTTTGAAGTATAAATTTTTTTAAAAAACCTACAAATTTTTATTTTAGATATTACAAATTTTTGCTTTGGATCTATAAATTTTTTTGCTAAATTTATAAATTATTTTATGAACCGATATATTAATATTAGTCCACACTAATATAAGTGTAACCCCAATGGTCGCAATTACCTTTCACCAGTTTTGTGGTGTCTCGTTGTCTCGTCCATTTGAGAAGAAATACTTGATTAATTTTTTAGTTAGTATTTTTAAATATAAATAATAATTTAAATTAATTAATGTAAAAACCAAGTATTATTTATTACAATTAGAACACAAGTTTTTTTCTTTTCTTTTTTTGTAAATTAGAAGTTTCAAACTTATGTCTATAGTGCCATTTTCATTCATGAATTGAAAGGTTTTGAATTTAATACTTACAACACCAATTCTTTTACAAACTAAAAGGTTTGAATTTAACGTCGACGCCACTAATTTTATTTACGAAATAACAATTTTAGGCTCGAAACATGATAAATTCAGTGCGCTGCGTGTAGGACAGGAGTAGCCCAACTTCATATGCCAATGCTTTGCGTGGTAGGGGCCTGCCATGACTCATGTTTGCTTCTCAAGTCAAGTCAAGTTATTAAAGCTGCAAGGTAGCATATCGAGATTGAAAAACATCGCTGTGAATGGGGATAAGATCAATTGTTAGGATTAACTAAATAATTAATTTTTTTTATATTTTTATTCACAACGAGAAATTAAGTTAATAGTTATGCATAATGTAATCCTTAGTTACACTTGGGCATGTAACAAAGTTAATTAATTATGCTTGGCTTAAGCGTAAAAATTTTTTAGTATAATTAAAAAGTATGCTATTTTTGGAAACGTAATTAATATTTGTTATATTCGAAAGGGTAGTTAATGTTTCTTATACTTGGAATGTAGCTAATTTAGGCTCGGACCAAATAAATTCAAACTTTATTATACTTTGAGATAAAATAAATGCATTATTTTCAAAAATTATGTTAATTACACTTTTATACATGACAAATGATTGGCTATATTAAACATATTCAATATAGAAATTCCAACATCATTGCTACACTTTTAAATATACTAGCTAAAATAAAATTTTTTATTTTATCATGTTTACTCTTCTATGTGAATATGTTTACTCCAAATGTAACAAAAAAATGCGTAATTACTGGCTTAAAATCTTGTAGTAATATGATTTGAAGCCTGTTTGAATTGGTTTTTTTTTTATGAAAAATATTTATTTTTAGAAAAAATACATCTTTTTTTGTAATAAGTATTTTAATTGAATTTGAAAATAAGTAAAACTCTAAGAAAAAAAACTCAATTATAACTTTTTTAACAAAAATTTTAAATTCTCAAATACAAGACTTCAAAAAAAAAATTCCAACAAAACCTTAATTTTGAATTTACTTTTTAAAAGAAAATAAGTTTCGTTGTCATTGAATACAACAATTACACCTATTTATTTAATACTATACTTCAATTCTGCCGTCTAAAAGGAAGTTGATTTCTGACAATTCTGTTCACGTCCCTTGCACCCTTTTGTCATTTCTGCCTGTGCTGGCCGCCGTTATGGCAACTCCGATCTTCTACATCCGCACAAATTGGTCAAAAAGTAGCTTCTTTCTTCGGACCATACAATTTGATGGATATACGTTGGATTTTTTTTTTCTAACCAAAAAAAAAATTTATGTAAAATTAAGCCCATTTATAAATCGATTTAAAAAATAACCCATTTTAAATCTGGAAATGAGCCGCACACATTCCCAGAACGCGAAACGAACTCTGGGCACTAGCCTCGCTCCAGGAATGCTCCCGCACTCCTGGAGTACGTTCCGCATTCTGGAAGCTCGTTTTCTGGGTTCCCTACAAAGCTGCCAAATTTGATTTTGATTCTGATTTGATTTGATTGCGGGGACGACCAAATATTCTTAGCAGCGCATTCTGGGAGTGCGCTGATGAGAATCCCTGCCACAAATCACGCTTTAGTCACTTCAAGTCACAGGAAATTTCAAAAATCGCACTCTCAGAATGCGTTTTCTGCCTATATAAATCTCAACCCCTTCCACTACCGGATCATTCAATCCTACCTAGTAAATTTCTACCATCACAATCACTCTCCACCAAATAAACATTCTGCCAAATTCATTCACTTTGTTAGTATAAGTTTCGACCAAAGCACGTAAAAGAATGAATTCAACCGAGGTTATTATTCTTTTATACTACGGCGGTCACACAATAATGACCGATTATGGTCTTGACTACAGAAGTCCAAATGTACCACGCAAAATCAAAATTCATCCCGACACAACTTACGATGAATTTGTTTCGCTCGTAATTAGAAAACTGGGGTTGCGTCCGAGCATCGATAAGGTTAACTTATGCTATCGTGACCCTAGATGGGATGTTACATTGTAGTAGATTTATTATTATCCAACTGCAATAATTGATGATGAAGATGTGCGGGAGATGTATGGCACAGCTCGGTATGAATGAAACCGCTGTATGGCACACGTAATAGTGGACGTTCAGTCTGTTCAGCCTGACGACGTGTATGTGCCGCAAATAATTCCCGACGTCCCGTACCAGTCTAACATGCCGAACCTAAATGCAGCACCATCGTATGAAGAAGATGAATATATCAATATTACAGCAACAGCGGCGGAGTTTGCCACTTTTTCCATTTCCCCACAACCACATTCTACATTTTAAGTTGGAGGACCCTCTCATCACAGCGATGGCACGGAGGAGAGATGTGACGTTGCAGCAGATATTGTTTTGTCGGAGGCAGGTGAAGAAAACGAGGACGGTGAATTGAACAATCAAGAAGAAGATGCAATCTCAGAAGCAAGTTTGAACTACCAAATTGAGAACGAGATAGAAGGACCGGATGTCGGCGAGCGGAGGTAGGCGAGGAGGAAGCCGTGGAGTTCCATCGCTAGGATCGAATTCTACGGGACAGCGGTGCGAGGTCAACAACGTCGATGGGACCCGGACAGGATGGAACTGGCCAAAGGAATGGTGTTCCTATCCAAAGTGAATGAGATAAGGGCTGTTCAACAGAACGCGATAAGAATACAGAAGGAATACAGGGTCGTCAAATCAAGTAAGACCCTGTGGAAGGTACGGTATAGGGAAGCACACAATGGAAGTGTAGCATGCCCATGGTATGTACGTGTCATACGGAAAGTAACACACAAGCAGTGGAAGATTACGCAGTATGACGCAATACATGTATGTATGGCGCAAATAATTGCGTCGGGGCACAAAAATTTGACGACGAGATTGGTTGGATACTTGGTGAGGCATTTCATAGCTAAGAAGGCTGATTACGAGGTTGGGTTTATCCAAGCTCACCTGAAGGAGAAACTTAACGTGGATGTCAGTTACAGAAAAGCATGGAACGGCCGGAACAAAGCAATTGAACTAATGTATGGCAATTGGGACACGTCGTATCAGATGCTACCACAGTTTCTTGGGGCCGTGATGGCTAAGAATCTAGGTAGTGTAGTGAGATATAGGTTCGCCGAAGGTTCAACGCAGGCTGAAAAAATTTTCGACATGGTTTATTGGGCGTTCAGTCCGTGCATCGCGGCGTGGAGGCATTGTAAGCCCGTGGTTTCGCTGGACGACACACACTTGAGGGAAAAGTACAAGGGTCATCTCCTAGTTGCATTAGCCACAGACACCAACTGCCAAGTGTTGCCGTTAGCTTTTACTGTTGTTGACGCAGAGACAACTCGTACTTGGTCGTGGTTCTTACACTAGTTGCGCGAGAACTTTTTCAGTGAGATGCCCCAAGTGTGTATCATTTTAGATAGGCATGCAGGCATCGCATCTGCAATCGAACGGGTTACACGTGACGGTCAACTTGAAATAAAACATCGCATTTGCTTGAGACATCTGAAAAGCAATGTGATGAAAAGATGGCGGAATCAATTCATTAAAGACATGTGTTGGATAGCTGGCCGAGAATGTCAAGCATGCAAACATGCGCATGCAATGAACATGATCCTTGATGTGGACCCTAGTCAGAACGGTGTTGGCAAACGAGTACACAAGTTCCTATCCGATATCCCTGCCGATGCATGGACCATGAGCGCTGATGGGGGATTCCAATGGGGTGTGATGACGACAAATAATGTCAAATGCTTCAACGGTGTCCCCGTCGGTGCAAGGGGGTTGCCCATAACGGCACTTGTTACCAATACTTTTATGAAGATAAAAGGTTACTTTCATGATCGGTTGGTCCATGCGACGTAGTTGGAAAGTGAAGGCCATCGGCTCCCTCCTAGTGTGAGGGAACTATTTGAGAAGTGGAAGACCTCGTCATATCGCCATCACGTACTTAGTTTTAGACAAGATGGCAGATACCAGGTGGGTCGGTTGCCAGTTTGATGGAACGAGAATCCGCCAAACCAAGTTGTAAACTGGGAAGACCGTACGTGTACTTGCGGAAAGTGGGTTGAATATCACCTGCCATGCTCGCATGCACAAACTGTTGCTCGGTTTAAGGGGTTTGATATGGAGAACATGATACCTCAACAGCTGACGGTGAAATCGTACAAAGATACATATTAGCGGACATTTGAGCCTCTCGGACACCAATTTTATTGGCCTCCAACGCCTGCATGGACGTTGCATTCGAACCTAAGTCGCATTTGGCAGAGAAGAGGACGAGCCAGCGGCCGGCGCATTCCAAACGAAATGGATCACTCGGACCGCTGTGGACGACGAAAGTGTATAGCATGTGGTCAACCGGGGCACACTATTCCAATTTGCCCCAACAACCAAAATGCGTAGTCCTTTATGTTTAGCGGTTGCCACAAGTTCCATATGTGATAGTTTTATGTCTATTTGTTTTGACGTTATAAAGCTATTGTGCAATCGTTTTATGCATATTTGTTGTGACTTTGTGATGTTATTGTGTTTAAGATAGGGTTGTGGCGTTGTGATACGGTCATGTTTAATAAACGTCGACATGTGTAAAAAAAAAGGATAAAACAAATAAGAAAAACAAAATGAAATAATAATCAACATAAAGATAATGTCTCACGAATACATATGAAACAAAAAAGCACGCAAAAATCAATGCATCATCCCAGCATGTAGTGATCAGGACCCTTCCCCCTGTTAGTGCGGTCAAGTAAATGACGTTTAACAGAGGATGGGGCGTTGCGCTTCCGAGATGAACGTGTCTGGCGGAGTAGCAGCTCATGTGACTGCTGCTGTGTAGCGGGTGCCTGGGTTGCCTGTGGCTCGGAGTGTGGCAACTGCTCCTGATGCTCACCGTCACTGGACACCAATTGACGGTGAACGTAGTCATGAGATCCCATATATCTGCTCAGTGACCCCCCTCCCGATGACTGGCTTTGCGTCACCTCGTCATCATCCGGCTCCTCAACATAGGGCTGGGATGATCCACCAGCCTCGAACGTGCCTTGGCTGTGATATGGCACGTGTGGGTGGCCAAGATGGCTGTGATGACCCACCTCGATGGCTATGCGTGCGCTGCGCAGATGGAGAATGCTGCGCACGCTGCTGTCCGGATCGCTGCAACGGATGCACCGAAGGAGCATCGAGCAACTCCCACACGGCTCTGTATAAGATGCTCGTGCTGCGTGTGTCGGAGTGCACTCTCGCCATGCAACTGCATGAGTTGCAAGTGCCGCATGACATGCTCCATGTGTGCACCGCCCCCAAGGTCCCCCTCCTGGTAATGCTGCATCAAATCACGAGAATGATGGACGACATGCTAAACTACAGCGGCCTGTAGTTAAACATAACATACTGGGGTTAATATAAACTAATAGTCAACAACTTTAATTGAGTAACAAAAACATTGGGAAACAAAGTCAGCTCACCAGTGACGTCTTGTCGTGTGCGAATGCCATGTACCCATCTCGCCTATGACTGGTACTGGGATAACCGACCTGTAATATGGTCCGTCGCCGGTACCACTGCATGTAAAACCCGAGTACCGCTGCAGGCGGCACATCTTCCGCCTGTCCATATAAAACGCGCTGGGGCCAATTTCCCCACATGTTCACAGCCTCGGTCAGCGCAGCTCCCTCAACCTTCTCCTTGCCGTCCCTATGTTTCTCATGTGCAGGGGGATCAGTAGGGACGGCCAACCTAAGTCCGAATTGCCGTAGGACACAATCTGGGCGGTGCCACTCAATAGTATGCCCACATATCAGCGGTATCCGGGCACGCCAGACATCACTGTGGGTAACACAATAAGGTGGGAGGGTGGCCAGTATCGCCCTAAATGGCTGCCATATGAACTGAAACCAAAACAAGCACCGGATAGTTAATTACGTGCTTCAGTGTACATGTAAAGTATTTTTAATAAGGTAGCTTAAGTGTACTATACCTTGTCAAGCTGGAGATGGTCTATGACATCCCGACACTCTACCTGTCCTGACTTCCCGGATGCATCAGTCATTTCCTTCTTGACGTAAAACTGTGCACCCCGTGGAACGCCAGGGAGCTGAAACTCCGGCTCCAGCTGATGCTGCTAACGCTGAAGCTGCTCTCGTGTCAGATGCCGGAGCTGAGGCCGAAAAGCTGTGAATCTATCCCATGCAAAAAGCTGCAGGCATTGAACATGTGTTATGTTATAATAACGCTTGTAATAATAAAGCTAACATTCGTAGAATATAAACATAACTACTACATAAGGCAAACCAATACCTGGACTAGTGTCACGGCTCCACATACACCCTTACACTGGCGGAAGGAGGCGCGGTCAAGCTGCTGGTACAAATACAATAGTACAACCGCACCCCAGTTGTACTGCCGGATGCGCTCAAAGTCGTCCAGTAATAACAAACAAGACAAATTACCATAATTCGTGCTGGTGTTCTTGAAAAGGTGACAGCAGATGAAGAGAAATATCTACAGCCGTGCTCGCTGTCGCGCCTGGTACTGAGTGGGCTCATCCGGCATGCCCTACATAACAAACCTGTCCCGCAGCTGGACGAAATTCACCATGTTCCCCACAATGTCGATACGGCCGGTACTGTCTTCCGCCACCGCATCCGCATCGATACCCAGCAACTCCTGCATCCTGACAACCCAGTCCTCCCTCGACTGCGGGATCGTATCAATCACTGGGACAGGAGTATTGGTCACGGGAAGACCCCAATACACGGCCACATCCTGCAGGGTGATGGTAGCCTCGCCTACGGGTAAATGAAATGTGTGGGTCTCCGGCCGCCACATCTCTATCATGGCAGTAATAAGTTCGCGGTTAAGCTGGTGATATTGAGATTTATAACACCCGTAGAATCCGGTCTCCGCCAATTGCTGCTGTACTAACGGGTGCTCCGACGCATTAAGCAACGATCTATCCGATCTATAGCACCTAAACATACCCAGATGGTGCAGATCCTGTAAATACTGGACCCGATGATCCATATAGTAGCATAGTAAAGTGGCATCTATTGGTGCAAGACGAACATTCATAATGACTCCTAAAATAAAAAATAATAACAGCGATTAACTAAATATTACTACTTCACTATATACATTAACTCTCTAATTTTATCAAATAATAATAATTATAACAATAATATTATTAATAATAATAGTATCAATGATTGTATTAATAATAATAATAATAAAAATACTAATATTAATAATAATAGTATCAATGATTGTATTAATAATAATAATAACACAAAGATAACACATTTAATCATCCATCATCGTCATCATCATCAAAATAATAAAATAAATACATGGATAAATATATCAACAATAGTATTAATAAAATTACTAATAATAATATCTAACATATTACATTAATCATCCATCATCGTCATCATCATCACCATGATAATAATACCAATGATACTAATAATTACATTAATAATTACATCTAACATATAACATGCCTGCAATAAAAATAATGATATTGTAAATAATAATGATAACATTTATTACTAATAATATTCATATAGTAATAATAAGTTTAATAATAATGGTCATACTAATAATATTACTAATAATACTAATTACAACAATATTAATTCTATTTCTAATAATCATATTATATTTTACACAACAATTAACATTTCAATATAAATTAACAAAAAAACTAAAATTCTAATCTACAAATCTAACAACAATTAAAATTCAAATTAACACAAACTAAATTTGATTATCAAAACAAAAACTACACAATCTAAAAACATATTTCATAATTTAAAACGTTAAATACAATGGCAAAAAATAACATAAAATAAAATAACTTACAAGATCAAGGCAATATCCTCGCTAAAATGCTAAAAAACTAAAATTTTAGTGTGAGTGGTTGAGAGAAAATAAGAGAAAATCGCAAGTGGGGTTGGGGGAGAATGGGAAAAAAATTATCGGGAGTGAATATATGGAACGCGGCTGCGTTCTAGGAACTCGGTCGCGATCTCCAAATGCGTGTCACTCATTTCTAGACTCAAAATGGGTTATTTTTCAAAATATTTTTTAAACAGAATTAATTTTGTATAATATTTTTTTTTTTGGGTTAAAAAAAAAATCCGATATACGTTTGGTTGCTTGAAGAAGCCGTCGTCCTTTCGGATACATGATGGTGATGTCTCAGTCTCTGGCTCGGCGATTTTTGGAGCATGATATTTTAAATAAGATTAGCTTGCAATATGAATATCGATATGATTTTGAGAATAATATTTGGTGAATAGTTTAAAGGCTTGTTTGAATTGACTTTTTTCAAAAGCACTTTTTTTAATAACTTTTAAAAAATAATTTTTTTTAGAAGCTAAAAAT
Organism: Cordia subcordata; assembly: GCA_028554755.1. Taxonomy (NCBI): domain Eukaryota; kingdom Viridiplantae; phylum Streptophyta; class Magnoliopsida; order Boraginales; family Cordiaceae; genus Cordia; species Cordia subcordata. The sequence continues at coordinate 9,302,201 of JAPTOF010000006.1, read as the reverse complement.
TTTAACTTTTTAAAAAGATATATTTGAGCTTTTTTTAGAGTTCTAATTTTTTTAAAAACTAAATCAAATAATTATTATAAATTTAACATAACATTTTTTTTAAAAAAAATACTTTTTTTCTAAAAAAAAACCAATCCAAACAAACCGTTACAAGTTAACATGGTGTAGAGGACGAGAGTGACGTCTCTTTGATGCCTAAGTTTTCTTAATGCCTATTTATATAGGAACGTAAGATTTACTTGCTCAACTAAAAGAACAAAAGAAAATATTGGATAATATGACTAGCTAAACCAAATATAGAAGCATAAGATCTTCAATTGATAGTTTATAATATTTGTATTTTAGATAGTTGATAGTAATTGTATTTTGATTATTTGAATAACTTTTTAGCTAACTGGTTGAAGAAGATGTATTTGGTAAAAATAATTATTGAATTAATTGATAAATACACAATAACATCAAAAGACATCGCTTTAACTTTAGTAATATTATTATCATTTGATTATTATACTTAATATTACCATTATTTGAAATAAGATAATATATTATTTATTACTTTTACTCTTATTATCTTATTATTATTTAATAATAATTGATTATTAAAGCACAATAAAATTATTTTTTTGATAAACTATCTTAATACTGTAAAGTACTTTTTCTTTAGTGGTGAAATGTGATAGAGAAGAAAACAAAAAACATAAGGATAGGATAATAAATGTAAGACATAATGATATCACAAAGAAAAAAAGTTGAAGACACAAAGATATGATAGAGAAAAAAAGAACGAGATAATATATTTATAGTTAAAACAATCATTATGAATGTTATTACTATTATAAAAATAAGTTAATCTATTTATAACTAAATACAGGCTTTAGTAATAAACTAATTATTTTTGTAATTATTATAATTATTACTATTGGAAAAAGATAATGTGTTTGTAATTAATATATTCTTATGATAATAAAAAAATATTATTGAATCATATTAAAAGATAACATATTTATAATTAAATATATATTTCGGATAATAATATGTATTATTTTTTATGATTTTTATATTTCTATTATTGATGTTAGCATTATAGATTGTTTTGATGATGAAGCTTTTAAAATGATATGTAGTTTTAATGATGAATGGTTTGATGAGCGTATTATAGATTGATAAGTTATTTGCATATTGTGGTTTTGATTAAATCCACTCGTACATGCTTAAATGAATTTAACATTTGCTGAATTAAGTTTTTGTATGAAAATAATTGATCATTGAGTTTCATAGAAGATCTTGTGCCATAAAGCTTATCATTTGCAAGCCTTTGATGTGTTATTGAAGAATTTTTTGAATACTTGAAGTGAAGGGAAGATATAAAGATGGAGTCAAAAAGCACAAACAAGATTGTCCTTTATGGTGTGTTTTCATGTTTTCGCTCAACTTTTAGATACGTGCTGCATTTTTCCAACTTTCCAACTTGTCAAAAAAGTTTTGATGTCATATGGGCTCGTAGAAAAGTTTTTTCAACTTAGTTTTTCGTGGGGAGTTTGTGCCTGAAAAGAATTTCAAAAACCGAACAAAGTAAACTCTTTGGTGGGCGAGGTCATGCAGTTGACTGCATGTTGTTTACTTCGATTGTTAGTGGAGACGTGGATTGATACGGTCTCCAGCTGAGATCGACCGCATGCACCAAGACCGAAGTAGAAGAAAAAGAATGCTTAATAAGGTGTTTAAGACGTTATTCTGGGTGTTGCCTAAAAGGGTCTAAAGACTGTTCTCAAACATTAATATAACTAATTATCTCAAATACTAAAAAAACTATTTGGAGAGCTACCTCAAACATTATTTTACAAACAATCATAATTACAAAAAAACATGACAAAATTAATTAAAACACTATTATTAAACAAGACTTGCGTATTAGAAAAGGAAGGCTTAATCGCAACCCAGTGGGTAACGCAGAACATAAAAGACAACCAAGGACAAGGGATAAAGCAAGAAGGCGATGATGCAGGTCCAGGTGGGATAGATTTTTTGAGAGAATGCAAAAGCACCAACTATGCCACATACCACGAGAATCATCAACACCTCGGCAGAGTAATCCCATTTCAAGTCTTTAGCATACACCACTGCCAATAAGGTTGTCAACCCCATTAGGTTATTCATGAATACTCCACCATAAATCTGCACACCAAAATAAAAATAAACTTAGCACACTCACCTTCACAAGATTGCTCAATAATCATTTTATTTTTATTTATTTATTTTTTTTTCAGAAAGCTTGTTTCTCATTTTAGGGGAATTATTTTGATGCAGAGCAGCCTTTTGGTTATGATAAAAATGACACCATAAGTGACCAAGGATAAATGCCTCTTAATTCTTTATGAGGACTTTCGACCTTTTTGGATTGACTTTTTTTCAAATACAACCATGATTTTGATTTCGCCTCCTGCCGGGTGAAGTGGTTCACTTGGAGAAGGCGGCATGATGTATGGCATAGGCTCTTAGCATTATAAATGCAAATAAATTCTGTTCATGCATATGATTTTTCGAAGACAGATGAGAATATTTTCTAAACACTACTAATAACGATGCAAAAATTAAAATCGAAGTGTTACAAGTATTGGAATGCATTATTCAAACACGGCCACTGGGTAGGAATCGAGAATAATTACCTCTGAAAATGTTAACGAAGCAGTCTTTTTAGTCTTTTGGCTTGCTGGAAAGATTGCTAATACTGCTCTTCGCGCATTGATGACAACAGGAACAATCACAAAAGAGATAATGGACGAAGGCAATCCCATGGCGTTGGAGAATTGCCGGATGCTGGTGGTGAGAGGTGTTGCGAGGAAGGTCAACATCACTATGCCCAACAGCACTTGAAATACAGACTTGTCGAAAGCCCAGGTTAGTAACTTGCATTTGATTACTCCATTTTCTCCATCTTTGTATAGTAGCTTATCAACTTCTCCCCACATCATCTGCAAAAACAAAAACCACCAAAAAAAAAAACCCAAAAAAAAAAAAAAAAGAGTTTAGCGTGATTATAGATGAATTATCATCCAGGGTTCATTACTGGATGTATTTCTGATAGTTTACCTTATCAAAATCGTCAATGCATTTCGGATCGTTGCGCTTTGTCATTTGAATGGCTGTATTGAGCCATTTCGCCATTCCCTGGACAAACTCTCCCTCATCAATCACACTATCCTCATTTTTGTCAAACTCACTAATCACTTGCTTCACGATCTCATCATGATTTAGATGCACTTCTCCAAATCTAACTCTTTGAATCAATCGCTCCAATTCAGACTCTGATATCACTTTATTCTCATCTCCATCATATTCCCTGAAGAGGCTGTAGAGGAACAAATTAAAAGAAAATCAAACTCTCAAAATTGGTGGAAACAAACAAGAAATATCAGGAAAGAGTAATCAAGAAGGTTGTAATAATACCTTTTAATACTTTCTACACTGGGGCTCCCATCATCTTTAACTAGCTTCCCAGCTTCCAGTGCCTGGCTATGAACATATTTCAGTATTCTTGACATAAGGTGCTCAATCTTTGCGCGCCCTTTCCTCTTTTTACTCGTTACAGGCTGATTGTCCTGCACAAGTATCAACAACGCGTGCATGTCTAAGACATACATTATATATATACACATATATATACATATATTATATATATAATTAGCCTATTATTGTTGGACTATAGTAATTATAAGGTTGAGGAGTGATCCCTTGCCTCAGTTAGAATTTCTTTCAAGGTGCACTCGTCCTTGTCCTTGGCAACTAACTTCTTAGCGTCATCTATATATCTTATGAATCCATCAATGAATTCTTGCTCATTGATCGACCCATCAACATTCGCGTCAAAGGCCTTCCATATTTCAGTCATGACATAGTTTTTATCCAATCGGTGCTTCCCAAACTCGATATCAAGTATCAAAGTCTCCAAATCTTTGAGCTTTAGGCATTCGTCATCGTCTTCATCTATTTGGTAAAATAATCTGCCAAATATATTAATTAGTCTGAGTCTACAAATGTAACTGCTAGGAGTGTTGCCCCATTGTTTGCCATGCCACCTCTAACAAAGATGGGCCTGTTTGATTTCTATTTTTAATAACAGAAAAACAGAAAATTTTGTTTGGAAACACTGTTTTTGTTTTTAGTTTTTAAAAACGGTTCTCTTAATAGTTGTTTTGAAAAAATAAAACAGAGAATAATAAAAAAAAATATTTGCAACATCTTGTTCTTAAAAATTCTACAAAAACAAAGAGTCTATTTTATTAATGACAATTTTTTAATTAAGATATCATTATAATGACAAACGCATTACCTTTAATCTCTGTCCACTTTATATCTATTTTACCATAAAAGTTACCGAACAAGTGTTTTAAAACTTTTGTTCTCACCATATGTTTTGAAGAACTGTTTTTTTTTTTAAAAAAAAAAGCAAAACAAAACAAAAATAGAAACCAAACAAGTCAACATTTTTGGGTAAATAGCACCTAATTTCTTACAAGTGTAAGTTACTTGTGACACTCTATCCCACATTAGTTCTTTACGAGATTTGTGCTTAGTTTATAATAAGTTGGGTTCATTACTATTATAATCATATGTTCAAATATTTTGAATCAAGTGGTGGCAAGTTAGTAATTGAGTTTGAGTCCTTACAAGTAATATCGAGTTAAGGTAGAGTCTCTTGTAGCAATTGGTAAGCTACGCAGTTGGGTTTTGAGTATTTAGAAGAGTTAAGGTAGAGTCTCTTGTGGCAATTGGCAAGTTACGGAAGAGTTAAGGTAGAGTCTCTTTTGGCAATTGACAAGTTACGAAGTTGGGTTTTGAGTCGTTATAAGAGTATCTAAATTAAGGAGTCTCTAATAGCGAGTTTGGGTGTTACAAATGGTATTCAAGTGAAGGGGAGTCCCTAATAGTTGGGTAGGCGGTATTCGAGTTAAGGGGGCAACTAAACTACACTTTTAAAATCACCTTTTGATGACGGGAAGGTTAGGTCGGCCATACTCATCAATAAGCTTTCCTTTTGTATGCCGTTGGACTTGCTTCAAAAACCCTGCAAGCAAATTCTTATACTTTGTATATGCTAGACTTCTTTCCTGCATCCAAGGGTGCAAGATCTACAAAATATGACGTTTTAGAACAACATAAGTATAAATATCAAGTATTGGCTTATTGCGCCTATATATGATAATAATAACATAAAATTAATAAAATTTTGGAGAGTGCCGCCTCCGTTTCACTGAAAAGGAAAAATAGTACTACACCTATATATGATAATAACATAAACTTCACGCTACCTGATACGCGAAGTATGCGAATAATGATGTAGTTGATACACTAAGCGCAACGAGAATCACCATACGTCTGGCTCGAAAGGTGGTGAAGATATTCACAAATTCCACCATCACAAACGGGATCAAAGTAAGAAGCATGATGCCTGCTGTATATTTAGTCCTCTTGTCTGTTTTTATACCTGATTCTGCAAGTATTAAGTGCTCAATTAATGGAATGGAGTATTGCTTTATATAATTCAATAGTGGGATAGATAGATACAAACCCAAAAATGCAAAGAGTTTTATTGCTTTGGTTGGCACAGAAGTTGAAGCAGATGATTCTGCAACTGGTGTTCTTGTCGTCTCTTTTCTGCCAAATATGACACACATAAGCCACAGCAGTGTGAGGCTAATGATGGTTGATCCAGAATAGACGCTAACTCCCTGAGAAACCTGGTCTTGAGCCTTTGCTTTGCTGGTGATAAGTCCTGATACTGCAAAAACATGGGCACTAAAAGTTTTAAGTGATGATGCTTTTAGTGCTATAAGCATCTTATCTAAAAGTTTAAAGGGCTAAAAGTGGGGTTCGTTATATTTATTTATTATCTTTGCCACTCACCGATCACTGTTATGAGTCCTGGAAACACCTTCAGCATCCCGAGAATACTTGCACCATATATGCCTGTGCCAAGAATTTGGAAGAGCCTGTCTCTTCCTTTTGCAACCAACTTTTCTCCGATAAATATTAAGTATTGATAGACTACCATCTGGAAAATATAGCCCCAAGTATTGTATGCACATGGAAAGAAGCCATAGATGTGTGAGCAGCCGTCTGAATCAGAGAGAGATGGGGCATGGAGAGTATTGATGATGGAATATTGGCTTTCAAAATGATCAACACCATCTGAAATCAACTGATCAGATGATGAATCGAGTCTTAGCAATTGGCCATGAGCCATGACCACCATAGAAATGAGAAGTATCAAACGTGGTTCAAGGATTGACATCATAATTACTGAGACTTGATGAACTAAGAATGCTTTAATTGAAGGGTTAGCTGCCCATTTTTATAACATTTGCCACCAGAAGGATGGTATTATTATGTTACTACGTCATCTAAAAGTTTAATCTTGTCGAGGAAGAAGGGTTTGTTGTATTCATTTGTCGAACTTTTATACTATATCGACCTTAAATCTAGTGGAATTCATACAAATTAGAAGTTGGCTCTCATAGACTATGAAGCACCAATACTCTCCGGAGGGTTGCTTGTCCCACTAACACTCTCCAAATACTCTCTGACATGTGTCCAATAATTTTAATTTTTTTCGACACTTTCTTAGCACTCTCCCTACATCTCTCCACACATTTCTGACACCTTCTTGATACGTGTTTGGCCTAATTTTCTGTAACTAACTATATCACAAATATTATTTATTTAGTCTTGTTTGTTCTTTTATTTATGATAAAAATGACGTTTATTCACTACATATAACAAATCTAAATTTATTTTATGCAATGTATCTCCAACATGTAGTATCTTAATTTTAAACAAAAACATGTGTCGCCATGTAGTATCGTATCATGTGACGTGTCCACGTATTGAGTCTGTCTCATAACTCATAAACTGCATTTTGGAAAAATTGGAAGAAGAAAACTGAATTTTGATTTAATTTATTTTTGGACTTCTTTTAACATTTTAGTTAAATATTTTTCTATATTCTTTTGGATTCTTTGTTATTTAACCTAATCTCTTTTTTTGTATTTTTCTTCGTTTTGGAGGACGTGCCAATTGTTCAATGTTTATCGAGTTAAACCGGTTAAATCTTGGTTTCGTTTATAATAACAGGTTATTCTAATCGATCTTGAATCAGATACCCTATTTTTATCCTAGATATTTAACCTGCAGTCCTAGCTAGTTAAAGTTAATATTAATGGAGTTAGTACGAGTATTAGAATGACAGAGCCTTTATTCAGACATTTTCCAGTGTTGTTGGAATCTTATGCTGGTTTAGACAAATGAATAGATTCCTGTCAACCATTGAGCAAGATTCTCACAGCATCAAATTGGAACATTTTAGTGCCACAATCGTTAATCTGATTCGAGCAAATTCCAGACAGTTTTGACATTTTAAGCACGTTCTATGGAGCTGGCTACTAATAATTTGTCTCAGTTCACGTCACAAAACAATGCCAGCAAGTTCACCGGTCTTAAAATATGTTTCTACTCCCCAAAAAAAAAAAAAACGAAGGTCAATGGTACAATATCTACGGTTACTAATAATTGATCTCAGAACCTCTTGGACCGAAAATATTTTTATAATGAAAAACACTTGATGATTCATTTAGCGAAAGGAAACATGAAAGAGTGGAGCCACAAATCTCATGTTAGGCTACCTTCATTTCTTAAGCGCTTAACTCACTTACCTCATGGACGAATATGTAGTAGACTTGAACATATGTATACATGATTCAAGATTGATATTACTCATAATTAAAACAAATTCTGGAACTTAAAAAGCGTATAAGGCTAGCATGTGACAACACTTGGAACTAATGTTCTTGGAGTTCAGTACTAAGATTTCGCCTTGATATTCAACATTTCATAAAAATAGGTATTCCTTAAATTTTAAAAATAAAATAAAAAAAAAAAACAAGAAGAAAAGTCACAAGTTGGCTGGCTCGACTAAAGGCGCCCCTAATCCTTTTTCTTTTCTTATTCTCTTTCTAAGTAGGTACATGTGTCCCCCCCCCAAAAAAAGACAATAAAGCCAAATAATTGTCTTCTAGATTTAAAAAGAAAGAAAAAGGGATAATTACAATTTTAGAATAGAACTCCATGATTTTCAAGTCTTTCTAATAGAATTGTATTTCTCATATGGAGTTTTTCTCTCCTTTAAAATTGTCTTCATGAAGTATATCAAATAAACAAACTAACCCAAATTTTTGAATTGATTTAAGTTGATTTATTCAGTTTAACTAGACCATGTTTACGTATTTTTGTCTCAAAAGATTGTTTCAGCAAATTGGTGGATTGACTTTGTGGATGATTCTCTCGTATTGATATGAGAAAAATCTTAACCATTCATATGTATATATCATATCATCTCAACCACAACAAGGATTGGAAAAAATTTGACAAAATCAAAAATCCGCAGACCAGATATTTCAGATCCTTTAAAAAGAAGCTTCCAAATATAAGTAACCGATTTCCTAAATGAATCCCACAAAATCTTATAATAATTCGTTATGCTGCAAACAATCTATAAATAAAGAATTGAATATTTTCCAGCAGAGACGTCCATAGAAAACCCAGCAGCAGAATAAACGTGATAGAGTCGAGATACTTCTTTTGTCTTCATCACATCCGTACCCCCTATCACTCCAGCATCTTTAAGCCACTCAAAATGGCAAACATGAAATGAAGTTTCAACTTTTTCCCCTTTATGCTTATACCATGCATGGTTCTTTACTTCTTTATGCATTACCCAAGAAAGATCTCGGCCCAAAAAAAAAAAAAAAATGGCCAATGACATGATAAGCACCCACTAGTTGAAAAGGATAAACATCTGAGCTTTCATTCTTCAGACTTGCAGTGCACCAAGTCAAAGAGGTAAAAGTAGGTCTACATATATTAGTAACATCAAAGAGCACAAAGCCATTGTCACTATACATTGCTGATCAGGTGGTACGATAGGAGGTAAGTGGGACACATTTAAACTGAGTTCAGAGGTTGCAGCTACCACATAAACACACGCGCTTTTAAATAGATGAGAACGATGATCACCTTTGCCATTGAGGATTTCTATGTCAGTGGCCGATTGTATTGGGCTGCCGGTGTTGGTAGAAATGTGGAGCAGCCTCTGTCAGCCAAGAGGGATCGATTGAGATGACATTGCGCATGTACTGGCGATCAGTTGACACAAGAGAGTGGTATACAACCCATTTTGGATTGACCCTGTACACGAAGAAACAAAATTCGTACAGTCAGCACAATGATGAAGTACCCCCATTTATGGGATTGACTTAGCCCACAGTACGCTCAGATATTGCAATTATGCACTTAACATGCAGGTAAAATGTTGATTGAAAAATCAATTCCAAATTTCCTGCATGTCCTCAAATTCAACACTCCATCATAGAATCATCTTGTCTAAATTAAGACGCATACAAAAATTACTAAATATACAAAATACATGTTTTCTACAAGAATAGTCTAGACAATAAGGTCTTCTCCTTGGTGTTTAGGTCTATTTTGTTGCAATGCCAAAATACAGACGTCTACTAGGGAGGGAAGCAGGAGTAAGTTCCCAAACCCCCTCCACCCCTAGGTAAATGCAAAATTCAGAAAAACATACAGAGAAAGTATATAAGCACATCACATTAAACTACTCAATATAAATCTCCTCAACCATCGAAATTAACATAAAGTAATTTTCTTCTGCCGTCAAACGTTATAGAAGATGTAAATTTTCAAGTTATTTTAAATTCCCCCGGAAAATGATGTGAAACAAGACCAAACTAAAACTGACAAAATATTGGCAAGATTATATCTAAGACTTTTCGTACTGACCTGAATAATACTGATGAAGGATGAATATAGACTTCTTGAGAAGTCCTAACAGTCTTGTACATACCATTGTGACTGAATGCCTTTCAACAGGTACAAGAGGAAAAAGATTATTATATTTATCAAATAAATGAAATAACCAAACTAGCCCATACTACATATTTCTAAAAATCCAGAAGAAAGGACAATGATACTGACCTCTAAGTGACAAGCATTAGCAAAGAATCCAGCAGTAACTGCCTTCCTAACAGCCTGCAGCATGATAATAAACCATATATTGCAGCACAAAGGTACATTAACTCATGTAAAAGAGGTATTTAGCATTCTCCTTTTCTTTTTTGGAAAAAACAAAAAAAAGGAGGACAACTCAAGTAAAGTACTTCCGTTCAGATTAAGAAATATCATATTGGGATGTGACTGAACAATTGGAGAAAACTTCTGACTCTTTTTCTAACTTTTCTTTGGCCCATATGGTTTTTCTAGTTCATCACCCCCACACCCCGACTTCTTTCATTTATTCATAATTTACACGCTTTAGCTTCCCCAAGCCTCATTAAAACCCCCTACCCCCGAATCCTCCCTTCTCCCCCAAAACAGGACCTTGGAGCAGGGATGGTAAGTATGACAAGGTCGGGAGAAGTGGGGATTAGGAGTCCATCTCCCCATATTTTTATCTTCGAGTCAAGTTACTGGAAACTTTTCACTTTTAGCAGTTCATACGAGACCAGTTTCTTGCCACAAGAGGCACAGCTGCAATGCATAGAAAGAACGAGTAGGTAAACCTTTCCCACTTTACAAAAGGTTATTTTCAACTTGGTAAACACAAGGAAATATAAAATTGCAAAATAATCAAACTACAAGAAAAAATCAAAACCTTTGGATAAAAGAATGAATTGAATGAATAAGTTGAGTTACCTGCATATCTCCTTCACAAGATTTTATGACTAACCCGATCCGCAGTGAAACTCTTCTCAGTTGCTCTCTAATTTCAATAACTTTTTTCTGCAAAAGAATTAAAATATATTAGAAGAGATACATCTAGAATTCTCCAATAAATCAAATGCAATTCAAGGTTCCACCGTTCAAGGTTTGTTCGTCAAGTCTATACACATTATGCAAGAATTGAGGCACTTCATGAAATTAACAGAAGCATTTACATCGAAATACTTACCATGGCCTGGTAATTTATGAAGTTCTTGTGACACCACCTTGGAGATTTATTAGACTCAATAAACCCTTTGTAGATGTTTAAAAAAGTCACATGATCACCCTGCAATACCAGCATATATTATCGTCATCATCATAGTACATATATCAATCTATCTATCTATCTATGTATATATATACACACACACACACCATGCTCTTTCACCATCACGCTCCCCCGTACTCTTGTACTTTTGTTCACAATTTTAATACTGTTTGTTCACAATATTAATACTGTGTGGAGTTGTGAACAATTTAATTGACGTGTTTGTTCATAATTTTTATACTATTTGTTCATAAATTTTATAGTCTTTGTTCATTGAAGGTGCATAGTACGTTGAAGTGCATGGTATAACTTAAGCAAGTCATTGTTTATAACTACATAGAAGATTCCTGTGGGAAGGGGCAAGTAAGGGGCCCAAGTTCCACCACTTAAACTGGAATGTGGTACACAATGATGCAAGGAATGAGGGCTAGGTACAAGAAGAATAGTAGACTTACAGCCAAGGTTTACTGGTCAGTGGCCATGGAGACAGGAGAATGCCTCTTAGAGAAACATTATTAGTTCAAATTATTTATAACTACGTAGAAGATTCCTGTTGGGAGAGGCAAGTAAGGGGCCAAGTGCCATCACTTAAACTGGAATATGGTACACAATGATGTAAGGAATGAAGGCTAGGTACAAGAAGATAATATACGTCAATCAAGGTATACTGGATTGGTGGCCATGAGATTTAAACAGGAAGAATGCCTTTAAGAAACATTATTAGTTCAAAGTACATATTGCAGAAAATGGGAGTGGGCAACAAAAGACACTTTATCAGTTGATTCAGTTCAAGGACACTTGTGGGAATTCAGAGTGGAAGATGATTAGAAGTGGCAGAGAGAATTCAGTGAGCATGTTGTTCCAAAGAGGAAATAGAGCCAGAGGGTGAAGTCTTACAGGAATTGCTAGTGTATTTAGAGCTCTAACTCTCTGATCCCTTCTCGAGATCTGTCAAAAATATAATTGGGTGGCTAATATTATAGTAACAGAAGAAAGCAGAAAGACCTGGCGTCCTATATTCAGAAGGTAGATGCAGGACTCCGAGCTAGAATCTTTACATCAGTTGATGCAAAAAAAATTATGCACAAGAAGTGAGATCAGAGGTAGATCAGCTCAGGTAAGCATGTGATAAAAACAGCATTGTTTAGTGAAGTCGTTTTATAAGACATTTGAGAACAAAAGAAACAATGATAGAAAGAAGTGTGGAAGACATGTACTCGAAAGGGATATGTTTTCACTTGGGAAACTTCTGAAAAGTATCCCTAAGGGTGAGAATTTAATGAAAGAAGGCATTATCTATGTCGACAGTTGCTTTCTGTGTTGGAAGGCAGAGAAATTACTAATAATCCTGAGCAATCTACTAATCATGTTCTTCTTCATTTCAATTTTCATTGAGGGTAATAACTTGTGGAACTTCTTGTGCTCTGTCTGTGGTCTTTGTTGAACTACACCTGACACAATAACTATCTTTCGTTGAGCAGGAGTCACAAGGAAGAGACCCCTTTGGTCTCTCTTCTAATAAAGGAAAGAGAGACACAGAAGGGCAGTACAGGGCAGCCAGAGAAAGACTATGTTCGTGTGTAGCTTCATGAATTCGTGGAAAATAGTATTTCTTTTGTTGACCTTTTAGATTGAAACACACTTTCATACATAGGCGTTCCTTTTGTTCTTGGGTTGCACCTCTTTGGTGCCTCAGAAATAAACTTCTACTTATCAAAAGCAATAAAAATAAAAATAAAAATAAAAAATCACTGCACAGTTATTCTAATCTACAAATTAGTGGATTCGTATATTTCATGGACTGATTAAGCACAGCAAACTCAAAGCTTTTATTTGCGTTACCAGAGAGTGTTGTTGACATTGTCTAATGTTCTCAACTTCATGCATGCTGTGAAGTTTAACAACTAAACAAATACAACTTATACAATCAAGTTACCACATCCAAGGGTATTGTTGCATGGCTATTTCTCAGATATTAGCTAGATGTCTGTTGCGTTGAGATTGTGCAAAGAGACAAAGAAACAGAAGAACCTCAGCAGCAGCAAATCTCAATTTGGCTTCATCTAGTTCCTTTTGTGCTCCTCTAACAGAAACCCAAATAGACTGCATGAAAGAGAAAGGGAAAAGGATGGAAATGAAAGTGAAATCCTACAGCTGGAGAACCAGTATTCCATGATATTAGTTGAATAAGGAAATTCATCTACATCCAGAATGTGAAGAGAAGTAATTTTACTTGTATGGAGAGAACTGCAGCAATTGTAATGACTTCCTCAGAACACCCAAACTGGTTTGAAGCTAAGATCATTTTTGAGATCATAGGGTCCTGCAAAAGAGAAACAAAAATAAAATAAGATAACTATGTATACAACCTCAATAGTTAAGATAGGAATCCAACTTCTACAGTAGTTAGGCCAGGATTCAATGTCAATGAAGAAATCACACAATCCATTGTGATTCAGAAAGACTGAAAGAAATGGTTTACTTCATCATCTTCTCATGGATCTCATGTCTGTGAAACTTCAGCTATTGCAGTACAACTGATTTAATAAAAAAAAAGAATGAGTGAAAAATCTGCAACCAACCTTGTTTGACTTAGAATGATTAGCTTGTTTGACATACCTTAAATCTTGCCCTCTCAAAAACCATTTCTTCTAGTGTGTGGTATAATGTATGATAGGATGGGCAGAAAGGAATGACTAGTCAAGCAAGGAAATTTCAGGCTTGAAATTTGGCGGGTTTAGTTGGCTCAAACAAGTTACTGAAGTGGTCTAATTGAGCCAAATAATTAAAATATGTAAGCTCAATTTTAAACTCTTATGGATGAGCTTCAGTTCAGGCCATTCAACTTCACTGACAATAGGACCAATTTGATGAGATTCCAAAACTGGAAAAGTATACCAAGATTCCAAAACTGGAAAAGTATACCAAATATCATCTATTATACTGATGTTTCCATCTGATCACTTTTCTTTCATCTTTCACATCTACATTGTCCCGGAAAACTCCCTTATAATTCGCTTTTGCTTTCATTTGAGTAACTCCTCCACATCGTCATATAAAGTATTCTTTAATCAGGAAGAATTTTTCTACTTGCTTGCGAAAAGATACCAATAATTCGATATAACCAAGACAAGGCCAAGGGCCAATGGCAGAAACGCATCAATGCCTGATTACCCTTCACTGCAGTACCGAAAAACAGAAATCAAGACAACTATAAGCAATCTATCCAAGGAGGCACTCTCCTGGTAATGCGAACATAATCTCTGTGAAATGAGAGATGCATTGAGCTCCAGCAGTCAAAGATTTTTGAAATATTTATAAACTTTCGAGCTAAGCTTCCATAAGATAGCACCACATTCACTGATTTTTACACAAAGCTAAAGAAAAGAAGATAAAAGAGTCGCCGATGTCCACATTCAAATGTTCGTCTCTTAATAGCGCTCTAATGTTCCTTATACAAGATATTAAAGGATCTTCCAATATTTTAGTGTCTCATATTCAGTAAATTTCTGATTACAAAGCATGATGATTCTTAATCAAAGAGACCAATCACCGGCACATCCAACTCAAAAACCACAGAAAATATATATTTGTAGAGCACCAATAGATGAAATATTGTTGAGTACAAGATAGCGTAAAAAGATACTACCAACAGAATTATGACAAGATAGCTTAACAGGACAATACCAATGGAATCTCAGCTACTTGGAATCCAGTAGGTGAAGTAAGTTTGGCATCATCATCTAGGACTCCAAGTGAATAAAGGACTTCAAGTGCTCTGATCATTGCTTCAGGCGATGGAGATGCCGGCCAATCAAAACCCAAAATATTGTCTATGCCTAAAGCTTTTAACTGTGAGATAAAGAAATAGTCAGCGCCCAAAATCTGAAAAGTTAATTCTCAGAAGGTAGATAGTAGATAGATCCTGACATGGATGGTCAATATATAGGAGTTGATCAATTTACCAGCAGAAGAGAGAGCTAGCAGTAATAAAAGCTTTCTCCTCATTCTGCTATTTGCACAATGATAACTTCAATATGAGAAAATAAAGATAAAAGCACTGATCGGAGTTCATTTTTCGAGTAAAGATGTGGTACTAAAAACTAATACTCATCACTCAAGATGTAAATAAATGTAAAGAATGTTAGATTTGTGGATATTTACAAAAATATTAACCACTTGATAGGAACTTCCTTCTTCTTTCCTTTCTTCATTGGGTTCTGCTTTTGAGAATGGGGAGGGGAAAATGAGTATCAGGAAAATAATGGTTCTTGGATTCCAGAATGATGAAACAAACAATTCCGAAACACTTAGAAATTCTAAAATCCAATCCTCTTTTAAGACAACTTTTGTTTGTCCTAGGTCTGAAAATGCTTATGGGTTGCATAAAATGTTTATTTCTCCCTAAGCAAAACTGCTTCCATACTCATCTGATAATTACTATTGCTCAGTGTTACTAAGAGTCCAGTTATTAAATTACTAATAGATCAAAAAAAACATTATTGGAAATGACACAACTGATAACGAAAAGGTCCTACACCTTCCGTAATGGAAAGAATATGACTTCTAGACATAGTATTTAGAATAATTTATCAACATAAACTACGTACCTGAATCACACATGACGCAAGGTTTGATCTCTGAATCTCTGGAATGCCCTCAGCTGCCATCTCATTGAGAAAAAATTCTTCTGTATACAACCTGTATGGACAAGAAGATAAGCTAATAAGCAACTTCAAAATCCATTGCATCATAAAATAAGATCCACAGAAGTGCATAAAAGGGAAAAGAGTACAAATAGTGGCCCCATATGCAGATCTAGTAAGTATCTGTGTTACCTGTACATGAACTCAACCAAGAGACTCAACTGA
Source organism: Cordia subcordata (assembly GCA_028554755.1). NCBI lineage: Eukaryota > Viridiplantae > Streptophyta > Magnoliopsida > Boraginales > Cordiaceae > Cordia > Cordia subcordata. The sequence goes on along the minus strand of JAPTOF010000006.1, from coordinate 9,286,226 downwards.
ATAAAATGCAGAAGGCAGCAAATTTCCTACCAAGACATTTCCTTTTCTTTCCGGAGAACTATTATAATTATACTTACAACTGCCAAGGCAAAAGTAAACACCATTGTATGAACATAGACATTAAACAGATTGTTAATATATGTGTTACAAGTTCATTTAAGAAATCTAAAATATGATATCAGGGTTAACAGCACAAAGTTATTAGATATTATTGATTTTTTTACATCAAAAGAAGACACCATATTTTCGAATTTCTACTTCTCGACAATCTTAAAAATAAGAAGGGAGATGACCCACGCAACTTCACTTGGAGCCTGTTTGGCTAAGCTTATTTGGGGCTTATAAGCTGCAAATAGTAAAAAGTATGTGAGAGGGTGCTTTTTTCTAAGTGCTTATAAGCAGCAAAATAAGCAGAGCCAAACAGACTCTTATCCTTCTCTTCTTTTCAGACTCTTTGGTTCATAGTTCCCTCTTTGTCTTTGGCATTATAGAGAAGCCTAATTTCCTTAAAAGGAATTTTCCATGGTTTCTGGCTTTAATGAAAAATCACACTACTGACTTGTTATAATCAGCAATAGCTTAAAAAGGCACTTTCACCTGATAACTGGCATTTGTTTTTGCACTTCCAGCCAAGAGAGGATGGAGGCAGTTCAGGGGACTTGCAGTTATTTCCTTCCAGCAGCTACGTAAGATTTTCATTTCTTACTAGCTGAGAGGTGTTATGCTATTAAGCAAATGAAACTTTCTAGAAATGTCCTGGATGATGGCAACTGGTGCAAGTGCATGGTGGAAACTCAGGCCAGTAAATTTCCCCTTAACTTCAACTTCTATTTACTTATTGATCTGCCTTAAAGGCAAAGGAAAGGAATTTGTTAATTGTTATGTACTTTGCTTTCACCAATACTATATGGCTAGTTACAAGCAACAAATAGACAAGGTGCAACTCCACTTGATTTTATTATCCTTACACCAGATAGAATACCTATAGTTGAGTTTTATATCTATTAAGATAGAAAGAGCAAAGAATGGACTTCCACAAGACTTGATTCCACCTCCCCCACCCTCCACATAGCATGTCCTATTAAACAAACCAAAAACTATGTAACAATTGTTGAACGATCTTTTATTACAACAAGTGAAATGCATGTCACTTCAAAATTTTAAAGGAAAAAACAATTTTAGTTGAAGAAGATATAATCGAGTAATTGATTCTTGTCCAGTCAATATCAAGTTTTAAAAGAAATAGCAGTAGACAAGACACAATCTATTGCTCATAGACAGAGACACAGAAGTCTTACATATTATAGACCAGAAAAAGAAATATGAATTATGACACACAAAACATTTGAGCCAAAGTGTAAACAGAAAGGATTTTGTCCTTAAAAAGAAATGCACTCTGTTCAGTACCTATAGCACTTCCCCGGTCGGACTCTTCCAGCACGACCAGCTCTTTGTCGAGCAGATGCCTTAGATATTGGTGCCACTACAAGATTCTCAATATCGGTGATCTGCATTGAATCAGGGATCCAAAATTCATTTGAATATACACACATTCTAAATACAAACTGCAATGATCTCCCACAACCAGTGAAGCAAATAAGTTGAGATCTTCAAGAAAGACTATGTGGACTACAAAACATGAATATGCTATGATATAAAATTTAAGATACTTTCTGGTAAATGTATACCACACTACCTTGGCCATCAGTTAGAACAGCTAAGAGCATTGGAGACTAACAGTCTGTTTGGCCCACCCTTTAGAACCCAAAAGTGCTTCATGTAAGTCTAAAAGCTAAAACTAACCTGTATAGCCCATTGTTAAAAAAAGCTTCTGAAAAACCAAAGTCCAAATTGGAGCTTTTCAAAAAGGGCTTTTGAGAAACTATTTTTACATCATGTCAGAAATTGCTATTCTTCCTTTTTTTCTCAAAAATACTACCCCATATTTTTTAAAATCCAATATTTCCTTCAAAACAACTGAAAGCTCAACTCCTAATATACTAGCCAAACAATCAACAACTTTTATTCAACAACACTTTATACTCAAAGCACTACATCTCAATAACTGGAATCTCATAGCTACCCGAATAGAACCAAAGAGCTAAACAAAGCTTAAGATTCTTCAGGTAGATGAATGTGGGTGCACCCTAAAATATGTAGATAGCACTAATTATGCATTTCTGATCACTCAAAATCACAAAAAGAATGAAAAACAAGGCTGAATTAATTACTGACAAACAAAAGCAATGAGTTAAATCTACAACAAAATAAAAGCAATTTATAGACATACGAAAGGAGAACTAGAAAAAATACCGGATTGTAAAACTTTTGTTTCGAGAATCCACTATCAACAACATACACAATACCCTGAACAAGACAAATGGCATAAAGTTGAAGTGACATGGACACGTATTTCTTCGTAATTTTTGCCCTGAGAAATCAAAAAGTTACCTCCAATGTCAATGATGTTTCAGCAATATTTGTTGAAATTACCACCTTTCTGTTACCCCTTGGAGTTGGAGAAAACACAAGATCCTACAGAATAGAAACAGTAGGAAAAGCTCTGTAAGAATATGGCAAATCTCATCTCTGGATATCACAAGTTGGATAATGGACCTGCTCTGCACGTGAAAGTCCCGAATAAAGAGGCAATACCATCAAGCCTGCAAGTGAATTAAGCAGAAAGTATCATTTTAAGCAATGTGTCACATATATATGCTTTGGCAAGGATGACTGTATTTATTCAAAGAGATAAACAAGTCTGAAGTGATGTGCTTGTGTATGTGTGTATTTTCATGCATGCGTGTGTGAGAAAGGGAGAGATAGAGATAACAGAACTAACAGAGTGGGTGGTTACATATATGTTGCTTGATTAATCTTTTTCAAGAATGCAAATAGGCGAACTTAATTTTGTTGGAAAAGTAAATAAACTGAAGCACAAAACTATTGTTTATAACCTAAAGCCCTTAGGAAGTCAACTCTTTCCCCGCCTTCCCCAGGTTATCGGTTTACTTGAGCACTAAACTGGTCTTCAACTATCTATAACCTAATGCCCTTATTTGTTCCCCTCCGAGAGGATAAGCTAAAAGTCATCTCATTTTAAAGTATGAATATGAAATTTCAAAGATATTTGGACCTTGAAATAATATTAATAAATCATTTATCTTTTATTTAAGTATCACAAAAACCCAAAAATAAAATGAAAGCCATAAGAAGCCCTACCAATTGAAACCACCAGATTGTCAAAAATGTTTATAAATGATTTTAATTCTTATGCTAATAAAATTGACTTCAAAATCTTCTTCATGTGGAGTTGCAGGTTTGACAATTTCCATACACATGCGTAAGCAAGTAGATGTTTTATCAAGAAAAGAAAAGTGTGAGAGATCTAAACTCAAATTGATTTGACTTGCAATGATATGATTCTGACATCTGAGACATGTTAGAACATAAAAATTCCAACAGCCTTAAATTGGACATATATGTTAGGATTACCTTGCTTTTGACTGTCACGGGCTTCTTCTGTGAGCAACTGGACTGCAGTATCAATATCATCTTGGCCAGTAAGAAACACTAGGATATCTCCCATTGACTCCTGTAAAATGGCAAATTAATGACCAGTATTTGATAATTTCCACAATGAGATGGTATAACTGAAATTAGAATATCTAGAAAACATCCAAATCATAGACAGGTTAATATTATTTAAAGGGCTAGACATTAAAACATATGAAATAGAAACACCACAATCCTATTAAGACAGAGTAGTTAAAAGCGAAAAGAAAGTCAGCTGTGGAGAAAATGTGAGAAAGAGAAAGAAAAAGAGAGACAGTATAGGTCAACTTAATAACATGCCCAATCATGAATTTAAATTCAGACCACATCAAGAACTGAGGGCAGTGCCAGTACAAGAACAGTGAAAACAATAATAATACAATTCCTCAAGCAACTGTCTTATATCGTTTCCTTTCCTCTTTCCCCTTTTAATTGACAGGTTGAGCTGTAATCCCATGTACACAAGTATTTCAAAAAACTTAGCGAAAAGCTCGGGAAACGTGCAATTCAGTATATGAATGCCAGCCACAGAAGTCTCACAAGGATGTAAAGATGGGGTATGACTCGGTAATGCAGAATACTCAAAGAACAGGGGCAACAAGCTATCTAGGAGAAGGATGGCGCTAGTAAATGGTTTTGCTTTGGTGGATTAAGTAGTAGGGCTCTCTGAATAGATTAAATTTTCTCTATGAAGCAAGTATTAAGAACAAGCGAAAACCATGGAAAGTTACAGGAGAAGAGAAAATAGCTAATTCTAATACAAAACTAAGAATAAGTTTAGTTGATCCTTACACATAAGGATGGTGAGGCAGAAGGCATATTATTTACGACAAAGCTAAAGCCATAAGGCAAAATGACTTTTAAGGAACACAAGAAAGTTAAGCTTCTGCATGTACATGAGTCACTACTGGTGTGTAGCTGCAACCTGCAATGTAGGGTGCAAGCTTCACTTGGTTGAAGATATCTAGGAAAGAGACAACTAATAGATTTGCATACCTTTCATACATCAAGCCCTCAGCAAAGACAAAACAGGTAGGGATATCAACATTCCTCCTCACATAATGGACACAAGTTTGTACATATTATAGATAACTAAATTACCTGATCATTAATCGACAATACAGTTGAAACAGCTGCTTGAACATAATCTGAAACAGGTTCCTCAACATAGTAAACTTGCACATTAAATCCTCTACCCTGAAAGTTCAAGATTTTCCATTCATCAATTAATGTAATTAGATCGCACATTGATCATATAACCACTAAATGGAATAGAATATCATATGATGTTGAACTCTTCGTAATCCAATTGCACCAGAGTACCAAAAAGTTATGAACCAGCATTCCATACCTCAACTGACAGAATTGCAGGGTCAGTTACTGGTTCACACTCTTCAGGTTCAGGCCCTCGACGTCTTCTGTGTTAAGATATAAATATTGTTTAATAAAGGCATCAAAACTGACAGTTGACACTGAAGAAATTAAACAAATTAACCTTAGTAGTTACATTGAACATAATAAACTAATTGAAATACTCTCTTTTGCTAGAAACCAATGACTGAGATGTGGCTGGGTGGAAGCTGAGGACAAACTTAAACCAGAAGATCTCGACAAGCCACAGATTGCTCAATCAGAATTCCCCTATCCCACCACAGGAGAAGAAAAAGAAGAGAAGACATGAAGAAAGAATATAAAGGAGAAGATGATGATAATGATAAGGAAGAAAGTAGCAATAGTCACTAATATTACAACACAAGCATTTTACAAGTTAGATGCCAGAGTTTGACTGCCGTGCCTCTCCACTTCAGTATTCCCACCCACATGATGGAGTACTCACACAACTTCTACTACAAGACCTGACTGGGATAGTTAATGAAGCAACAATCAGTTAGAGCTATATTTTTCCTTTTAGTTCTTTGACTGCTTTCATTATGTTTCCAATAAGTCACTAGGACCCATTTAATCTAGACTGTCAACTTAAAATGTGCAGAGAAGAAGGAAACAGACTGGAAGGTCAGTGCATCGAAAATTTTGGAGAAAGAATACATACAAAATCTAATTGAATAAAAATGCCTTGATATAAACAAACCAAGTTAGAAAAGAAAATGAAAAAAGAAAAAAGTAATTTTAGTTATTATAAAGTAGAGATCTGTTTTCAGATAAGGCAGGATTTCTAGCCAAAACAGCCAAGTTGACAATCTCCAAAAATTGTTCAACATACTTGTTAACAAGTAGCATCATAAAAAACAAATGGAGATGCCACAAATAATATAACTTCCAAAGGATGAAAAGGAAAATTCAATTCTATAGAAAATGTTATGGCCACACAAAAGAAATTCGCAAATTCCCAGAACTAGAAGTATACCATATTTAAGGATCTAAACATGTTAGTCAAAAGTTAAAATGAGTTTCGCAAACTTTTACAAGATTCTAAAATTCAGATTCAGAAACATCTTACAGGTGATTAGTCAAGTCAACAAAAGAGACCCACTAATAGACTCCCAATACTTCAACGGGATAAAGAAAGGACAAAATGGATATCCTATTATTATTTCGAGTCAAGGTTAGGAACCTGCCATGAAGCTCATAAAAAATCCATCCTAAATAGATGTGAAATTTAAACTACAAATGCAACAATGCAAGAGAGATGGTTGTCTTTGTGGTGGTTTTTGGTGGTGGTGGGTTTTGTTTTTCTGGGGGGGGGGGATAGAGATGATGTCTCAAAGATAAGGATAATTATGATTTTATCATTCAGATGCCCAGCACACACCTGGTAGTGAAGAAAGAAGCCATTGATTTTGCTTCAATTGTAGCCGACGAGATGATGAGACGCAACTGAGGTCTACGGCGTTGAATCTAGATGTATTATTAGTATCACATGACAATAAAGAGAACATCAAGATCAACAAGTATGGACTATAGAATGAAACCAGTGGAGATTGTATCCTGGTATCTGATAAACAAGTACCTTTTTTAGGAGACCTAGTAAGATATCGGTTGAAAGAGACCTTTCATGAGCTTCATCTACCATTATAACACTGTATTATCGGAAACAGTTATAACCAAGTATCTAAAGAGACAAATCTTACAAAAATGGAACTAAATACCAACAAATGACTCAACCAGCTGGAGGACATTCAAAGGAAGAAGTAAAAGAAGACACCTGTTTGTTTCAGCAGTTGAACATTACCTATACTTGCTCAAGAGAGGATCATCCATCATTTCCCTCAACAGCACTCCATCTGTGAGAAATTTGATCCTGGTTAAGTCCTGTGCTGTCAGAAAAAGAATCTCCCACCATTATCACATGCTAACAGAATCAGTCAGCAAAAGTAGAAAACTTCTTGTACCACTAAAGCCAACCGCACAGAATCCAAATGGCAATATCATACAACACGCCTGCTTGGTTCAGTTTACAGAAACGGGTTTCCATTTCATAAATGACAGAAAAGAGAAAATAATGCAGGAAAACCATTAAGTGCTCTTTTTGGCAAACAGAATTACAAAGAACTTGTCCAAGAAACTCGTTGGTCTCCTGGACAATAGCTGATGGAATATGAAGTAAGAATTTCACCGTGTTGGTAACATCTTCAAATCTAATTGTATAACCAACTTCTTCACCAAGCCTGACACCCATCTCTTCAGCAACCCTTGATGCAACAGCCTGGACATCAAACAATTCAATCTTATAGGAATATTCAATATTATGGCATGCTTCAGATGTGTGCAATTGAGTTTGAGTGACTCATCAGATGCAAGGAAGCTGCCATCTTAGACATTTGAGACTAAGATCAAGCTTTCTTTTAACTGCTAAAAATTATCAAGAAACTGTATGAACAGTGAGCTAAGCACTAAAATCCTTGTGAAAGAACTTAATGAACACATAAAGGATATAAACTAAATTCTTATCAGAATTTCAGTTAGCAGACAAACTATTCAGCCTTGATTATTTCAAGACATGTTCATTAGGAAATCACGCCCCGCAGCAGATTTGCAGTAGCTATGGTCTCGTCCAAATATGGCACTCTTTCATTCTATGACAACAATACCAGAAACCATCATAACATGATGATGGAACAAACTGCCTTTTCTCTAGATCATTATATACCTTGCTAAAGCCAATCGTTATTAATATTCCTCTCTAGTCTTTGTCATGGATTTTCTAAGAGGAGCTCACTTAACAAATCCCCTTATGTAAGACACTGTCTTTCTCATATCAGTACATAACAGAGTTACCAAATTTGCCCTACCCCTGGGACTGCGTACCAAAACACATGTCCTAATTCACAGTACATTTGTGTACTATATTTCTAGATTTATCTTGTAGATTGCTAATGTTGGGTAACCTAAATTCCTACTAGATTTGGATACAAGAAGTAGAACATTGTATAAAGTTAATATGTGAAAAGCGATTTGACATACCAGAGGATGAAGGATACACACTCTGTAGTCTGATTTCTCTGGCATGTACTGGATATGAATCCCAATATGCATAGCTTAGTTTTAGGGGAAGACACCCAGGAAGAAGACTGATTGCATAAGTTTGCTCTTCTATCTTGTGCTTGATATACAGTATTAAAAAATTATCTTAGCTGTTGAATTTGGATCTGGGATTAGACTAAACTTTGCAGCAAATTGATTTTACTAAATAGCAAACAGAACATATCATTGCTCTACATAATATTTGGTAAAACCCAGTGATTCTTCATAACATACCATGAATCTAATAAGCATACTGAAGAAATCTTACCCTATCATATCCTATGAATTCCCAAGTGTAATACACAGTATGCTCCAAACTATGGTACATAACAACTACCACCATCCCCGATTCTAAATAATTCACATACACTGAATTAAGATAAAACACATAACTAAGCTACCCAAACACCTGATATTACTAACCCATTTTCCAATGTTCATACCTGGACTGCCAACCTCCTTGGCTGAGTGCATGCTATCACACGCCCATCTTCTGCCCAACCAGCATCTTTCAAATACTGCAGACAGTTGCATTCAACAATAAGAACGAAAGGTTTCTCAATTCATTACAGTTGGCTTTTTCACAATGGCATTCGCACTAAAAAGAACACATTTTGCATAATAGATACATATATATTCACACAGAGCCATGGTAGTCCACTTACAAATACGATTAGATTTTCAAACATAAGCAAGTGGATATTCATACAATTACATAAAAAGTTATCACACAGACAGTGGCCCATCATATTTCAAATAACAACTCAAGTTAACCATTTTAGGTCGGCAATTCGAAGCCAAGACAAATATTCTTCAGCTTAAGATACAGGCAAATTCTAGACGGAAGCGTGACACACAGACACATATAGTGAGTACATAGTGAGTGTGTGTGTGTCTCCCATAAGTAGTTTATAGTGACCTGGGGAATTTGAGTGGTTTTGCCAGAGCCGGTTTCGCCGACGATGATGGTGGTGGCGTGAGTCTCCACTAAATAGAGAATGGCGGTTTTGTACTTGTGGACCGGCAGCCTCTGCCTCTGCCTCTCTATGCTCCCGTGTCCAAACCTGTAATTTCACACACAAAACCACACCTTATCACATAAAAATGCATAATAAGAACTATCTAAAAGTTCTAAAAAAAACACACACACACATATATATACATATATACCCGGAGGAGGAGGAGGAGGAGGAGGAGGCTGAGTAGAGAAGAACGCCGCCTTCTTCGTCGTCGACGAGGCGGGGCCTCTCCGTTCCTGGCCTCCAGAATTGAGCCATTGTTTAGTATAGAGGTCACTTTGGGTTATTCAAGTTCCGAACTCGGAAGTATTGTGGTTTAAGTTTTAAGCACAGTCGTTTCGCTTTGGAAGTGTCAAGAAGAGGATTACCGGGTGTTCGCCCGCTTGGTTCCGGGCCGGGTAAAATGGCATGTGGAAGAGGGCCCGTGTATCACACGAGAGAAATTATTTTATTTGAGCTTCGTTGTAATTTAAATATTTACTAGTATAATTCCCGTGTATGTAGGAGTGAGCAAAAATTTATTCGAATTGAGTTCAGTTTATTCGGTTTGGTTATTTAATCTATTAGGTTCAGTTCGGTTATTTTTTAAAAAAGTTTGATCTATTTGTTTCTATTAACATGGAATAGACCGAAGGAACTGAATTATATTTTTATATATTAAAAATATTTAATATTTTGTACATTAATTAGGATTTATATATTGTTTATTATAATTGGGATTTATTTATATAATTATGCTTCATTATATATTGTTTATGATATATTTAATGAGTAAGAATGATTAGTTTAGGTATTATTGTATTTTTCTCACAACAGTTTTTCCCATTTTTATTTTCTTTTTTTAATAAAAAAATTATTGGTCAATTTGGATTTTAACCTAATCGAACAGAATAGACCAAAATATATTTCGGTGTCGGCTTATTCAGGTTTTAGACAATTCAGTTCGGTTTCATTCCGTTTTCAAAATTGGGAAGAATTTCGATTCAGTTCAGTTCGATCTATTCAGTTAGGTTAAAAACCGAATGCTCACCCCTACGTGTATTATATGGGAGAAATTTGTTTCTCTTCATACAAGATTAAAATATAAATATATATTTCAAAATTTAATTTTAACAAGTTTTCAATAATAATTGTATTTCTTTATAAAATTTTTGTAATAATTGAACTGAATACTTGTAATGGAAAAGTTAAAACCATAAAAAAATGTAAATAATTTTTTAAACAAAAATCATATACTAGATGCAAAGATAAAATATAAATATAATTTTTGGTAAATTTTTAATAGTAATTGCATTTTTTCAAAAGAAGTTTGTAGTAATTAAAAATAAAAAAACAAATAGTTTTATCCGAAAAAAGAAAAAAATAACAAAAGAAATGCATTATTGATTAGCTTTGAAAAATCAACTAATCTTAAGAAAAGAAAACCATGAATGAACTAGATAGATCATTTGCATATTTAATGAGTATTTTTAAAAGTAAATTAAGAAATATTTTTCTGCATGAATAGAATGCTACTGACTCAAAGTTTTTTTGAGGAAAAAAAAAAAGGCCATGTCACAAACCATGTGCCATCAATACAAAAAAAAAAAAAAAAAGGATAATTTTCCCGCACAAAATTTGGCATTTTTTTGGCTAACGTGGACATCCCTGAAGTTTGAAATATGTATGCGTAGCTGTGGCGCAATGTTGACGTGTAAATGTTATCAGCTGTTGTATTCAATTTAAAATTTTACTAAATATAATACAAGGGAAATATCTAATTTGCTCCCCAACATGTATGGGCTCGTTTGAATTGGCTTTTTTTAAAAACGCTTTTTTTAATAGCTTTTGAAAAACAGCTTTTTTTTAGAAGCTAAAAATTCTGGCTTTTAGAAAAAGCTGTATTTGAACTTTTTTTCAGAGTTTCAACATTTTTAGAAACTAAATCAAATAGTTATTGTAAATTTAACATAACTTTTTCCTTAAAAAAAACCAATCCAAACAGGGCCTATGCTCCTTTTTATGGAAAGTTTTTTTTTTTTTAATAAACAGCGAAATCAAACCTGTAAATCTCGTGTTTTGGTCATTATTAGAATTTCATAATTGAGGCAAATCATATTCCAGTTTTTTTACCCACGGAAATTTCTCACTCCTATTATCCAAAATCTATAAATATGCAAATCATATTCCAATTTAAAAGAGATTCTTCGTAATATCTACACTAATATATAAAGCAACAATTATGAAAATTTTAATTTCCTACCCTAATTTATAGCAATTCATTGTCTGTCACATGCCATGTATTTCCTAGCCCAAGTTATAGCAAAGCTGATCCTTGCTCATGTTTTCTTCATCCCAAAAAATTATTTAAAGTCGAGGAAAGCGCGGCAAGAGTGGTTTCAATTGTGTTCCATGGGTGGCTCAAAAGTGGAGGGCTAAAGCGAAACTATAATACGAAGCCTTTCATATTTTCTAGTTGACATATTTAAATTTTTATAAAGAAAGAAAAATTTTAATTAATACACAGACATATATATATATATATATAACATTTAAAAATTAAGTTTATAAAAGCTCATAATGGAAATTTGATTTGTAAAAGATAATACTCATTGAGAGTTTTTTGACAAAATGATAAGACTTTTCAACAAGAAAAATAAAATTCTTTGCCTTGTGATAACAAAAAAAATAAAAAATACAATAAAGATCGAAATAGAGTGTAATTAAGAAGAAGACTACAAACGATTAAACAGAGTGAAGATTCAAAATAAAAACTTTAATAAAGTTTTAAAGAGAAAACATGTGAACATTGGTATTAGACAAAGAGATTTTGGTGGAGTTAAATTAGGCATAAAAACAGATATTGTGTGAGATATTGAAGACTAAAAAATAATACACTTGTTCTAATTGATAAAAGATAACATTTAATGAACTAGAATTAAAATGATAATAATTTATATAGAGAGAATTGAAGAAGCAAATAAGGGCTCGTGAAAAATTAAAAATATAATTGAAATTGGCTAATTAACATGAATAAGATAGAGACTGATATTTATAGTACTAGTGAAGTCTTTATTTGTTATGAGTTTTTTTTTTTCCTTTTAAAGAAACTAAATCAGGCCTTTTATCATTAAAATAAGATAACCTATTTCTTGTAATTATATAAATCATAATTATAATATCATTAACTTTGGGGCCTAAAAATTTGAGGGGGCCTAAAGCGAGTGTTTTAATTGCCTTACCTTTGACCCACCTCTGTTGTGTTTTTAATCAGCTTAATCACTTAAAGCTGTTCCAATGTTTTAACTGAGATAATTTTATGAGCCGTTGATATTCTTTAGCTTGAAAATCTGCATGAATGTCTATGATATATCTTCTTTCTTTTTTTTTAAAAAAAAGAAGAAGAGTTTCACTACATGGAAACTTATTTCAGTATGTCGAATTCTTTCCTAACCCTAATAGAAGAGGCTTACATTAACTTTTTGTGATATCCTATAGATATAAAGGTTTGGAATGTGTAAGGAAGTCTTGAATATCATTTTTGTTTCTTTTGAGGCGTTTTTTTATTTGAAAAATGTATTTAAGTATAACAAAATTTTATAACTTTATGAAAGACGACTTTCTGAAAGATAGTTTTTTTATTACATAGAAAAAGAAATTGTTAAAGAATTTTTATAAATACCATAATTGATGATATTTATATTATTAAAGAAATATGAGCACAACTTTATTGATTAAATTGATAAACTTTCAATTGTCAATTACTTAACTATATTAGGATAGGACAAAAGGGGCTTATTGTATGTAAAGGATTTGACTTAGTTGTGTATTCTAGTAGAAAAAATTTGAATATTCAGATCATATTCGAGTAGGAAAAATCTACTTGAAATCCTCTAAATATTTGATAAAATATCAAATATCCGATTGGATGTATCTAAACTTGTCTTTTTTGCATATTTTTACCACCCAATTGAATTCAAGCTCGAATAACCTAAACCCTAGATCAGATATTCACATCCCTACTTATGGTTAATAGTTTAGATTCCCAACATGGAAGAACTATTAGGGACTTTTTACATTGATAAAGATGGGATTGGTGCCACTTAGCTCCTGCATTTGGCTCGTAAATGGCTCTAATATCATTATGTCATGTCTCAAGCCAAGACTCTAATGCCATGAGCAAAGTTGTAGTTATAAACATAACAAATAACTATTTAGGCTCTTAAATTAACTGGCTCAAAATAGTCAATTCGAGTTATAAGTTATACTTATACCACCTAAAAGAATAATTAGTATATGAATATGAATATAGTTAGAATATATGTCCTACAAAAAAAGAAAAAAAAGGGAAAAGAATTTCTGATCCATCTGTGTTGGCAAGTGGTCGCTTGTTAAGAAAGGCGGTATGTGGCATAGTCCATGGGGAGAATTTTTCAATGTTAAAGAATTTCCTGAAGGAGGTATCATCATGTAAATTATAAAGAAATTAAGCAGCTTGTGAATTAAGTCATCGCTGCACAGGAAAGAAAACAAAGTTTTTATTTTTTGATCAAGTAAGCATGTGAATTCATTCCTCGTTTAAAAAAATTATTAATTTACAAAGCGTCAAAAGTAAAACGCACGTAAAATAACTCGAAACCTATCAATTGTCATTGACTGCAGATACATTCTCAAACCGAGAGTACGAACCTCTCTTAGAATTTTCCAAAATTGACCTGATCATAGCACGTTAAATATAAGACAGACCTAGCCCTCTTCAAAGTTTCCGAGCAGTTTCGTCCACCTGGAACCTACATAAACGCAAATATGATTCTCCTTAAAATGTTGTAAAGTTTGCCTCATGCTACTGATACAAATTTTAGCAGAAGGAAAATATTAATTATCACTCTCTGGCAGCATGCTTGAATCAGCTGTACTGATAATTATCTTCATTCTTTTCTGTTACAATCAGAATGTCACTGCAGTGGACACCATAAACATCGGGGCAATTATCGATGATAGTACCCTAATGGGTAAAGAAACGAAAGCATCCATGATCCTGGCTGCCAAAAGGTTTAACGATTCCTCTCCTGATCGAAAAATATCTCTTCAGTTTCGCAATCCTGGAGGAAATCCTCTTCAAGCAGCCTATGCAGGTCAGTTCCATGAGTTCTTCTTGGCTAGTTTGCTGCGCGATATGGACATCGAACGTATATATTTAATATGATGATGAAAAACAAGATTTATTATGCAAACAAGGACTTGAATAGCACCACTATTAGCTTAATGATGTTCTGCCATTCAAGCTTGAATGAAGTCAATGTATATGGTCTTATATTTTCCGGCATTATATTTCTTTTCTTGTCAGCTAATAATATGTAGGTTAACTCTTGGTTTCGTCTTGAGAATAGCAATTATACAGAGTGTCTTCAAAATGAGTATCTGCAAGTGATATACCTTGTAGATATTCATTTATGGTTGTGTAATAAATAATTCTTATTTTATACGAGACGCTATGTGGAGGTGGTTTGTTATCGGTTCAGACGAGGTTCTCTCTAATTTGTCTGCAGTGAAATATTGTCCATCCAACTGTGGTCCACATGTAGACAATTGATTTTAATGCTTCGGTGCTGGCAGACCGAGTGTCAACTGGCTCTCTAAAGAGACAAAAGATTCTTCTTTTCCTTTGAGCTTGGTACCTCTAGTTACCTTAGATTTAAGATTAATTATTATTGGATAAGGTCACTACTATCTTACTAATAAATTTTTAAATATTATAAGAGACTAAATAACAAAATATTTTCTTTAACATTTTTTGTTTCTGAACTCAAAACAAATAGCGTCACTAATTACAAAAATAAGAAAGTAAATTGTTACATTTTAGAGATAAGGGATTCAGATTCTAAAAAAAGGTAAAAAAAGAGACCAAATAAATCTTACCCATTGAAGTAATATGAGCTAATTTTGAGAGTTTACCGCTAAATATTTTGCTCATATTGGTACAGCTGAAGAACTCATCAAGAAGAAAGATGCTAAAGCCATCATCGGCATGGAGACATGGGAGCAAACAGCATTGGTTGCTGATGTTGGGAAGGAAGCTCAAGTACCAATTATTTCATTTGCAACATTTTCCACTACGCAACCTTCCACACTCATTAACAGGTGGCCATCCTTGTTTCAGATGGGTAGCAACATCTCCGAACAAATAAGATGCATTACATCTATTCTTCAGAGCTTTGAATGGCGGAGAGTCATAGCAATTTATGAAGTTGACTCCGGTGGTGGTGATTCAGGAATAATTTCCTCCTTATCTGAGTCACTACAAAACGTTGGCGTCGAGATCGAAGATCGTGTTGTTCTACCCCCATTCTCTTCCCTTTCTAGACCACAGGCATTTGTCAACGAATCGTTAGCGAAAATCTCAAGCAAATCCAGGGTTTTCGTCGTCCACCAGACATCATTTCCGTACGCGGTTCATTTATTTAGGGAAGCAAAACAACTGGGATTCGTTGAAAAAGATTCAGTATGGATAGTCACGGAACCAATAGCAAGCCTCCTGGATTCTGTTGATTCTTCTGTTAAAGAGAAAATGGATGGCTCATTGGCTATCAGGACCTTTCTTTCTGCAGAATATGAGTCCTTCAGAGCTGCTTTCCGGACAACTTTCCGATCTCACTATCCTGAAGAAGGAAGAATCTCTGGAATTGGAATTCATGCTCTACGGGCATATGATGGCATTACTGCCATTAAAAATGCAATTAACAGCTCAACTAGTGGTGTTATTTCTTTGACGATGTTGGCAAAATCTATTCTATCAAGCAATTTCACTGGTTTAAGCGGACAGATATCCTTTTGTGAGGGAAAACTGTCACAGGAGGCCTCAATCTTGGAAATCATAAACGTTAAGGGTCCAGGCTATAGAAAGCTGGGATTTTGGTTTCCTGAACTGGGCTTTCGGAACAATCTACTCGACGAAGTGAACGGAAGTGGAGTTGGGAGAAAGAACATGAATGTGTTGACAACAGCAATAGCTTGGCCAGGAGGCTTGACGCGGGTTCCAAAAGGATGGTCTATGCCTAGTGATGGAAAGCCGATGAAGATTGGAATTCCAGGAAGAACATCTTTTGAGAAATTTGTGAAGGTACCATGGGGCGATATAAACAGAAAAAATTACACTGGGTTTTGCATTGATGTCTTCAAAGAGGTGCTAAAAATTCTGGAGCAAAATTATCCCCTACCTTATGATTTTCAGCCTAAAAATTGGACGTATGACGAGCTCGTCGATGCTGTGACTAACAAGGTAAATTATTTTTTTCATAACATAAATGATTTTCAAATATCACCCTTAGTTGTATTTTTTTTTTTGAAACTGCCTTCAAACACATGCTCAGAGGACTAGATACCATGCATTCACCTGACACTGTGTATCTTACAATAGTGCATTCACAACTTTATTATTATAAGTTCATAATTTTTATTCTATACGTTCACAATTTTTTTTTCATCATATCTCACCCAGACTTTCGATGCTGTCATTGGAGACGTCACTATTCTTTCCAAACGATCAAAGTCCGTGGAGTTCACCCTACCATTTGCTGAGTCAGGCTTGGTAATTGTTGTTGCAAAGAAGTCCCATGGAGGAAATGAGGCATGGATGTTCTTGAAGCCTTTCACAGGGGAAATGTGGGCAATGACGGGTGCTCTCTTAATCTATACTGTTTTGATAGTTTGGCTTTTGGAGCGTAAATCGAATCCTGAATTTCAAGGCCCTTGGTGGGATCAGATAAACAACGCCCTTTGGTTTACGTGCTGTTCTCTTTTCTTCGCTCATAGTAAGTCATTTTTCAAAGAACTAGAGTAATAACCGTGCGGTTTACAGAAAAATGACTAATATATTTACATATTTATATTTTATATCAGGAAAAAATTTAAGTATATTTTATGGGTTTTATTTTGGTTAGTTTTTAATAATAATCATATTCTTTATGATAGCAGTTGATTGAATAAAATATTTAAAGTAAGAAAAGTAAAATAAGAAGAGGATACCATTCAAAAAACGAAATAATTTTAGATGAACATAAGGGATGAATTCAATATTTTCTAGAGGAAACAAAAAGTCATGAAATAATAACATGTGGCACAAATAAAAAAGACATATACCATCTTTTATATAGCATACAGATTTTGGGGTAATATACCATTTTACTTTCTAAGTCAAAGTAAACTTTATTTTCGAGCAAATAAAAATGGAAAGCTTCTATCTCAGATAGAGTGAACTAGCAATGTTGCATAGGTTATTATTATTGTTTAAACATACATTTTAATACTTCTTATACTTTAATTTTAGTTCACGTATATATCTTCAATAAAGCATTAAAGGATGTTTCAGTATATAAATACGTAGATGATATTGAGAAGAGAATGTAATTGTTCACATATTTGCAATTTTTCTATGCAACAGGAGAAAGGATCACTAGTAACTATACAAGGGCAGTGGTTATAGTCTGGTTATTTGTTGCGTTGATCTTGACATCAAGCTTCACTGCTAACCTCACCTCAATGTTCACAATCCCACGGCTTGAGCCAAATGTGACAGATGTTGAATTGCTAAAGAAAACAAATGCAGTAGTTGGTTGTGATGGTGACTCCTTCGTCAGGAAGTACTTAAAAGACGTGTTTCGATTTAAACCTCAGAACATCAAGAACATTAGCTCTGAATATGACTATCTTGAGGAGTTCAAATGTGGCAATATCACTGCAGCATTTCTGGAACTCCCTTATGAAAAAGCTCTTCTTAATCAGTACTGCGATGGATTCGCGGTCGCCGGAAAAACTACCAGCTATGGAGGAGATAGGTTTGGAGGATTGGGCTTTGTGAGTATTCTGGAAAACTTTTATGTGGTTTTAATTTGTTTTATAAGCATTGACATTATTTGTTTAAAGTTCACCATCATCATCATCATCGTCACATTGTTTTGTCTGTATTAATGATGTAGTTGTTTTATGCTCATCTGAAATCTTGAATCCGAAAAGCATAAAAAATTGTCTGTTTGTTCAGATTTAAGATTTCAGATAAGCATATAACAAACACAATGTGATTCTTATGGATAACATAACCGGAACCAATATAATGGTACATAAAGCCTTTTAATTTGAGACTAAAAGTAAATTGATCTAAAGATATTTATACCAGATGCAACTGAACTATGTTAAGATTGTTTATATATCTCTTGTTTCTTTAAGTTTTCTTTTCGTACACGAATAAGCGATCTTCGAAACTGACATAATTTTCTTTCCGTTTCACTCTGTGAAGGTATTCCAGAAGGGCTCTCCAATCGCTGCCGACGTATCTCAAGCCATCTTGACATTGACAGAGAATGGAAGGTTAAAAGAACTTGAAATTCAATATTTCTGTCCATCTTCCAACTGTCGTCCCAAGACCCCTGAGGAAGTTGAAAGCTTGAAATTGCACAGTTTCTTCCTGCTCTACCTATTCTCCCTCGGCACTTCCACCATTTGTTTTCTGCTTTTCACCATTCCTAAACTCTATAACTACTGGCGGTTGGAGAAAAATGGTTCCGAAAATGTAAACAACTCGTGATGATGCAAAGATTCACTTTTGTTTACACTCAGTTGCATCATCCCAAATCATCTCATTTGTATATATGGTTTACTTTGTACAGTTAACCAATAGCTGAATAATTTGAGGACCACTGTACTTGTAGAAAAATTAAGTCTATCTAATGTATTACATTCTATCTCCAAAAATCGAAAATTACTTTCCCAAATCATTGAATTCTTCTCAGAATTCTAGCTTAGATTTGAAAATATTTTGCCACCTTTTTTTCTTTTTTTCTTTTTGTGTCAGTATTTTACACCTTTTTCAAGATATTTTAATATGCATGTAAAAATAAGATTCTATTTAAAGCTATGTTTGTTTGCAAGAAAATAACTTGCTGGGGGAAGTGTTTTCCTTTGAAAACAGAATGTTTTCGTAGAAAATGAAATGTCTCGTAGGTGAAAAATTAACATCTTTAGTTAAATGTGTTAATCTCACTTTTTCACAAGTTCAAGACGTTCTATTAAATCGTTTAAAGTTTAGGCCCTTAATTCTATATTTTGTAAAGTTCAATACCTAAAACTACCCTTTTTGCTAAATGCCAATTATAAACCAAATAGTCTTATTTTATTAGATCTTTATTTCTTATTAGACACTTTTCAAATAAGATACTTATCAAATTTTAAATTTAAGATAAGTCTATTCCAAACAAACTCTAATGTTATGCCCTAAGATTATCATTGTATCCAACTATTCTTATATCAAGAATAACATTAGCGACAGTTATATCTTTTGTGTCAACATTATTTGACAAATACGCTTTTGGTACTTTCAACTTGTTCTAATTCACCAATGATTAACATATCATCTAAGAACAAACAAATTATGACACCTTTTTCATTTTGAAACTTACTATAGATACATTTCTCCGGTTGGTTTATTATGAAACCATTTGCTACCACACCTTCATCAAACTTTTGATGCCACTGTATTGGAGCTTGTTAATTTGTACGAGAACTTAACAAGTTTACAAATGATCTTTTCTTGACCAGAAACAGCAAACCTTCCATATAAACTTCATCTTCAAATTTCTATTTAAAAAAGCAGTTATGTGTTGCAGGGGTAATTGATGTAAATGGACATTATAATGCCACATGTACCACTAAAGGAAGGCCAAGTGTAAGGATTAGAAAAGGGGACAAGGCAATTAGTTACAAAGAATATCTAGCCATTAAGGTGGTCTTATATCTGAAGCAGTTCACTTCAGGAGAAGCAGTTCCTCCGGGTGAGGAGCAATTATGCCATGCTCAAGAATGACGTTGACTCCATTAAGGGCTTGTTTGGATTCGCTTTTTTCAAAAGTGTTTTTTTTAATAATTTTTTAAAAATAATTTTTTTTGAAAAGTTAAAAATTCTGATTTTTAAAAAAAATTGTATTTGAGTCTTTTTTAGAGTTTCAAATTTTTTGGAATCCAAATCAAATAGTTATTACAAATTTAATATAAATTTTTTTTTAAAAAATATTAAAAAAAATCAATCTAAACAGGCCTAATGAGATTGAGGCGCAAGCATGCAGCGGATGTTTCACGGCAAGAAAGTGACATATTTGAATGTTGGCACGACACTAACATCAACCACTTGGCAAGTGAGAATAGGCGGTTAAATCCATATCATTTAAAGCCACTACTTATATCCAAACTGAGGTAAGACACAGAGGTAACCTAAGCTTTATTTCACATGTTACTTTTTTCGTGTGGAAAAATCTTGTATTAACTTTAATTGTCAGGGATTACCTTGAAAAGAAAGCCCCACTATTTTTACGTGTTTATCTAATGAAGATTACTTGACGGTAAACGGGAAACGATACTGTGAAGCTAATTACCTTTATCAATAAAGATCTATTGAGATGAGCACCAAAAATAAGAACTCCCAATTTTAAGTAGCTCCTAAAAAAGAGTTCATTGGAGCTCACTTTAATTTGAGAATATGGTTCCTCCTAAAAGTTCATTTTTGTAAGCTCCTTAGAGTTGGTACGATACTAAAATTTACCCCCCAAGCAGGGAAGCGGCCAAATTCATGCATTGTCAAGAGCTACGACAAAATAAACCGTTTATTTTTTAAATTATTATTTTTTGATAGAAATGGATTCGGATATTTTATTGGGTCAAGAACAAACTTGAGATTTATATTAACATCAAAAAAATAGAACTTACAAGAATGCAAAGATATCACCAAAAACAGACTCGGATTTGATAAATAAGAATAGAAAAAGAGTGAAAGCTCAAAGTGAAGACCAATTCAATAATTTATATATTTTCCTTCTATTTGCTTTCAGCATTTAATGTAGTTCGTACACCAAGACTTCTCCTTAAACATAAGTCGCCTTGTCTTTGTCTTCTACCCCTTTACTTAAACAACCTCGCTTCGAACGCGTATTGGATTTTAATAAATTTTACTTAAATTCCTATTGAAAATATCAGAAATACTACATGGATCACCACGAAAGTACCAGGAAACATGTTATGATGTATCTGGCAGTTTATTCTATTGAAAATATGCAAATATCAGAAATATGCAGGTCATGTATATAGAGATATCTTAAGGACGTAGAGGGAAGAAAACTTGTGTATTATCAAAGCAAGAGTAATTCTTAAATATAGAAGTTCGAATATTTTTAAAAAATTGAGTGAGCCATTTTCAATAATGATATCTCTCATAAGTGACTAATCCTAGATTAAAAAATTTAATAAGATACTATGGAAGTTTTATTAAATTATTAATAAGATACTGACTTGGTCAATTTAAAAAAAAAAAATCAAAAACTCCACAATCTTGTTTGGTTTTATACCACTGGCCATACTCACCGTGATGAATTTGACTCCATAATCTTGTAAAAAGCAGCACGGTGAAATCGAGAGAATCCTCACTGGCCAATTGCCTCGACTTTCACGTCCATAATCTATTAACGTTGAATGATGTTAAAAGATAGTAAGGTAGTGATTAGTATCTAAGAATCATTAGAAAATGGAATGGCATTCTTGACTTGATTTTAAAACCTTTGTTTGGTATATGTGTAGGAATAAAATTGGGAATCTTATTTCCAAAAGAATCTTATTCCCATAAATATGGAAATAGCCATTCCTGCCAAGATATATGGGAATGGCTCATTTCTATATTTATAAGAATAGGAATTTTTGAGTAATTGACTAAAATATTCCTTTGTAAATTTATTTATTACAAATCTAACCTTTCATAAATACCATCTATCTCAAATCTACATCCTAATCAAAACATAGGACTACTTTTGTTTTCCATTCTCCAGTCTTGACATCAAAGAAAGAACATGTACTGCTCTCTTACTTTTCTCTTCTTTTGTGGTAACATGCATCTTACTTTTATATATATATATAAAATAAAATATGTTCTTTCCGTAACTTCTTTTTAACCTTTTCTTTGCTCATGGAACTTTGTTATTTTGAATATCACTCCCATGCCCAACAATTAATAATTTGTTTAATTATTGTATCTAATTATAATGAAAACCTTATTAACACAAAAGAAATTAAACCTTATATATTTGTTTAATAGTATCAAACCTTATTAATTTTTTTAATTGGGCATGCATCATATCATTGTCATACTTTTTGCCCAAACTTTTTGTATATGATTTTACATATTGCAAGATAATGGCGAGATTGAGTATAGCCACAAGAAAGTTACTACAACGACACCATATATGAAATAACACAAGGATGCTCATGTCACTTTATATAAGTCATTCCTAATACGGTTTCTAGAATACCCACTACCAAACATGGGTTTGGAATCAATATATCTATTCCTAACCTCATTCCTAAAGCATACAAAAAATGAGACATCAATTACCAACTCTATTCCATTCCCACTTCAATCCCATTCCATAGTTCATCCTATTCTTGTCTAAATCTATTCTTTTATACCAATCACCACCTAAGTGGTTAAAATTTAAGCCAAGATTGTTAAGTGTCAGTAACCATAAATATTAAGGGTACTAGATAGAATTAACTCTTAACGTAAATATTAATTAATTAAAGAATGAAACCTTGTGCTTTTCGAAAATAACTATTAATATATAAAATTCAAATCTCCATATTGCTTAGCAATAAATGGATGTGTGAATCTAAGAGGTTTCTTTGTTTTTGGCTTTCTTTGGGTCGATGTAGGAGGCGATTGATTATATTGCTGCTGAATTTACACCACAAGCGGCGTAGCAAGGGGTTGACAAGAAAGGCCATTTGATGTGTGCTTTTTTGTTGGAGAATTTCGTAGAAAATTACATGGAAAGCTTCTGAATTAAGTTAAGGTTGTTATATTCTAAAACGGCATTGACCAAATTTCTTTCACGACTATAGAATAAACCTCTACCTCTTGTAATTTTCCAACTTTGACTCAATTCATTAATAGGGAAAATTGCTATAAACCCCCTCTATAATTCTTTAAAAGTATATTGGACTCTTTTATGGTACAAAATTTATTTCACAATCTCTTTATGGTCAACTAAAAATAAGCGCATGCCCTCTTTTCGTCCAAAAAATCGTCATTTTTAAGTGCTCCTTAACTAAAAACAAAATTTTGACCAAAATAAAAAACTAAACACAAATTGATCTTTGTACTATAGGGGGATTCAATGCACTCTTGGAAGGCTACAAGGGACAGGTAGCAATCAATTAAAAATAATGGGTTTTGGACGGAACGGGCGTATACTTATTTTCGGGGACAATAGGGAGATTATGAGTTGAGTTTTTGTACCAAAGAGAAGTGCAATGAGAAGGGTTCATAGCAATTCACCCATATTAGTATATAGCCCTTTTATCTATAAGGTTCTATTTGTTGTAGAAAATAACTTGTTGCATGGAAAATGTTTTTCTGGTGTTTGATTGTCATACAAGACAATAATTTCTTTGTTTGGTTGTCACATATGGAAAACATTTCCAGTAAGGGATATTTACAAATAAAATGTATTTTGTAATTAAAAATAAATTATATAAATTAAAAGATAAAATATAAAATATAAAAAATTAAAAATTAAAAATTAAAAAATAGAAAAATGAAAACCTAAAGCAAATAAAAATTTAAAATAATAATTCCAATATCTAAAATAATTGATTTATTAATCTTCAATATTTTATATTTTATTTTTTGAAAGCTTAAATTTTTGTAATTTTTAATTTTAATGTTTTAGTTTTTTAATTTTTATTCTTATTTTTTAACTTTATTTTTTAATTTAATTTAATTTTTTATTTTTAAAGAGTCAAGGTGGGGTAGGGTGAGGGTGGTGGGCGAGGTCGAGCAAGGGAAGGTGCGAGTTAGACTAAAAGAGGAAATTACTATCCGAGGAAATGTTTTCTTGTTCTTAGATATCCAAAACAATTTTTTCTATTTTGAACTACAGTTTTTCTTTAATCAAAATAATATTTTTCTATAAACTTATTTTTCTGTATTACCAAACATAATGTTTTCCCGCAAACCAACGGATTCTAAACTTTCCGAGCCGTTTCATGCGAAAGTTGCAAAGATTGCTCCATCCTACTGACACAAATATGCATATTAATTACAGTACTAAGCGGAAGGATTTGAAGCATATTACTCCTGGCAGCATGTTTGAGTCTGGCAACCGTCATGCGAGAAATAGAAAGCCTATCCGGCTCAGCACGGCTAGATGCCAAAACCAAACAGTTAATGATCTTTTCTTCCCTGCTGTACTAAGCATTATGATCTTCACAGTCTGTGCAGCACAGACGGTAAGCGTAAACATCGGAGCAATTATCAATGACGATACGCAAATCGGAAAAGAAATGAAAGCATCCATGATTGTGGCCGCGAAAAGATTCAACGATTCCTCTTCTGATCGGAAAATATCTCTTCAGTTTCGCAATTCCGGCGGAAATCCTCTTCAAGCGGCTTATGCAGGTCAGTTTTCATTTATTGCTTATTTGCTGATTGTTTACTGTCATGCACGCAGTGGACATCCAACCCAAGAAATGTTCCTCATGAAACATTGCATGGTATAGTATAGGATTTGCTTATATACATTATTAATAACAAGTTGTTAGTTGAGGTGGGAGCAGTGTCGACCTAGTAATAATACGAGTCTTACTCTCGGGAAACACCCTTGTCAGGAATAACTATTATTTCTCAAGGCGCTCTATCATTCCAGACAGCCCATAAGTTCATTATATTTTTAGTCACTATCCTAATATTTGTATCTGCATGAAGTTAGTTCAATAGTTACAGATAAATATTTTGATCGTTTTGTCATATAGCTGAAGAACTCATCAAGAAGGAAGATGCCAAAGTCATTATTGGCATGGAGACATGGGAAGAAACTACTTTGGTTGCTAATGTTGGGAACCGAACTCAAGTACCAATTATTTCATTTGCATCATCAGCCACTAGACTACCTGCAGTGCTAATCAGATCACCGTTCTTGATTCAGATGGCTAGCAACACCAATGAACAAATAAGATGCGTTACATCTATTCTTCATAGCTTCGGTTGGCGTAAAGTCATACCAATTTATGAAGTTGACTCCTACGGTGGTGATTCAGGAATATTTTCTGCATTATCTGATGCATTACGAGATATTGGCGCGGAGATTGAATACCGTGTTGTTCTACCTCCATTCTCTTCCCTTTCTTCTGATCCAAAGGCATTTGTCAGCGATTTGTTAGTGAATGTCCTGAGCAAACAATCCAGGGTGTTTGTAGTTCACCTGTCATCATACTCATATGCTATTCATTTATTTAGAGAAGCAAAGCAACTGAGACTTGTTGAAAAAGATTCAGTATGGATAGTCACAGAACCAATAGCAAGCCAATTGGATTCTTTTAATCCTTCTGCGAAAGAGAAAATGGATGGCGCCTTGGGTATCAGGACTTATTTTTCTGAAGAAAACGAGTCCATTCTAGCGTTAAAAACTGATTTCCAGACAATATTTGAATCTCAGTATGGTAAACGAAGTCCTGAATTAGGAATTCATGCTCTAAGGGCATATGATGCCGTTGGTGCCATTGCCAATGCAATTAATAGCACAAATGGTAGTGATATTTCTTTAACCATGTTGGGGAGAGCTATCTTATCAAGAAACTTCACTGGTTTAAGTGGACATGTATCCTTTCGTGATGGAAAATTGTCACAGGCCTCAATCTTTCGGATCATAAATGTTGTTGGTACAGGGTACAAAAAGCTCGGATTTTGGTCATCTGAACTTGGGTTCTTAAACAATCTTATTGAGGGGAAAAACAATAGTGAAGTTGGAGGAACGAACATGAATGTGTTGACTGCATCAATATCTTGGCCCGGAGATATGAGTCGAGTTCCAAAAGGGTGGTCTATGCCTAGTGATGCTGAGCCGTTGAAGATTGGAATTCCAGGCAGAACATCTTTCGAAAAATTTGTGAAGGTACCATGGAATCATAGTACGCAAAGCAAGGATTATTCTGGATTCTGCATTGATGTCTTCCACGAGGTGCTACAGATTTTGGAAGAGATGTATCCCCTGCCTCATGTTTTCATGCCTTCCAATTGCACCTATGATGAGCTTGTCCAAGCCGTGGCAAACAAGGTAATTGACTTAGAGTCCGTTTGGCTCTGTTTATTTAGCAGCTTATAAGCCCTAAAGAAAAACACCCTCTCCCATGCTTTTTACTATTCGTAGCTTATAAGCCCCAAATATATAAGCTTAGCCAAACGGGCTGTTACTCCTATCAGTTATAGGGTCACTGATATGCAAAACTCAAGATTGAACAAGTAGAACATTAATTGGTTAAATTTGATTTGATTGAAGCTGATTAATATGCATTACTAATCATGAGAAACACTGACAAAGGCTGAAGTTCAAAATCAACATGATGTATATATACAATTCCAAATGAAAAAAACAATTAAATTGGAATTTAAGAACTCAAGTAAGAATTTTTTTTCTTCGTTATTATCAACTGAAACAAGTAAGAATTTTTTTCTTCGTTATTATGAAATGAAACATGCGTTGTCCATAGCAGAAGAATGAAATTTATGAACTCAAATGAGAAACTTCTTTACTTTTGTCTTTATTATTATTGCTTGAAATATTTGTTGTTTATAGCAAAGTAATTATTCATATGTGTTCATGAATTAGACAGAGTCTTAATTATCTAAATAGTATTAGTACTAGAATATAGAGTGTACTGCACTACATTAATTTGAGCGTTGTGCTAAAGAAGTGGCATTGATCCAAAGTTGGATATTTTACTATCTTAGGTTGGGCCTTAAATGTAAATGGCTTGGTCTTCAGCATAACTAATCAAGTTCCCTTTTTTTTTTTTTTTTTGTTTGGCTGAATCAGTCAAAGTATCTTCTTCGTAATTATATATGTACACTTTCCATTAATACTTTGACTTTTCTGTTGATTGCTCCTAGTAGTATCTTCTTCGTAATTATATATGTAAATTTGATATCTGCTTGTGCTCACAATCTATAAGATTGTATTTTCCTGAAGTAACTATGATGCTTCTCACAACTTGTCTGATTCAAGACTTTTGATGCCGTCATTGGAGATGTCACCATACTGGCCAACCGATCAAAATCTGTGGAATTCACCCAACCATTTGCAGAGTCAGGCTTGGTAATGGTGGTTGTGGTCAAGTCCCATGAAGAAAATAAGGCGTCAATATTCCTGAAGCCGTTCACATGGGAAATGTGGATAGGCACTGCTGCCATCTTAATCTACACCATTTTGATAGTTTGGCTTTTAGAGCGTCAATCCAATCCAGAGTTTGAAGGGCCGTGGCGGGATCAGATAAGCATTGCTGTTTGGTTTACATGCTCTTCAATTTTCTTTTCTCATAGTAAGTTAATTTGCTAGTGTTCATTATGCAAAGTCCATTTCTCTTTTCTCTTTAATATATGTTCCTGTTAGTTTTAGAAGAGCAAAACAGAGGAAATGTGTTTTTTTTTTTTCTTGAGCAGCAATGTTCACTATCTGTTCTGTTTCATTTCATTACATACTCCATACTGAAAGCTTGCTTCCTTTAGAAGCTTTGTGTATTGAGCAGAAGACCAATCTCTGCCATCGAACAAAATTAGACAGCACGTTAATGTTAACATTTTCGATTCAACAGGAGAAAAGATCACCAACAACTACACTCGTGCCGTGGTGTTAGTCTGGTTCTTTGTTGCTTTGGTCTTGACATCGAGCTACACGGCTAACCTGTCCTCAATCCTTACCGTCCCACGCCTGGAGCCTAATGTGACAGATATCGAGTTCCTAAAGGCAAACAATGAAACAATCGGTTGTGATGGTGACTCATTCATCAGGAAGTACTTAGAAGAAGTGATTCACTTCAAACCTGAGTTCATCAAGAACATTAGCACTGAATATGCCTATCCTGATGAGCTCAAGAGTGGTAATATTAGTGCAGCATTTCTCGAACTTCCATATGAAAAGGCTTTTATCAATCACTATTGTGAAGGGTTCATGGTTGCTGGAAACACGACCAGACATGGAGGAGACCGGTTTGGAGGATTGGGCTTTGTAAGTCTCCAAAACTTTGAATTATTACATTTATTTATTATTTTCAACAAATAAAATCTTTCTAAATTTTTATTAATCAAGTGATAAAGAACTTTTTTCCACGTCACTCATGTAGGTATTCCAGAAGGGCTCACCAATTGCGACCGATGTATCGGAAGCCATCTTGACATTAAGTGAGAATGGAAGGTTAAAACAACTCGAAGTAAAATATTTTTCTCCCTCCCTTGAGTGTTCTAAAATGCCGGACAAATTTAGAAGTTTGAATTGGCCTAGTTTCTTGGGTCTCTTCCTATTCTCTGTTGGCGCTTCCACCATTTGCTATCTGATTTTCATCGTTCCACAAGTCCACAATTGGTGTTGGTTCAACTCTCCAGAGTAGACACCTAATGATGCAATTAGGGCAAGAGATTAACATCCAAATTCGATGTGGTAATTAAAATCCTCTTTTGCATCATTCCTCTTACATTACTGTTATATCTTTTATCTTGTATAGTTAACCAGTCTGGGACGCTAGTGCCTAGTATAGGGGACGTAGTGTATGCTCGAAATTTGTCAATTTGTGGTTGGACTCCGTAAGGTGTAATGGTGGTCGGGTTTCACCACTTCAATTTCCCTTATCGCAAGAAAAAAAAAAAAAAAAGAAAAGCCTGGGACATATGAAATTAATATTTATTGAAAAATGTGTGCGTGCAGCAGCCTCTTCTGATAGGTTTTGAATATTATATGAAACTCGTGCTTTTGCATTATCAGTTTGCTTTCAATGGTAAATGAAGAATTTAGTTGAATTTATTTATTTTTAGTAGCAAGCAATAGATCTAGTAACGAATTTTTTCAAATTTGCAAATAATTTTTTTAAAGTATTAGTTGACTGACGATTAAATCCCAAGTTAAAAAACAATAATATGTATTTGATAAACAGTACATACTGCATAAAACATCAGATGACAATATTTTAAAGAAAATCATGTAAATGTCGACGCACGTGATCGCACGTACTCTCACAATAACAAGGAAAAAATCTATATATTATAGAAAAAAAGGTGTATACCTTTTTAAAAGCATCTAGTCTACCTTTTTATATATACACTTATTATCTAAGTTTAATATATTAATCACAACTAATAATATTCTATTTGTCTAAAAATAATATTCTCTATGTGTTCTCTTAGCTGTTTCAATAAAATTGAAAAGGACTTCGACATTAATCACATCAGACCAAATTATGTATTATCCTATTACGTTATATTTTCCTCTCTTTTTTCCGATTCTACTAATTTATCTTCAATTTTTTTTTTCCATTTTCGTACAAACTTCTATGACACAATTAAAGGTCAGCCAAAAAATATAGGAAGCTAATGCCAAAATAGCTAGGTTAGGCAATTAGCCAATTACACAACTTGATGAATTTTCCATCCCGTGCAAGGGCTATAAGCATTACTCATGCCACGGCTGTAATATCACTGAAAATATAACGAGATGAAACAAATACAATTTTTTTTTTTTTGTCTCCAACAAAATAGATGTGTACAGAATCAAATAATTAGATCATAAATTATATGAGGATGATGCTATATATACTTGATAACATCATCAATAATTGGTCGAAGGGCTTCGAAGAGATAATAGTATGTTTTTTCAGTTGGATGGATTGCATCCCAAAATACATATTTGGAAGGATCAGAGCAAACATGTGTTGCCGGATTGCATGAATATGCTCCTTCTATCAGCCCAGTGCCACAACAACCACGATTTGTATGAGTGAAACCTATGAGAAAAAGGAAAAAGTTTAACGTGCCGTTCCGACAACAACTGATGATAAACCTGATATTTATAAATTTAAGGTGAATCATATACTCATATAAGTAAATTAATGAAATAAATACGAAGAAATTAAATACTCACCGAATTTGCTTGGCTCTTTTATCATGTGGTCCAATAGTGTGTATATATCAGCATAGACGAGTTTAATGCCATAATTCTTCTGCATCGCCTTTAATTTTTCCTGGAGTTTCTGATTGTAATCTCTTCCGACATTGTTTAAGCTCTCAACACATTGACGATGACGAAACGCAGCATCTAAATGAAGTGTGATAATAGCAGGCAAACATCCCATTGGCGGTAACCCCACAAAAGCTATCAGCCGAGCCCCTTGGTCACATAGACTCTTCAAATATATATGTAACTAATAATTAGTGCTTCATTACAGTTAGTATATAGAAAATGATGATTTACAAACGATTTATATATGATAATTGACCAAATAATCGTGTACACAATAATTGATTAACTAAAAAGTATAACATGTGCAAGGATACATTATATTACCATAATACCATTTGGTAAAAACTCACTATGGTATTGAATATTCCAACCCCATAATCTCTAAGTTTGTAAATATGTTTTATTTTCCCCTCAGCAAGATATACCGGTTCCAAGTTTGACATTTTAATTTGCCATGCCTCTTAAGGGGTCTCGAATTGTCCAATTAAAAGAAGGGCATATTGCTATAAATTTTTGTGGTGTTTAAAAGTGTACCAGATCTTTGAGGTAATTAGAAAACTGGCTTTATAATCCTCCTATAGTTATTCGGTACACTCATTTAAAAGATCGTTTTTCTTAACAGATTGTTAACTAAAATAAACGTAAAAATACCTGTGTGACCTGGTCTACTTTCTGGAGCAAGAAATCCTGGTAGCTTGACACAGTGGGGTATTCTAGCCGCCGGAATGGCGTGCCAAAGTAGTTGATGCCAAAGTCGTTCGTGCCAGCGCTTACAATAAACGCAGCCTTGCTTATCAGTTTCTCTGTCTTCTCTTTTCCAACAGCCATTTCCAGTCTTCTTTTGTATTCAGTGAAGTACTTCAACTGCTTTTGTATTGGTATTACACTCTGCACATTAATTATGATATGCAAGTCAAGTGCTTTTATTTCCAAACGCACATATAAGCACTCAACATGGTATTTAATTCATTTCTTCCCTTACTTATTTTCTTCTTTCTTCAAATAAAAACTATAATGAACACAGGACTAAGGAATAATTCAAATAGTTGAAATTACTCCTTCAGTACTCATGATTAATAATTAATGTGGTACTAACATGAGCACACACAGAAAGAGAGTGAAGAGGGAGGGAGAGAGAGAGAGAGACGCTTATGGCAGCCGTGATAGGATCATAGCCGGAGCTGGCAGAAGCAAAACTAACACCGGTCATGAGGTCCTCAAGGGTAAGGGTTGGATCCAAGTAAGCTGGTACATATTCTTTGACACCAACATAAGAAGCTGAGACAAAACGAACAAATAAATTAAAAGCCAGCATGTTAAGTACTGTCTCCAGCAGAAGAGGCTTGTTTCTATTTGGTGCTCATTTGAATTGACTTTTTTCTTAAAAAAGTGTTTTTCTTTTACTTTTGTAAAAGGCATTCTTTTAAGAGAAAAAAAAAAATCGTGAAAAAAAGCCAACCTAAACAGCCTATAACAAGGAAACCATCCACACGCACCAATAAAATCGGTGACTAATCTTCCATTGGTAAACCTTCCAGTAGGAGTGTGATTTGCAAAATCCTTTCCATATGGTGGAAAGTTACTCTTGAAAGCAGTTAGTATGTAATCATTGTTGCCTGGATCAACAGTTGAGTCTCCAAACACGAAAGCAGCTGAAATGGAATTGTTGAAGGGCCTTGGCAACAGCTTTGTTGTTTTTACGGCTTCGACAATGGATTGCAAAGAGAAGGCATAAAGGAAAACAAATAATGGGAGAAGAGAGAGGGCATAACGTGTACAAAAAGAATTCATTATTTTCTCTAAACACGATATGGACCCAATAGATATTGTTGAGTATTTGAGATGTCTATGTAAACTATTATATAATTTCTTGGAATGATGTTAAACGCAGGTAATGCATGGACTACACTGGGATCTATTTATAGTGTAATGGACCTCCTTGAGTTATTAAAATTCCATCATTATTGCTCTCTATTCTTGAAATAAAGTATGAAACTTCGTTCATATGAAGCTGTATGTTATACTTTAAAAAGTAAAACAAAATTGTGGGAAATATCTATGACATGAAGATGAAGAGTTCAATGCACTTTAAGCAAATCATAAAGGGTTCAATTAATTTTTGTCTTAATCAATTGCATGCATTAAGCTGGAGCCAGGAGTTGGTACGTGAGTGAGCAGATGCTAATGATGCCAACACTCCAGCAAATTTAGAATGTCGGCCAAGAAATCAATATAAATGCCTTTTTTAAAAGAAATTGATAAGTGAGCAAATGCCCATGAGCACTGTAAGGGCTCATTTGTATTGGTTTTTCCTAAAAACGTTCTTTTAAAAATTTTTTAAAAAATGATTTCTAAGAAATTAAAAACTTTAAAGAGCTTTTTAGAAAAGCTACAAATGAACTTTTCTAAAATTTTAGCTTTTTTTAAAATCTAATCAAATAATTATTTACAAAAAATATATACTTCAAAAAAAAAATATTTTTTATTAAAAAAAATAATCTAAACAAGCCTTAAATACATCCTGTGTATCATGAATGTGAATAGGGATGATTAAACTTGTATGACACATATCCTATCCATAAGGACCTGTTACCCTTTCCAAAGGAATCGTTCATACGTCTACCTTGATGATCCTAGTGTCAGTGGCCAAAAAAGTGTAAGTACAGTAAAAATAATCATGTCCAGTTTTAATTACTAAGCATTTATTTTCCTTAATTTGGGTCCAGAAAGTTAATAATTAATTAGTACATTGCACCTATTGTTTCTATTATATTTAATGCTTTTTTTTACTAGTCATTATGTGGACAGAAATGATATACTGTATGAAAATCAATTCCTTTCCCAGATCATACTTGAAGGGAAGAAGATAAGAACCAGCGATTTCTGAGTTCAAGGTGGATATGGCGTAAAATAGCTAAAAATCAAAAGCCATGCCCGTTGCAATTGATATATCAATATGTGGACAAAAAATTTTGTTGCAGATTTGATTACTGAAATTATTTCTGTCAATAATTCGGTCATTAATCTGGTATGTTTTTATCATATAATATTATATAATTATTTTATTTATTCCATCACTAATCAGTCACTAACTAATAGTGACTGATTTTGTCCGTTCACAAATTTTCGGTCACTAAAGCTTTGTTTTTTAGTAGTGCCATAAACGCTCCATTCTCAACTTTATAAGTGTAATACCCTATCTTACATCGGTTCTGTATGAGATTTATAGACATTTTATAATGGTTTGGATTCACCACTATTGTCATCACTGGTTTAAGTATTTTGGATCAATTGGTTAGGCTCAAGTGGTGGTAGGCTAGTAATTGGGCCTAGATCATTACATATGGTATTAGAGCAGGTTTTGGGCAGATTCCATGCTGCCTCGAATTCTGGGCTATAGTCCTATTCTATTTGTGTCTGGGGCTGGGACAAGGATGTTGCGTGTTTTACAGGAGAAGTTTATAACACCCCATTCCATATCGGTTCTGTATGTTCTATTTGCATATAGGTTAGGATAAGGATGTTGCTTGTTTTAAGGGAGGAGTTTATAACACCCCATCCCATATCAGTTTTGTATGAGATTTGTGTCAGGACAGCAACGAGGACGTCACATGTTTAAAGGGGGAGAGTCTATAACGCCCAATCTTGCGTGGTTTAAGGGAGGAGTTTATAACACCCCATCCCACATCAGTTCTGTGTGAGATTTGTGTCTGGACGGCAACGAGGACGTCGCATGTTTAAGGGAAAGAGTCTATAATGCCCAATTCCACGTTAGTTTTGTATGAGATTTGTGTGCACTTCATAGTAACTTGGGTTCATTACTATTATCATCATCGGCTTAAGTATTTTGGGTATTTGATTAGGATCAAATGGTGATAGGCTAGTAATTGAATTTGGGTTATTACAATAAGAGTCCACTGGCATGGCCACATGTGTGTGTGTCTGTCTAAAACCAAAATCTAACATTTAAATTATTTGAAAATGTAATATTTAGATCTTATTATAACAATCAAATATGAAAAACTCAACAAAAGCTCAATATCTCGGTTGGTAAGTCTACTATTAGCGAATAATATTTTTTGGATGCTACACTAGGGGCCTGTTTGGATTGTTTTTTTTTAAGAAAAAAGTCATTTTTTTTCCTGAAAAGTTATATTGAATTTGAAATAACTATTTGATTTGGTTTTTAAAAAACTTAAAACTCTGAAAAAAACTCAAATACATCTTTTTAGAAGCCAGAATTTTTAACTTTAAGAAAAAATATTTTTCAAAAGCTGTTAAAAAAGTACTTTTGAAAAAAACAAATTCAAACGGGCCCTAAGAACAAAATTAGATATGATATTGTGAAGCAAATGCTATGGCCACAAAGGACTTGAGCTTGAAAAGAAAAGTGTGTGGAGAAGTAAAGGAAGTAAACATGGGTATGTTTACAGAAAGTGCCATTTGGTGAATATCGATGGTAGTATAGGAAAAAATAAAATAAAAAATAAAAAATAAAGAGAAATAAATTAAAGGAGATTGAAAAATAACTAAACACTAAAAAGAGGGAAAAAAAAATTGTTTGTACCATTTAATCTTTAAGTGCTATGTTTTAACCCCAATTCGTTAAGTTTGTCCTAATAGAATGGCTTAAATGAGATCATTTTGAAAAAATAATAATCTTCTTAGAACTACAACTAGTTCATTGGTCAAAATAAGATTAAATAAATAATTTGATAATCTCTAAATAATTTATCCTATATTATCAAACTGCATCAATTTTATAATAGGGTTAATACCTCCAATAATCCTTCAACTATCATCTTTGGAATAACTTAGTTCCTAAAATTTTAAAATGAGTCTTTTAGTCTCTCAATTATCAATTATGACCCTCGTTAATTCCAAACATAACTTCCATCCATTTTTTAATAGTCAAACAAAGCACAAGGACATTTTTGGCATCAGAATAAGTTAAACACATAGCCACCCACTTCAGTCGACGTCTCTAATTTCCCATCTCCTAATCTTGCTTTCACCTTTTTTTACCCAAATAAAAAAACCCTAGAAACTCAAATTGAAGCTTCAGTTGTGCTTCCATGGCTCAAAACCCGACCCCGATGAATAATACCATACGTTATATTTACATTGCTGCTCGTAATAGTCATTTTAGTATGTTGCTGCTACATCTCATGTTGCAAAAACAGTGAATTTTCTAGAAGATTTACTCAATTAAAATGAGCTAAAAATTCGAGGAAATTCTAGAATGCTACTCTGCAGGTTTTTTGGCAAATGGCAGTTAGAAAATTAGAGGAAATAACTGTTTTGTAGTTGTTTGACAGATTTCTTAGTTGAGCAAACTTAAAATCTCTAATCGATTTCTTCATGTGACTGTTGCATGTGCTCTTTATGCCTTTCTTTTTCTTAATAGTAAGCACTCATATGTAAATTTTTGTATATTTGATGGTGAAAGAGAAAAAGCACTTGTTTCTTTTTTTCTTTTCCCTTACTAGCAAGAACAATTTGCTAAGTTGAGCTGTATTTGATGGTGAAGGCAAGAAGATTTTATGAAGATGCACTTGATATGGATTTTGAGAATGCTCGAGCTATATAGCAGTTTGCAAGCAATAATAGTTATTGGGTTTGGGGGCTTCTTACAATAGCACAAAGTATTCATCGGATTTGAAGGATTGAATTTCAAGGGTTTTTTTGGGGTGAAAGAGGGATTACAGATTTGGGTGTTTACTAATTGATTTAATATTGGGTATTATTTGTGGCGTGTCTTTTTGTTTTCTTGTGATGACTAAATTGTCCTTTGACCAAATATTTGATTGTCAAAAAATGTATGGGAGTTAAGTTTAGGACTAACTAGGGTTCTAAATTAAAAGTCGATGGATTAAAAAGTTCATTTTAAAAGTTTGGGGACCAAAATTATCCCAAAAATAATAGTTGAGGGACTATTAGAGGTATTAATCCTTTATGTTATTAATGTGGGAGTAATAAAATCATACATATGATAATATTTTAAAGCGCCACAAAGCTTTTCTAAAAATTTGAGGGAACCAAGATAAAAATTACTCCAGGGCAGAAGTCAAATTGTCTTTAAAACATTAAAAAACTGGCCTTCAATTTGGTAGAGAAATACCTTATCAGATTAAAATTACCTCATATCAAATATTTATGAATAGTTAAAATTATATTCTATATATATAAATAATTAGTGGTACGATAGGATCTTGATCCATACTTTACATATCATTGATAAATAGTTTCTGACAAGTTGCTGGATGACGATATCAACAAAGCTTAAACAACTAAATGCCCGCGAAACACATACTTGGACTTGGTCTTCAAATGTCAGTGATCAAATCAAGTGATCAAATCAAAGATTGCGTGCATAATTTATATGCTTCACGAAATGCGATTGCCATGGTTGGTTTTCCGGGCAGCTTCCAAGTTCTACTATGTTTTTGTTTTGCTTTTGTCTAATAGTGTATTTGGAATTATTTTATTTTAAAATGCTTATCTTATTAAAATGAGAAAATATTTTATAAAATTTCAAACATCTTATCAAATGCATCTTATAAAATAATTGAAAAAAAAAGATAAAGATGGATTGCTTATTTATTATAAGATAAAGAATATGGTCTGTTTTGAGTTTTCATAAAATACATATAACAATATATCTCATCATTTCAATAGTATAAACATTTTAAAATAAGATCATTTCAAATGCATGATAAACTGAAAACAGCTCAAGTTGATTGCCATATAAAAATTGTTTTATGTAATAATTGTCTAGACATTGGCTGCTGCATATGGTCACAAATAATATGAAAGCTTTTCAAACAATATACATTGAATGTCTCAAAGCAAGTCACTTCCTAATTGGCGTTCTCTTGCAAACACAACAACAAAGAATCCCCCCACATCAACATGTGAAAGGGAAAACAAATAAGAAAGACAAGTGCATAAAACACTATGAGAATTAGTCGTAGACCCGTTTGGATTGATTTATATACATATATATATATATATATAATTTGAGAAAAGTGATAAGCAATTTTTTGAAGAGCGTTTTAGCTCCTCTTTTTTAGGGTTCAGGGTTTATATATATATATATATATATATATATATATATATATAATTTGAGAAAAGTGACAAGCAATTTTTTGAAGAGCGTTTTAGCTTCTCTTTTTTATTGTTTATTTTTTAAAAAAGACAATTAAAACATCTGGAGAAGAGTTTTTTTTTTTTTTTTCATTCGGATTTTTTTTTCTTTTTCAAGAAAAAAGCCAATCCATATGGGCTTCTAAAAACAAAGTGGAGAAAAAAACCTGCTACAAATTCTGTGTGATGTCTGAAGAATTACTCGAACTGCATGGATAATGATCATCCGAGCACTTGGAGCTGATCAAACCCGGATTTAATCTTTGCAGTACTGATGAAGAAGAAGGAGCCACTGCAACCACTTCAGGTGGGAAATTGAGGAGGGCTTTAGCACCCCGCATTGCAAAAGCAGCTCTATCATAAGCCAAAGCAGCTTCTTCCGCCGTCCCAAACGTGCCGAGCCATATCCGCGCGCCTTGTCGATTGGAATCGCGAATTTCAGCCGCGTATTTCCCCCAAGGACGACGCCTCACTCCTCTGTAGTGCTTCCCTTTCTCTATGGGATGAACTGCCGGAGCAAGGAAGCTGCTCCGGCGGCTCGCAGTTGATTTATTCTTGTTTGTGGGAGTTTTAGGAGACTTGTCGCCCTGAAGGGTGTTGGCCTCTTTGAGGACTTCGAAAAGTACCATCTCTTGCGAGTCGTTCTCATTCAGGGGCAGCTCGTTTTGTGGCAATGGAGACATGGCCATCTTTATCAAACCTGCGATATTTTGATATCAGCAAATTTCTGATTCAGAGTCTGTGTTGTGTGGCTATTGGGCATATATTTTGATGAAAGGAAACTGAGAATAATAAAGACGAATTAGAAATTTGCGCTGACTATTTCCCCCAGGTCCACAAGAAAGATATGCGGATCAACTTTTTTTTTTTTTTTTCTTTCTTTCTTTTTTGTGTGTTTTGGAAAAAAAGAATACGAAGGACGAAAGTTCAAAACCTTATTTCTTCTTGATTTTATTACAACCTTAACCAAATTTAATACTGCGTTAATCTGACTCAAGTGTAGTATGCATTTCGATAATTAAAAAAGAATTAGTAAATCAACTCAGGAAACGGATTGATATATAGCATATGTATATAATTGAGAATTTTCTTACAATATTATAATATTATGAGAAAAATTTAATGATTGTGAATTGAAAAAATTATTTGATCTTAATTATATCTACATATATATATATATATATTTCACAATTTATGAACAGACTTATTTATCCTTCTGTGTATACCATTTATGGTGGACTTTAATGATGTTTCTATGGTAAGTTTTTTTTTTTTTTAACCAAGAAAAAAAAAAGAAGAAGAAAATCAAAGGAGCTTCTAAAATGGGGCTAAAGACTCTAGGGAGAGCCAGAGTATTTTTCTTATTTTTGACGAATAATGAAAAATAATTAGAACAGTTAAAAAGATCTATCGTTATATATAGGTGGGGACATTAATTCCCTAATTAGATGCAAATCATTTGATAATTTTCTTTCGTCATGTCTGTACCAGCAAGCCATTACAGGTGGATTAGAGCAAGACATTTCTTGGAAAGATGACTAAGAATAGTGGAATTCCATGGATGCAAGAATGTGACGTCACTGATTTCGTAAGCATTTGCTAGGCTTGGCGGGGGCAGAATAAGACTATTACCATTATCTTTGACTTTTAGAAAAATTTGATGACAAAACATGAATGAATTGGAATCTGAAAAATGAAACTACGCTCGTATCTTGTGTGAACGCATCAATTGAAGGTCCAAACTGAGGATAATCGTTCAAAAGCAGTATGTCATTTTCCGTCTTCTCTTTCACTCGACTACTAATTGAAGAATGTAGTCAACTTTCACGTGGGTTGAACACACACACACACACACACAAATATAAAAGAAAAAGAAAAGAACTGGTAAGAAATGTTAACACTTTCTAGATTAATTAGCCAACTAAGCCTGACATCAAGATGATATGAGCAAAACTTAAGGGGCACTTATATATCTCTATGCTACAACAGGAATGAACTTAAATTAAAGTGAGATATTTATTTCACACTACAAGATTTAGGTTAGTAATTACGGATTCTTTTTGCTATGTTTAGAGTAAGTTTAAAAGAATAAAATGATAACTTTTATTCTAGTTACAATTTCAAGTGAAGTAGTGACGAGGTGATAAATCGTTACTTTAAACTAATCATTGATGGAAATTTCGGTCACTAATTCTGTAATTAAAAATTTTAGTCACTAATTGAGATATTTAGTGACTGTTTAGTAACCAAATTTCCATCACTAAATTAGTGACAAAAAATTTTGGTCACTAATTGAGGTACTAATTATTGATATATTTACTGATCGAATAATTTCGGTCACTAATTGAGATTGGGTTTCTTAACAGATATATTTAGTGATTTCAAATCAGTCACTAATAATTGATCACTAATATCTTAATTAATGACCACAATTTCGGTCACTGATCAAGAATTGGTAATCAAATAATTTCTGTCACTAGTTGATATATTTGGTGATCGATTTTTGGTCACTAATTGAGATTGGATTAATAATTCATATATTTTATTGTTGGTCACTAATTAGTGTACATACTATCCGGATGATGATGCTAAAATTTTTGGTCACTAATCAGTTTCAAGATATATTAATAACATTTATTGCTATTTTTTAAAGCAAATCCTTTTCACCTATTATTAAGATAATGGCATAAATTAAAAAATAATAAAACTTAAATTCATACACAATATATATATATATATATATATATATATATATATATATATATGAAAACGTTTAGTACAAACCAAAAGATTATCCATTCATAATTTGCCCTGACAATCAGTTAAACCAATAAAAATCATATCCACTTCACGTATCTCAAACCTTCATAGCCAAAAAATTTTCCAATGGCTAAGAAGTCGCGTACAAGCTTCAATAAATGTTCTAGAAAGAACATGATAATGGATGTTGAATAATAAAAGGATCCAACACTGAGATGCTAATGGGCCAGAAGTAGTCTCCCCCTTGTCATTTAAGAGCCTGTTTGGCTAAGTATATTTGCGGCTTATAAGTGGAAAAAAAGTAAAAAGTATGTGAAGGGATGCTTTTTTTAAGTGCTTATAGGTAACAAAATAAGCAGAGCTAAACAGGTAGGGCCAGAGCCAAAAACTTAAGGTTGGGGGCCGAAACTTCATTAAGAGTTGGGGGGTCGAAACTTCATTAAGAGTATCAATAATATTAAATATTTTAATTATAACAAAATAATACTATTTAGCCAAAAAAATAAGATTATGTAAAAGAAAATTATTGATTCAATTAATGAAGTTGCACTTGTCTAAATAGAAAAAGTCAATTGTCATATTTACATGAACGCGATCAATTTCCTTTTTTTATATATAAAATCAAGTTATCTTTTAGAAAGTTAGGTGATTAGGCACATAATATGATTCTTCACCCTTGAAAATTTTATTAAAGGTTTGAAAGATCTATTTGGACCAACTCATAAAACACAAACTTATTTTAACATTTAAAAAAGTCTACTTTTTAGAGTTTTATCTTT
This sequence comes from Cordia subcordata, assembly GCA_028554755.1. Classification (NCBI taxonomy): domain Eukaryota; kingdom Viridiplantae; phylum Streptophyta; class Magnoliopsida; order Boraginales; family Cordiaceae; genus Cordia; species Cordia subcordata. The sequence goes on along the minus strand of JAPTOF010000006.1, from coordinate 9,245,417 downwards.
CTAAAAAATCTAGTCCAAAAACTAATTAGAAAAGGGGGAATTTTTCCATGAAAAAAAAAATTTATATGAAGACCAACACTAATTATAATTAATATATAGAAAATAAATTATTTCTATATAACGATTCTAAAGTTGTCTAAATAAAAGATAAATAGAGTAAACATTCCTAGAATTGCATCAACTAAAATTAGCTATCGGTTATAAATTTGACCAATTAAATGTCATTTTAAATAATTAGAAAACTGACTAGAATATCACGAAAAGAACTCAAAATCTCAAAACCAAAAAACAAAGAAAAAGATTACAATAAATATTTTTTAAAAAATTACTTTTTATTCATTGGATTAGGGTTGTGCCTTAAAATATTCACCCACTAACAAAAATTTGGGGGGCCAAAGTAGGCTTTTTTTTTTCCCCTTCTTTTTTACTCATTAATTAAATACAATACATATAGACATAAGAATATTTTTTTGAAGCATGGCCCCCCTGGTCCCCTTAGCTCCGCCCCTGCAAACAGACTAAGTTTACGAAAAAATTCAGGAACCACCTACATTATACAAAAGTTTTAGCAGCTTATACATCGAATATCTCAAACACTCGTCCTTCCAAAAGGATAGAGAGAAACAAACACACAGATCAGAGGGGGAAAATTGTGAACAGATTAACGTGGAAAGAAACTTACACCGTTGAATTGTCAACACTCAACACAATGCCAATAGTCAAATATTGTCTTGTGCAGTGCTTGCTCCCTGTTTCATCACCACCGGTCCTTCAAACACATGCCTGTGAGAAACAGCAACATTTCGTCACCAATATTCATTTAATAAGGTGAAACTGCAGAGTTTTCAAAATACAATTCTAGTTAAGTTAGTCAAATAGCTAGAATTAATTACTAAAAACATTTCGCAATTTACCATAAAGTTTCCTTCACGAATTCAGATTTAGATTAACAACACAATTTGAGATGATGTTAGGCCATGGGAAGACGCTCTAGTAATTCTAGTTTTCAAACTGCAAAGTTTTCAAAACATTTTGTGACCAACTAGAATTTTGTCGCTCAAAATATTGCAATTTTCTGCTGTCGTGTTTATTTTTGTTGATTGCCATGTGTATGTGGGACCATGCATATATGGTCATCACGCATGTTATGTCTGTTGATATCTTCATTACTAAAAATAATAAAAGGTCGTTCTTTACTAAAAATAATATACTCTGTTAATATATGATTTATTCAATCCAAGAATAAATTATATGTTAAGTTTTGCAATCAAAGGAAAAATATTCTGTTTTTTCCTTATTAATAGTTAATTGGTCCTGTGAAAATAATAAATTGGATATTTTGGGAAAATGGTTATGTTCTTTTAGTTGTTTTTCAGTGTTAAACCTTTATGTTGCAATATAAATATTTTTTTGATTGATTGGCTGTGTGAAAATAGTGAGTTATGTTAAGATCTGCCAAAAGGAAAAAAAAATATATTCTGTTCTTTTTCAACTGGATATTATAGTTAATTGGTTTCTTTCACAGGAGAAAAAATCCTTTAATTTCAAAAAGGCCTCTAAACCCCGTAAAGAATAAGAATTATATGTTTATCTGATATATGATTTCGAATCCCAAAATAATGTATCATACAATATTTATTTAGATTATAGATCATGGGAAAAATAAAATTATAATAAGTATGTAAATTTTTATCAATTGGTTATTATATATGAATAATAGAAAAAGATTAAATTTTTATCATATATTCTTCTATTTATTTTAGTCATAGTCTTGATTGATAATTATAAGTTAATCGATAAAACATTAATTAATACCGAGTTTAATATGAATTAAACATATCATATTTTACACATGTACAAAAGCTCATATTAATTACGGATCTCACTAATTACAAAACATTGGTCGAGATTCCTAATGAGTAATTAATGAAAGATTTTACAGATACTTGAATATTAATCCTTATAAAAAAGAAAGACAACATTTTATTTAAGTGATATATATATCCCGTACATTGCATGGATTCTACCTTAGTCATGTAATCATCACCTTTCATCTCCAACCGCGGATGGATTAGTCAGTGTCTCCTAATCAGGCAGCCTTTATTCAAGGAAGGCAAATCCAGGATAATATCCTTTGTTGGCACGAAGCTGCTTTTATTTTGAACAAAAAAAAGTAAGTCAAATGTTCATTATGCTACCATGAAACTGGATATATATGCGTAAAGCTTATGACTTATTAGCTGAATGGGATTTCTTAGAGAATTTGTTACTGAAATTGGGGGTTAAGGCCAGATGGGTGAAGTTGATTATTATGAATTGTGTTTCCAGGGTCTATTTTGAAACTGTTGTTAGTGGTGAACTGATGCATCCTTTCAAACCTCAAAGGCATCTTCGTCAAGGAGAACTCGTCTCTCCCTTCTTGTTCTCTTTGTTAAAACTGAAGCTTTAACTGGGGCTATTAACTATCAAATTTGTGAAGGGTGCCTAAAGGGGATGAAATTGAAACTGCAAAACATTATATTGTCCTATATATCTCATCTCATTTCATTTTTGCAGATGATTCGTTGTTCTTTTTCGGGGCTGATGTTGAGGAGGCTGTTGCGATCAAAGAAGCTATCTATAGTACTGAAATGCTTCAGGACAAAATGTGCATATGACCAAATCTTGGATTTATTTTAGCGAGGGAACACCTCTAGATCATAAGGATGGGTTGTGTTCTCCTCTTGGAGTGCATAAAGCAAATTCGTGGGCTCTTATTTAGGCATGCCGTTGGATTGGGAAAAAAATCGAAAAGCTCCGCTGTCAAATTGATATACTATGAAATATTAGTGTACTTAAATCTCTATTTTACTCTACATTTGAATTAATTCTATCTTTTTTTTTTTCTTTGTAATCCTTATATAAAAATTTATCCTTAAGACTTGTCAAACTACAGGTTTCTTATTAGTTAATTTATTAAACAATAGGTTGTGGGTAAAAAGTTCAATTTGATTTTTATTGATTAATTATTTTTATGGCATGCATATTATTTTTAGGACCTATTATACTTTCTCTTAATATATCTTATTACTTATAACATATTTTTCTTTTAGTTTTTTACTATTTTATTTTATTTTATGATTTTTTCTATTCTTTATGTTTTAAAATTAGTTTTATGTTTTAAAGAAAAATTATCTCGTACATTTCGCGGATGTAAATCTGGTTTCTGCATAACGAAACTATCATCTATTTAAAGTAATTAAACTTCTCAATTAGACACATTGCTAGAAGTGTTTTTATTTTATTTTATTTTGTTAATTTTTCTATCTTAAATAAAACTAGATCTGGCAAATGATGTTGAACTACAACTAGCTTTCGGTTCCCATAGACAAGGATCAAAATCAAAATCCATATCAAAATATTTCATTTTTAATGCATGGCTATGTATATGTATATGTGTCAAAGTCTATAATTTAGGTTGTTAATAACACCTTTAATTATGTTAACATGTTTCTCTTTAAAATTTGAAATCTAATCAATTCCATCTAACTGCCTCACAAAAATTTTATATTTAAGTAGCTACTAAACTACCATTACGCACTAGTTTTAAATTTTATTATTAATTTCATATTTTCTTATACTTCATTCTTAATAAAATGTTATTTTCATAATTAACAAATAAGATTTATTGATAATATTTATAAGCTAAATTATATTAATGAACCATACATAAAAAAGTGATAGCTTACCTCAGAATTTAAAATGTGTATTTCCAAATCAATGAACTTAAAAAGAAATTCAAATCAGTGATGACAAATTATCTAGACTATATAAGGAAACAAATTTTTCTATATGATGAAACTATCACATATTTATAGTAATCTATTAATATTATAAAGTAGTGTTTTTTTTTTCATTTATGCCACATGTAATCATGTCATACATTTTTCCCTTCAAATATATTTTATATTTTAGCACATCTCTTTTATTCATACAGAAAAACTTTCTAATTGCATTTACTATTTCCTTTATTTTCCACAATCTTCCATCTATTTTGTTTTGATTTTTCTTTCTAAGATTATTTAATTTCACAAATATATAAAAATTGTGATTAGCGTTAACAACTTGTTAAAAGTTTAATTTTACAAAATATATTTATATTTTATGTGACCACATGCATACCCATAGGTTGAACCTACCATGCAATCACACAATCAGAGCCTGTGCAAAAATTACCTTCTCTAGTGGGGCAAAAGGGGCAAAAGTCTTCTCAGATTATACCAAGATTAAGTCTAAATTTTCCTCAATAGTGGTATTTCCATTAGGTTTGGATAACCTTTTCTAGTGGGGCAAAAGGGGGCAAAAGTCTCCTCAGATCATATCAAGAGCGAGTCTAAATTTTTCTCAATATTGGTCTTTCCATCAATATGAGGTTTTAACCCTCTCAAGAGTGAGTCTAAATTTTCCTCAATAGTGGTCTTTCCATCAATAAGAAAAATTTTCCTCAATAGTAGTCTTTCCATCAATAAGAGGTATTTTCCTCAATAGTGCTCTTTCCATCAATAAGAGATTTGGAACCCCTCTTTATCTAGTATGGTATGTAAGACTCACATGACAATTACACATAAAGTTCTATTTATAGTGGAGAATTTCTTGTCTTCTAAGACAAATGTAACAACTCGAGCTCAACTACTGGCCTGCTACCATAATGAATCTAATCAACTGCTCCAAATGCTTAAACCTATGATGATAATAGTATTGAACACAAATCATTATAAGGTGCATATAAATTTAAAATAGAATCGGCGTGGGAGGGCGTTACAAACTCTCTTCCTTAAGTACGCAATGTCCACGTTACGGTCCAAACACAAACAGAATATAACCACAGCCCAGACCCCAGGCGGAGTGAAATCTGCATAGAGCCTACTCTGTACCACCTGTAATGATTCAAGCCTAACTACTAGCTTGCCATCATATTAAGCCTAATTAAGTGATCTAAAATACTTAAGCTTGTGATGATAATAGTACTAAAGCCAAGCCATTATAAAATACATATATTTTATATAGATTTGACATAGAACTGAGGTAGAAAGGCGTTATAACGAGAGTTTTCTTTTACATTAATCTTGCGGTAACTAGAACTTAGATCACCTTATGACTCTTAACTATCTTCAATATGAGTTGGACGCTGCATTTAAGTCACAACCTAATAATCGCAAAACCTATTACCAATTAGTAAATCTTAAAATGCAACATTTTGCACTGAAAATGTGTCAAGTGAGTCAAAAACACAACTTTTAGAGCCTGTTTGGATTGGTTTTTTTCCAAGAAAAAGTATTTTTTTTTGAAAAAAATTACATTAAATTTGCAATAAATATTTGATTTGGTTTCCAAAAAAGCTAAAACTCTGAAAAAAGCTCAAATACAGCTTTTTTTAAAAGCCAAAATTTTTATCTTCTAAAAAAAAACTGTTTTTCAAAAGATATTAAAAAAAACGCTTTTAAAAAAAATCAATCCAAACGAGTCCTTCGTAACATGAGAATAGACATAAACCTGTCTGTACCATAAAAATTTTGTTCAACTTTAACAAATTAATTGAGGTGAAAAAAGAAAAAGAATTTTTTTTTGGCAGATTAAAAATACAAAAAAGAAAAAGAACTTTCTCGTGTTGGATTCAAAAAACAGTAACTTATCAAAGAAAGAAGCAAAACCTCTCCCTGTTCCCACAGGAATGGTTATGCTAGGACGTTTGGTCAAACATGTAGACAAATTTGGGAAAATTTTTATTTTTAACCTTATTTTTTAAAATGTTTCTAAAATTAACCCATTTTTCAAGAGGGACTTTTTGAACTTTCGAAATTCGAATTCGAACTTTGACAGTTTGATTATATTTTTTTGCTCCCGTTCAAAAAAAAATTGACATTTACAATTTCGAACTTTCCAAGTTCGGAATCGAACTTTCTCGAAAAAGCCATGCAAACTTTCGAACTTTGAAAGTTCGGAATTGAACTTTCAAAGTTCGAAATCTATTTTTTGTTCGAAATTGTTTCTTTTTTTTTTTTAACAGAGACAAAAAACATAATTAAGCTTTTGAAGTTCGAATTCAAATTTTTAGAGTTCGAATTCGAACTTTAAAAGTTCGAAAAGTCTATTTTTGCAAACTCTTTAAAAATTGGGTTAATTTTAAAAGCATTTAAAAAATAATGTTAAAAATAAAAATTATCCGACAAATTTCTACAACGTACATGTCATAGTGTTTGTCCTGTTTATCAATGGTTCTTGCATTTGTCATCACCTCAATGAATAAAGCCAAAAAGGCACTCCTTTTACATCAAATTTCTCCTTTTTTTTCAGTTGTAACGGATGGAACGAATAGAATTAATTAAAAAAATTAAAAGAGCTTTGAAATGAAAGATCAAATCGAAGCCATTCTACCAAAGATCTAGAGGGTGTTTGGATTGGCTTATAAAAAAGTTATTTAAAACATTTATAATTTTAAGTGGTTTTTTTTATTGTCAATTTTAAGTAGTTACGTGTTTGAATAAAAGTTATAGTTATAAAAATAAGTATTTACATGTTTGATTAAAGTGGACTGAAAAGTAAGTTATATAGTTAAAATAACTATTAAAGATATTAAAATATAATTTAAAAAGATAAGTATAAGATAAAAGAGAAAAGATATTTTAGTAATAAAAATAGAAATGTAAAGATAAGATAGTAAATGATTTGGTCAAACTTGCTTTTTTTCAACGTGCTTAAAGCTATAAAAAACAAAAGCTGGGGTTGGGGAGCTTTTTATTTTCTACTTAAAGCTACTTAAAAAAAGCACATTTTTAATTAAAACAAACACTTCTATTAGCTTAAATTAGATTTTAAGTAAGTTTGATAAGAAAAAAAGCCAAACCAAACACCCTCCTAGTCGTGAAGTAGCATGTTTGTTACTTTTAGGGCCAATTTGGATTGGCTTATTTTAAAAAAAAATATTTTTTTTTGTTGAAAAAGTCACATTAAATTTGTAATAACTATTTAATTTGGTTTTGAAAAAAATTAAAACTTTGAAAATAGTTCAAATATAATTTTTTTTAAAAGTTAGAATTTTTAACTTTTTAAAAAAAATTATTTTTCAAAAATTATTAAAAAAATACTTTTAAAAAAAGTCAATTCAAACTCGCGCTTAGTACGAGTGATTTGTAATTATTTCCCACTAATTAAAGGTAATCGGTTTTGGCCTTAAAAAAAAAAAAATAAATAAAAGCCATTCTCGTGTCAATCCAAACTCCATCGTACTTTGTTCCATATTAATCCCGACCAGCAATAACTCTTCCCCCACCGATTTCCAATCAAGCCTACAACACTTTCTTGACTTTCAAATACCCCTCCCCTACCCTCCAAACCCAACACACACACACACACACACACATTTATTTCTGCAACAACCTCTCCATTAGAATAATCCCCTGCTTTCAGTCTAGAGCTTTCAACCCTCCATTAATACTCCTCTGCATACACAAAACTAAAATGAGAAAATTAGAAGACCTCCATAGGAAACACAACGCATATAATCGTGTGTAGTAGTAGTATAAATGTAGGAGACAAAGTGATCAGAAACAACCCATAAGCCCACAACACCCTTTATTTCTCTCTCTGCAGTTCCAGAATTTTCACAATCTTACAGTACTTTTATTTCATTAAGAGCTCTCTTTGTCTCCTCTGATGAAGAATCTAATATGAAACCCTGCAGTGCTACTTTCAGTGTTCTCTTTGCTCTTCTGCCAAATAAGTTTTCCAGTTTCAATGCTGAATTGTAAGGAAGGGGGATGGGCATCTACCCTTGATCTTCAGTTTTATTAATTATTTTTTTTCTATTCTTGTTTACCATTTTCACATGCTATTTCTGTTGTAGGTTTTGTGTTTTTATTTTTATTTATTTGGTGTTATATCTGTTTTGGGTTTTTTCTCTTGAGAATTTTTAATATTTTATTCTGGAGTATTTATTATTTGAAAGTGAAAATGGAAGGAGGAGTAGGCGAAGAGGCTACAAGAAGAGGTATTATGTTTGCATAGCCGTTTCATACTAGAGCGACAGAAGGGCTTTTCGATTTGCCTCTACTTCTCTTTCATTTCGCTGCATAAGTAGCTTCTGATTTTTGCAAGGCTTTTCTTTATCATTATCACCATCATGGCTTCATCAAATAGGCACTGGCCTGGCATGTTTAAGTCCAAGCCTTGCAACAATCACCACCACCAATGGCACCATGGCGTAAACTCTTCTCTTCTGCCAAATGGTTGCCACAAAGCCCCATATGCTTCAGGTAAAAACACGATATATTATCTTGAAGTTACAATTGCACTAATCACTGATATCATCTATGGCCACTTCCACCATTTCTATGTTTGCAAAATAGAAACTCAGCATATATCCCCATTATTATTCATTTAATTCTAGCAATTATTCTTCATTGAAATGATCCATTAACGTTTAAGTTCTCTATGGTATTAGGATGTGAAGAAAGAAGCCCAGAGCCAAAGCCAAGATGGAACCCTAGACCGGAGCAAATACGCATACTTGAAGCAATCTTTAACTCGGGGATGGTGAATCCCCCCAGAGATGAGATAAGAAAGATCAGGGCTCAGTTGCAAGAGTATGGCCAAGTTGGAGATGCCAATGTTTTCTATTGGTTTCAGAACAGAAAATCAAGAAGCAAGCACAAGCAACGCCAACTGCAAACCAAGGCCCAAACTCAAAAAAACCCTCTCCCCATCTCCTCCTTTTCCACTACCAACATTACTCCTCCAACTTCATCCTCATCGTCCTCGGACAAATCTTCTCCAAATTCATCAGCAGACAAGTCGTCGTCGTCGTTGTTTTTGATTGGTTCCAAAAACATGATGGATTTGTCCAATTCTCCAACTGCTTCAGTTAACCAGCCCTTTCTACAAGGCCGAACCGAGTTTTTGCCTGAACATTTCTTTTTTCCGGTGCAACAAACGCCTCCAGAGGCAACTACTACTAGTTTCACTCAGGGGTTTTGCTTTCCAGATATAATGAGTGTTTCCCAAGTTGCTGATCAGGCTGTTGCACCTTGCCCTAGTCTCTTTCTTAGTGACTCGCCGGCAGTAAACCATGGAGCTTCAAAGAAATTTGCAGATGAGAAGATGAAGCTGGATCGACCACTTAGCTACGCTTTTGCTACTGCTCCAGGTACAACTAATATCACTGTTCCATCTATTGCTCATCATGTTCAAGGTATGTAATTAGACAAATCCTCAACAGAGAGAGTTTACCTTCGATTATCTTACAGCAAAATGACATACGTTATTTGTCCTTGTGCATATGTAATAGAAGAAGCATATGCCAGTAGATTTTCTTTACTGTCACATTACAGAAGCGACTGATTTTCATTGTATGGTCTAACTTTTCACCTTTTTTTACGTTATGTCTGCACACATCTGTCGTATTCTCAAACAAGGCGGATTTATTTGTTCTTTTGATCCAAGTACCAGATGTTAATTTGCATGATTGACTACTACATATGTAGAGATGGTATTAATGTATTTATTTATTATGTTAACAGATTTGTACGTCTAACTAACGCAACAATATCTCGTCTTGGGTGGGGACGCAGGTGTAGCTGCCGGAGAATCGGGCGGATTATGTGCTGCTAAATCGACGGTGTTCATAAACGATGTGGCCTTTAACGTGGAGATTGGAGCCTTTAACGTAAGAGAAGCATTTGGTGATGATGCAGTGCTAATTCATTCATCTGGTCAGCCTGCTCTTACGGACGAGTGGGGTGTCACTCTTCAGCCACTCCAGCCTGGGGCGTTTTATTACCTCTTGCGCAACGCAACTTAACCCCATCTCATGACAGCACCATTGTTGTGATGTGGTACTTATATTGATCCAACCTTTGTATTCCCGAAAGTCTTGTGTATATGATTCTCTTTTTCTTTCTGAGAATCCGAACTTATGGTAAAGATTCGAACGTAGGTAATCATACATTCAGAAACGTATATCCATGATCTTTTGAAATATATTTACTGCTATCTTTTGCTTTTTGAGTAATATATATTTTATCCTATGGCAGAAATTTTGTATATTTTTAAAATTAGTTAATACTCCATTGTGGTTTTAAAAAGTTACAAATTGACTGTTGTGGTTTAAATTAAATTGGTGTATACGTTCGCCATCTGATTTTAGTATTGATGCATATACCCCTCTGATTTTATGCTCGTAGCAATTAATGTGCAACTTTTTCTAAATACAAGAAGGTAAAATATATTTTTCTTTTCTTCTTTTGCTCATTCACGAAAGATTAAAAAAAAAAAAGGGAAAAAGAAACTACATGGATGATTTGATTCAACTTTCTCTTTTTTCGTCCTGTATATGGAAAAGCGTGAAAATGAATTTTAGTGCACTTAATGTAGTTTATGAGTTTGTTTTGACCAGCTTCATTTCATGCAGCAGTTACAGCTGTTATTAAATGATCATAGAGCTTATTTATTTCTTCTTTTACTTATCTATCCTTTTATATGGTAAAGCTTCCGTTCTTGAAGCACTAATTTGGGCTTTGTTTATTAACTTTGGCCTTTCTCTTTTTTTTTTTTTTACTTTTTATTCTGTTGCAGGAAAGAGGTCAGAGGATCCTTGAGTTGAGATGGCCTCGCTTTCTTTAGATTCTCTCATGGTTCCTCATTTTGATATCCATCTTTCCATCAATTTCAACAAGTCGGAACCCTGCAACCCCCCCCCCCCCCCCAAACCAAAAAAAACCAAACTGCAGGAAGTTGTAGCTTGTTACCTGTGAGTTTCGGATATTTTGATGTTACAATTTAAGTCTATGGCTCCAGTCATGAATGAAGCTTTCGTGTGAAATCAATCCCAAAAATGGCGATTGCTTTTATACTTCGAGATGGTAATTTACAAGTTACTGTTGATGTTACGGTCACATTACTCCAATGCTTGTGATGCCATTTTCAGATATTCTGCGATAAGTAAGTAATACTTTTTTAAAAAAAAAATGAAAGAAAGAAAAGATGGGTCTTTATAAGCACTCAAAATGATAAAAATTAATTTCCACCAATTTTTGTAAAAACATATATATTTGCCTATATAATATATATACACTAAAGAAGTTACAAAAACAACCCACTTCTTTTTTCTCTCTGAGGAGACTAGAGACATTGCATCACAAAATAATATTAAATTTATATTTACACCCCATGGGATTTGCATTGCAAATAAGCTCCCAAAATAAGCACTGCTAAGCACCTCCTGGTCGTGTGCATTTGAGCTAGCAGAAGTATGGAAATAATAGATGCCCTCTTTCCTTAAGCGCCAATTCTCAAGGCGAAGTTTATGAAATGAATTGCCCTTGGTTCAGTTATAGTTACGTGGCAATAATATATATGAAGTGTCTCTAGCTGTAGCACCTCACTAATGGATGTAAACAGTACACGAGCGAAAAAACCTACCTTGGTCCAAAGAAAGAAAAAACAAGCATAAACTCATGTTGTAACGTCATTATAAGCAGCATAATAAATAAAAACTAAAATGTATTTTTTCCAATGTTATAAAAAATCTTGCACAAGATTATTATTGTTGAAATAATTGTATAACATTTTTTTTTATAATATGAGCTACTATTAATAACATTTTCTATAATATAAGAAATATTAACGAGTTTTAAAATTATTAAAAAATTAAAATACAGAAGTGAAATCATGTTACAAAATCAACTACGTCCAGGATATTTAAGGGTGAATACGAGCGGTTTAGGTGGTTTTATTACTAATTTTTTAATCAAATAGATTTGGGCAATTTATAATTTTGTAAAGTCAAAACTGTCCAAAATAATAAAAAACTCAACGGTTTGGATTAGAGTAATTCTTGGGTAGTTTTAGGTGGTTTTAAATATGTAACATAATCATATTAGTCTAGTAATAATTTCTTAAATCCCCAAAGCAATTAGTAAACCCAATAGTTTGATTCTTCAAATTTTTTTTAACTATCAATAGATCTCATTTTATTTATTTATTATTTTACCTGTTGCACAAATTTAAAGACTCAAGTATAAAAAGAAGACGGTAAAAGTAGAGTAGAGACTAAAAAAATAACATTATGGCAGTATGCATTAAAAGTAAGAAACCCTAAGTGTATGTCATTAAGTATATATACTTTTTAAATTTATTAAAAATGGTATATGCATACATACATACACATATATACACACACACATATACATAAATATGCCACGGTTTTTTACTCTTAAAATTGAAAAATAAACTTTTCTAAAAAGATTAAAACCATAGCCGACCAAATTATTCTAAAAACCACCAATTTATAATCGATTCAATTCGTGTTAGACGATTCTTTCAATTTTTGTGATTTTATGTTCAGCCCCAAGAATACTTCAAAAAGACCTTAACTTGTCTTTCTAAAGACATTGCACTTTCCCAACTGTTCCTTAGCAGGAGCAACTACAAAGAGTTGTGTCAGCCAACGTATGGGGATGAAACCAGTCTACGTGCGTAGCTTGACCAAAAATATCACCCTGCCAAATTTGTACCATTCACTATAAAACGTAATCTTCCCTTTTGCACGAATCAGGAGAGTCTGACCCTAAACGGAAAGTAAGTTAATGTTTCACGTATCTCTGCATTTCCTTTTCGGTTTTCAATTTTTTGGCTCGAAAAAAGTTATTAGTACAAACTTCTCTTTCTTTGGAAGCTCATTTGGTTAAATGCAAAACAAACTTCAACGATTTGTTCATAAAGTTATGATTTTATGGCATCACCGGTTCATAGTTTTTTAGTCTCACTCGTAAAGAGATCATATTGGGATGAGAGTTTTGACTCCATGAATCTCCATACTGTGTTTTTCTTCCCCTCTTTTCTTTTCAATTTGGGGGAGTAGTTGGGGATTGAGTGATGCAGAATATTTACGTGCAAAATGGTGAGAACAGTGTTACTCTATATATTACTAGATGTACAAAAATATACTTTTGATTGATTGGGCGATTTGGGATATATGCAGTCTGCAAAATTCCTCCTCCTTTCTACATCATGACAGAACAGTGTTGTTGCATGAAGCATCACATCAGATAATCATCATAAATCATGACCAACAGGATCATTATAACCCCCCCCCCCCGCCCCCCAAAAAAAAAAAAAAAAGAAGAAAAACCCAGGAAAAAGAGCCACATACAGACAGCTGCTGCCTCTCTCTGGTGGAGTTATGGGCACGTAGTGGAGTAAAGTGAGACAAGTGATTGATCTTCCGACCTCGGAAGAACTGTGGCTTTGCTCTGAATTAACCAGATTGACGTTTAATATTTGTTGGATTTTTTTCTTAACCACGTGAAAGATTGTCCAAAATCCCAGTCAAAATTGAGTAGATTTTTTATGGTGCACTCAGTCTCGGCATTTTCTCATATTATAAAGTTTTGTTCTCAGCTCATTTGATATATTTTTGAAGTGAGATTTTATATTCAAAAGTTTATAAGTTGGTTGGTGATTGAGTTCCTCTAATTTAAATTCCATTTACTGTAAAAAAATGTTCGAACACCACTGAAAATGTGTCTCCTATGTTTCGTGTGTGTAGCTGGTTATTGTTGATCAAGAAAATATACTTGGCCAGCACGAAACTTTAATAATAGAAAGTTACGTATTCGCTTATTCGCAAAATGACCTATGTTTGAAAACAAGAGAAAAAGTTACAACTATATGATTGTATTAATCCTATTTATGCTCTGCTTGTTATAGTCTTATTTTAAAATACTTATCCTATTAAAATAAGAGTACATATTATAAGATTTAAGAAATCTTATCATACATCCTATAAAAATTTAAAACAAAACCATACTTTTTATCTTATAAGAAATAAGTAATCTTTCCTATCTTATTTTTTACAACTATAGCATGCATGGTGCATTTGATAAGATATCTTAAATCTTATAAGATATCTCCATATTTCAATAGATAAGCATCTTAAAATAAGATCATTCCAAACACATTATTAAAGTGACTTGATTATCATTAATTACAAAAAAAAAAAAAGGGTACCATATGAAATTTGAGTGCTAGACTTCTGAACTTAGATTTTGGAGAATTTCTCAAGTCCATGAATTTGAGAATAGATTTTGAGCAAATGAGCCCAAAGGCCAGTGGTAAGATTTTAGGCTGACAATATTAGATATTGCGTTACTAGGCCAATATCAGAAAAATATGAACTTTTTTTTTGAGTGTGTATGTAAGTATGTGTGTGTATTACTCATTTAAAAATAAATGATTAGTTGTCAAATTTTTTCATGAGCTACTATAGCTATTGCCATACCACATTACCATATATTCATGAGAATCCACACCATATCCATGACAATCAAATTATATATTATTCACTCTAGGTATTGGTTCTAAGCAATTGGTCATAATTGATGGGTTTTCTTATTAAAAGTTCATTAGTTAGTCAACAAAAAAAAAAAAAATGAAATAGTTATGCTTTAAATATTAACAATGTGGGAGAACATTCATTTGTTGGTATTATCAGTTGAAAAGAACGCCGGTGTTCCCTTACCTCTGATAGCTCTTTTCTTCATCTTGCAGGCAATTCATAGGTTAGGCGCGGGGAGCCAAGAAACTTCCTAAGGCATGGAAAGGTGACAAGTTTTTCTCAACATACTTTTCTTAATAACATTTACATACATATTTTTGTGGAGAAGTAATTCAAACCATTGCAAAAACTCACTTATCTAAAAGAGTACGTATGGATCATTTATCACAACATATTCGAGCTCTAATCCTTCATAAGACGATGATAAAGGAATCTCATTGCTTTTGTCAAAGCGAAATTTCCAGAAGTTGGATATATCTTGTTATTAGGAGTACTTTATTCTCTCCATGTTCGCATTAGTGTCTTCGCACCTCTAATTGCAGTGAATGATCCCTAACTCTGCTCTAAATTAATATAGTTAAGAGAAAAAGAAAGAACTACAATGAAAAGTTCAAGTTAAAAAAATAAAATACTATATATAAAAGCTAAAGCCGTTAACATGATACTTCCTGTCTAAAACATAATGCGTAATTATAGCACCACGTGTCTCATCTAAAATACTGACATTCAACCATTCCTATATGCATTGCGTTCTTCATATTGCCCTTATTAAACCACGTATGTTGCTTTATAAGCTTTAATTATTGGCCAAAATTACAATTTTACCATTCCACCAAGCAATAGTATCTTACTCACTTTGATATATCTTTATAAACTAAAACTCTATTGCCAAATCAAACACAGGGGAAAGGACTTAAGCTTGGACTCTAGAGATTTATGTAGGGTATGTATAATCAACCATTAGGCTATTTTGGATTGATTTTTTTCTTCTTAAAAAAATATCTTTTAATAAGAAAAAGTACCTCTTAAATGTTTGGATCAGCTAAGAATTTGAGCATTCAAAAGTTCTTTTTGCAAAAGTTATTAAAAAAATATTTTTTTATATACATCAACTTTGAATCCATTTATATTATAAATTAATTTATTAAAAAATAAAATTTAAAGTATCATTTTTATAATTTATTTAATTAAAACTTTATTTATCTATATTTTTTGATTAAAAATATAAGGTTAATAACCCCGTGGGATACACAGGTCACATTCTCGTATAATAGGGAAAAAAAAAAAAAGAGACTATGATTCTTTTCCATATGTAACTCTCCACTGATATAACTTTTACAATATAAAAGATCTCACGAGTTTTCCTTAAGTTCCAAAGAACCATTACTGTCTTATTGGGGCCTATGCTTGTCTTCTTGGGCTTAGGATTTGGGCCGTTGTCCAGCAATTACTTTATGGATCATGTTGCACGAGCAAATATCCACTTAGATGTCTAACTGCAACCAAAAAAAAACAACGAAATGTTAATAAGGTTAACTAAGAGAGGAGCACACCGAGAGAGGAGAGATTATCTAAAAGGAAGAGAGAGAGAGAGAGAGAGAGAGAGAGAGAGAGGGCGAGAGAGAGAGAGAGAGCTTGGTGTTGTGACCCTCCCCACCTCTCTGTCTCCCACCTCCTCCCTCCTTCCTAAACGTTCGGAGGGAGATCCGTTGGTAGCAGACAAGAGACGAAAGAATAATCATTAAATCTTGATGATCTTGCAATTGCATTGCATAGGATTACATTGCAATCACAGACCAGTCTAAATTATAATAATAATAAGAAAGAATACTTGATGGCTTACAGGGCGGACGAGGATTATGATTACTTGTTCAAGGTGGTGTTGATAGGCGATTCTGGCGTCGGAAAATCGAACCTCTTGTCTCGTTTCGCCCGTAACGAGTTTAGCCAACAGTCTAAGTCCACCATTGGCGTAGAGTTCGCGACCCGCACCATTAGCGTTGATGACAAGCTTGTCAAAGCCCAGATTTGGGATACTGCCGGCCAGGAAAGGTTAGAAACCACCTCCACCATTTCCTTTTCTTTAATGTCTTCGCTTTGGCGCATGCATGGCCAACTATATATTCATGCACCTGTCTATGTTTGTTTCTCGTTTGTTTGGATCTTGAGAATTGTTTGATATATTCCAAAATGTACCATATTGATCATATTTATTGTATGAGGAGAATTATTAGAAAACAATTATCGTTCTATACTTGGAACCTTTGTTATTAATAGGAGATCCAATTGCATCCAGTTTCCGTGTCTAGCCTCTATATTTCCTGTATATTGGTTGTTATCTTGGAAGATTGAATACCTTTCAGGGTGTGAGATTTAATCTGCACAAACCGAAATAATCCCCAAAAAAAAAAAAAAAAAAAAAGAGAAATTGATCACTTGTTTTGGGATATGTAGCTTTAGATAATCTATAAAGATATTCATGGAATTCACGACCATATGAATAATGCTAAGGACCGTGATGGTAAATTTCATTTTTCGCTTATACCATTAGACATTAGTAATTGAAGATTGTATAATATAGGCATGGATATCTACATAGAAATTATAGCTTTGAAAGGGACAAGTATCATGAGCAATGTGATATGGATGAATACGATTTCGTTTCTTAATTACTCGAAACTCTAATTACTAGCTTAGGAGAGGATCCTAATCCTTTGTAACACCTCGAAATCTGAAATCTGATAGGAAAGGTAAAATTTGGAGACAAAAATCAGCACTACAACATTAGTAGTAATCTTTCTTCGTTAATGGTGTGTATTGTTGTAGAGAATATGGCTCTATGACTCCATCTATATTAATAGTATTCAACAAAGAACATGAAAACTTTGTTTTTTTTCTTTTTCTTTCTTTTGTTATTAAATCCTTCACCTCCGAGGGATTTGATCCTAGGTCATCCCGCATGTTAATATTAGTTCCAACCACTTGAAGTATCTCGTAATTCCGAACATGAAAACTTTGGTTGGTCTCTGATATTTTTATGTGATTGCTTGGTAAAGGTACCGAGCCATCACAAGCGCTTATTACAGGGGAGCAGTAGGGGCCTTAGTGGTCTACGATGTCACACGGCACGTGACCTTCGAGAACGTCGAGAGATGGCTGAAGGAGCTTCGCGATCACACAGACCACAACATCGTAATCATGCTCGTAGGAAACAAAGCAGATCTCCGACACCTGCGCGCCGTTACGTTGGACGAAACGCGCGGTTTCGCGGAGAGAGAGAACATATTCTTCATGGAAACGTCGGCTCTTGAATCGTTGAACGTAGACAACGCCTTCACCGAAGTGCTGACGCAAACCTACCGAGTAGTGAGCAAAAAGGCGCTGGACGTAGGAGATGATCCTGCGGCTTTGCCCAAGGGACAGACCATTAACATCGGCGGCAAGGACGATGTATCAGCTGTCAAGAAATCTGGATGTTGCTCTGGTTAGATATAAAAGATATCATCAATCTTTTCAGAAATGGAGATATTTTTTGTGCTTCTGGATTTAAGCTTCAGAGGGTATAGAAAATGTTTGTTACATTTTTATATAGATGGAAAAAAAAAGAACTAGAATCTATTGTAACTAATCCAGCAGGAAAAAATGTTTCTTGGGTTGTCATTTTTATGGCTTTTTTTTGGATGTTGTCGGACAAGAGTGTGTCACGTGTTATAATGTGACGATGAGGCGTGAATCTTTTGGCTCGGGTACCAAGGTGGTGCTTGATTGTGCTCTTTTATTTTCTGTCAAGTTTTGAAGTCACTGTCGCAATGCATTTGTGCTTGTTAGATCAAATATGACTGGTTCACTTGTATATATCAGTGTTATGTTAATAAAATATGTTTGTTGGATCAGGAAAAAAAAAATTATTTACTTGTAGACTTTATTATTTAGAATCAAATAAAGTAACTAAAATTTTGAAAACAAATTTTCAAATTTGGTAAAACTTGTAGATAATTAAAAATAATAATAAAGAATAATTTAATTAAATAATTACTAAAAGATAATTGGATTAATTAATAAAAATAACAATTTAATTCAAAAGAAAATTAATTTTAATTTTTTAAAAAAATTCATATTCTTTCAAAAAATTTCAAACAAATTAAAATATCATTAAAATAAAAACAGATCACAAAAAGTAAATAATTTGAATGTAGGCAATTTACCAAATGAGTATAGTTATCTTTAAACATAAAACCAAACATTTCTCATTTCCAAAACGGTTCTTTTTTTTTTAAAAAAAAAAAAAACTGTATATTTAAATTGGAAGCTAAACTGGCCCTAAATTACTACTCATGCTGTAACTACCAAAGTGAAGATCAACTGCTATATTCAATAACAAGTTACTATATATAAGGCAAGGCAACCATGAGATAAGGATCATATACGTAGAGCATACAGAGGACAAAACTACACAATTTGTTGAATTCTGCTTCTTCACCAACATAATAAACATCAAACATAAGATCCTTTCATTATTGGTAAACTATGAAATGCCTTAAAAGGAACATTATTTGTTGGCGTTTAGAGCGTTATGTCTGAGCTTCAAATTTCTTCCGCTCTCTGGCTGCCGGAGAAGAAACAGGAATAAAGTCAGGGGGTGACTATTTCTTTCTGTCAATTTTTGTCGTTCTATATTTGATTTATATGAAATAAAAAATTTCGAAAGTCGTCAGATAAGAACCCAACTTTTGCTTAATGAAATGAAAATTTTAACCGGATATAAAAGCAAACCAGAATATGTTCTTTAGTAGCTGGAAAATATGGTATAAGATACTCACCAGCTTTCTCCTCTTCTCGCTTCTTGGCAGCCTCTGCTCTTTGTTTCCGGACCAGGGCTAAGCGCTCTGCATTTTTAAAGAATAATAATATATCACAGTCAGTGAAAAGAAAAAGAGGCTCCTAACTGCTAGATTTGCAGATAATATGAGTTTTGAATATCAAATTGCAGACACCAAAAATGATCACTTATGCAGAAAGTGAGAAGAGATGATTACTTGAAAATAAGGAGAAAAGTCACTTATTAAGCCAAACAATGCGTATACATATTGCGGCAATAATTTATATAAAATACATGGTAGGATGTTATCAAAATTTCGATAAGTGAAAAATGTAGAAGAAAAATAACTGTTTGATAGATAATTGAGCCTCACCTAGGTCTCTCCTTGATTGTTCAGTTTTCCCTTGTTCTTGCAATTTCATGTACCTCTCATGAGCTTTCTGTCTTTCTAGGTCTTCTCTGCAAATAGAACCAAAACGAATACACGAAAAGTATTCGAAGGTAAAATGAAATCACCCTTTTACGATGTTAACAATTCTATTCCAACAAACTGACATTAAGGTAGATTCAGCTAGTTTAGCTGTGGGAATTCTGCGCTGGTCTTGCTATGACAAGCTGTATGTGTAAAGCCCAAAAGGGTCAAAAGCAAAAGCTCAAGATTATATATATATACATTTTCTAGCAAACAGTTATTGAAGTGTGATGCATAAGCAGGAGATATTCACACCTTTCACGCCTTGAAAGTACAGTGGTCTTCTGAACCTGCAAAATAAGAGCCACATCTTATCATAGTGTTCATACGAGTTACTAAATTGAAAGGTGAATGGCTAAGTAGCTCACATCTACATCTCTAGCTTTCACGTTCCTGGGCTTCTCCAGATTAGGATTTTTAATCTCAATCACGCCCCGCCTAACCTTTTGCTTCTGTTAAACAAACACCCAAAGAATAATAAACAATATACTATCGAGCGCATCATTTAAAATACGCGTTGTGCAAACATAATTTCAAAAGAAAAGAAATAAATATAAAATGTAAAAATAAATAAAAATCAAACTGATACAAAATAGCGCAAAGATTACTCACTTGGGGTTCATTCTCAGACTCCTCTTGAGGCTCTTCTTCAGACCTCTCATCTTCTTCCACTTCAGCTTCTTCCTGAAGTCAAGTAGATCAAACAAAAGTATCATAACATTAATCTCCCATGCTCTAGTTAGTGTTGTAACAAACTCCAACAACAACAATAGTAATAATATGTGTGTGTATATATATATATGATGATGATGATGATGATGATGATGATGATGATGATGATGGGTTCCAGAAATTATGTGCGTCAACGACTAATTTAACGCATGTTGTAAACTTCATCAGTATTGTTTTAAAAAAATCTCCGTCCTCTTTTTATTTGATAGATAAAAGTGACGAGATTAATAATAAACATCATTTTGCTTTGATTTTTTTCACTTTTGAAATTCAAGAAAAATGACCAATTCGTATACTATGGTTTGATGTGAAACGTGAAAGACATGTTCTGTTCCCGTCCCAGATTTCACCACCTCTATCTATCCAACTAGTCCCATTTGATCTAGAAAATTTAACCTGGAAACCTCATCTCTCACTGCATGTATGTTGTTGCATGATGGTTAGTCTTGCTTCTTTTTCTAGGACAACCCCGAGCTTGACTCCGAGTGTCCAGCTCACTGAGCTTTCTTTTACTCACGTGTTTATCTGCTTTATAGGAGTGGCCAGAGAATCCAGCAAAGAGAAGATTCAGCACTTAGTTAATGTCTTCCTTTAACTTTGATTCCCTAGTAGTGTGTGTTCGTATAATTCTGATTCCTGTAAATTAATTGGCTTTGTTGGTGTTTAGAGCTTTGATGGAATTTTCTTATGAGTTCATTTTTGTGGTAGGTTTTTAGAGCCTTGCGGATTTAAAAAGAGAAGTTTTCTTAGGCTCGTAGCGATCACAACTCCCAGTTTGGCTGAATGAATTTGAAAGCGTGATAGAGTAAGTTCAAATCTGAGGGCTTAGTCGAATTTAGTCACTGCACAAATTCAATCCCAAAATAACTGCATCTCACATTTACACTTTTTATTTAGGAAAACCAACTTAATAAGTATGAAGATTGCCAAAGGGGATACAACCCATTCACCAATACCCAAAACAAATTAGGAAAAAAAGAAAAGACAAAAGAAAACCCAAAACAAAACAAACAAAAATGCTAATATGATGGCTGCATGTCACGTTACTGTTTTGGTAAACAAATTACCTGTTTAAACGTGCGAGGACGAGGAGCAGAGACACCAGCTACTGTGATATTGACAAGAACTCATTAATGATTTAAGTAAAATTATTGCACATGAGAAAGGGGGGAAAAAGAACATTTAAAAGAACTAGCCACATCTTCTACTTGTACGGCTCTGGTCTCTGCATGCCCATTAGTAAAACATAAAATAATTACAAATAGAAAATATTCATACTAAAGTTGAAAAACCAATATTGATTGCCAAACCATTGAGCTCATAACCTTGAGAGACAATTTCTGTCCATCATCATATTTTACTAACACAACCTTCATCAAGTCTATTGGCTGGTATCTAATATTCTGTTTGGCCCAGTTGTAAGATTTCAATTGTTGAGCTGTAGAACTTTCAATAATAGAGTTTTGGTTAAAAGAACTATTAAATAAAATCTTGATTATTCGGTCAAATATTTTGGGAGTAGACAATATTAAATTTTCAAAATTATGAAATAATATTTTTGAGAAAAGAAGAAAAAAATTATTTTTGATATGATGTAAAAACAGTTTTTTAAAAGTCTTTTTTAAAAAGGGCTTTTTAGCTGTAGCTTTCATGTAAAAATACTTTCTAAAAATTACCAAACGAATTATTTTCAGCTTATAAACTCACACAAAATGTTTTGGAATATCCAAAAGCTAGGCCAAACGAAGCTTAACACAATCTTTATTCACTCACAAAACCTAGAAAAAGGAAAGCAGATTTACACATACAGGCGCATTCGGATTGGGTTTTACAAAGTATTTTCTTTTTCTTTTTTTTGCATATATAACTTATAAAAAGAAGTAATATTTTGAAAGGCTCAAATTTCTCGCTGCTAGAAGAAAGTCACAAAAGAGTTTCAGCTTTTCGTTTCCAAGTACTCTTAGGGGAAAAAAAGTACTTTTTCAAACAAGGTTGTTCTAGCATTTCCTAAAGTGTACTCTTAACACAATCCAAACAAGCTGTAAATGTAAAGTGTACGTTTTTATAGCATCTCCTTGTTCATTTTTTTTTTTATAAAAAAAAGAACCAATCTCGGGGAAAAAAAATCTATAATTCAAAAAGACAAATTTGGACCAAATAAACCATTAACTCAAGGACAAGCGGACTCTTTTTTTCTTTTTTTCTTTCCTAAAAGCAAACTTATACTTCTGCAGAATTTAACTTATAATTCTCAATACTCGATATCTGAACCCCGGATCAAAAGAACAATCAATCAAATATTCATAATAGAATGCACAAAACACAATTATGAATAAGTAGACAAACAAGAATATATTTTTGGCATATGCATGTATACGAAATATATATAGCCATACGTACTTAAGTCTTCGGGGTCAGTAAACTGGCGACGACCAGTAGGCTTGCCCTTGAACTTTCCTCTGCCCATTTTTCTAATGACTCACGAGCTTCTAAGGAAGGGAAAAGAATTGAGTTTTTCGCAAGTGGTGGTGAAGGAGAATACTAAGATGAGAAGTTCCTTTTATGGAGCGAAAAAGCAACTCAGCGGATGCAATGCATGGCATCTTTTGGCTTGGAACAGTGGGGCGGGAATATGAATCGTATGCTTGGGTTAAGTGCCCATGCTAACGTAGTACATCGGATATGTTCCTTTCCATGCGTACTTTACGGTCTGTTTGGCTATGCTTATTTGCGGCTTATAAGCTACAAATAAGTTGCAAAATAAATAGAGGCAAACACTTAAAAAAAATACTCTTTCATATGATCTTTATTATTTGTAGCTCATAAGCTCCAAATAAACTTGGCCAATAGGTTGTTAGTTATATGTCTCTTGTATGATGGCTCCTTAGATTGATTTCTTTTAAAAAAAATATATGAGTCATTAGATTGATTTTGGGATTTGGGATAGTTCAAGTTATTAAAGTTTCTCTCCCAAAAGTAAAGTTCTATGTATAAATTCGGTGAAGAATGACTATTGGATTGAGAGTGAATAGCTTGACTTAAACAGAAATTGAGATTCTAAAAGAGTTTGGAGTCAACATTTTCTGAAAGTTAAAGATTTTAATTTCTCAAAAAACTATTTTTGTTAAAAATATTTTTTTTAAATACTTTTAAAAGGTCAATTCAAACAAGCTATATGTGCCAAACTTATTCTTATTTTAACTTTTTAATTTTGTATGTCATTCATTTATGTTATCTTAATACAAGTAAAATGTACATTATTCTCCTTTAGTTCATCTAATTAGTGATTGTTCTTGTATTTTTAAACTTTAGACATTACCCTTGTCCTTTTCAAATTGTGACATATAATCTCTTGTCTCAACATTTTCTATCTAAATTAACATGGCATAGTGTACTCTTTTTTTTTAAAAAAAAAAAAAATTGTCCATAGGTTTTTTTGGGAGGGCCAAAACACCCATAAGTGTTAAAACTTACAATTTGTCATATCTATTTTTTGAAAACTACTAGCATTAGTAAGATTGAGTTTAGGTTTTTAAAATACTTCAACAAATGATATTAAGATAATAACAAAATATAGGTGATTCTGCCACATTTTAAAAAAATATAGTGAGTAATATTGTAAGTTTTAAAACACAAAAGGATAATCAATTAATTAAATAAAACACAAGAAGTAACATGCGATTTTACCATAGGTACTTAAAAATTTCTAATATCTTATTTTTTTTCTTTTTTTTTGTATTTTCTCAAATTAAATAAATGGTTGAGAATGGTTAGCTAGGAATTTAAGAACTCTAAACCTTCTAAAAAATTTTAGGCAATGTATCTTTTAAAGAAAACTTGGCTTTGGTCTTCTTGGTACCGCAATTGATTTGGCATTTTTTTTAAACACTTTTTTTAATGAAAAAAGTACCTCTTTTTTACAATAAATATTTATATTAATTTTAAAAAATAAAATTCTGAATGAAATAAATTTTAAAAATAAAAAATTTAAACTTTTTACAAAAAACCTTTTTTCAAAAAAAATACTAAAAAAATAGTTTCTTTCAAAAATCAATTCAAACAAACTCTTTACGTGCACGTGCGCACTAAGGTTGGAATTTGTCCGGGCGTAATTTTTACTCCGACTTGGGTTAACAGACGCAGAGCATTTTGCTAAAAGGAATAAACTTTTTGTCTTGCAAAAAGCGCACAACATCTATTCGCCTGCATCTATTGACGTGACAGGCATTTTACTCGAATTTATGTAAGATTTCCTCCCCCCCCCAAAAAAAAGGGAAATTACATTGTAATAAAGTGAAGAGGATTAGATTGAATTTTTCCTAAACATTTAAAGACTAGATCGAATATTTATCACAATGAGGACTAAATTGATAGCATTTTTATTTTTAAAATTTACTCTTAAACAATGGCCATTTCAACTAAATTTTACCTTTTTTTTTTTTTTTGCTTTGGGAGATAGATTGACTGGTTTTTAGAAATAGAGTATTGATATGACCAAAAATGAACAATGAGAACTAATTTAAACGGGTGAATAGCACAACATTCTTATGGTTTGGCTAATATCCACAATACCTCTCAATTATTAAGAAATTAGTTAAGACACCCTCTATGATTTTAATGAGAGTGCATATAGACACCTTATGTTGACTTTTCTGTCTAAGATAACGATATTTGAGATACACAGACACCTGACGAGGTGCTGTTTATTTTTATTTTAATTTTAAATGTAATGAATAGACTATTTTATTCCTAATAAATATTAAAATAAAAATATTATTTAAAACTTTTTTTAGAAAAAAGGTCATCTTCTTCCCCCTTTCCTCTTCTCCTTGGTAACTCTCCTAACGCCTTTCCCGACAGCTCCCCCACCCTTTCCCCCAGCAACGACGCCCTCCACCCTCTTCCCCATCAGTGACCTTCCCACTCCCTTCCCCAATCAGCAACCCCCCCAGCCCCTCCTCTGTCAAGGTCGGTGGAGCTAGCAAAAAGCTTTGAAGACGTTGCAAGGTCGTTAATGGCAAATAGAGAACGGCGGGCCAACACACCGCATGGAGGATATGGTTAGACTTGTGAGACCACAAGAAAGTTTGCTATGGCAGTAGCGCATTGTTACTTGGCTTGAAAAAGCTCTGATGAAAGCTTAAAACTTCGCCGCGTAGGTGGTGGCGGTTGACGGTGGTGCGAAATTATAACAATCATTGGAGATGTCTAGCAACGTTGCTGGCCATTGGAGAGCGAGGTGACATTGACTGATCGTTGATCTAACGGTTAGATGATGTGATAATGTCGGGTCGGGTCCTTAGCTTCGCAATGACTTTTGGGTCTGTTTGGCTGCTTTATGGGGGAGAAGAAGATGATCTAATGTCAAGAAATTTTTTATATTTTTTAGTACAAATAACAATATTTTATTTAAGCTAAGAAAATAAAATGCAAAGTTATTTCTAGCTTCGTTGGTTAGAATGTAGCACTTTTAACATAAGATAACAGGTTCAAATCATCTCTTACAAATATATATACATATATATATATTAATGAAAGAATAGGGTATTTTTGCAATTTGAGTGAGTGCAAAAGGGTAGATTAGAGATTTGCACAATAACTATTAAAAAATTATATAAGGTGTCTCAACTAATTTCCTAACCATAGAAAAGTGTTGTGTACATTAACTAATTTCCTAGCCATAAAAAAGTGTTGTGCACATTAGTCAATCCATAAAGAATATTGTTCTATTCACCCAATTTAAAATAACTCCACAGCGGTAAGAAACTAATGACATTTACTCCAATTTTATTCACACTTCTTTAAAAAAACTAAAATTTTTTCTTTTTCTTTCTTTTTTTTTTTAAAAACTATGTTTAAGTTTTTTCTTTTTAAAATTTCAACTTTTTTAATTATAAAAAAATTTACTTTTAAAAAGTACTTTTTTCATGAGAAATCCATCGAAACAGACCTTACAGTTAGCAGTCCTCAGTTTGAGGGAAAATTCAACCAAATGAATTTATTGACTCACACACGACCATCGACCATGTATTTGACCTACAGCATAAGAAAATGAAAGTTACGATAGAAAACATTTTGGTTTGACTTAGGAAAAAGAGAACTATTTCTCAGAAAATCAGGAAAGAGTCACCTTCACCATACTAATGAAAAAATAGTCAAAACAAAGTTCTCATTTCAAATGAAAAACAAAAGAGAATAGTTCAATGCACATAAATCCAATGTTGAAACATAACTTTCCAATAGCGCAGGACAAACATTGACAACATGGTTCTTATTTTCCTTAATTTTTGTTTGCAGACAACACTTTCTACTTTTTCACTAACCAAAAACATTTTCTGCGTTTGACAAACTAAAAGTAAAAACTATTTTTAAAGCATGAAAATTGAAAAAAATCATTTCCGAAACTAAACATGAATTTTATGACTTGGGCAGAAATGTAGAGAAAAATTGATATTGGCAATAAAAGGTCAAGAAAAGGCATCCTAACTGATACAAGTTAACTATCTGCAGAAAAATCGAGTGGTCTAACTAGAGCAAAATGGGACCCTGGATTTGCAGACATCAACAACTCCATTGCCACCACTTTACTCGGACGATTGATCTTGAGACCTGGTTCTATTAAGCCTGCACGAAAGAATATTTAAGAACCTACGCAACTATCATGGTATGACAAATGGACCATGGAGTGGCGGGTGATTTGAGTTTTTACCAGGGGAAGGACTTCTCCCATGATACAGCTCTCTAGCTAGAGGGTTTGCAGCCCACTGATTCACAGCCACACGGCTTGTAGGTTGGAAACCCACTATTTTACCATCAACCGACAAGACCACCTGCACAGTAAAGAGAAAATGACAGACAAAAATTGACAAATTAAGAAGACTTGTTAATGATCATGAAATCATGACTGTGAAAGTTAATATTTCATGTGCAAACTATTATATCTGACACTGAATTATTCTACAAAGATGATAGCAATTCGAGAACTTGCAAGTCCAAAAGAAGAAATAATCCAAAGCCAGTTTCCCTTCTAATTAATTCTTTAATATCCAATAAAAGGATTTGAGACATTGGACAAAAACCAAGAGAAGTGGCATAGAACTTCAAGAAGCTTCAGATTAGAAGGGATAGGAATATAATGAAAGAAATAAGCATGGAATGATGCAGACACATGGCTGTCAAGCAGGCTGTTTGACCCCAAAGAGCCGAATATAAGTCTTAAGAAGCTTTAAAGAGATGATAAAATCCATATATGGGTCACCTTAACAACTGAACCTGAGATATATGGCATAAAAGAGGGCATAGAAAATCAGGATGCCTGAGTAGGACTCAAATTACACACACTGATTATTTGAGCAAAGGGGAGGTTGTGTTTGGTCACCCCAACACTATCTTATATACAGTCACTCCCGCATATAGCAAAATGTTCATAATTCAAAATAATTATATTGGGACTTCAGCACTTCTGAAGCAACTATGCATCACAGGAGCAAACAGGGAACATTCTAAATCCAATTCAACTCTAACATTCTCTGGTTGATAACCTTCTTGGTGTCCCAAATGCAAGGTGTAGGATATGTACAATTCTTCTACAAACATATCCAGTTACCAAGTATCCAATATATCCGCTGTACTGAGTAATCTAGCTGCTTGACAAATTTTATTGCAATTGAATTCTCTACTTCTCCATATAATTTCTGACTAGTGTGTTTGTTATAATCTTATTTTAAGATACTTATCCTATTGAAATTTGGAGATATTTTATAAGATTTAAGATATCTTATCACATACACCATGCATTCTATAGTGGTAAATAATAAGATAGGATTGATTGTTTATTTCTTAAAAGATAAAAAAGTATAGTTTGTTTTGACTTTTCATAGGATACACGTGATAAGATGTCTTGAATCTTATAAGATGCACCCTCATTTCAATAGGATAAGCGTCTTAAAATAAGATTACAACAAGAATCACAAATAAATAATCCTTCCCGTAGATGCTGTCTCAAAGCCCTCATGCATAAACAGCAACCTACAAGGTAAAAGGGAAAGGTGATGGCAATAGTGACAGCAGAATGTTTATTAAGCAGAGGGGATAACTAAATGGATAGTCATTAAGAACTCCATGCCAAAACATCTATAAGTAGATACATGATATATATTCTTCGGCGATTTCGAATTTCATAATGCCTGCTAACCATATTGTAAAATAATTTGATTATTGCATGTTTAAAAATAAATGAATAACATTAAAAGTTTGGTAGTATTTCATAAACATACCTGAAAACTAGCAATCTCTTGGGCTGATGCTTTTATATTTTCATTACTGTTATCTGATAGCGAGGAAATGGACAAATTGTCTACCGCACTGGAACCAGTCTCACCTATTCTCCTCAGGTAGAGTGGAAGTTCCCCAGTCCATGCACAAGGACCAGCTTCAGTCATTATTTCTCCAGGCCAACCAAAAGAATCCTTTACTCTTTGGATTATTGAGACACAATAAGCTTCCAACTACTAATACCAGTAAGTGTTAGCACTTGCTCAAGTAACTGGAATGCAAGTGCAAAAGATCCCTACTAAACCTATGCTTTTTTCCCACTTAGAATGGAGCTATCTACTCTTAATTAACTCAACCCAGCCAACAGCAACTAGACTAGATATTGACAACAGTATCTAGATGGAGAGAAGTCTTGTCTATTCTGCATAATTCAAACAATCCATGAAGAATCATTCCAGTTAAGAAGTTTGCAATATATAATTCTAACATGTGTTTAGTATGCCAAGCACAACTCTACCAGATCCAGTATCTAGAGCATCCCAGGAGGAAGCCACAATGAAATAACAGATTCCAAGTAAAATGCAAGCCTAGACTCTCTGAGAACCACCAAAGCATTACATTATGTACAGGCCATGCAACACAGGCTCCAGAAATCAGAATCAGAACAAGGTCCCAAAAGCCAGAGGGAAAGAAAGTAGAATGCTAGAGTTTTCATATTTGAAGTGAGCCAAGATCGCAACTATCTTGCCAATGACTTTTCAGAAAAAATGATAATAAAGAAAGAAAAATAAAATCATCACTTTGTTTCATCATGCATGCAGTAAAAAATAAAATCATTACTTTGTTTCATCATGCATGCAGTACATATACATGTATCACAAATCAAAGATCCACATAAATAAGTTTGTTCTATTGATGCATACATGGATGATTCTGATACACAGACAACAAAAGATATACTATTAATACAGGATATCAACCTTGCAATCTTATTTGCTCATTGGGTGGCACAGTTAATATACATTATCATACTCATCCAGAACTGCATACCAATCCATAGCAAGTAATTCTACTCCATCACTTAAGTAGATGACCGCAGTGTGCTAAAGGCAATTGCAGATAAAATCTACTGCCAACATAACCACCATTCACACAACCCTTCCCCCACCATCCCAAAGAAAAAATATACCCAAAAGGGGAAAAAATAGTTGGATGAAAGGGAAGAAACATAGTTGTGCCTTAAACAAAGGCATATTCTCAAGACAGCAGGTTCTAGCTACTAATGGAAAAATATATGCACTAAGTGTTAAGATACATAGCAACAAAACAATGTCGTTTAGACCAAGGAGAAAATGGGTA
The DNA here is from genome assembly GCA_028554755.1 of Cordia subcordata. Lineage (NCBI taxonomy): Eukaryota > Viridiplantae > Streptophyta > Magnoliopsida > Boraginales > Cordiaceae > Cordia > Cordia subcordata. Next base: position 9,215,390 of record JAPTOF010000006.1, on the reverse strand, counting down.
TTGATTCATTGTTTCCAGCTTACAAAACCACAGAAAATATTCAACCCCATAAAACCTCCAGAAGAGCAATGCAAAAGCAGCAGATTAAGAGAGAAAGATTCAACTTTGATTACGGAAATCAATCTCCAAGAATGAATTCTCACTCCTCACATTCAGCTGGACACATTTTCACCCAGCAACTAAAATAAAACAAATGATCAGAAAGTATTAATACGTTCTTGGGGGCAGCATACCTCAACAGGTTCCACAGACCAATCTGTGGTGTAGCTAACATCAGTAGACTGAAGGGGCTGTTTTGCTTGAGGAACTTTTCTCCCAGTGGACAAATGAGGGACGTAGATTTGTCCCAGAACACCAATGGTTACTAAAAAGAGTCCACTTGTGATAGCCATCAACAACATTTTCAGCAAAGAAGTGCCATTCTGTCAAAAAGAAGCAACGGCCAGATATTTAAGTAAAGACCATGTTTACTCAACTGACTTAACAAAAAATCATCACTTCCCACGTCTAAATGATCTTTTCGAGAGAATAGAGTATGCATAAATTCCCTGATCAGACCCCCCGTTGCAGGGCCGGTGGCTGGATGTGTAATAAGAAGATAAATAAAGTTGGACCACAAGGGTCATACTTTACAGTTAAAACATAAGTTATAATTCTACAGCTTCATCACATTATCTGAAAAGGCAGGAATCAAGTTCTTAACAACACATAAGGGTGAACTGCTAATCCCCCAATTTCCCTGAATTAGTATGCATCACACAACTTATTTCCAGGCACCATCCTCTAAAGAAAATTTATTACAGTTAACCATTTTCATATTATGAAAAGAGAGGTAGAAAAGCAAAATAAAATTTCTACCACGTGGCCTCGTGGTACCAATTAGAGGACAAAGGTCCAAAACAAGCACCCTAAACTTAGACCAATTTGGCGCCTTTATTCTTACTAGTCGGACCAGCAAATAATAACAACAATAATATACACAAGTAAAAGTAGCAAATTGAAAAACTAGATAAAACAATATTTCTTACCTTCTTAAGCAACAGGTTGGGAGATTTTACAACTGCACCACATGAGAGTTGTTTATTAGGCAGCGTGAACACATCCTCATAGTACATATCTAGGATGTCGGCTAAACCAACCTGCAAAGATAGTACAAAAACTAGTTCACCGAAAAGCATCAATGTGGTTATAGAAAAATCTTCAAGACACAGACAAGAGGGTGCAGCTAAGCAGGGTAGAGCTTCTCACTTGAGAATTATAGATCTCGAGTTAGAGTCAACACAGGGATAGGTGAGGAACCACTATTGAAAAGATAAGAAAAAGATATAAATTATAGCAAATACCACAACAGTACATCATTGAAAGTGATAGTGCAATGGTGTGACAGTGATGACCTAAGTTCATTACCCTGTGGACCAGAAAGCTATGCTTCACCAGTCAATCAACTTATTATCAAGCAAAATCATCATGATTGAGCCGCTTCAAGTTACTCCAGGAAGAAGAAAACAGGAGGGTAAAGAATTTTTTTTTCTATACAAAAAAACAAATCAGATGTGCATCAAATGCAATTATCAAGAAGCCACTTGCTTTCATTAGGACAAAGGTTCTGCTTATTAACAGATAGACATGAATTACAATAAGCAAAAGAGGAGTAAACAAAAATAAGTTACAATGCCATGAAACAACTAATAAATAACACAAATCAGTTAGTTATACCTGAATTGGATCAGCCCACAGAAGACATACAACAGATGCAGAAATGATTAGGAGCCCTACCAGGAGAAAGCTACCCAAAATGCCAGAATTATGAGATCTTAACAGTATATACAATTCACAGGAATGACTGCTGTGCATACTACAAAGTACTGATCTGTATCATTGTATGTATAATCATATTGCATTAAAAAAATCACTCTGAAGGTACTAATCCACATTATTGCATGGATAATCATATTTTAGGATTGTTCATGAATAACTGCCAGAGAAGTTATAAAGGAACGGAAATGTTTAGTTACCATTTGGTAATGGGTCAGAAGAACCTCCCATCTGTTTACTGGCAACTCTTTCCACCCTTCAAACTTCAGATTGGCAAATTTGTCAGCGTCAATCTGCAGCCGGAAGCAAGGTACATTCTCACTCAGCCATGCAGCAAATTCAGGACCTCCAACTTTTTCCAATTTAGACTGCACGGATTTTGCCCACCAACTATTCTTTGATTTCATCTTAGGCTTAAATTTGGTTCTCTCTGAGATAAAATATTTTAGCAGACTCTTTGCATTTGCAACAATCTCATGCTCAAGTAAATTATAGAGGACAACAGATGAATCTTTTGATACAATCTTCTTTGGCTTTTGAAACCATGATGACGTCCCCAAGGGATTATGAAGAGAATCACTTCTGCTGCTTTCAAGAGCAGAAAGGCATATAACTTCTGCAATGACAGAAATCACTTGATCATCAGATGAGCTGAGGGCAAAAGATGCAGGTACCTGCCGACAGGAAATGAATAAGATAACTCAATCCATCAGTATCTCGTTGCACCTGCAGGACAGACATATTGAATGTGATATTACATCAGAGCAATTTGTCACAGAAATGTAAGAGGCAAAAAGAAGTGAGACATCAAGCAAAGAAAGATATCTTACCTCCCTAGGATTTTCAAGATCATCCATATTTCTTTCTGTCCCAGGTTTAAACAGAAGTAGTTCGAAATTCCAAAGTTGGTGAATGATGACTTGTCTAAATGTCACTGCAAGTATTTTTTTAGACGGACTCCCGACTAGAATATCCTCCTTTAGGTAACTTTTGAGTCTTCTGGCTTTCTCTTTAACTTTCCTCGCTGGTAAAAACTGTCAGAACCCACAACTTCCATATATGTTATGCCAATGCAGGCGAATTATGTTTTCAGCATTACAGAATAGAGATTCTATAAATAAATAAAAAAAGTTCACAAAAGCCATCCATATAACCAGCATCCGATTGTTTAACTTGAAGACAAGAACTATCAACGCTAAAGTAAACATATGAGACTATGTTGTAAAAAGTTGCAAACTATACTGCTTATCACAAATAAAAATGATACATACATGTATATCTCACAGTCTCACACCCAAAGCCAATTTACAAGCACATATGCATGTCCACAGTTGTAGACAGCTACAGACACAGTATCTCGTGATCTGTTTACATGTTGAAATGGAAATTTTTATTGGAAAAGGAAAGAAAGTGCACGCTGTCCCATCTTTTGTTCTTGGAGTATTTGGAACATCTCTGTTCTTGAAAAAATTGGAAAGAAATGCAAAGATAAAAATCATTAACAGGCTTATTTTTATTGACACATTATGTGTAACTACCTTGAAACTTCCTGAACTAGAGTTCCATTCAAACTTTTAGTTACTACCTATTAGAAGGATGGAACAAGTAAAATCCCATGTAACACTATGATAGCATATGATTATATTGATAAAAGATGAAATCAATGTTAAAACCAGTCTGACTCACAAGATGAATAGAGAGCAAGACCAACTCATACAAGACCGTAATTTTCTCAGGCAACTAATTGGCCTGGCATTGTTGCCAACTAATATCACCGAAAACTAGGCCGCATGGACCACGTCAACCTCTTGTTGGTAAATCCTTCCTTCTCCCTCCTTGAGTTGTCCCACATGGTAAATTGTGGAACAAAGATGTGAAGAACATCTTCCAAAAGACTCCATCTTTATTATGTAGGATACAAAGTAGTCCCACAATCATTCCCTTTCCTCCCATTCCCTTCTTGATTCGCCATACTCTTTACTGCTCTTTATCACCATATTCTTTACAGTCCTACTAAGCAGGCCCAACACATGGCTAGAAAAAAGCACCCCTCACATGCTTTTTACAATTTGCAGCTTATAAGCCCCAAATAAGCTTAGCCAAACAGGCAGCAAGTTTCATGCACTAAACTGTCCTTTTATCGCCTTAAAATTGAACTCTTCCTAATTTCTAAACACGTAGAGAAAGTATAACATATAAGCTGCTCCACAAGTAGAATTTACAACAGAAATAGCTATACACACACATCACACAAAAACACACTATGACACTAACCAGTCTAGTAGATACAGTGCTGTGGTCATCAGACGAGCCCGGAAAGACGGTTTCTACAACCATGGCGGGCATGCCGGAAGCAATATGCTCGTCGGCAGCTTGCCCGCCGTCGGCAGCGGCGGCGGTAAGAGACTGCTGAAAATCGGCGGCCCCAACGACCGTGAGGCGAGCCAAGTCATTCTCGTAAGTCCTGACAGCCGGAAGCGTCCTCTCGGATCCATCCGACTCGGCAACGGCTTCTAGAATGTCCTGCTCCGTCGCCGGCGGTACAGAGGGTTTCGGCGAAGTGCAGCAAAGGATGGCAGGGAGTGTGATTCTGCGAGGCTTGAGGGGTAATTTTGGGAATGCAACTAAGGGTTTAGTCGAATTAGTATAGATTTGTGATGAAAGCTTATGGTGGGGAGAGGAAAGAGAGTGTGTGAAAGCCATTGACGGAAATGGAAAGACCTTTGCAGCTCCGAAATGGAGATTACATTTTACACGTACATATGCGCATCTGTATAGGGGGTTTAAGGATTGAAATAAAAGCGGAATGTTTTATTTGTTGGGCCGATTTGGGGATTGGGTTCTGGGCTCGTTCCTATGGCCCAACATGCTTCCATTTACAAGTGAGTGACATTTTGGTTCATCTCTTCCGTTTAGGTAAGTTTCTTGATTTTTGTTTGTTTGACATTTACGATCTGCTTGGTTTAATATTTAGATATTTAGAAGTGTTTTTTTTTTGAGTTTAAAAGTTAGTTTAGAAACTAAATTTACGATCTGTTTGGTTTAATATTTAGATATTTAAAAGAGTTTTTTTTTTTTGAGTTTAAAAGTTAGTTTAGAAACTAAATTTAGGCTTTATGTTTAATTGTTAAATTTAATTGTTGATTTATAAAGTTTTATTGATATAGGTTTGGTAACGAATAAAAATAATTAAAAGTAAGATATATATTACCCTTGTGTTTTACAAAAGTCAAATAAAATTCCTATAATTTTAAAACTCGCTGATAACTCTTTGTGGTTTCTGAAACTTGCATATTACCACTTCCGAGCCACTGGGAAATTTATTGATTAATATTCTTGATTTGCCACATGCGTAGAAATAGAGGCATCGAGTGTGGCCTCATCATGTGAGGTGTTCGTGGATTTGGGAGGAAGCCAAACAAAAAAAGGAAAATAATTGTTTGGTTTTTATTTTTAAAAATAGTTTTTAGTTTTTAAAAAATAAAAAATAAAAAATTGTTTAAAAACACTATTTTTGTTTTTGGTTTGTAAAAACATATCTCGAACAGTAGTTCTAGAAATAAAAACAGAGAACAACTAAAAGTCCAACTTAGGCCATTCCCCACATTAAACCCCTATTTGTACACTTAAATTAGGTTTAGATTAGAATAAGGGTTGCACTTGCAGGTTTATTGTGGAAGCGATTATGTACTCATCCACACTAGTCTACTTTCATTAATGGTACTTCTGTAATTAAGATAATATGATCATGTAAACACTTTTCTCTTTGATTTTTCTCTACGTTTTTAATTTTTAAACCCCCACCCCTAAATCCAACCCCCTATGCCCCATCACTTAACTGCTCTGATTAATGGTATTTTTGTAACTAAGATACTGTTGTGATGCAAACACTTTTTTCTTCGATCTTTCTCTATTTTTTTTTTTTAAAAACCCGGTGTTCCCTATGAGATTTGAACACAGACCTCATATTTAGGCAAAGATAGTCTCAATCACTTAAACTACACACTAATCCTTAATCTCCCTATACTTGACATTTATTCCACCATTAAAGTTCCCAAGTAAATTTCTAAGACTTCTACTCTCAAAAGCTATTTTTGAACTGTGTTTTGAGAAACTATTTTTTAAGTTAAGAAATAAAAATTGAACCAAATAGGATTCTTTCAAAAAAGAATTAGGCTCTTGATACCATGTAAAAGAATTTTGAATTGACCAAACTTCTGCTTTCATTCATTTTAAATAGCCAATATTCAGAAGAGTTTTACGAATTACAAGCAGCATGTTTATTGCCAATTTGGCAATACTAATAAGCACTCCTTATAAAATTGTGGGATGATGCTTTTTCTTTTAGTAATTATAAGTATTCAAATAAGTAACATCAAATAAGTAGTCAGTGTCAACTATACGTTTTAACTACTTATAAAGATAAGGTAAAGTCATAAAATAATTAGATAAGCATATATTTTGAACTATCTTTACATACGCGTAGTCTTCATCATCAGTGGAGAAACGTGACTTTCGCTAATCGTCAATGTAATTGAGTTCTTGATTTGTGGATGCAATTTACGCAAGCTCCTAGAATTACGGAATGGTAATCCATTGACCATTGCAGAAAAAAAACCCAAACAGTGAAAAGACCACTAGTTTTTCCCTACATTTAAATTCTAGCAGTTAAACGACGTTCTTATTTCAGACACTTTCCATTTCAAAGTTGAGCCTCAAAAGTTGCCTAGCAAAATTGGTTCAATCATCAAGATTTGTAACACTATAGCAACCCTTTTGTGCCTCACAGAAGTTTTTTTGTTGTCTCTTAATTAATATATCAACAACTCTCTCATACCTAAACTATCAATAATTTTCTTTGAATCTCTCCGGCAAAACGCATGCCAAGTTTGTGACAATGGCAGGGATTGTGTACCTGAGAACCGATCGTTTCGAGGTGAAACTTGAAGGCATTACCTTCAAAGCGAAAGATTTCGAAACGCTTTGCACATTGGATTTTCTTTTTCCGGAAGGGAAGGTTTGGGCAAATCCACCCATCGTTGGCCTTGATATCATGCCCCATCCTCGTTATCCAACTACTGTATTGTTGTTGTTGTGCATCGGTGTGGGTTGCGTCGTCCTCAGGTTCCGCGCAGGCGAACCGTTGCCTGATTCCATTCTCAAATTTCTCAGAGACGAAAGAATTCGGTTTGTTGGGTTTGGAATCCCAGAAAAGAGACACATTTTTCCATTTGAGGAACTTGGTTTGACAAAAAAGAAGGTTGACATTGGTTACATTGCTGCCAGACATCTCAACAACAGCAAATACAAAAGATATGAATTAGGCGAATTGGCGCGGAAAGTTCTTGGAATCAAGAGGATGATAGGGCTCACGGACGCATCATCTTTCGAGAGGCATGAGCAGGTTAAGTGTGCAATCTGCCAGCTCTTCATAACTAGTGTGATTGCAATGGCACTATTGGGTGCAAAGGACAAGAAGAAACAAGAGGATTCTCCCAAGAAAGGCTCATTTTTGAAGAGTTTGAATTCGTTAGCTTTATTAGAAGGATGGTTCAACTTGCCCAAAGGTAAGAAGCAGGAAAATAATAAGTCACCACCTGTGGGAAAAGATGCAGACTTGCGATTCCAGACAATGCTTAAAGAGGCTACTTTTATCGATAAGCACATTGATGTATTTGCCGAAACCAAAGGTAAAGAGGAGCCATTTGTTGATGATTTTCATGAGCTTGGCCGAGGTAAAGATGGCGCGGAAAGCAGACATGGTGGTTCTGTTCATGCCAAAGCCAAGGGAAATTCGTCAAGTAATGATCCTAACAAGGATGTTAGTGATGATTCCAACAAGAATGCCACAACTCCGACAACTAAAAAAACGCTTAAAGGAATCCTGAAGAGTCCATCATCTTCAAGAACGGATTTAAACAAGCTTACTGATTCCTCTGCATCAGCCTTCAAGGAACAAACTACCTCAAGAAGCTCGTTGAGAAGAGCCAACTCCAAGGGGTACAATGTGTCTTTTAAAATGACATTGCCTTCGTAGCAATTTTAGCTGTGTATATATGTTACATTGGAGCTTTCTATTGGTCCTGCAACTAATTTTTTGGTTGCTTTCCGGTGCGTCATTGGAATAAAACTTGTTGTAGTAACCTTGTAAAGGGCTTTTGGGCAGCCCTCTTGTGTTAGTACTGGGGAAATCTTAGGATGAATTTCCTTCTACATCTTCGGAAATTGTAAATCTATTTAGGATGATTTTGTTCCAACTTTTCCTCTTCATCTTAAGATTCAAGTAATTAATAATTCCATCTTGTTATAGAAAATTGCTACTCTTTATACACATCTTGGATCAACTACTTTTCTTCTAAGTTCTGACACTTTTCTGGTTGATCACAAAAATAACTAGATGAGTTTTGTGCTGAGAAAAAATGACAAAATGAGTTTCATAGAATATTCCGTGAGTATGTTACTATATGAAACATATCTATTTGATTAAAGGGTAAATTGCATTTTTCTATTGGATATATCCATCATATCTTCGGTAAAATCTCGTGTTATCTCAATTATTATTTCAATCATGTGGATCAGCAAAATCTCGTCGATATCTCACTTACTTCAATCATGGCCATCACCCATTTTAGTTCCATTTGTCATACATATCATATTGGCAGTAAATCCTCTGATTGATTGTTGTAACTATATCTAGTTTAGGCTTAGCTGTGTATGTACATCTATATATTGTGATTCACACATCAATGAAACCAACTCAGTTTTGCAGATATCCTTTTTACATTATCCTTTTTTTAGTTGACTACCTTGTATTTTAAAACTTATTATATTATTCTCCTATGCTTTTTAAAATATGTGACATACTATCCTAATTCGATGTTTTTTGTTTAAATGTGCATCATAAGTGTCTCTTTTTTTGTATTTATGAACATTGAAACTTACAATGTGTTACATATTTTCACAAAAGTACCCTTATTATCAAGTAACAATGATTAAATAAACAAAATAAAGACAATTGTCTCACCTTTCAGAAAGTATAAGGAGTAATATAGTAAATTTTGAAAACATAAGGGGTAATCTGCTAATTAGATAAATCACAAAGGATAGTTTTTGTTTCTAATCTTAAAAACTATATAACTATTTTTAATTACTAATCTGATTACTTATTTAATATTTAAAATAAGTTTTTATTTCTTTTATTCCCATTGTCAAAATTTGAGCTCCGATCTTGTAAAACTAATTTATGAAATATGCATGGTCTTTGGAGTCTATCTACAAAAGAAATTAATAAATTAAACTAATATAATTATCAAAAACAAAATATCAAACTTTAGTTGAAATATAATTATAATTATTTTACTTAATAAAATTGAGTAGGGAGGGGATTGGATCCAATTTAGATCCTCAACTCATCCTTTAGATTGAATATTAAGTCAAGAGCATTCACCCAAGTGTGAAGACTTAGATCGAACTCAGATCATAAGTCGTGTCTACCTTATTTTTTACCATTAAGACATTTCTAAGGTAATCAAACTTATTATATTTGGCAGGCCAAAAATTGATTGTTGGGAGGGATGCTGTTAGAGGAATTGCTTTATCATAGCTTAAGTATATTTAATTTGATCGTTAAGAAATGCATGTAGAGAGGTTGCTAAAGACAGCCTTACTGATATTTTGCACATATATGTACAGAAACTCAAGGCCGTATAGGCATAAGTTTAACTCACTGATTATCAGAGCAAGTGATCTAGCTATGGGATTGTATGTATTGTTTCCTTTTTACGAAAACTAGTAAATTATAGCACGGTTACGTTACCCAATATTAATGTAATATAAAATTTAAATTATATAATAAATCGTTATTAAGAAAATTCAGTAATCTTGTAAGGAGTCAAATAAGTTGTACTTATATTTACACATCTCTTTGTAAAAATACAAACAAAGAAATATGTTAATTTTATGCCTTTGCTATTTTGGCAAATTTGAGATAATATTGATTATAAAATGGGCAAAAAATTGTAGAATATAAGTAAAGGGAATTGGGTGAATATGAGGGTGGGCATATATGCTTTTTTTTTTCCCGATTTTACTTAATCAAATCGAATTAGAATTTCATATATAAAATTTATATAGAAATGAAATTGAAAAGTTAATTTTTTATGTTTTATTCTCACAAGTAATTTAATATAATTTGAAATAATTTTACAATTATTTAAACTCAGATATTGTAATTTAAATGAACTTAAATTTTTTATATTTAATTTTCTTCAACTTTTCATATCTTTTTATATTTAATCCTAATTAGCACAATGGGATTTAATTAAAAAAAAACAAAAATATATAAGAAAAATGACAATGAGAAACTCGAAGACCAGAAACTTGGGTATTTAAATTATGATTGAGTTTTATAATTTTTATTACCTAATTGGATAATTTAATTTTGTTCTTGAAATTAAAAATTCTAAACTAGAAAATTCAAAAACACGAATCAATTTCACTCTTATGTGGAAGCAAAAATTCATTTTTAAATTTAGTTTAAATTAGCATAATACGATTTAACAAAACTATATTTTTTTAATCTAGTCTAAATTAGTAAACCTGAAACCCAAATGTCCAAAAAAAAAATAATTTTTGTGATTTTAAATATTTAACTTAATATTTTTTTAGCTCTAACAATCAAATATTTGAACTTAAAAATTCAACTGAATTCCCATGTCTAAACTCGATCGAATGGTTTTTTTGTTAGTTTTTTCAACTTAGATTGGAAAAAATAAAAAATCCAGAAGTGAAAAGGTGTTATTAGTGGAAATGAAAAAGAGAATACACATCTTCTTTTTAATTAAGAAAGAAAGGGGAAAAATAAAAGATAAAATAGATATAAGATTATCTATTTGAAAAGTTTCTTTGATTTAATACTAAAAATTTAAAATTTTGAACTTAAAAACTCGAACTAATTCTTTGAGTTTTATGACTTTTAATACCCAATCATTTTTTTATCACAAAAGTCAAAATATTACAAATTTAAGACAATATCTTTCCCAAATAAAAGTTGAAATACGTGATTAAGGGAAAAAAAATAAGAAAAGAAAGAAGAAAGAGTAAATATAAAATTATAATTGTGTCATGATAAATATAAAAATTACAAACTTGTCATTACAAACATTCTACAAATTTTCAATAATAATCATGCATTTTTTTAAAATTTATTACAACATTGCCATTTTTTTGGTACTATTCATTCATAGAGAAGATCCACGGATGTATAGTACTCAAAAAGGTGAATCTTTAGTAATTCAATATAATTTGAGACAATTTTATAATTATTTAAACTTAGATATTGTAATTTAAATGAACTTGAAATTTTTATATTTAATTTTCTTCAACTTTTCATATCTTTTTATATTTAATCCTAATTAGCACAATGGGATTTAATAAAAACAAAAAAACAAAAACACATAAGAAAAATGACAATAAGAAACTCGAAGACCAGAAACTTGGGTATTTAAATTATGATTGAGTTTTATAATTTTTATTACCTAATTGGATAATTTAATTTTGTTCTTGAAGTTTAAAATTCTAGACTAGAAAATTTAAAAATAGGGATCCATTTCCACTCTTATGTGAAAGCCAAAATCTATTTTTAAATTTAGTTTAGTCTAGCATAATTACGATTTAACAAATCCATGTATTTTTTAATCTAGTCTAAATTAGTAAACCTGAAATCTAAATGTCCCAAAAAAAAATAAGTTTTTTGATTTTAAATTTTTAACTTAATAGTTTTTTAGTTTTAAAAATCAAATATTTGAACTTAAAAATTCAACCAAATTTCCATGTCTAACCCTGATCTAATGGTTTTTTATTTTATAGTTTTTCCAACTTAGATTGGAAAAAAATAAAAATCTAAAAGCAAAAGGTGTGATTAGTAGAAATGAAAAAGAGAATGCACATCATTTTAATCGAGAAAGGAAGGGAAAAAATATAAAATAAATATAAGATTATCTAATCAAAGGTTTCTTTGATTTTAATACTAAAAATTTTAAATTTGAACTAAGAAACTCAAACTAATTCTTTTAACCCAATTTGAGTTTTATGAGTTTTAATAACCAATCATTTTTTTATCACAAAACTCAAAAAAATTTAAGCAAATATATGCCCCAGGTAAAAGTTGAACTATGTGATTAAGGGAAAAAAAGTAAGAAAAGAAAGAAGAAATTATTTTGCTAGGAAAGGAAAAAGACGAAAAGAGTAACTATAAAATTATAATTGTGTCATGATAAATATAAAAATTACAAACTTGCCATTACAAATATTATATAAATTTTCTAAATATAAAAATTACAAACTTGCCATTACAAATATTATATAAATTTTCATTGATAATCATGCATTTTTTTAAAACTTATTACAACATTGCCACTTTTTTGTACTATTCATTCATGGAGAAAATCCATGATATAATAGTGCTTAATAAAGCGAATTTTTTTATGTAAGTAGAAATATTCTTTTCATAAAAAGTATATCTTTTTTTTTTGCAATAAATATTTGAATTCTCTTTTTAAAAAGTTAAAAACTTTGAAAATTTCACATTCATCTTTTTCAAAAAGTCAAAAAATAGCTCCTCAAAAGAAATATTTTCTTCAAAAGTTACCAAAGACTTAAAAAAGCAATTCAAACTAGTCCTAAATTTATGTTCACATGCATTACGATGCTTGGATATACGGTAGCGATACTGAGAATCTTGGGATATAGGACTCATTTGGATTGGCTTTTTTAACGACTTTTGAAAAATAGCTTTTTGGAGAAGCTGAAAATTATGGCTTCTAAAAAAAGCTGTATTTGAATTTTTTTCAGAGTTTTAGCTTTTTTAAAAATCAAATCAAATAGTTATTACAAATTTAATGTAACTTTTTTAAAAATATATTTTTTTTTAAAAAAAAAAAGTCAATTCAAACAGGCCCATAGAGTTGTCTGTGAAAGTCCAATTTCAATTCGCAAGGTAGAGGTCGTCAGAGCCTAAAAACTTTGTTCTATGAATCTACGTTTGCTCTGTTTGCCCATCATATAATTACAGAAAAGGAATTTATAAACGGTTCCATTGTCATTCTGCTGCACTACGTTAATTTATCATCTTTAATTTGAATACCATTACGAAGACTTACCGCAAAATATAAGCTTACACAAATTAAATTGCATTATACAGTTGACGTCAAAATTTTCAAATAGGGAGACCTAGTAGCTCGTTACGACATGTACGAAGAATTGTTTGAACAGGACCGACTAAGTCATTTGACTTTTCTACCTCTTAGAAACAAAGGATTGGAACACCCTTCTTACAATTGAGATCATGGGTGACGAAAAGCCAAAAAGACAAAGAGAGAGAGAGAGAGAAGATCGAGATCATGGGTTGACGAGACAAGCCTGAGCTTTTTCTTTGAATGGACGGTGTTAGAGATAAAAAAAAATCCTACAATTATGCAAAATTGAACAAAAGTCCATTGCTTATAAGTTTGGAGTTAGGAATGAAAATAGTAATTCTACCTTATCCCGTTGCACACGAGCTAGTATCATAGGGGTTAGAGTCTAGTTTGTGCCCCTCCCCCCAGGGTGGGGTAAGGTCTTTTGCCCCTACCCCGGGTTGGTTAGGGGTAGGGTTTTATCGAACCTAGTTTACCCCGCCCTAATATATGTGTATATATATATTTTTATTTTTTTAATTTACAGATATAGTTCTTTTATAAGAATTATATTAATAAAAATTTTTTATTTTAGTGGTTAAAATTCCTTATGTGTTTTTAATTTATCCTAATACCAAATATAGGATAGAGGTAAGGGTTGGAGTATAGATTTTTCTACCAATTAGAGAGTAAGATATGCAAATTCTGTTCCTCCCCTGTCCCATTCCCAACACTATTTGCAGCTAGTGAGCCAAACAAGGAAGAACCTCAAACCATTTAATGCTTGTGCATCTTTTGCCCAACATATTTAACCTTTTTCTTAATAACAAAAAACTCATTGAAATAGATCACATTACATCTATTTGGAAACTATAAATCTCAAAATACAGTTGCACACTCTAATACATACATACATATATATATATATATATATATGTAATCATTTTTACGTTCATTATTTAAAAAATATCAAAACATGAAATATATCATTTAAAAAATTTTATACATTGGCAAATAAACTTTGTAATATTATTATTTATAAAATTGGATATGCTGAAGTTTATATTGCAGCCCACACAATGCACGGAGATATAATAGTATACTCCTCTATGTGGAGGTCGGTGACATTGCGAGGGACTGGAAATCCTCATGCCGAACTGCTGACCATAAGACTTTCTGCTTTCTGCAGCTACCATGTGCAGGTATAGTGTTTCTGCTATTTTCGAAGACTTCGATGCAGTGACACATCTCTTCCATTCGACGTAAAATGACACACTTTTTTAACGTGCATGGGGTAAATAACTCCAAAGTTTATTGCTAAGGTGGTAAAGAGGGGTATATCTAGTTAAATTTTCTACGAATTATATGTTTAAGGTTCAATTTTATTTCTCGACATGTTCTTTGTCTTGATTCAACAATTATTTAAGATTGGACACATGTGACTGAGAGATTATTGCGCTTAACAATCCAAAATTGTACGCTTGGGTGGGTGAGTTTGATTTGGTCCTACCAGAACAATCAAGCTCGCAAATGAGTTTTCCACCAACCGTACAAATTAGAAGGGTTAAGGGTCGTGTCTGTCTTTAGTTCTAATGCTTTCAAATGTAAACCTAACAATCAGGAAAGCAAGTTCGAGTGTGCTTTTGCAGCCATTTAAGGTTTTCAATTTAAAAAACAAAAAGAAAAAAAAGAAAAGAGTTAGTATCAATTTTGATTTAATTGTGAAATTTTAGCTATTAAACTCTTGTAGCAATAGAATTCTGATAGAAGTATTGTTGAACAAATGTTATTGATTCTTTAATATTGCATTTTTAGCTATTAAACTTTCAATTGTTTTGAGGATATATAATAGTGTGTTTTAAGGGAAAAAAACATGGAATGGTATTTTAGGGGGAAAAAGAAAAAAGAACTTAATATATAATGTATAATATATAATTTTTTCAAAAAACTTATTTCAAAAAACTCTAATTTAGAACTTCTAAATTTTCTTTTTAATTTTTTTTTAACTTTAACTTTTACTTAGAAGCTCTTTAAAAAAAAATTGGGTCAAATAAATTAGTTTTAATTTTTAAACTCAAATAAGATATGTTTATTATTACCAAAAAAAAAAAGATGTTTATATATGTATAAAAGATGGGCCAAATAGAACCTTACCTTCATATTTACTTGTCAATTGGTTTTTTCCGGTTTGTTAAAATCTCTTCACTCGTTAGACGTTACTTCGCAAAAGTTTCAAAAAGAAGAGATAGAATTTAAAAAATTAACCGAATTTGATGATTCATTCCCGCACCATCTAAAAAAAGAAATAAATAAAGGAGAGGACATGCTTCCACCTCTCATACTCCTCATTTTTCACATCATCAACATCCTTACTTTTGCAAGTTTTATCATATTAAAAAGGGTAAATTTTATTGTTATAGATCCTCCTATAGTCTTTTAAAGTATCAGATTTTTTGTAGTATAAAAAATACCTCATAATTCTTCTATAGTCATTGAAAGTAAACTGTATGTTCCTTTCGTCTACGAAATTGTCATTTGAATAGATAATTAATTAAAAATAAGCACATACCTGCACTATGATCCTTTAAAAATGCATTGAACCCCTTATAAAGGTTTAATTTGTTATTTTGATTAATGATCTATTAAAAATGACGAGATTTTAAAGATAAATTTCATTTACCAAAATAAGACACGTTTGACGATCACATCCTCCATTGTACAGCTACTAAAATCTAATATATCAAGAGTAATATATAATAAAATCACTATGAATTGTAGGAAACCTATTAGTTTTCATTTTAGTCACAAAGCCAAACTTATTGATCATTTATCACTTTCAATACCGGAATTTATGACTCTTCAACTTGAAGAATCACATCGTTTGAGTCCAAGTCTTGGTCTATTCTGTGTTTTAATGGAAACTTCTCTAAATTACTGCATATAATAGTATAGTAAGCACATTAAAAGAGGGCTTAATGTGTAACATTTTGACTAAGCCCCTTGTTTTGTCTTCAAGTACATCTCAAGCGTTGCAATTTTAGACTTCAAGTAGAGCTCCGTCATCATATATATTTCTCAATCACGAGCCACCTTTGACAATTCGCCACAAGTGGGATGTGAAGCCAACTTTAACGAAGCATCAATTTGGATTTTTTTTTTCATAAGTATTTTTTTACATGAAAAAAGAAATATATTTTTGTAATAAATATTTAAATTGATTTTCAAAAGGAAAAATTAAAAATTTGAGTTTGTCAAAAAATTATCTTCTTTAAAAGTTATATACACATATATTTTTTTCTCTAAAAGTCAATCTAAACAAGCTTATAAGATGAAATCAGGACTAGCCGTCCTTCCACGTTTGGAGCTTTTAGAAAGCCCCAACTCCTATCTACCCCATTTCCTGGCAATTTCACCTCTTTGTAATGGAGAGAAAAGAGCAGTGAAAACGAAGCAAATTATCTCGAACATTACTATGTTTTTTTTCCCTCAAGTACTTCCGCATTACGTATAGCCTTAGCACTATACCATTTTGAAATAAAAATGGAGTCAGACGAATGATCACATCATAGTAAGTTTTTATGTTTTGGCTGGGCCACATCATAATAAGTTTTGTTTTGTTTTGTTCTTTTCTTTGCTTTTTTTTTTTTTTTTTGGTTTTGTTTTTAATAATGAGAAACTCACATTAGGTTAGGCCACTTTAAATGTAATGGCTAGTCACGAGGGTTGCTTTAAGCACTCAAGGGATCGAATGAAATTTTCAATCCAAGGACATAGATTCGAATTTTGGGATCTTTGGCGACAACCAATCCCCATCTAATATCCAAAGTTAGTTTAGATGAGTATTACTTCGACATGTAGCCGCTAAACTTAGTTTTTATGCTTTGTTGTCTTAGACTATGTTTTGTTTAACTTTTAGATATTCAAAAGTGTTTTTTTATGAGTTTAAAAGTTAAAATTGACCTATTTTGCTAATTTTTAAAAGAGCTTTTACATCAAAATTGAAGTTGGAAAAAGCTGAAAACTAGAAACTCCAAATTAGAGCTTTTTGGAAAAGGTTTTTGAAAGGCTATTTTTATATCACGTCAAAAATTACTTTTCTTCATTTTTTCCTCAAAAATACTATTTTATATTTCTAAAAATTTAATATTGCCCTCAAAATAACTGAAAGCTTAACTTTTAAATTACAAGACCAAACAATCAACTACTTTTATTTAATATCACTTTTATCCAAACTTCTTTGCTAAAAGCTCTACAATTTAACAGCTAAAATCACACAGTTAGACTAAACAGACTCTTAATCTTTTGATCTCTTTTTGCCTTGTGAAATGGGAAGTCCATAAAATTCCACGAGGACAAACCGTATTACATGGATTGCGCCACGTAAAGTTGATTTTTTTCCAACAAGATGAAATTCCATTTTCCGCAAAGTATCATGTTGAATTACCCAGCAACTTCGTGATATAATTGATGAAGTTCTTATTGAAGTTAACTTTTCTGTTTTTCTTTTATTTTCCCCTTTTCTTGGTAAGTGAAGTTCGTAAAGTTCCACAAGCACACAACGTAATGAAAGAGTGCCCAGTAAAATTGCTTTTCCCACGCGCCAGAATAAAGCGAGCAACAAACAACATGAATTTAAGGGAAAATTATACTAGTAATAAGTAGTAATTGGCTCAATTATTCCATTTAGTCTTAAATATATAAAAGTTGCAAAATTAATTCTTAATATTTGGAAAAAGTGATATAAATAGTCCCTTATATTAGATGAAAATAAAAAATGGTAGTTAACCTAACTTATTTTTTTTTTCCTTTGACAGTTGTATTTACCTATTAGTATTCCCTTTTTCTTTTGGTGGCTTTCCATCCGAAGTCCCCTTTCAATGGTTGCACTCTCCTTTTTGACGACTTTCCCTTTGGCAGTTGTATTCATCTATTAGTATTCAGTGTGCCATCACCCTTTTTTCATTTTGGCTGTTTTTTTTCCTACAATGGCTACACTTACTTATCAGTATTCAATGTGGCATCATCCTTTCATTTTTGGTGGCTTTTCCTTTTAACAACTGCACTTACTTTTTAGTATTTAGCGTCAATATGACATCGTCTTTTTTCTTTTAGCAACTGTACTTGCCTATTAGTATTCAGTGTAGCATTTTATTGATGCTAACCCAAAAGTAGTCCTTTTCCTTTTAGTGATTGCATTCGCATATTAGTATTTAGTGTGTCATTATAGTATTTCTTACATAAAGCCCACACTCAATTAAAGCACCAAAATAATAATTTAAGTCCAAAAGAAAAACTTATATCAAAAGACTAATTTGCAAGATGAAAGAACCCTTAATGAGATATCTAATGTGGAAAATCATTGCACTTAATCCAACATGTTATCCAACCATTGGGCCTAGTAGATAGTGGCTTATGGGTCCTCGGCAGCTCTTATTTCCCCTAATCTTTGTTTTTCTTAAATTGGGACAAAATGAGCCAAAGGCCTATTATGTTAGCAATTCTAAAACGCGCGTGGGATATAATTAAGTCATTTTCATTTCTCTTTTCCTTTTCCCTTAATAAAAATTATTTCCTGATGACGAAAAAACCAATGAAAATGCCGTCATCTAAAGGACGTATAGGACGCTCAACTTGCTATCACTGACGTCCAAACAAAGTATCCAATAGCTCTATGACATACACTGTTACGTCACAGCCGTTGACGTTAGACTTCTGCTAACCCACACCAATTATATAACCACCTACACCACCTCCTCTTACGCTTCCCCCGCCCCCCCCCCCCACGCTCTTGCTCTCTCTCTCTCTCTCACACACACACACACACACACAAAAAAAAAGAAAAAACTAATTCCCACACATGATGCAGCAAGCATTACCATTCAGAAGAAGGCCTCGAAATTCCACCGAAACCACCACCAAAAGCGCCTCCAGTAGTGGTGGCGCCACCAGCGTGGCAAACATGGTATCGGAAAATGCGGTAATCGTATTCGCCAGACGTGGGTGTTGCATGTGCCACTCTTTGAAGCTTCTGTTACTTGGGCTTGGTGTCAACCCTGCCATTTACGACGTTGATGACCGAGATGAAGCTGCAGTTGTAAGTGAACTGTTGAAAATTATCTCAGCTAATGATGCTGACAACAATGCTTCGCCACAATTTCCAGCTGTGTTCGTAGGTGGAAGGTTGTTTGGAGGCCTTGACAAAGTCATGGCTGCTCATATTTCTGGTGAACTTGTGCCTATCTTGAGAGAAGCTCGAGCATTATGGCTTTGAATTAACGAGTTAAAAGAGAGAGAGAAAAAAAAAAAAAAAAGTGCACTTCGTTTAATTTTGCTATGTTTATTTGACCAGGAATGAATGAAATTTGAGACGAAAAATTTTATGACTATGTCATAAAGGCATTATGATTCGAACTTTTTTTTTGTTTATTCTTTTCTTTTTCCCTTTTCTCCTTTCTGTTTGAATGCTGGAGAAGAACCTGTGTATCCTGAAATTTTTCATGTGGATGGTGCAGATTTTGCTTAGCAGCCATTAGAAGTGAACCGGTCCTATCATGACGTAAGTAATTGGATAACGCTCTTTTTTTGGCTATTTCTGGACAAACGCATATTGTAAAGAGAGGACTCGTCTGGATTGGGTTTTTTTTTTCCAAAAAAAAAATTGTAATAAGTATTCACATTAAATTTTAAGAAAAGTAAAAAATTAGAGTTTTTTTTTAAACAACAAGTATTTTTTAATTGTCTATTCAAACGAGCCTCTAAGTCCAAAATGAGATGTAACAAAATCAAATTCATTTAAAATGTTGGTGAGTTCTTTTAAATGGGCCATTAGTGTAGTCCGTCTTCATTTCTCTACAAAATATGAACATAATAATTTTTTTCAAAACAATATTTTTTTAAGAACTTATATTTTACATCTATATTATGTTAAAATTGTATAAAATTCCCTAATTAATATTATTAAAAAAATTTTAAACTGACTTCAGCAGAACACGAAGATAAGATATTTATTTAATTTTAAATTCGTCCCTGATTTCATACATGTTCCCTCATATAGACATTCCTTCCTGGATTATCATCACCATCAATTTATCATAATCGACTGGAGTCTTAGAATAATCACCACCATGATTTTAGGCCCGTTAGGATTGGCTTTCTTCAAAAGTGTTTTTTTTAATAACTTTTGAAAAATAATTTTTTTTAGAAGCTAAAAATTTTAACTTTTAAAAAAAAATTGTATTTAAACTTTTTTTAGAGTTTCAATTTTTTTAAAAATCAAATTAAACAGTTATTACAAATTTAATGTAATTTTTTCAGAAAAAAAAGTATTTTTTTCTTAAAAAAAACTAATCCAAGCAAGTTCTATATCTCACCTCCTCACATGCTAGTGGGCAACTATACAGAAATTACCATTTAAGTATTAGTGAATTATGCAGAAGTTGGTAAGCGATGTGTTGATGTAACGACCAGAAAACGAAAAAAAAAAAGAAGTGTTGATGTAACGAGAAAGTGTATAATAAGGATTTCTTGGAAAATCATACGAAAATTAGTGGAAGGAGACAAGATTTTACCTCCAAAAAGAAGAAACAGATTGTTAGTATTTTCGTCAGGGTTACTCGACTTTGACATTAATGTATGGGTATATTTAATTTATTTTATCACATAAATTTAATTTGTTTTGTCCAATAGGCAAGGTAATGGTTTATTCTACTACCTTTCAGTATGAAGTCTTGATATCAGCATATGTCATGGCATAAAGTAATGATATTAAAGCCTAGTACACAACATAGAGATTGATATATTAGAATTATAGCTAGCAAAAGGGTTTAGCCTTGCGGGTCAACTAGTCTACCTTGGTAAAAAAGAGGGTTACGGTTAAAGATTCAATGGTCCGTTGAATAAATGGGTCAACCCGACCCAACTACCGCAGGGTGACCCATCAATCTGTCTAACCCGTCAATCTATTTAACCGCCTAGGCCGTCTTTATTTTGAAAAATCATGCATAATTACTCTTTTTTTAAAAATAAAAAAACCACAACTCACGCCAAATAATTTCTTTTTTCTAAAAACACTTTCAAACAGATCTTTCGCTTTTTAGTTGTTTTCTTTGTCGTTAACCAGAAAGATAGGGCCAGAAATTGCAGCCAGTGAAAGTCTATACACATGAAGTGTAAGTTGTGCCCGAACTGCATGGAATTTTTCCCTGCACAATTATTATTTGCGATAATATCTTGTGATCATTAGATAATATTAGAGGAAAACGACTCTATTATTTTATAATATCTTGTGATCATTGGATAATATTGTTAATGTTTTGCCAACATTAGGGCGTTCAATATGCCATCGACACTTGTATTATTGTATTGCGTTCAATAATATCATAATTACGTCACGAAAGGCATGATTAATTGTCTGAAATGGTGATTAGATTAGAGTCACATCATTTCTTTAAACCGTCAAAATGGTCAAAATAATTGGTAAATAATTTTGTAGTAGTGGGATTATTTGCCATATGACCACAAGCATAGTTGACCAAAAGTCGCACGTTCTATGCAGGGATAAGTTTTTTTAGTGGATCTTAAATGTATAACGGTTTCAAAACGCCTATTATATACCATGTGGTTGTAGTGTGGTAATCTTTTCAAGATCCACTAAGGCGACATCATGGTTGACTAGGTTAATGGCTGCTTCAGTGGGAGTTTCTTTGCGCATTTTGCATGCTTGCATTATTGTGTAAACACGACTCTTTACGTCATTATTTTTTATGTGTAGATAAAATTTATTTTTGAATGATTTTGTTATTTTGAGTGGGTAACAATGACAATTAGATGTAGAATTTTTTAAAACCTATATTCTGAATTTAAACTAGGGTTCAGCAAGAGTTCAAGTAATTAAATTACTTGTCCTAAAGGTGATCACAATCTGGGGTTTGAATCTATAAGGAACGTGAAAAGGGGGTGCTGGGTGTTGGAAGTGAGAGTAAAAGAAAAAAAGCTCTAAATCCAAACTTTATTTTCAACGAAATTAACATATTAGGTTACTATATTCTAAAATTTATAATTTTAGGATTGATCTAACGTTGTTTCAAATGAATTGTTTGTTATAAAAAATTTTACACACACTTGTTGATCTTTGGTTGGAACAAATCTGTCCTCATGAGGTCACTCATTGATCAATTCAATTTGGCAACAAGAAACATAAATTTTAATGCTCGTGAGCTTATCGTGTCGACAAATGATGGTGATCTCAAATCAACTGCAACTATCTTTACACGAAATATTCCAGAATGATGACATACGTGATGATGCAGTTCGAAAAGCTTCCTTCTCCTCATGATTGACCAGTCATGTGCTTATGTGCCGGTTGATATACGTGTTTCTTTATCTTAGTTATATGGGATTGCTCTTTCATCCATTTAGACTAATCTCAGTTTATAAATTTGTAAATTTTTTTTTTTGCAATAAAATTTATAGTCTTATAATTTTTTGTTTTTATAAATTTTTATTCTAGACACATAAATTTTTTATGAACTAATGTCGGTCTATTAAATGCAAGAGAAATCTGTGTTTATGGGTCAACTTTTCGGTGATGAACTACGGTACTACAAACAATAATGTACGTTGAAAGCTTTTACATTGGTGAGAGGCTACGCCACGGCGTTCAGATGAGTCGAAGAGACAAATAAATCCTTCAGCTTTGACCCCTATATTTAACACATAACGGGATCCTCTTTATAATATTATATATTAAATCATAAAAAAATGTAATAGTAATAAATTATTTATATTAAAAATTTAATAGTGAGAAGTTATTTACATTATCTTTTAATTATATATAACTTAATCAATGATATTTTAAAATTATTATATAATATTATAACGTTATAAAAATATCAATTTTAATTCATAATATATGTGACACTTGGGAGTCATACATAAACAAGAAGAGCTAATGGGTCTCTCTTAATCATCACGTGGTATTAAGAGCACTAAATGGTCAATCAGTAATTCTCAACTTTCTGTTCAGAAAAAGCGGCTCAATGGGCTTAACGTGGTGTTTTGATTTCAGGCGAAAGTGAGTTCTTGAACGTGTTTTTCAGCATTAATGTACTTCTATCGAACAGCTTCCAAAAAATCTTATCGGCAAACAACAACATAAAAGATCATTTACTCGGCAGCTTGTTTGAATTAGCTTTTCAATGAATTGAATTGTAGACATTAAAGCATAATAACTCAACAGAATTCCCTTCTTTGTTTGTCTGATTCAAGGGGAAGCAGAATTCGTAAACTATGCAAAGACTATTGAAGTGTTTTTTAATAGTTTTTGAGAAAAATTTTTTTAAAGAAATTAAAATTGTTGACTTGTGTATAATTTAAACTTCTTTTAGAATTTAGCTTTTTTCTTTTGAAATTCAAATTAAATAATTACTGCAAAAAAAATGTAATTTTTTTATTAAAAAGAAGTGCTTTCTTTGTGAAGATAAAGTAAAAGTCAGTCCAATAAAGCTCTTTAGTAGTCGATCTTTGAAAAGAATAACTTTTATGTGGCAAATTGTAATCTTTCCCTTACCTATTGGGTCGGGCCAACTCGAGGGAAGACAACACAGGGCAAAGGAAAGGCCGAGCTTCGAGCGACTTGTTACAACAACACCAAGGTTGGCGAACATGCTATCATAATGAGAAATTTCTACTAGAACATGCATACATTATATCCCAACAAGTTCTTTTTTTTAAAAGGTGTTTTACAATTATTTCATTATCACTACCATCAAAGACATCAACGATATTAAATATCGTTGCAAATGATTTTACGCGACGGTTTTCTAAGCGTTTGTTTCAAGACTAGCTGCAAAGTCTCTATCACAACAATTTTTCACAAAGGCAACATTTAGAAACCATTGCAAACTGATAAGGATTAATTTATCAGTTAGCTTACCGAGCTCAACTCGAATAGAACACAAAGAATCCTTCCTGCAAAATAAAACAAAAATGAGATGAGAAGATGCTTGACACTGGTGTGGTGTTGGCCAAGTGTTGGCCAAAGAACTTTTGATGCTCAAGTCAGAGTTTTGTATGGAAAAGTTTTTTTTTGGGAAAATATTCAAGAACATAAAGAGAGTTTTTGTAGGGTGTTTTGTGTAACTTCTTCTATCGGCACTTTTCCTTTTAATAGGCATATGAACTTAGCTTCACAGATATATACGGATCTCTCTATGTTTATCTCTTTCTTTTCATATCATTTGTCTTATCCACTTAGTTCCCTCTTTCTGAAGAATTCTTATTTCTCTTTATTACTACCTATGTGCAATCAAAGGTCATGATCATGATTGAATGTCTTGACCTAATGATTATCTCAATGTAAGGTAAAACCTAGGTTACTAGGTCATCCCTGACATAGTAGACCCCTAAGACGGGCCTAAAACACGAGATGACCTATTAAATGCAAGGTATGACCCATTAACATGAACTGTAAGCATGACCTTCTTGATACCTACGATTGAATCAGGGGCCACCCCCTTATCAATAGCCTCCTTATTCTTATTTGGACTAAGCATTTGGGTGAATAAGAATAAGTAATAACCATCACGCATCCCACCTTCTTTCAGCCGAGTTCACCTACTCTTACCTATCTATCTCCTTCTTAAATCAGTGCCATTAATAAAGCGTCTATTTACTGCAAACACATGGTCTATCACTTATCAAAACATAAGCCCCATTTCCCTTTAGCCGTTAGATTTGGATCTTTCACGATCCAACAGATTTTGTTGGTATGACCCTTGAACTTCCAAGCCTTTAGGTTCCCCCTTAGACTTTTTGCCTCTGCCTTGACAACACCATAAATAGAGACTCCTCTCATTATTCCATGTCCATCATTCATCTCTAAATTCTTTCTGCCCATCTACTCTTCTCCCTACTTATAACTTCGGCAAGAGTCTCCGGTGACTGGAGAAATTGCACTTTGTGTATCACTATGTCTATTGAAGGTGATTCAAGATCTCGACTAACTCTCCTCCCAACTCCTAATGACAAGGGTCATTCTATCGAAAATAGACCTAGCCAAAATAATCTCGCTCACTACCAGATTTCACTGATGCCAAGCCTTAAAGCAAAACCTGTGCTTCAACTAAAATGGGTTCATCTTATTTGGCTAGGAGATCTACCTTCGTCGAAGAAAGAGCATCTAGCCTCCCTTAGCTTCAATGACAGCACAAAAAGAGGTTACGCTCTTACTATCCCAAGCTCATACAGACAACTTTGTTTCATCGCCTTCTGCTTTCATTACACTCGAATCAACAAGTCATTGTTAAAGTAAGACAGTCTTAGGTGCCATGTTACAAGATCTTAAAACGACTTAAGATATACTCTTTAAAATATCTTCACGTAACGTTGTGCCTTCATAACAATTTCGCATGAGGCTACTTGGTCCTTATGAAAGAGATGTACTCCAAAAAATCCCAGGGAAATTGCCATATATGAAGTTGCTTTCAAATTGGGTCTCTGCCTACCTTGTTCTCCCTTAATAGCCGAAATCTTGAATTCACACTGTTTGTCCCCAAGACAACTAACTCCTAACAGCTAGGGGCAAATCATGGGTTTCATAATGAAGGCTTATTCACTAGGTATGACACCCACCCTTCGTCTCTTCAAGAAAGCTTACAGTTGTGTTCCAAAATCTCAACTTGACCTTGGATGGCACCATTTTCATGGAAAGAAAAGTTTGATTAATGGATTAAAGAATTTGTATAAAAAAATGGCACTATGAATACATTTTTGTTAAAGTTAAGTCTGGTCTTCGAGACGTGCCCTCTTATTAGATAGAGATGGATTCTTCCTCCAATACATTTCCTCGCTAAACAACGATGAACAAACCAAGTGGGAAAAAATCCGAGACTTCGGAGTCAACCGTTATCAAGAAGTGCTCACTGAAAGATCTAGGTGCAAACTCTTCCCCAACTTTGTTACATAGCCCACTGCAGGTAAAGATCTTACCCTTCTCCTTCTCAATTTACCCTTTATTTTCCCTGATAATCAAATTAGCCCATTAAGTCTTGCTTTTCAAGTTATAACAGGGAAAAACAAGAAAGACTCTTATTTAAAGGAGAAACTAAAATGTGCCAAGGCCTTTCACGACCAAAAGCACCAAATCAAGAAAGCCCTCCTCCTTCTAACCCACCAAAAAAACAAGCAAAGATAAGGTGGTGGTTGACAAAAAAGGTCAAGCTCCTGAAGAGGAAACCTCAAAGAGGTCAATTGAACAAGCTAAGTGTACTGCCATTTCTTTAGACAAAAGCCCTTTTATTCCATAGCACCTGGTCGGTACACATCAAAAAGCCTCAGCCTCAGCGACAACCTCTTTGTACGCCGGGCTTTCCCTACTCCTCATCTTGGCCTCACTAAAGATGATATGATCTATGTCAAAACACAAAATAAAGGGAAATTGGTTGTTGTGCTGAAGAAAAAACCCCTCGAAGATCTAACCAATATACTAATCAACCTAGTTGCAAAGGTATGTATACTTACATTTTTTTCCAAATTATCTAATTCCGTCTTTTTAATCTTGTTTCTCATTTTTCATCTATACTTCTTAGGGCTGTCCTTAAGAAGACATCATTAAAGTTTCTCAAGAAATCAATCATTGATCTCATGTGATGTATTGGGGAAATGATGGCTCCTCCTCCCTTGATGATGAGATATGCTTGTTTAAAAATGAGCTTAACCAAGTCCAATCTAAAAAAATGAAATAGAGAAAAAAATTGAAGACATTTGAAAGAGAAATAAATCAATTGCAAAAGGACAAAGAGCAGCTCCTTTAGCGGGTCACCGGTAAAGAAAATTTACTATTGTAGGCGAATAGCTGTAATGACTTCCTTTAGGCCTAATTTAATGCTAAAAAGTGTTGCGCAGATACTGAGAAAGCTCGTGGTAACCAATTAGCTCTTAATCTGAATAAACTAAAAGAATGGATTAGTCCTCATGAAGTGAATATCATCAACGCTTACAAGAAGACCCTCGCTTTTCGAAATGACGCTGTGGATGAATGCAAGGGCTTGTTTTGTGGTGGGGTTCAAGAAGGCAAATGTCTTGCATATAAGAAGGCTAAGGATTATTTTGGAGAAGAAGAAGTTGACTTCCTGATCCCTTCGCCCTAGAGCAGCGATGATAAGGGAAACACCAAAGCCTCTAGTGATGAAGACAGAAATGATGACCTTCTCAGGACCAAAGATTTCTAAATTTATCTTCTGATCATTTTAAACTTAGATTGTCTAAGACATATTTTGTTTAGTAAATCTTGTAAGGTGAGATCATCTGAAGAACTTATTTGTTTTGAATAGCTTAATGAAGGATTATCTCCTTAGTAATTGTATGCAATCTCACATCATCTTTATTGACTTTATGCACTTTGACAGGATGTCACGCTTCTGTTTTGCATGACTCTTATGTTAATACCTTCCTCTTTTTGGCCATCTCTTTACGGAAACATCCTTTTTCGCGATTACGCATCCCTCTCTTATGAGGTCACCCCTTTCTGAGGTAATACCTTTTCAAGTTTACGCCTCTTTTTGAGGCCCTACTTCTTTCAAAATAGATCTTATCTTTAAGAAACTATGTCACATCCCAAAGGTCATACTCTTCTTAAAGCCACTCTTATCAAAGGTCATGCCTCACTTGAGGTCATACCATTTTAAAGATCAAGCCTTTCTTTGAGGTCACATTTTTATTAAGATCATGCTCTTAGAAGGTCATGCCTTTTTGGAGATCGTTCTTTTCAAAGGTCATACCTTATAAGAGGTTATACCTAATAAAGGTCATGCCTCATTGGAGGTCATGCCTCGCAGAGGTCATGCCTTTCGAAGGGCATGCCTTTCAAAGGTCATGCCTCACTTGAGGGTATGCCTTTCAGAGGTCATTTCTCCTAGAGGTCATGCCTTATCAGGGGTCGTGCCTTTCATAGGTCCTTCTTCCTAGAGGCCACGCCTCATTGAAGGTCATGCGTTACATAAGTCACATCTCATTAGAAGTCATGCCTCTCATAGGTCATGCCTCATTAGAGGTCATGCTTTTCAAAGGTCATTTCTCCTAGAGGTCATGCCTCCTTAAGGTTATAACTTTTTTTAATTCGGTAATTGTGATCCCTAACCTAAATAATAAAGTCATAATCTTTTCCCATATATTATGATCAAGGACTTTTCAAACCTGATCTTTTAATATCAAGGTCAAACGGTTCAAAAGACGTTCCCTTATTCTAAGTATTAAGATCAGCGATTTTGTGGACATGATCTTTTAATTTGAATATTCAAGCCTAAAAGCTTCAAAAATTTTGACCTTTGTTTTGAATGTCGAGGTCAGAGGTTTAGAGTGCATAACCTTTAATTTGAATATCAAGGTCAGAGATTTGGAGAACATGACCATTAATTTGAATCAAATTTCAAAGCCATAGGTTTAGAGAACATAACCTTTACTTTAAATATCAAGATCAGAGGTTTAGAGAAGATGATCTTTAATTTGATTTGAATTTCAAAGCCAGAGGTTGAGAGAACATGACCTTTAATTTAATTTGAATGTTAAGGTCAAAGGTTGAGGGAACATGATCTTTTCCAAGTTATATAAACATGATCTTTAATTTAAATATTGAGGTCAGAGGTTTAGATGACATGACCTTAACTTTGGGTACCAAGGTTAGAGGTTTGAAGGACATGACCTTAGTATCTTCAAGTGCTATAACAAAATAAATAGAGACATGACACCAGAATTTACATGGTTCGATCAATGTGACATACGTCCACAAGCTATGCCTTTTATTCAATATATTTACAATATTCCATAATACTTCTCTTAACTATTTCTTATTCTTCCTCTTTATCTAACTTTGTCACTCTTTCCTTCTCACTTTCTTTTTTTTTTATCTCTTTTCCTTTTTTTCTTTTTTTTTCCCCTATTTTTGGGGGTAAGACTTCTTCAAATGCTCCGAATGCCAAACATTTGGAAACTCTTTCCCCTCTAGCGCTGGCCATAGCTACTGATAAAGTTTAAGCCATTCTCTATGTTAACGAGCTAATGAGGTCTTTGTCCCTAATTCCCATCAGATAAGCCTCCACCACTACCGCTTCCTCTATATTTGGGATTTAAATTGCCACGTCATTAAAACATTTGGAAAAGTGCCTTAACTTTTCATTCTTGTCTTGCTTCATTCTCATTAGTATTCTAGAGGATCGAGGTATCTTCTGGCTACTTGAAAATCGATCAATAAATTCTTCTGCCAGTCCTGCAAAGTTTGAAATAGAATTCTAGGGAAGTTTATTAAACCAAGTCCTCACAGACCCAACTAGCATCCCTGGAAATGTCTTACATCTTGCTGCATCTATAGCATTGTGAAGCATCAACTTTTGATAAATCAAGTTAATATGATCACTGGGTCTCCTGACCCATCATATAATGGCAAAGTTGCATTCTTAATACTGTAAGGAAAAACTTCATCTACCACCTTTCTAGTAAAGAGATACGTTTCGAAGTTCAACCTTCGAACAATTGACCTCCTTCCCTTCCATAATATTCAGGAGAGGAAGAAGAAGAAGAATATATACAATGTAAACTCTCCCAAACTTGCCCTCAACTCCTCCTTTTGTTGTTCTTCCATGCCATATCCTGCGGTATGACACGTACCTCATGTACCATAATAGCTAAAGGATCATTGGGATCCAAACTCGGATGTTGGGCCTAAGAAGTTGAGAGTTCTTGTTGAAGAGGTGTTGGGGGAGTCACTCCCACTGCAGGAGTCATAGGATAAGCTTGACTTAGGGCCCTTACTGGCTGCTGCTATGGATTGGATACACAAAGCCTAGGTTGAAATCTGTAGATTAGGAAGGATAAGTTGGGGGTTCTCCAATCCCGGGAGTCTACATTGGTGGAATTGGATATTGATGTCCTCCTGTCCTTACTTCGTAACTGTGAGGAATTGGTAGAGCCTGACCTCCCACTAAAAGTGTTGGTTGAGGTGTTTGATATTACCATGAAAGAGTTAGTGCTTCCCAACGAGGCACTGGGACGTCTAGTGCAACCACAAAGTAAGATCCTATCCTATAATAAGGTAGAGACTAGTAATGTAGGACCTTGAGAATGAAATGGATGGGCCTGCGCGGCAAGAGGTGTTTCTGGTGCATAACTTAGGGTAACTATTTGGGAATGTTAGATGTGATCTTGTAGATGGTTAGACTGACTTTGAGGATAATACGAAAGAGAATTATCCTTAAAGTCATTTGTACAGCCTACAAGACCAAGTATATGATTGAATTGGTAAATCCATTGTGGTCCTCAGCAAGTCTTTCTAAACCGAGCCCTATAGTGGGTGCCAAACTGATAATGGTTAATTTTTCAGTTAGCATACTAGGCTCAACTCGAATAGAACACAGGGGCTCCTTCCTGCAAAATAAAGCAAAAATAAGATCGAAAAGTGCTTGACACCGATGTAGTACTGGCCAAAGAATAGCGTTTTGTATGAAAAAGGTTTTTTGGAAAAATAATCAAGAATGTAAAGAGTGTTTCTATAGGGTGTTCTTTGTACATTCTTCTACCGACACTTCTGCTTTCTATAGGCATATGAACTTAGCCTAACAGCTAAATATGGACTCTCTCTATGTTTATCGCTATCTTTTCATATCATTTATATCATTCGCTTGTTCCCTCTCTGAGAAGAATTCTTATTTCTCTTGATAACCCATGTGCCAATCAGAGGTCATGATCATATGAACATCTTGACCCAATTATCATCTCAGTGTAAGGTAAGACCTAGACTAATAGGTCATCCCTGACATGGTAGACCTCTAAGGCGGGCCTAAAACACATGATGACTTTTTGCTTTGATTTCTTTAAAAATTACATAATGAATTTCTCTTTTTTGCAAACGGTTTTAAGGAATATAAGCAATGATCTTTTTATAATTCCTTATACTTACCATGACAATTTTTTTAGTCATTGCAATGATTTTTGTTGAACATTAATGAACTTCTAATTTAATTTGCAAGAACTTTTCTTTCACTTGTTGCAACCAAAAAAAAAAAAAAAAAAGCGAATTGCAAGCAAAAGATGCGCTGAACTAAATGTAGTATTAATGAACGCAAGGGGAATTGTAAGATAGCATTTTTTCCATCTATCTAGGGAAAAAATTTATACTAACAAATCTTAATTGATGCTCTCTCTAGTACTTGTCCTTGCACCATGAAATGTAAGTTTCTCAAACTTCAGCACCCTATAAACCTAGCAGATTCAAGTCCAAAGGCCCCTTCCATGTATCTTTTATTGCAACAATTCTTCAAGACAATCATCCTAAAAGCTAGACATAAAGTCCTATATCTACTTCTAAATATATATTAGCGTCTTGTATTCCATAAAGGGTGACCAAAAAATTACGTGTTGCTGCAAATTTCTGATGCTTGGACAACCATATTCGCAGAAAACAAGAACAACTATATTATTAGTTTATTGTTGAAAGAACAACTATATTATTAGTTTATTGTTGAACTAGACTAAGTTTTGGAGTAATTAAGATGGGATTTGAATCTCTAATCATTCATTTCAATACTTTGGATGATTTCACATATTTGTAGGGAAGCTAACCAGTAGTAGTCTTTACAAATGAAGGGGCCAATGGCGGAGATTTGAAGGAGCTAGAGTTGCTTAATTACATAATTAGACTTGACAAGATGGGAATGTTTTATCGCGACAGTAATCAAAGAAACGAGGAAGCGCAACTGAATATTTTTGTTTTATTTGGTGCATTGGATTCTATTTTTATGTCTTAAATCGGAGTTGTCTCTTATCTTGGTTATAACGTAATGGGATTTATCCGTTAATTAGCTAGAAATTGAGGGGTTTAGTTGCAGGGCCTTTCTCTTTTGGCCCTCGACCTTGAAAAAACAATGATTTTTTACTTTATTTTTTCCGAGTCTTAATATGCCCATATTGCATTTTTTCAGGTAATAGACTAAAAAGTACGGGCATGAAAAGTTGTCTTAAACAAAAACCTTTATGCAGGAAGCCAACTCCTTTGCTTCTTGCTGACAAGGTATTCTATGCCATCTACATCCTCGACCATGGCATCTCTCCAACATTTCAAGGATATTGAAAAAATAATTTTATTTTTATTAATTTTCCCTTGTAAATTGGGCTATAATGATTTTGAATTAACAACATTTCAAGGGTGTCGCTTCACTTTTAGTACTTCAGAAAAAAGACAAAACCTCAAAGATAGAATACAAAATATTTCTTTATGTAGACAGGTGTCACAAGTCTGATTTTAATGAATACGGATTTGTTTTACATTTCTAAATTTTAATATTCGCAAAGTAAGATTTCTATTTTTTTTTTTTTGGGAGATGAAAGGCTTCATTTTTTAATTTTCCATTTTTTTATTAAATACAACAAATTATAGATCATAGGTTTATAATCTTGAACTATAAGGGTAGTTTCCATTATGTTAAAACAATAAATTTGATTAGAGGATAACTTAGTCTATATTTTTTATATGTCGATATGATTTAAATTTTATTTATATCTTTAAATTAAAAATGTATAATTAATTTATAAAATTCATGCATCGCACCAGTGATAGGCTAGTATATAGGCTAGTATATATCGAAAGCCTTCCTTATCATTCGTTTATAATCAGAGAGCATTCACATGTCGATTTGTATATATTCCAAACTTCAGCGTTAAGCACTTCCAAACATCCCCCTTTCCCTACCCACATCAACCTACCCCAACCATCAATGAACAAAAAGAGAAAAAACAAAAGAAAAAAGATAGAGAAACATGAGATAGATTCATGTTTATAATAATTTCCATTAAGCTCCTGAAACAAAACAAGTACATACAGAATATCATACAAAAGAAGATAATAATGTTTTCTACATCACCTAAAAATTGAACATTCTAAAACATTTCTTTCTGCATTCTACTGTAATCATCCATGCTAAAAGGTCCCAAAATATTGATAGCTCACTAGCTTTAATTAACAATGCTACCAAAAAAAGAAAAACAGTGCAATTCATTCCCCCTCTGCTCATTTGCATCAAAATCTTAACTTACCATGCACCAAAAAAAGTTTCCATGTCATTGTCTTTTGTCAATAATGTAACAAGCAAGTTCTCTTCCAATGTCATTTTTCAAGCTCATTTGCTTTTGCTTGCATTTGAAGGCAAATGAGTAAAGGATGATGCATCACCACCATGAAGAATCCAATTATTTGGTATCAGCTGATCAGGGGGGCTAAAATGAGGATGGTAATAATCGACAAAGTTCGTGCTTTTAGTAGAATTTCTGCTAATTTCGTCCATGGTTGATGATCTAATTGTAATTGGTCGATTTTCGAGTGATGATTCTTTTGCAGTACTTGAGCTGATGCATTGTCTTGGTTGTGTTTGGAAGAATACCTTGGAAACTACCAATTCTCCATCTTTCTCCTCTTCGCCATGACCAAGATGATACTGATGCATCACCCAGTTGGTCTTCTCAGGCTTCCTTTTCCTGCCGTAATTGGTGTAGAGAACTAGAATCTTTTTGTAACCTTTCACTTCTCCGCCAACCAGAACTGGCCTCGTCTTGCCAGTTTTGTGCCATCTTGTTTCGCCTCCTTCAGCATCGGAGTGGACCTTTCTTCGCTTTCTTGTGCCGGTAGTGTATGCTTTTGATGGTCTGTGGAAGAAGTGACGGATTTGGCCGTCCTTGCCGATTCCTGCACTTCACATGCGGGCAAAAGATGACCATTAGGACATAGATGTTTTAGAAATAATCAGATGAAATGTCTAACAAACAAATGACGTAACTATTTTTAGGACTAAAATAACGGTCAATTAGATCACTTTTTGTAAATATTAAGCATGAAACAAGTCGCTCTTGAAATAATAGGAATCTTTTTTGGAATTTGTCCTATGTTCGTATACACATACATATATAGACTATTCAACACAACTAGCTGTTAGAGTAACTAATAGTCGTTCGAATAGCTTATTGTTACTTGAACAGCACAAAGCTATTAGCAGAGAGATGTTTCCTAGCTAATGGAACAAATTGTGTTTGATAAAATTAGCTGTTTTATTAGTTAATGAAATTTAAATGACATAAAAAAGGACTTAACATTATGCAATTATTATTGTTATGATAATTACAATTATTATTACTATTATTTAAATAAGATAATCTAATTTATAATTAGATATATGTGCTTTATAATAATTCTTTATTATTAAAGTATATTAAAATTAATTTTTCAATAGAGTACTTTTATCAATATTATAAAATCCTTTTAATAAATTTAAAATCTATTTTGTTAGAAAAATGTATAAACAAACTAATAAAATTTATATTGCTTAGAATATTTTGATGTGGATTGAATACAAAATTAATTCTGGTGTTTGTTTTTTGTGAAAGAAAAGGTTAAAATGTTGAGAGAGATTGGAAAGAAGGTAAGATTACCCAAAACAGAGAAAGAGTAGAATTGTCCCAAAAACAAAAAAAGATTAAACACTACAAACTATTGTTAAATATTGAAGTTTGAGAAAAGCTAGCTAAAACATTAGAAGTGACATGAAAAATTACTTTACGATGTTCTTGAATAAGACCTTAGTGTGTTAAAATAGTTTGGCCTATTAGAAAAATTATTCGAATGTTAAATTATGTGTGTTCAGCACTTCCTAAACAACCATCCTAAATCCAAACTCCAAAATTCATGTTAGAAAAAATCTGTTGTATAAAATAATGGCAACAACACTTTGGCTTTATATACAGAGAAAGCCTAAACCTTCCTACAAAACTTAAATCAGCTTCTTTATGTATAGAAAAGTGTAAACCCTTTCACAACTGGCATTTTCTAAAAATAGCACATCAAGCACTCCCTATCTAATTTAATTATATCTTTGTGAAGGAACAAAAGATTGTGGGTTATCATCTCAACTGATCAAGCTCAGTTAACCCACCCCTATAGTGTCTAGTGTGAGACAACTAATTACAAGTTAAAAAATCCCATTTATAGAGAATAAATGCTGCACATACTAAAGCTTAAGATTCTTTCTTTTATTGTCACTAAACTTGTACTTATTTTCAAACTGGATTTGCTAAACAGTTGGAGCCAAAGCCCCAAAAACCCATTTGAAGGGTTGGCTATGATGCTTGAAACATATTGTCATCAGTTATACTTCATTCCCATGCATATATAATGCCTGTCGATGGCTTTACTTAGTAACAAACAATACATTAATAAATTGATCTCCGCCATTTTTTAACTTTAGCAACACTAGTTAATTAAAAAACAGTTGCCATATATATATATATATATATATATATATATATATATACATATATGTATATTGTATGCAACAAAAACTTCTAAGTATTGCTTTATATACAACGAAATTTTTAATCATTGCTTAAAGCTAAAACTTTTGGTAACAATTGATCTTCCATACTGTGTAAGTTGTATACATTGTTTTGTTAAGTACTAGTTATATTTTAGTTTTTACAACACATTAATTATTTTCGTATGATTTTTAACGATAATTTTAATTAAAGAAAATCATTTTAGAAAATATGATTTGCAATATTAAATTTTGCAATAAAGAATAAGCAACAAGTCTTCAAGAAATAGTTAGATAAGGCTGCATTAAGATTTTGACAACAGTTTTTAATATTTTTACAACTTCGCAACAAGTTTAAAATGTGGTATGATGACAAAAAAGTAATGTTCTCCCAATAGTGAATGGAAATTATGAAGGAAAAGAGTACTAACAAAATTATTGGAAGATAAGCTTTTGCTTTCACAATATGAGTGTTAATTCAATTAAAAGACAAATAAAAATTTCATTGAGAAACAATTGAAGAATTACCTGGTAGTTTCTCTGGGTGGGTATAGCAAATTCCATTCTCCCCTTCAATTGTCGGAATAAATTCGTCTATCAAAGGATGGAGTTTACAAGCATCAGAAAGCACCTTTGCTTCTAAATGTTCAAGAATTTCTTGGTCATTAGGATCAAACTTTACCCCAGCTGGTAGTCCAAGCAAATCATGTATATTCGTCTAGTTCAAAATCCATTTACATTTAAGGAAAAGGTTAAAGATCGATAATACGAGAAGTAGGTATATATGTTTAATAATACGATGATTAAATTAAAAAAGATAGATACAGTACCTGGTCTTGATCAATTTCTATGTTATGACCACAATTAGGACAAGTTAGGGTCCGAACTTCATTGGATTTGTAATCAACAAGATTCTTTTCTTCTTGATGAGGAGCTGAGAGTATCTGTAGAGTTCTTTCTTCTCTAACGGAGTCTCCACACCATGTCATTTCAGCTGCTTTTTGGCTTTTATGCCCATCCCAACTGGGGTTTCTTTCTCCTGCAGCTTCCTCCACCACACCTCTCCAAAACTAAACAATAAAATTCAGCGAAGAATATATATTTAGCAAAAAGAATTCAATTCAAGAGAGAGAGAAGCAACTTTACTCTTATGTGCACGTTTTTGAGTTAAACCATAAATCTTTTTCTGCTTCTAGGTGCTTGATGTTGGGAAGGAATTATATTCTCCAACTTTTTTTTGTTTCTCTTCTTTTCTGTGATTGAACCGTTCCTGCTATGCATATGAATGAGAGACAGATTTCTTGTTATATTCTGTGAAAGCCCAAGGTAATGAATATATTCTAAAAAAAATCAAACAAGAAGGTTGCTTGTACGTCAAGTTTGGTTTTCTGTTTTTATGCGTATATACACATGTAACCGAATAAATGCATCGCGTATGCTTTTCTTTAACAATTTCAAATATTGTTCAGTGATTTTACACCTAGACAATAACTGTTTTGTACAAAAAGAAGATCAAAACTAGGATTATCTCCTCCAGAGGTGAGGTTTTGGGCTCAATCTAATAGGGTAGAGGTTTAATCAGAAAAAAGATCAAAATTGAGATTCATAGAATAATTTTAGTTGACACTATTTTTTTTAAAAGTGATAACTTG
The DNA here is from genome assembly GCA_028554755.1 of Cordia subcordata. NCBI lineage: Eukaryota > Viridiplantae > Streptophyta > Magnoliopsida > Boraginales > Cordiaceae > Cordia > Cordia subcordata. Next base: position 9,178,406 of record JAPTOF010000006.1, on the reverse strand, counting down.
AGTTCATATTTCATAGAGGGCATGGATTGGCGTGAGGGTTGGGGCGACCCTACACACGTGTTTTGTGTTTGGGGGGGGGGGGGGGTTGGAGAAAAAGAACAGCTGAACAGGGGTGGCTTAGAGTGGAGATGGGGCAAAGCTAATTCTTTTAGGACGTTTTACCTCTTTGAGCTATGGAAAAGAAAGGGCTCTAGCTCCAGTGTCAAACTTAGATTGTTCTCAAAGCTACATGATTGAATTGGTATATTGTGATACACATACCAATAAATATGAAAGTGAAAAAAACGGTGATTTATATACAGCAACCTGTATTTTGCTACTGATTTATTTCTTCGCTTGGACGACTCCTCACACAAAACAAAAACACCCAGTACAACCAAAAAAAAAAAAGATTTGAGACATAAAATTTTTGTTTCAAAATTAAAAAAATTCTGTCTCAAAATAGATTTAAAACAAATTTTGACAAAATTTTCTATCTCAAATATATTTTAATTTAAAACGCAAAATTTTTGTCTCGATTTTATCTCATCCACTAATTTCCAGCAGTGAACCCCATCATCCCAAAATAGGGGAAAAAAAACAATATATGTATACAAAATAAATATATAATATACCACCTAGCTAAACTCAAAGGAGCGCCAGAGGTGCCACGTACCATGTAAAAATATGATATGACTTGTAAATGTATAATTTAAAGCTCGGGTTTTCAAACCCTTCAAAACGGTTGCGTGTTTCACAAAAAAGTGTGGAAATCCCGTTAGAAGTGATAAAGTTATCGTGTTATTTATAAGTTTAAAAGTATTAATATAGTTAATTATTATATTAACACGTTTTTTACGTAATTTGTTTGGAGTCTCATTCATGAATAATGTTAATATTTTTTTAAATTAGCAAAGGTAAAATTTGTACTCATAACCATAACACTACAAGAAAAACCACCATAAGCGATGGGACAAACCCGTTGCTAATTTGCCGCCACACCTTTGTTGGCAACAGAAACACAATGTTGCTATCAACCAAGTAAAATTCGATCGCCATTTACTTCTTTTAATTAATTTGATGTACATCGCCAATTTACGCTATTATTAAAATCATTGTCTGTCGCTATACTGCCACCTATATTTCGTCGGTACTTCGTAGCCATCGAGTTCTATCATCATTCTATCGCCTTTTGTGTCACTACTTTCCTCCATCGCCAATCCGTCGCTACTTTCCTCCATCACCATTCCATCGCTAATCTCCTATTATATTAAATTCGTAGTCATTCCATTGCCATTCTCTCTCTCTTTTTTTTTTCTAAAACCATTTTATATGAAAAGTTTATCTATTGTACATTTCAGATTGACCTAAAAATAACAAATTTAACCATATAATAACAAAATCCACATTATAATTAAGAAAATCAAATAGCTACATATTATTACATAAACTAAAATTTAGTATGTAAGAAACATATTAAATCTTTAATTGTCATTACTCAAGGACTACATAAACCAACGTCGAGTTTGTCCAAAATGTAGCAAATATCTACACTTAAAAGTCATCACCTAGGGTTCACATGGATCATGCTCACGTGCCGGGATTAGATCACGTAATGCAACAATCTGCTCCATCATCTTCTGCATTTATTCCATGTTCTGCTATTGCTTTTATTGTTGCTCCTACTTAAACTCTTGCCTTAGTTCTTCAGTCGCCCGAGCAACAGCATTCTCTCCATCTTGTATATGATGTGACTAACTATTTGGTGTTTCGATTTAGCTACCACAACCCCATGTGCACCATAACCAAATAAGCGCCCTTTCTTTGGCCCATCAACAACCTGAAAAAATAATGCGTCATGATCAATAGGCGTTGCACTAGGATCTCCTTGTATCTGAGACATTTTCTTCTCAAGAAATGCATTGTACTTATCCTATAAATAAAAATATAAACTTATTATTTATTATGATACTAAATCTTTATAATATATATCATACTAATATAATATATAAGAAATTTACTTACCATGACCTCTGCTGCCTTAGGGATAGAGTAAGTGCCATCGACTCTTTTACATAAGTCTTATCGAAGATCTAAGCCCATGCTACCTCCCTACCAAGCCGAATAGTCTATAATTCATATTTCATTACAAGTAAAATCATATATGGAGTCTTTAAGGCACGACTCCCTCTTTCATAATACATATTAGCACAAGAAAATTGTAATTTAGATCACATAATCATACTTGGAACTATCATCAGGTGTTTAAGTAAACCAATTCCACCAAAGAGACTCAATAATAGCAAAAGCTTTCTACCTACTTGGAACTATCAACAGGTATTTAACAAAACAGGGCCAGCTTGCATGATGAATAATCAAAGTTGTAGAGAAACTTGAATATCCTTTATCTTACTTTTCCTAACACAGGAATAATAGAGGCTGACTAACTTTCTGGCATAAGGTTGTAATTATCTTGACTGTATTCCACCTGCTGTGGCTACAAAATGTTGACAACATTTCTAGCACAAGGCTGCAATCACTTTACTGCATTCCATGTGTTGTAGCTAGAAAATGTGAACTCTGATCTTAAATTCTCAGTGAGACAAGTGCTAATTTCAACTTGTTCTTGTCTTATAAATATAGGGAGCATAATTAATATCATCATACTCAAGATAAAATTTCACAACCATAAACAAGTGCCATATCAGTCCATGAGAAGCATTGATCTATAGGAAATGCTTCTGTCCAACAGCTAAACTAAGGCAGGTATTTTGTCTAATTTTAAAACCTAAACAGCTTATATTTATAGGAAATCATCAAACATCAGTGGGCAGCCAAACAAAATTCATTTTCCTTGATCAATGCATTATTGCAGATACTCAAGCCTAACTATTAGTCTGTTAATGCATTGAACTTTATCAATTTGTCTAAAGGCCTATCTGGATTGGCTTTTTAAAAAAAATGGAAACACCAAACACACTCTTTTGCAATGATTATTTGAATTGGACTTTAAAACTAAGGGCTCATTTGGATTGGTTTTTTTTAAAAGTGTTTTTTTTTTACAGCTTTTGAAAAACAGCTTTTTTTGATAAGCTGAAAATTCTGACTTCTAAAAAAAGCTGTATTTGAGTTTTTTCAGAATTTCAACTTTTTTGGAAATCAAATCATATAGTTATTGCAAATTTAGTGTTTTTTTTTTAGGAAAAAAAGTGCTTTTCCTGAAAAAAAAAAGCCAATCCAAACAGCCCCTAAAACTTCAAGGGGAAAAGCTCAATCTCAGTTTTTTCCATAAGGCAGAAATTTCAACTTCTAAAAGAATATTTTTCTTCAAAAGTTTTATAGAAAAGTGCTTTTGAAGCAATCTTGCTTGTGTGGATAGTAGTAAAGGTTATCCTTATAATGACCTGAGCCAAATTTTGATATATTAACCTTAATCAATTGTCCTGAAATATTTAAGCACTAAACATTAATTACCCACAACTAAAAGTAGTCTAAAGCTAGTAAATTTCACTGCAAAGATAAATTCGATATTTAATAAGAAGATATCGAATTCTTATCATACAAATAAGCGAAAGGCCGAAAGATGAAGAGGGTAATCAATATTGTAAGTGAGTCCATGAAATCAAACTTGTTGCCAGGTATGGAATGCAATCGAATGACGAGGCGCTTCACCCGAGGGGAAAATGCACCAAGCTTGAGGTCAGGCCTCAAGTAGTTAATCCAGCGAAGGTGACAGCTCTTGCCATACCTTTGGACGCTTGTATTTTGTGCAATTTCATGCCATTTGTTAGCATGCATTTCATCAGCCTTATACTGAGCATAAATACTTATTGATCGGCCCAGGAGAGATCCAAAGTTCATCATCCATGATACAAATGCTTTTGTTGGAAAGCTATTCTTTTTTATCATGCATACGGTATGACATTGCTGAGTTGAGTTCTTAAAGGATCCAATAAAGATAGATCACGATGGCAGACCTTCAACCAACCGAAAGTATCTCTAAACACTATTTTGAGATTGTTAGTTTGTAGAAATAGATTGGTGTGGTCAAGTTGCAAGAAGAAACCAATAATTGACCAACTTTATCTAGAGTATTTACTAGAGGATGCTTAGCTTTTGTATTGACTAGAGGATTCTGTTTGTTTCAATGTAATTTGGTTTTATAGATGGTTAGCTTTTTGGACATTCTTAATACTTTCATATGATCAATGCACTAACCTTGTAATTGCTTCTAACTTGTGTTACCTTTTCAGCGGATATTCTTGAGCAAACTTTGGAAGGCAAAGTGAAAGTTTCCTCATCTTCACGTAAAAATTAACTACATAGAATTGTATGTAATGCGAGAATTTTCTTATGATTAAATAATGCACTTTAATTCAAGGAAGCAAACAAAGTCCAACCTCTATATTGGATTGAATTGAGTAATAAACACTTTGGTGAATACCATTTTCATTCTTGAATTCAGTTAAATTCTTCTATTGTGTTCCAGTCACTTCATTGCATCTCAAGAACCCGATTTAAACCAAAAATTAAAAGTCCCTTTTTCTTTACTTACTAATTTTATTTTCATTTCTCTCCTCCGGTAATTTTATTGGTCAGTATCAATTTGGTATAAAATCCTAGATAGTTGAAAGCATTTTCAGGGGTAGAGTGCAGTACAAAATTATATAGTCAAGAAATTAAAAACTAAAACATCATAATATAGTGGTATTTGCGTGTGCATGACTATATATATATATCACATGCAATGTCTACAACAGATAATAAACCAATAAAACATCATCATAAATTTAACCAAGTAAAAGAATGTCTTTTAAAAAACATTATATAGTCTGATTGCACATTGCCAGACTGAGACGAAATGATCCAAGGCTACAAAAAAAAAAAAAAAAAAAGAAGAAGAAATTCAAAAACTCATTTAAACATATATATACATGTAATATACCTAGATCTACATATATATATATATATATATATATATGTATGTATGTATGATGTATGTATGTATGTATGTATGTATGTATAGATATATTATATGTATAGAGAGAGAGATCTAAGTATATAGAAAATGAAAGAAAAACATACTGGGTGGTAGGGTACACAGGGTGGGGTAGAAGCGGGGGGCGTTTTCTGTGATAGCTTTGTCGGTGGGGGTGAAAAATACCAAGAGAAAAGGTAGCATTGACTAAAAAATTTCTTACATTATGTGTATATTAATTTTGATTTAAATGTTGTTCTAAACCATATTGATATAACTATTAAAAAATTTAAGCTAATTCAAGAGATTAAAAAAAGAAAATTTAAGATGGGTTTATGAAAATATTCATATTCTTGTCATTTGTTAAGAAAAATGAATTTGTTTTTTTTTTTTACTATTGATATAATTTTGAATTTTTTATATATATAATTTAAAAAATAATATTTAAATATTCATAATATATTATGTATAAAAAATTATTATTTTATTTTTTAATTAATTAAAGACTTGATATTAAGAAATAATCATATGTGAAAAATGTACAAATTAAAAAATTAAAAATTTAAGGAATTAAAAATTCAAAATTTTTAAATATAAAATTTTAAATTGATAAATTAAAATAAAATTTGAAAATTAAAACAATAAAAGGAAAAAAAAAACTAAGTAAAATCTGTCTTTCAAGTCTTAGTCTTGTACAAAATAATAGATTTTCACATTACAATTGCTTGAAATTGCTTTTTAAAGACATATTGATTGAATGCATGTAATATTTTATTACTCTTCAAACTGTTACTATATATATCCAATCAATGTGTTAATAGTATTTGGTTTTCAAATGATGTAATTTTTTTCCACACAATATAAACATCTATATCCTTGATATTGATTTCATTAAAAAATATATAAGATTTATAGCTCATTAGCAATTTTAATAAATATTTACGTCGCAATTCATAGCCAATTGGCGATGGCAATCATCAGACGTCACCATTCTGTAGTCATGCCTTTGCCAACATGACAACGGATTGGCTATGGACAAGAAATTGACGATACAATAACAACGAAATTTAATTCATTGTACTATACGTCACATTTCGATCACCACATCTTCACTAGTTTGACAACGGATTGACGACGGATATGCAATGGCGACGGATTAGCCACGGATCTTTCTTCTTTTCAATGACCACACTTTTTCCGTCGCCAATTGGTGACGAAATTCTACCATTGCCAGATTGTTGGCAACGGATTGACTACAGAGCCGAAGATTGGCGATAGATTGGCGACGAAACTTTCTCTTTTGTAGTTTATTGTTGCTATGCCGTCGCTATTCCGTTGTCAATTGGCTACCGATTTTTTCCATCACCATTTTCCTATCGCCTGCAGCAATTTTTTTTGTAGCGTAATTCAAATAAGATAACAGAGTTATCCTTTTATATAGAAATTTAAACTTATAAAGATGATATTAGTATATTTATTGATTATATTAACAAAAAGTGATTATGTATTACCATTGCTTTTAATGACGATAACTCGCATCATAATCTTTGACCGTATCATTTATTTCAAGGCTGAGTTGAGAATAATTTTTCGTATCAGAAAAGAATGTATAATGCCCAAATCGTGGAGCATTTTGAATAATTACAAGAGTCATTCGCCATTCTTCTTTGAGTCTTTAATTAGTCATTCATAATAATAATATTCCTAAAAGTTGATGCATGGTTGATAGCTGGAAAACAAAAAACAAAAAAAAGTTAAAATGTCAAATGTAAATAAGTGTCTGAAGCATCTAATACTTGCCATCCGTGGGTTGCTGTATATGTGACACGGGGGCAGATGTAGATTTTTTTTTTTTCTTTTTTCTCAATTAAAAAATTTAGCTCGCGAAACCCTACCATTGGTATATCAACTGGCAGGCGGCCGCAGGATGTTAGGAAAGGGAAATTTACAAGTAGAGAAGAGTTCTTCGGGTTCACGTGTAAAACTTGTACCAGCCGACATGTTTAGGATTATATTATTGGTCGTCTTTCAGTTACAAAAGCCACGCAACAGAAAGCTTATTGAGGAAGCTTGATTAGGGCTTACTTTAGCGTATGGATAAGGGTTTGTATAAATTCAAAAGTTGTTGTCCGTACATGGAAAATCCGAAACGACTCATATGTCCTCGCGTGGATGCATTTCTATTATGATTATATAAGCAAATGAGGTTGGATAATTTCGTCCGAGAAAACATTTGAAGTTACTCGCTCGTTTTCTTGTATTCATATAGTTGTCCATCTTTATTATAAAAGGTGTACTTGTTTTCTATGTTCAAAAAATATCTTTCTGTACATGAGCAACCACGGTCAAGCTTTAATTATTATTTGGTTGAATTATTTTTCAAGCCTTCATTTTAAACACTTTAACTAAAAGAATAATACTAGAGTTTACACCCAAAATCCCATTTTTGCAACTCTTGAGACCTCTTCATCTCCCATATCTTCCCTCATTTTCTTTGACTCTTTCCCTTGTTCTCTGCTTCTTGCCTCATCAATCTTTGCTTCTTCCTAGCTATTAAAAAAAGAACCAACGATAACTTTGCCTCTCATCTCATGCAATGAGCGAGAATTTTTTTCTTTTATATTTTGTGTAATTTAGATATTCACATATTTATAAATCAATTTCATAGTATGTATATTTTGGAGGTATATTTCTTTTAATATACATATTTACGAGACTAAGAATAAAAAGAACAAAATAAAAATATTAATTTATTCATCGAATTCTTTATCAATTTGTCATTGTTAAAGAAAATTAAGAAAATAAATATAATACCAAAAAAAATTTGAAAAGTAATCACAGGATGCGACACAGCCTTGGGCATCTCACCTAAGCACTAAATAAGAAAAATATAAGAAAACACTTACACCAAGCATCAAATCGAACAGGGAAAAAACAAAACATTCGCGATATTGTGTAGCAGTTGCTCCAATTTCACATAACTTGAGAAAGAAACACCAGAGTCATCCCACGTTGCTCCACAATTTTCTAATGAAAATAGGGGTTTACTTAGTTTTATCCCGTTGATCTACCCGTTAACTTTGTTGACATGGTATTATGTAACAGTTGCATAGAACTTTGTTTATCCAATTGAAGAGAGAATTGTGTCAAAAATTTATTCCAATACTAAATATAAAGTAAAGGTATAAACATGAGTTTTATTACCAGACTTGAGCTAAAAATAAGCACTCGCTACTCTTATCCCTACCCCATTGCCATCTCTCATGTATGTATAGTCCTCTTCTGTTTTTAACACACTTAAAGCTAATCTAGGGAAAAACTTTAAGCTTATTTGACCCACTCACATATTTCACGTGAAGCTCACCTATTTGTTTAGGGACTGACCAATTGGTGACCAAGTGAAGCATTTTCCACTTGGTCAACATTCTACAATTATATTTTCTTCTTCTTTATATATATGAATCATAGTGAAATATGAATTGTCAAATTGTGGACCTTAGACCATTTCCAATTTCCAACATTGTATCTAAATGGCTACTTTGCCATCTTAAAGATATAAGCGTAAAGAGCTCTCTCTATTAGGGCTCCCAACAATTGAGAGCTAGGAAGCCCTTTTCTCTTTGTCTCTCATCTAGCGCAAGCAAAATTTGAACCGAATTGAGTTCAGCATTTTCAGCATTAATTTTTTAAAACTTTAAATTTTGTTTGTTATTAGGAAATATATGTTAGGGCCATTTTGTGAAATATATTCATTCAAAATTGCTTTAGGATCAAATCTTTTTTCGTTCTTTGGCTAAGAATCTAAAAATAAAAGATCACATTCTGACCATCAAAACTTAACCTTGCCAGTTACCCAAAAAATGAAAGAAAGAAAGAAAGAGAGTGATGGAGAGTAGTAAAGGTTTCTATAAATCGGGCTATCAATGTCGTTTTATGACTGAAAATGGGCCTAGTATTTAAACTGGGCTATCAAATGGTCCACAAATGCATTCGTTGGATCTTCTAAGGCAATGAGTTAATGAGTTTCTTTGCTTGTTTGGCTTTGCTTATTTTATAACTTATGAGCTTTTAGAAAAAAGACCTCCTCACATGTTATTTATTATTTGTAATTTATAAGCCTCAAATAAACTTAGCCAAAAACGCTTTTAGTCTTGAAAATTGATAGTCCTAAGGGGGCTTGCCAGTTGTCCAATCGGCAGAGCTCTGCGTTGATTTTTGGTTTTTATTAACTCGCATGCCTACGTTCATCATTACCAGCAGCCCTAATTGGATAGTGTTTATTTTGAGTGTTTATAAGTATTTTTTATAAAAAGTTTGGAGAGGTACGTCTTATTTTGGGTGCTTATGTATATAAATCAGCTAATTTTTTATTTATTTTTGGGCTTTTGTTTTTACTATGGATTTTGGATCGTAATTAGTTTTCATTGAACATACTGAAACCTAATAATTGTTGACTTTAACTGAAATTCTCTTAATTTCATCCAACATTAGCTTATATTCCACGAAATAATACCATTTCATAAGACATTTTATAAACGATAACTGCATCATTCTCGATAATAATACAGTTAAAGAGTCAAAGTCTTTCGGTGAAAAGGGCACCTAACTTGATTGCAACAGTTTCAGCAGCACTAGCTGAGTTGCAGTTAATTTTCCTTACCGAACTGTGAAGGATGACAATCTTCTGAAAGTATCACTCATCACTATTAAATTAAACAATTAATGATTCAACTTTTACCACTATTAGTGTGTTTGGAATGATTTTATTTTAAAATATTTATCTTATTAAAATCATGATATATCTTATAAAGATTTAAGACATCTTATCACATGTATTTTATAAAAATTAAAAGAAACCATACTTTTTTATCTTATAACAAATGAGCAATCCATTCCTATCTTATTTTTTACAACTATAGAATTATAGTTTTTTTAAGTTTTCATAGGATCCTCATAATAAGATATCTTAAATCTTATAACATTTATTCTTATTTTAATAAGAAAAATATTTTAAAATAAAGTCATTCCAAATACATTGTATATTTAGATGAGAAAGTACTATGAGGAAATTTAAATTTAAATCTTAAAAGGGAAAAAATAGGTACAATGTGCAGTGGATAACGAATTTGACATGTTCGTTAATAAATACATTACACCGTTATGGGTGGCCTCGGATGACCAAAGCTATTTGTCTGAGAAAGATTTCAAATGTACTGGTCCAATTCTTAGATAGCAGCATCAGTAGGACCCTCACAGTTAATAAAGAGGGTCATTGTGGAGACAACCAACCAGTGTCATAAATTAAGTGGACACACCTCCATCCTCCAAAATGTCTTTTCTTATGGTAACACCGAATATGGATCGTCTCGTAATGTTAGATCTAAATCCCCGCAACTAACACACCATCACAAGTTAACACACATCCATCCTTTGACATAGGCTTTGTGATGGTAACACAAGGATGTGATAACATGTGGATATGGATTGTCCCGTAACGTTAGATCTAAATCATCTCAACTAACCATGACATCATTAATTTGACACACATCCATCCTAAAACATAGGCTTTTTGACGGTAACACATGGGTATGGATCCTCTCGTAATATTAGATCTAAATAATGTAATGTTAGATCTGAATAATGTTATAACGAGGAGATCCAGCTTGATAAAAAAACATAAAGGTGGTAGCAGTATATCAATTTAACTGAAACATATGGCATAGAACAGTATAATCCCTAGTAGTTGCTGGCTTCTTAAGGGCACTGCTGCCATTACAACAACCAACTGAAAATTGCCACATTACATTATGAGACCTCACTATCAAGAAACAAGGAGTATTAGGGCGGACTTTTCCAACTTTGCAAATGCTAAAATTTTAGTTGGATGATCAATTTAACTATGACACAAAACAGCATCAAGTTTTAGGTATCTCATTTATATCTTTCATCACCTGAGTTTTTAATCCGTATGACTCATCCAAGTGACCACTGGGGACCAAGAAGAAACGGAAGAATCGGCTGGTGAACAAGAAGGTGAACAAGAAGCCCTGACTCTGTTCTTTCTGGACCGTCTTTGTGAACAATTTATACTCGGTATCAAGCGACATTTCCTTGATCCGAAGCGGCTTCATTGTAATAGGGACTCAATTTGCCGTCTTTAGTAGCAGGCTTCGGCTGGTTTGCAGTGCCTAGCTCTTGCAACATCATCACCACCCGTCTCATAGAAGGCCGATTGATGGGAAGGGGGCTAGTGCAGAGGAGGCCAATGTTCAAGACTTTGCATATTTCTTCCTTGAAACTAGAATCAAGTTTTGGATCAATGACAAAGTCTACTCCCTTCTGGTCCAAAGTGATGCACACCCACTTCACCAAATCCTTCTCACCATATTCAGGATCAACTGGGCGCCGTCCCGTGACCAACTCCAAAATAACCACACCAAAGCTGTATATATCACTCTTCTCATTTACCCGGAGTGTGTATGCATATTCTGCAATGCACACACACAATGTTAACATTGCATAAAATCAAACCAGATTATTAGCTATCACAGTTGAGGAAAACCTCATGCATGAAAAGGCTAGTAAAGGATTAAGTAAAACAGTACAGGCAGGATACTCCCCGGACTAAAGAATCACCATGATCATGATCTCTTGCAGCTCTCAAAGGCTTTCAAAGATTTCCAATATCCACTGCTTCTAAGCATTAGCCACAGGATTACACCACCCACATTGGTCAATTAGTTTGACTACGGTGCAATTTAAAGAGCTATCTAAACATCTAATCATTTCTAGTTTTTAAACCACAATTCAACTATAATGAGCAAACTCTTCAGTCAATGCAACTGCTCCAAAGTCCATTGCCCTTTCTCAATTTCCATTTACATTGTCATTGAAGTATTAGCAGATTCCACTGGGCCATAAGTCTTGCAAAGGCGACTCTAGAACACGTGATTGTTCGAAAACTGATATTTTCCAAAATTGACATATCTGATTCTCACTTAAAGCCGCCTAAATCTTCCATAATACATTTTCATATCAAGGATATGCTAATATGAAATTTTATGGGCCTAACTGCCTCTTGTACTAAGCAGGGACATTTAGAAACTTTTGAACAATCAAAATAGAAAATTCATTGCTCCACCAAACTAAATTAAAGCCTATAGTAAGTCAGCAGATACAGCATAACCAAAGATTTACCAGTTAGAAGTCTAAATAAGTGTAGTTTAAGAACAATGGCGGAGGATTTATCATAGACAGAACAACCAACTAGATTGGATTAAAAAGGCAACATATTAGATTGAGAGACTAAAATTAACCCCACCAACCTGGTGCAATGTAACCACAAGATCCTGCAATGACAGACATGGAATTTGTGCCCTTTCCATTCGCATCAACGACTTTGGCGACACCAAAATCTGCAACTCGAGCTCCAAAATTGCCATCTAGCAAGATATTATTTGACTTGACATCTCTGTGTACGATTGGAGGACCACAGTCATGGTGCAAGTAAGACAAGCCCTCCGCAGCATCCATTGCTATCTTATACCGGATTGGCCAATGCAACAAGCCACTCTTGCTACTGTGAAGCAAATCAGCCAAGCAACCATTAGGCATGTACTCATAAACCAGAAGCTTGCAGTCCCGTGTTGTACAGCAACACCACAACCGAACGATGTTCTTATGCCTAATTTTTCCTAATGTCTCAACCTCTGCTTCAAATCCATCATCCTTAAACTGACAACCCTTCTCAAGATCGGTGGTTTGATCTGCTAATTTCGCTCTTCCCCAAAGCTTTTTCACAGCAACAGCCTCACCATTGCTGAGAACAACTTTGTAAACCTTCCCTGAAGACCCGCTTCCAATAACATTATCTTCATCGAGAGCATCCAGTATCTCTGATTCCTGAAATCCCAACTTATGGAATGACATTAAAGTCCACTTTGATCTCTCAATAACCCGTTTTGCATTCTTGAAATTCCAGTACTTCCAGTAGAACCAAACAACACCAACAATAAACACCAATCCAGCAAGTATAAATATTGACTTCAAGAACCATACATATCCGATATCTGTAGCTTCACTTCTTCCATCACACAACCCCTCTATATCTCCACACAGACCTGGATTACCCAGAAAGCTACTCTTATACAGTGCCTTAGCATACAATGGTGGAATATCACCTGAAAGGTGATTGTCTGACAAATTGAGCTGGTTAAGCTTCAAATTCTGCAAGCTAAGTGGAATTTTCCCCGAGAATTGGTTCCCTGATAAATCAAGATAATTCAACACTGACAACCTCCCGATTTCCTCAGGAATCTTCCCTGAAAAATCATTATTCGCTAAATTCAACTCATTTAACTTCTTCCAAGAACGCATCCCACGCGGAAGCTCCCCAGACAATTCATTGTTGTGAAGATTAAGCTTTCCCAACTGACCAAGATTCACTATACTAGCTGGTAAAGGCCCCGAAAATTGATTATCATTGCCCGAAAAGTCCAACAATTTTTCCAAAAACCCAATCTCCTCCGGTATACTACCTGAAAAACCATTCTTTGATACAATCAACACCGATAAATTCGAAGCACCAGCTATAGTTTTTGCAATTCCACCAGAAACCGAGTTGTCAGCAAGATCCAGCAGGGACACGTGGGGCAAACCCCACAATGCCGCCGGAACCTCACCGGAAAAGTTGTTATAAGATAACCTCACTCGTTGCAAGCTCCGGCATTCCCCTAAACTAGCCGGAATTTCACCAGATAGGCAATTGTCTATCAGCAAAACCTCCTCTAGAACACCATTTTCGCACAAATTTTCAGGAATTTCACCCGTAAATTCATTCTGCGAAACATCAATCCATAGTAAAGGCGAATATTTACCAAGATTTTTTGGTAAACTTCCACTAAGCCTGTTTTCAAACAGCCTCAGCTCGTATAAGTTTGGAGAATTTGCTATGCTTTCTGGCAATTCACCTTCAAGTCTGTTTTCATACAGGTTCAGCGACTCGAGCGGCAACTCACACAACTCAGTTGGAATCGTCCCAGTCAACCCGTTCATCGACGCATCAAGCAACCTCAGCGCCGTCATATTTGACCACCCATTGACTGGCAGTTCGCCAGTCAACGAGTTGTTGTAAAGCTCGATTTGGACAAGGCTGGTTAACTCAGTGAGCCAACTCGGGATTCGACCCACTAAATTGTTGACAGCCAAATCCAAGTCGACCAGCTTCCCGAGTCGACTCAGTGAACCAGGAATCTCACCCACTAAATTGCACTCCGTCAGCCAAAGCACCTCCAGCTCCGTCAAGTTCCCGATCTCCGGCGGGATCCGACCCAGCGAAAACGGATTGTAAGACAAATTCAACTGCTTTAAGCTAGAAACATTCCCCAACTCCACCGGAATCGTTCCTTCAAGCAAATTCGCCACCAGAGACAGCACCTCCAGCCGCCGGAACCTCCCGAAACTCGCCGGAATCCTGCCGGAAAAGTTATTCCCAGTCAAATCAAGATACCTCAAGTTCGGTACGTCCGCTAACGTCTCCGGCAGCGCACCCGTCAACAAGTTCTGCCCCAACTCCAAGTACATCAAAGAACGACACCTGTCCACCTCCCGCTCCAAGAGAGTGGAGTTGATATAATTGTTGTAGAACGAAACGTGTGTAAGGTTCTGGAGACGGCAGAGAAGAGACGCCGGAAATGGGCCACCGAGATTCGCACTGGGAAGTTCAACAGCCGTCACCGACCGTGAGTGAAGGTCGCATGTGACACCATACCACCCACACGGCGTGTAGTCGTGCTCGTCCCAGCTGGACAGCACATCGTCGGGGTCGTCAAACCCGAGTTTCACTTGGTAAAGCAGAAGCCCTTCTTGGTTCAACGAAAGCGTAGACTGAAGTGAAACTAAGAAGAAGAAAAAGAAGGCCAAGATGAGTTGCACCGCCATGATGTTTCAATGGGTTTGTTTCAAGTTCGAAGCAGTATTTGAATGTGTTGCTGTCTTATTCACATAGTGTTTCCCTGTATGTATATATATATATATGCTTGATGTGTTTGCAATTGCAAGTACATATTGAGCAGAGAGTGAGTGTCGTAGAAGCTGTTTGAGTAGTTTTGCGCATGGGTTGTGAATGATTCTGTAAAGAGACAAGAACTAAGCATGCATGGTAGACAAATTTTGCTGTTACTATCAATAATTTCGTCTGGTAAGATCTAATCTACATTATGAGATTTTTCACTTTCGCTAAAAAGGTGGTAGGCTTGTTATAAATACAAGTGGTATCATGATTGTAGACGAAAATATTGGGAAAGAAAAATGACAACTTTCTTCAAAGACACTGCTTCTAAAGCCAAGGGGACATGTTTTTACACAAATGATGTATAAAGGTATCATGGTATTTAACCTTTTTTCAGATAAATAGCTACGTTTATTTCTAAACTCATCTTCAATAGAATTACTACATAAGGTCTGTCTTAATGTTATAAATTAGTGCCATCATATTTCGTACTTTACACGTCTTTTATTTATTTTTTATATCAAATGTTAAATATAGTAATAAATTTGTTTAAAGTTTTTTATTCTTAAATTTATACTTTTATTTTTTTTAATTTTTATTTTGTTATTAATTTTAAATATTTTGATATTTTAGTTCTCTGGTTATTAATTATTTTAATTTTAATTTTTTTTACTTTTTTACGGTTTTACTTTTTATTTTTGAATTTGTTAGATCCTTGGAACAATATTTAACGTATACATAGCTTATTTTCACTCCAAAGAAAGTCAAAGGTCGATTACAATATACATATAGCAGGAAGGAGGTCAAAGGTCAATTATAACATATATCTAATAAGAATTGATCCCTGAACTGCTCACACTAAATATTAGAAATATACCACTTGATCACTAAGTATTTGGTTATATATAACCTTTTGTCCCAAGTGCGTATGATCCAAGAATGTGTGTGAATCACACTTAAACTCAATGTCATTCTTCATTGATGCTCATATATTAAATAACAATATCTCTCTTCTCATCCATTCCAATTAGTTCTTTTTATAGGAAACGATTATTCATACTACGTTTTTACTGTTAAATTTAAGGGAATAGAAATAAGGGGGGGAAAAGGCTAAGAACTTAGATGCTTGGACTTAATTAGTTTTGTCTACAAAAATTTCACTTGGTTGCGTGATTTGTCCTCCCTCTTACTTGTAATTACTTTCTTTTTATTAATAAAGTTTCAAGAGTACGGCCTCTTGAAATAAAAAGAAATCACCAATGTCAGTATACAACACCAAAGATAATAGTGAAAGGCCTAATATTAAATTAAAAAAAATAGATGAAATTGTCGTCTTCTCAACTCCAAAGGTAACTTCATCATCCTGTGTTTTTTTTTAAGAGTTAGTTGTCCCTGTCTCCATTTGCTTGGTTAACATACTAAACTATTTTTGGCTAAATACATATTCAACTTCTTTGCCAAATACATATATAACTTCTTATGCTACAATTATGTTGGGGGGGGGGGGGGGGGAAAACTGAGGGGTTGCTCAAGCTTACTATAATTGGCTCAAGTTTCAACAGAATTTTTTTTTTTTTTTGGGACGAAAAAGCATTTAATTTTATACAAATAACTAATTTACTCCTTATTATAAAGTGCCAAACAGGCCCTAAACTAGTGAGGTAACAACATAATAAGACAAAGTTTAAGCCTCTAAAGATGAAATCTTATCACCATCATCTATAGATGGTTGTTCTGCTCCATAAGTTAGCTCTTTCCTGTCACATATTCAATTTGTTATATTGTGGCTTTTATTGCTTTTTTATTAGTCGCTGGTCATCATATACAAAGTGTGTAATAATTCACCACTCTTTCAATAAATCCATCATGTTACATGTTGCATTCCAATACAATTTTGCCCACACAGGCTCTAATCACATAAACGTTGTTGTTGTAAAAATGATTAGTCTCTTCGAACAAGTTGGAGAAGCCTCCAATTGTGTGGCAAATTGAGTAACTAGTGATTAAAATAATTATTTTTCTTTTTTCTTAAAACTTGTACAATCATTTGTGGAAATAGCAGTACTTTTCTTTAATTCTCTAAGGAGTATTTATCATACACTATTAGCACATATAGAGAGTATGCATTGATATTGACCGTTCAAGCTAGTTTTCAACGGCTGATGCAGAGTTATCAGGTGGGACAGATGGACTATAGGGTTGGTCCTACAAGGGGTACAAGTAATAACGAAAAATTCGATCCTCTTATTTTTTCCGTTATCCCATTTTTAAACAAAGTAAAAGAGCAAGGGAGCACCCCTTTAATGACACATGACTCCGCGATAAATTATTAGTTGATGTAATAACAGTTTTAACTATTAAGAAAGAGAACATAAATTAAATTTAGGAGCTTGTAAGAGAGTTTTTTCTTTATTCGCTCCTGATTTAATAAGAATTAGTGCTAAGACTCAAGTTCATATGACTTAAAGATACCTTAATTCTAAATAAAATAAAAAAGACATATGACTCCGCCCCTGATGTTAATCTAGTAACGGTAATGGATGAGTTACTTTATAAAGTGATTGTCTTTTTACTTTCCTGGAGAAGTAAAGTTTAAATTACTCTCTTTTTATTTTATATTTGGATCAATTCGTTATAATCTTTTTGGTTATGTATTCTAAATTCTACATATTCGTAGTCAAGAATAAAATACATTAAAAAAATCAATTCCAAGTGGACAAGTAGACAAATGACTAAGGGTGGGTGTAAAACTAACAGCTTTGGCTAAGTTTATTTGGGCCTTATAAGCTGTAAATATATAGTAATATATATATATATATATGAAGAGGTATTTATTTATTTTTTATGAGTTTATAAGGTACAAATTAAGCAAGGAAAAGCCATAGGAATAGAGGGCTATGGCCAACAAATTGCCTGTTTGGCTCTACTTACTTTGATGTTTTTAAATACTTACAAAAAAGTACTCCTCGTATGTTTTTTATTATTTGTAGCTTATAAATTCACTTCGGCTTCGCAGTTTAAAAGAAGAAGTAGGCAACAAATTGAAATTCGATATTGATGCGAATAGAGAGAGACCACACGAGATGTATCAGGTATTCGTTGAGAGTAGGATGAATATGAAACCTGAGTTCTACGATCTTTCACTTCACCTTTTTGGCAGAAAAGCTCAAGATGAAAATGAAAGTTAACTCTGCCTTTTTAAATTCCGAGTAAATTTAAATTTAAAAATTCTTAATTTGAGTGTAAAACTTATTCATATCATTTTCTTGTTTCCAGACAATTATATTGAAAAGATAGAAACCAGAAAGAAAATGCTCTTAATTATATGATCCTTATTTTCCTTTTTGAGCATTATATTATCGTTATTATGAATGAAATACATGATAACAATCAGAAATACAAGGTCGAATTTTTTCAAAAGAAAATTTAAAATTCTAATAGTATAGTCTTTTTCCTTGTTCCTTGAAGAACAATATATTTCTAAAAGAAGTGGGTTGGAGAATATGCAATCCTATTGCGCAACGTTATTACATAAAGTAAGCAATTCTTTCCGTGTATAAGTAGTTAAGGAATATAATTTGTTCTCACATATCCGCTTTCAAGCCTCAGTTCCGAATGCATTCGTGAAAAGGTTGTGAGTCGTCCAGGGAGTACGGCCTATAAAGTCAGTCAAAGCTTGGAAGTCCAATTTCGTTGAATGATAGATTTTGCCAATAATGTCTTCGACCTAATATAATCCCATAAAATTTTCTTTTTTATTTCCTATTCTTTAGTCTCATGATTTCATTAAGAGAAAATTAAGAGGTATATACAAAGAAATTAGATAAAATCCCTATATGTCTTTAAACTTTGACAATAAAAAAGTTAGCTCATGTGTTAGAAATGTTAAAGATAAGGACTTAGAGTACCTCAAATAATCGATACTACCTTTTTAAAGTGATATGGGATTAAATCTTGTAAGAAATGGAAGGTCGGGTTAAGGATGGAAGATTTGTAAAGAAAGAAATAATCAAATTGTGTTTTTGACAGTATCCATCATTGTGAGGTGTAGCTCATAATCTAAGTGTGCACTAGAAATATGAGTTTAAGTTTTGAGACCTGTCTTATTTCATGTCCTACTATATCTCTAGTCTTTTAATATTTATAGTACTATTATATTCGTAGTATTACCATATTTTGTAGCCCGTATATTATATAAATAGGAGCTTTACCTATTGTATTTGTGTGATACAAAGACAAATTGTGAGAGACAGATAGCGAGACATTGAGTGGGAAGTTCAAGGAAGCCTAGCCCAAGCCACTCTCCTGTAATGTATACACTTCGTTCATGGTTAAATTTTCTTGTTTGCTTGTGAGTTGTGAATATAGGTGAAAGCTTGAATCATGTTAAATTTGTGTGCCTATTATTTATCTTTCTCGAGTTTAATTTTTGTTCCAATTCCCCAAAGTCCCAACAATCATTTTCTAACACAATGGATGAAGATGTCCATCTCAAAACGTAAAAGACCAAAACGTGAAAATTAATAAACATTTAGGATTATTGTGAGGTAAATTTATTTACTCCAAAAATATGACCTGAATACTAGACCACCATTGACTGAATAAAAATAAATAAATAAATAATTCTATGGAGGGAGGAGTAGGCATGCTGCATGCAGATATTGTAGCTTTTTTTTTTTTTTTTTTTTTGGGGGTTCAATTGCAGATATTGTAGCTTCGACATAATGAACCTTGTGAAGTTTTTTCCATGGCCGTACAATTTGCAGCACAGTGACAGACCAGAAACCTTTCCACCGTTGGGTGTGCAGGGATGGGACCTTCGCATTACATGTAATGCCAAAACTCCACAGAGATTTTACAGCCTCGAAAGCCAGCTATTCATCAAATCTCACTCCTCAAGATTCGCCAGAGAATACTGGAGACTTGTGGCACGAAGAACAACACAAAAGGTAGGACAGTGAAAAGGGTGTGCATAGTAGCCAACTGAGTCAAAGCCAATAGTGAAATTTGTCTGTTTGTTCTCAGATTCTTCATTTTTTCTTGTACGGTTAAGTATGTTATAAATTTTCAATATTGTCACTCGATTTTAATTTAATAATTGCTTTTTCAATATATTCATATTAATTTTCTTTTCTCTTTTTTGAATACGTTCTAAAATATTAAAAATTAATTTAAGTATTTTAAATACCAAAAATTAATTTAAAAAAAAGAGGAAAAAATGATTTTTTTCCCATAAAACTGTAACATTATTCGAAACTCCCCTGAGCTATAATTTTTAACCCAAATTCCTCCACATACATTAACAACGCTAAAAATTTTTGACGGTCAACCAATTGACATTATCCGAAGCTCCCTACAAGCTATAATTTTCATTCTGTTTCGTACCTCTTTAATAGGTCAAATTACTTGCTTTTGTAAATTGGCAATCTTTAGTCAAGAGAAACAAACGAACAAGTGGGCCAAGTAGCCAAAAAAATTCAAGTAATACTTTATATTTCACTTCTTTAATCCTTTATTCTTTTTCTTTTTTGTATAATAAAAGTTCGTATATTAAATGTCAAATCTTTCTATTTATATGAAAAAATTCTATTATATGAAAAGAAAAGGCAAATGCTAAAAATTAAAAGTAGAGATGTAATATATAATAATACTCAAAAAACAAAAAAAGAAAATGGAAGCTAAACACTCGTACAGGAGATGGGAACCGTCAAAATGTCAATTATTGTGATGCTAATGGGTGGTCCTCCAAAAACTTGAGTTGAGAGCTTACCTAAATATTACGAATTATATTCCATTCCAAGTGCAGAGATCAATTGATTTGTCCATGTGAGTTGTTCATCTTGCAGAACATGTCCTTCTACTTGTTATGGGGAGTGCATATCACCGCAACATGCATGGGGCTCCCCTTGCATGAATTAATTTCTTTTCTCAGCCCCTTGGGTTTCTTAATTGTGTTTGTTATATGCACATCACCTCCTCACCCTTTTAGTCTTACTTGTATAATGAAAATTTTGTAATAGATTAACCACTTCATTTAAAAATTTTAAATTTGTTGAGAGAATATTAGTATAAAAATTTAATATTTAATATATGAAATTTTTATCATATAAAAAAGATGGTTTAAAAAGGTACAATTGTTGAGTTGTAGATCTTTTACCATAGAGTTTTGGTGAAAATGTTGTTAAATAAAAGTCACTGGTTATTTGGCTTTGTAATATTTTTAGTAGTTAAGTTTTCAATTTTTTGAATTTGGAGCTTTTTGGTTTTAAACTTTTTTCAACTTCAACTTTTTGATAAAGTTCTTTAAAAAATGGGCCAAATAGACCCTAACTCATATGAGCTCTCCGTTGCTCAAATGTTCAATCTGGGGTGAAAAGAGTAAATGCAGGAGTTATACTAGGGACTCGTTTGGATTGTTTCTTTTTCATAACTTTTTTTTAAAATATTATTTTTATTTTGCAATAAGTATTTGAATTGATTTGTAAAAAAGTTAAACTCTAAAAAAATTAATTTTAATTTTTGCAAATATAAAAAATTTAAAATTTTAAACAAAATAATTTTTTGAAAATTATATAAAAATACTTTTAAAAGAAAGTCAATTTAAACGAGCTAAAAAAAGAGCTCCTATAGGGAAGGAGGTGTAGCAAACAAGGGTCAAATAGAGATCAAATTTGATAAAAGAAATTAATCATTAATTTGTACTTTCCTTGCCGATGGCATGTTTGAGACTTCTTTACTATTTAATCTTTGTAATCTGGGTAAATGAAAATGATTGAGTTGAATAGAGTAGTCCAAGAAATACAACCCAAATTAATGATAAGCACTCGATCTTCCCCTTCTTCTTCTTCTTTTGTTTTTGGTCTGAGTTATTTGAGAGATCAGGTAACAATTCGAAGTTCAATATCCTCTTTCGTTTTTTTTTTAATTTAAATTCCTAATGTTATAATTATGTGGTCTGAGATTTAATCAGATGCATGGTACTGAGACGTCCATTAATTAATTGATTATATGGACCTAGACATTTGGTAGGCCCTCGTTGTTTCTTGTATTTGGTATTCATCAAATATATTGCATATAACGGTTTATAATCAGAGGTAAATTTTCAAATTTATTTAAGAATTAAAAAAAGAAAAGAAAACCAGAACTCCTTATAATGACTAGCTAGAGCCAGTAAAGTTGGATCATCCCACTTCATTTTCTTCAATTTTGACAGCATACAAATATTTTCGCTAATAAATATTAGAGATATCAATAGCTAGAAGAAAATAAAAAGAACCACATGGAAATAATTTAAATATATCAAATTATATAAGTGAATCCAAATGTATGGTACTCATGGTGAGAGGAACGCGCCACAGGCATGGGCGGAACATCCTTTTCAGCCCTCCCGCCTTAATTGTGATGAGATTTAGAATGGTCAAAAACTTCATATAGACTTTACTAAAACGACATGTTTTTATCATCGTGTATAATGATAGTGACACGTATCAGACGTGTGGTTAGACACACAGTAAACTATGGCAAAATATATACATTTCGTCGTTTCCATTTCACGCTAATTTTATTTTCATGATGTTGGTAATAAACCAGGCATGCCACTCAGATGAATGTCTCTCTCTACCTATTAAATGAATGCATATGCTTCTTGTAATGCTAATGTTGGAATATAGATGACCTCAACAATATTACACTTGCTCAAAAAAAGTGAAGGGTAATCATTGAAGAGACACTCATCAACCTGGTTACTGTCTTGGAGTGTATATATATATGTGTGTGTGTGTGTGTTATGTTATGGCTTACTAAATTGCCAGCCTCTTGTAAATTTTCCGTAACAGAAAATTCGACAAACTGATATATATAGTTAGCCTTCTAAATAAAGTTAATTTATTGATCTCATTATGTAAAGCAACTTCTGTACCATTAAACACTTGAAGTAAAACAAAAATTCTCAAAATAAACGTAATGGAACGCCATGCATCTATATTCCCGATAGTAATGGCATACCACAACTCTTTCAATGACCATATACATCTTGTCTGGAATAAAGTATATATTATGAACTCAAACCACTGATCATTAATCACAGAGTGTACTAAATAACCATGTGCTTTTGTTTCTACTCCCATTTGCAGATAAAATTTGATGGTTGCAATTTGACAGATTCTTGTCGAAGAATCATGTATTGATGATCATATATATCACAGTACTGAAGCTTCAAGTGCTTTGTACTAAAGAGAGGATCAAAATCATACTTGGTTAACGATGGATGAATTTGACCCAAAAGAACAAGACATGGATGAAAGATTAGATTAGGCCGAACTCTAATATTGTGTTAACAAATATGAGAATATATTTTAAGATTAATGGATTGTTGTTTAATCTAAATTTTAATATAAAGTGTTACTAGTAGAATTTTTTTTTTTTAAATTTGTGGCAAGAATTGGGTTCTTTTACTAGTGGACTTTAAGCTGAAGAAATTTTTGTTACTCTGTTAGGTGGGACATGGTAGGTTAAAGAAAAAGGCCAAAATGTATTATTACTTTAGAATACCTTAATGGTTCGGACATTGTTTTTGACAAAACCCCCCTTTGTGGGGGGAACCAGATTTTTGCCCCTACTCTCAGTAGAAGGCGGGTAGGAGTAGGGTATTATCATCATCCGTGCCTCCTAAAATGTGTGCATTTGTTTGTGTATATGTATATGTTTTATCTTCTTTATCTGACAACTGTACAATTTCATACTTTTATTACAATTATTATATTAATGAAAATTTTCTAATTTAGTTGTTAAAACTTATTATGCTACTTTAAAGACCAAAGTTCAAATCTCCTAATCGACACTTTACTACATTTTTGTGTTAAAATTTGTTTATACATATGTTACTAATAGTTAGGGATTTTAACAAATAGGGGTTTGGACATGATTTGACTCTATTCCCTTGCCTCATTGACCTTATTGACTAGTGGTCATAATGGCGAGAAGGTTTTTCTTTTTTTTTTTTAATCAAACACGGACAAGGATAATGCTATGGGTTTACCCTACTACCAAGTATAGAATAAGGATAAAGTTTTTTAATAGGTGTGGAGTAGGTTTTAGCCTACCCTGCCCTTATTGCCAACAATAGTGTTACCTCTTTAAATTATCCAATTAGCTATTTATTTTCCTATTTTATAAAGTGTACCTTATAAGTCACTTTGTGTTTTCTAAAAGATGGCACCTTCTCACCTTTTCCTTTATTATTATTATTATTTTTTACTCCACTGATTAAAAACTATCTTAAAGGCCACAACGAAGGAGGATAAGTAGTTAATTGGAAAAATCAAAGAGGGGTAAGTAGTTAACTAGAAAAACCAAATGGCGTTAAGGAGCTACAAATTAGTGGCAGACCTTGAGCGAAATGTTTGGAGGGGCCAAATTACTAATGCCATAACGAATATATAAAATTATATTTTGAGACTATCAAAGTGTACATATATTTTCAATTGTCATAAGGTGTTTTAAGATACAAATAATTTTAGAAGATAAACACAAATCGTACTAGTACAATAGATAATTTCAAAAGATAAACACAAATCGTACTACTACAATAGCATATCTCAATTACAATATTCTTTTACAAAGAAATAATCATGAACTGAGACTTAAGCAATTTTTATATTGATTATGAGAATAAATTAGACATCCGAATAAAGTATAAGAAAATAAGGTTATGATATCAATCCAACTCGAATAATTCAATCAACATAAAAGTTATGACAATTAGATTTACTATAAATAATAATACCTCAACTTATACAAAGTATAATAAGAAAATAAAAATATAATAGTATAAATAGCCATTTTAAGAAAAAAAAAATGCATAAATTACCTGGTAAAAGAATAAATAAATTAAGCATGTATTACTTTACCTTTGGCTTTGTCTGTGTGTTTGGAAATTGGATCATTTAAACTTTGTGTTTGTAAAGAGAATTGGAGACTAATTGGCTTGTAATTTGTGAAGATTGGAGCCAAAGGAAAAAAAAAGAAAGAAACAAAAATTATGGCTTGTTGAGAAAAAAAAAGGAAAGGAAAGAGTAAAATATCAAAAAAGGGAAAAGATGGAAGGGAAAAAAGAAAAAAGGGAATTGGTTAAGGGGCGAATTATAAAAATATTTGTATTTTTTCCTAAAAAATCATACTATATATATGTATCTATATATATATATATATATATATATATATTTTTGAAAAAATTTGGGGGTTGGCCCCTTCTTGACCCTGAAAAGGTCTGCCACTGTTACAAATTATAAACATAGGGGATATTTTGGTCCAAATTTATAACTATTTCGTCCAAATTCATACCTATACATACACATAATGCGCGCATGAGAAACACGCCATTGAGTTGAACGAGAAATGTGGTAAAAGAGATTTATGCACTACCCTTTAAAAACCACAAGAAGATTATTAAATTAGTTTTTAACAACAAAATTAGTAAATAATTACAATGAAGTAACTTACATTTTACTCCAAAAAGGCGATTAAAGAAACTAGAACTGAAGTAACAAAAGTGTTCTAGCCTACTTGAAGACGTAAGAACTGCAGTAACAAAAGTTGGTTGAGTCTACTTGAAGTCAGTAGTGGTCCTTCCAGAAAGGAGGAAAGCGATACACATTCCAGATGCAATTATGATCAGTCTCTTTCACACTTTCTCGATGCCCAAAGGGATTGTGCATGTGCACTAATGTTCTCACTGCATCAAGATGGTGAGCTACTTGGGTGGAACTCACTCAGCGAACATTGTTAAAACCGGTCATCGCCCAAAGACCACCCCTTTATAAAATGATAGGTCCCACTTGATTTTTCTTGGTTTTTTTGACTTGAGTGGTGCTAGATGGTGTCGGTTTTAATATTTTCCTCTTGCTCTGGATGGCATCTTTTGCAATGTCGTTGGCTTTTCAAAAACTTTAAGGCAAGAGCTAGCATGCCCAATTCATTTACAAAAGGATTTATTATTGTGTCATACCTTCATTATTTCATTTCAAATAAATTAGTTTTTCATTTTTATAAGTGACATTTTAATTTTTTTTTTTTGTGTTTTTATTTGATGGGGGCGTTATTAGTTCTCTTAGCTTGTCAATATCCTTAAAGATTGGACATAAATATCACGTTTTCATGTCTAAGGTTTCTCCTGAAGCAAGGATCAGCAACCATGTTAAATCCTTTAAAAAATAAATAAACACAAAGAAGATCACAAAGCAAACGGTGTGTCAACAAATAACAACCCAGTTTGAGCCTCATCTTCTCCATATATGACATTCATCCTTGTCGTCTTTTGTTTCAACCCCACATCTTTAATGTCTTCTTCTTCTTCATAACATTCATTATTGCCCTAAGAAAAATGTCTTAGGCTTTAACCCCACATCGTCCTATGCCACCAAACCCTTTTCCCACACTTCTAACATAAACGAGAAAAAGAAGGAAAAAAAAAAAAGTGTAGAGCTGCAAATCGCGCATAGCTTTTTTTTTTTTTTTTTTGTCAGTAACTTTTTGCTGTTGTGTGCTTTTTAAGTGAATGATTAGTGACGGAAGCCCTGGGCCTAGTAATCCACAAAAAGCTTCTCTCATCATTCTTTATTTCTATATAGCAAGTTCCGCGATCGATGCAAACTAAAAGCCATGTGTCTTTCAGCATCTAAGAGTACACATCTTACTGTTAATCATTCTTTTTTTGTTTTTAGGTATAACTTGTTCCTCGTGTCACTAACTCAACTAGGGGTGCATGCAAACTCTACTCCAAAGAGCAAAAAGAGAAATGCTGGAATGTGTTTATTTTTTAATCACTTGTTATGTCTTTTTACGTGAATACTTAATTACAATATTGAAAGAAAAATAAAAATATTTGTTATTTTAACATATTAATTAAACATATAAATAATATGTATTCAAGATTTATCAATCAGTGGTCGAATTTCTCCAATAAATAAATTCTCCTAGTATCAAAAAATATGCAAACTATATATAATAAATAAATAATAAAAAATATGATATCTAACAAGATTTTGAACAAAAATTCTTAAAGATTTTGATACATTATAATGTATTTATAATATTTGAGCGAAAATGCATGTTACTACGTACTCCTCCCACGTAATTCTTCTCTTGTGGTTTGTGTAAGTAGCTATTTATCCTCCAATTTTGTAACTCGTACCTAAAGTCCATTATATAATGTCGTAGCTCACTCTTTAAATTGACAAATTGGCTTTAATAATGGAACCCTAATGATTCTTAATATAGTATAAGAGATGAGCTTTTGATCCAATCTTTGCACTGCGTATATTCATCCACATGCGATTCATCCAACTCTTGTTCATCATGCACATTCATCACGTGATAGCCCATTCCTACAAGTAGTCTACCAAAGGTGTATTTGTTCTTGGTGGTGGCCTATCCAAGTTGTTCTAGACCACATGACCATCCAAGTTCTATACAAAGGGTCATGGTGGCCCATCCAAGTTGTTCCAATCCACATAACTACCAGAGTTCAATCCAACCGTCAAGTGACACTATTACAAGTCATACATGAGAAGGGTGTTATGACATATACTTGTCTTATATGGAAAAATCCCAATATTCAAGTTTGTTATATCAAGTCTTGAACCACTCCTCATATTAATCAATTAGTTTTTATGATAATAGAATATCAGTTATTATTAACGAAAAAGGTTACACAATCATTCCCTTTTGGTTATTTGCATAACTCTATGGCATTGGCACTACAAAAGACTTGGCAATAGACGATGATTTATTTACTTATATGCGATAGTTCAACATTGCCGCCTTTGCCATTGGCAGGGGTTTCTTAGAACCAGCGCTTATTTTCGTGTTAAAAAAAAAAAAACATTTTGAAGGCTCCGAGCAAGTTTTAAACTTGTGATTTCTTGCAATGTTCAATTCTAAAGTCACACCATTTGCCAATTAAGTTAAGTAATTATTCATTAAATATTGCAAATAAAATTATGTGTACTAAAAACCTTGAAAGGGTATGATTTTGCACTCCCTGGTCCGTTTTAAGTGGGTTTTTTATTTTTATTTTTATTTGGGGTAACTTCTCAAGATCAAGGCAATACAAACCATCAAATGCAGCTTGGGTCTAAAAATTTCTCAAAATATGGCTTATTTAGGAGAAATATAATGGTAAAGGGTATTAGGAAAAAAAAAACACCAAATCTGCAACGTTTGATTTTAAATGTTTTTGAAGTTCAAAAACTTTTAAAAAAAATATTGTGTATGCTGCCTATAGTCTTTAAAATACGTAAACATGCGGCAATTTTTCATAAGACCACTGTTTATGAGCTTCATTGGCAGCGATTTTGCCTATTTCCTCAAAAGCTAGATTTTTTGATGTGGTTGTTAAACCATCACCACAAAAACCATTTGTTTGGAAAATACTTATAGTAGTGGCCAGGGGGGGGGGGGTAAGTAGCTAATTGTAAAAAGATCAAAGAGTTAAGTAGTTAATTATTCATAAACACATATGGGGCATTTTCATCTAAATATATAACCATTTCATTCAAAGTGACCAAAAGGGGATATGTGCTATTTTTCGAAAA
Organism: Cordia subcordata; assembly: GCA_028554755.1. Classification (NCBI taxonomy): domain Eukaryota; kingdom Viridiplantae; phylum Streptophyta; class Magnoliopsida; order Boraginales; family Cordiaceae; genus Cordia; species Cordia subcordata. Next base: position 9,149,848 of record JAPTOF010000006.1, on the reverse strand, counting down.
GAGTAAGAGGGTTATTAGATAATATTTTAAATATAAATGTTAAGTAGCTAATCTGATAAAACTATAGGGACAATGTAAACCTTGTTTATTTTATTTTTGTGTCTTTTCTCATATAACCTCCAAGTGTCGATTACCGAGAAGGAGGGAGGGTGACGAATGAGGATCCGGGTACCCACTTTTGACCTGATAAGATTCTTGAAAATTGTGGAAATTAAAGCTGCACGTGATTCGAAATCAAACTTGTATCACAATCAAACTTGTATCACAATAATTAATAATGATGCTAATTGTTCAATTATATATAGTGCTCAACTAATAATCACCTAAAAGTTCCAAAAATAACAAGAAGAGATTTTCCAATGCCATATGGATCCAATCTCTTCTTCACAAAAATAGGATATTGTCCAGATCACTCAAGTCATAAATTGTATGGTTCAGAACTCTTGGATCACATTCAGTACATGCATGAGAGATTGGTTTTTTTTGACTCAAAGTCTACAGACTCTTTTCTATTTAATTATTTAAAAAAAAATCTTCTAACCCCTTATAATTTACCATAAATGCACATTACCCACTTGTTATTTTAAAATAAACATAGAATCCCCCCAAACCCATATTTCCAATAGTATATGTGCTACATATTTTACAACAACAGGATGATCTGGTACCGAGGGGCATGTGTTCCTGAGGGGTTGTGTTATACCTATTATACATTCTTTAGGAGTAAGTTATTATTTATCCATAAAAATTAAAAATAAGAACAGGAAAAAAAGAGAGAAAGTAAAAAAAATAGAACAATAAATGATTGCTTAATTGCTTATTTAAAGAGTGATAGGTTCAATGAAATTGACAACAAGTTAAATATTTGATGATTTAAATTATGAAGTTATGTCAGGATAATCATAAAACATATCGCTGCTTATGATGATTATAATTATTTATTTATGTTTTCCATATGTATTAGATGTAATTACTATATTAATTATTAAATATTTTATAATTATTTTTTAAATTTGTATAAAAAAAATTCATATATAAATTATGTGCATCCGTTGACCAAGGAATCTTGGTTCTGCCACTAAATTTACACCACATCGTAAAATTTGTAACTCAAGTGTATATATAAAAAATAAATACAAAATATGGAAAGATTCTAGACTTCTTGTTATTTAAATGTAAAACGCGTAATCTACAAGTGAGTGGACCTTTTTTGCTCCTTGTCAATCAAGTAAGGGAAATGGAGATTTGAAGTTTAAACCTGCACCATGATTCCAAATTAAATACAGTAGCACAAAATTTTACATTGATATGCTTTTCACTTGTGTCGATAAGAGGCACTGGAGAGGCAAGATAATGGGTACGTCCCCACAAGGGAACCTGAATGAGAAAGCAACTGAAAACAAAGTTTCAGACTGCCAATTATTACCAATGGGAAAATATATATCACAGCCAGTTTGGATTGTCACACAATCTGTATCAAACATACAAAGTTAATGCAAGAGTGCCTAATTATTATTATTATTTTTTTCGCAATAAGAGAAATTCAGCTCGCAAAACTCAACTTTCGGTACACCTAAATAAAACTCGGCCATCAATTGGCAAACCTAGAGTGCACAATGCGTTCCCTATATTATGTGGCAATTAAATCGAGGATACTCAATTTACAACAAAGGATTAGATTCAAACCCAAGTCATGAGTCATATGCATTTCTAATTTTTATCATTGGGACATCCCTGGTTACAGTGCAACACTGCTTAATTATTTTTCGTTAGCTCTGTTAATGCTTTTTCATGTCAGTGTCGCTGCTGTCGGGAGAGTAGTAAAAAGTCGAGAAATAAAATGAACACATTTAGGTCTGATCTTAACAGATCTCTGTGCAGGTGAAAACCCATTATTGAAGCTGGCTCAGCTGGGGTCTGAATTCCTAAAATCAAGGAACCAAATCATTAATCTTTCCACTGCTTGTGTCTCGGCTAGGTTGGGCGGGTTGGGGTTGGGGGGCATAGGATAATGGCGATGGAGAGGAAAACAAAATGGAAAAAAAATGACCAAATTCAACTTGAGCGTCTAAATTTGGGCCAGTACCAACAAAAATATCTCTCAACCTCGTTCTAGCACGATGCCAAATGTGTCCGAAGAAGAACAACGCACATGCAGCTAGACATGCAAAGTAAAAGAATATTGTATATCATTCATTAAAATAAAATGATAGTCGTCCGTATATGAAATCGTATCATATTAAGAAAAGGTAAAACATCGTTCAAGTAACATAAAGAATATATATCACCCTATGAAACATTTCTTTTCCTTTATAATAAATAATGTGAAACTATATACCTAAATTTCGATTTCTATTAGTGTATAGAGAGAAAAAAGAAAAGAAAACAAAACTTAGGATTCTAACTATGGCCTTGATTTCAAGTTTCTCAATTCAGCATTGTGATGATCACTTTATATCAACACATGCAATTTTCTTTTTCTCCTATTCACAACATTAAGTTACCAGATAAAGTGGGCGAGTTTTCAATCTCTTATTAACGATAGTATGATTTTACGACTGGACCTTATTGTATATTTTTTTTAAACTCATGAATAAATATTTTAATTAGGTTCATCAATGAAGAAAATATATAATAATAGTAAAACTTTGCATATCCTTGATCTTTTAATAGGATTCTTTTGATATTTTTCTCATTAAGGATCAAAATTATGTGGAATTTAAACTTAAAAAAAAAAAAAAAGAAAAAGAGTTTGTGACCTATCGAAAATGAAACTTGACGCCCAAAAAAAAAAAAAAAAGGCCTATCGAAAATGAAAAAAGAGAAGGAATTTTTATTCCCTAGGGAAGTTACGCAAAAGGTCCATTGGCCCTGTAGTTAAGGTCCATACCCCGGTTTATTTTGGGCTTCAAATGCGAGCCCACCAATCCTTTGTCAACTCTTAGATCTCTCTAATTTTTTAGAAACACTAAGTATCCTAATATGTATTTTTCCTAAAGAAACGTTAAGTATATCCTAATATATAGATATTTAAAAACATGAATGCGTGGATAAACACCGTTTAAATGCAATATAGATCGTTGCGAAGAAGTAGTTTGAGAATATAATTACTACTTTACTACCAAGGACGAATTTATTATGGTGCTAGTGGGATGCCGTTGCAGCGAAGCCACGTGCTCGAGTGGCCAAGTCTCTCACTACATTTGCAAGTTTTGAATACCAACATGTTTACGAGCCCGTTTGGATTCGTCGTTTTTTAAAGAAAAATATTTTTTTAAAAAAATTTATATTAAATTTGTAATAATTATTTGATTTGACTTTTAAAAAAGTTAAAATTATGAAAAAAACTCAAATACAATTTTTTTAGAAATCAAATTTTTTAACTCATAAAAAAAAGGTATTTTTCAAAAGTTGTTAGAAAAACGCTTTTAAAAAAAACAATCCAAACGAGCCCTATTCCTGCTCCAATCAAAAACCATTTCATATTGCTAGAAAACATAATCTTTTCCATGCTATTTTATGTGCCATTCCCTATTGTGTCCAAGTGATCTCCTTGTGAATGGACTTGTCAATATCACACGATTAGTTACCACACAACAACTCTCTTCTAATTCTGTTTATGTAGCAGATATGAAATACTGAATACATCAAGGCTTGAAATCATCATTCTAATAGCGCATAAAAACCTTAAGCATTCCGAAGCCCAATATTAAATATTTTGGGCCACCGAGTCGTCCAGTTCATTTGGTATTAAGCTTCAAACTATGTGCAGACCAGTCTATGCTGAGCGCATAAATATAGGTAATCAACTAAGGTGCTTGACGGGATAGATATGTTCGTAACATTATGATATTACAAGTAAGATCTAAGATTTATAAATTATTGTTACCCCAACTTCACTTTGCAATTAAACTACAATTTGATTCTTTTTTGTTTAATTATGGCTAATTTATCAAATTTCAGTCACTAAAACAACCAAATTGTAAACGTGAGTGGTTTTGACATGTACTATGAATGAAAATATTAGGTTATTTTAGACATATATACTCTGAGATCAGTTTAATAACTGCAGTAATGAATATAGATACTTCGACCTTTCTTGATTTCAATAACAAATTTTATGCTGATGTGCTCCAACTACGACTAAGATGGTTTTTATGCCTCTGGATAAGATTATGATATTTCCTTAACGTGTTTTATCACTTCATTCTCTTGTATCGGTGTGCAATTATCCTTATATTACAATTGCAAATGCGTCTCTAATAGTTGCGTTTTCGGGATGTTAGATGTGAACTACACTTGTCTTATATAAATTGGAGAATAAGATAACAATAGGAACTGTTACATCCTAATTTGCAAAATCTAACTCTAAGGCGTGACATGATATAGACCTAAGCCTACAAGGCAATCAAAAGTGCCTAAGAACACAAGTATATACCTACAAGATAACTTAGAGCTCTATATATCACCAAAATTAACTATTTACATGATGTTGATTTAATATGTACTCATGCACCACATCTGAAAGATTACATTGTTCTAATGAGAATATCAAAATGATTACATTATATCGACTTTCATGCACTTAACTGCAGAAAAGGAAATTTAGCAAGATAGTCACAACACCAGTACTAGCACTGCTCCTCTCCTTGTTATACTAGCCCACCACCCTTTGCAAAGTAGATAAAAAACATGAGCAAAGATAATTTAGCAAGAAAGACACTTGGAGTCAGGCTCAGGGTAGTTCCAGAACAAAAAACTTGGCCCTATAGTTAAACGTCCATACCCTAATTTATTTTAGGCTTCAAATGCAAGCAGTAATCCTTTGTCAATTCTTAAATCTCTCTAATTTTTCAAACACCAAGTATCCTAGTATTGTTGTGAAATGGACAATCATCAAGGGAAGGAATGTTATAAAGACTATTTTCTTTATAGCAAAAGTCAAGTAGTAAATCTTGACAATACATGCAATCTTTGAAAATGAAAGCCAAGAACATGCAAAAGTTGATAAAAGGTGAAGCTATATGCATGCTAAGAACAGAAAATATGCATGGTATTAAATGTGATGAAGAAAATTAAGCCAAAGAATTTAATGGCTTGTTTTAAGCTTTTGCTTGTAAATAACATGTCCCGAAAGAAGGCAATTGATCCATACAAGAAGAAATAGAAAAGATTTAAAGTGAGGTTATAAAGAGATTTTATTGTTTGAGTTGTTTTACACCATATTGTATTTAAGTTATTTTATAATATGTTATTAGCACGAATATCTACCAATGAAAAGTTCTGCCAATTATTAAAAGAGAGCATGTGTGGGTGCAAATATCTTAAGAGGGGGGGTGAATTAAGATATTAATACTAATTTTCGTTTTTTAAAATTTTCAGAAAATTTACAACTTCTAACAAGCAATATATCAAACACAAGATAAGCAAGGTAAGAATAATAAAAATAGAGATGCAAGGAGAAGAGAGACAAACGATTTTAAGGTGGTTCGGCCAAGCCTACGTCCACCGCCCAAGGAATCTCCCTTTAGGACTTCAAAGATTTTCACTAAAATGCTTCTTCAAAACTTGGTGAAGCACAAACCAAGTTCTTTACAACCTCTTTGAAGTCTTACTTCAAAGAACCCAAGAGATTCTCTCTATAGGATTTCCTCACACTTTACAGGCTTAAATGGATATATCTCACAATGATTAAAGCTCTCAAAGTGTGTATATACTCACGATTGAAAAGAGATTGAATCTGAAATTTTCCTCAAGAAGAGAAAGAACAAGCTCTTGAAAGCTCAAATATATTGCAAGAATAGCTCAAAGATGGATTGAATGATGATAAACACTTTTGCACACTTCAATTGATGTTTAGAAAGTGTATTTGAATGAGTATTTAAAGAGATTTGGGGGTTAGGGATTTGGTAGGTGAAGAAGGATGAAGATTTTCGGTCAGAACGGTAATAAACGGCTAGTGTATTTATTACAGCACCTGTTCAGCCGGTCGACCGACTTGGTCATCCGGCTTGCCCTTCTCCTTCTCTGACTAGGCCGGACGTCTTAGCCGGTCGATCGGCTAGGGGGTCCGGCTTTTCCCTTCACCTCTCGACAGTAGGGTAACCACCTGTGTCAGGTCGGCCGAAGGGTCCGGCCACTTCAGAATGTGAAGTCCAGATTTTGCAGAAAAACAAATTTAAGTGCATTTTCACAACTCCAAGTTATTTTGAATAACTATGTAAATGCATGTTGTGAATAAAAACACCCTAAAAACTTATTTTATCTCAGTGTGTGCATTAAAATACATTTGTGCATATGTTATTTTCAAAAGTGTAAGACTTGAAAATTTTTTTGAGCCAAGTCCACACAATATATAGGCATTTCACAAAAAGAGCAAGAAGAAAAATAAATCCGGTACCCCTTATGTCTTCTCTTCTCCTCCTTATGCCTTCTCATCTTTTCTCTTCTTCAAATAACCCTTTTGCATATCTTCATATCTTTCCAAGCTTCATATTGATGACATCTCATTTTCACAAGAAGTTATTTAGTTAAATAACGCATATATATATTTTCATCATCAAAATCAATAATGAATATTTAGCTAACAGCATGATTTTACAAAAATTTGGTAACGGTTCTTATTTCATTTTTTGGTATTACATCATATTTATAACATTACGTTTTTATATCCTATTTATTTTAATTTACATTTATTCTGAAAATAAAATTTTTGTTAAATTATCTCTTTTGGAATAATTTACCACAATATTCTCTATTTAATGAAATAATAATAATAATAAAATAAGATAATAACAAATACTGTACTTTTTTTGAAGACCTTATTACCGTAACTTTTGAGGATATGATCAACTTGATTCTTGGACACGTGATTATCATGACTTAAAAAAAAAGACTTCTAAGGACATAAACACTAATATAATATATAATGATTAATTGTAATAATTACATTAACATGCTATTTACACTTGAGATTAACATTTTATGGTATATTATATTATCATTATAAGTCTCATATGCCATATTTGTAATATTTTAATTTCTTTCTATGTGCTTATATTTATTGATCAACAAGTTACACTAGGTAAATATATTATTATTTTACTTACTAATTTGTTTTTAAAATATGCTAGACTTATAATGTCAAATCTCACAAAACTTGAGTTTATGGCCCTTGATATTTTTGGCAACAATTATTTGTCATAGATCCTGTATGCCAAAATACATCTCAATGCCAAAGGCTTTAGAGAAACAAGTAAAGAAGGAAATAACGCATCCTTACAAGATCGCACTAAATCATTAATATTCCTTCATCATCATCTCCATGAAGGGCTTAAATCCTAACATCTTAAACTAAAGGATCCACAAGTCCTTTGACAAAATTTGACCATCATAAGATAGTAATCCTTCCTAAAGCTCACTATGGTAGGATTCACCTACAATTGCAGGATTTTAAAACTATAACAATTATAACTCTGTTGTATTTAGAATAACTTCACAATTAAAATTACGCGGAGAAAAGATCATTGATGAAGACATGTTAGAGAAGATATTCTTTACTTTCTATACATTTAATATGCTCTTATAACAACAATATAGAGAGCGTGGTTTGAAAAAATATTCCAAGCTAATCTCTTGTCTTCTTATTACTGAGTAAAGTAATGAGCTTTTGATGAAAACCATCAAATACGACCAACTGGCTCAAAACCATTCCCTAAAATGAGTAAAATTGTATTGCCTGAGATGAATGCTACATCATCAAATAATTATGATCATGGACAAGGCCGTAGATATGGTCATGGCCACAGTCATAGACATGGTAATGACTGTAATTTTCATAAATTAAATAAACTAACTTTCAAAAGACAAGAAAACCATGATAAAGGAAATAATCCATGAAATAAAATTTTCCAACTTACCAAAAGTACTTGTTATAAATGTGGCATGAAAAGACATTAGCATCAGACAATGTCATACTGCTAAACATCTCATGAAAAAGTTTCATTGAAAGGAAAAGAAAAAGGTGAAGAAACAAATTTTGCTGAACAAAATACTCAAATGGATTACACATACCTTGACTGCTCTGATTTCTTTGAGGATGCTACTGAAAATATTGAGCAATTGCTTGGTGATGGAAATGTCCATCAAAATTAATCATTACATAAAGGTAGAACGTTTGTACTATGTTGGACTGTTTGTATCTCTAATGATTAATTTTAACTTAAATGTAATATCTATCTTTTATGAAATGAATATCGTATCTTTGCTTATATTTGTATATTTTCTTTATTATTATTGTGAAGAACTATAGTGCATCATATCAATGATGGAGAAATATGTTTGGCTGATTGTGCTATAACACATACTATTCTCAAGAATAAGAAGTATTTCTCTTAATTGAAATTAGCTAATGCAAATGTCAATACAATAGCTGATTCTACAAAGTTAATTGAAGGCTCTAATAGAGCTTGTGTTATGTTCCTCGAAGGAACAAAGATGATAATAAGTGATGCCTTATATTCAAGTAGATCACAAAGGTATCTACTCAGCTTTAAAGATATAAGAGAAAATGGTTATCATATTGAAACCATGAAAGAAGGCAAATAAAGAATATCTCTATATCACATCACTTATATTTGGCAAAAAATGTATATTAGAAAAGTGCAACATTATTTTTTGGACTATATTGTACTTATATAAATCTTATAGAATCATATGTCGTGCTAAACCAAAAGATAATTGATCCAAAGAGCTTTATTTTTTGGCATGATTGCCTTGGACATCCAAGTGCAATAATGATGAGACGAATTATTAAAAATTCACATGAACACTCATTAAAGAATAAAAAAGTACTCTAATCAAATGAATTTTTATGTATTGCTTGTGCCCAAGAGAAATTGATTATAAGGTGATCCCCAATTAAAATTGATGCAGAAAATCCTACATTTTTAGAATGAATTCAAGGGGACATATGTGGGCCTATTTTCTAACATATGGATCATTTCAATATTTTATGATATTAATAGATGCATCTACACGTTGCTTACATGTCTTCATATTATCCACTCGAAATGTGGCATTTGCAAGACTTCTTGCACAGATAATCCGCTTACCTGCATAATCTCTAGATTACACAATCAAGAAAATTTGTCTTGATAATGCAGGAGAATTTCCATCTCAATCTTTTAATAATTATTGTACATCAATCGGGATCATAGTTGAGCATCTTGTGGCTCACACACATACTTGGTTTAGTAGATTCTTTTATTAAATGCCTACAACTAATTGCTAGACCACTAATTATGAGAACTAAGTTGCCTAGTTCTACTTGGGGACATGTTATATTACATGCTGCAACACTAGTTCGAATAAGACCAACTGCTTATCATAAATATTCCCCTTTACAATTGATTCTGGTCAAGAACCAAATATATCCCATTTAAAAATATGTGTTTGTGTAGTATATGTTTCAATTGCTCCACCACAGCGCAAAAAAATGGGACCTCAAAGAAGATTGGGAATATATGTTGGCTTTGAATTTTCATCAATCATTAAATATCTTGAACGCTTAACTGGAGATCTTTTTACGGCACGTTTTGTTGATTGCCAATTTGAAGAAATAATATTCCCAGCATTAGGAAGAGAAAAGCAAAAGCTGGAAATGCAAAAAATTACATAGAATGATCATCTATGTCTCATTTTGATTCTCTCAAAAATCTATCTAAACAAGAAGTTAAGAATATTATTCATCTTCAAAAGATTGCTCACCAATTGCCACATGCATTCTTCAATATAAAGAGAGTGACTAAGTCACATGTTTTGGCCCAAAATACTATTGCTAGAATTGATATTCCAAAAGAGTAATCTACTAATACTCTAGCAAATGAGTCTACAGCATGCCAAAAGTGTGGTAGACCAATTGGTTCCAATGATAAAAACCCTTAAGAAATGAGGGAAGCGAATAAGTAAGTTAGCATTTTCGAGGTTCAGGTACTTGAGCATGAAAAAAATAATGACAATATTGAAAATGAAGAGGTCTCAATTAATTATATCTCCACAGGAAAAAAGATGTAACCGAAATGAAATTGTTGTTGATGGAAAATTTCATGTGTAGTAGCTACTAAATTGATGATAAAAAGCGAGGATTATGAACCAAATTCCATTCAAGAACATCAACATAAAAATGATTGGCTTAAATGAAAAGACGTAATGGAGGCTGAATTAAATTCTCTTACAAAACATAAAGTTTTTAAACCTATAGTCTAAACACCTGAAAAATGTAAGGTTTATAAGCTACAAGTGGGTATTTGTACAAAAATAAAATGAAAACAATAACATTGTGATATATAAAGTATGACTTATAGCATAAAGCTTTTCACAAAGGCTTGGAATTAATTATAAGGAGACATATTCTCCCGTAGTGGATACAATTATATTTAGATATTTAATCAGCCTAGCAATTTGTGAAGGATTTCATATGCAACTTATGGATGTACTCACAACATATTTAAATGGGTCACTGGATAGTGATATTTATATGAAAGTCCTTGAAGGACTGAATACGTCTGAAGCATATAGATCAAATCCCCGGGAGATGTATTATGTTAAATTGCAAAGATCCTATATGAATTGAAACAATCTAGATGAATATAGTACAATCGTCTAAGTACATACCTTCTAAAGGGAGGATATTTTAATAATCCTATAAGCCCACATGTTTTTATTAAGAAATCAAGAAAAGAGTTTGTTATTATTGTTGTATATATTGATGATTTAAACATCATAGAGATTATTTAAGAGCTTACAGCAGCAATTGCATATTTATGTAAAAAATTTGAAATAAATGATCTGGGCAAAACTAAATTTTGTCTTGGCCTACAGATAGAGCATTTATCAAGTGGAATTTTAATTCACCAAAAAACTTATACTAAAAAAGTTCTGAAGAGATTCAATATAGACAAAACTCATCCATTGAATACCCCAATGGTTGTTCTATCTCTTGATATAAAAAAGGACCATTTTCATTCTCGAGAAGATAACAAAAAAATACTTGGCCTTGAAGTACGGTATCTTAGTGCAATTGGTGCATTGATGTATCTTGTTAATAATACATGTCCAGATATTGCATTTTCTATAAATCTATTAGCAAGATTTAGTGATGCACCAACACGAAGACATTGGGTCGGTATTAAATAGATATTTCGTTATTTTTGTAGAACAATTGATATGGGCTTATTATATTCAAAGCATGCACAACTTGAATTAATTGGGTATGCAAATGCTAGGTATTTATCTGACCAGCATAAAGGACGATTCTAATTTGGATATCTCTTCACATATAGTGGAACAACTATTTCTTGGCACTTAACAAAACAAACTATTGCCGTCACTTCCTCAGATCATGCTAAAATACTTGCACTGCATGAGGTAAGCTGAGAATATGTATGGTTGAGATCTTTAGCTCAACATATTGAAAGAGAATGCGACATTTCAACAATCAAAAGAGAACCAACCATACTGTATGAAGATAATACTGTGAGTGTTGCTCAAGTTAAAGGAGGCTACATCAAGGGTGATAGAACTAAGTATATTTCACCAAAGTTCTTCTTTACACATGAACTCCAAAAGAAAGGTGAGATTGATGTTCGCCAAATTTGCTCGAGTGAGAATTTTGCAGACTTGCTTAAAAAAACGTTACTTGCAATAACATTGTATAAATTGGTACACAAGATTGGCATGTGACGACTCAGAGATCGTTCTCGATTGCCTTAACAAGGGGGAGAATTATAGGCGTTGTATTCTTTTTCCTTTAGCCTAGGTTTTGTCCCATTGGTTTTCCTGTAAGATTTTTAATAAGACAGCATGAAACGTACAACAAGGATATTGTACTATTTTTTCCCTCACTAGATTTTTCCCCACTGGATTTTTCTTAGTAAGGTTTTAACAAGACATATTCTTATGATGAATGTCCAAGAAGTATTGTGAAATGGACAAATCACTAGAGAAAGGAATGTTGTAAAGACTATTTTATTTAGAGCAGAAGTCAAGTAGTAAATCTTGACAATGCATGCAATCTTTGAAAATGAAAGCTAAGAGCATGCAAAAGTTGATAAAAGGTGAAGCTATATGCATGCTAAGAATAGAAAATATGCATGGTATTAAATGTGACAAAGAAAATTAAGCCAAAGCATTTAACGGCTTGTCTTGAACTTTTGCTCATAAATAGCATGTCTTGAAAGAAGGCAATTGATCCATGCAAGAAGAAATAGAAAAGATTTAGAATGAGATTAGAAAGAAATTTTATTGTTTGAGTTACTTTACACCATATTGTATTCAAGTTATTTTATAATAAGTATATATATTTTTTGCAAAGAAACGTTAAGCATTCTAATTGCAAGCTTAATATATGGACTCACAAATCTGATCCAAAGATATGGATCCAAGTTAGTTTAGCCCAACAATCAAAAGCCAATTCCATGGAGGCCCAAAACGGGCGTGGTCCATTATCATAAACACGAACCGATGTTTGCTCCACATCCTTGACCAGATCGCGGCACCACCAAACAAAAGATCACAACCAAAAATACCAAAAAACCAAAAATCAGACGCCCCCCAAAAAAAAAAAAAAGAAAACACGCCAATAAGAAACGCACACAACGCCAGTTTTTCATATGCAAGAATAAACATGCATATACATTCATACACACATACATACATATATATACACATATAAAAAATAAATCTAAAAGGAAAAAAAAAAACACTTTCTTGACAAAAGACAACACGCAAACACAATCACGAACACAAAAACACATCCCAAAGTCAAGTAACGCTTTTTCCACACACCACACCAAACATAGAATTTCTTTTTTATTTTTCCTCAAAAGCCGAAATAGTAAGAATTAAATTTAAAAAAAAAAGGAAGAGGAAAAAGAATGGAACAATTTGTAAGAAGATTTAGAATTTGTACCAGGTCGAGGAAGTACTGTAACAACAACAACGACGTCAACATTTCTCAAACATCAAAAACAACAACGTTAAATTTAAAATTATTTACTATTTCTATTCTTCTTTGTTTTTCTTTATTTCTCTCTCTAGGCATTCACAAGTGTCCGCATATATTATTATCGTTGTTGTTGTTATTATTGCTTTTATTTATTTGTTTGGGATTTACATGTTCTACAAATGCATCGCATGCCTTTTTTATTCTTGAAACGATTGTTTTCTTTATTCTCACGGTAGATTTACTCATTCTAGAAAGAGAGGAGAAGAGAGACTAGTATGTGTAGATATATATGTATAGGTCGTCTATAGATATATACATATATATATAGAGAGAGCGCGCTAGGTTTTGTCGATTTTCTGCGGTTTGTGAGGCAGCGATTGATGGGGGGAGTGGAGGCTGCTGGTTCGGAAGTAGAGGGCAGCAGGAACGCCGAAGGCGGTGGCGGCAGCGGCGGCGGTGGTCACAGCCCATCTGACACGGCAGTGATGAAGAAGCCGAAGCGCCAGATGAAGACTCCTTATCAATTGGAAATTCTTGAAAAAACCTACGCAAGTACGTGTATATGTGTGTGTTGTTTGTGTATGTTCATGTATGAAAAATTTTGGTTTTTTTTTGATGTTTTTGTACTTGTGTGTTTTCTTGAGTTTCAGATTTGTGCTTAACTCCCTATAGTTATGCTTGTTTGTGTGTGCTTGCTAGTTGGTATTTCTATTTCTACCTATAAGAAGGTTTGAGGTTTGAATTTTCTGAAAATTTTAATGCAGTTTTTGGTTGAATGATGATTGGAGACGTGTAATTGGTGTTTATGTTGTTAAGTGATAGTTTAAGTTACAATTTATAGTTAATTGATTATGCTTGTATTGAGATTTTGATTGAATTTGAATAAATGGATGTTGGGTGGGTCATTTGGTGTGTTAGGCAATGAAGATGTGTTTTTAAGCATGTAGTTTGTTGTTTTTATGTGTGTTCTCTTTTCTGCCTGTATTGGATTTTAGTTAGAAATTGCATTTTAAGGTTACTGTTTTTGGTGGTTTGTGCAGTGGAAACATATCCATCAGAGGCAACCCGGGCGGAGTTATCAGAAAAATTGGGGTTAACAGACCGGCAGTTGCAGATGTGGTTTTGTCACAGGCGGTTGAAGGATAAAAAGGAGGCAGCAGGGATGGGGGCAATGAGGCCCCGTGCCCCTGCTGCAGTTGGGAGGACCGTTGCAATGGGGTCACCTAGAGATGAAATGATGGAAGCTGAAATGGGTAGTGATCATGGGTCTGGGTCTAGTCAGTTTGATAATGGGGATGATATGCCAATGGTGCCGATAAGGTATTATGAATCACCTAGGACAATTATGCAGCGTAGGATCATAGCTTGTATTGAGGCACAGTTGGGGGAGCCGTTGCGGGAAGATGGACCGATCCTGGGGGTGGAGTTTGATGACCTGCCACCGGGTGCATTTGGAGCGCCAATAGGTAGATTTAACTTCTTCTGTTTTGATATTTCTATGCTTTGTGAAATTAGTACAATCACAGACTAGCAACTGCTCATTTTTTATGTGTCTTTGCAATCAAAACTTGAAACTTAAAGCAATCGAAACTTGAAACTTAAATGTTCTGTCTTTCCATAATCTAACTTGTCAATCCCAAAAATGCCTGGTGTTTTCTTCATGTGTAGAGTTCTTTTGTAGACATCTGGTTTCTCAATATTCTGACATATTTCACTGAAAAATAATGGCATTTTGTCATCAAAGTCTTCACAGTGAGGGAATTATATCTTATGGTGTTTTATGATTATGTACTTTTTTTCAACTATTCACAGAGAGATTTTGCTCCCTTTATACTTCAGGGATTTGCCCTCTTGCAGTGAGACATGAGACATTATATAACATGTGAATTCTTATGCTGTGGTCGTATACTCACGCCTTACGTGTATGCTAGCAATAAATTACCATTAATGTTTCACTAATGCTTATATAAATTTAGGGTCGTTTTGGCATTATATTTGGTTTTAAAATGCTCCCTGAAGGTTCTAGCTATTTGTCAATTAAATATGCTAGAGAATTCTGGGAGGTAACAAGAAAAACATTAAATCAGAAAACCCTAGGTGTTTATTTACCACAATTCTCTGGACGGGTTGAAATTGTGCATGTGATGAAGACCATTATTTGTGAATTTGTTGTGCAAAATGGGAATATGCATGGAGACCACCTTTCTGCTATGCTAATATACCAATACTGTTAAAAATTGGACTATAATAGGAGGAATTATATGCTAGGATCTTCACTCATTTTGCTTCTTGATTGAGTTGCTTTAGTACTTTGGAGAGAGTATTAACAATGGACAATCTCCAAAAAAGAGGACAAGTTGTTGTTAATAGATTTTTTATTTATAAAGCTTATTTGGAAACAGTGGAGCACCTTTTGCTTAGATGTATGTGGCTAGAAGACTTTGGGAGTTGGCTTATAATCTTTTGGGGATCCAATGGGTTGCAGCTAAGTCCTTTTGTGAGGAAATCACAACTTGGACTGAAATCAAGACAGCTAAACATAACAAGAAAATCATACGGATGATTCATCTTTTGATCATTTGGAATGTTTCGAGAAAAAGAAATTATAGGGCTTTTGAAAGGAAGGACTTTTCTGTTCTCCTTTTGAAAGGCCACTTTTTATGTAACATTTGTTTTTGGTGGAAAGGTTTTTTTATAGTTGATGTTGATAGTGTACAATATTGTATAGATAACTTTAGTAACTTATGTATCTAATTTTGGGGTTGGCCCCCCTGTTGCATATCAATAAAATTCTTTACTTCTGAAAGAAAAGGTATTTTCCTGTATGGTTTACATTCTTTTGTTTCTATGTTTTTGTTCTTATTTCTTTTGCTGTAATTAGAAAATTTAAAAGTTTCTACTTTTCCTGGTCCAAACAATTTTTTTCTCGTGCTTGACTACTCGAAGTTCGATTGGGGGTTTTGATCTGAAAAAGTTTATAATAACATACACAGTTTATTGATTTTGCATTTTCAGCAGTGACTACAGAGCATCAGGATCGTTATAGGCATTCTTATGACAACAAGTCATATGGGCAATATGATTCCAGACAAAACAAAGTAAAGTCTCTTTCCTTTCTGTAGAAATTTTTGCTGCTTCTTTTTGTATTTCGACTGAAGCCTTAGCATGTAAATAGTCAAAAAGGAAGGATGTTCTTCTTCATGTTATACCGAGGAACACTTTGCTCACTTCTTTATGTTGGACGGCTTGCAATTTTTGTGTAAAGATTTGCATTGCGTTGCTCAACTTCGTGAGCTATCTTCTAAGTGAGGAGATTCTATCATTCAAGAAGATACCTCTTTGGACTTGAAAGTTACATTTCAACTGCCGTTCATGAAAGAACTTGCATTGCAGTTGTTGATTAGTATAAACTGGAGTTTATGTCCTCTCTTTAGTTCCAAATTTATTAACATTCTTATTCTTTGTTTGCTATTCTGTTGATTGTGGAATTTGTGTTAGTTGACTGCAGAGAGTGCTAGACTGAATTTTTTGGAACATTTAAGGACTTGGAAAATCGTGCAAACTGTGGAGAATATCAAGCATCTAATTGGGTTAAGTGATTACTTACCTCTGTTAGAAGTACTAGGACCACGCTTCAAGCTGCAATGCCATGTCATTGCAGTGAGAAATTGCTGCTTGTATAGTCTGGCTTAGAATATCTCAATGAAATACACCAAACCAACCAAGCCAAACCAAGCCTCATCCGGCTTGGTGGTGTTGGCCATATGCATCTGGCATCGCTACTTATTCCTATTGAGGGTTTTCTCCTCTGTTGGTTCTATGCTCGTGAGGAATTGTGAAAGTATCTCCATCTAACCTAGAATATCAAGTTTGAGGAAATTTTATTTGTGATCACTTGCGTATTCATTCTCTTAGGGATTTTGAGTTATTGCCCATGAAATGCTGGACCAAACAGGAAGCATCTTGCGTGTTACTTGAGTTACTAAGAAGCATTATATACACTAAAACAGTGACATTAATAATTTCTTTAGCATGAAAGGGGAGTCCCTCAAGTGCCTTCCAATAATTGGTTTTTGGTTCTAATGTGATAAGCTGAAAAATAAGGGCAAGGGAGATCTCGTTAGAGTATCTCCATCTAACTTAGAATATGTCAATGAAGTATGAGGAGATTTTAGGTAGGATCTCGTGATTCCTTCTCTTATAGAAATTGAGTTGTTGCCCATGAATCGCTGGACTAAACAAGAAACATCTTGTGTGTTATTTTCAGTTACTAAGAAGCATTATGTACACTGAAATTGTGATGTTAACATTTACTGAACTCCGCTTGAATTTTCACGTCTTCAATCTTCAGGCGACAACTAGTGGGATTCATGAATCTACTGAGCCAAAGATTAGATCTGATGCATACAGACAAGTTTCCCCGTCTTACCTTTATGATTCACCTTTGGCTGGTCCAACAACCAAAACCTTGACACTCATGCAAGGTAATGGACATTTGTCCAGGGATTTTGGTGCTGAAGGTCAGATCTCGAATGTTAATGTGTTTTTTCAACAAGGCAGGGAGGGAAGGTTTCCTTCTCCTCTTAGGGACAATGACTTCATCAGGCCAACTGAAGACATTTTGCAGATGGAGCGGAAGAGGAAGGTATTGATAAGGATATAGTATCAAGTACTCATTCTTCGAACTGCTAAGAGCTTTAATATTGTAATGAGATAAGTGCCTATTGCAGCTTGATGAAGCTAGAATTGAAAGAGAAGTTCAAGCAAATGAGAAGAGGATCAGAAAGGAACTTGAGAAACAAGATCTTTTACGGCGAAAGGTTATGGACTGAAGATATGCTGACATATAAATTTCTTGTGAACTTTTTGCAAAGGTGTGCTTTTAGAAATTTCTTGAGAACTGACTGTGTAATATTATTTAATAGAGGGAGGAGCAAATGAAGAAAGAAATGGAGAGGCAGGATCGTGAAAGACGAAAGGAAGAACTGAGACTGATGCGCGAACAGCAGAAGAGGGAGGAGAGATTTCAGCGAGAGGAGAAACGTGAAATGGAAAGGAGAGAGAAATTTATGCAGAAGGAGCTTTTACGGGTATGTATGTATGTATATATGTGTGTGTGTTCATACATAGATAATATAGATGAATAGATAAAGGGATAGACTTCTAGTTCTAGATAGACAGATAGTGGTTCTATGACCTTTTATATAGTAAGGGCTATCTAATGCTTCTCTTTCTCCCCTAGGCTGAGAGGAGGAGGCAGAAAGAAGAGATTCGCAGAGAGAAGGAGGCAGCAAAACAAAAGGCTGCCATGGAGAGGGCAGCAGCCAGGAAATTTGCTAAAGAATCTTTGGAGCTAATTGAGGATGAGCGTTTGGAGCTAATGGAATTGGCAGCTTCTAGCAAAGGACTGTCCTCGATAGTTGCTCTTGATTATGTCACATTGCAAAATCTTGAGGCTTTCCGAGGTAGGTGTTTCTTGTTAATAGTCCCATGGTGTGCGGTTTGGTTTTGTGTATGCTCATGACCTGCCATCTCTGTGTTCTCTTGCCAAAAGCATATTGATCTGCCAAACTTTGTGGCTTGTCACGAGCTTTTCCAATAATTTACTTGTTTATTCTTGCAGTCTTTTTATAGCAGGAGCAATTTGGCTGTTCCAATGCGTTGTTTATTCTTAATATTGTGATTTCTGTTGCATTAAATATTCTCTTTGAACTCTGATATCTTGGTTGCCTGTCTTTCATGTCATTGTGTATATACTGCTTCAATATGGTATGCTAGGTCATGAGAAAGAAAGGATACGTGCGAGTTGATTCTGCAGACTCTAAATCATTTCCTTCTGTGTCTTTTTGAAGTCAAATTTGATTATGATAGAGTATTGTGATTTCTTACCACTTAACTGCAAGAAAGATGAAAATTGAAAATGACAAGAAATGCTAGGAAGAAAATCATTTTACAAAAATTTTCCCTTTTGTTACACTACATGCATTGGTCTACTAATATCTCACTATTGCTATGCAAATATAAATGCCTGTTCTTCTTTGTATCATCTCCTTTTCCTATTCTAGTATTCTTTTATGATATGTCTATTTATATTTCCTGTCAGTTGGATGTACCCACCTCTTTTCTTTTGGTTGGAAAGTAGCTGCATTTAAGCTCCCCATTTTCTCTATTTTAATTCAGAATCTTTGTGCGAGTTCCCTCCCAAATCTGTGAAATTGAAGAAGCCATTTGCAATTCAACCTTGGGTTAACTCAGAAGAGAATATGGGGAATCTTCTAATGGTATGTTCTCATTATTATTTCTGCTCCCTTTTTTCTTGAGAAAAAGCTAATTGTTGTATTCTATTGAAGTCACTCATTTCAATAGTCTTTCTCCAAGCATTCATTTTTCTCTTGTATGAAGGTAAATTTTTCTATTTGCATATTTCAATGTAATCCGTCCTTGTCCTTTGGTAAGTCAAAATTAGATTTATTAGATTTTAAGTATAAATTTTAAGTAGACCGGTTGATCTCACAGAATTCCTATTCTGTTGTATGTCTTCATGTTCATTGTTGTGCTCTTCAAGTATTTATCACACATAACGGGCACTTGTTCTGGATTAAGCGTCTTTCTAAGCTGATGATGTTAAGATTACTATGACAGTGGAATATCTAAGAGGGTTAGCTTCTTTTCTCGTTAATCATATTTTGTCTGCTTAATTTCCATTCTATGCAAATTTTACATTCTTATTGGCTTTTCTTCTTCTGTTATCTGCATGTTTGTTGCTTGAAGTAGTCCTTGACCATAGATGATAATATTAGAGTTCTCTATAGTTGGGAACTTTAACTCACCAATTCTCTTTATATAGCCTCAGATGTTTATTCATTTTTTCTTTGTCTAGTGATTGACCAATCAAATTGTGACCTCAGTTGGCATGGAGGTGAGATTTGTTAATTCTGATATGATTTGATTTTCTTTTTAATATCTGGTACTTTGCATGAATTCCCAGGCATGGAGATTCTGTATTAATTTTGCTGATGTTCTTGGGCTTTGGCCTTTTACCCTTGATGAGTTTGTCCAGGCTTTTCATGACTATGTAAGTTTCTTGAGAAATTCGGCCGCAGGATCATTGTTGGCTTTGGTTTTTTTGGCTCTCTTTTGCCCTTCTTTTTTCTTTTGCTTTTTGGCTTTTGTAATGGCAAGGAGATGGTTGTTGTTGGTGATTGTTATTAGTATTTGTATCATGTATTCTTTACAGGATTCCAGGCTGCTGGCTGAGATACACATAGCTCTTCTTAAACTGATTGTAAAAGATATAGAAGATGTTGCTAGGATGCCTGCTGGTGGGCCTGGAACGAATCAATACAGTGCTATTAATCCTGAAGGTGGACATCCACATATAGTTGAAGGGGTAAATGCTAATATAGACACTTCACTGTCAAGTGCTCATATAAGTTATATACCAAAATTTATCTTTTGTGCAGTCTTAAGCTGATACTCTCTCTGGTGACAGGCATATTTGTGGGGCTTTGACATACGTAACTGGCAGAAGCTCTTAAACCCATTGACATGGCCTGAAATATTGCGTCAATTTGCACTTTCTGCTGAATTTGGACCACAGATGAAGAAAAAGAGTACCGAACAGGCGTGCTCGAATGATAATGATGAGGTATGGCTGGTCTTTGCTCCACCAACCATGACTGTCAAATTGTGAATTGAAATATCATTTTTCAGAGTTGTGAATCTTGTCAAATTGTGAATTTTCAATTTGGTCAAATTTTAAAAATAGATTTAGAGTTGTATCCTTGCCTGTACCTCAAGAGTTGATTTCCAAGAAGACCATAAAACCAGCATTTTAACCAACGGAAAAACCATAAAAAACAACCAGCCTTCTTTCCATCAGCTTCATCTTCACCTAAGATTCAGGTTGGCAGTGCAAGATCGGGTGCTTATTGTTGATGACATATTTTTTCAGTTCTGTGAGATAGGTGTTTAGGAAAATGTTTAGTGTTTAGCCTTTTCATTGTGGTCAGCTATAGCTTTTATTTTTGGGTGGAAAAAAATTAGAAAAAGAATGTGAATCACTCATTAACACTTTGATTGTTTTTGTTATTTAGATCAATTTGATAGAGTTGTGGAATATGGGCCCAACAATTAAACTTTAGCCATTACCTGGTCCCCTACTGATTCAGGGAGGAGAGGGAATCTTTGGGTGCATCTTATTTTCATGATGGAATACCGTCTTGTTAGCCTGGAAAAGAGATTAGTAGATTCAGGAAGTGACTAGCTAATTATTTATTTGAAGTCCTTAATCAAATTCCCTGACAATGTTATTGGAAACTGAATAGTTTCCTGCACTCTACCTTCCGCTCCTCTTAGTATTTGGCGAGTGTGGCTTGGTATTGTCTCATGGCCTTTTAACAAAATGGAGTTTACATCTATTACCCTCTTAATCAGAAATGATGACTCTTCAATGAGACTCCAATGGCATTTATCAGGTGTCTTGCTACTAAAGATACTTCACCAAAGGACTTCAACTTGAGACATGATTAGACTTATCCATAAATCATATCATTTGATATCTTGCTTTACTCCCAGAACTTGGTCAAACATCACATTTTGTGTTAAGTCCTAGATCACTGCAAGAACTTCTTGTTACCTGTTGTTACTAGATTTGAATCCCAAGTGATTCAAAACAATAATTTTGTAGCACCTGAATATAGCAATGATGACAAGAAAGTAAATGACATTGGTGAGATTATTTTTATTGAGTTTTTTATTTCTCTTGAGCAGACTAAAGGTTGCGAAGATATAGTTTCCAATCTACGAAGTGGGGCAGCCGCTGAAAATGCAGCCTCAATTATGCAAGTAAAAGGGTTCTCTCTTCAACGTAAATCAAGACATCGGCTGACTCCAGGAACTGTAAAATTTGCTGCTTATCATGTTCTAGCTCTTGAGGGAAGCAAGGGACTTAATGTCATAGAACTTGCAGAGAAGATTCAGGTAAATGTGGGCTAGTAAGGTTATTTCATGTTCTCTCTCTCTCTCTCTCTCTAAATTTAGTATGTGGCTTTGTTTTCCTGTGAAGAAATCTGGCCTCCGTGACCTGACAACAAGCAAGACACCAGAAGCTTCCATCTCTGTTGCTTTGTCTAGGGATCCAGTACTTTTTGAAAGAATAGCTCCTTCAACATATTGTGTTCGACCTGCTTATAGAAAGGATCCAGAAGATGCTGAGGCAATACTTGCGGCAGCTAGGGAGAAGATCCAGAGATACTTAAATGGCTTTTTGGCCGAGCAAAATGCTGATGAAGAAGAGAGAGATGATGATTTTGAGTGTGATGTTGCTGAAGGTCCAGAAGTTGATGATATAGGTACTCCTGATGTGAATAAATGTAATGAGCTACGCAATGAGGTTGCAATTAGCTCAGGGAATGCGGAGGATGAGCCTGCTGATGGTGTTATTGCTGAAAATGAATTTCGTGGCGTTGGTAAATATTTTTATTTCTTCCCAGCCTGCTATTAGTAATCTTCTTCCTTTACCAGGAAGTTAAATATGAATTATATATACTGATCTATTACTTTGCTGCTGTTAAAGCTACTGAAAACAATTACCCTGACCAAGAAGGTGCTGAGATTGATGAGAGCAGATCTGGGGAACCATGGGTCCAAGGGCTTACAGAGGGAGAATATGCTGATCTATGTGTTGAGGAGCGTCTTAATGCCCTTGTTGCATTGATTGGTGTTGCAAATGAAGGGAACACAATCCGTGTAGTTCTTGAGGTCATTTTCTTAAAGCTTTTTCTCCTTCAAGCAGTTTGTTACATATCTGTAAAGAATATTATAGTGTTCATCGGTCTGAGATTTGAGTTTTACAGGATCGGTTGGATGCAGCAAATACCCTGAAAAAGCAGATGTGGGCAGAAGCACAACTAGATAAAAAGCGCATGAAGGAGGAGAGTATTACTAAATTTCATGATTCTTCATTTAATCTTTCAGCTGAGGGCACCCATAGCCCATTGGTTCAAGGTGACAATCGAAACTATGGGGCATCTGTGACTCCTCCTGTGAAGGAAGAGCCTTCTGTTGTGAGAGAGAATATTCCAAATCCGGCTGAAAACGTCTCTGCTGAAAAGAATTCAGTTATGCAAGACCTCTCCATGGCTCAGTACATTTGTCCAATTCAGCAAAATGGATGTACAGCAGAGAGGTCTCGCATGCAGTTAAAATCTTTCATTGGGCACAAAGCTGAAGAAGTATATGTCTACAGGTCCCTGCCACTGGGTCAAGATCGGAGGCGTAACCGATATTGGCAGTTCGTTGCTTCTGCTTCTAGCCAAGATCCTGGTTCTGGAAGGATCTTTGTGGAATCAACTAATGGTTGTTGGAGGCTTATCGATACAGAAGAGGTGTGCTGCTTATACTTCTGCCTCCCCTCTTCTCTTTCTTCGTTTTCCTCTCTTCTTATGTGGATCTCCGTGGCTGTGTTTCTGTGTGCATGCATATATGTTTTATTTATCCACTTGGTAGGTTCAGATGGTCTTTGTCATGTGCTTTAGCCTATTTTGTTGCATGATCATTTCTTGATATAGAATGCTGGGCCTGACATTAGTGTATTTAGGGATAATCCTCCCTGATTATGCAAATGTTTTCCCAGATCTGTTAAGATTTTATCAGAGTCTTTGGAGGAATTGTTGTGATGCTAAGTAACTGATCTTTGTAGAAAATATTTTGCACAATTTCTGAAGATCTATATCATCCCATGTCAAAGGAGACTGGGAATTGGTGCTGAGTTGGACCACATAGAGATGTAATGGATAACATGTTTAGCTTTACTCTATCTCTAGAAAAGAGGTTGAGGTTTCTAATGTATAATTTATTTATGGTGGAGGCACTCCCTCTTCTTGTGTTGGTCTTCTGTACTTCTTGTTGTATTGAAAGGTAGTTCTCCAATGAAATTATAAACTAAAAGAGAGAGAATGGAGAGGATAAATAACGGATGATAGTGTCAGAAATGTTGTCATTATGCTTTTCCCTGTGAACTAGGGGGGAGAGGCGTGTGTAAAGGAAGAGGAAGATTCATTATGAAATGGTTGGAGAATATTATGTTCTATTTTTATTTATAATTCTTATTTTTGATAGATTTTCATTAAGTACTTGTACTTATGGAGATATTCTGCTTGTAGGCTTTTGATGCGCTTCTAGCGTCCTTGGATACACGTGGGATTAGGGAATCTCATTTGCATATAATGTTGCTAAAGATTGAGGGCCCCTTCCGGGAACATGTTCAGAGGAATTCATCATCTGCTAATATCACTGACCATGGATATATGAGTAGAAATAAATCTTCTGAAGGGAATTTTGGCCCTGCTAATGCGGTTACCAAGGATGCCACTATCACTCAGTGTACTACTAACTCTGATACTTGGGAGCCATCATGTTCTTTCAAAATTGAGCTTGGAAGAAATGAGATGGAGAAAAAGAATGCTTTGAAGAGATATCAAAATCTGCAGATCTGGATGTGGGAAGAATGCTTCAGCTCATCAATTTTATGTGCCATGAGATACGGGAAGAAAAGGTGTTCGGCTGTTTTAGGATTATGTGACTCCTGCCTTGGTTCGTATATTTTCAAAGAGAACTTTTGCCCCTTTTGCTATAGGACCTTGGGTAAGGAAAGTCATTGTAAAGAGAATATAAAAATTGATGTGGAGAATGTAATTGTTTCAAACTCCCCTCATGCACTCAGAGTTGGATTGATCAAAGCCTTACTAAATTTTCTTGAGGTAAGAGATCCAACTACTTTCAGGGTATTTAGTTTGTACTTCAAACGTTTTCTGTGTATGCTTTCTAGGATTTTGGCATGTCAATTTTCTTTGTACTTGGGTTTGAAGTTCTTCCTCATTGACAGGTTTCTGTGCCATCAGAGGCGCTTGGGTCTTCCTGGACACAAGAAAGTAGGAAAATGTGGGGCTTGAAGCTGCAAGATTCATCCTCTGCTGAGGATCTTCTACAGGTTTCAATAATATTTTAAGCATTAATAGTTGATTTGACTCTTAACGGCTTCTAGTTTCTTTACATTTAGCATACCCAAGGAAGCTTCTACAATCAATACTCATGGTAATGGACAAGTGTCTATTCAAATGTGCAATATATTAACAGATCTCTATGTAAAATGAATTAAGGTCTAATTTTTGTCATGAAACAAGCTTTGCCTTCTGTGGTTGTAATTTGCTTCATTCCTCAACAGTGTTTCGGAGGGGTTGTGTTTCTTTGAGGTCAGGAAGTTGTGAACTTATATGGTATATAGTTGTTTGAGGGGCCAATACTAGCTTCAACCAGGGGAGTGTGCTGTCCTTGATTGATATGGAGATCTTTTTATTTCTTAGCGATATGAACTCACCGTCAAGTTGGCAGAAGGTCAATAATTTATATAGGCTGTGAGTATAGGCCTCTTGCCGATCATTATAGATTAATCTGAAATAATATGGGACTTGCTTATTGCTCATGTGGAGTTTAAAGTAATGGGCTCACATTGCTCATTTTAAGTAATGGGCTGACCTCACTAAAGCTTGCTCATGCATTTTGCATATATTGCGACTCAAGGTGTGGAGAGTTTTGTTAACAGTGAAAAGCTTGGTGCAGATTTTGACTCAGTTTGAGGGTACTGTGAAGGGTGATCATTTGTCTGAAGATTTTGAGACGACCAAGGAATTGTTGGGATTTTGTGCCTCTGGAAGAAATACTTCAAATTACCAATCTGCTCATCCTGGATATGTTGCTTTACTTCCTTGGATACCACAGACTACTACAGCCGTGGCTTTGAGGCTTTTGGAGCTTGATTCTGCAATTGCCTTTGTCCCAGAAGAGAAAGCTGAGCCTCGAGATGAAAGGAAACAAGAAAATTTCATGGTCGGTCTTCTTCCCTTCTTTGAATTTCCTAAGCACGTTGCTCTCGGTCTGCAAGTTTGGTTTCTTGTCAGATTAGATGATATTTGTATGGTTAACTTGCAAATACTTCTATGCATTCGTAAGTGGAAACTCTGAAATACGCTATTGGTCTTTCTGCTATGATGTATGTACCAACCGTTCACTTATTCTGCTATTTTCCCTGACATGCTAATGAATTGCACTAATTTGAGTATCCTATCTCTTGAAACTAATATGCTGCTACCTTCTTATTAAAGCAGAAGCTTTCTTCCAGATATGCTTTTGGAAGGGATGTCCAAAAAGGTGATTCAACAAACTTGGATCGAGAGGGATCGGTGAAGGAGGAAAATGGGGACTCACTGGGTAATGCCCATGGGAGTTCCCAATATAAGCAAGTGTTTCGAGTGCGAGGAAATGGTCGTCCACGAGGAAGGTCAATAAAAGGGGTTGCTGCTGCTACATCTCGATCTGGAACACAAACAGTTGGACGATATGAGACATTGACCCAAGTTCTTATGCAGCAGAGAGAAAGAACCTACAGTCAGAAACATGGGCGTGGTCGTCGAACTCTTCGGAAGAGAAGAATAGAGAAGAAGGTTGTTCAGGAAATACCTACAGATAATGTGCATGAGGAGGGTAACCCCAAGAATGCAGCTGTATCGAGAAAATCCTCTGAAGAAGAATTGGCTGCGACAAACAGTGGAAGGATGGAATTTGAGAATGATGATGATAGCAACAGCCTGGAAGCCGTAGATTCTGATGATAATGCCCGTGAAGAAAGCAGATTTGACTCTGGAAGATGGCAAGCAGGTCTTGATGCTGTTCGTTGCAGGAACCATGATTTGGTTGAAACTAGCGACGAAGATGCCGATGATTCAGAGAATGACAATGGTTTTGAAGAGGACGGCGAGAATATATTGGGAGCTGTTGAAATGAATGATTATGACTCTGATAGAAATGGTGTTAGAGATGAGGATGCTGATTCGGACTCTTCAATTTCCGGAGATTACAGTGATTGAGGTTAGATTTTTCTGGGTGAAAGTGGTCCTTTTTTTCTTGCATTATTTCTTTGGGGCTTCAATTCTTTTTCTTTTGCGGAAAATTCGGGGGTGCACGGAAGATGCCGGGTTAAAAACTCGATAATGATAAGTCTCTTTTCTATTTCTTTGAGGCAGTCTTACATAGCATAATAGTGTTGTATCGTGATCACATATTGGTTTGGATTGTCTAACAATCATATAGATTCAGCTTCAGAGTTAGGCTGATCTCGTGTATAATATAATATAAATCACAAGATCAAAAAGAATAAATGCAATCTTTTATCATGTCTAAAATAATTTCAGCGTTATATTAACATTAGATATTGTGGATTTGTACGAATGGCTTTTGTTGTTGCTTTCTATCTAATGGTATCATCGAACTTGATTCTTATAACATCTTAGTTAACAGCCCGTTTGAAGGTGCTCATATAGGTGTTCACAAGTATTCAAAAATAAAAGCAGTCCTTCACAAGGCTTTTCATAAAAAGTGCTTATAAGCACCCATAATAAGCACCGCCAAAGAGGCTCCGGGGTTTAAGCATTCACTGGTGCTGTACTGTTGTTCTGTTGGGTGTATATTCTTCAAATTCTTTGCTCTCTACATATTACAGTAGCCGAAGAACAAAATAACCGTTGATAACAGCCCATCACTTTCACATGTTATATCTTTGCAGGAAATACAGCTATCCAATTATTCCATCCTGTTGTACAATTATGATGTATACACACTGTCGACTAGTTTATATATATCATAAATCAAAACCTAAAATGAAGCAAACATAGGAAAGAGTTATAATATTCCAGTTGATTTGTAATTTGCTTATGCAAGTTAAAGATGGCTCGTTTTCTTGTTTACATTAAGCTGTTAATTCGTTGTCTTGTTAGGACAGGGTCAAGTTCTAATAGCAGTGTGCTATATAGAAGATGCAGGTGATTCATAGTACTGAAAATGACAACGGAAATTGCATCCACATAGCCTTTGAAAGACACTGTCAAGGAAATCTCAGCCTGCTGTAAAGATATTGTAATACAACATCTCATTGTCATTGCAAGTCCAGATTGAAATTATTCTAATCTTTTCAACTAAAAGGGCCCGATAATATCAATTGGACAAACATGATATCACAACAAATATTACTTGTAGAAAACGGTATATTTATTCAGATTTCAAGATTTTTTTTTTTTGATAATTTGTACAATGAAACTAGTGTTTAAAGGCACGGGATTTGCTGATTTTTACTATACGGCAAAAATTCTTTGTCCTATATTTGATATTAAGGTGAATCTTGACAGTATCCCCATACTTGTTGGACTAAAAAGATTGTGCTCCGCACCTATGGCGCAACGGTCAACAAGGTCAGCACGAAAAATTGCAAATTGTTGTCAGGGTAGGGGCAAAAAGACTCCGCCCCGCCCTTGACAGGAGTTTTTTGGCTAAAAATTCTATCCCAACTCATGCGATGCTCCAGTTAGGTGGGATAGCGCGGTGTACCATCGCCATGCTCATACAAAACAGAAGATTGGCCGATTTCATTTTACACTTCTACCTACACTTAAGTGTTGGCTACACTTATGCCATTATTTACTTATGGAGATTGCCTTATTGCATTTGATAAATCATTATTATATGTATTTAGGATTTATTAAAATTAATTATATATATGACACATTTTAAATTTATAAACGATCCTTTGCTGTTCTGAAATTCATATTTTAATACGGATAAAGGAGTAAATTTGCCTTTGAAGTAAAATGAATTTTTATGCTTTTAGTTTAACAAAGTTAGCCTTACAAAATCATTGAAGTAGTTCATGAACCGATTTTATAAATAATAAAATATATAGATAATTTAATAATAAATATTAAATCAATCACCTTTGCTCCTCTGCTCTCTTGCCCAGGTGTTGTTCTCTCTGACCATGCGACTTAGGGCCTGTTTTGGATTGGCTTTTTTTTTTCAGGAAAAAGTACTTTTTTTCTTGAAAAAGTTACACTAAATTTGTAATAACTATTTTATTTGATTTCCAAAAAAGTTAAAATTTTAAAAAAAGCTCAAATACAGCTTTTTTCAGAAGCTAGAATTTTCAACTTTTAAAAAAAACCTGTTTTTCAAAAACTGTAAAAAAAAATCAATCCAAACGAGCCCTTAACCTCTCAAGATCAAGAAGAGTCCCTCCAAGTACTTATATTGGGAGAGATGTATTTAACAATATTAATTAGTACAATCTCCGAGTGATACAAGGGAGAAATTTGTTTTTTGCATTTACTATTGATGATTAATTTTGTTGTCCATGCAAGAACGAAACATAAATATATTTCATAAAGTCTAATTTTAGCAAGTTCTTCACCAATAATCATATTTTGTCCTGAAATTTCTGTAATAATTGAAAAGAATATTTGAATTGAAAAAAATAAAACTATAAAACAAAGGGTCTTATCTGGAGAAAAGTAATAGAAAATGAACAATACATTCTATTTAATTTCTTACTTTTGTAACTTTTATATAAATTAATAAAAATTTATATGTTGCTTATTACTTTTTCAAATTATTTAAATTTTTTTATCCTCCTTAATAAAAATGCTGTCTCAATCACTAACAAATATCTAACCGTATCTGACCATCTCAACGGTTATAACTCAATCTAAATTAGACCTAAAAAAAAAGAAAAGAAAAGAAAAGGCCTTCATTCTCGTTTCTATCAGTGTTAGCTTTTAGAGTACATCCACTCTCGAGCAGTCAAAAGTATTAAAGAATTCGCGGTTTTGGTCCTTTTTCTTCCTCTTGTATGTTTCTTTTCTCTTTTTCTAATCTGACAAACGAAACTGCAGTAACAAATGATCCCAACACACACACACACACACACATATATATATATATATATATATTCCCGCTGATTACTGAGCAAATTGCACGCAGTTCAAGAAAAAAGAAAGCAGAAAGTGTGGAAAGTAGAAACATTGATACGTCAATAATATTGTTGTTGCAGGTTCATTTCTCTGTCAAAGTTGAACAAATGGCGCCTTGACATAAGGTGGCTGACTAAATATGTTAAAAGGAAATGAAAATTTGAAAGAAAAAAAAAAAGTGCAGCATTTCAATAAAGATATGGACAACAATTGATAAATGGTATACAATTAACGCGATTATTTTGTCATGATTTCATATTTTAATCAATAGGATACATTAGTAATTAGATGAGAATCTTAATCCTTGATCAACTAACTCCCGGTATAACTAATGTTAAATATATTGGTCATTTTTGTTCATAGAACTAGTCAAATCTTATAACTCAAATTGATTTGGTTCAAACTTTTGTTTTTCTTTTTGGTAAGTGAGCAAGTTTTATTAATAATAAACTACTTAATTACAAACTCCGAAGAGCGTATATTTCTCATATACAATAGTGTTACCTCTGTCTAGATCTTTTACAGTCGAAAGAATGTTTTCTATTTTATGTCTCAAATAATTGATAATTCCCAATTAGATATATTAGGATTTTTTTTGCTTCTACCAGCTTAACCCTCAACATGTTCCTGCTATTGCTTTAGGTTTAAGACTTTCTGGGGCTCCTATCTTATCATTTTCTATATGAACAAAGAACGAAAGTGCTGACTTCTGTAATCGAGTATTCAAGAAATAATTCTCTGTCAATTAATTCACAAGTTATTCAAGTTCTACTAACAATGCTAGTTTTTCCAAAATCACCTTTGCTCCTCATTTTTAAATTCTAAAACCATCTTAACTCAGTCTGAGAAAATCTCTTAAATCCGAACTTTTTTTTTTGGAACCCCCGGTCCCATGAGATTCTTAGAAATATGAAAAAATATATATTTTTCATATTTTATTAACTGGGACTTGTCATTTGCTTTTTCGAATTATATCAAATTGAAACTCCATCTTTTTGATTGACGAGTAATTGATGGGATTACAAATGGAGTTGGTGTTAGGAGTTTCTTCGTAGGAAAAGGTATCAAATATGTAGAGGTGATATAAAATAGGTGTACTTGTGGCACCATATCTATAGTTGATACATCCATCCTCGTTAGCAATTTCAGCAATTCC
The DNA here is from genome assembly GCA_028554755.1 of Cordia subcordata. Lineage (NCBI taxonomy): Eukaryota > Viridiplantae > Streptophyta > Magnoliopsida > Boraginales > Cordiaceae > Cordia > Cordia subcordata. The sequence goes on along the minus strand of JAPTOF010000006.1, from coordinate 9,118,833 downwards.
TCACGATCAATATTGTCACTGGTATTGATATTGATGCTAGTGATGATATTAATGCTCATTCTTGAGGAGTTAGTTTCAATCGTTTGAACTATCTTCTAATCTTACCTCTTAAATCCGTACTTGATCTCACATACACCATCAATAATCAATATGTTCTTCTATCCTGTTCTCGGTTACAACCACCAAGAAAGGCAAACAACCTGAAGAAGATCTTGGAATTTGGACACTGATGTATGACTTATAACGAACATGCATGCCTTTAAATCGCATGAAATTAAAAATAGCAATGGACTTTTATTATACTAGCCACATATTCCAACCCTTATTTCGATGGGTTGTTGAGTAGATGACATCTAATTAACTACATTTTAACAGTATATGGATAGGAGTCATTTAATTTGCACCCTCTAATGGTTGCAAGTCATAAGTTGCCCATCTACTCTGCTAGCTACTTTTGAAAAAGTGTACGTGCACGAACAAGTGAACAACACCATGCACAGAGGCCATAATGAAAATGCCGGGACGCTAGATTACCGGGTAAGAAAGAAAATACAAGTTTAGATTTCGACAAACATATTTATTAGGCAATCTTTTTTTTTCACTACTCTAATTCCGATAAGAATTAGTCTCAATTTAATGTAACTTAGGATACTCTATCTCAAAAAAAGAAAAGAAAAAGGCAATCACTTTGGTTAATTTTCAGTAGTTGTGAGAATTATATTATTAATTGGCCTTCGACTTTTATTAAATAAAAAAATATAATCATCTTAATCATTACATTGGTCGGAAAAAAGGAAAAAACATAATAGAAAGGGAAGAAATCAAAATTTGAAATTCTTAGTCGCAATGATACACGTATAACATTATAAATTAAAGGAAAGATCCATGGACTTTTCTTCACAATTTTTGTTTTACCCCACCCTTGACCCAACCCCTTTTTTCATGAGTTTTGAATTGAAGTTATTACTTTTAAAAAATATCTCAACCACTCAAGTTAGAAAAGGAAATAAAACAAGAAGAAAGAAGAAAACGAAGATCCATTGACAGAAGAAGATTCATTGTGCGGACAGCGCGCTTTTAACCAACTTTAACTGCTAGCACGAATTTTCTCTTCCGAGGGTCCTTTTCTTCTGTTCTTTAATCTTGAACCCGTACGTATTGATTAAGGGATGTGCCATGTGATTCTTTCATGCTATTTTACTCTTCGCTTATACAATAAATTCATGTACAGAATATAAACGAGAGGATCATGCTTCCAATTTGAAATTTTTTCTTGGAAGTTCCAACATATTGAGCTTTACAACTTTACTGGAATTGGTATTAAAAACGGTACGACCTTACCATGCTTTAAAATTGTAGTTATATCAAGAAGGATGAAAGAGTGACCTACGACTATATACTATACTACCACTAACTTCTCGTGCTTCGCACGAATTAATTTATTTTTAATAATAAAAGTTAAATTTTTATTCAATTTGTTTATTTTTAATTAGAACAACAAATTGTTACATATAAAGCTGGTGTGTCAACAACATGATAATTACGAATAAACTAAAATTAAAAAATAATTCCAAAAAATTATATGTGTAGGCTTGAGTGCAAAATAAAACATGTAATAATATTAAAGAACTAAACTAAAATTAGAATAATCAATTGAATACATGAGTAATATAGATTAATTAAACAAAATAAAATGAATAAAAATAAAAAACAATATTTATAAGAAAGAAAGTGAGAAAAAATCAAATGTAAATTAGGATTGAGGTTTGAGTAGGACTCAATTTCATTAAAACTTTAGCGCATTGCTACAATGCTAACAGTTTGTCGCACAAACCTCCTAGGATACAACAATTCATAATAGGAGCATGTCAAATTACAAAATCACTCGAATATGAAAATTTGGAACTCTCTCCACAAAGAAAAGATAAAAACTAAAAATAATATTGAAAACCATCTTATGCAATGCAAGGTAAAAGCAAGTTTGAATGCTAATAAAACCCCAATAAAAATGCAAAGTATATATAAAAGAAAATCTGCCCAAATTAATTGATATTTATTAGGAATGAAAGCAAACGTATGTAACCACATAACGTTCTCAAATAAATACAAAACGTCCACTCACAAGTCATTATGACTTAATCATAAGGCCACCATGATTATAAAGCTTTATAACTTTCTAAACAATAACTATGATAATAAAGATACCAATAATTAGATCAAACGATATAATTATTTTATTATGCTCATTCATTTTTTACTTACAAATGAAAAAAAAAAAGCACAGTTTAACCTTTTTTAGATGAGTTGGTAACTTAACAGGAGCTGATGTGTTATGTGTCTTTCAGCACCATTACATAGAACTTTTAGATGAGTTGGCAACTTAACAGGAACTGATGTGGCATGTGTCATTGAGTACTATTGCATAGAACTTTAAACTATATATAGATTTACTATACATGCAAAAGTGAAGAAATTGCAATTTTTTTCCTAATCTCTTTGTTTTACTTTTTTTCTTTTTGCTAGGTAAAATAAAATCGTTAATCATTTCATTTCAACTATATATAGATTTACTATACATGCAAAAGTGAAGAAATTGCAATTTTTTTCCTTATCTCTTTGTTTTACTTTTTTCTTTTTGCTGGGTAAAATAATATCGTTATTCATTTCATTTCATTTCATTTCAAAGTAATAGACTACAAAATATCTCGTTTCTCATCAGTTATATGCAAGATTTATGACTTGATTTAAATCATGAATTTAAATATTTTGCAGAAATTAATTAAATTTAATATATATTCTTTTATAGGAAGATATTTTATTACTATGATAAAGAAACATACATATAGGCATTGCTAGCCTATCCCAATAGCTTCAGATAACACCAAATGAAGAGCATTACATAATCCCACAGGTGGGAAGTGCAACTCATTTGAAGAGAGAGACTCCTATCTTATGTTTATAGCCATTCTAGTAAGTTAGTCCACCGCCTCATTAACCTTTCTTGGCATATGAGCAACATTCAATGAACCATCCTGATAAAGACAATTCTTAAATATTCACAAGATGTTCAATCGTCCAACTCAACGAAGACTTCAAAAGAAAACCTTTACCAAGGTTTAAATTGGCAGATTCAACAATGCCGCAAGACAAACCATTATCCCTTGCAAGTTCACAAGCCGAACAAACCATTAAATTTAACATGTTAACACGCTAATAACTGAGTCCAAGAGGCAATTGCTAAGCGCATATAAGACAATGTGGAGAAAGAAAATTGAGACATGGATTGTGGGTCCCAACGAAATAGGCATGCAAATAGTGGTGGAGTGCGAGGGTCCCACTAGCAACATTTCTACATCAAGATATGAAGAAAAGGTTAGGGGTAGGTCGTTGGACAAATACTTAAAGAGCACATGCTTGTGTGCACTTCCTGCCCTTATTTTCCATGTCCCCATCCACTCCACAATCTACGCGTACATTTTTCACATCTCCAAACTCCATTTGCCAAATTGCTTTCTCCGGCAAGAAAATGAATACGTTGAAAAAATTGAAGACACATACACGCTCGTGCAGCGGAATTAAAGCACAAATAACGAGAAAAGAATACGCGTAATTAAACGTGGTTCGGCCTTCTGCTTACATTCACGATTCCCTCTGGGATAAATTCCACTATTCAATAATAATGGTTACAACTCAGGTGATGACTTTTTACACGAACAGAAAAGTCTAAACCCTCCCCACAGAGTTCTTATAATGGTTCTATCCTCAACATGACTAGAACGAATATAAGACACTCTTGATGCTCTCAGGCTCTCTCTCACCCACACCCCCCATGGGGTATGGTCCTAAGGCACACCTTATACAACTAATACAAGAGTCCTATTTATAGAAGATATTTCCTTGTCCTCCAAGACAAAGGATTTCCTAATCTATCAATCCTACCATAATTAAGACTCTTACCATAACTAGAATTTTAACTCTCATTAAAACTCTTTCCTAATTTGTATGTGCTTGGACTTTGAGCCATAACCCAACAGAATATAAGTTTGAATTTTGAAAAATATATTTGTTGAAAAGGTTTTTTTTTTTCATTGTTTTCGACCTAATAAAAATTACTTTCGAATTTAGTGTGAGTTAAAAATACCCTGATTTAATGCAAGAAAAAGAAAAAAAATACTTTCTTTTTTTTCTCTTTTTCTTTGATTGTTTCGACTCTTGTGGGCGCAAGTTGTGTTTCACAATTATAGTTTGTTCTTTTTTCAAACTAAAGTGCCTTCTTCTTTAATGGACGAGTCTTTTTCTTTTTCAGTTTAATATTTGGGTAAGATGCTATCTAACATTATGTGACTGATTTTTCCCTTTTTATACTTTGTCTGTTTTTTAATCATTAATAGTATTTTTTAAATGTTTAGAAACTGGTAAAAGAGATACACTAGTTTTTGAAGTTTTAACCTTTTTTTAATTACTTCAGTATAATTTTAAATTGCCAGGCTGAACCTCATGATTCTTTCGTCAGTTTTTTTTTTTTTCTATTTACAATACTTTCATAACAATGGCAACTGTATATTTTTTTCCTTCATTACAAAAAACCAATAATAGGTAGCGGTTTCACTACAAAATAACAAGAAATAGGATGTAGATAAGGGTTTAAATAATACATAGATATGTTGCTATGCAAAATAATTAATAAATGTATTCTTAGTTTGATAGGTAGATGGTATGATTATAGAGTACTACAATAAAGAAGGTTTAAGATTTGAACAGTGGATTAAACATGCTATTATTTTTTTTTCCTTTTTCTAGAATTATATATAGGTGGTGTTTTAAAAAATCGACGCCCATACAGGCGACAATTCTAAAAATTCGATGCCCATAAAGGCGGCGGTTTTACCGCACCTATTACCTACTTTTTTCTATAGTGTTTTTTTCTTTCTCTTTTTCTTTTTTTTTTAAAATTTTGATCCACAAGAGTGCCACATGGCATTCTTAAATGTTTCTCTCTTTTTTTCGCTTCACCATTTTGATGATTGGGGCTAGTGTTTCTTCATTTCTTTTACTTTTATGGTTGGGTTGGATGTATGTCAAATGTCTCTGTGTTGCTTTCAAGTTTTTAATATTTTATTTGCTCTCTTAATAGTTAATTTCATTTTTTTTTAAGAGTCAGTGAAGTTATATCATAAAAATTAATTGATTTATATAAAAAGTGAAACATGTATTATGGTGCACTTGAATCTTATTATTTTTTGATGTGGGAGGAATGTCTTCCAACACCCCTTCATGTGTGACCAACCGAGAAACAAGAGCGGGATTGAGCTCAAACGAGTTAAAGCAAGAATCGTCCAAATCAAGAGTTCACACGAGTTGAACAGTCAAAGATGCGACATGCATGCACAACGTGGGAAGTTGGGTGAAAATCGACCCATCTCTGATACCATCTTAAAAATGAATCAGTCCAAAAGTTAGTTGTAGTATATTATCTTCCCATCATGATGTTCGAATATGTAAAATATTTCCTCCAGTATAAAAAAAAAAGCAAGTAAAAAAAATTGTCGGGGAAGATGTAATGAGGCACACATAGACAAAAGGAATTGATTGTGGTTAATATGTAAAGGAGGTTTTATTTTAAAATTAAGTAGTGTTTCTTAAAAATTTTATATGTTGGTAGTAAGAGTCTCGATTTATCCATTTGGGTACAGTTGAAATGTATGCTGTGTGCCCGTGATTAATTGATTGGTATGGGCAACAAAAAAGTGAATCAATAAAGTTGCATAGTAAATCCAATTGAATGTGCAACTAATGGAAAAGGAGCGAATCTAACATAAGGTACACAACACCTTAAATGCAAATGGATCAACAACGGGGAACATAATTGGACCAAAGACCAAAGCTGATAATTAAGAAATCTTGGCTCTGTTTGTTTGTAGGACGCTATTTTTCTGATTTTTTTGATTGCTTTGGGGGGAAGGGCACAACATAGGTGGAGATGAATTTTCATAAAGACTTTTTAAAACTTTTTAATTTAATAATTCTCCCTACCTGAACTTTTTTTTGTGGCAACATAACACAGGAACATGAGTTAACATAAAAATATTTTTTGGGCGAAAGAAACTCTAATTCAAAATGGAAAAAAAAATGTTTTATGATGATCAAGGAGAATTAAACATTTTCCGGAGATTAACTCTCTCGTTTACTTCGCCCATCGCACCTCTCCCCCCACCCCTGCCCTACCTGGCCTCACCTGTACCTCACCTTGACCCTACCCCTTAAAAATTTAAAAAAAAATAAAAAATAAAAAAATAAAACTAAAAAGTTAAAATTAAAACTTCAAGAAATAAAAAATTTAAAATAAAAAATCATAAAAAATTAAAAAACTGTAAAATTAAAAAAATTACAAACTATAAATTATAAAAATGTTAATTTTTAAAGTTTAAAAATTAAAATCTAAGATATAAAAATTTAAAAATTAAAACTAATTATTTTAAAAACTAAAATGATGAGTTTAATTTTATAATTGGTTAGGTTTTCAATTTTCCTAAATTTTCATTTTAATTTTTATAGAAAATTTATTATTGAAGATACTTTCCAAGCATGACTAACAAACACTAGAAATGTTTTCAACCAAACACCATAAAAGTATTTTATTTTTCAAGAAAATATTTTCACAAAAGAAAAAAAAATGTTTGCCCCCCAGCAGCAAGTTATTTTCCTACAAAAAGCGGAGCCATATTTTAAATGAATCGATGCTAAGTGAAGTAATTAAAAATCTTATATGCTAGTTTCTAAAACTATAACTTATCTTTGTGCGACAATTGGTGGAATTATATCCTTAATCAGTGCAAGTATTAGTGGGGGTGGTGCGTGTGAGAGAGACAGAGAGAGACTTGTTCCTTCATATTTTTTTTTAAAATCTTAGTGCTAGGGCAGAGTGAGCCACTCAGCCTCCTCTCTCTCTCTCTATATATATAAACCTAAAACGCTAGAGTTTGCACAACCTCGCTAGTCACTAAACTAACAATTACCACCAATTCTCTCTCTCTCTCTCTCACACACAATCTCACCATGGCCGCAACTACACAACTTTCCCTCTTCTTCCTCTTCACCCTCTTGTCCTCGTTGCAAATCCATGCAAGAAGCGTCCAAATGTTCAACAAAGTCCCCAGCCAGACCAATGAAAACGTTGTCAAAGAGACCGATGAAACTTTCAACACAAAGGAGACGCAGCACCAACAGCAAAACAACTTCATCCCAGAAAATGAGAACAGCTATGGCCTCTATGGTCATGAGTCTGGTCAGCTCCCTCCTTCCACCACCACCACCACCACCACCACCACCAACAACAACAACAACAACAACAATTTTCCATACAATGCCAAGTACTTGCCCAAGAACTACAACACTGTTGCCTACGTCACTCAGCCTGAGGACTTCAGTGACACCACCACCACCACCACAGAGAACAACAACAACTATTACAATGGCGGAAACAAGTACTACAACGGTCACAGAAATGGGGTGAAATATCCAGAGTTCGTGGACAGAGAATTCACTGCCACAGACAACGAAAACAACTACTACAACAATGGCGTCAACAATTACAACTCGCAAGAGAAAGGGTTTGGCGATACGCGGTTCATGGACACAGCCTACACCACCACCACCACCACCACTAACAACAACAACAACAACAACAACAATTACTACAATGGTGGACGTGTTAGCAGAGTCCAACCTCAAGGGTTGAGCGATACGAGGTTCTTGGACAACGGAAAATACTACTATGACATCAATTCCGAGAAGTTCAGCCGCAACCCATATGACAACTCCCGAGAGTTTGGTCAGACCAACAATGAGAACTTGTACCAGAACAACTTCATGGAAGGGCAAGAGCAGTTCCAAGATGAAGAGAATATGCCTTGAGCGCCTTTTTTTTTCCTTGTACAATTAAGTATGAGAAAAAAAAAAAGAAAAATTTAAGATGATTCTTTGGATCATCTTGCTTGTGGTTTTTCTTTGTGCTAAATTATGGTTTTACTAAACAAAGTTAAAGTGACACTCCATTTATTTAGGGGTTGTTTGCTTTTTCTCTTTTTCCGTAGTCAAAAGGTCATGCTTTGGAAAATTGAAGTATGAGGAGTGTGATTTTGTACACATGTTCAAGCTTATGTCTATCTATCTAATATCTTTTCATTAATTATCCAGCTACTACCTGACTAAAAATAGTCATATGTCGATTTTACAAGAAAAATAATTGTTTACGTTATTTCTTTTATTGCAGAGATACCTTAGATTAATTGCAGATATATCTTAGATTGATTATAAATTATATTCTTCCATTTTTGATTGATTTAGATCCCCTGTTCTTAGCTCCTTCTTGTTTTAGAAGATTATCATTAATTGTGAGGGTTTCTTTCCCGATCTTTATAAATCCATTTCTTATATATATATATATATATATTCGGATTATTATCAATAAAAGTGCAAGGTCTTCCTTCATTATGTAAACTCTTATGCCTTTTACGTGTTCTATGTAGTAAAAATTTGCCAATTAAATATTAAATCTTTTATTTATATAACAAAAATTCTATTATATCAGAAAAAGGTGTTCTCTCAAGAATTATGTTTGTGTGGTGCTCTATGATGATTAGTCATCACACGTAATTATTATCTGAGCCTAGCTAAGCTACCAAATATGAAGACTTTAGTGTTCTAGAATAGAGTTGCTGTGGAATTTTGGTGAGACATTGTAGAAGCATGTTATGATGAGAAGAATGCTGACACAATGATGTTCTTTTCAGCTGATAATATTGTAGCAGTTCTTTGCGGGACCAAATGATCCCAATGCATTGGGTATGCGAGGAAAAAGTGCAAAGACAATTATTTAATTCTGTTGACTGTCAAATTAATTTTTGCTTTTGGGCTGGTATCATTTTTTCCTTCAAAATAGAAAGAAAAAAAAAAAGAAAAAAAAGAGGGGATACTATATCACCCCGGAACTGTTAGATGTTATCCGATGGTGTCCCATTCTCAACTTAATAGAATTTAATTATATTTTATATTGAAAACAAAAGTATAACATTCAATACTAAAAACTTTTTAACATACAAAATAGAAGTGATGCATTACTTATAACATAAAATATTACTCGTTCTGTGTGGCATTAATAATTATCTCTTTGTTATTTGTTTGGCATTCTTTTGACCTTTAAAAAAGGAATAGTATTGCTCTCCATCTTCGTTTGTCTTGAGGCTTTAAGTAGTCTTAAATTATCATTCCGAAAAGTAATAGATCTTTACCTTTGTCGTGATAATAGCTAACATTAAGCTTTTTACTTTCTTCTTTTACCTTTTGCTCTCTTTTATAATTGAACTTGTGAAGTATTCGATTTTTTTGGGGCGAATGAGGGCTCGACTTATACTCGGTGCTTATTTATTTAAGGGTATTTTAATTTACTTTGGTAATAATTATGTAACGTAATAAGTTAAGTATAGAAGGCACATTAAAGAGGTTTTCTCATTAATAATTCAATTTTTCTATTGTATTATCCATATCATATACACTTAAATTAAGGATAAAAACATAAGTCTCTATTATTATTTTTATTTAATTAAATAATAAATTTATATCTTCTTTCCTGAAGATTAGGAAATTTCCAGGAAGTCTGTCAAATAATTGGCTGTTACCTTGATAGACACCCAAGAAATTGCAATCGCAGCCTCGCCAACCAAAACCAATTTGTTTTCACATGATGGCGAAAAGGACATTTGATTGGCCTCGACCTGAGGTTACATGGCACCATCTATGGCACGTGCCTGTGCCTTTCTTTCCCTTGCTCCGTTTTCTTTATTTCTAATTATCTTTTTCTTTTCTCCCCTTTCCCTCTCATCCCTCTTGAAAACATTGGAACTATTTGGTTTGACAAATTCAGCTCTCTATTATTTACAGAAAATCTCGTTTTGATCTTTATTATTTTTAAAGTGACCTATTTAACCGCTATTGTATTAAAAAAATATTATTTTGATCCTTAACATTTCAAAAGCAACCAATCCGGTCTTAATATTTGCAAAAAGTAACCTAATTGATTCTTATTTTTTGTCCTATGTCACATCTCCAATTAATGGATATCAAATTGGCACTTTTGCGAATATTAAAGATTAAATGGCTAAAAAAATATAAGTATTGAGAACTAAGTATGTCAATTTTGAGACAATAAAAAATAAACTGACATTTTCTATAAATAACAAGAATTATTTATAGAATTCTCCCTATTTTGATCCATCAATCAAACTTGGTGGACACAGATTTTACTAGGTCGACACTAGTCTCTTTTTTCTTTTCTTTTCTTTTCTTTTTTTTTTTTTTCACTACCATCGCTTTGTTTTCCCTTTATGATTAGAGAAATTAAACAAATCGAAGCAGTCTTCTGCTTATAGGGCTCGAGAGCAAGGAATGCTCGGAAGAAAAGGGAATGTTTTGTCTATAAGACGTAAAAGTATCATAATGAAGTGAATCTTCATTTGTAGCATGTAGGCAAGGCAACCACACTCTGCCTGCCAATTATGACTCTCTCAGACCTAAGTAATAGAAAGAAAGCTTGAGATGATCCACCCTATTTTGTAATTTAAAATCTCAATGATATATTTTAAATATCAATAAATTTTGATCATTGATTCGTTATCTTTATTTTACAAATCAAATAAAGAGAACGACACAATCAAAGAAAGGCATAGGCATGTGCAATATACGGTACCACGTAATCCGAGGTCGTGGCCAAGATTTGTTGATATATAAAATACATAATTGAAATTTTAAATTACAAGATTAGGCCAAATAGGAGTTAGGAGAAAATTCGCACCCTCACCCTAAACAAAGCTATGCATATTAAAATAATTACTCAAGAATCATAAATTTTGTTGTACATACATTTTACTACATACTTCAAACCAATTAAAGAGGAGACTATTTTTTTTTTTTGGCATCTCTTATTGACGGGTCTCTTTCATTTTTCTTAAATTATTGGATAAGATACAAAGAGTTCATCAGCTTGCTCATGTCAATATCGCATATGGAATTGGCATTATTAAATGGAGTGCACATCAATTGAACTGTCGAGATACAACAGTTGGTGAACCACTGACGCACAGGACTTTGGTGAGATATATGCAGGGAAATCATGCTCAAACTAAACGACGTAGACCAACCAGAAACGCCAAAAGCCAAAAAACCGATAACATGTAAATTGGATTGTTTCCCCCTCCCGTGAATGATGGAATTGACTCATTCCTTTTTCACCTTTTGAACGTGCTTCTGCTTCAAGATTCTTAAACCTTTGATTTTCGCCTTTAAACTCGAGTGCCACTCTACTGCATGACTTTTCTGTTTTGGTCCGAGTGGTGTGATTATATTTACTAGTTTTTAAGCATTGCTCAATAAAATGAGAATTTTTGTTTCATATTTTTTTCCCCATACCAATTCGAGAGAAGATCATGAGCAAATGAAGCCTCCTGCTCTAATGGGGTTAACAATTTCATTGTGCCCAACAAAGATTTGATCTTGTCAAAAATCATTGATCTATTGTATTCTAAACTCTAGCAGACATTAAGCATTGACCAACCTTAGCCTGACTCTCATCCGTATCATGTCTAGTTGACTGAGACAGGACAAACCAACTAGTACTAATGAGTCGATAAGCACGAAAAGAAGATATATAACCGGGAAAGTTAGCATATATTATAGATATTATATATTAGTAGTATAAATTACTGACTTATGTGACTAAAAGCTTCCTACATTGACTCTCGAGTTCTGAGAATTTGCCAAATCATGACTAGTTTGACTAGAACAAATGTAAAGATTTTTCAACAATTTTCTTCTGGAATTGTCTAATGTGACCCATTTGAGGTGGGGGTGCAATTGTAAGAACTTCAGAATTTAAAGTTAGATGGGCAACCCTAACTAGGTTTGCATCTAAACTAAGGGCGTCTGTGACTACACAGTTGCAGTCTTTAGGCCCGTTTGGCATTGTCTTTGAAATTTGCTGTTGTAGTTGCAGATGTAATTGCAGTTGTTGTTGTGGTTAAGAAAAGTTGTTTTATTATTTGGTAAAAAAATATAAAATTGTCGTAGGATAAAAAATGTATTTGATAATCTGTTTGGTTAAAATTGTTGTTTATGATTTATTTATTTATGATAATCTGTTTGGTTAAAATTGTTGTTTATGATTTATTTATTTATTTGATTTTAATATTTTAGATGACTTAGTTTATAAATTTCTTAATTATTTTGTATTTTTTTAATTTTTTAAAAATTTAAAAATTTTATTGTTAATTTGTGATGTTTTTATTTTTAGTTTTTAATTTTTAAACGTTTTAATTTTTAATTTTTCATTTTTCAATTTTTGATAATTTATATTTTTAAATTTTTATTTTTATTTTTTAATTTTAGTATTTAATCTTTATTTATATTTGCTACTTTAAATTTTAAATTTTATTTTTAAAATTTTAAAAATTTAATTTCATTTAAATTACATGTTTAATATGTAATCATAAATGAATATGTTGTAATAGTTATAATTAATAAATTGTATACAAATAAACCTGCGGTTTGTAAAACACAATTTCAAAAAAAGCAATATAATTGATGCTTTTTTGAAACTTCGTTTTGGTTCACTCAAAACTCCATTTTATCTCTAACCAAACACCCCATGAACCTACTTTTTTGCAAAACTAGCTTTTTTTCTTGTTGAACCTTAATGCCAAACGAGCTCTTTATTGCCCTTACAAAATCTTTTAGAATTTTTCATTATTCTTTTTCTCCTTAAAGGAGGCAAAAGCGATTACAATAATATGATCGATCTTGGGAATCTATCAGTCTAAGGGCATGTCTAGAATAATAGCTTATTTAAGTAGGTGACAACTATTATATTTCAACTGCCCGTAAATGATTGTTGTTTAACTAGTTAGTTGATTGAAGAAAATCATTTAGTAAAATTAGCCGCTAGATTAGCCATGAATATAAAGTGACATAGAAAAAATGTGTATCACCTTATTATTTTTATAAGTTTTATAATTATTATGGTAATAAGATGATAGATTTATAATCATATATATATATATATATGGTCAAGACGCTCCTAGCTAGTTTAAATAAAAAAAAAAAAAACTGTTGCCAAATCGGGCCTAAATCCACTCCTATAACTCCTAGCACACATATGGGCAATGTGAATTATGGACAAGTTATGGGAATTCGACCATTTCCAATCTTCTACATCATCGTTTGTCTTCACGGCATGGAGCCCTTAGCTTCACTTCAGAAAAGTGAAAGTGCTAATAATTAACAGAAAAAGTAACACGATAATGTGTAGCACTTATGATGCTGGAGATAAAATGGTGAAGAAGGCATGTGGGATGACATTGCTGCTAGTACATTAATGATCACTAAGATATTGATGTTGATGGGGATCATCAGAATAAAATTTGAAATAGACCCTCAAATTTCCACGATTTGGTAGTATAATCTTTGTAGCATGCCAGATTTATTTCTTTTCTTTTTCTTTTTTCTTTTTTCTTTTTTATAGTTAGTAAGAGGCACAAAATCAAGACATTAAAGAATATTTATCTTCTCTCAGTAGCAAGAGTAGAGCAACAAAAATCAACTCACAGCACAACTGCGCAAAAGTTGACCCGACTGAAAATTCGTAAGTTAGTCTAAGCATCAATTGGCTTCAACATATAAATAATTTACGATCCCAAATAATTATTTTCCTTCACAAATACAAGTCTCTTTGCAATTAATGCCTTTGAAATACGGTTACATTTGTGTTTGGAATGATTTTATTATAAGAGTAGATGAGGTCGAATGCGAAAAAAAAGCTTGACTGCTATCAATTTATTCGTATCTTTTTCACAAAGAGTAATTTCCTGAGGTTTGGCTCTCTTCAAATAGAAAGCAAAACATAAAAGACAAAACATAGGATTAGAATTAAACAGAGTCTGGGTATTTATACGATTATCAGTTTGTACTAAGATAATGATATAAACCAGCTAGAAAAGAGCTAAATACATTTCAAAACTCGTACAGGATGGCATATGAGTTACATGGTTGTTTCGTAAAGGCCGGAGAAAATTGAAATAGAACCGGACAGGTTGATTTTGAAGTGTCTGTTTGGATCAGATTGTGGGTCATGGCAGAGTCCGTTTTAGCGGACTTGCTGCCGTGGGCAGGCCCATCCTACAGGTGTTACTGAAATTTATAACACGAACATTGGACCATCTAATCCAATCCAAGGACCCAAAACGACAACCAAGCGGACCTTCTCATATATTTCCCCAATGGTATGGTTTGGGAAATGAGAAAATGAGAAACCATTATTAGGCGGAAAGCAATTAATAGACCATAATTAATAGACAATTGAGCGGTTGGATACAGTAGAAGAGAAGTAATTAGGCGGAAATCAATTAATAGACCATAACTAAATGGTTGAGTGGTTGGATACAGCATGGAACACATGGTACAACTAATTGGCAGAACGATTGGAGAGAAGCAAAGCGGTGAAGTTGGAATAGATTTAGTATGTAGTATGATACTTATCTTATTGACGTGTTAATTGTTTCGATCATTTTGTCAAATGAAGAATGCAATAATGTGATTCTGCCAAGAGTCGATTTTATTATGTGTGTGTGTATAACACAAGTTGATTTGTTTTAAAGCTCACGAGTCGCATCACTTCATGCAATAGAAGTGAGAGACAGATGTGTCTCCAAAAATCATTTTGATTATATTTTTAAAAATTTACTGTATTAACATTTAAAAAATTGAATCACGTTCAGCAAATAATTTCCCGGTTGTGTACTTTTATGCTCGTCATGCGGGCAAATCAATTTCCACGGAAGAATTTGACCAAAAAATATTTCCACGGAAAAAAAGAAGAATAGAAGTGTGACAATTGACAACACAGCTTGCTCTTATTTCTGTAAGATCCATACACTACAAGACCCCAGGAAAGCAACTGAGCCAAAGTTTCCAAAACAAAATTGATCTTAGAATATCTAACACGATTTTTTTTTTTTTTTTTTTTGTGAACCAGTTGTAAAAGATTTTTTTTGTGCGTGTGCATGTTTGATATAACGTTGCACAAGTTGAATACATCTCGTACGTCTATAAAAGTTGTCTTCTTTTGGTAGGGGTTACTCTTCTGTCCATCTGACTAACATCAATTCAAAGAAAAAAAAAATTATAGATTTAACACAAAAAAATTTGTAATGTCTAAAATAAAAAATTAAATGGTCTATAACAAAAATCTGTAGGTTCTTTAGAAAAATTTATACTTTTAAAAGAATTATTTATAATAAAAAAATTTTGTTCTTGACTTACAAAAAATTTTTTTTTAGACTAGTGTACATAATCCTTTGGCAACACCAGAGCTTGTACTTACAAGTATTATATGGAGAGGATGGTTCCGTGCCAGTTGGGATACGGAAGCTGTTAGCTACAAGATGGAGGTGTCGGTGGTATTCTGCTAGCTATCTTGATGTGACTTACCGCGAATTCCTCCAAATTAAACAACCAGGCCTTAGTTTATGTTTTTGTTATCAACCATCATGTGCCTTTCTCGTGTAATTTCTCTTTAATTTTGGACGAACTTGTTAATTACGGTGAATTCCTCCAAATTAAACAATCAGGCCGTAGTTTATGTTTTTGTTATCAACCATCATATGCTTTTCCGTGTAATTTCCCTTTTGTTTTGGACGGAATTGTTAATGGACTAACGTTGTCCAATTGTTAATAATTCAAGGATTAAAAGGCACATTCTGATAGTTTATAGACCAAATTATTCCAAATACTATAATTTAGGGACCATAAAAAAATTAACCCTGAGAAAATTGCTTTCCTATGCAAACTTGCAGCTATAATACTTGTGCTGCAGCGAATCACAAAGGTAGCCCTTGAGAGTAATAGAAGTAGGCCAAGATAATAGAAGCTCTATTTCATAATGCAAACCAGCATGACTTGAATTTGAAATTATATGCCGTGTAATGTGCGCATTTAATTTGTTCATAGAAAGATCAGCAGGTTGTAAAATTTGCAAGATCTTTTGGAGGGTTAGAAGTTCTTTGTCGCATTTGAGCTCTTCATTCCACAAACATAACTTATATAACACGAGAAGGGAGTTTTCTTCTAAATATTTATATTTTTTTTGGATGAAAATCAAATAACTTTCATCGGAAAGAAATCTCAAATAAAATTCTAGAT
The DNA here is from genome assembly GCA_028554755.1 of Cordia subcordata. Classification (NCBI taxonomy): domain Eukaryota; kingdom Viridiplantae; phylum Streptophyta; class Magnoliopsida; order Boraginales; family Cordiaceae; genus Cordia; species Cordia subcordata. The sequence goes on along the minus strand of JAPTOF010000006.1, from coordinate 9,102,588 downwards.
CCGGTGGTGATAAAACATAATGGAAGAAAAATACAGCAAATTGACTGATGTAGCAGGCTGAGTTCAGTCATTAACCAGTCAGCCAATGATTGGTTCAGATCATTTTTATGGACCAATTCTTTATTTTTTAGGGTCAAAATGGACCAATTCATACTAACATGTCACATAGAATACATCGTACATATGCAATTAAATTCCATGGATCAGATAGGTCTTCATTAATAGATATTAGTATCTCATCAATTAGTGAGCAGAGTTGACCTACCTCAGAAAGTTACAGAAAAAGAAAAACAATATCTAAAAACAATATATACATTAAAGATTTCATGAAAGCATTGCTAATGGTGTTTTAGGGTAGCTTAATTGTGTGCATCAAGCAAGGTTAGTGGTGATTATGAAAGACTAACCTGTCCCCAGGAGTTCTTTTCACTCACCAACCATGGTTACATATTAATGGTGGGTTTGTGAGTTGATCACCAATCAATTTACCTGCAGTTGAACACATTCTTCGAAAGGGGGCATTCTTAATCATGTTTTGTTCAACAACTCAGTGGTTAAAAGTCAGGGTCTTTGGGAAGTCAATATATCCAACCACTTAAAAATTAACGAATAACTAAAACAATTGTTTTATTCAAGAAATTTCTACTTCTTAGAAATGCTTAGGTTTGTGTAACAATCAAGTTGAAACTTTGGATAAACTTAAAGCAGTAAAAAAAAAAAAAGAATCAGAAAGTGACACCTATTATGAATTGAGTGATTTTAAGTGTTGAACTTTCTGTGGGACCTCTTCGACTATTCAATGATCCTTTTAGTTTTCTTGGTTTAAGGATACTTCTAACCCTTTGCCCAATCTTGCCAACAAGAACCTTTTTGTTTACTTTTAGGATGATTCTGTGATCATTATCAGTATTCAGTTTTTGGCTTTAGAGGCATATTTTGGCAGCACCATGTTTATAGAGGTACACTTCTATCTTTGTTTCTGGTCTAGTCCCTGATTTGAACTCATTCTTGTGTATGCTGCTATGCCGATTGCCGAATCTGAGGATAATATCTCTCTGATTATGTTGGTTTTCTATCTTTTGTCAACTATGAATTGCTTTTACATGTCCAGCACTTGTACTTGAGGATCACTAATAACTTGCTCTGCTCTTTACTCATTTAACTATTTAATTTATCTGAACCATTTAATTTGGCATGATTGATCAGAACCAGCTTAATTTTTTGATATCTCAAAAATTTGAGAACAGAGAAATTACAGTTTCCATAAGTTTTTACAAATGTTTGAAGGATTCTGCTAGTAGGAATAACATCTGTGATGGTTCTAGACTCCAACTGGACAAGGAGGATGGGAGACCATAATGTTTATGTAACACTGCCTTCTACCTTTTTCTGATGAAGCAAGATGTCATTATATTAAGCATCAGTGAGAAAACTCACTCTAATATTAGTGCCACTCTGTAAGAATCCTGTGAGAAACTGTGAAGTTCTGAGCTAATAGATTAGATTCATGGTAGAGTATATCGGATTGAATTCACCTTACTGTCTTTGTAAGCTATGAATGTTGCATTCTATCATCAGAAGATTAAGCATTTTTCATTGGATTTGAGGCTGTAAAGAAATTAATTTATTCAGATAACCAAGTCTAAATGATGTATCATTTAGATAAAAATGATTCATGCTCTTTGGAGAAGTTCATTACCGCAAAATTATGCAGAGAAAAGCCTTGCCAGCAGCTGTGGTTGATTGATGGATGCAGCTACTGATGGTTGTTACAGAAACTAATAATATTGTCCAAGTTATGCTGAACTCCCCCTGCTTTATTTGAATTTAATTTTCAGGACAATGATACACCCCGAGGATGGCCACTTGGACTTGGGAGCTTGACAATGAGACTCAGAATTGCAGAGAATTCTCGGGCTGCAGCAGCAGAAACATACTCTCTGCACATTCGTTCATCCAGTTTCTCTTCATTCACGTCCTCCAACTTTGACACTGAGGTAATATATATCTTACCGGTTCTAACTCTAACCATGGATAGTGACCAGTATAATGATTCAGATATCAGACACATAGCAGCTTATTGAACTGTCAAATTAACATCTCAAATTCATAAATATGGAAATAAACATGTGAATTATATATGCAAGAGGAATAAGAAAGACGGAATAATTGCAGTGGCTGTAGAAGTCGTTGACATTTGAAGTTTGCTTAAACATTCCTTCGTCACCTGTTTTCTCCCTCTCTTACCCTCATTATTTTCCACTCATGTTTTCATGGAATATCAACTAGTCCACAAGATCATTCTTTCAAGATCGTAGTGTCTCACTTGGCCGGCTAATTGGAGTTAGACCACAGAACAGAGGAAGGTTTTCTACAGCAGACACAATCCGCTTTGAACAAAATGAGAGTGTGTCTAATTCAAGATCTTATTCAAGAGCCCATGGGACAGACGCATCTCAGGGAGTTTGTGTTCCTCTTCTACTCAATGTTATAGAGAAGTGCAGCCGAAGCAGAGGCAGCTCAAGACATTGAGCTAGGTCCAAGTATAGATTCTTTTTCAGGGTTCACGTCAGATTCAGGAATACAGTGTGTATTGACCTTAAAAGTGTAATAGCAACAAATTTTTAATCCACAAAGTTATAGCACTTTAATGCTTCTACGTTTCTGAGCTACCTCATACATAGTGGCTTGCAAAACTACAACCAAGTCATCGGCCTTGGCATTACTACCAGCTAGCATAGCCAATCAGTACTTTTGTCAGACTGGAACTCTTAAGTAGTTAGAACTACAGCATAAGGCATTACTAGTTGAGTCTACTTAAAGTTGCAGAAAAAGTACAGTTCTTATATCTGAGTCTGCTACATGACAATGTTTATCCACTGTCATTCTATCAAGTTTCAGAACATTTTGCGGGCTGTTTGTCAATAACAAGATGAAAAACATTTCAAAATGTTTTTAATCTCCATTACTACATGCTGGAATTCAAAATCTGGGAAAAGCAATCTATTCGGAATACTCTGCCGCAAACACTTAATCGTAAAGTATTTAAAATATTCAGGAGCGTAAAATATCAATACCTTGATTGGTCAGCTCCTGTATCCAATAAAAAGAAAAAAGACCTCCGAGAGTTGTTTAGTACTTGAGTTTTCCCAATAACTAAAGATTGTAGCATGCTCCTGTATGACCCAATATAGCTGACAAGTCGTACTATATGTCAACTTAAGATGGATCTTCCTCTCCAAGACTTCGGAAAGTACTTTCGCAGCACCAATAGGCATTAAGTGAAAGAAAAGAATTAAGTACTATTTATCACTTTGATGTGGAAACGTAAAAATATAGTTTTATTGTCTTAACAATATTATGTCTATTCGGATATTATTCTCTTCTCAAACTTCAATAACGAACTCCTGTACGGATGTCCTCAAAACACCAATATGGTATACCATAAAGTCGATCAATCCATGTCCATGCTGGACAAAACTCACATATTGCAGCCGCTGTAACAGTTTTTGCATGGTCAAAATCTTAAGGGATGTCAAAGAAAAACGAAACCATAAAATGTGAAAGCATGTTTCTATTAACCTCTTCCCACATCGGAGTCATTAGACAGAGTAATAGACAAGACTCACTATATGTACAGAAGGCCGAACAACAAGAAACATACTTACCTGGACGGAGTCGATGGGTGATCGAGAAGGCCCATGGCTTAGGGAGGTGACCTCCATTGCACTTGGGAGGGGTGCCTCTCTATGGTCTCCCCAAGCGGGAGAGCCAACGTCATAATTTGTGGCAGCGGGGGCTTGCGTTCGCGCAGCCCCTACCCAATTTATGTCTAAGTTTGTTGTTTAATTAGTTCTACGTTAATTGATTTACAAGAGGGCGTCATCAATATTGTAAGTGCTGTATTAATCAAGTTTCATGGATGCTAGAGGCCTGTTTGGAGAGGCATTTTTTGTCCAATGAAGTTACAATTTTTTTTTTTGAAAATGTAACTCTTCAAGCTTTTTTCAAAAAAATATTTTTGAAGAAAAGGTAATCCACACAAGACTTAATTTCAATTTTCTTTAAGAAAATGTTTTTGAAGGAAACTAAAATTTAATATTTCCAAAGAAATGCTTTTGGAAAAGAACTAATTCAAGTGAGCCTAAAAGGGTCATGATGAAGGCAGAATGACAAATGTTTTTGAAGAAAACTAATTTCAGTTTTTATTTTGAAAAAAAAAAAAGAAGGAAAAAAAAAAAGAAAAGCTTTTTGGAGAAAAACTAATTCAAAGGAGGCAAAGAAGGATCAGATGAAAGTAAAATATTTAGGGAAGTGACGCGCCAGGTAGGGGTCGAACCTACGACTTTCTGCTTAGGAAACAGACGCTCTATCCACTGAGCTACAGGCGCTTGGTCGTTGCTCGTTAACTTCTTCAAGCTACTTAGCTATCGGGATGTGTTTGGGCGGATACCTGGAGTGACCGGGGGCCCCAAGCTTCAAAAAGAATTCCCATATGTATGTATATGTGTGTGTTGTATTTAAAGGGAAAAAGAAAAATTAATTCCCCGCCTCCGCTCCAATTTTTTTATTTGTTTGCTTGTGTGATCTTGTACTCCGAATTTAACACATTAATCATCAAGAATATTGCGTAGTGTCTAATTTATTTATTTCTTTGGTAACATAATTTTATGTGGAATTTTTTTCTTAATATTCTTTTTTTTTTTTTTTTGGTTAATAGGTGAACATTTTACCAATATAATAACTAACAGCAATTTATTTTAAATATTTGTCGTAATATTTTTTCAGCCTGAAGCTTTGAATTTTTGTTGTGCTGTTTTAGACTTTTGGTGAATGTTTAATCTATTTAAAATGATATTTAAGCTTGGGAGGGGTGCCTCTCTATGGTATCCTTTTCTTCTTTTTAAACAATCTTGAATTCTTCAACCTCTCGTGCAATGCTTCCCTATCTGTTGCAAAGACCAACATACGCACAAGCATACACTCTTCCACATTGTTCACAATATTCTTTATGGGTGTTCACAAAGTGCAGATGTTGTGTACTTGTGTTCACAATTCCAACTTCCAAGCAATTGTTCACACATAACAATTGATATGTTCACAAATCATAGGTGTTGTGTGCATAAATTGCGTCCAAGGTGTTCACAAAACATGATTCATAATATATAAATTTATTCATACCTCACAAGTAATGTGTTCACATGCAACGTGTTGACATCATACATTCAAATTGTTCACAATCGGTATTAGCATTCATTCAATTATCAACCATAATTTTCATTATCAAAATCAACATTATGCCAACATTTCCTTCCTGAAATTTCCAATAAGTGAGTGCTCCCGTCAGAGAGATGATGATTTATCTTTCTAGTGACCTTTGAGTTCCGCTCCGCAGATGGCTCCAGAGGTCCAGTCATGCAATTGTCTTGTGTAGTCCAGGCATCTACCGTGGACCTCAAACATCAGATTTGATCTTCGTCTCTTTATTATCACCTATGTATAAGACACGTGGCTTAGATTTATGCGCGCACATGGGACAACATTCAAATTCGGAAATTTTTTATTTTCATCCTATTTTTAAAAATTTATCGCAAAAATACCCTTATTTTGAAAATGTTTTCAAAAACCCTTTTCGGTAAGTCACTTACCGAATCCAAAATTTTTAAAAAAAAATTAAAAAAAGGGCAATTTAAAAAAAAAAATTAAAAACATGTGTATTTTTAACAAAAACAGTAAGTCACCTACCGTATTTTTAACGAAAACGGTAGGTGACTTACCGTTGAGGTTTGAGATTTCCGTGGGGACTGAGCGGGGGGGGGGGGGGAGGGTGGAGGCAGGGGTTGTATAATACACTAAATGAGTTTGTTTTTTTTGGATTGAAAGTCTTGTTTGCATTTAATGCATGTGGCTTTGCTTTTTTTGCCTGCATTTTCACATTTAATGCATGTGACTTACCCCATTTTGTGACTTGCCCCATTTTGTGACTTGCCCCATTTTCGGTAAGTCACCATTTTCGTTAAAATCGTTATCGTTTATTTTTTTTATTTTTTCCAATTTTGGGATCCGTGAATGGTAAGTCACCTACCGAAACGGTAAAAATAAAAAATTTCCTTCAAATTCTCAAACAGTTCCCAGATAAAGTTCAAGAGTTGATATTGTAGATAACTATTCTTTATAGCCAACAACAAAATACTCTTGTTTAGCCCATAACAAAAAAATGGCAATTATTTGGTTTGTTGTTGGTATGTAGAGACCCAAACATTTTCTTTATATGCTAGTGAACCTCGATCATTTTACTCCATATGTCCTCTATTACGGAAAATGGTTTGATAGGCTGTAGTTCACACAAAAATTCGTCTGTTTATTTGGAGAGTTTGACGTGGGGATCTTACCTAGTGAAGAGTCTTTTTTATTGTCATCACTTTGCTTTTAGTCCACTGTGTAAGATTTGTAGGGGTAGCTGAAGAAATGGAGGAGCATGCTCTTCTGCTTTGCCCTTGGACAAAGATATACTGGTTTGGATCTATCTCCAATTGCACCAGTGATTAACACTTAATCAGGCACTTTGATTGCTGTCTCTTGCAATTACTCCAAGCATGCAAGAACCATTCGGGAACTATGTGGTCTTTGGCTTAGCTCATAAAGTTCTTGCTACTGATGCATTGCAAGCATAAGCACTTGGTTTTGAGGGCACGTTCATTATCGTTACCGTTGTCATCCCTAATTCTATCTTACCCTCCTCACATCTATGTTGGGTGAAAAAAAATAATAAAATTTTGCTCGACATTGGCACTTTTGAGACCAATTTACCCTATTCGTCGTTTAGGTTGTCTTCTCTGGTTGATTGGGCAACCAATGAATGCTTGGTTAATAGACTCTCTATTAATTAACATTGTCATGTACTTCTTAATTTAACCTGATTGTTAAAATTTAGTGCTCCTTGTAATATGTTTACCTTCTCTGCGATTGGATGACTTCGATGATTGTTAATATAATTGTATCTTAGGTCGAAAAAGGAAAATGCTTTTTTCCTTTCTAACTCCTTTTTCACTTTCTTCTATTATAACCTTACATATAATACCACTTACACTAGATTTCTTTCCATAAAATCAAATGAGCAAAATGAAAAAAAAAGAAAGATCTTGTTACACTACTCTCATGAAAATTCATGATTTTCCCAAAAGTAACATTTTTCAACCAATTAATACGATAAACAACAATCAATCTCTATATGTATAAAACAGAATCCATGCCTACTTCAACAATGCCATCTGTCATCAGTCTTTCAATTTTTTCCTGCCTAAAGAGTTTCCTCTATCAAAATCATTCCTAAAAAGTAATGAGTTTGTTTTGCAAACATTGAATATTATTTTTGGTTAAAATAATTAAAATCATTCCCTAAACTAATCATTTATACAATATTGTAATTTAGCATTAAGTTTTTAGCCAAGTAAACAATACTAAAAAAAATTATTCCATAATTTAAATGAGCATTATTTTATGGCAAGTAAAGTTTGTGGAATAATCTAAATTTTGAATTACAATATGTATCTTTATATTGTACAAATTAATATCCATTTTTTTATAAGTAAAACCATCAATATCTATATCTACATATGAGGTTTGAAGGTAATGCTAACATTTCATTCGTGAATGATTCTTTAAAAAGATTATTCATGTAAATTATTTGTTACTTTTAACAATGAGTTAAAGTTAAATAAATATCTTATAATATCATATATTCAAGTTGTATTATATCGATTATTTTCCCTCAAAAAATAAGTTAAATTACAATAAATATATTATTCATTTTCTATTACTTTTTTAAGACCAAATCATTCTTTGATTTATTGTATATACGTATGTGTGTGTAATGAGTTGAACTCCCGTGTGTGTATATATATGTGTGTGTGCGTGTATGTATCTATGTGTATATATATAATCCATCTTCTAATTTTGTTTTTCCAATTAAACATTTTAGTTCATTACTGTAGACCTCTAATTAAAAAACATGATTAGTATTGTTGAAAGTTAAAATTTACTAAAGTTTATATTTTATATTTTGTCTTTGCACAAATTTTAAAAATTAAACATCAATAATAAATAAAAACCTAAAATGTACATACCCTTTTCCTTGCACTGTACAGGTTATATTTTAGTATAACATATATTAATATTGATATAATATAATATATATGTTGATATTATAATAATATAACATATGTTGATATAATATATTATGTATGTACCTGTAAATATGTTGTTACCAAAATAAAATATATTTGCTCAATTTTACATAAATAAAAAGGAAAAAAAAATGAAAAGAACATAGAGAGGGGCAGTAAAATCCCAAAAACCTCAACAAAGCCCTGTTTCTATAAGCAACGTCGCAATCCCCTAACCATCACAATGGCCACCGTCGCCGCCGCTAGGACCGCCCTCCGTTCCGCCAGCAGCAGAGTCGTCGCCGGAGCCAAACCCAGAATGGCCGCTCGCTCTCAGTTTCGCATCTCCACTCAAAAACCCCTCTCTGCTCGCATTTTCAGGTATATATATATATAATACATCTATCTTCTATTAAAGTTTTTAACTTTATATTAACCTGATATTAGAAATGGAACTATTTTCTAATATCAATTTATACATTTATGTATTTATAGGTCGCCTGTGGAGATGAGCTGTGTTAGCGTGCAATCGATGCTTCCTTATCACTCTGCGACCGCCTCTGCATTGCTTACCTCGATGCTCGCTGTTGCGCCTCGGAGCTATGGTCGGACTCTTGAAGGTATATATACAACCATTAACATATATTTGCAGTCTTTTATATTATCTATGTTTAATTCAGTATGTTTTTATATATGTATGCATTTATACATTCATTGAAGTGGATAAATGTTTTCTGTGGTTCTGAGATGTGTATGCTTTTAATTTGTCATACATGTGTGTGTTTATTTAGGTTAATTGTGTTTGCAAGGTTATTGTACCTGTTAATGCATATCTGATCTATTGTGTATTCGAGTGTTTGTAGGTGTCTCAGCAGATGAATGAGGTGTTTGTAGGATAATTGTGTTGTTTTGCCTTTCACATATAGTTTGCAATGTATTATATTGGAACGTTTTTTGGTGATGAGGCAAACAAATTGTAATTAAAAAAAGCTAACTCTATAGACGGCATCATGGCCATATGGTACTGGGAGGTGCTTATGTGATATTTGCAGATCCTTTGGGTTAAGTCTTCTGTAAGAAGTTCCTATAGAAAAGAAAAATTGAGAAAAAGAAGGTTGGCTTCTACAGAAAATCAATATCTGAGATGAAGGGAGAAATGGAAAAGAAACAAACACCATAAGAAATGAGCTGCTTAAAATTTTGGTATCAGCATTAAGAATGAAGCGAAGCCAGAATTTTAAACTGAAAAAATGCCTGCTCAAAACTTTGATGTTAAAGTTTTAGGAGAAGGAACATAAAAGTAGTCTCTTCAACCATTGTTTCCTTTTATGATTTTGTTTCTAGCAAGGCAAAGGCATCTTTCTGTCCTTAACAATTAAAGGATGTATATTCTTTTCCATTTGTAGGTCAAGACAGGACTAAATGACAATCATGAAAAGAGCTAAAGCAACTTGGATTTCTTGTTATTTATGGGGATCTTAAGGAATTTTCTGTCTGATGGTTACTAGAGAAAAGCTTGTTTTGTAGTTTGGTCATGAGAAGAGGTTGTGGAATTAGGTTGAGCAGTGATATTAAACAGTTATACTTTATTCGTCACAGTCATGAATTAGAACTGAGGCAAATATTTCAGTTCAAGTTTGTGATCCTTGGTGTTTTGTAAGTTGTAATAAATAGTTGAATTTTACTTAAATGCGTACATCTTAAAATCTATAACAACTAGATTTATAAATACATAATGGCATATAAAAGAGGCAAAGTAATGACCTTGACTAGAAAATATCTTTCCAGGGCAAGATTAATTATTTGCAGTTTATCACATTACCTTATCTTTTCTTTTTGAATGATCCACAAGTTCCAACTTTTAACTCTTATCTTTTCAGCTTATGCTTGGTAGAAACTAAGTATATGACTTCTCAAAAAAGAAACCAAGTATATTATTCATTATGTCTCTTTGTTATCACACGGCACAATCACACAATCTTGAACATAGAAAGTAAATTTAAAATCTGAATCCTTTTTGCCTCTTATCGCTCTCCACTGGGACATCTTTCACCTGTAAAATTGTATATGCTTGAAAATAGGTATGAAATTGAAAGAAATCTGTTTCCTTTGCTATTTTGGTTTTGAATCACTTTGAATGTGCTAGTGCTTGCAGGTGGTTAATTGTGTTGTTGCTATTAATTATTGATGTCTAAATTCTTCAATAGTGCCTAGGATTAGTGAAAATTGATTATGGTGAGGTGTGGCTTGCAAGTAATTTTCATTTGACATTGCATTATAGTCATATAAGTATCTTGATACTACATGGTATTAGCTGAGTTTGCTGATTCATATTATTCGCTCAGATTGCAATGATGATGTATGATGAGTATCAGGCGTTTCAAGCAAAGTCTTGTGTGCATGCGATCTAAGAGAATGCCTGATAAGTAGAGTATCAAGAGAAGAATGATCTATTTCATTGGCTATCTTTTGTATCTGGATCTTAGCTTGTAGCTGCATCAATTGTCAGATCATGAAATTTGTCTAGTTAGCTGATTATGTTCGGTCTCATTATCTACTTTGTTAAGTAGCTATGGCAAACAATGTCAAGTTTTATGCCTGATGCCATGGTTGAATTAACTGTTGATGTAGCAGACTGTGACGCTTTATTGTAGATCAGCTATAAAATAAAATATATGTCGGCATATTTTTGTTAATAGACTGATGGATATAAAACTATCTTGCTGTGTACTCCTTCCCACATTCCCCTCAAGCACACAAGTCAACCAGAAACAAGGTCTTGCAATGGCAGAATAACCAATCTACTGCTCTATATAGTTGACATTGGATAGATCTGATGGATGCAGCTCTATATATTTTGATAAAAATAAATTTGGAAACTAAAAATGTTCATTATCTCCATGTTCTTGAAGAAGACATTTGGAAGTAGAAACACGTATCAGCCAATCACTTCAGGGGGTACACTTTTCAACTAGTGGAAACTATCCAATTTCCTTTCTGATTTACATAATGTAGGGATTCATAAACCCATATTTCAAGTATGAATATCCTATCCTGACCCCCCCAAAAAAAAAAGTATGAATATCCTATGCCATGGACATCATTGAACAGATCGAAATTTCTAATCTGAAGTTACGGATAAACTATGAATTCTCAAATTCATTTGTTTTGCACAAGAGGTTTTTGTATAGTTAACGTAGATAGCGTACAAGAATGTATAAATAGCTTCAATTGCTAATATATGGCTTGCCCCTCGCACCTCTTGATGCATATCAATAAATTCTTTACTTCTGAAAAAATAATAGCAATAACATTTCTCAACTGCATGTCAACTCCTGTTCTTTTTGAATGGTTTTCTATATATCAGTTTTCTTGAATTGATCTTTTCTTTGTTTACGTCTGTGATCAATTCTTATTGACTGAATCTCGCCTTGAAGATTATTCAATAGTGTCGCCATTTATTTTCTACTTTGAATATTATTTGTGAGTAGAAGTCTAGAATGATGTGCATCTTTAACTTACCAGTGATTGCTTGTGGATATGTCGCTCATTTTTGTGTTCCCCCTATAAGTTTATTTCTCTTCTTGTATTGTAGATGGATGATTGTTAGAATGTCTTGGGGTGCAGTGCATGTCATCTAGTTCCAGGGATGTCAAATTAACAATCTAACTCTAGTACCCGAGGCGTTCTTCTGCTAGCTTGCATTTGAAGTTAGTTTCTCATCACCGTAAAATAGGCTCCAAATTCAGGAAACGGTTACTCTTTTTCCAGAGAATCTCATTCTATGTGATCCCATGATTGTAAAATTAGCATATCCACTTTTGCCCAAAGTCATTGGCGTTTGAGGCTTGTTCTTTTAGAACTGAGATGAGCATCTTTACGTTATGATTGTTGTAAGGCAGCACTTGACGCTAGGTTGGCTTTTATATGATATACAGACATGTTACATCAATGTCATTTTGTGATACCCCAATCCTAAGCAAAATTGATTATCTGGAGATGAAGCCACAAGATCAGAATTTTCAGTTGTGGCATGCATTATGCACTTTAAGTTAGTATCCCTGTTTACCTTGCCACCAGTTTAAAACCAACAGCAGCTGCTTGTGTTATGCTTCTTGTTTCTTGTTTGTTTCTTTTCAATGTGGTTTAGATGGTGTGTTTTTGTTGTTAAACTTTTAGAAAAGCTGCATCAGCCGTCTGCTTCAAGCATAAGAAAGAAATATATTGTTGATCATCAGGCTGATTACATTTTATAATCCATTGGGAAAGAGTGTGCTAAGGCTTCATGCAGTGACACAATGGATGCAACATTTTGGGTATAAGTAGTTCCATCTGTGACTCAGGTTTCAGTAACTGGCAGCCGAACATTTTGTTATGTCGTCGTCACACGTTAACTTTTGTTGCCTAAGTTGCCGTTTTGAAGATTTTATCTCTAGATATACACTTCGATTTGGCAAAATATGATGCCAGTAATTCTCATTGAGAGCTGGGACAAGTTGGTTAGGCGCCAGCATCTCGTTTGACGTGAAGATCTTTAGAGAAAAGCAGAGCTATTTTTCCCACAATCATCTCACAAGCCCGGATCTTATATTCTCAGATTTGAAGGCGTTTGACCAGCTTATACACAAATAATTTTGACGTGTTTGGTTATTCAGCTTATAGGTCGTGTTATGTGTTCTTAAGTCAGTTTTATACGTCTGTAAGCAAATAGAAAATAAACACCCATCTCCTGCCGTCCTTTTTCTTTTTTACATTTTATAAACACCATCGTCTGACCAAGGGTAAAAGAATTTCAAAATTTAAGAAAAATTACAACAGTACTACTTAAAGAATCATTTGTTAAAATTATTTTAACTAATATTGTTATTTATAAATACTTACTTACCAAATATGTCAACATTTTATAAGTATATATCATCCAAACACCATTCTACCTATTTATCATTTGCTTATTATGAGCATTACAAGTTACCTGTAAACACGTAAAAACAAGCAAGCCAAACAAGCTCTTAGATATATAGCAGAGGAATACATACTCATCCCCATCATAAGTTATCAATGCTGACATAAACACAATAGACACCCCTTTTTTTTTTTTTGGTCGAACAATAGACACCTAATAATAGATGTAATAGGGAATGCTACTAGAATTTTGAGATCCTAAACGCCTGCTGCCGAAAACTGCGACTATAATGAGATGGCGAATGATAGTCACGGCAAAGAGTGTCCATTGCACTAATTTCCTCGCTAGCAAAGCAAGTTCGATATTTTGACAGGACAGGAAAGTGAAATTTGGCAGAGAAGAATAAAAAAAATTGAACTCAAAAAGAAAACTACTAATATTTGAAAGTTTCACCTTCACACATTCTTTAGTCACTGTACGAGGTTAAAATAAATACCAAATACTTATGTACCAACTACTTGAACTGATATTAGATTAGCCCTATCACTTGTTAATTTTACCAATAGAAACAAACTAATTCGGTGAGATTTGTATACCAAAAACCCAGCAGCCATAAAGGATATTGTACCCAAAAGCATCCCACAACAATGAGAGAACAATACTTCAAGATTCATCTGCAACAGTGACCAGCTCATACTCAACCAAAGACAAATTGTTGTCTTCTTTGACCACAAACTTTGCCGGTTCAGTCACCTCAATCCGCCCCCATTTGTCAACAGCCAGCCTCATAGACCCCTTGAACATGTCAATCTTCGAATTACGAAGGATCACGGTATTACCTGGCTTCATCAAGTCAACTGCATGGAAACCAAATCTTTTTGTTAGAACAAAGTAAATATCTAAACCAATTAACCACTTCCTACACTCTCTATGTATCATTCTTCCTAAATTTGAACGGTCAGAAACAAACCCAAATTCCAGAAAAGAAAATCCCAAGAACAGATCATGAGAATCCACCATCACATTGTTCCAAGAAAGATTCTTGATATACCTTGAGAGAGGGCTGCTAAATTATCATGACAATTATGAGCCATCTTTGTTATTAAAACAATGAATTTAGATGATGGGGTGTTAATCATGTTAGCAATAAGATAAATTATTACCAAAATGTTCCCCCATCAACCAGAAAGAAGGTCCCCCCCTACCAGGAGATGGGGGTGGGAGTAAACATACCCATCATCCATAGCCAAAAGAAGATACTAATATATGGTTTATTGATTTATCAAAAAGATGGAGCTATATAACTAATTCCTAACAATTCAATAATGTTTGGGCTTCAAAGTACAATCATTTATGAGATCTTTGCACCAGACATGAGAAAGAAACATTGATAACATCTATCAAAACCAACATAGAATGACAGATGTTGTTGATCACACTGGACAACATGAAACATCTTGAAATCCATATTAAGTTTCGAACACAAGGCACTAGATTGAAACAGAGATGCAATGTGGAAGTTCCAAATTGATCTTTCTTTCTGGTTCGAGAACAAACATGGGAGATTCTCATTCATTAATTCTCTGAAATTGTCTATCTGATCTACCATGAACATTACATAATCAAAAACCAAAAGAGTTAAATGACTATTTACCACTATATACACATGTTATAATGGGGAGGCAGGATGCTTTAATTAGTAAAAGGTGTCAGACTGACATACAACTCTAGCAACTTCTAATATCAAGAGTCACAAGGAAAACCTACCCAGGTTTGATATAAGCAAATGAAAATTTCCACAATATAAATTATTTGTAATAAGATTAAAAGAGAACAAGACAATGAGAAAAGATCCTCAATTGTAGAAAAGAGGTATTGGCATGTTCCTGGAAAAATAAAAAGGCTAAGGGCCAATAGCATGAGAAAATGAAGAGTTTGCATACACAAAAAGTTAAGGCCGCCATGAAGCTAGCTTTGAATCCAGAAGACTCTGGAGCATGCATGTCAGGAGGCTCTGAGGTTATGAGAATGAAAACGAAGAACATGAAATACACCTTTTGCAAAAGTAGATGTACAATGTCAAGAAGTAAAAGAAATGGAAGGTGAAAACACCAAATGAAAATGACTTCCTCTAATAATAGTAGACTTCACAAATTCAAAAACCACAAAGATTATTGGAGACACTTATCAATATAGCTTAATAAACAAGCCAACAATGAAAACTATAAGCATACAACAAAGTTCCACAGTTTCTTGAGAAGTGATAACGTTTCGGAGTCCAACGAAAACTGAGACATAACTATTAAAAAGAGTCACAAAAATGTAACATTCAGCAAAGAGCTTAGCACCAGCACAAATAGGAAAGCTGTAGAATAGCGAGGGACCCAAATTCTGTGACCAGAGTAGCAGAATGCTTGAAAAGAAACAGAACTCAACACAAACTTCACCCGATTTATTTCACTGAAACAATGTAAAAGTTTTTCATCAACAAAATTGGTAGACACAAACATATATTACTTCAATATCAAAATGTATGCTCAACGATTATGGTTAATAATCAGAGCAGGAGCTCCAAAATCAACTCCCTCTAACACCACACACCGCATCATGCCTTGTAGAGAAAATAAAGAATGACAATCAATTCTATGATTCTATCCCGTATCCACCTTTAGTCAACCAACACTAGTAAACAAAATACACGTTCATTCCAAACATAACTTTGGACACAAATCCATCGAGGCTATTATCTCCAAGCAAAGCAAGTAATGGTGAGTAATTAAAAAGGCAAAGATCAACAAATCCACCAAAATCAAAACAGACCCACTTGAAAATAAATCAAACCCACTTCCCTAAAACTCCCAAAAAGCCAACACGCACAAAAATATATAATGCCCATACAAGAACTTAAAAATATAAAGAAAAATAAAATAAAAGGAATCCGTTTTTAAATTACAGAAAAACCCACATCCAATAAATTGCCCAAAAACCAAAAGACATGTTAAAGTTAGGGAGGGAAAACTGAAAAATGTACGATCGAGCACCTTGATCGTTACGGGCGGTGAATAGGACGCTTCCAGTTTCGTCACCGACGAGACATTCGGCGATGCGGGTGTTGAGCTGGCTTGTGGGCCCACGAAAAGACATCGAATTGCGAGGCTTTTTGTTCAAGACGATGGTGGAGTTGACGACCTTTACGACGACGTTGTGGCCGCCGCTTCCTGGTTTCAACTGATCGACCTTTATGAATACTGGCTTCCTCTTCGACGGCGCTGTCGCATTTCCTGCTTCGGCGTTGCCGCAGCTTCGGTTGGGTTGTCTCGGTTGGCTTGGTGTCGAAGCCTTGCTTGCCATTTCCTTAAAAGTTTTTGAGTATGAAAATGAGAAACCCTAACCCTAATATTTATTTAGGATTGAGAGAGGAATGTCAAAAGGCAAATCTTCATATTGAATGAACTGCTTCTTTAGTAAGTAAAGTTAGAGAGTAGACAAAGCGACGCCGTCTCAGCTACCCACCTAAAACCGTGACCTTTTTTTTTTTTTTTTGTTCTTGTTTTCATTTTTCTTTTCTCCCTCCTTTTTTATACATTTGCTTCACATGTAAATGATTAAAAAAAATTCTAAAGACATAATTTACCATGTCTGAAATAACAAACATATAAGATGATAAATATTGAATGAATACGCAGGATTACATACCTTCAACCATTAATGATGATTGAATTACTATAGAATGAAAGAATATTTGAATACTTCTAAAGATTAAATAAATCTAAATTAATAGTGTATTTTTTTGATAGAGATGTTAGGTGTAAGAATCTAACTTAGGCATCTTCTCCTTAACGTTTTTTCCCCATGATAGAAAATTGACAAACGGTTATTGGGTGGTTACCAACACATAAGGTATTATCAGAATTAATGATTTTTTCATTATTGTAGAAATATTGGACCATAATTATTTGAAATTTAAATAAAAATCACGCTTGCTAATATTTAAATTATAACATTCTCCTACTTGGTCTGCATATTTCACTCAATGTACAAACCATCAATTGTCACACATAAAAAATAAAACGCTTGAATCATGAAGATAAGTCTTCTAATGCATTACGTCCCTTCAACACTAGAATCAATGTGCTAACACTACTTAATGAATAAGCCTCATGCTCATTAGGTGTAAACATGTAAGTCTTTTCAAACAACCATAAGTATGTGCAATTAAATTCGATAAAACATTACAACTAAACAAGAGTTTCACTAAAAATATCAAATGTACATTCATGTTAAATAAAGTCATGCCATGGAACCAAGTCCTGTGTTGACTACATGATCATTGAAAGTCCTTAGTGGCATGCCTTTGGTCAAGGGTTGGCAATATCAATTGAGTACTAATGTGTCCAATGACCACTTTATTTTCTTAAACACATTTTCAAATGGCCAAGTACTTGAAGTCGATATGTTTACTTTAATTGCCACCTTATTGTTCTCAGCTGAAAACAATAGCTAAATTGTCATAGTATAACCTCAATGGCCTAGACACATAATCAACAACTCTAAGCCTAAACATGAAACTTTTCAACCATACATCATGTGAGATTGGCTCAAAATAAGAAACAAACTCAAGTTCCATGGTAACGGTTGCAATCAAGGTTTGCTTTGCATTTATCCAAGATACAACCTCACTAGCTAGCATAAAAACATATCCTGAAGTAGATTCTTGCGAATCCATGCAACTAGCTTGGTCTAAATCAAAGTAGCAAGTCACCTTTAGCTCATTGGTCCGTCTTTACATAAGCATGTAATTCTTAATTACTCGGAGATACCTCATGACCTTTGTAGCTTTCTGGTGGTCCATACCTAGGTTATCTAATATCTTCACAATATTCCCATGGTAAATGCAATGTTTAGACCTTGGACAAGCCCATAACCTTATATAATAAATTTGAATCTTGAGGTTTTTTTTTTATGGGAGATATAAATTTAAAAAGACCAATGGATTAAATATGAAGAGTGGCCTACAATGCAACAAATCAAGAACCAAGAACATGATGGAACTCAAACAACTTAACAAAGGATCTCGCGACAAGAATCTAGAACCAAGAAAAGGATCGAGCTAAACAACTAGGATCTCGTGACAAGAATAAGAGCAAGCTTAAATGAAGCAAAAAAAGATCGAGCTAAATAACTAGGGATCCACATTTACTGCACTCATCTTCATATAACAAGGTACTCAAACATTTATTCTTGATTAGACAAACAAAAGAAATTCGCTTATTTGAAACCAAGAAACTTTACTAGACAATGATAGCTATCTTTACACATAACACAAGTTATACTGCAATAAGAGCAAGTAGCAAATCATGGCATATAAAAGGTTACAGAAACTTAATGATCAAGAGCAACAAATATAAAGGGAGGACCCTATGCTAAACGTTAAACACAATAATATTGTAATATAACAGCATCTACAACATGGTCCTATGTTATTGTTCCTTGCACGCCTTTCCACTGCAATATCAATCATATACGTTTGGCCTGACCAGCAGCATTTGCAATTGTTTAAGGCCCCATCTTGGCAACTTGTCTAGATTTTTAAGGTAAAATCAGCTTCATGTTTGCGACAAGACATGCACGTCTTGTTTTGCTATCCCTTTATCATTAACATTTCCAAATAACCCATAAACAGCATTAGGCAATCTCCATCAGCATTACTATTTTTCTTTCGGGAATAAAAATTAGTAGTTTTTTAAAACTTATTTATTTCAGCTTTTCTCTAGTGATTCTATATTTTGGTTTCAGTGTAAGGGTGCCTTTTAATTTAGCCAACACGTTGTTATTATTTTTTTGAAAAAACTTTTTAACTATTAATTATTATATTCTAACGATCAAACCTTTTCATTTGAGTAGGAGTTAATACTCAAATTTAGTGATCGTTAAAAATAAGAAATTGAAATTCAAAATGGCATTCATCTACTTAAATTCCATTATAGGCAGACAAAATTGACCTTGTCGGCTCTAATATATTAATATGAAAATTGCCAAAAAAATTGATCAAGTTGAATAATTTACGTAAAATATAATAGCGAAATTTCCTCTCCTCGTCTGCCTCCTGTCTTGTCCACCACCTATTAGTTAAACCCACGGCCACAAGCTCACACACAACACCAACAACATAAAATAAAAATAAAAATAAAAAAAGAGATAACAGAAAAGAAAATAAAAATTTAAAAAAAAAAAAAAAACAGAAAGAGGCACAAATCTGTGCTCTCCAGGGGGGTCACAAAAGGAAAAAGGACATGAATCTAAAATATTTAACTGAAACCACATTTCTTCATAGACAGCCAAGAAAAAGTCAAACCAACTTTCGGTTAACTGAAAATTGAGTTCAGACTTAAAATAGTTTAACAGAAAAAGAAAAAGAGAAAACAATATTTTCAAAAAATCTCTGATTTTAAACAATATTTTCAAAAAAACTCTGATTTTTCTTTCTTTCTTTCTTTCTTTTTTTTTGGCTATATTGATCATTTTGAGTTGAACCCATTTGTGTTCTCTCTTGATGGATTCTGATTTTTGGGCCTCTCGGTTGGCGGCTGCCAAGCGGCAATTAAATCTGCACCACCACCACCCCCACAGCAGCAGCAGCCATCTCACCTGTCAATTTGGTATCATATCCTCATTCTTTTTTAATAGATTTATGGCTTTTTTTATTTAAAAATAATAATAATCTCATAGATTGACAGAATTTCATGGGTTGTTTTATTCTTTTTTAGATCAGATTAATCTAGAAGATCTTGTGATTGAGGAAGAGACTCGACCCGATTACCCATGCCCGTATTGCTATGAAGAATTTGATATTGCATCTCTCTGCTACCATCTTGAAGATGAGCATTCTTTTGAGTCAAGAGTCACTGTAAGTCTTTCCCATGATAAATTCTATAGGTATATTTTTCTATTTTCCAGATTTTGAGGCCAAAGATTGCGTCTTCCAGCCATTTAAATAAACAAAAATGCAAGGTAAATATGTATACAATGGACATGAGCATAGCTGGAGTTTAGTGCATGAATGGCCGTTATTTCTTTATCTTTTGGTTGGGTTTTTATCTTTTTTAATCATATCTTTCCTTCCATTAAAAATTTTGGCTTCTGTTGTTGAAAAGTTAGGATCTTTGTTATACTTTTTGTCAAAAAGCTGTGTGTCTGATTTGTTATGCTTTAAATCAAAAATTAAATAGCAGATTTGATGGGAGGTCACAGCCTTTTAATGTTTTGTTGGTTGTGCATAGAGTGTAGCTTTTATAGTGTTAGTCTAAACAGGGCAGGCTGGTGTTGCATCAAATAGAATATGGCTATGGCTAAGTTTGCATCATCAGCTGATCACATATGAATGTGGCCTTGTCATCTTACAATGGTAAAGGTGATAGTGCAGTTTCAAATTGTGCCGAAAAGCAGGCGTATGAAATTACCTTCTGCAATGGTTGTTCATGAAGCCTATAGAAGATTTTGACTTATTCTCTGTTATATCTTAGCATATCAGTTGTCAAAATTCTTCAAATGCGTAAACTGATGGAAGAAGGGAGTTTGCCGATCAACCAGTAATCTTTACCTGCTATCTCTTGAAGAAAAGAGATGGCCTTTTAGATAATATCAGCAGCATTATGTCAAATAGAAGACTTTGCTGGTTAAATATTATTGACTCCCTCCTGTATATTCTTTCACATTAATAAACAAATGCACTTTAAGAGTTATTCTGCAAGAATATTTGCAAAAAATTGATTATTGTAAATGCGCACAAGGCATCTAGCTACAGCGGAATCTTTCACTGCAGACCTGTGCTATAGACTGGCTTAGATCTTGACCATGGACTAAGAGGCACATTTGTTGTAATTTAACAACCATGCTGGATCTTCTTTTAATTATTTACCAAGCCTGCTTCTATTTGACGATGATGAAGAGCCACTATATAGCTCAATGAAATGCTTCACTCATTATAGATTATGAGGCATCCTTTCAAAAAACTAGCTGTACTAATTAGTTCTTTTCAAGGATCTTTTTGAACTATTAAATATTTATGTCACTCTCAAAGATTAAGTAAAGAGTGTAATAAAGATACATCTGGTAATCAAGTCCTTGAAACACTTGCATAAGATGAGAAAATTAGTTGGAATATCTTTTTGCATGCTGATAATTGTAAGGTTTTGTTGGCTTCACGCATATAATTTATGTAGCTTCACGCAAAAGAGATGATCAATTAGGAAAACGCTTGCATAAGATGGGATGGTTTTACTGCACTAGAGCGGATAAGACTTTCTGCAGTTGCTCTTGCAGTAAAGATCGAGAGATGGACTAATGCAGAATCTTAGCTTGTGCAGTGAAGTCGTATTACATTTCCTCCAATGTGTCCAATGGCAGTTTGACCAGTGGTAGAGTAAGACATTAAAAGTTAAGCACCTAACTTTTAGCTTATGTGATGCCCGGTCTTAGTTACTTCGGAAGGCTCTTACTAGGACGAGGACTCCCTGATAAAACTGCTGCCTGCTAATACCAGGTAATCTCGTATTGGTCAAAGTGGAGGAGAAGAAAATGGTAGGGAAAGTGCTTGCTGAACCTCCATAATATATAACAAGTTTAATCTTATGTCGGTCCTACAGAACCCCCACACGAAGAAAAAGGGCTGAAGAAACCATGCTACCATGGTAACAAATGGAGAAATTTATTTTTTCCTGGCCTGGTTGGTATGCTTTATCATTTGCATACCTCTTTAGTCTGTTGGTCACTTTTGCAAGAATTGTTTGGGAGAGACCTTCACTAGTGTGGGTGGTTTTTCTTTTCTCTGTCTCTGAGGTGAGGACACATGAAATACAAAAGCAGACACATGGTCGCACATGTTGCAAGAGAGTTGCTTTTCTTATTCTTGGCAGAAGAACTGATGTTAGTCTCTATGGTTCGATTAAGAATCTCATGAGCTTCCCTCTTGCTTGCAGGTTTGTCCTGTTTGCTCTTTCAAAGTTGCAGGAGACATATTAAGTCATATCACTCTGCAACATGGACACTTATTCAAGATATCCTTACAATGTGGAGATATAAATTTTGAGTTTTGACCTTTTCTTCTTCTTAAATGGCTTTCAGTATGCATGTCATATAATGGTCTTTAGCCACTGAACCACTTCAAATTCTACATATGATTTCCTTAATTTAAGACTACTTGCAGAGACGGCGTAGATTGCATAGAATTCCAGTTCCCAGCAGTCAGGCACTCTCTCTGCTGGGGAGAGATCTCCGTGAAGCTCATCGACAGATGCTTCTAGGAGGCAGTGGATATCGATCAAACAGCACAAGTACATCTAGTGCAACCACTGATCCCTTCCTCTCATCTCTTGTTCTAAACTTCCCTACTTCTGAAGCTGAAGAAATTTCAAAGTCTATGGTATCCAATGTTGAAGATACTGCGACAAAAAGCATAGCATCACAACCCATTTGGAAATCAAGGTTGTAGATCCTCTTCTTTTTCTTTATTAGAGAAATTCTCAGTTATCTTTTGTGGCACCTTCTTTTGTCTCATATTGCAAAATTATCTATTGTGGCACCTTGTCTTGTCACTGATTCTAGATGTAGGATGCACTATTAAAAAGATGAATTAACTGTTAATCATAACATGTTAAGCCCGTTTATTGTTCTAACCTGTAGGTTTTCTTAATCCATCTTCTCTTGACATGAGACAGAAAGTAAAAGTAAATAAATAAGAAAGTTGCATTTCTACATTAAGTTTGGGGCTGTGCATCTCACAAGCTAGAGTCTGCTTCAAAAAAAATTCTGTGTCAGATTGGATTCAAATAAGCCACATGGCTGCTTGATTTAATGTTGGAATTCGTAGAACCAAGTGAATCAAGTGCTGTAATTACCTTAATTAACTTATTTATCTCTAATATTAATTGCTAGTCTTAAATAATGCTGTGGGTTCAGGACAGTTGTCTGTTCTCTGATGTTGAAAGAGAGAAGAGAGGTGTGGCCTAAAGTAAAATCACGTCGAAGCAGATTACTCTGTTTTCAAGTAATATGTCCATAGTTCTGGGCTGTAATTTGAAGACTTTGATCTTATTTAGGTTTCATCCTTAGCTGAAGCATAAAATTAAATCAAATGAACCATTTGCACTACTTGCGCATTGTTCTGTGTGGTAGGAAAAGTTTATTTTGGTTTATTTTATCAAGCGACTTGCCTTCTTTTCAGAACACTTACCCTCATCTTTATTGGGTAGGTGGTTTTGGCATGTTTTCATGACTGATAACTTTTCCTGAAGATATCGTATGTCACATTCAATTTTCTAACTCTCCCTTTCCCTCATCAATCACTTTCTCTTTGTCACAGTCTTGATCCATCACTAAGTTATGAAGAGCGACAACAACGAATAAGACAGGCTGCTGGAAGAGCTGTCTTTCTTCAGGATCTGCTTTTTTCTACTCTATCGACAGAATAACTGAAGCAGTGAGTTCTGCAGTTTGCAAGAATAGGTCTAGATGGTGGAGGGGGAAGCTCTCGGTGATCTGTCCTGTTGAATAAGCCATCTCTCGTCTCAACTGGAGATTCCTTACAGAAGCAGCAATAATGAGTGCGCATAGTAACAAGATTGCCTTCTTCAGCTTCTGGCATCCAGAGTCCTTATTTCTTTCGGAAGCTGAGATCATATCCTAAGTAATAATTTCGTTTTTCTTTCTTTGTTTGCTGTTAAATGTTGTTGTCACTATTTAAAGAATTGTGCTAGCAGCAAAGACGCTTCTCAACTTCTAGTAAGTTGCTGAGACAGACAAAGACAGGGAAGATATATGGAATTTACTTTTTCAGGATATTAATTTGATGTAATTCACTACATAGATAGAAAATGTTTGACGAATGCCTTGTAAATGTAGAATCCTTTTTCCATATTTTGTTCTTGTCATTCATATGCGCAGGCTGTTAATTTTATTGTCACGTATCCCATTTTCTTCTAATACTGTGGTGATGCGGGCTGAAACTAAAATTAGAGAACAGGAAAAAAACCTTGAGTGTGTAATCTGTGATTTGGTACTGCTGGTTTTCTCCTCTACCTTAGTTTGACTGTTTGTCTGTCTTGGTTTCTTGCTGCTTATCTTCTCCTCTCCTTAGTTTGACTGGAAGTCTATCTAGTTTTTGCTGATCATGATGAGTTGAGAGGAAAACTTTGGGTCCGGATCACCCAAAATCCGCCCAGTGATAAAAAGGCAGGCCTCACATGAATTTTAGACTTTGTATGTGAAAGGGACAGTTGGGTGATTGATCGGACTGAAGAGTTTCCCGAGATGAAAACTACGGCTTTTGTGAAACTTGGGAGTTTCTACGGGGTTCATGATGTTGTTCGAGGTTAAGAGGGTAAAGATATGCTCTTTTAGCTTTAAGAAGTAAGTATTCTCTGTAATATCACAGTTCAAGAATACTCTCTTGTCGTTTGAATTGTCGTCGGTTGTTATGGTTTACAGATTACAACCATAACAGTTTCTCCATTTAAATGATTAAAAAGATGCAGATTAATATGAAAAAGACTAAAAGATCAGAAGTTTCTTGATATGGGCTTGTTCCATTGCTTTAGATTGTTAACTTTATTTTGTTTTTTGGGTGAAAAACTGTATATAAATCAGCAAAAGACAGATGAATGTTTTTGTTTGTATGTCAGCGTTGAGTCCCAAGAAATGATTAACAGAATAACACGTACGTTAAAAATGAGTACACTACGAAGTCCAAGGTGGAATATAAGATTGGACATAAGCATCTCTTTTAAGGAGCATGTTAATACAAAAAATTATAAAAAGATCTCATGTTTATTTTTCGCAACATATATATTATACATTTTCAAATTATAGACACTCTTTCGCTTATTTTAAAATTACACGAGCTAATACGTACTTACGATAAATTATAAGTAAGTTCGGTACAAATGATTTACTTTTCAATAAAATGCACTTACTTATTTAGCCAAAAAAACCACCCTATATGACGAACGCAACATGTATTGCTACTAATTAGCTGAAACCCAGAAAGGAGAAGGAAAAAAAAAAAAAAAGATCCAACAATAAAAAGCTTGAAGATTGTTGCACAAGTTGAGATGATCGAATTAGTTGCAGTTGAACATCGAGTGTAGACAGATGGTACACCCAACACGAGACCAAATAACTAAATCGGGACGGTGAGTAATAAAGCAGGTAGGTGTTACTTCGCTGTTTGCAACTAATGGAGAGAGCTTCGTTGGAGGTTATATGGATGTTGTCCATTCACTCCCCCCCCCCCTGCCCCCAAAACAAGAATAAACGAATGATATCCACCCATTTTAAGGTCGGTTGATTTTTTTATTTTATTTTATTTTTTTAATATGGGGAACCAGTGTCGGTTCATTGTTTCTTTGATTATTGTTGTTTGTCATATGGGCGATTTTGTTGGCTCAGTTATAACATAAGTTTGTTTAGTTTTTTTGGATTATTTTAGATTTTGTGTAGGGCGTACACGAATAGTTTCGAACGATTTTTTTCCTAATTTTGTAATCAAACTAATTTAAAAAATTTACAATTTTATAAAATCAAACTGCCCAAAATAATAAACAAAACAACTACTTCGGTTGATTCGGTTTTGGGTAATTTTAAGATTTGATTATTGTATATTTAATTATGCAACATACTTATATTCTAATAGAATTTTTCTCAATGCCAAAAATGCTTATAAATCCAATAATCCAATATAAAAGAGTTACTAAATAACAAATCCCAACAACACCAACTAATTCAATAATCTAATATAAAGACACTAAAATGCAGCGCGCGGTTCAGTTTGGTTTTTGCTCCCAAAACCACTCATTTCGGGTTTAAAATCAAATGTATAGATGTCAAATGTTAGAATTTGTTACTATTCCACCAAAATATCCTCATTGATATTTAATATAAATTTGTTTATCTTCAATTTAAAAATTAAATGCAAAAATAAAAAATAAATTTTAAAATTTGAAAACTAAAAATTTAAAACTTAAAAATAAAAATTTGACATTTAAAAATAAAGAATACAAACTAAAAATATAAAAAATTTAAAAAGTAAAAATTAAAAATTAAAAAAAAAATATTTTAGGTTTTCATTTTCCTAATTTTAAATTTTTATTTTTTAACTTTAATTTTTAAATTAGTTTAATTTTTAATTTTAATGAAAAAGAAGCAAAAACAGTAAAAGATAATAAGTGTAATTTGTTTATTTTAACAGTGTTAAATGAGGAGGTTGTGCCCTTTGTAGAAAGTACAAGAAGAAGTAATATGATATATTTTAAATCGCAAGAAAGTAATCAACTACTTTACCCTACTTACTCAAGCAAATCAGAGGATAATGTATATTTTACCCTACTTTCTCAATCAAATATCATTATAAATATGAAATATTAAATATAAATTATTATTAAATCCCAAAACAAAAAAAAAAATGATTTTACTTTCTCAATCAAATATCATTATAAGGGGAGTTAAGAGTAAAATTAAATTTTACATTTTAAGATTTCATCTCAAAACGTAAAAGTAGAACGTAAAAAATCATAGTTTATCTCCAAGTTAACTGAGTTTTGACTGTTTGATCAAGAAGGGTAAAAAGAGAGAGAGAGGGGGAGAGAGAGTTTTGACTAATAAGAAGAGATTATAATTTTTTGCTTCTTTTGAAATAAATTTATAGACTGTAAAAAATAATTTGGTAGTGACCAAATGGTCCTTTTGCCATCATATAATCCATTTTCGGTGGAGCACTTGTTGTGACCCTATCAGCCAGATGTGGATTACAAATGTGAAATGCCCGTCGCCATATTGAATTATCATGTGATACGACTTTTGGATATGAGTGCCAGCTTCGTGCCATCAATTATTAAATTAGTTCTTTATTACTATCATGCACTTGCTGCATTACATACATAAGATATGACGCTCCTCTAGTTTTCCCATCACAGCCTCTTTATATATAAAACATACGTACTCATACATAAACACCATTGTCCAAAATTTTGCGTGTATCGCGCGGGTGTAAATCTAGTGTGTGTATATATATATACGAGGAAGGTGATGCAAGATGGTGGAGTTGTTTTTGCTGGGGTGCACGGGTGTCGTGGTGTTGTTACATGGTCTCAACTTCATCTTCCACGCTCTCACGCGTCATATCGCCTTTCGTTCTCTTAGGTAGCATCATATTTCTACACTGCTAAACTTATTATCTGATTTCTTTAGCTCATCTCCAATTTTTGCGCAGCAAAATTCGTCAGGCTTCACTGATCATTGCCCAGATAGCGAATTCTTGAAACAAGGGAGATTCAGGATTATATATTATTTAAGAGGAACTAAAGACACAAGTTAGCAATTATATATAAATAATAGTTGGTAATTATATATAAATAAGTTAATGCTTTTAATGACAATAAATTGATTTACAATTTAAAAATGCACATTTTCAGAAAATATTAATATAACTGGGGTAATAAGTAGCTCCGTCGTTAGTTGAAATATTGTAATGTTTTTAAATGAAGGAGTTAAAGGTTGTAAATTGTTACATCATTTAGTGATTGCAAGTAATAATTCATGACTATTGATCTCGCTCGTAATGTCAACACTTCCCACTCACAATCATTCCCCTTGCGCTTGCACAAATTAAATATTCTTTCCTGTTTGAATTTTGAAGATGTCAATTCTTATGATTTTTTAAAAAATTTTTAGCTTCTTCCAATTGTGAAAATATTTCATTTTGGTTTTTCCACAGCTTCCTGGGTTTTGTTGCCTGGTAAAGAAGAGTACTGCTGTATGTGAAGTTGAAGTGGAGATTGGAGATTACTTTCACTCACAAGCACATTTGTGTGGATATTTGAAGCTTCCACAAATAACGATGTATTGAAGAACCAGAATATACAACTATTGAAGACAATGCCACATATATAGAAGTGAAGAGAAGTGTAAACTTGTTATCCTATCCTTAGTGCGACTGTAATTTAAGACACAATCTTTGTAGAAACGATTAATTTTAATTACTCTAGATCAAGGTTTTCTAGGAAAGTATTTCCAGGCTTCTCATTTTGGTGTTTCAAATGACCATTCCCTTCAATAAGATTTACAGAAGGATCAAGCAATGTGGTGGGAAAGTGGCGGGCTTGGAACGAAGAAACAAATCAATAAAAGATGTAAAATAGACACACAATATTTAACGAAGCTCGGTCTTACATCTACACGCAAGCAAGAGAATTTCACTATAAACAAAACGAATACATCACCATTAGAGGGCTCAGGCTTAAGAGCCCTCACTTTGCGAGCTCTCTTTTCTCAGTTTCAATCTCTGTCTCACACTGTGTCTCACTCTATGAACTAGTATTTATATGATACAAAAGAGACAAGTCTTTGAAGGAACAATGTTCCTAATTTGGCTGAGACTAATAACTCCTACGGTCATTTGAATACGAGCCATAACCCCATACAATGCTTTTCCTTGGGTGACACCAATCAAATGACATTAAATTTCTCGCTGTTTAAGAGAAGTCTGATTCTATAAGAGTACTTGCAGCATGGACACCATAAAACAGAATCCATTCTGACAAAAATATTTGTATATATGATGAATTTTCAGGTCTTACAAAGAATTTCAACGGGACCTGGTATTGAAAGGGACAACATATACAACAGGAGGCAATTAGTTGCATTTGTTCCTGTTTACCATCTCACACCGACAATGAATCCTCTGACACAATTGTCAACAAGGAATACTTCACTTTGATTCTGATCTTGCCATCCTCCACGCATAGTTTTGCACCAGTTACCACCCAGTATCCAGGAGGATCTTCAGGGCCCCTTACCATTTCATTTGTATCAACAAACTGTGACAGCTTCGGAGCTACAGCAGGTGAAGGCGGCCCTCCAGGAAAAACAGCTGAATTTAGATCTGCCTTCACCGGCTTATCAGGTTGAGTCAGGCCTGTACTGAATGGTCTGCTGATGAGCACTGAAATTAATCCTGATTTCCGGGATGAGGTTGTTGGTCCCTCCCACTCGGACCTTCGGATCTTTGCAGATGCCACCGTTGAGAATCCGAGCCTTAGGAAAAGGGCTTTCTTCATACCAACTACGTTCACCTCAAACTTGGCCTTCGTCACTATGGAAGCAGATTCATCAATCCTGGCTCCTCGATACTCTACAGGAGCTGTGCAAACGTGCGAGAATATACTCCATTTGACTGGTTCAAAGTAGCCTCGGTTTATAGGCTCATCAATCGGCTCATAACCGTGATCGTCTATGAGTTGTAGGGTCTCGGGAACACTTGACAAATGCTGTAGATGGATAGCCAGGTGATCGTTCCTCTTACCTTCCAAGTATAATCTAACTCCTGTTACTGGCCTGTTTCCAGAAGTGACCTGAATAATTTTCACAGAGCAAGCAGCAGAAAGAATTATATTTTTCTCCTGCATTCTATTAACCAAAATCATAGGGCTTGCTTCTACTCGGTGATTGAAACACAATGTCAGTGCACACCCCACGCCAAAACCCAGAAAAAAGAAAAAAAAGGGGAGAGAGAGAGAGAGAGAGAGAGGGAGAATAGAGGGAAAGGAAGACTTGTAAGAAAAGAATAACAAGGTAAAAGGGTTAAAACAAGAATTCCTGTCAAAATCTGATTGAAGTGCAGAGAACACTAAGCATACCAATTATCAAGTCAAGGGGAGATACAAAGAGAAGAGTTGCATTTAAATTTAATTTTACAAAAGAGTTGTTTACTTTTCTGGTCCTATAACCCCAATCTATTTCTATTAAATGTTCAAAACTTCACAGTTGCACTTGGTCCCATTTTTAACCCAATTAACAATTATATTGTAATCAAACTTTCTTCTTCCAACTCCATAAATTTAGGGGCAGTGTGAATAATACATACTGGTAAACGAGACCAATACATGTAAGCATTTGTGAGCTTGGACTTGTAAGGAAATTTCACTACGAGTTTTTCACCTTGACTGTGTTCACATAAAGCTTAGGACCCAAAAAGGTGAACTGCAGTGACGGAGATGCTTGTTTTCTTCGATGAGTAGCAAGGGGAAGCTCATTATATGCTGGAGCCCACTGTCGAGGTAGTTGGAATTGTAAGAATTGCTGAAGTTCCTCTATAGGTGGTTTATCTGCGGATGGCACACACCATCAGAGACTAGAATCGTTGTACTTCAACCATTGCTTGCAACAACAGTTGTAATGAACAAAAAAATATAAATCATAAAACAAAGTTCTGTCCAACAAATATGTTGAACAAAATGATAGAGAGAATGCTGAATAAAAATTATTCAATCCAACAAAAAAGGAACAAGAGATCCACATTTCACAGTAGTATTTCATTCCTACGCTTAGGCATGATTAAGGCAGATGTGCCACTCCAGATCAGTCCCAATCGGTAAGATATTCAAATCATCTCATACCAGGCTCAAAGCTCTATCGAACAAATACTTGATATCGGGCCAATACTTTAAAAAGAAAAATTCCAGAATCTATCTGACAAGTACTTATGTGAACAATACTGATTAAAGAAGATAATCTACAGAAACTGGAGGCAACTAAAAGCTCCCTACGTCATTTTACTTCTATCTATATATTACTTCTATACGTGACCATGCATCTGTGTGTGGGAAGCAGGGAGCTTTTGTTGCTTTAAATTAGATTGTCTATTATTCCTCATAGATCACAGCAAAACAACAGAGAAAACACAACTGTCACATAACAAACAAAGAATGATATTCATAATTGGCATACTCACAGCGGAGGTACAGATTGATGGCATGGCTTAGAAATCCACTACCCTGGATGCCCCTCAAAAGTGAAACAATGGGGATAAAGGACATTGATATGACATTTGGAGACTGTGATACAGTCGAAAGCCACTCATTATGACTCTGACCAAGATCAAAACCTCCACGACGGACATCCATACTTAGGACATCCTGCATCAAGAGATAAAAAAGTGAAGTTTCTGCTGTCCTGAAAAGAAGTCAAAAAATCAACTAAATCCAAGAAGGTACTGTGAGGATTAGATAAAGCTTACATCATTCTTGGAGTGAGAAATGAAGGATGGTCTAAATGAATTTGCAAATGGTGAATGGAGATCCCATACCACAGACTGTTTATTCTGTGCAAAAAGGATTCAAGGAAGAAATAGATGAGCTCCAAGATTCAAGCTTTGCACATAAATGACCATACTATATTTGGTTTGCCAGTAATAATTGTTTTGAACTCTAACAACTTAAATTTAAGGTTTTAAAGACTGACTAAAATCCATACCATGGTCTCAGTCTCTTGAATTCTTTCTATCTAGTTTACTTCTTCTAGACTGGGTATGCTGATGCACTTATAGGGGCTGTGATTTATGGACAATCATGGAAGACTTCATTTGTCTCATTTATTTACAGGCAAAGATTTTTCACCTGTTCTGTCAGTGAATAAGCCATGAAATGGGATTAAAAGTTTGCTACAATTCCTTAAACTTTCTTAAAAATGTCAATTGCCAATTACATAAGTATCTTTTGTTACGTTTTCCTCAAGACCATTTGAAACTTGAGGCTGGCATAAATGATTTTTGTAGTTGTGTTTTAAAATTTTATATAGCTAAGTCATCTGTCTGCCCTCCAGAAATACAAGGAAATGAGAAACGTTTAACATTTTTTTAATGCAGATGTTCTTTAAACACTTAGGTCTAGCATTTCTCATGTTAATATCATGCTAAACCTTGTTGCTACAAATTGCGTGAAATTTTTGGATTATCTAAGGATATTTGCAGTTTTTATCAAGTTACATAATGTAAATATCATTTGAGCCTTCAGAGTTATTAATGCCTCATGAGGCTTTGGCATTTAACTAATAGCCATAAACCATGTCAATATCGTCATTATAGTCTTCATTCTGGAGTTTGTGTTTTTCCACTGTCATTATTCTACCAATTTAGAAGATTCCCATTGCAATGAACAAGCCTCATGTGATGTATTAGACAGCAAATGATAAGGAAGTTTTGGGGTTTGAGTTTTACTTCAAGAAGTACCTTTTCACTTCCTGATGATTTATTGTGGTTTGACATCAGGTTTCCTGTTATATTTTCAGAAAATCTTTCATCGGCTAACTGCGATAACAATTTCTGCACTTCAATTGGCTGCAGATTTGAATTTTGAAGCTGCTTAATGTAAATTACATCTTTACCTCCCATCTTTACTCCAACAACAATATGGGTACCATATTTATCAATAAACCTGTCAAACAATGTCGTCAAGCTTGATACTTTAGGACAAGGGTTTCTTGTCATCAATTATAAGGCACTAGTTAGAAAGGAACAATGGGAAAGGGAACAAGTACCAACAAATGTCACACGTATAAATGAAGTCATGTATTTGTTCAATGAAAAAGAATACAAGAAGGCTTTCTTTTATTAGATTTTTTAACCATCTCCTTTTCAGGGGAAAAATTAAGTACAGCTTATAAATCAATTAGTAAATGCTAATTCATTGATCAATTAATAAATGCTAATCAACCTATAGTAAAAATCATGCTCGTTAACATAAGCAGAATATGAAAGAAACAGTGTCATGCACTAGTTCCTTATTTGTATTATCTGACACAAGAAAATGACCAAGAGCATAATATCTTTAAGTACAATGAGAAATTCAAGTTAAGCATGAGTCTAATATGCAATAGACAAGCAAAGTACAAGACATTTTTGGAATATTTGACCAACTTTGGCAAACAGCTCCTCATGGCGCAAAAACCAAAAAGATCATAAACTTAGAAACTTACTCTGCAAGAGCAGCAGGATCCCATGATGAAGGCACTTCTTGCTTGACTTGCTTAGATAGAGTTACCTGAGATTTCACTAGCTCCATACTGTACAAAGTAATGAACCAACCATCAAAAGCTAGAGTTTTAGTGCTAGCTGCATCCTTTTGCCAGCAGTTTTTAAAGTCAAACATTGCATTGAACAGTCCAGACGGTATTTTCCCAGACAATGATAATTCCTGATTAAATTGCTCTGACATCTGTCAATAAGATTAACCCAGGAAAACAACCGTGAGACAAATTTGTTATTTTCCTTTAACCAATGGTTATGTACTAAATTTTCAGTTAATCAGGCAGCTTCCTAGAATCAATATATCTGCTCGCCATTTCCTTTTACTGCACTTTCCTCATTCTCAAGAAAGTGAACTTCCTCCAGACAAATGGAATAGCATACACGTCAAGAAACAAGGGGTTCCATGCCAAACCAGTAAGTATTAAGTGGGATAAGCGAGAATCTTAAAAGTAGATGCCAAGTTAATTAATTACCACTATTAAAACTTCAAACTACTGAAGAGGGTTACTGACACATATTTTTATTTGTTATCTTCAACTCCAGGGTTTATTATATTTATCTATTATTTTTAACACACTCCCTCATGTATGAGGCGATTATGTAGTGCACATGGATATATTGTTCACAAATGGGTAGTAATGAGACTTTGACCCAGAACCTTAAAATCTTTTGTTAATTAGGCTTTGTTACCATATTAATCGACCACAAAACTTGAGCATTTGGATGGGCCTTTATTATGTGTACTTATTGTCTTGAACACAAGTGTTAAAAACTTGACATACTAAATCATGAGATAAATGCAAAAGATTAACTAAGCAAGAAATTCAACTTAAGAAGAGAGTCATCTAGAGAAACTAAGTTATAGTTGTACAACAACTCCAGATGAGTATCGTAATTAATTCTCGCCATGTTTCACTGTCATTTATAACGGACTAAGGACCAAGTTGTTACTTTACTTATCCTATTCCATCATCAAGTGTAACAACCTATAATATTACTTAACAATAAGCTTAAGTCCATGGGAGAGTCCGACACCACAAGAGACTAGCCTATTATGTAGGAGAGTCCAGGAACCTAAGAACCACACCTTGAGGGCATAAGTTCCCAATATGGGATCACTATATTCCACCTCCCTTACAGAGGGTGCGCATCGATGTCGTGCAAGATCATCGACAATGACCTGGCAGTAACCTTTCCTGTTTGGCAGCTTCACTCAATTATCAGCTACCAGCCAGCCACATCTTGTTAGGTACGGAGAGCCGACACCTCTAAGGCATGAGTTCTCAATATAGCATCTATCACTTATAATTTTCTTCTTATTACAAGGAGGCCTAGGTTGGGAAGCAACCAACTACCAATTTGGAGATATGTAGCCCCTCTTGTCTCTATCCAACAGCAGGCACAGCAACTCGGGGGCTGGTCAACTCTACATGACTAATAAATTTGTCATCTATATCTTGTAACCAAAATAAAAAGGGTAAACTATTAAAAGAAAGAAAACGGAATAATCTTCATATACTTTGTCAAACTTACACGTTAAAGAGTAACAACCTAAATCACTGCAGCAAAAAATCTTCCATTTTTTTTTTTTTTTGACCCATACTTTGTAAGTTATTAGATTACTAGTTCAGTGTCAGTAACAAATGTGACATGCAATTTCAACAAAACACACGAATTTCGCTCTTTTGCAGACTTTTTTCTTTTCCAATCTAACACTGAGAAGATGAAATAAGAAAAAGAATAAAGGAAACACATACCTGAGTAAAAGAAAGCGCGTCGGAGCGGAACCTGGTGCGTTCACCTTTATCACACTTGATGGAGGCGCAGACGTCACGGACCACCACACCGCCGGGGACCACCAGGTCCTTGGTTGAACTTTGATCAATGGCGATCAGCGGCGAACCATCGGGGCCCACTTTACACGCCGACAAGCGAATATCGGCCGTCAGATCGTACCCAAGGCCGATCACTGATACTGCCTTCTCTGCCGCGGCTTGCGGGTCCATTTTCGCGAAACTATAAGGATTACTATAAGCCATTAATCTGAGTGTTAATATTTTTGCGGGATTTTTATGGGTTTTCTTTTTTTTTTTTTTTGGAGGTTGAAGAAGAAGAAGAAGAGGATGATGAAAACTTACGGTTTTGTGAATAAGAGGGAAAGTGCGTTTCTTGCTTGTGAGGTTCGTCAAGAAATGGTGGGATGTGGGAGTTGACTACATAAGTCTTACTAACGTAAACTTTGAATGTTGAAAGCATCCTGTGGTTCAAAGGTTGACTTTGTCATTTCGATCAAGAAAAAAAAGGAACAATTGCTCTTTTAAGTTTATAATTCTTATACTCCTCATTCTCATTTTCTTTTCCTTTTCTTTTCAAAATTTGTCTAAATAATCACTTTGTCATGATATTACATTTAAAGATTACTATTATCAAATTATATATGGAACTTTGGGATTCTCACAAACTGAAGAAAAGATGTATTCCTTGATGCATTATAGTCGTTTGATGTAAATTGTCATTCAAAAATTTATGATGCTAATTTTTCATAAGGTGCAAATAAAAATGACAAGTTTGTCTCTATAAATTTGTAAAGCTTGTTGATCTATCAACATAGTTTAAAATTATACCTAGACGAACATATTAGAAAAATAAATAGCTTAACATAAGTTGACTATCTCATGGTCTCATATTAAGATTCTGGAACCCTTAATATCTGCACCATCTAAGATTTTATACAATAGCTCTTTTACCACAATAATACATATTCCCAAACTTTGAAGAACCGTTATATTTGTATTTTCAAAATGTATACTTTAAAGAATCATCATATTGTAAAAATATTTTGAACATATGACATCGAATTCCCGATCAAAATGCAAAGTTTACTCTAATTTGACCTATGAACGAATATGCAAGCATAATAAGTTTCATGCAACAGCAAGCACTTTTGCTAAAGTGGTAAAGAAACTAACAACCCTCTGGGAGAATTGGACCAAATTTGTGTTCCACTCCTAAAACCGGGTGCAAAGTACACAACCAAAAAAGTAGAGACAACTTGTGTGTTAAAACTATCAAAAAAGGTTCAATTGTGTGATTCAAGTGCGTGCTTAACTAGAACATTCTAATCGAGAATTAGGAGATAAATTAATAGAAGAAATATTTTAAAGTTACAAGTAGTAGAATACTTCAAAATTTAGGGTCATTGTTGGGTCATTATCATGACGAATGAGGAAGACCAAGGCCACGATTCTGTGTTTCAGGCGTTGAGTCTGACTATTGAACTGGTAATGGCAGTTGAAAGTGTGAATGCTAATTTAGTAATGGCGGCTGGGGGCCAATCTTTTTGCATCCATGGCCACATGGCAAAGTGTTTGTCTTTTTAAAATGAAATGGTCAAACAGTAATGTGGGCCATTTTTTGTTTGAGTTCAAGCCCAGTTCGTTTTAGTGCTGTATAGATTGCATAAAATAAGTGGCCCAACATTAGGTGCATTATTATGACCATTCTTTAAACAAAAAAGAAACACACACGCTCACTTGATGCGCTCATTGATGACCACCTAGACGAATATAAGTCGTATCCTCTTTTCTTATCTTACTTGCTCTTACAAGCAATGCCAATCAATTTTGTTGTTTCCCTTGGACGTCACAAAATCAGGAAGCTATTGGGGAAAGATATTAGAGGAGGGTTTTCTTTAAGAATGATTACCAAATAATTCTGGCATTGCTTTTTTTCTTTTTACCACACAAAAAGAAGGCCATACTAACATGTCGTGTTGTCAACTCAAGTGATTAAAACTATCTCTCTCAAGCGTGAAATGTTGAGTTCGAATCCCATGGAGGTGGAGGTGAAATGGACTTGCGGGCCCGCCTTTTTCCAACTGCTGGGACATGGAATACCTTGGGCAGAAGTCTTGAATATTTATACCAGTCAATAATGGTTAGTAAGTATCTCTTCGTGATTCCACTGATTCTGTTGTTGTAATCCCTGAGATCATGTGTGCTAAGGAAAAAAAATGGACATGAACAACTCTAATTGTTATTCTTGGTAACATTGTAAAAGGGAGATCATGTGCGGAGAATATTTCTGTCTTCTGCATCCAGCATGTTCTAAAGTCATCCAAGTCCTTGATCTCTTACTCATTATTTCCCATCCAAGTCCTTTATTCTCTCGATAATTCTTGTGGATTTCCAAATTAGAGTTGGACTCTATTTTATTAATTCTTTTAAATATTTAAAAGTACTTTTTGTAAATGTATAAGTCAAAGGTAACATGTTTAACACATTTTTAAAATAGCTTCTATATAAAAAGTTGAAAAAAAAATTAGAAATTGTTATTTTTACATTGTATAAAAATTATTTTCCTTCTTTTTTTCTCCTCAAAAAATACTACTTTGTATTTTAAAAGTTTAATATATCCCTTAAAATAGCTGAAAACTCAACTCTTAGAATACAAGGCCAAACAATCAATGACTTTTATCCAACAATATTTTTATTCAAAGTTTTACTGCTAAAAATTGTATAATTCAACCACTGAAATCTCACCATCATGCCAAATATAACCTTACTCTCATTAACTACTCTTATTTTTGTAATTTGGGCCTCTTTCCATTTCTGGAAAGGAGTAGGGTGGGGTCTTCCGATAAACTAATGATATAATTATAACAAAATAATGCTCAGTTCCACTACAATTAGGAAGGTATTTGACAGTGCTAATTTTTGGGTGATTATAAACACTTTAAAAAAACGTATTTTTAAAAAAAATCTTATAAACACCCAAATAAGTTTAGCCTATTCCAAACTAGCTCAAGATCTCCTCCTAACATTTTATTTTGTTTTTCTTTCTTTTTTTTTAATTAGGTTGGAGAGTTAGGTAGTGACAAGGCATTTAGGAGTTGGATCTATGACTTGTTAGCTATCAAAAAAAATTCAATGACAGTAAATTAATAACATAATCATAAAATCATAATAAAATAAGTTATCTAATTCGTTATAATTTGAATCTGAATTATTGTTTGCTGACTAGGGTGAATGATTGAGGAAGCCTCCTATGTGACAAAATTAAGTTATATAAAGAAACATGGGGAGAGAAATTAAGGAAGCTTAGCAGACCCAAAAAGCTGTTGGGTAATGATTTTTAAATAGCAATGGAAAATGATCCCCCACGCGAGATACTCAATCAGAAACAGGTCCCCACAAATGGCTGCTGCCTCTTTAAACAACTGTAATATGATGATGGGCCTTGTACGTGTCACCACTTCTTTTATCATTTTGTCAAACCACTTCTTTATCATGTGCAACTAATACTTGCCAGCATTAGCCAAAAACAATTCACAATCTCGATTC
The DNA here is from genome assembly GCA_028554755.1 of Cordia subcordata. Taxonomy (NCBI): domain Eukaryota; kingdom Viridiplantae; phylum Streptophyta; class Magnoliopsida; order Boraginales; family Cordiaceae; genus Cordia; species Cordia subcordata. The sequence goes on along the minus strand of JAPTOF010000006.1, from coordinate 9,064,323 downwards.
TGAAAGTTATTTATTGCTTTTTTGGGTCGAAATAATGAAGCATTTTACATTCTAAAAATGAATTTATGATCGTTTTGTATTGGCTATTTCTTTTCCCCGTAAAGAAGTACTTTTCTCTTCAAAAACATATTTTTGTTTTAATAAGTTATAAGTATGTGGATTAGATTCTGTTCAAATATGTAAAGTATAATAAGTGTCTAAGATACCAACTGGAAGAAGATTTTTGTGATGATGTAGTTATTAGGGTATTATGTACGTATTGGAAGTTAACCTACTTACTTGATTAGGTTCCGATAACTTGATTTTTTGTCTCTTACTTGTAGCAACGTTTTTGATTGCAAAAGAAATTATTACTACTTGCTCAAAAAAAATTTTTAAAAATATGTGGATTAAATTTTAAATTAAAAAAATCCAAAATTCTATTACGAAAATCTCAATTTTAACTCTTTTTTAGAAGTCAAAATATTAACTTTTTTTAAAAAAAATTACCTTTTCCGAAAGTTTTTTTAAAAAATTAAACAATCACAATCCAAAAAGATGTTTCATAAAATAGTTAATCAAAATAACATCCAAACCATTTCCAGAATAGGGACGAATTAAAAATCCCAGGCAATTTTTACCCCCAAATGTTTGTAACATATATGTGCTGGGGCCTAAAGTTGGTGCAAAAAAAAAAATATATATATATATATATATATATATATATATTAGTAAGAGATAATACATTAATAATTTGATTCGTGAGGATTAATTTGGTTTTTCAAAATAAAAGTAATTATATTTTCAAAAAATTTGGCGAATGAATACCTATTTATATTTATATATTATATAAATGAAGATACATTTTTTTTTCCAGTACATGTCACACGTCATCCTGCTAAGTCCTCTATTTTCTACATCATACATATATACATTATTACATAATTCAAATATATTCAATCATCAAGCAATAATATTATTTTCTCATTTAAATAATATTCCAAAATCTTTTAACCTTTTTTTTGTATATCAAATTATTTTTATTTTAATTTCTTAATTTAAATATTTTATTAAATTATTAAAAATTTCTTATAAAAATATTAAATTAAATTTTGAAATATATATTTATATTTTATTTTTATATATAATATAAAAATTAATTATCAATAATAAATAAAAATATTAAAAACCCGCATTTTTTTGGGTACATTCAATAGCATATACTCATATATATAGTCTTTCTAAAAATTTGGGGCTAGTAGAAGTTACCACGTAAAATGGTAGATAACTTTAGTATGGGAATCTGAGGGTAGAGGAAGTCACATGTTTTAGCTGTAACGCGTTTTCTCTCACCCCTCGTCACGAAGTTCATGTGACTTTTCTCTGGCGAAGACGATTCAACTATAATACTTACGAGAATATTACAAGATTATTAGTTTAATGCACTATACATTTAAATTCTAACTTGAAATGCATAAAAGTTCCAAAACATGGAGGGAGAAACTACTATTATTATTGTTGTTGTTTAATGACAATGATGAAGATAGAATCTACTTGTAAACAATCATACTTAAAGTGTTAGGAAATTAGACGCATAACACACACTCGGGCAGCGAAATTAAAGCACGAGTAATGAGAAAAGAATACGCACAATTAAACGTGGTTCAGCGCTCTGCCTACATTTACGAAAACTCCACTAATTTACGAAAACTCCACTAATAGAAAAGAGTACAAACTCCATAAGACTTTTTACAAGGATAGAATACAAGAATAGAAAAGTTTAAACATTCCCTCACGGTCTTCTTACAATGGCTCTCTTTTTTAACCTAGACATATTGCAAGACACACATCTTACAACTAATGTAAGAGTCCTATTTATAGAAAAAACTTCCTTCTTCTCCAAGACAAGAGTTTCTAATCTATCAATCCTCTCATAATTAAGACTTTTACCGTAACTGAAATTTCGACTCTCATTATTATTCTTTCTTAATTTTAATATGAGTTGGGCTTAACACTTAAACCATAACCCAACATAAAAAAATAACACGTCTTTTATCTTTATTCAAGAACAACGACGAGTGAAGGGAAATGTGATCAATTAAGAATGATATGACTAGTTGAATGAGTCAGGGATGAAACCAAGATGAAATGTTGGGAGAGGCCAAATATAAATAGGCATTATAATAACATACATTGACTAACATACGACTCTTACGTGAATTAAGAAATAAATACAATAAGATACTATAGAAAATAAATCAATCATAAATATTTTGAAATCTCATAAAACTCTTCAAATATCTAAGCAAAGTACTAAAATGCTTAATGAAGATGAACTATCAAGAGCAAGACGTTTCCGTTGCTACCTACAAATACCCTCTCAACTTTTCAAGTCTTAGCAAAAGGATAATTTATACGAAGTCTCCATAGAACTTTTGACTTTCGTGAAACAAAAATAGAAAAAATTAACTACAAAGAGTTAATTATAATTTGTAAAGATATCAATTTAAAAAAAATAACAACTAGTCTTTATGAAATTAAAATTTTCTTATTTTTTGTAGAGTATTAAATTAAATTAAATTAAATTAAGCTTCCTATTGAAACAAAATTTCCATTTACATATTCTTTCCTCAAAATTTGAGGGGGGCCAATATAAGTTGTTTATTTATAGTAAAAAATTTACTTCATAAACACAAAAGAAAAAAAAAATTGGGGGGGGGGGGGGGTTGGGCCTCTCCAAACTAAAAGGTCATTCCGTCCTTGGTTGAATCACATCAAAGTTAGTTAAATCAATCAGAATATTGGTTCACCTCGTGATAAATGCGCACTGCATAATGACATTGATGCCAAAGGAATAATTTCTTGCAATCTTCCAGAAATTCAAATATTATTATTACATTATTAGTATTCAATTTATCTCCTATTGATAACTTTTGCAAATAGCGGCACGCATATAGTTTCGTGTAACATCACATTTACTTTCTTTTTCTTATACCGAACTTTGCAATGACCCAATGCTTTAGTTGGTCCTTTTTGAAACTCAAGCTTTTGGTGGGTCCCTCACTGCCTCATGTCTCGATTTCACAAAGCCGCTCGTCGATATAATGCTTAGCAATAATAATTACTATATACTAAAAATAGACAGGACCAAAATTATCTGAACACATTGATAAAGAAAATAACTGTCACATAGGACTACAGTTAAACTTATAGTTTGATTTTGGAATTGAACTCATATTTTAATTTCAGAGTTAAACTTTTATTCATAAGAACTTTGACCTCTTTGTATTTATTTAATATTTAAATAAAATATTTTATTATTCCTTACAAGAAAGATAAAATATTATATGAGCAGATTACAACACTAATATATTTAAAGAAGTAAGTTTCATTTCTCCTTATGAGTTCCTGTACTATTGCTCACGTTTCGAGGGCTATTGAATTGCATCAAACAAAGGCTTGTAAGAATATTTTTTTTTTTTTTTTTATTAAAATATTTAATCCCCTTACACATGGACAACGAAACATTACACCACAAGAATCTATGTATTTAGTGATAATATTTTTCTTAAAATAAAATAAACAAAGAAAAATATGCAAAAAATTTGGTATATTGTGTAGTGATTCTATATAAGGGGATTGTAATTTTAAAATAAAATAAAAAACAAAAATTTGGAAAAAAAAATTGTGCAATTTTAGTGTGTCTATGCATTGAAAAATTGTAATTTTTTTAAAATAAGATAAAAAGACAAAACTATGCAAAAATATCTGTTTGTAATATGTAGTTTAACTCTCGATTTGAGGATCATCATTTTTTCTAATAAAATAAAAAGTAAAAATTTACAAATTTTTTTTGGTGTAATGTGTTGTGTATCCATATATTGGGGGGTTATATTTTTCAACAAAATAAATAGTCAAAATATTTACTAAAGCTTTGTTTGATATAACTTAATAATATGGGAGAACTTGGATAATGTGAAAAATTCACGAGGGAATTTGGGTTTCAATCAAGATAAAAAGAAAGACAGGTAAATCCACATCTTTCTTTTCTTTTAAATAAAGAGTAATTGATGCCCTTTATTTTCTGTGACTTCAGACTCGCAAATAACTTTTTATGCAAACATTTTGATATTCACCTATGATATAAAAATAGTACAGAACCACTTTTTGTATTGCATTCTTCATAACACAAGGCATAAATAATTTTATGCAATTTTAAAACTTATAGAGAAATAAAATGTATCTCACTCTTAAATAGACTTGGCAAACGGGTACCCGCGGGTGATCCGACCATCTCAAGACGGGTTATGTGGGTTGGCGGGTCGAGTAGGGTTACCCCGTTTATTTGGCGGGTTATGGATATTAAAACACTGAACCGACTCTAATTGATTGGTGGGTTAGGCGGATCATTTTAACTGGTTCACTTCGCCGGCAACCCAACCCAACCCCCCTATTTGGCGGGTTGGGTCAAGTTAACTTGTTTTTATCTCGCAAGTTATGGAACCTTCAGCCTTAACCCTCTTTTTTTTACTAGCTAGACATGCTGACCCACGGATCTCAATCCGTTTTACTAACTCTACACTTGAAAGATATGTTCAATTATAATTTATCTATTCATGTAGTTATGTAATTATTTAAAAAAAAAAAGTTTTTTATGAAATTATGTCCACGTGAAATATTATTGTTGTCACAGGTTATTAATTGTCAAAGGTTTTGGGTTTAAAGACGTGGACGAAGATTGCAATGTACTACTATAATTGCAAGAAAACGCCGTAATTCCGGAGACGCGTGCCGAATAAATGCCATAAAGAGCCGCATGGGTCGCGTGTGGGAAAAAGAGTAGTTACTACTGTGTCTGCCGTCATTCAAAAATCCAGCTGGTTTTTTAAGACAAAACCTAGCGGCGGTGACATTATCCGCTTTTTGTCCAACACGCGCATGTTCATCGGCCTCACGTGTTGACATACTATTGGTTGCGCGTCTCCCCACTCACCCATATAGGGTTCAAATAGGGGTACCAAAAAACGTGTGCACCACCGCCGGGAAGCACAATTGCACCAAGTCAAGTCTAAAAATTCTTTTTTTCTTTTCTCTTTTTTTTTTCCTCTCTCTTAAGTGTAAATGCAATTTCTCAGTCTCGTTGGTTTTCGAACAAAACAGGCGAAACGGATCCATATCGTTCGCCGAGATATTGTGAATATGCCGCCAGCCAACTCGTTCGTACTAATCTTGAAGGCCACCCACGTGTGCACAACAATATCCTAATAGAATACTAGCAATAATTCAAATAAAGCTTATTTGTGTTTTTTCATTAAATACAAATTAGAGAATTAATCTAGTTTTTACTTTTGGAATAGAACATTAGTATTTTTTCTCTTTGTATTGTTTCTTGAAATTTGTTAAAATTTGTTGTTCTTTTCCTTTGATAACACTACCTTTAGAAGATTTGCTATTTCATAGTATGATATGGAAGAAGAAGAAAGAAAGAGTTTTAAGCTCAAGATTGGACTAATTCAAACCTATGTTCACTTCCTTACATTAAATGATAGAGAATCCCATTTTCCTTCATGAGATTAACATAAATCTCAAACTTTCTTATGGAGTATTAATTTTACCCCTTGTTCGTTTGATATCAAGTGTAAACAATATTTTGTCTTTATTTATTTATTTACTTATATTTTTTAAAATTATTAACTCATTATTAAAAAAAAGTTACATTGAGCTCAAAAATTAGATTTAATTATATACATGCGTGTGTGTGTATATATAAATAGAATACGTGCACACATAAATGTATATTTTCGTGTATGTATGTATAAAACAAGATTTTGTTTAAATTCTTTCTTAATTTTGTGAATAATACAAATTTTGTATAATAAATTATTTTGCATTTTTTATTTTTAAATAGTTAGCTAATAGCAAAAATAATGCACAAAAAATGAGGAAAAAATGCTTCAATTTGACGTGTATGTTTTAAAAAATATTCTAAAATAAATTTAATTTTTCTATAATAGTGTATGTGGCAACCTTTTGTAAAATGAATTGTTCTTTTTTGATCTTTTCTTATTATAAAATTGAATCTTTTACGGTTCTTTATTTTATTATAGATTCATTTATTGAATGATTTTATTGAATTTTTTGTTTATTGCTTTTTTCTCTTTTAGAAAATTAAAATGAAAAATACAAATACCTCTAATAAAAGTTCTTTGTTTGACAAATTTAATATTGTGGATGAACATGGATAAAATTTAAATTTCAAAAGAGTGTTTGAATTTAAATTAGAATTCATAGGACAAAATGGAAGTCACTCTTAAATGATATATAGACCCCGTTTGGCTTTGCATAGTTGCTTATAAACTACATGAGCTTGCTTATAAGCAGGTAAAAAGACAAATTAGGTTGGAGATACGTATACCGTGGAATGCGTCATGAGGTAATTTTACATTGACGCCAATATATGACCAAGACAAACTCTTCATTCAACTGTTGAGTTTGACCAAAAAAAAGCAAAAAAAAAAAAAAAAAAAAGATAGAATAACTATTGAGAAAACTCGATGAGATACATAAGTAAACAGTGTATACGAATCTAACATTTTTAATTAAAGATCGCTGAGACTGATTTTTTTCAAGAATATTATTTATAATTTTTAAAAAGTATTTTTTTCATAATTTAAAATTTTTGAATTTTTAATGGAGCTGAAATTGAAGTTTTCAAAATTTTGACTTATGAAAAATCTCATCTAACTTATTACCAAAAAAAATATGTGTTTAAAAGAATACTTTTTCATTTGTAAGAAAACTCGATAACGAACAAACTCAACTCCTGACCAATTAGTGATATATGCATTTTTCAATTTCCAAAACTAAAGTATGTCCATTTGGGAGCAGAAGAAAAAATTAAATTAGAGGATGACAGCTCAGCAATCAGGAATAACGTCTAGAACACAAAATTCCCTTACAGGAGGCGCAAATAGGCAGCAAGTCTAAATATGAGTAGCTGCGTAGGGTGTGTGCGAGGGACATGGGTGAATACGAATTGTGGACATCGTCGGTCCCCACGTATCCAAAACGTAGACTGAGATGACTGCCGCCAACAAGAAAACGCATCATGAGTTTGTGGGCCCCACTCCCCCATCCAACACGGCGGCTCTCTCTTCAGTCAATGCCTCTCTTGACTCTATCCTTCACGTACGCCCCGCAACCCCTCACGCTCTCCTCTGCGTGTCTATATATTAACACCCATTCGTGCCCTCTCTTTTCACTCTGAATTTTCTTGCCCTAAAAAAAAAAATTTTAATTGCAAAAACAGAGAAAAATACACATGCGCGTGTAGATTCTCACTTATATTTACACGTATATATATATATATATATATATTTTTTTTTTTTGTTTGGTGGTGTTGTATAATGGCGCCTAAAGGCACGACGGCGGCGGCGGCAGTGTCGGGGAGTGGTGCGAGGGAGGTGCATTACAGGGGTGTGAGAAAGAGGCCGTGGGGGAGGTATGCGGCGGAGATAAGGGATCCAGGGAAGAAGAGCCGTGTGTGGCTTGGGACGTTTGATACGGCGGAAGAGGCGGCACGGGCCTATGACGCTGCCGCCAGGGAGTTTCGAGGTGCCAAGGCCAAGACCAACTTTCCTCCGCTGGAGGAGGCGCCTCCTCCTCGTCCGATTAATCACTCAAAAATCACCGCCGCTGCCGTCGCCGTCGCCGCCGCCTCCGGGAACGTCAGCCTTAACAGATGTAATTATAAAGACTTCGTTCATGCTAATAACAATAATGATAGCGTACACGATAATCGTAGCCCTAGCCAAACTAGCACTGTTGAATCTTCGAGCTTTTCTCCGGCGGCGATGGCTGATTCATCGCGGCCGTTGGATCTCAGCCTTGGCGGCGGATCGGCTGTGAGGCTCCCTTTCCAGATGCCTGTCGCTGGAGGATTCGCCGGAGCTAACATGTTCTATCTTGACGCGATGATGTGTGCTGGAATGTTGAATGGTTCGGAGTCCAACCGCCGCCTTACAACCGTCAATTTCCTCGGTGGCGGCGGCGGCACCAGCAACGACAGCGGCGAGCAATCAGACTCGTCATCCGCGGTGGTGGACTTGAACCTTAGCAGGCTTGTCATTGATCTCGATCTCAACCTTCCTCCACCGGAAATCGCCTAAGAACCGCCGGCGCTGACTATAAGGATTTAGTGCCTTTTTTTTGGGGTTAATTTTTAATTATTATTAATTAAAATCCTTTGATTATAATTTTCAGAAAAACACAAAAAAGGAAATTAGACCATATCGGACGGCGAGATCTTTCTGGTGATTTAATCTTGTTAAATGAATCACCGTTGGATGTAAATACAACAGCTTGGGTTCCGCTTGTTTTTGCAACAGAGAGGAAAGATGACTTGATTTTCTAGCAGTTGTTTGAGATCATGGTGTAATTTCTTTTTAGTTTTTAGTCAAATAGAATTACCACTTCTTTTTCCTCCTAAATTATCGATTTTTTTTTTTATAACGTAATTCAATTTGCCGGCTAAGCAGATAATAGGGGGAGACGTGTGCGGTACAGTTTGGGCACGTGTGGTCCGCTCACTACGAACAAGCGAAGTTTTTTATTGGTTGTGGGGTTTGTTGCCAAGTGTTATATTTTACAGGTGGGTAAATGTTGTCATGCTTTTAGAAGCATTCATCTTTTTAGAATGCTTTAATCAAATTCTTGATACTTGACAAATATTAAAAATTAATATAAAATATTTTTTTTAAATAGAGAAAATTAAGTTGAAAATCAAATAATAAAATAAATGTAGTTTATCCTTATTATATTTTGCATAGTTTTGGTCGTGCATGTATGTTTATTTGGATGGTCTCGTTACGTGTAGTTTATTTGATAATGTTATAGCGTCATAAAATACTAAATCGGGTATGTTATCTTGAAAGTTAAATTTTTATTGAGAATAGGTTGGAAACTACTAAGAAGAAGCCAATTATTGTTTAGCGGCCTGAAATCAATAGTGCAAACTTTTTCAACATGAATTCTCATAATCTTTAACCCAAATGGGTCGCAATTGACCACGATATCACTCTAAAGTTGTTATCCTCGATAAAGACATTTTTCAGCGTGAATATTAAAAGCATCAATTTCTTTATCATGAAATATGATGCGTCGAACTTTGAGCATCGACATGGAATAATGCCCATGTATAATGTCATTCGTAAAGTTGCAACAACGCTAAACCATCAACATCTTGATAGCAAGCATTGTATTTTATTTTATTTTATTTTTTGTGGTAGAAGCCAACATTGTATTGAATAGCAAAGTCGGCCGCAAGGCGGTAACCCTGGAGCTCCTTAGGTATAATTCAACTCATGTGGAACATACGAAAATAGGAAAATCGTTATTAATTACGTTAATGCTTCTGCCTACGTGCAGTTACATTCAAACAGTATCGAGAATCAAAAGTCGAAAATTAGTATGCCGATTAATGTAAACCCCGTCAAAGCACGAAAACATTTTTAAACTGATCAAATTGGGTTTGTTTAAAATGAATTTAAAAGAAGTACGAAGACATATGAGTTTTTTCATAATAACAAAAAAAAGGAAAAAAAAACATCGTAAACTATGACATAAAGATGCTCAATGCGTCAGGCTACTGTGACAAAATGTTCAATGGAGTGCATTAATATAAAAAGACGTTAAACCAAGGGAGCCAAGAAGAGAGTGGGGCGCACGCGCTTTTTCTACGTGAAGACAGAAGGGGATAAAGAAACGGGGGGCCGGGGGATTATTTATGATGGATGGGCGGAAGCCTTGAGATTCGATCTGATAACACGTGTTGAAGCGTCATGGCATCTAATACTCTTCACTTTTCAACTTTTTCTTTATTTTTTTATTTTTAGCTTGTCAGGTCTTCAAATTTGTTTTTTTTTTTTTTTTTTTAAAGGGTTAACCAAAGGAGAACCCCTTTCCCACTTGGCAGGCAAGGCGGGAGGTAAATCGAGGATGTCGTGAGTGGCGGCAGGAGAGGACCAACGGCGTGGAAATCAAGACGCATGATATTTCAATGAAAGATCGCCGCACCTGACTCGATCCGCGTTGTCGAGTGTCTCCACCTTAATCAGCGCCACTTACCACTCACGCTACGCGCGCTTCTTTTGAAAACTTTGATAATACATAAAGTTGGCCGTGGCCGTAGGTAACTAAGACACGATTGGCCGTTTTGGGGCGCACAAGGGACGGCAGCTATCGTCTGCCTCTGCGTTGTCCAAATCCTTTGACAACTTCAGTCTTTATAAATATTTTTTCTTTACATAAATATTGGTTGTTTCGTGTTCATTATCATACTATTGAGAATGTTAAGTTTGTTTAAACATGTGATCCCATTAAAAAGGAAAGAAGAAAAGAATAGCTACCAATTTATTGAATTTGATTCTATAAACAATTGACAAAATGATTAGATTGAATTCTAAGGGCAAAAAAGATACTTGTTCACGTTCTAAGTATTCCGCGTCTACGACTTTAAAGTGTGTTTGATTCATTTAATCTTATAAAAATTTTAAAATAATTGAAATCAGTAACGTGATATTTTTATATTTGTTTTATATGATAAATAAACACTGTTAGGAATTCAAAACTCACATGAATATGTCAATTTTCGTTTCAAAATTAAATACAATAATACAATATTCTTTAGAATTTCATAAAATAAGAACATTTTTACCGTACTAAAGATTTGTCAATAAGTTTTTGGGATCACATTCTCGAGAATTAGATTTCCAAGAATGAAAAGTTATTTTGCGAACCAAACACGAGAAGAGTTTGGCAATATATTATTTTTATTTCATAATTTGTGGTATACTTTTTAGGTTTTTATTAATTTATCAACAATATGATTATTCACTCACTAAAAAAAAAATGAGGCTAGCGGATGAAAAAGGTAGACTAAAAATTGTAATCGATTTAGATTTGGAAATAATTTAAACAGTTTTATTTATTTATTTATTTATTTAAAAAAAAGACGATTTGGGACATTGGTAAAAAAATAAAAAAATTTATCGAAAAGTGCCAAAAAAAAAAACAAAGGGGGCGGCTGCTAAATATGCGTGATGGGAGGTTGTGGTGTCGGGTTAGGACGGACAGACAGGCACTTGCGAAAAAGCCACGGGCAGCTCTTCACGCGCCACGTTTAACGTCCAGCCAAGTAGACAGAAGGAGACGTATAAAGCAACATCACCCTTGCTTTTACATATGCCTAAAGTAAAAAGTACGAGAGCCGACAGAAAAGGATAAGATAAAACGAATGCGAGCTGGCTGCGCTTCTCTCTCCTCGTTTTAAATTATCAGGATTTCTTTGGCCCAGCGCATACTATTCTAACAATATCCGAGTATAGCCCTCCTGTTCCAATAATAAAAGTTAAAAGCGAATATAATTTATAATTCGGTTCGAATTTAATCCCTTATCTTAAATTGAATGTTCTGAATTTAACTGATGTACAGTATAAGGACGTACTGTATGCTCAAAATTTGTCAGTTTGTGGTCGGACTTCGCTGAGTATACCGGCGGTTGGATTACCCAACGGAATTTATCTTATTGCAAAAAATAAAAAATAAAAATATTATTGGACATATAAATTGTTTAAATAAATATTTAAATTAAATAAAATGTTTATTGTTATTAAAATTTTCTATAACATTAGTTTTTACGAAAATATCCAACCGTTGAATGAGAGCATCATAGAAGTGGAATAGAATTAAGATTTCTTGGGATATTCAGGTAAGGCAATCGCGTAGGTCCTGCAAGGAGTCCCAACTGTAAAAAGAACTGAATCAAATGCATGCAGACACAAAATTTAAACTATCAAAGAATCAAATACATTCATTTCTATCTTGTTTGGTGTATTTTGGAAATAATTGTAGAAATGAATTTATTGATTCTAAACTCATGTTTAATAGTTAACATCTTAGTATAATTTTAGAAATGATTTATATAAAAAAAACCAAGATATATGTGTGTAATAATAATAATTAATTGTACAAAATATTAATAATATTATAATTATTTGACAAAACATCTCGTTTCTACAAACATGAGAATAGTTCGTTCTTGTGCTTATTTCTATATTCATGGGAATGAAATTTCCATTAAGAATGGAATTCCTTGATTTATTAAATCATACATATCGCAAACTTTAAAAGAGAGTCAAGAATACTACGCCATTACCGATCCATTTCTCCATATGAAAGACCACCCACAATATTATAGATGTTAATCTAATAATCTTCTAATGATGGGGCTTTTTTTTTCCTTTTATCCATCTCATTCTACATTATGTATGGAGGCAATTTTAATTGTTGATAGGATATTCATATTTAATATCCAAATGAAAAAGACAGAATACCTACTAAGGTCGTCCACCAAATAGCAAAGAGCAGAAAAATAATAAGAAAACATGTGGCTAACCACTTAGAACCAAAAAAAACAGAGAAAAAGAGCTCATATTTGCCAAATTGATGCACCAAAGATTGCTTTCCTTCTTTCCTTTTCTCCTCCTCCTTCTTATGGTGCTTCCACGATTACACAGCAGTGTAATATAAAGAATTAAAGATACAGTGAATATCTTAGATGGAATTTTAGAAAAGAAAGAACAATTTTGGTTTGGGAAATACCCAACATTGTCATGCTTGGGCTTTAGCAATTTAGGGCCGTTCAAGATGGGTCGGTGTATATAGGACCTCAAAATGGGGAAACATAGCCCAAAATCTCTTTCTTCTTTTTTCTTTTCTTTCTTTCTTTCTTCCATTTTTGCTGTTTTGTTTTTATTTTTCCAAATTTATTTTCACCATTCCTAATTAGAGGTATGCTTTTCCTAATTCAAAGAAGACTTCTATAACTAAATAATGTATATGACAAGAATTAATCTCAAAATCTTTTGCCCATAAAACAAGTAACATACTATTCAACCACAAGGCCACTGGTAATTAGTGGTATTCTCATTAGCTGAAACCTTTTCTCTTCTTTTTACTTTTTGGTCAAACTCAAACATGAAGCTAAGAACAAGCCAAACAAAAGCTTGACTGATTTCTGAAAACTAATCATTAAACATGACAATGGTGAAACAGCAATAATGTTTTATAAAGGAAGTTATTCAATTGTGACAAATTGAGTATACATTTTCACAGTATTACCTCCATATGTTTTACGTGGAGTTACTTGAACTTCCAAAAAGCATATGGAAGAAATGCTAGTACATGCGAGAACTGGAGAAATTTGTATCACGACTTGTTAAGGTTTGTACTAAACTCACGTCGCAATATATATATATATATATATATATATATATACACACACACACATACAGAGCTACATCCTCTTAAGGGAATAAGTCCTTTTCTATTAAAAACATAGTGAATGTTTATTTAGAAAACAACATCGAAACATGATATTACGCTCTACTTGATGATTATGGCGAAAAGGATCATCAGAGGGAAAAGAATAAGAAATCCCTTAGAAAGTCCTCCCACTAAAATCTTTAAAATTGCATTGATATCTTAGAAAGTGAAATATTCGCAATGATAATTTTTTTTCCTAAAGAAAAATAAGTGGAGAGGATAAAAGAAAAGTCCAAAGATATATATTTTTTTAACATTTTTTTGGTCAGTCCAAAGAATTCAGTCATTAGCGGCGCCCTTAAGATGAATGTAATGATTAAAAGAGTACAAATAAAATTGCCTAGTTGGGGGAAGCTGTGCCCTAATTGGATGACCACCAACCCAATGGGGACGTTGCAGCGTTCACACATAGAGGCTGCGACGGAGTCTACACGATAAAAAGGATATGTTCGAAAATGAACCCACACGTTTTAACGTAAGACCCGCGTGATGTCTTGGCTACGGGTGTTCGTTGGGGATTTTCGTCCCAATTTATCAATTGAAAATGCATTTTAGAGAAATGGGAAATGAGGAAAAAGCACCGGAGATTGGATAATTTTTGAATTTTTTTAAAAAAGTTTAAAACTTATTCAATTACTAACATAAGTCTCAACTATCAGCTAATTCTACTACTAAATAATAAGTATTAATACGCCCTGCTGAACAAATAAAAATCATCATCATCACCATTCATCAACAAAATAATTTAAAATCTAGACTTTAAAGTATAAATAAAAATATATATAGCATAATTCAAACTCGAAAACATAATATAATGTATAACCAGCGAATCATAACTCATAAATCCAAAATATAAACAAAAAGGATAATTCAATAGTATACTGATGTCTCATAATCAGTCAATCATAATCCAAAAATCCAAAGTATAAATAAAAAACACAATCCAACTATATATACATATATTTAAAAAGATCCGGATTTTGGATTTTACCCAATAAAAGAAATTTGTTCTGATCCTCGACTTATTTCTCTAAAAAATTTTTCCATCCCCAATATTTTTTTTCCAATTACCCAAAAATAATTTTTTCGTACCTGATTTTTTGAATTGAGGATTGGGTTTCCCCGATAAATGCACATCCCTAGTCTTGGCTGCTGACACATTCCAAACTAGTAAGAACTAGGACCTCCCATCAAAACAAGATAACTCTGAGGGCCAACTTTGTTCTTGTTCGCGACACGTACAACACTAGTAATTTTAAACTTGTTTTGATATCACTTGTGAATTATGATATTTTTATAATAAAATTTTATTAAAAAATTATGCATAATGGGTTTAACATTGAGTTCTAACTTTGCCACTAAAGTTTACATGATGAAAGAACATGAACGGAAATATTCCCAACTCGAAAGAATTGGGACCTCCGATCAAAAACGAAAAAACGATTCGAGCTTATTCTAATATCACTTATGATAGTTCAGACCTAATTATTGACCAAATACCACATTAAGCCCATTTAATTTAATTGGTTTGAAAAGTTTAAAATCTGTAATGATAGTAATAATAAGTTCAAATTATTACTCATATGGAATTGATGAAAAATGAACGTCACAGATTAAATATTATAGGTACTAGATGATCATCTTATTAAAAATTTCCTAACTACCAAAGGAAAATTATAACTATTTATTATCTTGAACGATCTTTTTTCATGTTGGGTTCTTGTAGTAATCTGTTCAATGCTGAAATAGACGCAAACATTCAAAGTTTGACAAAGATAGCAATGATGATAGTTTAGCATTAGCCAAAAAAATGTACAGAAAAGCAAAAGATAGAAAGAATGATGGTAGCCTTGGGGAATGAAAACACAAGGAAAATTAAGACACTCACGCACACATATATTATATAGCCTCCACCACTTAGTTTTTGTGTCCAAAGTTGGCGTGGTCCCTCGAAAGGGTCCCCATCTTTCTAAATCACCTTTCCGCCTTTTCATACTTTGATATTATATACTCATAGTTGTATTAAATACACGCCAACATAAATATATTATTATGATAATCACATAGTTGAGGAAGGTGATAACTGATATGACGCCCAACTAGAGAGGGAGGGAGGTGCTTTCAAGTTCAATAAAGAATCTCTCTCTCAAAAAAAAAAAGAGAATAAGAAGAAAAAAGGCAAAAAAAAAAAAGGAGTTTCGTCAGCTGCTGCCTTCACCTGTTTGCTGGGTACTGCTGATGCCTTTATTGTGCGGGTTTTGAGAATGTGGGGACTTGCGTGTCTCACTGCTCTTGCTTCTCTTACATGTCAATGCAAGCTCCATCTCACAATCTATTTCATTACCCCAAACTATGGACGCTAATGGGGGGCAAATTTTGTGGGGACTGTCAATCCTGGATGATCCCATAGTTCTTGATCTATGAAGGTGCGTTTCCATGTTTTGATCTATGTATATATATTTATGTCATGTTTAACTCCAAAAAAGAGTTTTGGGGCGAGAAGTAAAGAATGTGACAAGAGATAAGAATTAATAACAAGAAAGAATAATTACTCAAAAGGATTTATGACATTCTTTAATCGAGAGATGATGCATTCTTTATAATTCAAGACAAAAGTTGGATCACTATTAATGTGGACATCAATAACAAATTTTAAGATTTTGTCGTGGCAGTTTACCTTAACATAATTTAACTCGGTTAAAAATCATCTAATGAGATGAGATAGAAAATAAATTCTATATGAAATTTTGTTAACAAATCATTTCTTGTTCTACTTTGTCTAATATTTCTGCGCTAAACCACAAACTATTTCCAGCTTAACAAAGTCAATTATTTGTAGTCTTCCAAAGATATACTATGATAAGAGTAGAAGGAGAATATCGTTCATGATCAAATTTGAGTTCTACATTTTGCTTTAGATAAAGAGCTAGTTAGCAAAAAAAAAATAGCTTTCAAGCAACTTTTAGTGCTTTAACTAAGAGGGTGTTTGTCTTTGTTTATTTATCAACCTATAAACACCTAGAAAAAAAAAAAAGCACTCTTTTATATGCTTTTTATTGTTTACTGCTTATTTGGGGCTTATAAGCAGTAGAAAATGCTTATTTGGGGCTTATAAATAGTGCATAGTAAAAAATATATGAGATGGTTCTTTTCTCCATATGCTTATAAATTGATAAACAAGCAAAGCCAAACACCCTGTGAGTCAAAACATTATTTTTTTAAGGTATTGATGTTTGATAAAATATTGTTCCAAGTGGTTTTTCCACTTTTGACAAAAAAAAAAAATGAAATTAACTTTTAGCTAGCTTTTAATATTTCGACTAACTTTTCTCAAACATTAAAAATTCTAACATTGTAAAATAGCTTTTAGCTTTTTATCATTCTTTTTGGTAATATTATAATTTTTTTTGGCAATTCTACTCTTTCTCCATTCTTTCTATATATTTTTACAATTTCTTTGACAAATATAACTAAAAAATAACATAAAAATTAGTTTTGGATTCTATTTACATAAAAAAATAAAAAAAATTAAGTTTTACTAGTTCATTTATTATATTTTATTGATAAAATAAATTTTAAATCTATTAAAAATACTTTTTATAATATTGATATAAATGATTTATTAAAAAAATAATTTTATTATGGATAATATTAAAATATTAATATAAAAAACAAATATCTAATTATAAAATAAATTATCTTATTTCAAAAATAGTAATAATAATTATAATTATCATAAAAATAACAACATAATACTAATACCTTTTTATGTCATTTTGTTCCATAAACTAACTAAACAACTATCCTCTGATAGCTAAAATATAATAGTTGTCAACTACACTAACATCTGGCTAGTTGTGCCATGACTAGGTCAAATTGGGTGAAAATACTATTTCTCTAATTTATTATTGTTCCTTAAATAGTGTTTCAAGTAATTTTTAAGGTAATTTTTAACATTTCAACTAATTTTTCTCAAATATTAAACATTTTAATGTTTTATTGAAGCTTTATCTTATGTTTGGATTTGAGGGGCGAAAACTTAGTAAAGGAAAGGGAAGGATGGAATTGTAAAGGATAGGAGAGAAAAGGATTAATTTCTTTTTTGGATTGGAAAAATTTATAAAAAAAAGGATCATAAAGGATTGTGAGTTTTGATTGAGAAGGAAATAGAAGGAAATGATTAAGTTTGTACAGAATTGGACTTTTCTGTCCTTTTAAAATTTTATGTGCAAATGAAAGAGAGGAGCAAAAGAGTCATTTTTAATAAAAAGACTTTCTTTTCCCTCTAAATGACTTCAAATTAGGAGGATTGCTTTTTAAGGATTTGAGGAAATAAGAATTATCCCTCCTTTTCCCTTACCATCCTAATACTTCCTAACCAAACAAGAGAGAAGATTAAAAAAAACCCTCCCTTCCTTTTCTTTTCCTCCCATTCCCCTTAATCCAAACAAGCTGTTAATGTCATCTTTTTTTTAACAATTATGCCCTTTGTCCATTTTGAATAGTAGTCTCTCTTTAATTTCTCTCTATATTTTTATCTTTCTTCACAAATATAAATAAAAAATGACACAAAAATTAATTTTAACTTTTATCCAAATCAAAATATGTTAAAAAAGTATAATTTATTATTTCATTTATTACTTTTTTTAAAAATTTAAATCTATTAAAAATATTTTTTATAATATTGATAAAAATGCTTTATCAAAAAAATAATTTTAATATGTTTAAATAATAAGATATTATTATAAAAAATATTTATTTAATTATAAAATAAATTATCTTATGCTAATAATAATTATTATTATAATTATCATAAAACGTGATATCATCGTCATTTTTGCTATTTTGCCTTTGTCAACTAGTCCAATACCTAATTTTTTTGAAACACATATTATTCATTTACTTAAGAAAATTATTTATAAAATATGTCAATATGCTTTTTTTTTTTTGGGAATAAAAGATTGGATAAGCAAGTTGAAATTTTTAAATTTTACCCAATCCTTTTAGCAAGTTAAAAAATTTATCCAAATCTTTCTTCCATAGATCTGTTGTCCACAACCTAGAAGCATTACTTGGAGTTCAACAGATAACCCACTTTCGTTATTTAATGGCACCTCTAGCCTCTCGGCTAGATATATGTCACCCTTCAACCTAATTTGTGGAAAAGAATTGTAAAAATAATTATTCTTTTTTGGAATTAATTTGTTTTTTAAGTATAGAAAAGATTCTTTTTCTGCTGACAAGCAGTTGGACAAGAAAAATACATGCACCAGGCACATCAATTTTCCTGAAAGCCCGGACAAATTACAAAAACCATCACTGACAACATTATTCTTTTTTATTTTATTTTTTTTTTCGATCTTCTTAAATTTAAATTTATATCAAAACTAAGAAATTCATTTCAATTATTTGAATTATTCATTAATGGTCTACCATGGATAACATTTAAGAGGTACTACTGTTTAATCTCAAGGGCTTCCATTGTTCAAAATCCAACGCCTTTCTTTTTATATTTTTACTTTTCATGACAAAAAAACCCATAAAACTTCATATTCTGATTTGTTTGTCCATTATGACTTTATGCTTAAGAAAAATACTTCCGTTCAATAGTTAAATTAAAATTGACAGTTAATTACGTATTATGAATCTAAAATTTGTTAATTAATAGTTAAATTCTAATAATTATTACAGTAATTGAACTATGTTAATTGAATTTTTCTCGTGAAAAAAATGTTCCTTACAAATAGTGATCCGGCCGTGTACGTAGTGACGGAGTTTGTTGGAGCAATTCAACAAACGGCAAGTATTACGGAAACAATATCTTGTAGCAATAAACAAATTGTATTAGAAGAAAAACGTTTGACCAGCCCACGTCGGCCGTCTTATCCTCATTCTTTGTCTCCCAGTCGTTTTCAGTCTTTTGTTTAATTATTATTATTTATTATAGCGAATTGGTTGTCTGTTTCATGTTGCGGCAATGTCAATAAAGAGCAAAAAAAGTTTTCTTTTTTAAAAAAGGGTAAAGACAGCTCAACCAAAGCTTTGGCTCACTATTAGATACTGTCGGATTTAAGTTGGAACTGATATTCATCTCAAAGCAAGACATATTTGAAAAAGTCACAAAGCTTTGGCTCACACGAACTTTTTAAGCAAAATATTTTAAAATATATTTGAGACGTAATTTATTGCTTACCAAAATTATACATCCTGATTTATAACGGGAAATCCTTGGGTTCAGACAGAGTTGCATGTGGGCTTGAATCTCCCTCTCACAACCAAACTGAAAGTTTTGCTATTTTATTTATTTATTTTAAAAAAAATTCACGTAATCCTCTTTTGTTCTAAAAACTTCAAATCGCCCTCCTATGTTTTTCCGAATGGATCACACTCTCCCTTATCTTTAGTTAAACGTTAACAGTGTTAAATATAAGTTTGAAATGATCATTTTACACTTTATGTTGATGATGAAGATGAAGATGAAAAAGGTGAAGATGAAGATGATGTTGCCGAAGATGAAGATGATGAAGGATGATGTTGATGATGAAGACGAAGACGAAGATGATGATGAAAATGAAAATGAAGATGAAGATGATGAAGAAGGTGAAGATGAAAATGATGTTGCCAAAGACATTTTCATTCAAATAGAGGGCAAACCAATTAAAAATATTAGACCCGTTACATTTCAAGGGCGTGCAGCTCAAATTTGACTAAAAAATTGACGAAAAAAGGTATCATGATAGGTTTTGGAAAAACACAAGAGGGTGATCTAAAGTTTTTAGAACACAAGAGAGTAACATGATACTTTCGCACATTATAGGAGGGTAACATGAATTTTTCCCATTTATTTATTATGCTTAATACTTTAACAGGTCAATTTATATGAAAGTTGATTTGTTTAGAGCGTGCATATGAACCCTTAATTGGAGTCGATACCATGACAAAGTTATCAATTTATTTAAAAATTTAAAATTGTAGATAGAATTTTAATATATTCATTTATTATGCTTAACATTAGGTTTGATTTAGAACTTTTCTCTTTTTGTTTTCTTTTCAATTTTAATCTATACCAAGAACTCTTTTGAGAAATGAACCAAACAAGTTGCATTCTTTTGCTATAAAAAGAAATGGAACAAATAGCAAAAAGAGTGATGATCGGAACCTCTAATCCCTCAAAATCTAGGTAATGTGGGTCATACATGATCTCACTTGTGCATTCCGGGTTCCAAGTCATGCCCAACTTGAAGAGGGCACAAACTCGTGTTGGTCCTAATATCTCTACCTAGGCGGCTCGAATCCATTAGGATTGGCCCAAGTATCTCGGTATAAGCTCTAAACCGGTTAAAGAAGTAGATTCCCATATAACTCTAACATAATAGTCCAACTACGATTGTATCACTTGGGTAACCTCCTTAAGAGGTAGAATTAATCTAAACTGCTCTAGACAAGCATCTATAAAATCTCATCTATGCCATATTCCAAGGAACAACACTCTAAACATCTCAAACACTCTTATTTGCTCTATTCCATTCAATTGGTTCATAGCATCAACCAGTGTCTCCCGCACCTCCGATTAGCTCTTTTCTCCTGTTTCATAGATTGCCTACAGGATGGACTGCAAGATTTGGTGTGGAGAAGACTTAATGATAATTATAGGATCACAAGATTTGGTGTGAAGAATACTTATTGATAATCATAGCATTCAAAGTTGACACTGTCTGGCAGGAATGAATTGCAATCCCATTGTGATCTGCAATGCTGATGTAGGCTCATTTTCAAAACTCCAGTAGCTCCCTTTCAAATGCTCGAGAAAAATTCAATAACCAGGAGGCCAGGTAGCCAAAGAAAAACCAATAGGAGCCTGAAGATCCACACAATTAGATGAACCCTGATTGATCTAGGTAAAAAGGGATAGAAACCAGAACAACTTGGGAGGGAAGTTTTTTTTTTTTTTTTTTAAACTCAATTGTTAACATTTCTTGCAAAAATGACCCATTTTTGGGTAGGTTTTTAAAAATGACCGAATCTCACTTTGGGAATGCACTAGGGGCGCTCCAAGAACTAGGGCCTCATTCCCAAAACAAGACCCGTATTCCAGGAACATGGTCGCGCTTCCAGAATGCGGACCGCATTTCCAGAATGCGACTAGGGTTTTTGCTAGCCTTTTGTTTAGTAGCACTTTATTATTATTGTTGTTGTTGTTTTGAATAAACCTTATTTTTTTCATTATGTATTTATGGAACGGTGTTACAGTTTTCCCTTATGTAGTTATTTATGGTTCGTGGATGATTTTATTTCAGCATTATAGACATTATGTTATCAAATGGACATTATACACTTAGTTCTTTCTGTTCAAATGGACATTATGTTGTAATTGTAAACAAAACATTATAACTAAGTAAACAAAACAAGATTACAACTAAATAGGATTACTGATATTAGAACTAATACACGTTACATTACAAAATTACAACTATACGCTACGTATTTTGATTACTAGGGCAAGTTGGAGCAGTTTGGCCTTGTTGATCGTATGCTATACACCTTCGTCGTGCACCTTAATTTGAGTGATCCATCTCGTTTTAGATGCACGGGCTCTAGCTCAAAATAACGTTCATAATGCTGAAATAAAAGCATCTACGGATCATATATAACTATATAGGGGAAAAGCGTAACACCATCCTATAAATACATAATGAAAAAATAAGGTTCGTCAACAACAACAACAACAACAATAAAATGCTACTAAACTAAAAACAAGGACCTTGGGAACGCGGTGCGCATTCTAGAAGCATGGCCGTGTTCCTGGAACGTGGGTTTTATTCTAAGAACAAGGTCCTTGTTTTGGGAGCGCACACGGCGCCTTTCCAAAGCAAGATTGGGTCATTTTTTAACACTCACCCAAAAATATATCAATTTTGCAAAGAATGTTCAAAATTAAGTCAAAAAAAAAATCTGGGAGGGAGCGCCCAACGTGTCCGGCAAACAATTGGCCAATCTCTCTTTGTGCCGACTTAGACTCCTCTGGCCAGGATGATAGATCTCTGAATCCATACATGATGTGATAGTTTTTTAATTGACTTTTTCTAAAGACATTTTTTTGACAATTTTTGAAAAAAAAAATATTTTTTTGAGAAATTAAAATTTTTTATTTTTAAATATTTTTCAAAGTGTTAACTTTTTTAAATCAAAGCCAAATGCTTATAATAAAAAGAGTGCTTTTTCCCAAAAAAATAATTTTTTTCATGAAAAACACTAATTCAAACTATCCTTAATATTGTCAACGCCATTTAAGTTCTTCAATTGTTCGACGGCCCATGAGAATTTTGGTCATCTTGTTAAGTGAAACCCAACAGAAATTCCGACCAAAAAGGAGAAAAAAAGAAAAAACCAGCGAAAATTAAAAATAAATAAATAAATAAAGGAAAGCAAAAGCAGAAAACGAAAAGGTTAAAAGCTGTAGAAGTGAAAAACCGTGGAAGTGAATCCACTATAAAACGCATCCAAAAACAAAAATCTACCATGTAATAAATAATGCCATTTGCATGCAAAGTGTACGCTGCAAAAGTAATCAAAACCCAGAGTAAAGTTTTTTTGTACTATCTATGTAGCTGAAAAAAAAAGCCCTAAAGAAAGAAAGCCTTCCCATTTGAACAGTTCTGCTGGCACGCATGGCCCCCAAACCCACAGTAAAAAATATTTCATTCACATCATCGTTTTCCCTTTTGCCTCCTCTCCTGTCCTACTCTGTTGGCGGGTGGGTGTCATGCTCATACCACTACACACATTATTCTATTACGTATATGCACAGTATTAAAAGACCAGTATTGTCTATATCACATATTATAAAATGTTTCATTTATGATTTATAAGCGAGTATTATGGGGTCAACAGTAGCTTTTTTATTCGTGAAATACCATAGTATGTTTTTGAGATTCTAAACTCGGGACGTGATGTTTAAGTAGTAAACTCAAAATACGCGTTGAGTTTAAGATCTGTGCATGAAATGTACAGGGAAAAACGTACATGATCAAGAACAGCTTATAAGTAGGCGAAAAAGCATATGAGTTCAGATGAGTGTTTAATAATAGCATTAGCATAGCCCGGAAAAGATCGAATTAAGTATATATACAAGATAACGAACCACCAAGACGATGTCGAGAGCTGCTTATAAGCTCGCTCTCTTTTTAACTCTCAGAGAAAACTCTTTTGAACATTTTGAGAAGTGCTTTAAAGATGGCGTCATTCAAAATCTGCAGCCATTGTTGCACGCTCCACGCGCCATCAAAACATCTCTACATCCACAAAGGCGGAGGCTTGTTCAAGTCTATGGCCAACCCACGTCGGACAATCCCGAAATACTTCCCCTGCCCGTCGGTCTCCGTCACCGGAGCATCGCCGCCGGCTCCGCCATTCCCCGCCATCTGCGGCGGGTCGACGACGCCGCAGCCACCACTTGCGGGTCTAAGCCCCGCGTCTTTGAGCTGCACCTGCACGCCACCACTCTGCAGAAACTCCCCGATCACAAGCCTACCAGACGGCATGGGCCACCGGTGATCGGAAGGCAAGTTGAGGTCCAAAGAGAGACCGCCAGTGGCCGCCGGCGGCGCCGGAAAGTTAGTTTTGGCTTTAGCACCCCTCAGAGACCTGGCTGCACCATCATAGGCCAAAGCAGCCTCCTCTGGGGTATCAAAAGTGCCTAACCAAACCCTAGTTTTCTTCCATGGGTCACGTATCTCAGCCGCATAGCGACCCCATGGACGCTTCCTCACGCCTCTGTAGTGTCCCTCACGGGTCGATGTCATGAAGGAGACAACACAAAACGAAGTCTTCCAGAGAGAGAAAAAAAAAATGGAGGGTTGTGTGTGTCTCTGTGTTGGAGGCTAAAACAAAAAGGCTTTGAAACTGGAGGTCACGAGAAGAATAAAATAATAAGGTGAAATAGAGAGAGTAGTGTGTGTGTGTGTGTGTTGTGTGCGAAAAGTTGGGGAGAGGGACCCACACAGAGTCTCCCGTAATCGTCGGCTGGACTGCACGACCAGCGAGCGAGCAGCTGCCCTTTAAATAAACAAACACAACATCGCTAGCTGCGAGTTATTTTGCGTCACACGCACACAAACACACACATGACCAGGTCTTGTTTTTAAAAGTACTTTTGGTTTTGTTTGGAAAAAATCAAACACAATGTGCACTTGTATCAATGATTAGGGGGTATTTAATGTGGTTTTGTTTTAAGATTTCTAAATCTAGTTCATTACGAGGATGCTATTTTTATTTTTCTCTAATTAGGTCGGCTTGTCACTCTCCAATTTCATTTTTACAAATTAGTCCTATTGATAATTATGACAAAAATGTTAGAAGGTCCACATGTGATGAATGTTGAACATTCGACACGCGAAATGAAAGTGTGTGTGTGGTCCACTCGAGATGAGTATTCAAATATTCGACACGATTAAGAAAGTTTGTTGTTGTGTTTTTTTTGCGTATTTACAAATACCAAAATGGAAAACTATATGTAAAGCATTTCTGAATGGACCTTTTGATGTATGTTTGAAACACATAATTGGAGAAAAAAAGATAAAGTTAGAAATGAAAATGACATTTCTTTTTTGTTTTGTATATGTGCTAAGATAGAAGTGAGAAAACATTAGATATAATATATTATTATTATTATTATTATTATTATTATAAAACAGTGTCTAAATTAACTGCCGGCAGTTTTAGAAAAAGAGGACATTAGTCTATTTCACACATGAAATAATCAAATCAATCTTGTCTGAAACGGTTGGTACAAAGTAAAATAATATGGAATTGAGCTGATTTTGCGCAGGTTCAGAATTCTAGCAATAATTTGGTACAACAGCTCTCATAATAATAAATTCAAAAGGAACTATTCTTTTTCTTGTGCGCTATCTACATTTGAAAGAAGAATAAAGATAAAAGTCAAATGCTAACAGTAATTAATATGCTTCGCACATTTAATTATGAGATAAATTTAATAATAAAAACTATTCATCTAATTAACAAGGTTTAACTTCAATTCATTTAAATATGAGGATACGTCAACATGGAACTCGATTATTTGATAGTACAAGGAGAAAAATTTTATTAAGTAATTACATCCAAATACTTTTATATCTTTTCAATGGAGGCACGACTTTTTTTAATACTAATTCTTTTGTTATTATTCATACTAATTTCATTAAATGCGTGTGGCTCTACATTACACATGACTACTTCTTGCTAGCTAATGCCCAATCCAAAATTTCGTTTTTATAATTTGAATAATTTGTCATTATTAAATATATCTCATAATTAGTTTTTTTCAATTTGGTCTGATTTCATTAATCAATTAGTTGACAAAACTTGGGGGCGGCATTATATAACATTAGAATGATCTTTGACTTTTAAGTGAAAGAAATTAACCAGATTCATTTCACCTATAGGAAGAAAAAAAAAAGAAAAAAAAATAAGGAAGACGATTAGCAAAGACGTTAAATGCGAAAGCATGATGCACGAAGGAAGGAATGGGGCGTAACCCAACTTTTTAAAAGTCGCAACAAAACATTTTCTTGTGACTTGTGTAGGTGACTGGTCAATTGCAAAAGCATTACGATTTATTGATTTGATTTCACAGTGGGGAGCAGAACGCAAAAATGTACACGTGAGAGAGAGTCGAGAAATAAAGTAAGAACAAACACACACAGAGGTGGGACCACACTGTGAGAAATTGGAGATACGAAGACTAACTCCAATAAATTTTCTAAAACACAAAAAATCTTATATTTAGGAATTTTGTTAGTAGGAAAGTACTCCAATAATTTCTTTATTCTATTCCCAAAATTTTAGATTTTTTTCTAATCCCAAACCAAAACACTTATATATAGGGGTTTTTTTTCATCCCTCAAAGTCAACCCCCAAATCTCATCCCCCATCCCCATAATTTTACGACTACAACATTATAAAATAGGGAAGCTGTTAGAATGAAACTGAAATTGGGATTCCCTAAATTGAATGTTTGATAAAAAATAGGGGAGCTATTGGAATAAAATTAAAAATAGGAGATCTCAAAATATAAGAAAATAACTCAAATTACTTAAATTTAGGGAAAAAAATAGGGGAGCTGTTGGAGTTAGCCTAAGAGGGTGTTTGGATTGGCTTATAAAAAAGCTGCTTAAAGCACTTATAGCTTTAAGTGGTTTTTTTTTATTGTCAACTTTAAGTAGTTACGTGTTTGAATAAAAGTTATAGTTATAAAAATAAGTATTTACATGTTTGATTAAAGTGGGCTGAAAAGTAAGTTATATAATTAAAATAACTATTAAGGATATTAAAATATAATTTAAAAAGGTAAATATAAGACAAAAGAGTGAAGATATTTTAGTAATAAAAATAAAAAGGTAAGGATAAGATAGTAAATGATTTGGTCAAAATTATTTTTTTTCAACTTGCTTTAAAGCCATAAAAAACAAAAGTTGGGGTTGGGTAACTTTTTATTTTCTACTTAAAGCTAATTAAAAAAAGCACATTTTTAATTAAAACAAACACTTCTATTAGCTTAAATTAGGCTTTAAACAGGTTTGACCAGAAAAAAAAAGCCAAACCAAACACCCTCTAAGAGCGGGGCTTTTTTTGTTTTCCCCATTTCTTTGTTTTTTTTGTGTGTGTTTGAGCCAGGGTAACACGTTGGGATATAATATTACAAACGAAATTTAATTATAATAAAAAGTTTGGCCAACAACACGCTTCTAAATATTCAAATTTATATCTTTTATTAGAGAGTGAAACTGTTACTATCTCTATCAACAAATTGTCAGAGTTAGTTAATATAGATAATTGTAATTGTTAATTGTAAGTGTAATATTATTAAAAATGTTTATTATATTACTATGATATTTCAAAAGAATAATAAAATTATAAATGCGAGTGCGTGTTCGGGGTGGGATGGACAGGGGTGGGGAGGAGCCGCCGCCTGAAAAGACGTGTAAGCAGTGGGCCTGTGACGGGGGTCTTGTCGTGTGATTACTCCCCACACGCACCCACCCCCTATCTCTCTAGGCTTACGTATGCCCTACACCTCCTGTACGGCGCTGCCCAGCGGCGCCTCCACCTTTTCGTCGTTTCTTTTCTCTAAAAAGGGTTAACCAGCGAGAACCCTTTCCCACGCCAGGCGCCTTAACTGCGCGAGGTAAATCGAGGATGCGCGAGTGGCACACTGCGGAGGACCAACGGCGTGGAAATCCAAAGAATGTACTCGCAATATTTCAATGAAAGATCGCCGCCACACGGACTCGATCCCGCGTTGTCAAGGTATCTCCACCCTAATCACCTGGCCACTTACCAACTCACCTATGCCCCTGGGGGCAAAATAGAATAAGCAAAATCACCATATCTAGTTAATGGTATTACATATCTAGAAGAAAAATCACCATTATTATATTCAAGTGCGAAATGCTAATCTTTTGTTGTTTATACCATTTCTGTCTTATTTGGACTTCCGCTAATATCTTACTAATTGTGTTTACCTCTTCTGCTTAAGAAATCCCTTATGAATTCTTTATATTATTTCAATATAATTATGTTTTAAATTTATAAAAATAATATAAAAAGATTAGTATGTCTTGAAGTTAGGAGCACGTTTAGTTAATTAATTTATGAGCATTGGAGGTAAAGTTTTTGAATTTTTATTAATGGATTATGGATGTTCACCATTTTCGAAAATTCATATATAAACTGAGGGAGATCCTCTTCCGATGCTCTCTATATATATAGATAATAGTATGATATGATATCTAACGAGTACTTCAAGAACAATGATAATGCCTACAGCAAATTCCAGAGGTTCTCCTACACTCCTTCTGAGTACTTTATGTTCAGCATGTCCAAGGACCATTATTATATCACCTTGGTCTTGCGTTAACTAAAAAAAATTAATTTAATCTTCACTAAAAGGATAAACATTAAATTATGTACTTTTTGTTTCTTCTTACTGAAATACGACGTGGCTTGTTCAGGATTGTTCTTGGCTAATTTTTTTGGTTTTTAGAAGATTTAGGTAGTGTCGTCAAAAAATTGTAAGCCAAATGCAAACATGTGTTTTTACATGATTTAATATATATATATATATATATATATGGTCAAATGGATGACAAACAAAGCTGACAGATTTAACTTATGTAGTAGGTACGCACGAATGAGAGATTGTATATAAACAAATAAACATATAAATGTGGTACTTGAGGGGTCAGATGCGGCAGGTGAGGTACTGCGTTGTCATTCTCTTAATGGATGATAGGTGCTCCTGGGGCGTGGGCTCTGCATCTGGTAGAAAAAATTTTTGTTTTCACCCTTATCTTTCTTGATGTTGGAGTAAACTCCTCACATCATCCTCTCTCTTATCAAATAAAAGAAAAATCCTGCCTTGCCCCGACGTGGTATTTGTCAAAAAACTCAATCGAATAAGATAAAGGAATAAGATCGAATTAAAACTCTTGTTTGTTAGAATCCTTACTTATTAGTAGCACATAAATACATCCTGATATGAAAGTTACATAAAAACTTTTAACCACTAAATTTGAAATTTTTTTATAAATATAATAATTATAACATAATTATAAAATATATAACCCTAAATAAAGAAACCAAATATATATATATACCACAAATATACCTGAGTTACGTGGGATGAAGTCAACAAATCCGACCTTTACACGCCCTTACATTAGAGTAGGTACAAAAGAAACCTACCCCTACAGTACTCTTACAAAAAGGAAGGAGGTAAAGTACTATTCTCATTCTTGGGTGGCGATGAGGGTAACAATCTTGTTAATAGTTAATGGTCTGTTAAGCGAGAGATTCAAGTCTTGTTAATAGTTAATGGTATGTTCAGTGAGAGATTCAGCTGTTATAAATTATTTACTTTATTCCCAATAAATATGAACAAATTGTAATTAATGAATTTTATTTATAAAAAATTATAACGTTTAGCGATTACAAGTGGAGAGAATAGTACGTCGTAGGAGTGTGCAAGAGTGGTCAGGCCCCCACGTGGAGGGGGGGAATACATTATGTGGTGTCCGAGTTGAAGGGGATGCCCGATATACGTTGGAGAGAAATTTTTTATATTTACATTTCTTTTGAAAACCTCTTGTAAAAATACTTTAATTTTGAAATCGTTTTCAAAAATATCTTTTCTCAATAAAAGAGCTACCAATACGATAAATGGTCAACCATTCCCAGTAATTTTCATGATTCCTAAGCGCTGATCATGCAGAGCTAGATTTTTCGGTAAGTGATTTACCGCAATCAATTAGAAAAATTTGAAATAGTTGCGCCATTAATAAGGCTTCGATAGCTTAGCTATAGAAATGTAGGTGACCTACCGCAGTGGTTTTTTATCTATCGTACTCCTAGCCCTTTCTCTTCGTCTTCTCCCTCTCTCTTCTTTCCCTATCCCAACAACCCCATTGTTGAAGCAGCTTTCCCACTTGAAAAAAAAACTGATCTCAACTAATTTTTTTGCAAAAAAGTTAACCCCAAGCCTAGTAAATTGTCTCTACTTGTAAGTTTTGTAATTTTTATGCATTTTTATAAGTTATATGTTTGATTTTCATTTGTATATGTGTCGTTTATATGTATATATATGTATATGTACAAACTACAATGTATACGACATATATATGTGTTACATGCATATGTGCATATGTACATGTATATGTATATCTATATTTGTACATGTATATTCTTTGAATTCCATGAATTTGTACCAAGTTAAGAATTTTATTTGTTTTTTGAATATAAGAATTTATGGCATTTTAGATAATTTTGTAATTTATGATTTTTATTGAATTTAGAAATATATTCTAATTTATGAGTTAATTGAATGCAGGAAATTAATGGAATTTATGAGTTTATGAGATTAAATGAGTTCATTGTAATTTGGGAAATTATTAGAATTTAGGAGTTTATTGAAATATAAGAATTTATTATAAAATAGAAATTTATTAAAAATTAGAAAATTATAGGAGTTTAGGAATTTATTGTTATTGGAATTTATTGTAATTTATGACTTTATTCGAATTTAGGAAATTTTAGAATTAAATATTTGATTAGAATTTTGAAATTTATTCAAATTTTAGAATTTATTAGAAATTATAAATTTATTGAAAATTAGAAACTTATAGAAATTTATTTTTATAGGAATTTATTGTAATTAAAGAAGTTATTAGAATTTAAATTTTTCTTAGAATTGAATATTTGATTAGAATTTAGGAATTTATTAGAATTGATGAGTTTATTAGAATATAGTAAAAATTTTGAATTAAGGAAATTATTGAAAGTTAATAATTTAATTAAATATATCAAAATTTATGAGTTTATTGTAATTTAGGAAATTAATTGAAGCAAATTTTCAATTATTTAGGAATCCATTAAAATTTTAGAATTTAGGAAATTTTAAGAATATAATTTCCTTTATTATAATTTAGAAATCTATTCAAATTTAAGAAATTATTAGAATTTTATAATTTATTAAAATTTATTAAATTTTTGGAATTTATTAGAATTCATGAATTTATGAATTTATTAGAAATTTTGAATTATATTTATTGGAATTTATTTGACGTTTAATGATTTAATGATAAATTTAAGAATGTATTAGTTTTTTTTGTAATTTAAGAAATTAATGGAATCTGTTAAATTTATTAGAATTAATTGATTAGAGTTTAGGAAATTTTTAGAATATAATATTTTATTAGAATTTAGTAATCTATTCAAAATTAAAATTTTATTAGATTTTATGGATTTATTAAAACTTATTAAATTATTGAAATTTATTAGAATTTATGAATTTATTTGAAGTTTAAGAAATTAATGAAATATATTTGAATGTATTAGTTGTTTGTAATTTAGGAAATTAATGGAATTCAGTAATTTTATAGAATTTAGGAATCTATTTAAATTTAGGGAATTTATTTACATTTAAGAAGTAATGGTGTTTATTTACATTTAAATTTAGGGAATTAATGAAACTTATTTACAATTAGGAATTAAATGAAATATATTGGAATTTAGGAATCCATTCAAATTTAGGGTTATGTGATTTTATGAATTTATTAGAATTTAGTAAATTAGTGAAATTTAGGAATTTATTTACATTTAAGAATTAAATTAAATATATTGGAATTTATGAGATTATTGTAATACAGTAAATTAATGGAATTTTATGATTTGTTTAGAACTTATGAATTTATTAGATGGTTGTCACAATGTCGAACCCTGCATCATTATAACTAGATGGTTTAGCATTTAAGTCGGGAATTGCGCCACAATGCAAGAAATCACTGTTTGGTTGCGAAATGTATACGTCATCGATAAGTACTTCAACAATAACATGGGCATTGTTCATGTTATTGTGATCACAAGCCATTCGAAACATGTTCATCAAATTTTCATCGTTGCTGATTACCGCCTCGCTAAAATATGGATATTGGGACTCTACGGCCCTCGATTGGAAACGATTAGATAACTCTATTGATGTCATAATGGAAATTAAGCTTCGAATGAACACTATAAACAAATTCGTTATACGACGTTTCATGTGTTATTTTGATTTTTACATGTAGGCTTTCTATTTTCATAATTGACGCTATAGAGGCCATTGATTTTTTTGCCTTTCATAATATAAAAGAATACTAACTGTATTCATATTTTAATTATTGACTGATTTTATAAAATGTTTGAGAGGTTGTATGAGACTATAGAAGAGTTGAAAGTATAGAAAGGGTTTAAGGGTTTTGAATGATTCGAGGAGGTAGGAATGGGGGGTTTATATAGGATTTTAAGCCATTACAGATTAGTAAGCGAAGAATCGTAACTGTGTGCCTTTAGCGGAAACGAGAAGTGACCTACCAAAATAGAAGCGGGCTAACCGAATTGACTGTCACCCTGTCAAGTCATTTCAGGAATATATTCGTTTCTGATTCAACATTTATTCCTCCAAATTTAGAGATTTGATTCGCACGTTTTCGGTAAGTCAGTTACCGTACCTAACTCCACCGTAACTGACCTGTCGTTTTTGCTGACGGCGTGTCAAGCAAGATTCTTTTGATAATGCATTTACCGTTTCGATAGATGAGATAATGAAATGATATTTCACTTTTCGTCCTATTTGATTCTTGCTGACATCATGGCAGATATCATCCACAGTAGGTCATGTACCGTTCCGATTGCTCATTTTTCAAAAAGGGTATTTTCCAAAATGCCCTCAAAATTAAGGTATTTTTGCAAGAGATTTTGAAAATAAGGATAAGTATAAAAAATTTCCTATGCTGGAGATAGAGTGGGTGGGTCAACACGGCGACGTGACTGCCTACTTGAGCCGGTGAAACCCTGTGGTGCTGCTCTTGCTGCTGCTGTTGCTGCTTCTGGCAGCTTCCTCTGATTGTTGCGCGTAAATTTTCATAAAAATTAAAAAATATATTATTATATTATAATATAATTATTTATTAAAAAAGCCAAAAAAAAAAAAAAAACCTGAGGAAAGTTTGAACGCAGATTCGTGTTGATAGAGGTGGTGTGTGGTGTGGAGTGGTGGTGGTGGTGTGAATACGTGTCAGAAGCAAAATTTAGAATAATTTGGACTTTTTCATTCTGATTCTGATGGGTGGACGCCACGAGTGTCTCTCTCCCCTCTCTGTTGTTTTGCATCATTTGCCTGCAGTTTTGGACTCATTTCTTGACATCAGTGTGAAGTTAACATCTTTTAAACTCGATTACCGTTTTTGACCGCAATTTTAATACAGGAATTCACACCCACCTGCTTGCTTCTATAGCATTCGCGCGATAAACAGGATTATGTAAATAACCAAAAGATATATAACATGAGTTCAAAGATACAAATTTGATAATTTCATGCTTCTAAGTTTTTGTCCAAAAGAAAAAAAAAAAATTGAACCCATAACGTTATGATAGTAAGAATAGAATTTTATAATTATATATAGTTATCAGGTTATTGAAACATAATATGAACAGTTACAATTGTTAAACATTTATTGTAATATTATAAAATTGTAGAGAGATCTTTATACGATGAATTTATAACTATTGAGTAAAAAATTGTCTAAAAATTATCGAATTATTTAAAACTGTTAAACCTTAGTCGTAACATTATCACATTGGTTCTTGTGAAATAGGTAAGAATTTGGGTACATGAAGAATCAATTTCCAATTACGGATGAGGCTTAACAGACCCCCACGGTGAGCAACTGAAAACCCTACTCCGTCTCGCTGATGCGTGAGTCTCATACGTTACTTTCTAAAGTACTAATATTATTGAGGTTTATTGAATATTAGGCAAACTATTAATTATTAATATGAAATACTCTTTTATTAGAAAATAATAATTAAAGAAAATAATATATTAACTCAATTAAAATACGAAACACTACTTAGAAGGCCATGTTAAAAAG
Source organism: Cordia subcordata (assembly GCA_028554755.1). Lineage (NCBI taxonomy): Eukaryota > Viridiplantae > Streptophyta > Magnoliopsida > Boraginales > Cordiaceae > Cordia > Cordia subcordata. The sequence continues at coordinate 9,030,496 of JAPTOF010000006.1, read as the reverse complement.
GACCAACCAATCTCCTAAGTATTGCTTGTTAAAAAATAATAATTAGAGAAAGTAATATATTAATAGCCTTAATTAATATGATGTCCCGTGCATTGCACAGGTCTAACACTAGTAGTTTCGAAAGAGAAGTAGGATTTTGCCTTTCTGGTTTGGGGTTTGAACTATGAGCTTATGAGTCATGTGGGGTTGGGTAATTATCTAGCTTGTTTTGGGCTACTACGCCCGTTTCAAGTAATTTTCTTTCCTTGGCCCCTGATGTATTAATTTCTGTTTATGTAAACTGTAACTCTAGTTTGTCCCATAAAAAAATGATAACGGTTTGACATAATCACACGGTGATATGTGGTGGTAAAAAATCTTAATTTTGAATCTGGACATTCGCATTACAAATACTATCTGACCCCACACTATGGGTTGGGGGGTGTAATTGCACCATAAGATTTATAGTCTTCGAAAAGACATGGTCTTTTTTTACGAAGCAAAAAGACCTAGTGTTACCCTGTCTTAAAAGGCGTTCTTTGTCATAGAAAAGATCACACTTGGGCTAAACAAGATTAAGTGAAAACCTCAAACATTAGTTCAACATGCAAGCCAAAGCACATACTAAGGGCAGTGAATGGCAAAGGAAATTAATGTATTAAGATGCAAGTCGTAGCATAAAAAAGTCTCGAGGCTTTTCCACGACCATGATACTATTTATCTGCCAAATGGGCAATGTGGATGCATTCGGGACTTGGGAGCCTCTACACGTCTTACACCATTAGGTAGAATCGACTATATAAAGTCCACCGTACCATTCATTCCTGTTGAGAATCATATGTCATATTAATTAAATTTCATAGTCCTTGAAACTAAAAAGTTGAGAATCTCCTTTCAAGCTGCATATTACTTGAAAAATCATAGGGCAGCATCAATATTTGCCCAGCACAAGCACTTTACACATTAAGTTGTACTATCGAAATCCTCTGATTTCCTCACAGGTTTCAGATATGCTACAACACATATTTGCCACATTTTGTAATGAAGGAAAAATCTTTAAAAATACTATGGTCGCATCAGAACTTGATGCGTTCGACAAATGGGGCCTCGGGTTAGAACAAGTGAGGGCCCAAGATGGTCATTTGTTAAATAAACCTAAAGAATGAAACCAGTGTAAAATTTTCTCTACAAGTAGGATCTTTCACAAACATAACTTACCTCCTAAATTCAATGTTTACTCTCTTCCAGAACTGTAAGTTGTATAGCAAATCCTTTTGAATCCCCACATACCTCCTTATTGTACATGTCATCCAATCACAAAAGTAAGGTATACACTTTGATTGCATCAACAATGTCCTGATTTAACTGATTATGCAAGCAAGCTGGGAGCAGTTTCAGCAGCTGGCCGAGCATTGACAGGACTGTGATGTAGTGTCATTTGTGCATCATGAGAGAAATGCGTTCTCTTTTTGGCATAAGGAGCATCTCTTGCTGAGCAACAGGCAGCTATTATTAGCCAAAAGAACAAGCACTCGTCTAACTCAGACATCAGTACAATACCTATCTCTGTGTGCGCATGCATGTGTTAGCGTGAAGGGAATGAAGGGAAAATGTGCTGGAGGCCAGCATTTCTTTTTTCCAGATTTGTGAGAGAGGGAGGGAGGGAGGGATGAAGGGTCATACGTTTCCCCTCTGATATTGTAAGAAGTTTATCAAGTCAAATATTTCTGTAGTCATTTAAATTTTAAACACACGCAATGTAGCCTAAGAGTTTGATGGTGAATCGGTTCTAAAGCATACAAGCCTGAGCCAATAGCAAACGAATGTGATTTAGCAAAAGAAACATCAAATGAATGTCCATACCTGCAAGTCTCTTAGCCCGCAGAATGTTTTGCCGCCTTCTCCACCAGCATTTTAAGCAGGTGATAAATAATAGAAGTGCCACAAATACCACGAATGCAATCCCAACTTTTGCACCAACAGAGAGATGACTCCCACAAGATGGCAGCCCTGGTATGCCGCAAAGACCTGCATTGTCAGTGAAACTGGAGAGGCCAAATGTAAGTATTTGAACAAAGATAACAAATGGCAAGATGCTGAAACTGACATGGATTGGCTTCAAGCCAATTCTAAGATCCATTGACACTGAGTCCAACTGCAAGTTCTAAAACATGGAGTCTAAAGATGTAAAGAATTGAAAAAAAGTGCGTATATGATTTGTAATAGTGATTTTATGATATATCTAAAGGTCTAATCTTGAGCTCACTTATTCTAGAAGAAAACAGGCATTGTTACAGGAATTGTCTGGACCACACAAGCAGTGATACCCTAAACAAGAGCTGAATGTTTTTATTTCTGAGCCTAGTTGCGTCAAGAACCAGATAGTTATGCTGGTACTCAGCATGTAACATCGAGAGTGGATTTGAGATTGGCTGCTCCCAAAATGACAAAGAAAATCAAACATTTATCCTATGCAGAACATAATAGCAAAATCTAATATGATATCGATCAAGTCTGAGGGAAAAAATTGACACCATAAAGAGTTGCATTAGTGAGAACATACTTGAGGCTAGCACCATGAAGAAGCCTTCCTCCTAGTGCAGCGGGGACTCTTCCAGAGAGAGAGTTGCTATTAAGTTCCCTATATCACAAAAAAGCTGAAATGATACACATATCATCATACATGAGGGGCATCTGATAGAACTGAAATGGCTCAAAGTAAAAATGTCATAGAAATCAAATAGACGACTGAACAGGTTCATGTGGAACTAGCTTACAGTCTTTGTAATGAGGTTAATTGTCCAAGACTTTCAGGGATTGATCCGTTGAAGGAATTGATAGAAAGATCCCTGTCAAGCAAATGAGTTTTGCAGGTTTAGTATCACTATAGACATTCAACAATACATGGAGCAACAAAAGTGTATCTGCAAGCAACTATTGTATCAACTATCAAAGTAGCCATCAGATATAGATGCCCGTTCTTCCAAGATCCCTTACTGAAATTATTCTACTTGTAAACCCAATATAAACTTATGAGTAAATTATGAATCTGTCAATCAGTTACAGTTTTGATCCGAGAAAGAAAAATCAGCTACAGTTCCTGTTAAGCCAATCATTTCTTAAAACATATCTAACTGATATTGAAGCATGTTAATTCTGAAGAAGTTCACCAATTATGGTACACTAACTGATATGGCTTTTCTGTTAGTCTTTAGAATGATTTACACTAAATTCTCCTCTCTTTTATATAGGTACATATACTGAACTTTCAGAATATTCCTTTTATTTTTTGAGTCGATCATTTTTTTAGGTAGATCATTTGTAATCAAACAAGTATTTGTGAAATTATGACCACTTCACTTACCAATTATCAATCAACTACAATGTTTTTGGTTAACATATAAAAGAAAAACATTGTTCAAAGATTTGAAGGAGAAATAGCAAGATATCAACTAAAAAGCAAAAACAAGTGGTGATATTAGTGCATTTCAAAAAAGCGGTCACTATAATTGTGATAGAGACGGGGGGCTAAGTTGGACTTAATAATTTTCCTGAAGACAGATGTAATTACCAAAGGTCATAAGACTGAAGACAACCTAAAGATGAACTTTAATTGTGCACTGGCTAAATAAATCGCACAAATATCTGACGAAGCACTTCACTAGCCAAAATAAATAACCAAAAGACCCTGCAAATATTGAGCATTTTTACTTGAAGAAAGCAAAAGAGAATAAAAAAAAACTTAGACCAAGATGTCCTATTAGGAGAATTTTTAGCATAAGATTTAAGATATAAGACAGCAAAAATGTTCAAGCAGATGATTAGTGCACAAATATCACTTACAATATCTCAAGGGTGGTTATGTTCCCAAGAGAGGAAGGAATGGGCCCCGAGATGCGATTTCCACTCAAATTCCTGCACATCAACAATATAGGAGGCTGTGACACAATACTAATGCTTGTATCTGAACATACTAACATGATATGGATTATCAAATAAATTCCCATACTTCTAGAGCAGTTAAAATACTGTTGCATTATGTGATATACCAATGTGTTTGGCCCACCCAATAGACCATATACAGTTTATACATGGATCAAGAGCTGCTCATGTATAGCAATTACGTTTGATAAATTGAACAAACAGCTCATTTTACTATAGAACAAAGAATTTTTCCTGATTAAATTGTTTGCATTCTTTCATAACTTACATGTTTCGATATAAATTGAACAAATGGCTCATTTTACTATAGAACAAAGAATTTTTCCTGATCAAATTGTTTGCATTCTTTCATAACTTACATGTTTCGAAGATGGCTCAGTTTCGATATGCCATCTGGTAAGAATCCTCTTAAACCTTGATTGTCAAGACCACTGCCCTTGCATAGGATAAGAGTGTGAGGCAAACCAGAAACAGAATTCTTTACTGAGTGTTCATCGTATTAGTAAAAGAGTAGTAAACCTTTTGTGCATTAAAACTCTCCAAACAGCAGTTTCTATGATATTACTGTATAGAGAGTAAAAGGGTATCACCACAGAGTAACTATAGGAAGATTAATAATTTCCTGATTAGTAAAGAACCTAAGATGATTGTATAAGCTGAATTTGGCCAGGTTAATGCGTTAAATGCTGGTTTAAATAACAGAAACCACAATGAGATATGCAACACTACTAAGGTACAGAAAAGAACAAAACATAGTTGAACCACTAGACGTTCCAACACAAGACGCAAGCAATCACTACCAGAAGGTGTATAATCTTACAAAATTCAGATACAAATGACCCCATGAACCAAATCACTAAAACCACTTTGCTGAATAGGCTCAATGTGCAAAAGGAATCTTACAAATGATGCCAGAGAAAGTCAATATCTGTGGTAACTTTCTAGTGTTCAATAAAATTTCTTCTTTGAATAAGCTCCTCAACCAGATAGGTCTAGAATGGTCGCTTCAAACAGGAGCTTGTCAAAACTCATGTTGAAGCATTGGTTCTCTTCAAACCTCAAGTAATGTTTATTTGTTTCAACAAAAATAAGCACATGAGATAGGGAGGGAATTTAAAAGTTTTAGTGGCCAAATGAGATGTGAATTGAAAAGCGTGTGATCTGCTTTGGTGAATGGCAATTGAAGGTACATATGTTAGAGTTACCACCTCGTCTAAAAGCTTAGTATGTAGAGAGGATATTGGTGTATATATTTATTGCATACCACACCTCCTCAAGTGCAGGCATAATTGTTTTCGAGCCTCGCACGTGGATAGTTTTAATATTTTTAAATGGGTGGCAGTGAGTTTTGAAGCCATGACCTGAGCTCTTATACCATGTTAGAGTTAGCTTGTATTGGTGAATTTATTTATTGAATTAACAACATATAAAACCACCTGAGAGGCTTATATCAAGAGCTCATGAGATGTTTTTCTTTTGAGTACCATCTAATTCTTATGATAACCCCCGGTCAATTGGGAAATAGTATATGGTGGCTGTCTACCTTAAGTTTTTTTTTTTTTGGCTCCCTGAACTAATCATTTTTGTGTCTAATCTTATTCTGGCAGAGTTCAGTTAACTAGGCAGCTGCGTGTGACCTTTACAGCAATCTGGGCATCACTAAACCATTTCTTGGATCATAAAGGTTCACATACTATGTGGTCATAAGATATCAAGTATTGATCTTCATCATGTTTGTCTTTGTTGTCCGCTACCTTTTCCCTTGAGTAGTTTTTGGATAATTTCAGCTCATGGCACTAACGTTCCTTTCTTATTTACTAGTGTCCATCCACACTAAAAACAAATGCAAAGTACAAGAGAATAACCAAACTTGGGGAAGGGATGCGGATACTTATGTAGTCTCCAAAAACTCCACCCAAGAGTTAAATTAGACCTTCAGGTGGCTTTACCTTATTACAGGTGAAGCATACTTCCTGGCTGCAAGATGCAGTCAATTAAGATCACCTAATAAGATTACTAGCTATCATGTAGGGGAACTCTTTACGTGTGTATTGTATTCACGAAAGTCATTTAAAAATAATGTTTTTACAAGATATTAACTAACAATACCACATAAAAGGATAGTTTTAAGCTTTCCAACATAATGCTATAATAGCACACAAAAAGAGAAACTCATCATTGAGTACATCTTTTATCTTCAAAATTTACCATAAACACTAACATGATACAGTTAATTGTAGTTCCTGAAATGCATTATGCAAATGTAAATTTTACAAGCTTATTATTTTATACAAGAGAAAATCCTGAGTTAGAATCACTATGTTTTTGTTCTGCGAAAGGTTACAACAGATTAGATGAGCTACAATAGAATTAATTAAAAGTATAACACAACTAGGAATTTGCTTGTTGACTATGATGACTCTGGAAACATAATGACTAATTTGTATGAATTTGGAAATATTATTTATATGATTGGTTAAAGAGCAAATTTAAGATAAAAGAGAGTCAGAGACAAAAAGATATCTGCTGCCAATTGAAATAACTAATGATAGGTATTACCCAGTTGATAAGTACATAGTGAATAACCAAAGTCAAGGCTAAACAAATCATCAAAGAGCTATTTGACATGGAATAAATCTACTCAAATAGTCCATTCAATAAACTAATTGGAACCTTATATGTTATGCATTTCCAGTTGCAAGGGTAGTAGACTTTTTCCACTACAATTTCCTAACATTGATCCATTTACTTTTGAAGGAAATAAACAAAAAGTCCAGTAACAGAGAGCAAGAAAATGAACTATTGATGTCATTAATTTCTTAACTTTAGGAAAAGATCAGAAACATACAGTCCATCAATGAACCATTTGCTAGTGCTTGGGTCAAACTGACAATCTACTCCACTCCATGGATGTTGCTGAGGAACACATGGATCACCATTCCACCCAAAATGAAGAGGAGGCGCAAGCGCACTCTTCAAATTCTCTAAGGCTATAACTACAGGTGAAAAAAGGAGGAGCATTTATTACAAGCTCGTCCAAAACCCCAAAAATTACACAAAAGACAGGTCAGAAACAGTAAGTCATAGGTAACAGATGGTTTGTCACCTGTTCCACGCAAACCACAAAACAGGAGATACGTTCAAAGCTTGTTTTGCTTTCCATTTATTTCTATCAATTTAACTTGTCAGGAAATTCAAAAGCCACTATTGTTTATATGTAACACTGAACAGCTGAAAGCATCTGAAGCATAATATTTGACATGGTAAAGTTTTATTTGTAATATATTCATGTCTAATTAATGTAAGCATAAAGGTTACTTTAAAGGTAAGCTTATATTTTGATAAATTGAAACTTAGGAAAAAAGATGCAGTCAGGAAAGGAGGACTAATTTCAAGAGAAACAACAAAATATTTATAGAGAAAAAATTTAGAGTGCAGATAAAAAAAAAAACAATGAAAACAATTTAATCCTATTTCTTCTCTTGATTGTATCACCCTCAGAGTTGTTTCTTTTCCAAAAGGCTAGATATAAACCTGCAGTTCCTGAAAATTAATTCTTTGCAGAAATATATTCATTATATAAATAATAATAAAATGCTGAATGACCTTCCCCAAGACAAAATCTGTAATTCTTATTCATTTCAATTTGTACGCCATTTTCCAGCATGGTGGTCCAAATTTTATAACTAGACGTGGCGATGGGCCTGGTGGCAACTGTATAAAACATTACTATTCTTTGACCTTAGGACCAGAAGACATAATTTGCAGGAACTAGAAAGTATCACAGTAGAACTGAACTGATGCTGTTAGGCTCAAACTGCAAAGGAAGTGGTCTCCACACTGAAGCGTACATGACATGTACCCAAAAAACAAGAAAACTTGAAGCTAGGAAAGAATATAAGAACGCCATTAAGAAATGTGCATAGATCATCACTTACCTTCATCTGGCAGGGTTTGTGATTCTGCACTTATGACCTCAAAAACCTCAACAGCATTGATTATGGTGTAACTGCCTCTCCTACAAGCCATGGTTATTGTGAGAGACCTGCCAATAACGGCCACCGTTGTATTCAGTACAAGAGCACTGTTAATATCTCCGGCCATACTGACAATGTCAACATTCTGAAACACAAGCTTGCTATTTATTAAGACATCAAATACTCTCTCCCCACTCCCAGTCACAGAAGGATCAATTTCTGCAAAGTGTAGCCATATTGAGTAGTTCTTATTGGGTTCCACCTCCATCGTGTATTGTAAGTCTGGATGATCATTGGTACTAATAAGAGCAGTCTGATAAAGAGCTTCTGGATAGAAGTTTGGTGAAGTTGAGGCTTGTTTGATGCTACTGGCAGTAGATATGGCGAGATCAGAATATCCACCAAATGTTTTAATGGAGATCCAAAATCGATCCCCGCCCCAAATGTCCCCCCTATAGTCAACATCAAATTTTGGCCTCTGAGCACCACAGCTCAGTCTTGTGTGAGTCCTAAGGATCGTCCCTTTATTGTTATCTGGACCAAAGTAGTATGCCCTGTTATCTAATTGAAGAATTTCAACTGCAAGTATTGCTGGATCCCCATGACCAGTGCTGTGGAAGCAAATAGATGCAGTGCCATCCTCTAGAAACACAAGTGCTTCAGCAAATGCTCGCTCATCATCATAGGTGCTCCATCCAGATGGCAGTGAATAAATGAAGGTTCCTTCGACAGAAACATCAAATAAAGGTTCATTGTCAAAATTGGGTTCTGCAATTAATCCAAAGAAGATCCTTAAGGAAAAAAGGCCACGGGGCACTCCATCAATATTGTAGCAGTTATTGGGACCCTCAGAGAAGGGGAAATAACGAAGGGTGCTGAGATTGGGAGCTATAAAACTCGCTCGGCTTTTGTTGATAGGTAGCCCTCCTGTATATGCAAAATCCTTATGCCACAGAGTATTTGTTGGTTGTGTGCGGACATCGTGATCAGCTCCACAGCTTATTCGCATGACATATGACGCTGCAACAAACAACAAAATGGACTGAGATACAGAACACTGGGAAATTGACCCATGCTGCCATGCATTCTACTAGAGGTCCATGATCCTTAGGCCAATTGCCATAGCTGTTAGGATTTTATTTTCCCAATTGAGGTTGAATAAGCCATTATACTAACAGCCTGTTTGGCTAAGCTTATTTGTGGCTTATAAGTTGTAAATAGTAAAAAGCATGTGAGAGGATGCTTTTTTTTTTAGGAGCTTGTAAGCTGCAAAATAATAAGCAAAGCCAAACAGGCTCTAACCCAGAAGCAGCAAAGTTTCAATTTTTTTAGCTTTTCCTAATCCTGAAGCATAATTCATCCCTATTTCTCTACCATGTTAGCCTCAAAATAACAATGCTAGCAAACTTACCCATCAATCCGATTAACAATTTAAATCTATTCACCATTAGCATTTATGCCAGTAAATCTAGTTGCTTATGTGCATCAATGATCCAGGTAAAATCCCATATATCTACTAGATGCTACACTCCTCAAATGCCAAATAATTTAGATTTTTCTAGTACACCATAGATTATCAACTACAAGTCAGTAAATTTACATAAATGTGCTTCAATAATAAGAAAATAAATTGTTACTAGTCCGAACCATGATAAAGTTATCGTATTGCTGATTCTTTAATACATTATCAATTCTTAGACCAAAAAAGTACATATATATATACACTATAAATAAATTCAGCGCCAGCTACCCTTTCGCGCGCCGCTCACACACGTACCCTCACATACTGACAAAGGACAGAGAAAAGTTCAATTGGGTAAGCAAATGAGGCAAATCAAAAGAGAAGCATGAAAACTTCAAGTAATGATTCAAACTTTCTTGACAAGTTTCAACTTTTAAAAAGAAAGAAAAGAAAAACCAATTGCAACACACAAAATGTTCAAGAATACATCGAAAAAGAATCTAAAACAAAATGCAAATCGAGATGATCACAAAAAATAATGCAAAAAAAACTGTCTACACCACCAAAAAAGCAAAAATCAAAAAAAGAAGAAGATCTTATCTTAAATTCTCAAAAGAATCATTAAACATCTACAATTATGCAAATTAAGTACAACCCTTTTCATTTAGCACAGCTGAAGTGCAATAAATACATATGCATGTATAGGAAATGGGTAGAGAGGAAGAGAGAGAGAGAGAGAGGTGACCAGGGCGTGCAAGGGAAGGCCGGAGAAGAGAACACAAGAAGAAAAAGAAGAATGTGAAGAAGAGGCAAACAAGTTGGAAGCTTCTGATTCTTTGCATTGTGTCTTTTGGCTTTTCGATCTTTTTATGCTCAGAGCTCTTATTACACCACTCATCAATATATATGTACTCTCATACATACATACATATATATATATATATATGTGCGTGTGTGTTGTAAATACATACTTCTGAACGTATTGTGTGATTTTCTTATGTTTCCTTAACTTTTGGCTACTTTTTAGAAGGTAGAATTTAGAGTGTGTGTGTGTCTTCGCGCGTTAGTTGGTGGGTAAACGTGCAAATGAAGGTACCGACAGTTGTATTATTAAAATTTTGGTTAGTAAAACTGTGAGTCTTTTATTTTTATCGTATTCATCATCCAACTCTCATTCTATCCAAAAATTAAAGAAATAAAATCGAACTCTCTTATTTTTTAAAATTCAACTTTTTTTTTACCCTTAACCCAATATAATCCTCATTCATCCATAAAATCCGGATACCAAATCATCACTTTTATAGTCTGATTTCTAAGTTATTATTTTTTAATAAAATAATCTTAATTATTTAAGTTACTCTATAATTTATAGCGTCTTTTTACAATATTTTCTTTCACTTTTACTTTTTCCTTTACCTCTAACCTATCCTCTCCCCTCGTAGATTTGAACTACAATTTGGAATGATTATAAACATGTAAAAGAAGGTACCTACAGTTGTATTATTAAAATTTTTGGTTAATAAAATTGTAAGTCTTTTATTTTTATCATATTTACTATCAAACTCTCATTTGACCAAATAAAGAAAAAATCGAACCCCTTAATTTTTAAAATTCAACTTCTTTTACCCTTACCCCCATATAAATTATAATCCTGCCTTTCATGAAGTTCGGATCCCAAATCTTCACTTTAAAGGTTGATTTCTTAGTTATCACTTTTTAGGAAAATAATCTTAACTATTTAAGTTACTTCAGAACTTATAACATTTTTTATACGTTTTCTTTTATATCACCTTCCAACCTAACCCCACCCCCTCATTAATTTAAACCTAAGGTTTGAAATGATTTTAACTTAATGAGATTTGACAAGTGTATAATTAACTCCATAATACTTCTGCCATGTCTTTTTGACGGGTTTCATTTTAAAAATTAACAATGCCAATAATATGTTAGATCACATGTAAAAGATAAAGAATTAATTGAAATGCAATAAAAATTTCATCCACGTTATAAACTCTAAAAACTTTTTAAATCTACCAATTGATTGCAATGCTTCTTCAATCCTCACAAGGGGCTGGACCCGTTTTAAAGAGACTTGTTTGTAAAAAGTATTTTTTAAAAGAAAAAAGTACCCTGATTTCGCAACAACTATTTTGAATCAATTTGGAAAAAAAACCTTAAAATTCTGTTAACAAATTAATTTCATTTTCTTTCAGAAGTGAAAAGGTAAATTTCTTAAAAAACTAATTTTTTTAAAGAAAATTATTTTAATTTTTTTTAAAAAAAATTAATTTAAGGGACCACGAATCAAAGAATGACTGCAAGAATATGAAAATAATATCTTCAATAAAAAAAACAAGAAAAAAAGAGAGAGAGAGAGTGTGTGTGTACACGGAAATAAATAATATTCAAGGAGTACGACTTGTGGAATTTTGCTACGGTAGATCGTTGAGGCTGACGTTTATGTTGACTTCGTCGCACCCATTTTGACTTTTGTCAAGTTGACCGACTGCTAAGTTGCATGAATTACTGCGCCATTAGCGGATGAACTCATGGCTTGGGCGGAACCCAGCTTCTTTAAGATTGGGCCTCTCAGGCCCACTATCGTATCTGAGCCCGTTTCATTGATGGACCTCTCTGCTTGGGTTGGATCTGATTATCATTTTTGGACTTCTTCGACAGTTGAAGGTTGGGGTTGAATAGTAGGTCCATAACTGGAGGATCATGACCGGCAAGTTCAGAAGGACCCGTAAGAGGCTTTTCAATTGACCTCATAGAAAACTTAATAAACAACTAACATAAGAATGTTTTATCCTCTTTTATCCTTATCGAGTAACAATAAAAAACTTACACAAACATGTTGACCTGACTGGTATGTCAAGAGACAAGATTGGCTATGAAATCCACACAGTGATTGGCGAGCTAGAATGATTAGCTAGTTTATCAAGTTGACTAAACTTAAGGTTTATTTGAATTGGCTTTTCATATATATATATATATATATATAGAAAAGTAGTTTTTTTTTAAGAAAAAAAGTACATTCTCTTTGTAATAAATATTAGGATTCAAATTCAAAAAAAATTTTTTTGACACTTTAAATAAAAAAACCAAATTTTAGCTTTTTCCAGAAATTAAAATTTTTAGCTTATCAATAAAATATATTTTTTTTCCACAAGTTTTAGAAAAAGTGTTTTTGAAAAAACCAATCTAGATGAAACCTACATAGATGCTTCTCTATGTGGGATTAGGGATAGCTCATCAATCTTAGATTCAGCTAATCTAAGATTTTTACTCACTATATTTTCTCTTTGGCTTTTTGATATTTTCAGACAAAAACCAGCTCAGTATAAAGAAAATTTGATAATTTTGGCACAAAACTTGAGAGAAAGATAACAACATTATAGCCTTATTGACTGTCTGTCGAGATGTGTATTTTTCTAGTTGTTTTGGCTCAATTATGATGAGTTTATATGCACACTTGAAGAATGTAACTATTAGACACATGAGCTATTTCAATTTAAGTTTTAAAACTTTGAGAATTGACAAGATCAAGTAAACTGTACAAAAAATTACTAGTTTCAAATAAAATTTTTAAATGTGTAATCTTTGACAGAGGTACTATTGCGGCGGTCAACCTCTTGCCTTGACCAGCATCTCAAGAGTGTACTACATAAGGCCAGTTGCTTCACGATTGTGGAGAGCTTTGAAACCCAAATTGACTCATGTTATGGTGTTGCACAATTGGATGTCCGAGATGGAAGACTGGCTCACTATGCCAACACATTTGAGTTTAAATGATTAATTATTTAAGCAATTAATTTCTTGCTAGGTTTTAAGCTATTAATTATAACGGATTGATATTAAATTTTTAAGAAAGAAGAATGTTATCTTTGTAACAAAGTGATTAATACTTATTAGAGGAGTCAAATAGTCTCTTGAGACTGATAATAGAAAATCACAAGTACAATTTACAACAATATGTGATTTATAAAAGTCAATAAATGCAAGACAACAGAAACATGAATTGAACAGTGATTTATGAAAATTGATAAATATACAGCTAATAAAGTCAACGAGATATATATAGAAATTAATAAACTAATTGTTTCTAAAGTGTCATTAGAAAGTGATAGAAGTGGTCACATATTCTCCAGGCATATTAAGTTCATTTCTTCCCCCTGATAAAACTTTTTGTAATAAATAGGCTAAAACTTTCTTTAAAAAGAAAATCAAAATAGTAAACGCAAAAAAGAAAAGAAAAAAAAAGAGAAAAGAATAGAAGACTCGGAAGGTCAAGAAGAAAAGAAAACGCATGAGCGAGGAACGAGGCCACGTTCTTCCGCGTCAGCCGCCATCAGTCTAACCCCCTCACTGCCCCACTTGAAACCCCAACCAAACATCAGCAGAAAAAGAAAAAAAAAAAGAAAAAAAAATATATAAAAGAAATGAGTAGCAATGGTCTTTGACAACTACACCATTTTAGTGCCTACCCAGTTGTCCATAACAAGAATATAGGCCTCCTCAAGAGCAAAATAGAGAGAGAGAGAGAGAGAGAGAGAGAGATGGGAGAGAGTTATTCAGGTTACAAAGAATACGTGGCAGGTCTACTAGCTGGTGTAGCCACTGTTGTCACTGGTCACCCTTTCGACACTGTTAAGGTATCCATTTTGCTAACCTTTTACAAGTCTCGATATAAACTAGAGTTGTACTGTCAAATTCATGTAATCAGTTTCAGAATAATGCTGCCATGGTTTGATTTTGGTTGATTTCTGTTCCGTTGCATTGTTTGTTCAGAGCACAAGTGGGCATTCTTAATTTTTTTTTCTTAATTTTTTTTTTTGTAATTAGCATTGGTTAGTATGTGCTTTGATGTGTTCTTGAGAAATAAACTTGTTTAAGCAAGCACCCCATTGCTGTGTAAACTATGATAATGGTATTTTGGAAGTTCATGGGAATGGTGTAATTCTGATATTGATGACTCGGATGGTGGCTAAAACGGTGTATAGAATTAGACTGATGAAGTAACTTGATTCCACTTAGTGGTCGTCGAAGCGTGCAAATAGTATCAATCCTAATGAAAATAATGTCTGAGATAGTCAAAACTGTATGTCCATTTAAAATGGGAGATAGTGGGAGGTTTTTTTTTTTTTTTTTTTTTGTTACGAATGCTCTCTGTTGCTGATTATTTCGAGTATGGGGTTCAAATTGGTGAACTTTTGATTGGACCACCTAGCTTAGGCTGTTGCTGAAGGCAATGACATTGAAATTGTGGTTGTCTTAGTATTTGCGGATTTTCTTGGGAAGGTACAGGGATTATGTGGCCTCCTTAAAACAAGGATCTTTTCTGGTGTAAGGATTAATTCAGATGTGATGTACAATCCCAAATGCATCACCATTCTAGTTATGAAACTTTTATGTTTTGAGGATTAAAATTCTAGGATGGGGGCTTCTTCAATTTTGTGGAGGCTGGCACTTCCTCTTGTAGCCCTTGGACTGCATTCTGTAAGCAAGAACACCTGCATTCTGTAGCTTGTTCTTGCTTCAATGCTAGCTTTTCATGATCTGGGTGCTGCAAGAGTTTGAAGTCAATTGGACACGTTAATATCTGCCTTTTGCGAAAAAGATATATCACATTCTTTCTGATTTGGAAATAAAATCTTACAGGTGCAAGTTCTCTTTCCTTGTTAGTAAATAATGAGTACAGCCATTGTCTTATTATATTGGATTTACAAAACTTAATTCTTTTTTTTTTTTAAAATGAAAATGCCACAAAAAAACCTTTTGATGTATATAGTCAGAGAAGAAACATTTAGATCATAATCCACTATATTCTGAACTGAGTATGAGTAGAGTGGGGCATTTTCTCTGAATTGCATTTGCATCTTTTTAATATTTGTTATGTTCAACTCTTCAAAGCCTGATTACTTTGAAGTTGAGGTTTATTGTTAAACTGAGGTCTAACTGTGACTTTGCTAATACGATCTGCCATAATGTATCTCGCAGAGCTCCAGGTCTACATTGACCCTACATTTTCCATTAATTCTTTTGTGGGGGCTGGGGTAATGGGGGCTAATGGAGTGAAAATGTGTATGGCTTAGTTTCTCTGGTATTGTTGAGATTTTGGAAAAGTAATGGATAGGGAATGCAGTATTACTTTGTTCCTTTGTCGTAGCTGGTGCAGATATGTATAAGACAACAACAAGTGATCTGTGAAGGGTTGAGTTTGTGGTATTTGAGACAAAAGACAACTGATTTCCCTCCCCCCCAACCCACCCATCCACCACACACACATACGTATTGTTCAGAAGGACCAAAGAGAATAACCATTTTGAATGACTTCAATTTCCTTAAGATGATTTTGGCTTTACTTCTTCATCATTAGTTAGTCTTTGGACTGATAAGAGGATGATTTATATCACAGGTGCGGATGCTCCACTGCCCCTTGTATGGTAGAAATCTAGTGCATCAGAAGCTGAATTCTTACCATATGAGGAGCAGTGAGGCATCATTGTCCATGATAGTTGCCATTCCTTGGAGTGATTGTAAGCTGATGTTGAGTTCATTCTCAAGATCAATCAAAAATCTTCAAATGTTGGACACTTATTTATGTGAACAGCAGTCTCAAGATTCTGAACTCCTGACCTGTGGTTGAGGCAGAAGAAAACTCATCAAGAAATACACTCATTCCAGTTTTTTGCATGTTTAAGGTGTTGAGAAGTAAAGTACCAATATGTTTAGAAGATTTTGGTTGCTGAGATTAGGTAAGTGGTAATAGAAGGAAACACAAGCTTAGAAACAAGTTGATACGAGAAAAAGTGGCTGGCACCCAGTTATGGATAAGATGAGGGAGAACTATTTGAGATGGTTTGGACATATTAGGGGGTGACTCTGGGGGACACTTGTTAGTAGCTTCAAATGTAGAGGTTGTACATCACAAAAGGGTGAGAGGAAGACCTAGGATGAGTAGGAAGGGGATAGACAAGATCTCTCATGCATAGAGCTAAGAGATGATACAGCTCTTGAGAGGAATAAGAGTACTAGCTAACCTAGTGGGATAAGGCTTGCTTTGGGTTTGGTTTATGCACTAAACCCTCTTTTTATCATTTGGGAGGTTATAATCAAATTTGAGATGATATTTCACAGAACAAATGACATGGAGACCTTTAGAATTAGAAGAAGTAGTCAGCTAGCAAGGACTTTTGCAAATAAAAGGTTATAACAAATGCACTTTTCTAGATGAATGTCTCTACTATAAGCCACCGCTTTTGCTTGAGTTCTTTGTGACTTGTGATCATCATTTGTGCTGTCTCCCTTATGAAGTGAAACGTATTGGTGGCCATCATAAAATTTTTCACTGTTGCTGGAACCTCTAGTTTGATTAGCACGACTATAATTACATTGAGAACATGCTTTTGGGTAATAGAAGGTACAAAGGTGGTGGAAAGTAGAAGAAAATTAAGAAAGTAGAGCAAATAAAAGTCACAGAGTATCAATAGAGCTAGAAAATTTGCTACAACACGAGATGCAAACATATCCATGTTTTCACATAGGGTAAATTGCAAAACTGCCCCCTATGGTTTGCGAAATGTGCACCACATACCTTTGGTTACAAAATTAGGGAAGACACCCCTTATGTTTTTTGAAATAGTGCACATGCCCCCAAAACTAACGGGCCTTAGTTTTTTTCACCATTAGTGTGTGAAAATATCTAATTTACCCTAACAAATATTTTTTTTAAGTATTAAAAAAAAAAAAAAAACCTTTCTTCTTCCCCTTCCCCACCTCTTCCCCATCTCAGCATTGCCACCCAGCACCCTTACCCCCACCCTCTACCCAGGACACCTACCCTCGTCGGTGTGTGTACAGTGGGTGTTGTGTGTGTGTGCGTGCATGCATGCATGCTTAGCATTGTTGAACACCATCTCCATGCCCATAATGTTCGTATGCCAACACCATCTCCAGCGTCTTCACCTTGTGCTACCACCATGGAAATATTCCCCATGTTGTCCTGGTTCCATTGACGTGCCTGACGTCCATTGGTATGGTCTCAGCACAGTTTTGCCATTAAAGCCTAAAAAAAAGCTTCACGTCTGGTCACCGTCATCTCAATCGCTGCTGCCTTCAAGCTCGTGGAGGAGGAGGTGGGGTGCTGGGTGGGTGGGGAGAGGGTGGTCGTGCTGCGTGAGGGTGGGTTGGTGCTGCGTTGGGGGTGGGGGGAAGAAGATGATGTTTTTCTTTTTTTTTTAAAAGTCTTTTTTCTTTTAGAAGTTTTTAAATAATATCTTTTATTTTAACATTTATTAGGGGCAAAATAGTCCATTCATTATATTTGAGTTCAAAGTATACAAGCAACATCTCATTATGCGCGCGTGAAGCTCAAAAATCGTCATCTTGGTCGGAAATTCTAATGGAGGGGGTCGACGTGCACTCTTTCTAAAATTATAGGGGTTGTCTTAGCTAATTTCGTAACCACAAGGTATGTGATACACATTTCACAAACTACAGGGGGCAATTTTACTTTTTACTCTTTTTACATAATGTTACTGTGTTTTCTGATTCCTTCCAAAATTTAAATTTTCTTCTGGTTTCTCGCTTCCAATAACCATTTCTCCCCATCTTACAAACTGAGAAACATGACATTTTGGCAAAATTGGAACAAATAAGAAATGAGATGATGACTGGACAAATAGATTTTAAAGAAAGAACTTGGTGTTGAAATCTAAAGTTATAGCTGCAAAAGTTGCATATTGCATGGTGGTTTAGAAGCAAGTCTATAACTGCTCAAGTTTATTTAGAAGTATATTAGCTTATGATTAAAAACCATACCTCTGGAAACTTAGTTTAAACATCATTGTTGTGGAAATCTAGAAATTGACAATAAAGCAACAACTTGTGAGTTCTCTCATCTAAATAAGATAATGATTGAATACCATCCTCTTCTATTTCGGAATAATTTGTTGCCTATCAAACTTATTATGTATCTCTTCGTTTCACTGTTCTCAAATTTGATAATCTGTGTTTCTCAGGTGAATCTTCAAAAGCACAATACACAAGCAAATGGGATAAAGTACAAGAATGGTTTGCACTGTACTGCTAGCATACTGAAGACTGAAGGAGTATGCTTCTTAACTTCTTGTGAGACCCTACTTTAACCATTCCTTTTGAGGACTTGTAATGTTTGCATTTACTATCCTGCATGTCCCTGTCTGTGTAAGTGTGAATTTGTTCACAACTTAGTTTTGTCTTCACTTAGTTAGGGTGTTATCTGAGTAGAATGGACATAGACTTAAGCTTGCATACCCGTCAGAGAGTGATCGCCTTCAGTTTTGAAGATATTGAATTACAGGAATCAATTTGAGAAATTTACCAGAAGTACATAACTAAGAAATGGCTGTAATATATGTATTTATTGATTGTGCTTCTTTATTTACATTGATATTGTGAGGCTGATCTATAGGTTTATATTGTCATAATTTTAGGTATTATCATTTTAACCTTTTGCAGAAAGTGTACGTTCATGTATTCTTCTAAACTCTAAGATTTTTTCTGTTCTTTTCTTTTTCTTTTGGGGAACAAAATAGAAATTAAGATTTATTTCAGTAACACGTGGTGAAAATTGAATAATGAGACTGAATTTTCTTGCTGAAGGAGAAAAGAAGATTGTTATGCTTCTGTAAAATTCCTCTCCTGATAAAAATGATTGAATTTTCTCACAGAGCCATTAGTAACAATTTTATTTTTTTATTTGAGAAGAAAATAATGTTTCATTTCTAATGCAACAATTCTAATCTTATGATATGTGAAGAATCTTAGGGTTCCGTCCTAAAAACTAATCGGTCAATGGGAGGAGTAGCCTAGGATCTTATTCAGTGGTCTTTGACTTTGTGATTTTTCCGTGTGGGAGGAAACACTCTAAAATGGTATAAAAGTTCTATGGTATCCTTTTGAAATATGAAACAAGAAAGCTTATCTTTTTTGTGTTCCCAAGCAATATTGTAAAGAATCATGGAGTTCCGTCTAAAAACCAATTGGTATCAGGAGTAGCCTAGGCTCTTATATGGTGGTCCTGGAGTTCATGACTTCCTTCATGCTTGATTTGGTTTGAAAAAATAGCTTTGAATACAAGAGCTCATATTAAGGCGAGTGAGTGGAGAAATAGGTCGTTAAGGCAAGTGAGTGGAGAAATAGGTCACACATGATGGGTAAGATTGGACCAATGCCCAACTCTTGTACCATGTTAAGATTCGATGGGTGCTGTCCTAAAATCTAGTTATACTAAGAGGAGTATCTAGGATTTTATATGGTGGTTTTTGTGTAAGTGTTTTTTCACATGGGAGTGTGCATATATTATAACGAATACAAAAAGAAGTTTAATAACTCATTTTCCAATATTATCTAAGATTATTAAAATCTTTGCAAATTCTATCTTAACATCTTACCTAAACTATGTAATTTATATTTTATTTGCTAGGTATATATGTTGTTTATAAATGCGAGTCCAAGATTTGATCACAAAATGAACAACAAGATATCTCTAATGCATCTTGGGTTCCCCTCAATCCCCAATAGGTCTACTAACCTTATCATCTCAAATATTTTTCAAGTGAGCTTATCCTTGTTGGTGAACAAATTCTTTCTCAATAGCATTTCTTCTTGAAAAGTGCTGCCCTAAGAGGATGTTTGGTTTGATTTTATGTTGGTCAAAGTAGCTTAAAGTCAAATTAAGTTAGTAGACATGTTCATTTTTACAAAAAGATGCTTATTTTGAGTTGCTTTTAAGCAGAAACAGAAAACAAAAGACTCTGCACTCTCAACTATTTTATTTTTATCTTGTATCTTTATTCCTAAATTATCTTTACCCTTTTATTTAATCTTTACCCTTTTACCTATATTATTATAGCGCATCTTAATCTATATACAGCTATTATATATGTCATAAATTAAATTATAATATTTAATAATAGATTTTTAAAAAAATGAATTATGTTTATAATATTTGTTTACTGACATTTAGTTTTATATACTTAATGGTCAATTTGGCAGTATAAGTGACTCTGACCACTATTTTAACTAAACATATAAATCCTTATTTTTATAATTAGAACTTCTATTCCAAAAGGTAATTACTTAACGCCTAAATGAAAAAAAAAAAAAGGTCACTTAAAGTCAAAGACTCTTTAAATTGCTTTTCCATAAGGCAATTGAAATGCCCTCTAAACGTCATTTTCTTTCTTTTGCCTATTCACGTATTTAAAAATTGTCTTTTCCTTTGTCTAATTCTGGAGCTTCTATGTTCTTGTTTTAAGTTTGATGGGTGGGAGAGTGGCAGTAGTTTATTGAAACAATAAATTGGGCTCATTGTATTGTATGGCTGGTCATTAAGTAAATAATGTTTTTCCCAAAAGAGGCTCTAAGATAGAAGATCTCAGAAGTTTAAAATTTGTGGATCTACCAAGCTATTGTTCTGCATGAAAATTTGCATGGATGATCATTTCTCCCTTTCTGATGATGAGTTTCTGTTTAGCATTGTTATAAATTTTTTGTTGGTTGTGGTTTTTGCTTAGGAAAGGAATGTTTGGATCTTTTCCAGTCTTTATTTAATTGAATTTGACAGGTGAAAGGGCTTTACCGAGGTGCATCATCATCATTTGTGGGAATGGCCTTTGAAAGCTCAATCTTTTTCGGTCTTTACTCCCAAACAAAGCACTGGTTGGAGGTTTGTGTTATTACTATCAGATGCCTGTCCCAACATTGTACGAGTGATGGTAATGAGCTTGAAATTCCCAAGGTCTACAGTGGGTAGTCCGCTTTGCTTGTTTTGCATTCTTCTAGTTTGCTAGGGCCTAGGTGCTAAATTGTTGTCTGCATTTGTTCCCTGCCCTCTATACTCAAAATCAAAGCTGTACCCTATTAGTACATTAGATATGATATTCGTGTGTGGGCCTGGGTGGGAGTGCAACTATTTGTGAGAGTAATTTTTACTTTTACACTCTTGATAAAATTCTTGTTTCTGCACTTGAAGGGAGGAGTTCAGAGTGGTAAACCACAGCCTCACATAATAGTCTCTTCTGCAGCATTCAGTGGTGCTGTAATTAGCTTTGTTCTATGTCCAACTGAGCTGGTGAAGGTAAGTGAACCAGGAGTTCATGATCTCTCCTTTAGTTTCTACTTCTTGAATAATCTTGTTTCTTTCATCTGTTTGAGTAGAGTTCATAACTTAACGAATTCCTGTTTCACATATATTCTAGTGACGGTGAAATTCTCCAGTGTAGGATGCAAGTTCAAGGCTCTGATTTGCTGCTTCCAAATCATGGTAGATATAATAATGCTCTTGATTGTGCTTTTAAAACAGTAAAGACGGAAGGGGTGAGCTACTCTTGCTGTTTGCATATCTGATATCTGATTTACTTGTCAGCTGATAGATCTCTCTGCAGCTTACAGGCATATTTCGTGGAGGGTTTGCAACCTTACTGAGAGAGTCTATAGGAAATGCAGTCTTCTTTAGCACATATGAGCATGTACGTTATCACTTGCAATTACAGCTGAAAGAAGTTGCTGTCAACCGAAGCCACCTTGTTGATGTTGGAATTGGTATTATGAGTGGTGGTCTTAGTGGCATCATGGTAAGTAAAGGTTACTCGGTAATTAGTATTCTATATAGTGCCAAATGTAAGTTGCCTGCTAGTGCTCTATTCTTCTCATTCTTAGATTTCTTTTTTTTCTGGCTTTGATCCTCAGTTCTGGTGTGCTGTTCTGCCCGTGGATGTGGCGAAAACCATAATTCAAACCAGTTCAGACAAAAACTCTCCTAGAAATCCATTTCAGATCTTGAAATCGGTATGCTATCATGGTGTATTATGTTTCCTTGGGGGGCCTATATTTCTTGTTGCACATGCATAATTGGGTTTTGATGGTAGCTTCACAGGAGGTCTGGGCTTAGAGGATGCTATACAGGTCTAGGTCCCACGGTAGCAAGGGCTTTTCCTGCCAATGCTGCTGCAATTGTCACTTGGGAGCTGGCTCAGAAATTGTTGGGAATCAGGCATGACTAATACTTTCTGCCAGGGCTTTTCGCGTTAATGCTGCTCTGAGTTTGGCATGGCAGCTAGCCGTAAACCTTTTTCTTTTCTTTCTTTTTCATTTTTTTGGGGGGGTTGGGGTTGGCCTGGTTAGGGTTCTCCTGCCATTTTATGGTCTGATTATGATCGATTCACGCAGCGTGTATTTTGGTGTTTGGAAGGAGGTTACACCACATGATTCTTAGTAATGGTCTTGAGCCACACTATTAAGATATCAAAGGTTTTCAATTTTTCTATCGGATGAACAGCTTTAGTTTTATTTTCACATTTTTTTGCCTTTAGTGTTTGAAGACTGAAACCATAATTTAGACTGATTTGTCAAGGTGTTGAAGCATGTCTGCTCAAGTTTGCGGATATATGCTGTTGGATGAGGTCATTATATAGAGGAATCCAATTGGAACCTTTCTGTCCATTATTAATTAAAGTAGATCAGTTGTTTTAACTATCACTCTCCATTTATTTCAGTAGTATTTATGATAGAGTTTGAGGATGTGGCTTCATTTGGATTTTTTTTTCTCCTTAATATATAATAATGAAAAAAGTATTTCTTTTTCCTTACGGTAAGTGGTTGGGTTGGGTTTGAAAAAAAAGGAAAATTAGAATTCTTAAAAATGCTCAAATTTATGCTGATATTGATTTTTTCCTTCCAAAAGTCAGAAATTTGAGTTTTTTAATAAAGTATTTTAATAAAAATTATACAAACAGGTTTTTTTTTTTTTTTTTTGGGGTTGCTTCACCTCCACCAGTGAGGGTTATCCTATGAAGACCTCTAGTTTCATGTGTATATAGATTTGTATTATGTATGTCACAACAAGGGTAAATTTCACAATAAGTCTCTATTGTTTCTCTATTTTTTCAAAGTGGTCCTTATTATTTTAAATATTTAAATTAGTCTTTAATGTTTCACAAATATAATCAGATTAGTCCCTATTCTTTAAAAAAATTTATATTATTCCCAATGTTTCACAAAATTAGACAAACTAGTTCCCATTATTTGAAAAAAATTTATACTAGTCTCCAGTATTTTACAAACTTATTTAAGTTAGTCCCTGTGTTTAAGAAAAAATGAATAAAAAAGATTAGAACTAATTTGAATAAGTTTGTAAAAGGGAAAATCACACGCATAGTTCTCAAAGTTGATATGATTTTTCAAGTTAATCCCACTTGTTTAAATTGATGCAAATTAGTCCCCAATGTTTTCAAAAATCAATCAAATTAGTCCCTAAATTCAAGTTGTCATTCTTTTTTCTTTTTTTTTTAATTCTTAGTTGATTATAATACCTTAAATTTTTGTATTGTGAATTTCATTATGGAATAATTTTTAGACAATAAAAGTTCCTAATTTTCATTAAAAAATTTCAATCAGATGTTTAATGTATTTTATAAAAGTTTACAATAAATCCAAATATGCAAAGAATGCAATAATTATCATCCAAAATGTTAAATTTCTACTGCTTTTTTTCTTTTTGGCTAGGAATTCTTGCTTAAAAAAATAAATAATCGGATTTCATTTTATAACGCAAAGGGTAAGATTGTCAATTGCTTTTATGTTTGAGGTCATTTGGGACATTTTTGTCAAAACTAACGTCTATTATAATTGTAGGGACTAATTTGACCATAATAATTAAACATTAGGGACTTGTATGAATTATTTGAAACAATAGGGATTAAAATTAAAAAATATGTAAACATTATGGACTTATTTGATTTTAACTCTAACTGTAGGGATTAATTTGACTGTAATAAGTAAACATTGATGATTTGTATGAATTATTTGCAACAATAGGGACTGAAGTGGAAAAAGATGTTAACATTAGGGATTTATTTGAATTTAACTCTCACAACAACACAACCAAAAAAAAAAAAGGGAATTGAATTGGGATTGGTCGGTAGAATTATTATGTTACTACCGCATTTAACAGTTCGTGTTTGTATGTGGGTATGTATCTATAATTTTAACAAAATGCAATGCTTCCCTTGGCTTGCTTTGGTGGAAGTAACATTACTACCGACAATCTTTGCATAATAGATACTTTAATTTGATGATGAATTGGAGATTTGAGATAATTCATTTTCTTTCATTTTTTGTGGAACAGTCGAATGGAAAAAAAAAATTGTCCAAAAAATTTTGAACAAAAATGTAATCTAATTTTTATTTTTGGGTAAAAAGATGTTTGTGTGTGTGTGTGTGTGTGTGTTTTTTTTAAAAAATTTGTCTAATTAGCCACTTATATACCCTATTTATAAAATGTACTTCAAAATATCTTTGTATTTTTTAAAAGGCTGTACGCTTGTCCCTTTTGTTATTTTCCTAACCACGTTAAAAAATTATTGTAAAAATATTATGCAAGAAAATTAGTAGTTAATTGGAAAATTTCAGGGGGTTAAGTAACTAATTATTCATACTTTTAGGAGGTTTTTTAAGTGTGTTCATTGGGAAATTTTTGTCCCAATCAACAAATTTTTTTTTCTAAAATAATTTTGGAGAAGAGATTTTGTTCTATTTCTTATTCTAATTCACCAATGGGGAACATAATTTGGAAAAATGAGAAATGGGAAAAAACCACTGGGGGTCGGAGAATTCTCAAATTTTTTTAAAAGTTCAAAATTATTTTTTGACACAACCTATATCGAACAATTTTTAATTTAAAATAAAAATAAAAATATATAATCTAGATTTCAAACCATAAATAAAAAAATATATAACTCAATGTAAAGTGTAGAGATAATAAATTCAAACTCCAATGTATATATAAAATACATAATTCAAAAGTCTAAATTCGAGATTACAAAATAAAATCAATCCGTCAATCACAATTCAAAGTATAAATAAAAATATAATTCAACGAATAGCTCATTTAGGTTTGAGAGGGAGAGTCAAAGAGGCTAAGAACAAAATGGAAAGAGGCTAAGAAAATACTCAAGCAATGAAGCCTAATAAGAAATAAGAATTGAAAAAATTTAAGATATATTATATTGTAATCTATATGATATAACTATATATATACATACATACACACACCCACACACACACAATAATAATAATAATAATAATAATAATAATAATAATAATAATAATAATAATAATAATAATAATAATAATAATAATAATAATAATAATAATAATAATAATAATAATAATAATAATAATAATAATAATAATAATAATAATAATAAATTGAGTTTTGAGTTTTCTCCGAAGTTCAAAATTCATTCCAATATCCAACTCATTTCCCCAAATTTTTTCTCGTACTCAATATTTTTCCCCAATTTCCCTATTTTCCAAACCTGATCTTTCTATACCTGAAAAAATAAGTTCGTTAATCGAATTTCCCTAGCAAATGAACAACCCTAGGTATTTTCACGTAAATTTATAACATTTTGTCCAAATTTTTATACTTATATTTACATATAATTAATGTATGTTCCATTCACACTCTAATTAGTTGGACGAAAAATATAATGGAAGGTGGTTACATAATATATTTTTTAAAAAAATAAGGGGTTATTAGATAAGTTTCTAAAGACAGGAATAAATAGCTAATTTGATAAATTATACTTATGTTGTAAATTATATTTTAGCTTTATTTTTCTCATGGTATTCTATCTTAAAAATCTACCTAATTAATAGAATGCAATATTGGCCAGAAAAGAAAATTAAATGAATTTCGTAATCCTCTTTGTTGCTTAGTATTTTGCTTCAATAAAATGTAATATCGTTTTATCATCCTAATACATTGAACATAGACAATAATGTGGTGAAATATGGCTTTGTTTTCACTCTTTTTAAAGATAAATGCTGTCAATAAATTGGGTAGGTTATCATGTGGCTTCTTTTTGTTATTTTAAGGAGGGATTAACGTCTTTTATATATGCCATTAAGAGACATTAACATAATTGACAACAAAGGCGAGCGTGCAATGTTTTACATAACATAATTAGAAAGCATTTGTCAAATTTCAACTATTCATAACATAATATGTTTATTTATTCCTTAGGGGGTGTTTGGATTGAGGGGAATGGGAGGAAAGGAAAGGGAAGGGAGGATTTTTAGTATCCCATCCCCTATTTGTTTTGAAAGTATTGGAAGGGAAGGGTATTGAGGGGACTAGCAAAATCCCCTCTCCCCTCATTTTTTATCCCTCCAAATTGGGATGATTTGAGGGGAGAGGATTCCTCAATTTTGTATAAGGACAATTATAACCCTAAGCTTTTGTATTATTATAATATTACAACTTGAATACAAAATAAGAAAAAGGGCACATAAGTAAATTTACAAAAAAATTATCCTTTCCTCTCCTTTCCCTTTCAATCCAAACATAAAATTTTCAATAATCCTTTATGTTCTTTTCCCTTATAAAAAAACTCTAATCCAAACATGAAATACTCATTTTCTCTCATTTCCTTTATAATTCTTTCCTTTCTTTTCCTTTATTAAATTTTCTCCCTCTAATCCAAATAGACCCTAAAAAAATGTTATTTTTAAAAAGTTAAAATTTTTTTACTTTTAAAGGAAAGCTGAAATTAATCATTTTTTAAAATTCTAATGTTTCTTTTCTAAGTTAATTAAATACTTATTATAAAAGAAATATAATTTGTGAAAAAATATTTTTCAAAACCGATTCAAATAGACCCTGAAGGATATTGCAGCATCACAGTCATGAGACATCTGCTGCCTTGCATCCGGACGAGTGAGTCAAGACTCTGAAATGGAAAAAGGCATTGAGATAATAAAATTTTCATTATTTTATTTTTCTTTTCTAGGTCCCTTGTTATATTGACTCTCCACTAATATTAACAGTGTCACTAACCATAAATTTTCTCACTAAGGTGCTCTCTTTGCCTTTTTCACGTCTTTCTGCGCCCCCCCCGCCCCTCCCCCCCTTCCTTCTCAACTACAACTATGGAACTTTTCCGAGTCTCTCTTTTGTCTCTAAGAAATAATTATTACTTAAAATATTAAGAACTAATACAAAATAATTTTATTTTATTTTTGAATAAACCTAATCACCCATTTGCTTTTTAAAGAATAAGGTATGAAAGCATATAACATGAACTTGTTGTCTATATCATGACAAAAAATTAGTAACAATTACAATAATAAGAATAGAGAAAATCCTCTTTTTAACAATTAACAAGATTTTTCTATGATGATATAGAATTTTATTTGCCACTTCAATGTCAAGTTTATTTGCACACTTGATATATACACCAAAATGCAGATCAATACAAAAAAACAATTATAATAATAAAGAATAAGAAAAACCTTTTTTTTTAACAATTGATAAAAATGAAAAAATCAAGTTAATTAATTAAGTGTATAAAATAAGATATCAATAATATACATATAAGCACGAGTCATCTGCACAAAAGCAGTCAAACAATAAAATCAAAGTAAATAATACTAACATGAGTCATGAGGCGAGAAGTTTGTGACTTTGTGATGGTGATTGGTGAACAAAGTTGTAACTTGTGAAAAGCATATAGTTAGAGGAAAGAGAGTTAGTATTGTTCAAAAACAGAACAAAAATTGACATTAACCATGTTGAGATAATAAATATTTAATAAGTTTAAAAAAACTGGAAAAGAAAGTGGTTCATAACCCAAAAAAAAAAAATTCAATAAAAAAGTGATTTTTGATTGTGTATGCGATAAATCGATAACTTGAAAAGCCTCTTAATTGTTTTTGCAGTTTTTCTTTTTTGCTTGGTGCCGCTGTTATAAGTTGTTGAATGCTAGAACTCAAAAGAAATGATCAAAGAAAACTAGAAACCAAAGGATTAATTTTCTTTTTTGGCTTGGTGTTGATGTTGTAAAAACCCGGCCTCTATTTAAGTTGTTGAATGCTACTTAGTTAAAATTTAAAAGTGTTGATGAAAGAAATTAAGGGCTTGTTTGGATTGACTTCTAAAAAAAAAATTATATTTGAACTTTTTTCAGAGTTTCAGTTTCTTTGGAAGCCAAATCAAGTAGTTAGTGCAAATTTAATGTATATATATACACAACCAGCAAAATGCTTAACAAGATCGGTCCTAACAAGCAACAATTTAAGGGCCTGTTTGGATTGGCTTTTTTTAAAAGCATTTTTTAAATGGCTTTGAAAAATAACTTTTTTTAAAAAGTTAAAAATTCTGTCTTCTAAAAAAAAGTTATATTTGAACTTTTTTTTTTGAAAGTCAAATCTAATAGTTATTACCAATTTAATGTAACTTTTTCAAAGAAGTACTTTTTTTTCTAAAAACGGTCAATTCAAACAGGCTCTAAATCCCTGCTTTAGCTCGTAACAGAAAGCTCATTCTAAACCCAATATATATTATGAATACATTAACATGGTAATTCAACATAAAAACTTAATTAAAATGAAAATAGAAAAAGCTTGGAATCTGAAGAAAAAGGCTAAATTTTTGCTTTTTTAAAGAAAAGAACATGAACACCCCTAAAACTTTGGATTGTGTAGATCTTTTTCTCGACAAAATCAGAGCAAGTGCAAGCGATAACGTCACCCAAAAATAGTCCACTCAAAGCTCTTGCACTTCGTCATTTCGCTTGTTTGTTCTGGTGTTTTAAAAATATGGTGGTTTCTGTTTGATGGTCGCCAAATGGTTACCCATATATATATATATATTTTTTGGGGCTGTATGGCAAAATTATTGCCTTTCTTTTTAATTCTTTTTATAAATGCATTGAAAAACCAAAACATTTGGCACCGTTAACTTTCACTAACAGTAATTAATATAACAAAGGGAGTTGGAGGAGGAAAAAGGAAAAAAAATAAAAGATTAAAAAAAAAAACTTGGGGAACACTTCCACGCAACTTTTATAAGGTTGTTGCGATTATTAATTTACATTGTTCATAAAGGCTCAGCCTCATTTGTTTGCATCAACTACTGCAAGCAAGAAAGCTTACTTAATCACATAAAACAGAGATAGGAAGCCAGCTACCAGCTAGGCATTATGATCATCATCAAACGGTTGACAGAAGATAGAGAGCATGCAAGTCATGACTTTCATAGTAGCGCTTTTTCCTTTTTTTTTTTTTTTTTGGACTTATTTTTATCTTTTAATTTGGGCCTTCTCCAGGAGATTCAAAGGAGCTTTTGCGACGACGCTCGTTGTGGCCTGCCAAACGCCTCCGGCAGCTCCTTTTGGCTTCATCGAATTCTGATAGCTCATGAAATCTGCAACACACACCAAGTAAATGAGAACTCTCATAATGAACCAACCAATATAAATAAAGAAAATTCTTGGGCTTATGTAGGACATGCCATGATAACTCTTTCTGTCCTTTGCCCTGTCACACCTCTGAGTGTATTGGGGGTAGACTTGGAGATCGACCATGGCTTATGTAACATATGGACCCCACATGAATATGCAACTCATACCTTCGAGTGTATTGTATATAAGACGGCTAATCGACCTATTGATCAGGTAATTTGAAGTTTTGCTTCTAACAATTTGGCTTGCAATTAGGTAATTCGAAATTTTGCTTCCGACAATTTGGCTTGAAATTAGATAGGACGAAGTTCTATATTGTAAATCTGGTTTTTCAATGATATAAATCTTTTGACCAAAAAAGAAAAAAGAAAATATGCGACTCACACCCTTAATTATGTGAGGGGTGGTGGTTGAGCGTTTTTGAAATTTTTTCCTTATTTGAGTAAAAATTTCATGCTACCAGTATTGAGAAGATCATTGCCTTCCAACAAATCAGAATTAAGCAATCAAAACCGCATATATCCATCCAATTGGCCGTTGACAACCCTTAAATAAAAACTAAAATAATAAATTTGAAGTGTAGCCTTAAGTAAAACTACATTGCTTCTGAACTAAAGTTGTGCTTACACACTTAAATACATATTCTAGACAGTTAAAGATTGGAAAATAGTTATAAATAGAGAAGTTAAAAAAAAAAAGAAAATTACCTAGTCTCTTCACCAACCCTTGGAGACATAAAACCGTCGAAAACACACGACGGCGAAATAGGCCCGTAGCATGTCAGTTATATACAATATACCTATGGATCAGTGTAATAAAAGAAATACTCCCCAACAATCAAAAGTGTAGTAAAAAATTAGCCGTTACTTGTTTTACATGAAATTCTTAATCATTTTGTAGTTCTACAAGATCAGGCGGCCTGTTTCATATCATTAATAATTCTATACCATTTCTTCTACACTATTATCAGTAAAGTAAAACTAACCTATCTCACAACGGTCTAAATCGAGTTCGCCATCATATTGGTGATTGAGTTTATTATTCAAGAGTACCATTGATGACAGTAAACTAAGATAAATATAAGAGCATCTCTACAATGAAAAAAATGTAAGAGATTTTCAAAACCTGCTGCATTGCTGACAGAAGCGTTGGTGGATTCCAGAAATAAGGACAAAGGGAGCCTTGGCATGATGCTCACAGACCTTATGGCGACGATGATAAGCCTTGGCATTGCTCATATCAGCAGTGCAGTCGTCCACCTGACAACTGTGATGTGCTGAAGAACTTCCGCGATACACCCTCCTTCCGGAAGACGTTAACGCTCTTCTCTTCTTGTTATCTTCGTCGTCGTCCTCTTCCTCCTCTTCCTTCTCTTCTGCTGCCACTGCTACTTTGTTTCTGTCCATTCCTTTTAGTTAAACAAAATTACACCGCAAAGAGAAGAAGTGAAGAATTTTTGGGGGGGAGGGTTGGGGGGGGGGGGAGGAGAAAGTGGCAACTCACTTTGTGTTTATAGGGTGGAAAAGAGGGGAAGAATATGTGAGGACCACACTCTTCATATATTCTATTTCATTCAGTTCTGGTAGCTGTTTCTTAAGGTTAAGATGGCCTAGAGTATTTGAGGTTTCTAAAGTGCAGTAGTCCGCTAGTAATTTATCTATTATGACTATTCATAGTCCCAAATGTAATATATTATCCTTGATCCTTTGATAGATGAAACATTTGTTAGATCAATGCATCCATCTATCTATCTTGAAAGAGATTTTTAATTTGTGCAAAATGTATTTTAATTATACCTCCATGATTTGTGAAAGTTGTGCAAAATTCTCTATAATTTTAAAAACCACTGATATCCCCATGAGGTTTAAAAAACATTGCATATTAGTCCTCGCCATTAGTTTCCAGTTAAAGTTAATGAAGAGTATAAAAAATATGCATACAATGTATTTTGACTTGTTAATAACAAAAATGCTCAAGTAAATTGGTGCAAATTTCCTTCTCTACTTTTAAAAATGGTTCAATCTGGCTTCTGATTTTAGAAATAGTGTAAATTCCTTCCTTTGTTTTTAAAAATAGTAGATTTGAAATAAGGTGCAAACACACCTCTAGCTAGATGAGTTAAAAAAATCAAAAACATATGTTGTAAAAAATAAGCATAAATATCATTTTACCTCATGCGGTTTGTCGAAAGAGATGTTGTCCTATAAAATATGTGCTGAACTTTCTATTTGGCCTTCAAACTTGTAGCGGGCAAGTGTGGTATACATTTGACTACTACAAAAAGATTTTGTGCCTATTTTAAAATTACAAAAGAATAATGTGCATTTATAGTAGACTATAAACAGCAATCTCCTTTTTACCAAATAATACAAATTCAAATTACAGCTAGTTCTTAACTCCATCTTTAACGTGACTATGCACTATTACATGAAATATAGTATCTATCGTGACCATAAATATGAGAATAACATTAGTACAAATTGAAGGACTTGGATCTTCTCCTATTTTTATTCTCTCTGATATATAGGAGAGATGATTTTAATGATTCAGGTAGGATTAAACTAATGAAGACCCTTTTCATTTTAAATTAAAAGGGGAGAAAGAAAGAATTTAAAAGACAATTTTGAATTTTGAAATAAAATGTCTTGATTAGTTTAATTCTGCTTGAATGGTTTAGATCATCTCTCATATATATATAAGAGAATAAAAAAGAGAGGATCCAATTCCCAAATTAAAAGGCGTCAAATGGGCATCATTTAGTTAATTCGCTAGTGACGCCCCTTTAGCATTTACCATGTCGTCAATTAATGTATGCTCTCACGCAATACGGCTAATTTTTGTCAGCATTGTACTTTGTAGTACGTAGAAAACGTTTAGAGTTTAAGTTTTCCTTTCGAGGAGGCTAATAAACACAATTATTTATCACTCCTCAAGGATCCAAAGGAGAAATACCAAGCAAAACTTTTTTTTTTTGGGTTAATTAATCATTTATTTAGCAGTTCTTGTATGTTTATAAGCAAGTAATAACAAAGAAAAAATAAAAGAATTTTATTATTTGACATATTAACTAAATATACACATACAAAAATGACAAATTAATGATTATAATAGCATAATATCTAGCAAAACTCAATCTAAAATGTGGTGCCAATTGAGTATTTAATGACAAAATAAACACAATTCGATTAACTATTGAGAATAAATATGCATGGACGCAATCTATAACCTTAAAAAAGCTAAATTCATAACATATTACGAAATAATTTGAAGTTTGATAGCTAGTATGGTCTCAGCGAGGCGATTAGCTACACAATAAACATAACGTTTTTCTCTTCACCAAAGTAACTACTCTTAAATCTTAACAACAATAAAAATAAAGATATTAAAAATTTATTATTTTTTATGAAAATATATGTACTGAGTTCATTATCGTACAATCTGTTTGTCCAGGTCAGACGTAGATGAGTTATTTTGAGTCTATGCTTGATCAGCCAATGTGTTTATATCGTTCAATTGGCAATCTAGCTACTGACAATTGTTCTCCGAATAAAATGCATTTTATTCTAGTGTACTTTGTAAAAATTATATAAAATTTTTTGTAGTTTTAAAAAATACTGTCCATTGGCCCTTACAATTAGTTTTTCCATTAGGGTTAACAAAAAATTTTAAAATTGGCGCAAATAGATCCCCCCTTTCCCGGATAATTTAAAAATGATGTAAATTCCCTCCTTTAATTTAAAAGGAGTAATACATCACTAATATAGTGAAAAGAAAAAAAAAATATCTACTAAATTATGTAGCCTTCTTTGTTTGTGTGCATTAAATTATTATTGAATATATTTGTGTTTAACAAGGGGTCAAATAAAACTAATAAAATCTACATAATTTAGTATACATATTTTTTGTTTTATTCACTACAGGTATATTTGCACCTTATTTCAAATCAAAGGGTGGAATATGTACTATTGCTAAAATCAACGGGGGATATTTTTACCAATTTAAAAATTAAAATGGGGAATTTGTACCATTTTCAAAAGCAGAGGGGGAATTTTGCACTCATTGACTTGAGTTTTTTTGTTATTCACAAGTCAAAGTAGATATTTTCTTATATTTTCATTAACTTTAGCAGAAAAACTAATAACAGGGACCAATGTGCAATGTTTTTTTTAAATCATAAAGGGGTATCAGCGAATTCTAAAATCATATGAAGTTTTATGTGACTTTGATAAAATACTAAAAGCAGGGATCAATGTACATCGTTTTATAAATTATAAAGAAATATTAGTAAATTTTAAAATCATAAAAGATTTTACATGACTTTGACAAAATATAAGGGGTGACGTATGTTTTACTCATTGATCTCCATGTTTCTATAGTTCGATGTGTTTTTTGTGGATGCATGAGTGACTTTGAGTGCATGCAACTTTTTCCCTCCGCTATGAAGGGTGATGTAGACAACGATCATTATTACGAATGATTTGGGAAGTCGTAACCTTTTGTTTGTCATTGCCAAAAAAGTCGTCATTGGTGTTGGCACTAGGTCCAAACGGAGCTCAATAATCGGTTACTCTTAAGTTAAATTTAGCTAACCAATTAGTATAATTACTCGTTTGTGGCATATGTGCTTTATAAGAAAACTTGCCTTTTTATGAAGTAATTCTATAATTTGTCGTCTTTAATCTAAAGACTCAATGCTAGTTTGGTTTTCCATTTCAGATAACTAAACTGGCTTTTGCATTTTAAAAATGTATCAGAGCATTTAATTTTCTATCTTAAAACTTGGTTAGGTCCCAAAATCGTCATTGGCATCAGAGGGCTGTTTTAGTTTATGCTTTTATGTGCTTCCGCCATTTGATTCCTCAATTCTTTCAAAGTTGATGGGGTCATTCAATAAACCTATCAAGCACATGATCCAACAATGCCCGAATAATGTGCTAGCCACATTCGCACCGTACCTTGCCCGCGGCATGTCTATGTCTTCCAAGACACCAGGAGGGACCACATTATACGGGAATCGGGACCTCAAGAAGAGGTCATCGTTGGTAAGCAAGTAGCCTCGCACTGATAGCTCGCGCAAGATTGACCTGATGAGGGGCTACATGCTAACAAGTTGTACCACTTTCCTCTGTGAGAACAACAAGAGCAAGTTGGTCAATGACAAGCCATCCATAATCGTTACCGAAATCACTTGAGATATCCTATAGATATCTTTAATCGCGCCATAGCAAAGGGTAAGCAGTTTCCATCTAATTTGTTCTTAATTTTTTTTTGAAAACATTCTCACTAACTTGAGCATTGGAAGTTATTTTTCGAGAGATAAAACCCAGTTATTTACTTCTTTTGCAGGTGTCTGATGACGGGAACAACAGTGGTGATTTCGAGCATAGTCAAGATCAGTTATAAACAAAAACTTCAAAAACAAAAAGAAAAATCCAAGTTGTTTTAGCTACATCTGTCGTTTGCCATAATGACAAAAGAATCACGACAGGGACACCTTATTCTTTAACCATGTCGCACTTTCCAGGTTTATAAAATATCAGATATATATATAAATCTAACAATACTATGAATTAATTTGGTTTCCAAATGCATGGTGAGGTCCCCCCTCAACACACACAAACACACATTTTGGTGGCAGTCATTTTCTAAGAGGACGATTCCAGTGAAGGATTGAAAAGTAATGGTGGAAAACTGTATGGTACAATGATTAAATCAACATGTCCACTCGCATTTTGTCACATCTGTCTCCATTGTGTTTGATGTTCCTATGCGCATCGTTTTCTCCCTTCATAATCACCCTTTGTTTTCCCACTAATTTGGCCTAGCCAATTGATTTAATACAAGGCGTGCCCACCTATTATTGGTAGTGACAATTTTCTTTTCCAGCAACACAAATTTGTATTACTGAATAGAACGGGAAAATCAGCCTATACGTCTTGGGAATACGTTATGAAAGAGTAGTCTTAGCATTAATTTGGCTGGGATAGTAGTAACTCAGTCAATTAATTTCTAGATAGCGATTGATGCATCATCTTGATGTTTTTGATATTTGTTTGTATTTAACCAACCAATTTCTGCACTTGAAATTAAAGTCATCGATGGAACATTTTTCTTTGTTTTTTCCCCTCAATTAACGAGTTCCATTGATAATCAAGCTACAGCATAGATGGACTTCGCAATGACTTCTGCATTATTAGTTGCAATTGTAGAAGTGCACCCGTTGAGATTTACAGGTGCTCATCCATTGGATTACTAGGAGCTCTTGTAAGGTTAGTGCCTTATTGCCTTTTGCTGAAACTTGCTGAAATTTGTTGGCCAATCAATTGGGTTTCAAAATACGTCACATTTATAGAGAGGCTAATAAATGTGTAGATTACATGCTTAATCTTGAGATCTCGTTTCTTCTTGAAAGTCACCATGTCCATATTAATAATCCTCCAAATCCACTTAGGATCGAGTTTGATCAGTAAAGATATTAGAGAGATTTCCTCTCTCATACTAGTCTAACCGCACGCGACGTTATCTCGGGGAAGCTCTAGCTCAAAAGGTAAGCTTTCTCTACTACCTGTAGTGCTGAAAAGCAATGCATTTTCTTGGCCACACTTGCGCACCAGACTACGACAATTCAACTAGCTAGGCGGTTCTTTGCTTTGTTTTGTTTTGTCTTTTTATTTTTATTTTTATTTTTTGTCGGAATCTAGCTTGGCCTTTCGACTATATAACCTTGTGAATTACGACAATTCTGAATTCTCCACAACCACAAGTCAAACCTAGTGATTTCCAGTTCAGTTGGAGGAAGTGTACGCGAAAAGAAAAGCCAACCAACAATATAATTACTCCAAGAATAGAGGAGGCCTGAGCATGTGTTCAATTGTCTCCTCTTCTTGTTAACAGAATATTTCATCTCCTCTTAAATTTATTCTCTTTAGTAGGCCATACGTTATACATATATATAACATGCTTTTCAAAGGAAAGTTTTCATTTTATTCTGCACAATTGTAGTAAAATTGTATAAAATATAGTTATACAATTTT
This sequence comes from Cordia subcordata, assembly GCA_028554755.1. Taxonomy (NCBI): domain Eukaryota; kingdom Viridiplantae; phylum Streptophyta; class Magnoliopsida; order Boraginales; family Cordiaceae; genus Cordia; species Cordia subcordata. The sequence continues at coordinate 8,993,811 of JAPTOF010000006.1, read as the reverse complement.
ACTACTTGGCTCTCCAAATGATAATGTAGTGAGATGATGATGTGCGTTTTGAACATGTTGTAACTCTTAAGTAAATCCTCCGAGATGATATATCATTGTGGTCTGGTTGAGATAAAATTTGTAGCTTACGTAAATAAGTTAGGCGTCCTACCCGATTCAAGAATCATATAACAAGAAAATTTTTGGGTGGGAGTTAGAATTATCGAAGGAGTTCCATAATCGATTGAAGTTACTAATGAGTCAATTTAGTCAGAAGATTAAGTTGGTAGGTTTGACATTTACCCATCACTTTCACTTTAATCTAGAATAAATACTAGAAAATTTTGATATAATTGGGCGATACTCGTAATTATAGATTTATATTGATCCCATTTGATTATCATCGGGTAGTCATGATATATTAGATGTTACTTATGTAGTCCTTATATGGTGCACCAAGATCTAAGTGCACCTCAAGACCTACATGCACTGCTTGTCGCATGTTGTACAGACGCTCATCCCAAAAGAAAAAAATTCAATGCAAGCTGTTGCACTTCATTTTTTTTTTGGTTATCTACTCATGTCTGTTGCACCTCATTACAAAAAGCTGCTACTCTCATTTAAGATATGAAAAAGGTAGAAAAGTTGCAAACATTAAAGAAAACTTGAGAAAGAAAGAGAAAAGCTAAGAACAATTTAAGATTTTTTTTGTTTAATTTTATTTCCTTTTATGTTTTATTTTTTAAATTTCAGAAAATTTAAAAATAATTGTTTAAAAAATAGAAAAGAAAAATTAAGATGGAATTTTGATCAATTATGAAATTTGACGCGTTTTAAATAAATCATAAAAATATTTAATGTAACATTGTGCAACCATTCACAATCTTTATTTTATATTTAACAATTTTTGTATCATACGTTCATAATTTTTACACTATAAGTTTACAAATTTATTTTTTTTTACAAATTTTAATTATATGCTTGCAATTTTAATATTTTTTAATTATTTACAGATATATATATATATATATTATATCATCTTTATATGATATATTCACAATTTTCATAAGTCACAATTTTTATACTATATGTTCATATTTTTATACTTTCATAATTTTTATGCTGCACGTTTACAATTTTTATACATTCACAATTTTTATATTATACGTGTCACAATTTTACATTATATGTTCACAATTGAAAAATGAAATGTTCACACTTGTAAACTACACGCTCACACAGTTTCACAACTTTAATCGAAATGTTTACAATTTTAATCAATAATGTTCGCAACAACAAATAATATGTTTACAAGATTTCTTCTTCTTTTATCTTTTGTAATTTTTTGTGTGAATCTTCCACAAACACGAAAATATTTAATTCTTCAAATAAAAAAAATTGAACAACTCAAAAATCGTTTGTCTGTTCTTCTTTCATCAATCATCTATGGAAGCAAAGCAAAGCAAGTCTCAAAATCACAAAAACCACAAAATACCAGAGAATAATGCTAACAAAAAATAAAATCTAAAACTACCAAAAAAAAAAGAAGGCAAAAATAAAAAAAATTCATCAAACATTTGTGAAAGCAAATCAATGCAAATTTCAAAACCACAAGACCACAAAAACCTTCTCTGTATCCATACACACTCTTCATCACAGCAACACATGCCCTCACATACATCACACACACATGGCAACACAACCAGCAAGTCGATAAGGAGAGTTTGGGTTCAGAACTTGACACAAATAGTGGCCTTGGAATGCAAGTTGAACTCATCACAAGTCGATCGAAGCAATAATTGCTTATGAAGTTCGTGAGTTGAAAAAAATTTAGATCGCAAAGACTTTGTGGGTCTTCTTTGGAGATCTCACTTTGTATGTGTAAGAGAAAAGAGAAAAAGAAAAGAAAGAGAAGAGAAGATGAGAAGATAGAAGCTGATGAGCTGTTCTATTATGTTCCTTTTCCTTTTTAGAGCGCGTTGTCACGCCCTGCCGATGGAGACGCCACATGGGCAGCAGGATGACAAGACCAAGGCTTATACGGAAGCACATGTGGCACTTTCTCGTGCTAGGGTAGCCCCAATGATGCAGGCGTCATGTGAGCAACCATGTGGCAAGGATGATAAAGCTTGAAAGGATGCATATATGACACTTCTCTCTAGGAAGGATCTAGAAGATGCACTAGATAAGGATAATATCAAATCCCCTTTGATTGAGGGATTATGGTTTGAGTTTGGTTGTAAATATCCCATGATTAGGATAGAATCTTCTAGAAGCACATATTAGCCATTAGATTGAAATGATCTTAGCTATTCATTAGACTACAAGCATGTATAAATAGCCTAGCATTTTCATTTGTAAGACACACAGAAAAATTGAGAGCAATACAAAGCCTTATTCTCTCATCTCTTTATTCTGCTGCTTTACTCTTTATCTTGTAGTTTTCCTTTGTTAGTGGTTTTTGTAGGCTGACTTAGCCACTTTTGCTCAAGAAAAGTGTCTAAGTGTCATACGCTGCGTTTAGGTTAAGCCAAGGGCGTGACAAGTGGTTACCAGAGCCAAGGTTACATGCAAGGTATTTGTAGTTTTGCTCCTTTGAAGGATGTCTTCTTCAGGTATTGAGAAGAGCGTTGATGCCGGTAATGACGAGAGAGGAAGGGAAGTCCTACCCCCTCTTGCAGCAGCCAAAGGCAATAAGAGGGGAAAGTCTCGTGATGTGCAAGCTGCTTTCGAAGCACGTTTGACAAGGGCAGAAGACGTTGTTGCTGATTTCATGCAGAAATGTCAACAGCTTGGGTTTGATGATGAGGAGGCACTAAGTTTGGGGGACCTCTGTCAGGAACTCAAAAACCTTCAAGCTCGAGTACAAACGGCAGAAGAGGCTGCTAAGAATGCACTAATTGAGAAAGAAACCATTGCTGATTGGTTGTAGGTTAAGATTACCGAGCAAGATCGCAAGATGGCTGAACAAGACAAGATCCTTGAGGAGATGAAGAAAGATTGGGCTATGTGTAGAGAGGCAATAGCCCGTGACGCATCAACCTACCATGTAGCACCAAAGGTGGATGTGCCAAGGCCTAGTCCCTACAACAGGAAGCGCCAAGCCAAGGAGGCGGAAAACTTCTTTTGGCAGATTGAACAATACTTTGATGCGGTTGGGCTTGAGGAGGATGCTAGCTGTGTGAAGACAGCAACACTCTACTTCTTAGAAGATGCAGCTCTATGGTGGCGTATGAAGCACCAAGAGTTCCAAGAGGCCAAGAGGGGGCTTCCAACTTAGACTGCTTTCAAGGAGGATGTATATGCCCAATTCTACCCTGAAGAGGCCGAATGGGAAGCTCGTGACAAGCTTAGAGTCTTGAAGCATATAGGGACCATACATCAATATGTTTAAGAATACATCTCCCTTAAACTTCAGGTACGTAATAAGCCCGATTATGATCACATGTATGACTTTATCAAGGGTTTGTAGCCATGGGCACAACAAGAAGTACGAATGAGAAAGCCCAAAACTTTCACTCAAGCGGTTGCCATGGCCAAGTCCTTGATAGAGGTGAAGCAAAAAAACAACCCCGCTGAATCCCCGGGAGATTTGAAGGAAAACGGTGGGGAGGACGAGAGTCCCAAAGGGCAAGACAAGGATAGACATGGGAGACAACCTTTCAACAAGAACGAGAAGAGAGAAAAGAAATCCATCAAGTGCTACTTTTGTCTCGGTTCCCATCCACGGAGAGAGTGTCCAAGAAGACAAACACTCAACATGTTGATTGAGGAACGTGAGAAGATCGGCGAAGCACAAATGGGTTCTATTCAATTGCTGAATGATTTGAATGCCAAAATAACAGCAAGGGCCACATCAAAGGGTGGCTTGATGTTCGTGGAGGCATTGATTCAAGGGAAGCTCTTCAGGGCCATGTTGGACACTGGAGCTTCTCATAATTTCATGGCAGAAGACGAAGCCAAGAGATTGGGGCTTACTCTTAACAAGTCTCAAGGGTCCCTCAAGACCGTTAATTCCGCCCCGCGACCATTGACAGGGGTGGTGAAAGATGTTTCTCTAACAATCGGTACATGGCAAGGGAAATTAAATTTTACGGTGGCACCCATGGATGACTTTGAGCTTGTCCTTGGTATGGAGTTCTTCAGACAAACAAAGGCCATCCCCACATCCCACCTTGAACATATGATGATCATGGAGGAGAATACCCCTTGCATGGTCCCGGCCAAGATCCAAGCGAGACACGAAAAGAGACAACTTCCGACCCTTCAGGTGGACAAGGGAGTCCGACAAAATGAGGGGGCTTACTCAAAAGCCATGAAAGGAGTGAATAAGGGTGAACAGGTGGCAGATAAGACACTAAAGGAGACCACCAAAGGCCGTGAGAAGGTGGAAGAGTTCACATCACCCTTGGTACAAAAGAAGGCATTACCTATGGAAAAGGTAGACCCTTCATGTGATGCAACCCATGGTGCCAAACCAAAGAGGAGGGCAACCATATGTGATGAGACACAAATTTCTCTAAATTTCCTCAAGAGCCGAGCAATGGGCAAGAAGTTGGTTGAAGTAGAAACAAGTCAACGGATCCTTGTTGCTCACACCAGGGAGTCAAAGACCAAGTACAAAACAAGTTACCCTCAAATGAAGTAAGCCAGTTCATCAAAGATTTGCCTTAATGAATCAACTAGCAATAGGATCAGCGAAGGAAGTCAAGGAAACGAAGACACAACCACCAAGAGTCTAGCAGCCACATTATTAGATCCTTGTGACAAGGAAATCGATTTCATTGAAGCTGATTGCGTAAGGGGACTTCCACCACGGCATGAGTAGTTGGTACATTGGAAGGGCTTGCCAGCAAGTGAGGCAAGTTGGGAGCCAATAGACTCTCTTAGAAACTTTATGAAGGAGATTGTGGAGTATCATAAGGAGATTGCGACGAGGACATTCGCGAAATTGGGTGGGGGAGTTTGTCACGCCCTGCCGATAGAGACGCCACATGGGCAGCAGGATGACAAGACCGAGGCTTGTACGGAAGCACATGTGGCACTTTCTCGTGCTAGGGCAGCCCCGATGATACAGGTGCCATGTGAGCAACCATGTGGCAAGGATGATAAAGCTTGAAAGAATGCACACATGGCACTTCTTTTCAGGAAGGATCTAGAAGATACATTAGATAAGGATAATATCAAATCCCCTTTGATTGAGGGATTATGGTTTGAGATTGGTTGTAAATATCCCATGATTAGGGTAGAATCTTCTAGAAGCACATATTAGCCATTAGATTGAAATGATCTTAGCTATTCATTAGACTACAAGCATGTATAAATAGCATAGTATTTTCATTTGTAAGACACACAGAAAAGTTGAGAGCAATACAAAGCCTTATTCTCTCATCTCTTTATTCCGTTGCTTTACTCTTTATCTTGTAGTTTTACTTTGTTCGTGGTTTTTGCAGGCTGACTTAGCCACTTTTGCTTAAGAAATGTGTCTAAGTGCCACACGCTGCGCTTGGGTTAGGCCAAGGGCGTGACAGCGTGTGTCACACTCAAAATAGGGTGTATGTGCCTCCTCAGGTACACACTCCTTCGGGTGCATCTTATTATTTGCGTTACTTATGACTTGTCGGAACTAGACAAGTTCTAATATTAATCTCTTTTTTGTATAAAGTTTTAATATTAATTAGAGTTAGTATTTTCTACTATAAGCCTATTTGGATTGGATTTTTCTTTTAGTTTTTCTTGAAAAAAGTACATTCTTTATAATTATAAAACTATTTGGCTTGGCTTTCAATAAAAATTAAAACCTAAAAAAAATTCAAACACAACTTTTTTCAAAGGTCAAATTTTTAACTTTTTAAAAAACACTTTTTTTCAACAATTGTTAAAAGAATACTTTAAAAAAAATTTAATCCAAACAAGCTATTTACCTTCCAGTAAAAGACCTAAAAGGTCACACACAAAAGAGAATCAGTCAACTTGAAGGAATTGGAGAAAAGAAATTCTATGAATCGTTGATGGGATTTATCAGGTTGAATTTCAGTAAATGGATTTAACCAATTAACTTAATTTTGGGTATCTTGATTGAGTTATCCAGTTAAATAATCTATTCTTGTAGCCTAATAGTTTGAGCCCAAACCCATAATTGACCTACGCCTGTTGTGTGTCTATGAATATAATAATACGGGCAGTTGATAAAGCTACATAATAAGTTTTCTCCATAAATTTAGCAAAAGAAAATTTCCTCTTATTGGGACGGGGTTTGGCTTTGCCTTTTTTTAAAGCTGCTTACATAAGTAACTGATTCTTATAATTAATTTTTGATACTTATAAGTAAATAACAAATAAGTAAAAAGGTGTTTCGATCAAATGTGGTTATAAGTTATTTACACATTTTGAAATATATGTTTATAAGTAACAATATTTGTAAAGATAACTAAAAATGACCTTTCATTAATTAAGAGATAGTTACTTTTATGTTTTTAAAAGAGATAGTTATTTTTATGTTTTTAAGGGGTTATGAGTATAATTTTATTTAGTTAATTCTCGTGACTTATAAACAGGTAAAAAAATTAGAGGAATGGTGCTTTTTTTTTTGGCTGCTTATTAGAGTCTTGTGTGGATGTTTCGGTTTCGTACTTGAGAAGCTTAGAAGGAATGAAAGGAGTTTTCATATATGCTCTAGAAGAGCAATTACTAAAACTGTGATTAATAGTATATATACGATTATATATATTATTATTATTATTTGTTATAATAAAATTAAATATCCACCATGAATGGAACTTATATTACGTGTCTATTTGCTGTGGCCAAAAATCTCGTAGGCCTAAAAGGCCCATTTTGCTGCTGGATTCACAGTTCAGTCCGCCGTGTCCTTTGCTTGAAGGCTCAAAGTCAAAGCCTGGAACTCGTTTAATCCTTGTTTGAGATACTTTATACTTCCTAATACAACTACAAGTGTGAATCAACTTGATGGGATATATGCGAAAGAGGATCAGTTCAGATACACTCAAGGGAAGATAGGATTGGAAATGCTAAAGCTTAGCGTCTTGGTTGCATTCCAGATAGAGTTTATCTCAAATACAAATTCTTTAACGCATTAGGGACTCCTTCACACTAAGGCTATAAGTGCATACCTCACACAACAGAGAAGGACATGCCTAGCATACTTAGCAATATACTCAACCTAAATACTCAAATGGAGAAGGACATGCCTAGCATACTTAGCAATATACTCAACCTAAATACTCAACTTACCTACTTAGCATACATACTCAGCTTGCGTGCTTAGCCCCCATTCCTAACCTACCACACGCCATAGGTTCGCCTGCATCCCAAGCTTTAATTTTCTCCATTTACATTAACCACATAGATATTGTCAAGGTCTCACGTCACCCTTTATTGCTTTCTATTGATACCCCATTCATCATAGTTCGTAATTGTAGAAATCACCCTCTACACTATTGCATAAATAAAAATGACAAATTTCACTAGTTTCTAATCGTTCTACCTCTTGCTTTATCCATTAGTGGTTTGTTTATTAACTCGATGTCAATAATGTTTAATCCATGAATTTCTTAAGAAAGGATGTTTATGTGGCTCAATTCCTGCATCAACTCACTCTTCCTTGCCAACTCATGTTTAATAACTAGAAAAAGTTTTGAAATTTGAATAGTCTAATAGGCCGCACATACTTGGTTTTCTGGGTTAAGCACAATTCTTCTTCAATGACAAAGCACTAGTATCTCTTATTACGTGAAGCATATCTCTGCACAAGCAATTTTTGCTCAAGAATTTGGTTTCTCTTTTCGTTTGAATTTTGGATGTTTAGGTTTCTTGTTGCTCTTCTTGTATTTTTCCTCGTAAAAGTGTATAGATCTCTGCAGCAACCAACATGTCAGGCGTCAAGCTTTTGTCCATACTTGTTACTTATCGGGATTACCGTGCCAAAATCGGAGGCTATTATTTACCATATCTGAGGAGAGAAAACGTTGATTGTTTAAAAAGCTATCCTCTTAAAAATGAAAATTAGATTTTTGAAGATGTTACTTATGAAGTTAGAAGTAGAATACTTACAATTGATAGAAATTACAAGAACAATGGATATAATAGGAACTTTTGCACAAGGCAGATTGACACTGATATCTTGATGTAAGTGGTGTTGCTTTTTGGTCTTTTGGTCCCTGATTGTATATTTTTTTCCACATTTATATAAGTACTTGCTTTGTTAACCAAAAAAAAAAAAAAAAGACAAAAGAAAAGAAAAATGGATGATTGCAAGGGAGAAAATAAAAGAAGGATAAAAACCAAAAGAAAAACACGAGGAATATTAAAATTTTAAAATACACAACTAAAATTGATTCATTCACGATTTGAATAAATAAAATTTTACCTCTAAACCACTTGAAGACATCAACATCAATAACTAAAAGAAGATTACAATCCATCATCACCAAAGCACTTGCGTTAAGTTGAAGAAATGGTGAACAGGTAAGAATATAATCATATTAAGTATGCATAAAAGCCACTTATTTGTCACTCTAATAAAATAGTGGGTCATTCTTTATCACCATGTTCCAATGTGCCTCAGCTCCTAGGCACTTCTCTCAAAATGAAAAGAAAAATGAAGGAGAAAGGAAAAATCTCAAGACCAAAAGAGTTTGGAGGAGGATGACAAATGTGGATCAAAAGCATTTTGCAACTGTTGTTCTTCCTCCAAAAATTGATCAAGCCCAAAATTTGGCTCTTAGTCCTAAAGCCTCAGCACCAAAGCGGTCACATGACTAACAATCGGTTTGCCATACACTTAGTTCAGATGAGGAGACTTTAATTGTGGATGGCAATAAACAATTATAGTGGATGGAAAAATGAGAGACTCGGCTCAAGTTAATGATGATTTCGATTGGGTTACCTGAAATGAAAATCAAGATGGAATTATGAAGATAATGTGCTTGTTGTTGGAAATGGTGAAGGACGTGTAGGTGGGAACATGGTTGAAGACCCAAGAAATAATGGCTCCTCGGGTTTGCATGCTTGCCTACCATTCCACAAGTTACTTAATCTTTGGCACTGGAATTTAATTTCTTCTTGAAGATGTCCTCTACTTTTTTTGTTTGTTGCACTTCTTTCATGTTCTTTATTTGATTTGCTGCTTGGAAGTCTTTGTTGGGTTTTGTCCCATTTATTGATTTTTATTTTTATTTTTTTGTCTTCTCCCGTCCCTCAAACTCTTCCTTTATAGGATCATGTTTAGTGAATTTGAGAGGTTCGAGTTAGTCTTGTGCCCTTATTGCGTTGAATAAAAAATTTATCTATCTTGCAAAAATTACCGAAGCACTTGAAAAGACCCCTAATTTTAACTTGCCTAGTGATCAAATCAATATCTATTTTAATTTGATACAAAGGATATGGGTTTGTGACAATGAACTTCATATAACAGAGAAGGAAGTGCCAAAAGAAATTCAGCAAAAAGATAGAAAATAAAAAGAACATTCTTGGAGATCTGTTATATGTTTCTCTTTTAACTTTTATTTTTCAATTTGTCGAGGATCATTGTTGCAGCTCATTTTACGATGTCAAGATCAAGCAAAGACCGAGGATAATTAACAATTGCGTAATTTTGTTGATGCTGTTTAATGCTTTTAAAAACACGCAGGGCGAATTGGTTCCACGTAAACCCATGCATGCAATGATTTTGCATTGTCGTCAAACTTCTTTTTCGTTTTTCCCTTTTTCTTAGAAGGTGTTTGATTTAACTTTTTTTTTTGGTCAAACCTGCTTAAAGTTTAATTTAATCTAATGAAAGTATTTATTTTAATTAAAAATATACTTTTTTAAGTGACTTTAAGTAGAAAATAAAAAGTTCTCTAACTCCAAATTTTGCTTTTTATGACTTTAAGCACTTTGAAAAAAGTCACTTTGACCAAATCATTTACTATCTTATCCTTACTTTTTATTTTTATTACTGAAATATCTTTTACTCTTTTATCTTATACTTACTTTTTTAAATTCTATTTTAAGTCTTTAATAGTTATTTTAACTATATAACTTACTTTTCAACCTACTTTAATCAAACATGTAAATACTTATTTTTATAATTATAACTTTTATTCAAACATGTAACCACTTAAAGTTGATAATAAAAAAAGTCACTTAAAACTAGAAGTGTTTTAAATAGCTTTTTAATAAGCCAATCCAAACACCCTCTTGCTTGTTCCACTTTATTTTTCCTTCTCTACAAGAGATTCAAATTAAGTGCTAGAATGACCAAAATAGTAGTAATTTAGTTCATTAGACCATAATTTATAAGTCACTTGACATATTAATTTGTTTTATGAAGGTGTGTAGATCACCGAATACCATTCTATCGACTGGGAGAATAATCTTTTTCCAATCCTCGACTTATGGTTTGAAAGGTTTGATAATAACTTCTGAGTCTATTTCAAGAGTTAGTCGTTTATTACGTACGTAATGATTGTTGACAAACTTTTTATGCATGCTAAACCCTTCATAGACAATGATTTCGTGAGAATAAATTGATGGCTATTTTATTATCCCAATCCATCAACTTTCTTATACAACCTTGAGAACCACCAATTCCCCGATTGCTGTTATAATAACTATTATAGCTTTATTTCATCATAGTTTAATATTATAATTACCCCAATTAGATCGATTTAATTAATTAAGCGAAGAAAGTACTGCAGAGGTATAATGATGGGGATGTTTGGAGAAGGAGAAAATCCCTTGGGAGACTACAAAATCTTTTTGGCCCCTAACCATGCTTTTTCGCTTTTTCTCTTTTTCTCTTTTGCCCGCAACAACTGAGCTGCCATCACATGGGGCTGAGCTTACACCTCTTTCTCTCGCCACTAATACTTTCATTTTATACAAACAAACGAAGGAAATAGATTCACAAATAGAGTTATGATGAAATTCAATTACTTAATTATAATAAAATAATATTAATAGTTTATAATCGTAAAATTTCTTTCTTAACACCAATAGTTTATAATTGCTAATTTTTTTTGGGTCGTGAAGGATTTTGGCTGACAAAAAAAATGTGCGGGAGGGAAATGCAAGCATAAAATTGCATAGCCCTTGCAAATAAAACATGGTTGCTAGAGTTATTACCTCATTTAAAAAGGTTATTGATTTTGTATATAGGATTTTGGTGTATTTATTTATTATATTAACATGCTCTTTAACATCGAGACGTGATTTGTTTTTGAGCTTTATAGTTTTAATGTTTTTTAAATGCTTCTTCACGTGAGGTGTAATTTATTTTTAAGCTTTATTAATTTTTAGACATTAATACCATATTAACTTATCACGTCATTTAAAAATTTAATCTTTATTTATTAATTCATGTATTGTATTATGAATGGTCTAACCATGTTTTGCGTGTGGAACTTAGATGTAGACTACCACATGCTTCCTCTTGTTCCTTTCTCTTGGAAGTTTCACTATTCATAGATAACTTGTGCATTTGTTTATCACAAGTTGTGATCGTTGTCCGGATCATGTGATCTTGGCAATTCTTGTCATATATATCATATGCCATATAAAGATGTGAAAGCTAGCCACATATGTATATAGTGGTGGAACATATACATATATATAGAAATGATAGGACATTGTGGATGTTCTTTTTCTTTTTTATTTCCCTGAATAACACTGTCTAATTTCCTGGAAGTCACAAGTATGACAGTTCAATTCCGTGTCTCATAATCTTTTTGAATAAATACCTTCAGCATTTGCAAGCTTACTGTGACAAATTAGCTTCATTACCATCTTAACAATATAATGTACTTGTTTCGTGATGTTTAAAAATAACAAATAAATATTACAAATTTTTTTAATAATTTAAATTTTTAAATAAAATGATCATTTAGTACATTGTTACATACTTGCATGTGAAAGATTCAAAAGAAAGTTATATAATTTACATGTGAAAGAAAGTATTAAAAACAATAAATAATATAATAAACTTCTTTATAACAACTTAAACACACTGATTTTACATAGTCCATAACACCCAAGTTACCTGATTTTTGAGAGGATTTGTATTGACGTCAGACTTGTTTTTGTTGAAAATCATGAATATAAAGAAACAATAGAAAATAGGTGGTTATGTGCAGTTTGAGGCCTTGATTTTTGGCTGATTGTTTGTGAACTGTTTTTTTCTTTTGGAAATGAAACGAGATTACTTTCCAGAAAAAAAAAATAATAACTAATTTTACCAGATCCTTTTGATGAGTGGTTTTACCAGTTGGATGTTGCCTAATGTGCCAATTTCTTTTTTCCCTTTTTTTAAAACCTTTCATTTCCTGTAAAATTTAAAACAAGGACCTCATCTCTAAGAACATAGTCTCAATCACTTGAACTAACCTCTAATATTAAATTTTCAATTCATGGACTACAATGACTTAGCAATAATTTTACTATTGGATATATATTCTCGTGCCATTGGATGACAGCTTACTTGATGATCATCTTATAAATGTGAAGTGGGGTTTGCCCTAAAGTTGCACTTTGCAAACAGCAACTAATTTTGGACGGCATATTATACTAATTCTTAGACTAATATATAATAATGCCATCGTTTTATCAAACTTTGGCGATACATTATAAAGATAGTGGAATTAAAGTGGGATTTACTGTGAGATGCTACCTTGGGCATTGAGCTCTAGGGATTCCCTCAATCTATATTTGAATCACACAAAGGAATGTGCGTGTATGTGTGTGTGTGTCCTGTATTACGTAGGGATGTTGGACTCGGCAGCTTCATGTAAATTGTTTCTCTTTCTTGAACCTCTCAAAGATTCATCTGTAAGATGCTCCTTGACCCCTGCGGCATGTTCTTGCATTAGAGAATGTTTTCTTCAGTATTTTGTTTATATGTGATTTAAAAAATCAATCCACATTCTTTTAAATCTAACTCTTCACGTGAAACTAAAAACTAACAAAAAAATGTCTCAAATTTGTTGCTAATTTATATATCAACCCCATCAACAAAAGAAGCTAGCTAGTCACGTATAGCCCACCTGCTCTTTGTCTGCTATCTCTTTGTTTCTAAACGACTCTCTTTCTCAGCAGAAATGCTGGCAGGTAACTGTGAGAAGATGGTCGTCCTCTCTTCAACAACTGCTAATGGTTGGCAACAGGTCAAATAATGATACCAATTATATCTCTTCATAATCGATTATCAAAAACAATATGACCCCATTTTTGTTTCCTAGCATTTGGAATGGATCATCTATGTTGTGTGTGTTAACCTCCCATCCCCGTGAGATTTGAATCCCGGACATCACACACCAGGAGAGATAGTCTCAACCACTTGAGTTATCCCCTAATCCTGAACATCCAAGTTGTGTTGTTAATTTTACTCTTGAAAGATCACATTTTCACTCTCCTTTCCCTTATTTTTTTTTTCTTTTCTTTCTTTGGTGCAGAGCCATATAGATGAAAAGGGCTTTATGGCTTCAACAGGAAGAGTTACTGAGAAAGAGAAACCAAGCCAAGACAAACAGCAGCAGCAGCAGCAGCAACCCCTCAAATGTCCTCGCTGTGATTCGTCAAACACGAAGTTTTGCTACTACAACAACTACAGTTTGTCTCAGCCAAGACACTTTTGCAAGGCCTGCAAACGTTACTGGACCAAAGGTGGAACCCTGAGAAATGTTCCAGTTGGTGGTGGGTGTAGGAAAAACAAAAGGCTCAAGAGGCCATCAGCTGCTACACCAAATGAACCACCTTTGTCTTCATCAGCTTCAACTGCACCTCCAAACCCTAGTGTGCAACCCCATATTGATGTCTCTTCTTCTTTCCCCTATCTTAGTCCCTTGTTTTATGGCTTACCCACTAATCCTCCTCAGCTCAATTTTCCATATCCAAGGCTCAACTCTAGGGGCACAAGCACTGATACGATTTCTGGACCTGATCTTCGATCTCAGCCTGGATTAGGGTTTTCGTCTGGGCTTATAGATAGTGAGATTAACACTAATAACTGCAGGAATGTTTTCGATTCGTCCAAGGGAATCGAAGATGTTGTCAACTCAAATCCACTTCTTTCAAGCTATTCTACTCTTGGATATTCAAGTTCTACTTCAACACTAGCTTCTCTGATTGCCTCTAGTCTTCAACAGCAAAAGCTTGTATCTAGTGGCTTCAAGAATATGCAAGGAGCTAATTACTTTCAGGGATTATTACCGTCTTTCGAGAGCTTAGAAATGGCTGGAAATGTCGAAGGTGGCACAACAATGAAAGAAGAGAAAATCGAAGGGGTTCAAAACAGGTTGGATTGGGATATTCCTAACCAAAATCAGTTTGAAGAAATCAACAACAACTCTGATCCATGCCTTTGGAACACAGCTAATGCTAGTGCTTGGCTTGATCCTTCATCAGTCCCGTCCCTGATATAGGCAAATTAAGCTACATAATTTTCTTTTATCCTTAATCTCCCTCTACTTATTGACTTGGATTTTCTTACTATGGGTACTTTTTTTTGGTTTACATCTTCTTCATCGAATTGTCGTGGCTTCAAAAAGGAGTTCCAAAACAAACAAAAAAAAAAAAAAGGAAAAGGAGAAGAAAAAGAAAGAAGAGAAGCAGACAGAAAGCATATGATATGATCTACAAGGAGCTTGGATCAGAGCGACCGTGTCAGCCGCAAGAAACTTTAGCCTACTAATTTTCAGTATTAAGGTGGAGAATCGCACGCATTTGCACTGAGACGAACCTTGGATCCTTTTCGTCTCATCAACCCAGGCTCAATTATTGGCTAAAGCGTTAAAGGACTGCTTGAAGAACTAGGGTACACATTTTGTTTTTCGTCAATTTGTGTTGATTCAATCTTTGTATGTACATATGGATGATGCTACATTAATTGGTTAATGTGTTTTTTTAGTACTTTGCATTAGGTTTAGGGGTTCGGGGTATACATTTTGCGTCCTTGTAGAAGAATTTCTGATGAGGACCTTTGAAAATTTTCCGTTTCGTTCTTTCATTTTTTCTTCTTTTTCTTTCTTTTTTTGGGAATTTCTGGATTCAGTTCAGGGGAAATGGCACGGGTATATGGTATAGAAAAGAGGAAGATTTTGTGCCATCAATCTTTTGTACTCTTTTAATCGCATATTATTAGTAAGAAACTAAAGTTCATTGATGCAAGTTAAGCTTGATGAACCATATATGAGGGATCAATGTTATGCCACTTACTCAATTTATTACTTAATTGTAAACCCAGGAGAGGACAGTCAAAGACAATATGAATATATTTATAATGCTTGAACATTTTTCTTTTTCTTTTCCACCTAATCCCAACTTGTCCCTCACTAGATTCGGACCAAGTTATTAACCTTACCAAAGTAGTCTCAATTACCTAAGCATTTTTTAATGCTCATTGTTTGCGATTATATTTTGGTCTTTCAGATATTCCAGGCAACTACAAACCTCTCTCTAATTAATATTAGAATATATATGTGTGTTTGGCCATTTACTATGAGGGATTGATGGATAGTTTAACAAGATTCCATCTTAAATAGGCCAAATTTTGGGAGACTCTTCTTTGAATGTTTAGTTTATCTCTAGAGAGTAGGAAGATATTACTATATATTATATCGATGTTTTGTGCATGATATAATTTGTGATGATAGCAGTATTGAAGGCACAGAAGGTTCTCCATGGTTTATGCTAAGCAATCGTTCCTAGCTCTTATCTAAAAATTCTTAGTATTGGCTTACAGTAACACTTTATGTTCCCGATAATTTTGAGAAATACAACCATATTAAAAGCACCTATTCTGTTAGACTATGACTTAAATTCTACAACCATATTAAAAGCACCTATTCTGTTAGACTATGAGTTAAATTCTATGTCCAATCAAATATTGAGAACATATTAATTTTTAAGTCCGATCTGGGTAAAAATCGTTGATGCTATTGAATTTCAATTCCTGTTCTATAAATAGAATTTATAGCTCTTGTTATGCGCCATTCATCACACATCACAAAGTGGATGTACCACACATGGCCATACTGGACTTACATGTCGTATGCCACAAGGTTGGTATGAATCTAAAGCTGTCATTCTAATATATATCCTTTTTAGTACGTAATAGAGAAATTATTTTAAGAATGTAAGTTAAATCACATTAAATTTTTTTTTTTTTTGGTGTCCTTAACTATCCATATGGATGATCCTTTGAGTATTGAATTAGAAATGTCAAAGTGCATTAAAGATGAAAGCTTTCCTCGTTTTTAAATATGATTATTTCGTAAGTCACCCTAGGATTCAAAAATACATTCTATTGGTGTTTCCTCGTAACAAATTTTGCCATACCGATGTGACTAATAAGACTTAGGATATGTTTGGTTAGAAGTATTATAGAACAAAATTTACTATAAAAAGATATCTAGTCAACTGTGTTGTCATTTGTTTATCTAAGTGAGTTGAATAAATTAGATACCCACAAACTACTCTTCGCCACACCCAAAACAAATCCCGGGTGACCATTTCTCTTACAAAAAGAATGACGAGAAGTCCCAAGAAGAGTCTTATGGTGACCCTTGAGCTTCTCGACTTTGTTATTTAGTTCTTTACAGGCTTCGACAAGAAGACAGCTTCCAATTGATTTCAGCTATGGGTGTTAGGAAGACAAATTGTATGGACACAGGCACTCGAGTGTTACAGACATAACTGACAACCAATTATTGGGCTTCTAATAAATTAATCCAAAATAATTAATCTAAATTACTAATTATACTCACATCACACACTTATAAATAAGTCACAAATCACCCTATAAACCGACATGAAATATTACAAATTGTTTCGGTAGTGCTTATTTCGGTTTTGGTAAAGTTTAAAGAAGAATTGCTTTTATTATTCTACATTAGAAAAATAGCTTTTACCATGTTTTGCGGCAGCTAAAGAATGCTATTAAAGGGGCCTTTAACACAGCTTACTTCGTAAATCATAACTGCCATTTAAGCCTTAAAATTGCAGGTAAACTTGACATTGTCAGTGGTCAGTACATGCTTTCAAATGAAAGTTCGAAAGAAACGTTGTGAAAGCAAGGCATTATTTATGGTGACAACCAAATCGCAGCAAAAGGGTGTCGCAAATGTCAAACCTTTTTGTAGTGAAGTGAATTACTAATGGAACATGACAAGTGATTTCATCACTCTATTGACTCAAATTAATTGAAGATCACAAATTGTTGACTTTCTCGTACGTATTAATGACATCTCCAACAAAGAAAAAGGGAAAAAGTGCGTAAAAGTGAGGCTTCTAGATAGGTAATAAGCCACACTTCGAAACACGTACAGCTAGATATCAAATTGATTGACAATTCAATTAGTTCTGTGTGAAAATGATTAATATAGTTATTGTATTACCTAAAAGGAAAAAAATTTGTTGCCAAAAGAATTTGAGCAAAAATGGGTAAATTGGTAATTTTTGATATACTTATTGTTTATCTTACCCTTAATAAAAAAAAATTAAGTCGTTAAATTTGAATTGAACTTTTTGTTTCTCTTTCATTATTAAAACTCAACCATTAACTAGTGTATTACCATTTCCAATGGATTAACCAACATATGTGTGAATACATTCATATATACATATACATATACATACACACACACACTAGTGTACTACCCGTGTCACGCACATGTTGTGAAATATATGGTTAGTTTATCTAAAAAAATAGAGTTTTTTTTATATTATTCTAAATATTGCTATCAAATTATATTTTAAGAATTAAATAAACATGGATTCGTATAAAAAATAGAATTTATGTTTCTCTTTTAATACTAACTGTCCTAATTCAATAATAGTTTTACCTCTACAAATGAGTTAAACTTAAATAAATGTAAATCGTCTTTTTTTTTTTCCAAATGAAAACCTTCATTTTCCTTTTTTTTTTTAATTTTTTGAATTTAAGTATCCTATTTAATTATTTAAGATACTTCATAAGAAAAATTATTGTTATTAATGGATAAGAAGACTAATAGTTTTACATATAAGAACACACATAAAAAATACAAATAATTTTTTAAAGATAAAAAGTAAATAAAATATTAAGATGAGATGAGTACTATTTAGGAATCAACGAATACCTACTACTAATTTTGAAATAAAAAGGTCATTTTGAAAGAAAGGATAAATATGATACTGAAGTTTTAAAAGAAGACATTTAATCGAAGGGAGAAAATAAAATTAAAAATTTGAAAGATCTATAGTGTGTAATGGCATATGTGGGTGAAAGTTTCACTAAAAAAAAACATAATATAGAATATAGGATTTGAATATAAAAAACATATGAATAAAACAACAATTTGTCGATATTAACTAAAACTCAAATTACCATAAATAGCATTATACAATAATGATAAATTACGTAAATTGTAATAATTTTCGATTATAGTAATAGAAAAGGTAACGATTTGATAATAACCAAATTAGAGAGTTACCATATATATCTGTAATCAATCCAGATTGCATGTCATAATTCTCGGATGTAATACATAGATATTAAAATAAATTAGTAAATCAATGTAAATCTCACTAAAATAAAATAGAATCATTTGCTCACCAAATATAGTGGTTGATATAATTGTAATGTAAGAGAGCCATGTGGGAAAAAGATTTTAAGAATGTTATTTATGCGACACTTGTCATTATTATATTACAAAGGGTTTTTCTATATAATATACTAATGTGACACCTGTGCGATGCACAGTGAGCAATATATGTGATTGGATATATTAAAACTATGAAATTTTTGCATCTTACTAAATAATTATTGAAACAATTATATATTATGGAATTAATGAAACAATGTTGATATATATAAAGAAAGGGTAAAATATTAATTAAATTAAAATATTTAATACAAGAATGGAATTAAATAAATGATAAAAAATAAAAAATGAACTAAGAATGGACATATTTAACTAATTGATAAATAATTATGGAAAGCTTGTCATATAGAGAGCCACTTGATAGCACAAAATTACAACTTATTTTGCTTTATTATATAGTGTATATATATATATATATTGTAATTTTATTTTTTGTTATTTTTGTGTTTATTTTTTATGTTTTAATTAGTATTTAATTAAAATGGAGCCAATAAAAATTAAAAATTCTATTCTATTTCAAATTAAGACATACCTAAGATGACACAGTACCTTCTAGAACTTCTTAAAACTGATTATTATTAAGTTTTTTTGTATTTTTTATTTTCTCTAGACATCCTATAGACATAATTTTATGTGCATTTTTTTTATTTTAGGCATCTTGTAAAAATGATTTTTTATATTTTTTTTATTTTTATATTTATTGAGTAAATTGAAAGCAAAGTCCCAAAAAATTGAAAATTACTCCTATAATCTCAAACCAAAAAATAGTTATGATGATGTGTCACCTTGTAAGACTTCTTGGAAAAAGATGCGCATGTTCTAACGCCTCTTAAGTTTTTGAGATATAATTTTATTAATAGTACTGAATAGATATTAACCTATAGATAATCATATATGATAAATTTTAGAATTTATAAAATATTGTAAATTATTATGGACATTTTAAAATATCAAGAACTTATTTAAAAAATAAGGCAACATCAGGATCTATGACATTTGCCCTTAAAAATTAATGACCGTTAGATCAAAATGATAATATATAAGATATAATTAATGGTGTTCCCTTATTAAAAAAATGGTGTCCACATCTGAAAAAATATTGTAAAGAAAGAATTAATATTAATAATAAGTGCCTGTTCGGCAACAGCTTTTCAAGTAGCGTTTAGCGTTTTGACCAGTCAAAACGTTATTTTGCTAAATTATTGCTGTTCGGTAAATTAGCGTTTCAAGTAGCTTTTTAGGTAGCTTTTAGCGTTTCTCAAAAGCTAAAAATTTAGCGTTTCATGTAGCTTTTAGTTTTTCATATTTTTTTTGGCAATTCTATCCTTTTGCATTTTTTGATTTTTCTATTCTCTTTCCAATCTCGTCTTATATTTTTACCTTTTCTTTCACAAATATAAATAAGAAATAATATAAAAATGAATTTTAATTTCTATATAATCAACATTACTAAAAGCATAAGTTTTATTAGTAAATTTTTTTTAACAAAATAATTTTGAATCTATTAAAATTAATTTTTGTAATTTTGATATAAATGTTTATCAAAAAATTAGTTATACTTTAATATTAAAATATGATTATGAAAATAAATATCTAATTATGAAATATATTATCTTATTCCTATAATAGTAATAGTAATTATAATTATCATAATAACAATAATAATAATAACATGATATCAATGTCTTTTTACATCATTTAACATTCATCAGCTAATCTAACTGCTAATTTTACCGAACACATTTTGTTCAATCAGCTAGTTAAACAACTATCCGCTGACAGCTAAAATACAACAGCTATCAGCTACCTAAACAGCTATCAGCTACTCTAACAGCTAAATTTGCCGAACAAGCCCTAAGCTTTTTCTTTAGAATATAATATTGTCCACAGCGATCTAGCTATATGGCATTAAGAGGTTCAAATGACCCTTTGTATTTAATAAATCGTCTATTATTTGTAATTTTTAACATTTTTAAATTAACACCTTAAATTTATAGATGACCTCTTAAGATTTCATGTTTCATGTCTCAATAAGGATAAATGAGAAAAATGCGATAGTTAGATAAATTAGAATATAGTCTTATACTTATAATTTGACAACGTTAGATTTGCAAAAATAAAAATTTAAATTCATGAACCAAATTTTACAAATAATAATACATATAATTTAATAATAATTAATAAACCAACTATTTTACTCCTTTGACTTTTCTGCTTCTATAAAATTTGTTTATCATTCTCTCGTTGATTGTGCAACTTAAGCTCTCAAGATCAAGAAAAATGTTTTTATTTGCTACAAATATGTATTTCATATCACATTGTGACATTTAATTACTTTGAACCCCCCTTAATAAAAGTTTGGCTTTGTTACTAATTACCCATTATAAAATTTTTATACCTAAATTCATTAATTATTTTTAATAGAATATTGACTCATAATACTCAAGTGTTTATAGAAGACCAAAATTCTCAATAATAATATAACAAGATTCTTTATAAGACTAAAAATAAAATAAAATGAATAAATTTTTAAATTAATCACATTGAACACTATTGAAAATTAGTGAAAATAAATAAGATATGTAACTTCAATTTTAGATTAAAGGGAAAAGCAAATGTCACTTAAATGATAGATAAAATGATGGCGTGTCATCGCACACAATTTTTAAAATATTTGTTTGGCAGCTCCTATCATTTGAAATATTAATTTATAGTATTATAGATGAACACAATAATTAATAAAATATATAATTTAGTATATGTTTATGATGTCTAATTTAGTATTTAATTAAATTAATTTTTTATAATATTTTTATCTACATTTTGAAATTAAACCTTGGTTGAAAACACCTAAAAAAACATAATTTAAGTTATATTTTAATGTTTTTATATGGTGAAAACACCACTTTGTTTTGTTTTACTATTGAGTAAAATAACCTTTCTTATTAGCTTTTAATATCTAACTTAGTTTTTATCAAATGATTATAATTTTAAAATTTTAAACTAATTTAGTGTTTTAATTTTTTTTATTCTAGCCTAAATGTCTTATTTTAGTGTTTTTTTTATCCTATCCTTTAGTTTTTTTTTTCTATACCCGATTGTCATATTTTTCTTTTTTTCCCTATTTTGTTTCTCTACTAACAAAAAAATATTTTTAGTCAATGCTTTTTTTTTACCATTCATAACTTTGTCTTTTATGATTGAGAAAGATGACTCCACTTACCTGTCACACTTTTAATATGTTAAAAATGGTTAAATAACATCTTTATCTATTTTTCTATTTAAGTAACCATTTTAAAAAAAATGAAACATCTAAAACTAAAATATAAAATTTTCTCATAACAACATAAATATTATAACAATTATCTATTCAATTATTTTCTATAAATTATATTAACATTTTATAAATTTAAATTATGATTTTAATATGGTAATGCTGAGATTTATAACATAAATCTTGACCATCGTGATTCATTATGGATGATTGTGTTAGATTATGTTAGTTTATAAGTAATTTTTTTAGAACAATTTACATCAAATTATAGAGTCAAAGTTTTTTAAAAAATAAAGGGAAATGAATTTTGAAAAAAAAATAAAAAGAAAAGATTGCAAATACAATTGACAAATAAAGAGAGAATATATGTACTATCATAATGATGATTTTCAGTGTTTAAGTGAGAGAGAAATGAGGAGAGAGAATGAAGAGAGAGATTGAGGGGGAAGAGGGAAAAAATTATAATAAAGAGAAAGAATTTAGGGGGGAAAAGGGAGAAAAGTCTAAGGAAGAGAGAGAATTTGGTGATAGTTATTTTTAATGGGTAAAAAAAAGTCTTTGTAACTCATCATTAATGTATTTTGACCATCTTTGGCTATACTTAAAATTATATAAATTAAGATAGCTGTGCATGAAGAAAAATCAATGTTATATAGAAATTTTAAAAAATAGTTCCAAGAAGGAACTACAGAAAGAAAAAGTAAAGTTCAATAAATAAATCATATGGAAAAACGTTCATGAATTTAAGAAGCGGGAAGTACAATATAATTAAATCTTGTGTTATGAAAGAGACGAACTTCAGTAAACATAAAAAGTTTCCATTATTTGAGATTCACTTTTTAATTTAGGATAAACTTAATTTGCAGTAAATCTACTCATGTATTGCCGATTAGAACATACCAACCTTAACATGCTTTGAGTTGTTTTGGAGAAAAAGTATAAGGGGAGCAAAGAGAAAAAATGGAAGCCAATAAGATAAAGAATAGACCAATGAAAGAGAGAAATTAAAAAAAAAAAAGAGAGAGAGAGAGAGAGAGAGAGAGAGAGCGGGTACATGGCATGGCATGAGACAGTTGTTGGACCTTTTGTATTGCATCATGATCAAGATTCTCTCCTAATTAAATATTATGTTAATATTTTTGTTTGGTCCTGTTTAATTGTAGAAAACGGTTTTTGTTTTTTAACTTTAGTTTTATAAGAAAATTGGAGTTCTTATTCTCTATAGAAATTTGAAAAAATAGTTACAAATGCATTTACCAATTAAAAAGGTACTACCGTTTCTCTACTATAAAACTAACAAAATGCATTGATTTGATAATATCAACTAGAAAATACATTGAAAAATTTTAGAATATAATCGTTTCTAAGTTTGAAAGAGTGTGTGTATGTGTGTGCATGTATATTCCCGCATTATGTGTTGCTATTGTTAAGCTTATCATCATTCCTTTCTCATTATATTTTGATATGAATAAAAGTTGAAATTAAAATTTAGATGAAGTTAAAAGTGAAAAAAGTCAGTGAAAAAACAAATAATAAGACAATAAAGAAAATCAAACTATGGATCAACTTAAAATTTTATACCTATTTTCTAAATAGAGAATTGTTATAAAATACTCCAAAATTAACCAAAGGAAATTTTAAAAAACAACCCAGAATTGTTTTCCGCTACTCTCCTACAATTTCAAAATTTTGGAAAACCATTTCCAGTTTTCACTTTAGAAAATATTTCTTTACAAAGATGTTATTCTATTTTTTATTTTTTATATTTTTTATAAGTTAATAGGGTCTAAGGTTCAGATTTCTTGTTTATTTCCCAGTTTGTGTGAAATCGGTAGACTTTTCGTTTGTATGTCCCAATTTTAGTAGTATCTAGTAATTTTAATTGTATTTAATTATATTCCATTTTTACGTAGTAGTGGACTATTAGAAACAAGTTGTATGAAACATAAATGCACCTTTTGCACATCAAAGCTACCTATACAAGTGGCATGCATACAACCGCGTGAGACAACTAGTGTTATAGATATGCATAGATAGTTGTGAAAATACAAGTGCATGTAAAATCAATGCATGTCTAAGCAAATCAAACTACTAAATACAAAAACAATATGCATATAAGTGCATGAGACAAGCACACTAAGGTTTTCTTTTCTTTTCTTTTTTCTAAATATTAACATGCAAAAAATGGTTACGAAAAAATAAGCATGTACAAACATATACACATATTATTCACATCAACTTATTGATTACACAAGCTAGAAACATAAAATTAAAGTATAACATAAGTGGTTATATGCCCAAATGGTACTAAAAGTTGCAAGCGCATATAAATACGCCATTTGTACACATCTAGCTACTATATATACGCAAGTTACATGCATACAAGCGCGTGAGATAAGTAGTTAAATGCATAAATGATTGTGAAAATACAAACACAAATGGCATACCTCGATCTAGCTACCTGCATAAGCGATATGGATAAGCGCGTGAGACTAGTTACACGTGTGAATGATCATGAAAATACAAGCACATGTTAAGTATGTATAGGTCTCAAGCTAAGCGCGTCAAACTATTTATTGAAAAATCAAATATATACAAGTGCGTGAGACAAGTACGTAGTTAAATGAATAAAACGGTTTTAAAGATCAAGCATGTACATACATAGGCACGATTAATCCACACCATTCTGTTAAATATACAATTGCTATCCATAAGTTAAAGCATGGGACAAGTAGTTACATGCATAAACGATTGTGAAAATACAAATGGATGTACAACATATATATTTATATATATACACGATTGTGAAAATACAAATGGATGTAAAACATGTATATATGCACCTTATTCACATCTAGCTGCTAGATGTTACACACATATATGTATAAATGGTTGTCAAATTACAAGCGCGTACACATACATGTGCCCTAAGCACAGCAAAGTACTGATTGCGTAAAACATATGCATATAACATTCACACTTTGTTAGAGCGATTACTTTGTGTTGATTTGGTATAAATATATATTACAAACTTTTTGTCTATTTTCCAAACAAAATTCACATTGTGAGATAAAAATAATAGTATTGAAGTAAGTTATTTTTTAATTTACTCAAAAGGATGTTGCCATTGAGACTATCTAAAGTAACCAAAAAAAAAAAAAATCCTTTACTTTCTTTCTCGCAAGAAATACTCGTTTTTTGTGCCAAAATTAAGATAAAACAAATTAGATGAAGCCAATATAGAATGATTGGCTCGTCAATTTTCGCTTCTATGGATGTAAATCATAAGTCTGTCCTAGTATAAAATGTTGTCAATATGATACGAAAAATTCCTCATAACTAAGAGGAACATGTATGTTCAAAGGGATCGTTCAACCATCAAATAATGCATCAATCAAATTGGAAAGACATATGGAGTAAAATGAATTATATCCTCTGTCAACCTTTGCAAAGACATGAGTTTACCGCCTATTTCATACCATATTTTTGTTTTTCCTTTTTAAAATCTGATATTTCGCATTGAAGCAAAATCAAGGGCAATTAAACAACAAAACTGAAAATTAACTTTTTAGATTAAAAATTCAAGGCAACAACAATATTTTGATTAATAAACTATCTATATATTTAGAAACAAAGTCATATATAATTAACTGCCACCATATGAGTAGTACTATGCAAACTATTTTCTTTTAAAAAAAAAAAAAAAAGAACAAACTTTAGATGCCTCTAACCAACCAAAACATAGAAAAGCAAACACATATATAGTCTCCAAGACAAATTTATTGAAAATTAAAGAAATTCTAGCAGTTTGATTCTTTGTAGGTAGCTATGAAGCCAGAGAGAAGATGGCAAAGTTCAATTAGATCTCTGGGGGGTCAAAGTCTGGAAGATCATCAGGCCATTCATTTGGGTCAACAGAAGAGCCAGGAGCGCTATCGTTGCTAGTATTAGCGGCATTGTCAATGGAACTATTCCAAAAGGTTGAGCTTGAAGCAATCATATGGTTGTTGTTGTTGTTGTTAAAGATTTGGTTCCAGGTGGGACCCATAGGCTTTGTTGATCCATAAAAGCTCTGATTGGATGGATACATAGGCTCCTTGCCGCGATTGTTCCTGTTCTGAAAATTGTTTGGCTGTGGAACCTGCGGCATCTGAGGTTGTTGTTGTGTCCTTACCATTCCAAACCCATTCAAGTCCTGCAAAATAGACATGTTGCCAAAACCACTGATACCTCCACCTCCCATTTGGTTGCCACCAATTCGAAGAGGCCTATTGATCCCCTGTGGTGGGGTGGAACCCAAAGATGACATTGACACAAACCCACCATCAGAAGAGTAAACTAATGAATTCATAGGCATTTTCGTCGAAGAGGAAGCGTCCATTGGTTGGTTCGAAGGTAATAATGAACCCACACTAGTTGAAAGCAAACTCACCATGCTTGATAACTTTGACATCATATGCAATGGTTTGGAGGATGGTAATGGTATAGACCACCTTGAAGACCCCTCACCATTAGAGGACGATGAGGGTTTTTCACGCTTCCCCCTTCGACTACCACCGCCGTAGGGTACATTCCTTAGGCTTCCTCCATGGGTCCAGTACCTTCTGCAAGTCTTGCACATGTACCTGGGCTGCGTAACACTGTAGTTGTTGAAGTAGCAAAATTTTGTATGGCTTGAATTACATCGAGGACAGTTATAGTGTGGAGGTGGTTCTTGTGGATTGCCCATTTGCTTTTCAAACATCTTCATTTTTCCTTGCTTTTGTTGATCTTGGCCATCATCTTCTCTCCCTTTCTCCATCTTTTCTATGAATGTTAATCCATAAAATTACTTTTTGTGGGTTGAAAGGCCTGCAATGGTAGGGTATTTATACAACTACAAAGATCAGATTTATATAATATCTACTCTATATAGGATAATATTTTGGGGTAAGCAGCTTTAAGTGCATACAGGTGAAACTGGAGTCATTTCAACCTTCAGGATATGCATGTAATCTATACTTGTCTGTTTGAGATTATGAGAATCACTAAGAAAACAGAGGGTGTGGATGTATGTATTGATTTGTTGTATTTCTACCTATACCACCAATCCAAGGGTGGTTTTGATGGATTTATCACATAGAAATGATATTGGTATATTTATTTATTATATTAATAAACATGTTTCTCATACACAAGTAGGGTTTATTTTTTAGCCTTGTACATTGATAATTTTTAATATTTTAAATGGGTGGTAGTGAATTTCGAAGCCCTAACATGGGTTCTAGTATCATGATTGATTTATCACTCCATATAAGAGTTTAACCATGTAGAGAGGATATTAGTGTTTTTATTTATTTGCTTTCAACTAAGGTTCTTAAGTCATGTTGAACTTGAAACTAATCCCTATTGAGTTAAGAACTGTAAAAGAAAAATCCTCCTAACAAGTACGTTTACAACATTCAAACTTGTATTTTCCTCCTCACCAGGATGAGCCCATTACCATCTCAGCCAACTACTTGTTAATATATATTTATTTATTTTATTAAAAGGTTTTGCTATGCAAGCAACGAGTGCAGCCAAAATGTAATCAAGACGCCCAAATCTCCTTGTAATCTCTCCCGAGATAAACATAATCTGCACAGATTTTCCTTCCTTTATGAGGCTAAGGTAAGACAGAGAAATTAGTCAAACTATTTGACCAAATAGAAAATTAGAAATCCCATCTGTCTATTTATGGTTTGAAACTACATAAAACGGTTCTCTTTTTCCCTCATTTTTTCCCCTTTAAGGTGACTTTTTGGGTTTTTAAATAACTAAAAAGAAAAACGCATTTTTAGAAATCATTGTACTTTTATAACTCATTTATCATTTTTAATGTCAATATTTAGTTGATGTTTCAAACTAGAAAACGATCTTTTCTTTCTCACTCTTTATTGGCATACCAACTAAGGATCCACGTAGGAGGTGAAAATATGTGCTAAAATTGAAGCAATATCTTGCAATTCTATCTCCCTAGTTTTATCACCAAAATGCCACCTTATATATTATTACCTAGTTGGCATGCTAAAAAATACAAAAAAAAAAAAAAATCTTAAATTAGTCTACCAATAGATACATACAAAAGAGGTGATATTTGAATTTGATAAAATAAAGTGATATTTAGTTTTGCTCGAGAAATATATATAGAGAATGAAGTTAATTTCTAATCCACAATTGACTATTTTAATATTTATATATTTGATTTTATTCATTCTAATTTTAGTTTACATTTTAAAATTTCATGTCTTGCAAAATGAAATTCTTTCCTAGTTTATATAAGTTAAAAACCCAAGGGTAAATCCCCATTCTCCATGAAAACTTAGAAGGCTATGTGGGGTTGGAGATGAGGTGGTTTGAGTTGAACATACCATCCTAAGGACCGACAATATGACCATATGATGAGCATGCAATGCGAATCAACACAATTGCACTATCATGATTACAACTCTCTGACCAAGAAAAAGGTACTAATATAACTCATGGGTCTTGCCATAAAGTCTGGGCTCATCAAGACTACAAATTATGTTAGAGTTTATCTTAGTAACTCAAAGGTAAAGCCTAATTGTATGAAACCTCCCTATGTTCAAGTAGGGTGTATTGGACCTTGAACCAATGATAGCTAACTTAGCCCAAGAAATTGGACTCAAACTTCGACTTGGTTAACGGTCAATATATTGATTAGCCAAATTAAAGTGTGTTTGAACTAGTTTTTAAACACTCAAAAATATTTTTTGCGAGTTTAAAAGTTAAAACCAATTTATTTGGTAAATTTTTTAAAGTGTTTTTTTTATATAAAAATTGAAGCTGAAAAAAAGTTGAAAACCCAAAAGCTCCAAATTAAAGTTTTTTTGAAAATAGCTTCTAAAAAGTTGTTTTTACATGATATTAGAAAATTTTTTTTCTTCTTTTCTCAAAAATATTTTTCCATAATTTTGAAATTTCAATATTGCCCTCAAAACAAATAAAAGCTCAATTCTTAAAATATTAAGCCAAACAATTCATTGCTTTTATTTAGCAGCACTTTTAACTAAAGTTCTACTACTAAAAGCTCTATAATTCAACAGTTGAAATCTCACAACTAGACCAAATAGAGCCTTATACTTAGAAGGATATGTCCCCTCTATAGTTAAAGGGTATTCATCTATTTGGTTGCTCACCTGAACAAGCACTCTTAAACATCCTCTCAACTTCTCCATTTTCCTCTCTTTTGTTCTCATAAGCATTCTTTTCTAACATATAGAGCCTCTAAAACTTAAATGACTCAACTTAGATCTCCAACCTACAGTCTTATATTTAACAATTGTAACATCTCACTCAACTTACAATTATAGTATTACATTATTTTTAGTTTCCCTATATATCTTTCCTCGTACTAACTTGAGCATTAGAAATTCTTTGGATGATACCAACTAAATATCAAAGACTTCCCTACTTTGATTTTCAACTTTGATTTTCAAACTTTATGAGTTGCTATCTCAATCTTAGATTCTAATAGTTATAATGATATATATTCTTTAGAATGATGGAAAATTTAATTTGTAATTGTGAACAATGTTTTTCATCTTGCTATATTGACCAAAATTTAGCCTCGAGTCTAAAGGCCTATATGGATTAGGTTAAGAGGCTTCGGCCCACAATTATTTCAGAACCCAAAGAGCTAACCCATATCCTTGGTATAGTTATATGATCTCCCAACTATGTGGACATTCATTTCAGGCGTCATAGACAAATTATAAGGTGTAACTTTAATAAGATGCACCCTTATCTATATGGTCTTTCATACATTAAATAATAATAATAATAACACAAAGATTCATGTACACAGATAATTTTCTATCACTATTTTCTTTCTCTCTCTACATTTTTATTCTCTCTCTTCGTCCCTTCTTTCTCTATGATCTCTTTCTTTATCTCTATTTTCTCTCTTTCTCTACGTCTATGTTCTTTCTCTCTTTGTTTTTGTTCTCTCTCTATGATCTCTTTCTTTGCCTCTATTTTCTCTCTCTCTCTACATCTTGTTTAGTTATATTTGTGACAATTGGTTCTGATGTGTATATGTGTGTATGTGTGTGTGTGTATATATATATATATATATATATATATATATATGAAAGATTGGTATGTATTCAGTAGTTTATTATTGTTTGTTCAGTAAACTATTATTGTTAGCATATTATTACTTGTTAAGTGTTCTATAATCGTTTGTTCAGTAGGCTATTATTGTTTGGTTAGTATTTTATAACTATTTTTTTCAGTAGACAATTATTATTTGTTCAGTATTTTATATCTGTTTGTTCAGTGCTCTATAACTATTTGTTCAGTAACCTTTTTATAGTTTTTCAATAGACTATTATTATTTATTCAATAGCCTATTATTGTTTGTTCAGTATTCTATAGCTGTTTGTTTAGTATTCTAAAGCTATTTGTTTTGTAGCCTATTATTGTTTGTTTAGTGTTTTGTAACTGTTTGTTCAATAGGCAATTATTATTTGTTCAGTAGTAGTAGTATATTATTGTTTGTTCAATGTTTTTATAAGTGTTTGTTCTATAGGCTATTATTGTTTATTTAGTAGCATATTATTAATCAAAATATCTGTTTGTAATTGAAATTGATTGAAACTACCAGAATTGTTTATTCATTATTCAGTCTCTGTGTGTTCACAAAAAGCTTCATTAGATTTACATATTTTTATTCATAACTCACAATTTAAAACTACAGACGTTGTCTATTTTTTTTTATGTTATTCCTTCATATTTGATATTTTCTATTTCTTTGGACGTTGTTACTTCAGTCATTTTGATTAAATTGAGCTGCGATTTTGATTTGATATCTTTGTTGAATTGTTGAACAAATTAAATTGAAGAATTGTATTTTGAGTTTTATGAGATTTAGTTGTTGTCATGAAATAAAGGAGAGAAGAGAAGAATTACAGCAAAAAAAAAAAAGGAAGAAAAAGCGCATTATGTAATGCGTGATTTCATAATACCCGTAGGTGCACCTTGCAACATGTACCTGCGGGTGCATAATATAAGATCCCACAAGTTATTCTTCATTTGTATTAGATATTTATCATTTTTATGCAATTTTTTTTGTCTTATATAGTATATAAATTCTTAATTATTTTTAATTTTTTATTTTGTTTCTTTTTTCTCACATACATTATAGTTGTTATATGTGTTTCATTTTTTTTATTTTTTATTAAAAGCCAATCTCATTTTTTGAGCATGACTTTTTATTGTCTATGCGCTAAAAATAGTTGAGTAGCACTCTTTCCGACATTATAATATTTTTAATATTATATAGAAAATGCTAAATTGCTTTTTCAATAATTTTTTTTTTGTTTACCTTGTTACCATACAATTCTTGAATAATGCTACAATGGGTTAAGGTTACCATGTGACACCCCATAAGAATTGTAATTTTTTTTTTCATTTGTGCTAATGTCAACCACTTTTCTAACTTTTTTATATTTGTTTATTAATTTTGTTTGCGTTTATTTTACTCTATGCATTATATCTATTGGATGTGTTATTCTCTCAATTGCTTTTTTTAAACTATATACATACATATATATATATATATATATATTGTAAATTATAAAAATAGTTAAACATACATAATAGTTAGACAAAAATTGACACTAAAGGTAAAGATTTGGATCTCCTAAATGTTTTACTAGAAACAAATATATCTTTAATAAATTAATAATATTTTAATAAAACTCATTAATCTTTAACCATATAACTAATCATAAAATATAGAAAAGTATGACAATAGGCAAAATTAGTTAGTATGTTAGATCACCCCACCCCCACAATTTATATCATACTCCTTTACCATTATGCATTCCTGTACTCTTTTACCATTGTTCATAATACTAATACTGTTTATTCAGAATCTTAATACTGCATGTTCATAATATTAATACTCTGTGGTGAGCATGTGTGTATAAATGTTCTTTTGTGTTGATATGTATATAAGAGTGGTGAACAAATATATGTTAAGTGGTGAACTAATAAATTATAAACAAATAATAAAAAGTTATAAATAATTTAATTAACATACTTGTTAATAATTTTTATACACTTATTTGTTCATAAATTTTATAGTCTTACATTATAGTTAGTGGATGCACAATCTTTAAGATGCATGATAAAAGGTCCTACCCACCCCAAATATTCCCATATTTGCACATAGTCCCCAAATTAGCCTTTTTCGTCCTTTTCCATGAGAAAATGAGTTAACTACCTTTTTTTAAAAAAAATCAAAATGTTATATTTTTTAAATTAATGAATAAAATGCCACAAAATTTATCTTTGATTTTTAAAACCTTGAAGATTGAAAGTTTTTTCTTTTGAAAAGCAAATTTTCTAATTTTGAAAACTCGAACATGCAAAAATCTTCGAATTTTTAAAATTCAAAAATTAATTTTATAATATTTTGCTCATTAATTTTAAAAACATAACATTTTAATTATTATTATTTTTTAAAAAATGGGAGATTTTACTCGTTCTCTCTCTTTTACACATCATCCAAAAGCATCCCCGAACTCCCATTGCAAAGCTGGAGGAGGATAAGACAGCTTGTAAGCTCGCTCTCAGTGCTTAAAACCCTTCTCTTCCTCTTCTTCTTCTTCTTCTTCTTCGTCACCATCATCATCACAATGGTTGCATCTACAAACTCTCTCTCCACATTCTCTTCTCTCTCCCTTTACACCCCACCTCGTTTCTCATCCCTCCACCCCCACCCCCACCCCCACCCCCAATTCCCTTCCTTCACCATCTCTCCACCTCTTACTCTCCTTTCAAAACCCTTCATCAAACGTTTGGTCCCAGTCAAAGCCAACTCTTCGGACATAGACACAACCTTCTTTGACAACGTAGACCCTGAAGAAATCTCCAGTTTTGAGCCCCCAGAAGCGCCTGAAGGATTTGTTCCACCGCCTTCTTTTGATGAAGGCCCCTTCGAAACTGAGGAAGAGATAGCCCGAGCATATGAAGAAATCTATGGCCCTGCTTATAGTGGACAGAGTTTCTTAGGAAATGATGTGTTTGTGATGGATTCTAAGGTGAAAAAGACTACTGGGTTTGGCTCAAAAGGCAAGAAAGAAAAGCCTAAAGATGGGTTTGAAGAAAGAGTGGTTCAAGTGAGGAGGGTGACCAAAGTGGTTAAAGGTGGTAAACAGTTGCATTTTAGAGCCATTGTTGTCGTTGGTGATAAGAAAGGCCAAGTTGGTGTTGGTGTTGGTAAGGCTAAAGAAGTTATTGCTGCAGTGCAAAAGTCTGCTGTGAATGCTAGAAGGAATATAATTACTGTTCCTATGACCAAATACTTGACCTTTCCTCACAGGTAAACTTTCGGTTTGGTTTTAGTTCTGTTATAAGGAGTTAATTTTAATGGATTTTGTGGTTAAGGAACATGTTACTGTAATTTGTTATGAAAATGTAATTTTTATTGCATTCTTCTTGTTGGATAAGGTTAAGGTTGACTTCCGGTGTTGCCTTCATAATCATCGAATGTATGTGGGTTGGAGTCATTTATAGTGAAAAAGATGTCAGTTGGTTTTTAGGTTATAGGAGGTTCTGATTTTATGGAGAGTTCTGAATTTCTTATTAGTCTGTGATGTTGCCTTTTATTGCTTCTTGATTATAAATAAAGGAGTATGAGAACTTTATGTTGGATTTTGTGAATGTTTCGCTCACTATATCCTCATTGCTATTTCTAAAGTTGAACTTTTGTGGTATCTAGTGATTGGATAGTCATAGCACATTTATATTTGAATTTGTT
The DNA here is from genome assembly GCA_028554755.1 of Cordia subcordata. Taxonomy (NCBI): domain Eukaryota; kingdom Viridiplantae; phylum Streptophyta; class Magnoliopsida; order Boraginales; family Cordiaceae; genus Cordia; species Cordia subcordata. Next base: position 8,960,108 of record JAPTOF010000006.1, on the reverse strand, counting down.
GAGTAGGCTTGTTGAACATTGGAAGCTAGAATTATGGGATTGCTTGATTTTGTACAATTTGGCGAGGAGAGAGAGTTATCGATTTAGTTGTTAAGTGAGTTGCACGGCATAGTATTTAGACGACTGTTGTTAGATGCTATCCTTTGTGATAAAAAATTCGGGTGCATATTCTTGGTTTTTTATATTTTGAACCAATTTTTATTTTGGTTGGCTGGATTTCCAAAGGGTCCGCTTATTATCATATGTTGCCATTAGTGAAGGCTAGTTCCATAATTTGTCAAGGGAAACCATCAATGAGATGTGGCAGGAGACATAAAGTCACTTGTCCCGTTTAGGCTTTGTTCACTCTCATTTCCTACTAAGCCATAAATTGTGGGCTTAGTGGTGGCACCACCATTTGCTATCCTGAGCATACTCCAGAAATTTGACTCAAATTTTCTGCTACCCTTCTTTTGAACCATTTTGCTCTTCCTTCAGCTAGAACGTGTTTTCATTCTTAAATGATTGTTGCACGCTTGTGATGGATTAACTCTTCATGAAATCATTCAGTCCATACCACACACTTCTCAGATATACCTCTGATGTGTAAGCTTCTTTTATAGCTGTTTATCATTATTCTTCAATCATTAGCTAGATTGTGCCGATTGTTGCTTTATTATAGTGCAGAAGAATTCTACTTTCTCATATCATAACATGAATGATCTGGGCTTGAGCTTTGCTGCAGAGTTTATTTAGTGAACCCAAAGTTGTTTCAAACATGAGACCATCAGTTGTAAGCAAGTAATATTCAATTTGTGAGGGTTAGTTCATGCTGGTTACGAAGTGCACCAGAAGTTTACCTGCAAGAAATGGAGTATGATATCATATTATTAATAACAGTAGAAGCACACTTAGAATTGTATGTGGTTAGGCTTATATTTGAAGGTTTCTGCAAGGCTAGATTATGAACTTCTTGAGTTTATGATAAGGCTTTAATTTTATGGCTTTCTTAAATAAATGAAGGACTAGAATAGTTTGTCTAAATAGTACATGTACCAATTAGTGCTGCGGGTAAAAATTTTGAATATTGCTACAGTATGCAGAGTGTATTTGGTGTGCGGGTTTAGACTACAATATGCATTGTTGAGTTTGGAAGTCTGAAAGCTTTCCATTGGCTGAGTTTCTGTGTTCCAGATTTTATTTATTTCATACGTTCTTGGCCATTTTGTGCATTTTTTTATATATGTTTTTGTTCTTTCCTTCATTTTCTTTTGGTTATTCAGAAGGTTTTAAAAATAAGCAGTTCTGCTCTCTCTACATTAGGATATTTGAGGTTATTATAACTTCAGATTGTTGCTGTAGGTGAAAGGCCAGCACATTACAATCATATGCTGGAACCTTCTGGTCCCATTTAGGAACTTAGATAAGTGGCTTAAATAATTTTCTACAGTTGGCCAGAGTATTTTGATCTTAAGCATGTTAATTAGGCTAGATCTGCAGCCAGGAGTGCTCTTATTTATGGCTGGAAAGTATTTATGAGCATCATTCTATGTGTTGGCAGTGTGTATTGTGGATGACTATATTCCGTCATATCCTTTATTCTTTGATTGTGTCCAGAAAGGAGTTCCATGTCTATTGGTCCAGAACTGGGCTACCTGGTTCATGATTCATTAAGGTTTGTGGAACTGGGTCAGGGATGCTGTTTGCTATCTAATGTAAATTATTGAACTCCAGGGCTATTCTTCATTAGGTCATTCTAAAATGCCAATTCATGCAGAACAATTATGAGCACCCCTATGCTTTTACATAAACCAATATGAACTTGAGCTCTGCTGAACACTTTGTCAAGTTAAATATGAAGTTATTTTAAACTGGTCAAAATGGATTACTTGATGTGTGTGCATAACTTAAATATTATTATAGTCTTGGTATGTAGCTAAAACAAAAAATAAAACAAAATGGTGAGATGAGAATTGGATCTGAGAAGGTTCATGTACTGAAGTGTTGTTCTGTGGATATGTAATGCAACAGTCGTGAGCTGTAATAATAGGAAGTGAACCTGAGCGCTTTCTCTGGGAGTGTGTTTCTTCCTCTGTATAGAGACATTTAAGCACTCTGTTAACATAGCAAACAGCTTCTGTAGTAGTGTAGTAGTGTAATAGTGTCCTTTCAAGGTTACAAGTGAGATAGAAAATACATAATAGTGCTTCAAAAGTTAAGTAACGCTCTTTCCTCTAGCTTTATTATAGTCTTGAAAATATGATGGTTTCTCTACCTTTGAGGCTGTGGCTGAAACTGTTGAGAACTGGGAATTAAAATTTTCAGCTGGGGGAACTGATCTATGGCTCTTTCACTAAGTGCTGACAGCGGATGCCAAGTAAAACATATGCAGTAATGACAGAGTGTTCTGTTTCCTTCAATTTGCTTATGACTTGATGTTTTGCTATTTACCTTTCTGTAGTTGCTTTTGACATCTGCTGGATAGATGCCAGTATATGTGTATGAACTTGTATAAAGTTGGAGAATTCTAACCATTTTGAACTAATGGCAGATCTGAGGGGGACTATGGAGCAGCAAGAGTGATGCTTAGACCTGCTTCTCCTGGTACTGGTGTAATTGCAGGAGGAGCTGTCAGGATTGTTCTAGAGATGGCAGGTGTCGAGAACGCTCTTGGCAAGCAGCTTGGGAGTAATAATGCTCTCAACAATGCAAGAGCCACGGTTGTTGCTGTGCAGAAGATGAGACAGTTTAGTGAAGTTGCCGAAGAGCGCGGGATTCCTATGGAAGAGCTCTGGAAGTGAAGAGGCCTGTAATTCCAATTTTATTTCCAAGATTTTTGTAGAAAATACTTCTCATCAAAGAAGGTGCAAACGCATGTTATTTTTCAATGAGCCTTTTCGACCTGGCTTCTGTATATCATCCTTACCATTTTTCTCTTTCACGAATGGTTGTATGTCTTAGATGTCAAACTACACTTCTTTGACTTGCCATATATATCGTATAATGATGGAATTTTAGCCAAAACCGGATTGAAATTGAAAACATGGTTGCTCCACTCGTCTTGGAAAAGTTGTGTCTGGATGGGGATTTATTTAAACTGAATTTGAGTGTTTTTCTGTTTCGAGTGATAGCTTTTTCTTTTTTAAAGTCAAATTAGATATTTATTGTAAAAAAAAGTGATGTTTTTAGCGAAAAATGTGATTTTTCATAAAATAAAAGGCAATCTAAACTGGCCCAAAATGGTTTTAAATTTAAGCCAGTAAATTAATTTATCCTTCCCAAGCTCTACATCCTTGTTAGTCTTGATACTTGAGAGTTATTGCTGCACGTTTAATTCTAGATTTGTGGCAATTAAGGGTTTTTTTTTTTTTTTTTTGTAGCAGAACTTGACTTGCATTGTTTGTTGCAATCTTATTTTCCTCTTTCTGATTATTTTCCTCTGCTTATATAGTTAAGAGGCCATAATTGTACTTCTATAGAGCGTTGGACTTTCTATCAAACTAATTGAATGGTTCGGCTCATACATGAGGTAAGGGTTCACATACATGAAGAACCACGTCCTTCTTTGTGACATTGGATCAAACGGAAGAAAGGAAGCAATCTCATTCTCCAGGAGAATCTTGAGCGGTCAGCTAATGTACATTTTCTGATCTGTCTTCGATTCCATTTTCTTTTAGCTGGATTACATTTGCTTTGGTGTAGCTGTTACAAAGTTAATCCACGGAGCCTGCACTTGAAATTGCTTAAATCTCCAGGAGAATCTTGAGATTTAATTTAATAAATTAAATTATTAATTTATTAAAAGTATATATTTTTTCAATCCAAACATTCCCAAGATTTAGAGTATGTTTGATCTAATTGTGAAATTTTAACTATTGAAAAGTGGAGCTTTTAGCAATAGATTTTGGTTAGAGGATTTATTCAACAAACACTGATAATTGTTTGGCCTTGTCTTAGTAAAAATATTGTTTGGTGTTACAAAACTTGTTTGGACTACTACTAAAAAACTGTTGTGAACTATGAAAATGACCAAAAAGGACAAAGCTAATGTTGTTGAAGCATTTGGGCAATGAAGTACTAATATAATAGTTGGCAGAAATTCTTTTTAACAACAAAACTAAAAGTAAAAGAAATAAATATGAAAAAAATAAAAAATTTAATAAATTAACTAAAAATAGAAGAGAATACTAAAAATTCTTGTAATATTATTATGATTGTAGATTTGTGGCAGCTCAGTTGTTGTGTGTGCGTTTTTTTTTGTGTGCGTGCGTGTGTGTTTTTGTGTTCTGAACGGCAGCTCAGGGTTTGACTTGCATTTTTTGTTGCTCTAGATCAGTAGCAAAATAAAAAGGGGAAAAAAAAATGTAACCTTAGCAAATCTTCCATGATTATTTTCCTCTGCTTATTAGTTAAGGGGCCTCAATTGTATTTTTGTGGACGGTTGAATTTCTATCAAACTAATTGAATTGTTCGGCTGACACATGAGTTAACTTTCACACCTCTTTTTCTGACATTAGTCCTAATGAAAGAAAGGAAGCAATTTCATCCTCCAAAATGTTTGTGTATGCTTGGCTTACTCTTGCGGAGGCCTTTCTAAGTTGTCAGCTAAGTACATTTTTGGATACGTCTTCTTTTCCATTTTCTTTTAGCTGTCTTGCATCTGCTTTGCTGCAGCTGCTAACCAAGTTAATCCATGAACCCTGCACTTGGAACAGCTTCAATCTGCAGGAGAATCTTGAGAAAGTCGTGGCTTTGTGTCAAATACACACAATGACTGCTTACTAATTGGATATAAGAATTCAGAGATAAGACATCTACGAGTTCTAAGTCAAGCATCATTTGTGTTCCAAAATTTGCATCAGCCAACTTATTTTCATCCAAGGACATAATATCATATATTGATCATATTTGGCAAGATTTAAAGTGAATGGAACAAAAGGAATAGGCGACTCTCAGAGGAATGAGTAACATCCTAAGGTCCAGCTACCTGAATCTACTCTGGATAATTTTCATGTTTGGTAGGCAAGCAAGTGGTTATCAGGATGTATTTGACATGAAAAACCAATACCCTGAAGCAGCAGACAACCGCAAAGGACTCAACCAATTCGTAGTCGAGGCACATTTTAGTAACATGTGGTATAATATGTATCTAAAAGATGGTAGTGGTGTGGTATTGGCATCCAGAGAAGTGAAACCCCTAGAAGCAATTGAACCATCAGCACAACTATTACTACTACAATGTATCTGCAACCACAGTTATCTGACATGTCCTACGCTCCTCATTCCAGTTCAAAATGGAAAGTTTCATGAAACTGCCATAGACAATATATTGTTAAATGTCAAGAAGAAGAAATTATATCATCATCTATGTACTAAAATTTGATTCATTGAGCAGTTAAAGAGTCACGGAAAATTTTAAAGCAAATCCCAAAAATTTAATTGCATTTGAAAAGGGTCAACTGCAAAAGAGTTGAATAACATGTACTCCTGGTGTAAGAAGAGCTTGCTGTAGTTAGAATCTGCCTATATCTCTGTCATATGCTATATCAGAAGGTGTTTTTCTGGTCTTCACTGTGTTTCCTGTACTGCAACTTTCAGAAACATCATGCAATGACTACATCTACAACTCCCATAGAACATAGATTGAATTCACTTGCTATATTGTTAGTTGTTTCTTATGGAGAAAAACAGAAATATAGTTCTTATCTCCATAATTTGATCCATCGATCAATGCTTGCTGAGGCAATAATTCCAGTCTGATGTGAGGCTGCCAATGAAGCAATTACACCATTGTGCGCATGGTATGTCCAATTTTTGTTGTGATCATTCAGATTCCAGACTGAAAGGGTCTGCAAGAACACACAACAATTCTCATCAAAGATAAGGATGTGGAACTATGATTAGACAACAACTGTTTCATATAAGAAGTTCCTAAGCAGTTGCACATATAAGCGTTCTTCTTTTGGTTACTGGAAAATTATCCACAAATATTTGTTTACAGTTGCAAGCTCCATTTGTTTAGACATTGATGCCTGCCAAAGATTGTCCGAGATTGATTTTTTTGACAACTGGCATAAAATTTCAGCTTTTAACAAAGTTTTGCAGTCAAAGTGAAGCATCTCTATCAGAACTCAGAAAGGCCGTTTCTTTGTATGTTAAGTGATAGCAACAGACATTCACGGGGAATGAAAAGCTGACCCTGAGATGAAGTGTTCATGTTGATAGAGAGAATTATCGTGCAAATCTTTTGGCAGAAACCACGAACTTGAAATAGCAAAAAAAGGCATCATAGTATTTTTCTTTTGAAAATTATTTAAAATTTAATACCTGGTGAGAACCAATGACCAAAAGATTAGTACGGCTAGGATGGAAGATACACGATTCAAATTTATTGCCAGTAGAATGCAATTCACGTATGCATTTTCCTCCCGGGGTCATTGACCATATGCGTGGAGATTCTTCACTGACGGAGGCTATTAATTTCCCACTTATATCCCAGCATATGCAGTTAACATCTTTCGTGTGTCCCTGAGATACAAGGAAAAGATAAAGAATAAAGATGTGATAAAGCATCGTGAATTCTAAAACGTATCAACTGTCATACCTCCAATTTGTATCGAACAATATTAGTGTTAACATTAATCAAATTGATAACATTTCCTGTAGCAGCAGCTATAAAGTCTCCACGTTGGGGCTGGAATCTTACTTGTCGACTACCTCCCTGCAATAGAGTTAAGAATTTGAAGATACAGAGAAATCAGGAAAGGAGCCAGCTCAAACTATGGGGGAAGGTGGGTGCAACTTAAATGAAAGATCTTTATTGCTTTACCAGTTTGGCAACTCTGCCTAAAGGGATAAAGAAAAGGGCCGGGAATGTAATTCTTTTTCTCCTTTTTCATTCTCTTTATCCTTTTAATGGTTCAAGTCATTGCTAGCTCCTTCTATCCCAGTTCTTTAGGCCAGTAAAGCTATGAAAATCAGGAAACAGTTTTTTATTGGTCATACTATAAGCATGCTCAAGTGACAAAATCTAATTGTTTGTTATTGGCAGGTGGAAATTTATCACGACAGAAAAGAACAGAGAAACTTTGGATTCTCTGTGACTGACCTTAAAAATGTATGTACAAACACATTGGTGGGTGTCGATGTTCCACATCTGAATCTCACCAGTACCATCGCAAGAGCAGAGGAGACTAACCATTCTTGGGTGAAAATCTAATGACATTACAGCCTCAGTGTGCCCATAAAGCTTGAAAAGGGATTTGCTTGGCTGGAACATCACAAACATAAACTGTTAAGTGTCTTTGTATAACATGGTAACTTACTTTCATAAGCAGAAACTCATTTAGAAGGAAATCATATTTATCTACATGTACTTTATAGATATGCATTTGATCACATATCCAACTTCCAAGTCGTGTCACAATTGTACACGAAATGAAGAATGAATGGCAAATTTGTAGAACAACACTTCTACCTTAGGACATCTGACAAAAAAGTTAGCAGTTGTATGGAAGTATTATTACAGTTATACAATATTAAGACACAATGAATACAAGAGAAATTCTAGACCCCAAATTCTATAGCGAGAATTCTGACATAAAGTATGAACATGCTACAGGTGCGTATGATTAAGTTAGAATGTGCAGGAAATGAATACACAAAAGTTGATGAGTTCTTTAGGTATTCAGGCAGGAAGAGATATGGGGATTAAGTAACATGCCGGATCGTGCCAAGTATGAGACTGCACTAAAACGACAATGGCTTGGTAGGAAATTTACGGGATTGTCATTGAACCTCATAGAGAAAGAATACCAGTCTAAACGCATAAATCGCCAGAACATGATGCAGTCCAATCCTAGTTATATTAGGATTTAGGATTTATTATTTGTTATTAAGTCCTAATTATATTAGAATTAGTTTATTAATATGCAAAGGATTGGTAGAACCAAATCCTATTTAGTTTTGGATTTCTAAAATAGCCTATACATAGCGGTGAAAGCTTTCATTAGTAAATGACCTTTTGCCACAAACTATTCAATAATATTTTTATTCCCTCTCTTAGGGTTTATTATCTATGAGATTTCTTTGTAAATTTCAGCCTTGAAATTGAGTTCTTTGATTCTCTTTTTTTTTTTTTTTGTTATGTTCTCCAAATATCCACTGCGTTAGTTGGTTATCAAAGCAAGGTTTTTCTTCAGTTAATTTCAAGTTCACGATGCCTCCAAGAAGAGGAAGAGATTGTGTTGTAGTGGTTGGAGTTTTTTCCCCTGATCAACAATAACGAGATGGAGAAATACAAGACTTGAGAAGACAAGTTGAAGCCTTAACCCAGCGCTTTGCGCAACTGGAAACTCCAACTCATGATGATGATGAGTCGGAGGAAGAGATGTTTTCAACGTCAAGCATTTTGTTCCATATCATGGTGATTTGGTCGAAGATGGCGGTGAAAACTCGAGGACAAGTTCTTTTCGTACCTGAAGAAACTATGCAGCTCAATCCTAGCTACATTAGAATTTAGGTTTTGTTATTTGTTATTGAGTCCTAGTTATATTATAATCAGTTTATTAATATGGAAACTAATCCTATTTAGTTTTGGATTCCTAAAATATCCTATATATAAGGGTAAAAGCTTTCATAAATAAATGACCTTTTCCAGAAATTATTCAATAATATTTTTATTCCCTCTCCTATGGGATTTCTTCTCAAATTTCAGCCTTGAAATTGAGCTCCTTGATTCTCCTTTTTTGTTATGTTCTCCAAATATCCGCTGCCTTAGAACATAACATAAAAGCAATAGATAATAAAGGAATAGGAAAAAAATGACCTTGGAGGCATCCCATATTTGCACAGTTCTATCAAAAGAAGATGTTGCAAAAACAGTTGAATTTGCTCTGAATCGGATGTCTGTGATCAAATCAGAATGCCCTTCCATCGTATTAGCAGAAATTGTTCCCAAATTCAAGATCAGGACCTGGCAGATTCAAAGTGACAACCCATGAGAAAATTTCCTAAACTGTTTTCCTTTCCGATGATTAGATCTCCAATATGACATAAGAAGACTTGCAAACCTTCACCTTATGTCCTGCACTAGCTACCAACGTCCCCTCTGATGAAAAAAGGCAACAGAGGAGATCCTTTTCACTCACAAGATAGCTGCAAAACATTGAAAGGGGGGAACCTGCTAGATATAAATGAGTTTCAATTTATGCCATCATTGTAGTGCCCATAACATTCTGAAATAACTCTGCTTCACGGAATAGGTACTCACCAATAGCTTTCACATTGCAACAAAGAGATAAACCAAAATTTCCAGAGTTTCTAGCATTTCTTTAAGCATGTTCTTTCTTTTGAAGCAGCACAAGGTAAATCTTTCTACTCTATATCCCTCTAGAGAAGAAATTCTCAGAATAGTTTATTTGGACTTTTAAGTTACTATAAGTTGCCCCAACAGTATATGAATTTATAACTTTACTTGTCTTTCTCTTTTCTAATCCAGAGAACAAAGACAAATCTATGGATAATCTAAGACCAGGTACCATAACAACCATAATTACACAATTTCTGCATTTAGCGGCACAGGAATTTTCATAGGGTAAACATTCCCAGATTCCTGGAGTACTTATTGTAGCATAATTCAATTTCTCACGCTCATAAGATAGGAAAATCTCTAAGAAGATTCAAATTACTTCACAGTTAATTAAGTAGACCTATTCAGCATGGACAAGCCCCATTTTCCACATAAAATACAAGATTACATAAAAGCTAGCAATCTCTAGCAAATAAGTGAATACAATGACCACCAGATCAATGTTAGTGGACAAGAATGGGAGTGCAAATTTTACCCTTTTTTCATGATCTATATCTCTGTAACTCCATAATTCTATAAGGCTTAAAATCACATAAAACACTGCTATGCATGTTTGACATGTTTAGTGGTGGTGAAAAGTGCTGCTTCTCTTTCTAGGTGCTTCTAACTTCTAAGCACATTCCAAATAAACATGTTTGACGAAGACATTGTTGTGCATACACAATCACTAAAATCTTCATTGTGAAGGTCATAGTCTCTTTTGCATATAAGAGATTATATTGGAAAATTATTATGGGATAGGTGAGGGAAGGCAAAAAGTTTTGTGAGAGACTGCTGGTGCTTGCTGGTCAGAGATTCCTTCTTATGAAATTGGACCTTCTGTAACTTCTTGATTTACTTTGTCTTTAGACAAAAAGAGGATGACAAGGTATCAAACATCACACTAGCCAGCAAAACGGAAATCAACAATCATGATCCTGACCTTTATGGTTCTGACCTTACTGGTTCCTCACAATATTCGTAGGCTTATGCCATTAACCTAGTTCTACCATCTTTAAACCTTATATGTTCAAATGCATATTACTTACAACTTGTTCTGATGAATAATCCTCATTAATTGGTTACGCCAAGCAACAATGTTATGAAAAATGTAAAAGTGAAGATTTTACGAACCCTTAATAGAGAGAAACTATTCTTGGGCATATACCTGTTGGTTTTTCAGACGAGGTTGGCACGATGTGGGTGGATCTTTCCAAATTTGTGGCATGTCTATCCTCCTGCAACACAAGTGGAAATTTCTATTAAACACGAATTCAATTTTGGAACTAGAACTCTATGCAGCAAAGACATGTAACACAAGTTTTCCCTGAATCATATTCAAGTCTGGACCATTCGGAAACGCAACTAGAATACATCATTCTGAAACAACATAGAAACTGAAACATTTGTCAGTTAATACCTGTGAAAAGGATCCTTCTCTGGTTTCAGCATTTTCTGGTGGCCTGGGATAGACTATTTCAACAAACCTATCCCACAATTCCTTCAAGAATCCTTGTGGAGGATTAAGCACTGCATTGACCCCGAAAGAGGAAGACAATCAAACATATAAGAGCAACAACTTCGAGATCATAATATTACACTACTTTAGAAGCTTCTAGACATTTTTTTTTTTTAAAAGGATTTCCCACTTACCCCAGACATTAAAACAATAAAAACAGTCATTTACTCCAACGTGATTCAATTGAAGAGACCATTAATATATAGCCTTCAAAGCATGTAAAACACATTTCTATTGCTTCTTGCACTAGATATATAAGTAAAAATAAACACATTTACCAGGGGAAGCAAGTTTTCCCGAGCAGGACTGACATTAAAAAGAGCAGGCATACCATGAATATATTTTAGGCCGGTTTGAATTAGTCTTTCGTAAAAGTCCTTTTTTATATAATTTAAGAAAAATATTATTTTGAGAAAATAACACTTCTATAAATAAGTTAAATTTAAAATTTCTTTTCAAAGTTTTAACTTTTTTTTTAAGTTAATCCAGACTTTATATAGAAAAGATGTATCTTTGTAAAAAAAAAAGTGCTTTCACCAAAAAAGAAAAAGAAAGCCGGCTCAAATGAGTCCTTTGTCTAATTAGGAAAAAAGCAAGCTAAAATTCAAAATCACATTAATTAGAAAATTTCACGTGATCAACAGTTCAAAAACACACACACTAAGACGTAGACATGTATATGTTGCGGTAACTACATGGTCTAAGCTTTACTATGACCTACTTAAAATGAATATAGTAACATGCAAAGCCCAAAAGAATCCAGTCATATGTGAGGAATCCTGTTCAAAGAAATAAATAAATAACATAAATTCATCTTTAATAGCTTAATTTATTTGCATGAGGTGATAAATTTATAAGCCAGCTATATCAAGAAATATTTTAATGGTGAACATATAAAGAAAATTCAAAATCCATGAATAAAATCCAAAATGCAGGCTTCTTGATAACACAATTTTATTTTTTTTAGAAACTACTTTTTAATCCAAGCAACCATTTTTGAAAAATAGAAAATAAATATAACAAAAAAAAAACTCAAATCAAGATTTTGCAAGAAAGAGCACATACCATGCCCGTCAAGAAGATTAGCCTCTACAGCAAACGTTTCAGCAGTGCTATGCATGCCCTTTTTCCTCATGTAATCAAGTACGGCAAGATCAAACCTAAAGACAAAGAAGAGAAAAACAAGCACAAATCACATAAAACATTAGCCCCGAAAAATCAAAGTGAAAAAACAGCTAAAATTAAAGAAAAAACAAGAAAGCCTAAAAAGTACAGCTTCTCAGGATCCCAATCGTCCATGCTGACCACAAACAGTAGAAAAGCAGAAAATAATGCAAAAAAGAAAAAGCGGTTTTTGGGAAGTTGAACAAACTTGGTGGTGAAAAATCGAAACTTTACGACTAAGTAGTGATAAAAAGAGAAAACACAGTTGCAGGGGGGGGGGGGGTGTGTGTGAGTATTAGAGGTGATGAGAGTTGGGTGGTGATAGTGCCATGCAAAAGAGTAAGAGGGGGCTTAAGAGGGAGAGGTGGTTGGTTCAGGAGGGAAGATTTTCTTTTAATATTATTATGATATTGAAAAGATTTAATGTTTATAAATTATTTTGGTTTAATATTTTAGTATGTCTTTAAATTATAATATGTCTGGTATTTTAATTTCTAAGTTATTCAAATAAGTCTTTTGTTAATGAATTATTAATAGATACACACTATTCGCTAGTCTTTCTAACTAATTTGAAATTTAGAGGGTGTTTGGCTTTGCTTATAACCAGCTTATAAGCCAAAAATGCAATTTGACATGTGTTAGTAAAACTGATTACAAGCAATTTGTGACAACTTATAAGCTAGCAAAAAAAAAAAAAAAAAGCAGTGGCCAACAACATTTATTTTTGGATGCTTATAAGCCATTGGTCAAAGTGAGCTAAAAGACATATTTATCCTTAAAAATAATAAACAAATTACAGTAATAGTTTTTATCACATTAATTAATGATATATCTTTTTAGTCATTTTAATTATTATTCCCACTTATAGGAACTTATTTACCAAACATCTTAGTAGCTTATAAGCACATATTATCTAAATACATCTATGCTTATTTATCACTAACTTAAAAGTAACTTTTTGCTTATAAGTACCATTTGCTTATAAGCAATTTAAAGAAAGGAAAGCCAAACAGGCTCTTACTTTCGCGTAATTTATAGTTCAGCGTTTTAAGATATAGTTTTCGACAAATTATTGCAAATAGAAGATTGAAAAGGGTTTCAAAGAATTGCCAAGTTAATACAGAGCTAGTTGGTGGTGAAACTTGAAAGTATACTACTGTAGGAGCCTCTCTGGCTAAGCTTATATCTTGGTTTGACCACCTTATAAGTCAAAAAAAAAAAAAGAATTTATATGTTTGGCAACATAACTTATAAGTACTTTTTGATAGAAAAAGCACCAATCTATCTGCTTTTTTTTGAAGGACTTCTCATTGATCAAACTAATAACAAGACTATTTTACCCTTTAGAAAATACCACATTAATTATGACATGTCTTTTTTAGTTATTTTAACTATAATTGCTACTTATAAATACTATTTACCAAACATATCAATAGTTTATAAGCACATAGTATCCGAACGCATCATAACTTGTTTATAAGCAACTTTTTGCATACAAGCACAAACGGCTTGAGCACTTAAAAATAAGCTTAGCCAAACAGGCTCTAAGTGGTGATCAAAAGCGAAAACCCAGTTGGGTTAGACTTGACGAAAAGTGTTAAGTGTAGTTTTGCAGGTGCATGTGTGTGTTCATTTGTGTGTGTTAGTTTAGTAGTAGGCAGTGAAAGTGCCATGCAAAATCAAAAAGGGGCTAAACAACGAGAAGAAAATCCGTTTTTTCTGTTAGGGAGAAGCAGAGGCAGTTGGTTTAGGAGGGAAGAATTAATATTATTATTATGAGATTGAAAAGATTCAACCATTGAAAAAATTTCAACCAAAAAAACCATTATAAATTATTAAAATTATTTGTTAATTTTTTTTGTAGGTTCCTAATAAATTATGACGAGAACATTTTAATATAAAAGTGACACTTTCGATATTTGAATTGTTAATTAACTAGTTTTATTTTATTTTTTTGAAACTGCTTAAATCTCCAGGAAAATCTCGGGAAAGTTTGTGACTTTGTCTCAACCAAATGCAACGCTTGGTTACTAATTGGATATAAGCTTTCCAAGATCAGACATCTATGACTTACTACTGAGTCAAGCATCATATATGTTCCAAACCAAAATTTTAAATTCGTGTAAACCCAACTTATTTTCTTCTGAGGACATAATACCATTGACTATGTTTGACGGATTTCACGCGAAAGGAACAAACAGAATGGACAGCTCTTCACTGGAACGGAGTGGGAACCCCTAGAAGCAATTGGCAGACCATCAGCATAACTATTATCACTGCAATGTAGCTGCAACCACAGTCATCTGACATGTACTACATTCCCCATTCCAGTTTCAAACTGGAAAAGTTTCATGAAACCACCATAGATGATATAGAGTTTAATGTCAACAGGGAGAAATTATATCATCATATATGTACTAAAATTTGATTCCTTGAGCAGTTCAAGATTCACAGAAAATTTAAAAGCAAATCCCAAAAATTTAACTACATTTTAGAAGGGATCGACTGAAAAAGAGTTGAATAAAATGTACTCATGCTGTAACAAGAGCTTGCTGCAGTTAGAATCTGCCTATATCTCTATTGTATGCTATATCAGAAGGTGTGTTTCTGATCTTCACCGTGTTTCCTGCACTGCAACTTTCGGCAACATCATGCAATGACTGCATATACAACTCCCATAGAATGTAGATCCAATTCAAGGGCTTATCTCCATAATTTGATCCATTGATCATGGCTTGCTGTGGCAATAATTTCAGCCTTAGGTGAGGCTGCCAATGAAGCAATTACACCATTGTGTGCGTGACATGTCCAAATTCTATTGTGATCATTCAGATTCCAAATTTCAAGGGTCTGCGGGAACACAACAATTTTAATCAAAGATGAGGATGTGGAAATATGACTAGACACCTAATTGTTTCATAGAAGAAGTTTCTAAGCAGTTGCACATATATGTGTTCTTCTTTTGGATACTGGAAAATTATCCATAGATATTTGTTTACAGTTGCAAGCTCCATTTGTTTAGACATTGATGTCTGCCAAAGATTGTCCTCCGACATCAATTTCTTTGGTAACTGGCATAAAGTTTTGGCTTTTGACAATATTTTGCAGTCAAAGTAAAATAGTAGGTGATAGCAACAGTCATTCATGTGGAATGAAAAGCTGACCCCAAGGTAAAAATGTCCACGTTGATAGACAGAATAATCGAGCAAATCTTTTGGCAGAACCACAAACTTGAAGTTAAAAAACAACAGTACTTTTCTTTTGGAAATTAGTTAAAATTTAAATACCTGGTCAGAACCAATGACCAAAAGATGAATATCGCGAGGATGGAAGATGCATGATTCAAATTTATTGCCAACAGAACGCAATTCATGTGTGCATTGTCCCCCCAAGATGGTAGACCATATGCGGGCAGAGTCTTCACTGATGGAGGCTATATAACTCCCACTTATATCCCAGCAGATGCAGCAAACAGCTTTTGTGTGTCCCTGAGATACAAGGAAAAGGTAAAGAATAAGGATGTGATAAAGCATCTTGAAATTCTAAAATAATATCAGCTGTCATACCTCCAACTTGTATTGAACAACATTACTGTTAACATCAATCAAATTGACAACATTTTCTATAGCAGCAGCCAAAAGGTCACCAAGTTGGGGCTGGAACCTTACTTGTCTGCTACCTCCCTGCAACAGAATTAAGAACCTTACTTGGGGGAAGGTGGGTGCAACGTAAAAGATCCATACTGCTCCACCAGTTTGGCAACTCTGGCTAAAGAGACAAATAAAAGGCTGGGAATGTAATTATTCTTTTCCTCTTTTTCAATCTCTTTATCTTTTTTACGGTCTTAGCTCCCTCTATCCCACTCTCCTTTAGGCCAGTAAAGCAATGAAAATCAGGAAATGGTTTTTTATTGGTCATACTTTAAGCATGCTCAAGTGACAAAATCTAGTTGTTTGTTATTGGCAAGTGGAAATTTCTCTCGACGAAAAAGAACAGAGAAATTTTGGATTCTCTATAACTGACCTTAAAAGTCTGTGTACAAACACATTGGATGATGTCCCACATCCGAATTTCTCCAGTACTATCACAAGAGCAGAGAAGAGTAGTCCTCCTTGGGTGAAAATCTAATGACATTACACGCCCAGCATGCCCAGAAAGCCTGAAAAGAGATTTGCTTGGCTGGAATATCACAAACATAACTCATAAGTGTCTTTGTATATCATGGTAAATTTAATTCCGCAGACAGAAACATGGTTTAAAAGGAAATGAATACACAAAAGTTAACAAGTTGTTTAGCTATGCAGGCAGGGGAAAGATATGGGGACTAAAGTAATATCCTGGATTCTGCCAAGTATGAGACTGCACTAAAACGACAATGGTTTGGTAGGAAATTTACGGTGTCAGCGAACCTCATAAAGAAACAATAGTAATCTGAATGCATAAATCACCAGAACATAAGATAAAAACAATAGATAATAAAGGAATAGCCAAAAAATTGACCATGGTGGCGTCCCATATTTGCACAGTTCCATCAAAAGAAGATGTCGCAAAAGTAGTTGAATTTGCTCTGAATCGGATGTCTGTGATGAGATGAGAATGTCCTTCCATAATATTAGTGGAATGTGTTTCAAAATTCAAGATCAGGACCTGGCAGGTGCAAAAGTACAACCCATGAGAAAATTTCTTAAACTGTTTTTCTTTCTGATGATTTGAACTTTAATGAGTATATGACAGAAGAAAACTTGCAAACCTTCATCTCATGTCCTGCAGTGGCTAGCAAATTCCCTTCCGATGAAAAATGGCAACAGAGGAGCTTGTTTTCACTCACACGATAGCTACAAAACATTGAAAGGGGGGAATCTGCTAGACATATATACGAGTTTCAGTTGTACCATCATTGTAGTGCACATAACATGCAGAAATAACTCTGCTTCATGGAATATGTGCTCGCAAATAGCTTTCACTTTGCAACAAAGAGAAAAACCAAATTTTGCAGAGTTTCTAGCATTTCTTTATGCAATGTTCTTTCTTTTGAAGCAGCACTAGGTAAAGCTTTTTACTCTATATCCCTCTAGAGAAGAAATTTTCAGAATAGTTTATTTGGACTTTTGACTTACTATAAGCTGCCCCAAGAGTATATGAATTTATAAGTTTTGTGAGAAACTGCCATTGCTTGCTGGTCAGAGATTCCTTCTTTATGAAATTTAGACAAGAAGAGGATGACAAGGTATTCAAACATCACACTAGCCAGCAAAATGGAAATCAACAATCATAATCCTGACCTTTATTGTTCCGACCTTACTGTTTCCTCACAACAGGATTTGCATCTTGGCAGGCTTATGCGACAGCCCTAGTTCTGCCATCCTTTCACTGTATATAGAGTACCCCAAGATATCTATCACTATGCAATTGCTAGTCCATCCTTGCCTCAATATGTGTCCTTTCTTTCCCTAGTAAAAAACCATCAAGCTATGTGGAAAGTAATGTTTTCATCTTACTACAATGATAAAGAATATATCCCAAATGTTACCCTTCAAGAAAAACGCTTCTTGATTTATCATCAGGATTTAGATAATGAATGCTGTTATTACATAACAATTCCACGGGTGGCCATACTATCGCCAGATACCGATTTCAGCATCTCTTCCCAACAAAAGCTATAGATTCTGCTACTCTTCAGTATATTCCTAAGTTTTGACATTTTCGATAGACCTTTCAACATCTCACATTGTTCTTACACAACTTTCCAAGAGTGTGCATGTCACCCAACAAGATCATGCTTTCTGCATAATCACCTGAAGCTGATATCTTTAGCTAGATTTGAAGTACAACACAGCCCAATCCTCATTATGTATAGGATCTAATAGTTAAGTAATTGGTCTTAAACACAGAAAAGGTGTGAGTCTGGCCTTTTGCATACCATGTTGACTCTAGATAACATAGTTTGGTGAGTAATTTAATATAGAAGTTTATCTGCTCCAATCTAAACTT
Organism: Cordia subcordata; assembly: GCA_028554755.1. Classification (NCBI taxonomy): domain Eukaryota; kingdom Viridiplantae; phylum Streptophyta; class Magnoliopsida; order Boraginales; family Cordiaceae; genus Cordia; species Cordia subcordata. The sequence goes on along the minus strand of JAPTOF010000006.1, from coordinate 8,942,106 downwards.
AGTGAACTTTATTAATGCCAATGCCATTCAATGAGAGCATCAGCTGGCTAATTTGACCCCTAGAAAAATGAAGCAAGAATGGTTTCCAGTATTAGTTAAAGATCCTGGTATCAAGATCTGTTGTTGTTGCCAATCGACAGTGAATCTAAACGTGCATACAGATTCTGCTCAACGAGTAAGCTATTCTATATATCTGATGCAACTTGTGGTTGACTATACATAGCCCAGAATTAATATCAAATAACGCAAGAACTTTATAATTCCATTTAGCCTTCACCACAGCAGTTAGTTGCTTCTGACTCGATTTTGACACATTTATCATGGTTTACAGATTATAATTCTAGGCAAGCCCCTTTATGGCTCCATAGAACCCCTATGCAAGACAAAATGAGCCAAAAACCACTCAAGAAACATTTTAAAATATGATGATCAAAATGGGATTTATAGAATTGATCCTTAAGAGTTGAGCAATGCAGGGCAAACATACATGTGCAGACACGAATGTAATAAGATCACTAGTGAATGATGAGTGATATATGAAGAAACACTTTGTAGATTTTGGTTTTAAATCATGTACATAATTGTCTAAAACAATAAAGATTTAATTTGTCAAGAGTTACCACAATCTTACATTCAGACTCGTATTGCGGCTAAACAGTTATGAGACAAATAGAATGGTTTAAAACAATTCAACAGAGAAACAAAAAACAGAAAAAATAAATAAATAAATAAACGAAGAAGAAAAGATGTAAGCACATGTTTTATCAATGCTTTAAACTTGGTAAATGATCTGGATCCACTTCTTATTTGTTCAAATGCATATTACTCACAACTTCTTCTGATGAACAATCCTCATTGTTTGTTTGTGCCAAGCAACAACGTTATGAAAATGTACAAGTGAAAATTTTCAGAAACAAACCAGTATAAAGAGAATCTATTCTTGGGCATATACCCTTTGGTGTTCCAGATGGGGTTGGCACCACAAGGGTAGATCTTCCCAAATTTGTAGCATGTCTATCCTCCTGCAACAATGAGTAGAAAAAGGCAAATTCAACTTCGGAACTAGAATTTTTGTAATGTATGTATAATTGAAAGTTGAAAACGCACCATGGGGACTTGCTGTTCTGACTTTCCAGCAGATTGCATCTGCAGATGACTGGCATACATTAACCGTACATAAGCACAGTCAGGTGGAGATTGACAATAATGTAATCTTATCAGAAAGCAAAATGGGACGTATTTATTTTTCTCATTTACCAACTCATCTCTCTTTAGATCTCCCACAAGTTCATCTCAAGTCAGAACAGTCATCAGTACAATAAATACAAAAAGATAATTAGTGAACTGCTCAGAGAACTTGGGGGCAATGAACATAGAAAAGTCATGATAACTGATATCTTAGGACAGCGACAACATAACATTTATCCATCAGAGGTTCAAGCAAAGATATGCTTGGATGAATTACCTAGGACTGCTTGAAGATGGCAGCATGGAGTTCAATTTCTGAACACCAAGATGTTGTCGCTTAGGATCCACAACTCTAGCAGGAAGCCCAAGGTTGTGTTGCTCCAACATCTGTGCAGCAAAGACAGGTGACAGAAGTTTTCCCTGAATCATAACTAGAATACATCATATCTAAAACAATCGGAGCTGAAACATTTGTCAGTTGATACCTGTGAAAAGGCACGTTTTCTTGTTTCAGCATTTTCTGGAGGCCTGGAAGAGAGTATTTCAAAGTGCGTATCCCACCATTCCTTCAAGAATCCTTGATTATCCACTGCATTAACCCGGAAATAGGAGGACAAACAAAAATATAAGAGCATACGGCTTTGAGATCATAACATCACACTACTTTTGAAGCTTCAGGACATTAAAAAAAAAAAAAAACAGCCATTTAGTTCTGCATGATTCAGTTGATGAAACCATTCCTATTACTTCTTGCCCTAGTAATAATAAACACATTGACCAGCGGAATCAAGTTTTCCCGAGCAGGACTGACATTAAAAAGAGCAGGCATGCCATGAATATATTTTGGGCTCGTTTAAATTGACTTCCATAATAGCAAATTTTTCTATAACTTTTTTTGTGAGGATACTTTTTTGAGTAACTAAAACTTCTCGAGTCGAATTTAGTTTTTTTTTCAAGATTTAACTTTTTTTTAAAATTTTATTGTAAATAAGATGTGTTTCTTTATAGAAAAGAAGTGTTTTTCAAGAGAACGAGTTGGTTCAAACGGGTTCTTCAGCTAATTAGAAGACAAAAAACAAAATTCAAAAACATATTAGTCAGAAAATTTCATGTAAGAGTGAAGTCATTAGTATTTAGTAATAACGGGGTCTAAGCTTTTACTACCACTTCTCTAGGATGAATATAATAACAAAATAAATAAATAACATAAGTTCCTCTTTAGTAGATTAATTTATTTCAATGAGGTATAAGATTAATTATAAGCCTGCTATATCAAGAAATAATTTAACGGTAAATACATAATGATAATAGAAAGAAAATTCAGAATCCTTGAATAAAATCCAAAATCCAGGCTTCTTCGTAATACAATTTTATTTTATTTAGAAACTGCATTTTGATCCAAGCAACCATTTTTGTTTTTTAAGCATTAAATTCTATTGTAGAAAAAGAAATATAACCAAAAAAATATCAAATCAAGATGTTGCAAGAAAGAGCGCATACCAGAACTGTCATGAACAAGATTAGCTTCTTTAGCAAATATTTCGGCAGTCCCATGCATGCCCTTTCTCCTCACGTAATCAAGTATGTAAAGATCAAGCCTAAAGACAAAAAAAATAATAATAATAAATAATAATAAATCACATAAAACATTAGCCCCCAAAGATCAAAGTGAAAACAGAGATCATGTTAAAGAAGAAAAAGAAAAAGAAGAAGAAGAAGAAGAAAGCATATATAGAAGCTACATCTTCTGACGATCCACAGCGTCGTCCATGATGATCACAAACAGTAGAAAAGCAGAAGATAATACAATTGGGCCTCTGGAAGTTCAAGAAACTTGGTGGTGAAAATGGAAACTTTACGACTAAGAAGCGATCAAAAGAGAAAACCCAATTGGGTTAGAGCGAAAGAAAAGTGTAGCTTTTCAGGTGCATGTGTGCGTTCCTTTGTGTGTGAGTATACGGAGGTGATGAGAATTTGCAGTAGCTAGTGAAAGTGCCATGCAAAATAAAAAAGGGGCTAATTAAACAACAAGAAGAAAAACCGTTTTTTCTGTTAGGGAGAGGGAGAGGCGGTTGGTTTTGGAGGGAAGAATTTTTCAAAATATTATTATGATGATATTGAAAAGATTCAACCATTGAAAAAATTTTCGACCAAGAAAACCATTATCAATTATTAAAATTATTTGGGTTAATCTTTTTGTAGGTTCCTAATAAATTATGATTGCAGAAGATTTTAGTCCATAAACTATTAAAATTAGTCTCTAACAATTTATAATTCAAATAACAAAAGGGTAACCTTAATCGTTCAAAGATCAAAATATCATGCATATCATAGCTCAGAAAGCTATAGAAGAATTAACTCAAATTACTGGTTAGCCAAAACCAGATTGAAATTGACAAACACGGTTGCCTCACTCGTTTTGGAAAAAGTTGTCTGGATGGGGATTAATGTAAACCCAATTGGAATGAGAGATAATGCAGCATCAATCAATCTTTGCGGCAGGGGCAGATTTATTTAAGAGGATACAAAGGCATTGTTTGGATAGGGTTTTTTCTGAAATTGTTCTTATATATATTCTTAGAAAAATTGTTCTTTGAGATATTAAAATTTTTGGCTTTTTAAAAAAAAAAGTGTTTTTAGTTAAAAAGAAGAAGAAGAAGAAGTGATTTTTCATTTTAAAAAAAAAAAGAAAAGACAATCCAAGCTCACGCAAAATAGTTTTAAATTTAAGTCTGTAAATTATTTTTCTTTCAAGATTATTTTCCTTTGTGTATATTGTTAATAAGGGCCTGTGATTGTACTTTTGTAGAGGGTTAGACTTTTATCTAACTAGTTGAATACTTCGGCACACGCATGATGTAAGGTTCACGTACATGTAGAACACACGTCCTCTTAAGAATGGGAGCGATCTCATTCTCCAAAATTGTTTGTGTGTATGCTTTGCTTACTCTTGTGGAAGCTTCTTTTTTTTAAAGTTATCAGTTAATTACATTCTTTGATATGTCTTGGCTTCCATTTTCGTTTAGCCGGATTGCATCTGCTTTGATGTACCTGAAACTGCTTAAATCTCCGGAAGAATCTCAAGAAAGTCAGTGACTTTTTGTCCCAACCAAACGCAACGCTTGCTTACTAATTGAATATAAGCTTTCAAAAATCAGAGACATCTATGACTTCTGAGTCAAGCATCATATACATTCCAAACCAAAATATGTGGATGGCTTCTGTGGCAGTGAAATGCATAAGGGAGCTGCACGGATTACAGAGGACTGCAGTGGCAGATATTGTCAAATTGGATGTTCTACAGGTAATGACATTCTCAAGCTGAGCCAAAATACCTATATAGTCATATATGTACTAAAAATTGATTCATTGAGCAGTTCAAGATTCGCGGAAAATTTAAAAGCAAATCCCCAAAATTTAATTACATTCTGGAAGGGGTTAACTGAAAAAGAGTTGAATGACATGTACTCATGCTGTAAGAAGAGCTTGCTGTAGTTAGAATCTGCCTGTATCTCTGTTGTATGCTATATCAAAAAGTGTTTCTTTCTGTCTTCGCCGTGTTTCCCGTACTGCAACTTTCAGCAGCATCATTCAATGACTACATCTACAACTTCAATAGAACGTAGATCCAATTCAAGGGCTTATCAGTTGCTATATTGTTAGTTGTTTCTTATGGAGAAAAACAGAAATATAGTTCTCATTTCCATAATTTGACCCACTGATCTGTGCTTGCTGAGGCAATTACTCCAGTCTGATGTGAGGCTGCCAATGAAGTAATTACACCATTGTGCGCATGATATGTCCAAATTTTATTGCGATCATTCAGATTCCAAATTTCAAGGGTCTGCAAGAACACACAAACAATTGTCATCAAAGATATGGATGTGGAAATATGATTAGACACCACCTGTTTGATGTAAGAAGTTTCCAATCAGTTGCACATATAAGTGCTCTTCTTTTGGTTACTGGAGAATTATCCACAAATATTTTGTTTACAGTCGCAAGCTCCATTTGTGTAGACATTGATGCCTGCCAAAGATTGTCCGAGATTGATTTCTTTGACAACTGGCATAAAGTTTCAGCTTTTAACAAAGTTTTGCAGTCAAAGTGAAGCATCTCTATCAGAAGGGCAGTTTCTTTGTTTGTTAAGTGGGTGATAGCAACAGTCATTCACGTGAATGGAAAGCAGACCCCGAGATAAAAAAAATGTTCATGTCGATAGAGAGAATAATCGTGCAAATCTTTTGGCAGAAACCACGAACTTGAAGTTAGAAAACCAGAGCATCACAGTATTTTTCTTTTAGAAATTATTTAAACTTTAATACCTGGTGAGAACCAATGACCAAAAGATGAGTACATGTAGGATGGAAGGCACAAGATTCGAATTTATTGCCGGTAGAATGCAGTTCATGTATGCATTGGCCTCCCAACATGGTTGACCATATGCGTGCAGAGTCTTCACTGATGGAGGCTATAGATTCCCCACTTGTATCCCAGCAGATGCAGCGGACATTTTTTGTGTGTCCCTGAGATACAAGGAAAATATACAGAATAAAGATGTGACAATGCATTGTAGATTCTAAAATGTATGAGCTGTCATACCTCCAATTTGTATCGAACAGTTTGAGTGTCAACATCAATCAAATTGATAACATTTCCTGCAGCAGCAGCCAAAAGGTCTCCATTTTGGGGCTGGAATCTTACTTGTCTACTGCCTCCCTGCAATAGAGTTAAGAATTTGAAAAATACAGAGAAATCAGGAAAGGAGCCAGCTCAAACTTGGGGGGAAGCTGGGTGGAACTTAAATGAAAGAAGGGCTGGGAATGTAATTCTTTTTCTCTTTTTCATTCTCTTTATCCTTGTAATGGTTCAAGTCATTGCTAGCTCCCTCTACCTCAGTCCTTACCGGCCAGTAAAGCTATAAAAATCAGGTAACGGTTTTTTATTGGTGATACTATAAGCATGCTCAAGTGACAAAATCTAATTGTTTGCTATTGGCAAGTGGAAATTTATCACGATGCAAAAGAACAGAGAAAATTTGGATTCTCTATAACTGACCTTAAAAATGTTTATACAAACACGTTGCTTGAAGTGGATGTTCCATATCCGAATTTCACCAGTACAATCACAAGAGTAGAGCAGATTAACCATTCTTGGGTGAAAATCTAATGACATTACAGCCCCAGTGTGCCCATAAAGCTTGAAGGATCTGCTTGGCTGGAACATCACAAACATAAACCCATAAGTGTCTCTGTATATCATAGTAACTGACTTCCATAGGCAGAAACATGATTAGAAGGAAATCATATTTATCCACCATTACTTTATAGTGATGCGAGCACATATCCATATTCCAAGTCATTTGTGACAATTGTGCACAAAATGAAGACAAAATGGCAAACTTGTAGAACAACACTTCTACTTTAGGGTATCTGACAAAAGAGTTTGCAGTTGTATGGAAGTATTATTATAGTTATGCAATATTAAGACACACTGCATACGAAGGAAATTCTAGACCCCAAATCTTATAGTGACAATTCTGACATAAAGTATGAACATGCTACAGGTTCGAGTGATTAAATTAGGATATGCTATTCAGGCAGGGAGAGATATGGGGACTAAGTAATATGCTGGATTATGCCAACTATGAGACTGCACTAAAACAACAATGGTTTTGCAGGAAATTTACCGGATTGTCAGTGAACCTCATAAAGAAACAGTAATAATCTAAATGTGTAAATCACCAGAAGATAAAAACAATAGCTAATAAAGGAATCGAAAAAAAAAAAAGCACCTGCAAGGCATCCCATATTTGCACAGTTTTATCAAAAGAAGATGTTGCAAAAACAGCTGAATTTGCTCTGAATCGGATGTCTGTGATGATATCAGAATGCCCTTGCATCGTGTTAGGAGAAGCTGTTTCCAAATTCAAGATAAGGACCTGGCAGATGCAAAGTGACAATCCATGAGAAAATTTCTTAAACTGTTTTTCTTTCTGATGATTAGATCTCCAATATGACATAGGAAGACTGGCAAACCTTCATCTTATGTCCTGCACTGGCTAACAAATTCCCTTCTGATGAAAAATGGCAACAGAGGAACTTGTTTTCACTCACACGATAGCTGCAAAACATTGAAAGGGGGAAACCTGCTGGATATATGGATGAGTTTCAATTATACCATCCTTGTAGTGCACATAACATTCTGAAGTAACTCTGCTTCACGGAATACATACTTGCCAATAACTTTCACATTGCAACAAAGAGATAAACCAAAATTTGTTAAGTTTCTAGCATTTCTTTGAGCATGTTCTTTCTTCTGAAGCAGCACTAGGTATAAAAAAGTCATTTGATAATATTAATAAGAAAAATTCACATATTTTTAGTGATTTATCTCACTTGTCACAAGCACATGTATTTTACTAGTTATCACAAACCCAAGTTAGAAATTTGTATAAATCTCCATAGGGCCCTCTCATCTCTTCCTTCTCCGAGCTTAGGTTATGGAAGAAGGAACTGAGAAGAAGGTATTAGCAACCACTGGTTTTATTACGGGACAGCTCATGATGTTCATATCGATCTATTATGCGCCTCCGCATCTAGCACTGGGCAGACCTCATACAATAACTGTTCTAGCTCTACCATATCTCTAATTGGCTGTATTCTATGAGATCCGATAGTATGGTAAGAAAGAAATATATGAATCCAATTTTGATAAAAAAACAAAGAAAGAGAGGGTAAAATCAAAAGGCCGTCTTATTCAAAACCCACATGCTATGACTAGGTTTTTTATTCTATATCCCTATAGAGAAGAAATTTTCAGAATAGTTTATTGGACTTTTAACATACTATAAATTACCTCAAGAGCTAATGACTTTATAACTTGTCTTTCTCTTTTCTAGTCCAGAGAACAAAAACAAATCTATGGATAATCTAACACCAAATACCATAACAACCATAATTGCACAATTTCTGCATTTAGCGGGCGCTGAAATTTTCATTTATAGTTCCTGGGTATACATTCCCAGATTCCTGAAGTACTTATTGAAGCAGAATTTCAATTTTTCATGCTCCCAAGATAGGAAAATCTCTAAGAAGATTCAATTAATGGCACAGTTTAATTAGACCCATTCAACATGGACAAGTCCATTTTGCACATAAAATACAAGCCTATATAAAAGCTAGCAATCTCTAGCAAATAAATGAATACAATGACCAACAGATCAATGTGAGTGGACAAGAATGGGTGTTCAGTGCAAATTTTACTTTTTGCATGATCTATAACACAGTCATTCCATAACTCGATAAGGCTTAGAATCACACAATATACCTCTATGCATGTTTGACATGTTCAGTAGTTGTGAAAAATGCTGCTTCTCTTTTTAGCTACTTCTAAGCACATTCCAAATAAACAAGTTTGACCAAGACGTTGTGTATACACAATTACTAAAATCTTCTCTGTGAAGGTCAGAGTCTCTTTTGCATGTAGGAGATTATATTGGACAATTATTATGGGATAGGTGAGGGAAGGTATAAAGTTTTGTGAGAGACTGCCATTGCTCGCTGGTCAGAGATTCCTTCTTTATGAAATTTAGACAAAAAAAGGATGACAAGGTATTCAAACATCACACTAGCCAGCAAAATGGAAATGAACAATCATGATCCTGACCTTACCGTGTCCTCACAAAGGATTTGCATCTTGGCAGGCTTATGCCATTACACTAGTTCTGCCATCCTTTCACTGTATATAGAGTACCCAAGTATCCATCACTATACATTTGCTAGTCCATCCTTGCCTCAATATCCCAAATGATAAAGAATATATCCCAAATGTTACCCTTCAAGAAAAACACTTCTTGATTTATCATCAGTATTTAGATAACAAATTATGTTATTACATAACAATTCCACGGGTGGCCATACTATCACCAGATACTGCCTCCGGCATCTCTTCCCAACAAAAGCTATAGACTCTGCTACTTTTCAGTTCCTAAATTTGACATTTTCGATAAATCTTTTAACATCTCATGTTGTTGTTACTATTTTGGACATTTTCGATAAATCTTTTAACATCTCATGTTGTTGTTACTATTTTGGACATTTTCGATAAATCTTTCAACATCTCATGTTGTTGTTACACAACTTTCTAAGAGTGTGTATGTCAACCAACAAGATCATGCTTTCTGCATAATCTACTGAAGCTGATATCTTTAGCTAGATTTGAAGTACAGCAAAGACCAATGCTTATTATGTATAGGAAATGACAGTTAATTAATTGGTCTTAAACACAGGAAAGGTGTGAATCTTGCCTTCTGCATAACATGTTGACTCTATCTAGATAACATAGTTTAGTGAGTGATTTAGAATAGAAATTTATCTGCTCCAATCTAAACTTAGTGGACTTTGTTCGTGCCCTTCAATGAGAGCAGCAGCTGGCTAATTCGACCCCTAGCAAAATGAAGCAAGAGCTGTTTCCAATATTGGTTAAAGATCCTGGTATCAAGATCTGTTGTTGTTACACATGGGCAGTCAATCTAAACATGCCTACAGAGATTCTGCCCAAGGAGTATATCTGATGCAACTTGTGGTTGATGATATGTAGCCCAGAATTAACATGAAATAACTCAAGAACTTTACAATTCCATTTTGCATTCACTGCAGTAGTTAGTTGTTTCTGACTCGATTTTGACACATTTATCATGGTTTACAGATTATAATTCTAGTTCTAGGCAAGCTAAGTTCCTTTATCACTCCATCTCAACAGGAGAGAACCCCTATGCAAGACAAAATCAGCCAAAAACCACTACAGAACATTTTAAAATATGAAGATCAAAATGGGATTTATAGAATTGATCCTTGAGCAATGTGGGGCAAACATACATGTGCAGATACGAATGTAATAAGAACCCTAGTAAATGAAGACTGATGAAGAAACATTTTGTAGATTTTTCATTTTAAATCACGTACATAATTGCCTAAAATAGTAAAGATTTAATTTGTCAAGAGTTACACTCAGACTCGGATTGCGGCTAAACAGTCATGAGAGAAACAGAATGGTTTAAAACAATTCAACAGAGAAACAAAAAACAGAAAAGAAGAAGAAGAAAAGATGTAAGCACATGTTTTATCAATGCTTTAAACTTGGTAATGATCTGGATCCATTTCTTATTCGTTCAAATGCATATTACTCACATCTTCTTCTGATGAAAATGTAAAAATGAAAATTTTCAGAAACAAACCAGTATAAAGAGAATCTATTCTTGGGGATATACGTTTTGGTGGTCCAGACGGGGTTGGCACCATATACGTAGATCCTTCCAAATTTGTGGCGTGTCTATCCTCCTGCAACACAAGTAGAAATTTCTATTAAAACACGAATTCAACTTTTGTACTAGAACTCTTATAATGTATGCATAATTGAAAGTTGAAACCATACCATGGGGAATTGCTGTCCTGACTTCCCAGCAGATTGCATCTGCAGATGGCTGGCATACATTAACCATAAATTAGCAATTCAGGTGGAGAGTGACAATTTAATGTAATCTTATCTGAGAGCAAAATGGGATCTATTCATTCTTCCCGTTGACCAACTCATCTCAAGATCCCTTGTTTCTCATTGACCAACTCATCTCTCTTTAGATCTCCCACAACAAGTTTATCTCAAGTCAGAATAGTCATTAGTATAATAAATACGAAAGAGATTATTAGTGAATTGCTTAGCGATTTGGGGGCAATGAAAATATAAGAGTCATGATAACTGATATCTTAGGACAGCGATAACATAACAAGAATGTGTCCTGGAAATCAACAGAATTTTATCATAAACTATAACCAATTCCCACTTATTGATCAGAGGTGAACAAAGTAAACGAAATGAGATACCTAGGACTGCTCGAAGATGGCAGCATGGAGTTGAAATTCTCAACATCAAGATGTTGTCGCTTGGGATTCACGTCTCTAGCAGAAAGCCCAGGGTTCTCTTGCTCAAACATCTGTGCAGCAAAGACAGGTGACAGAAGTTTTGCCTGAATCATATTGAAGTCTGAACCATTTGTAAACACAACTAGAATACATCATTTCTAAAACATTTGTCAGTTTGATACCTGTGAAAAGGAACGTTTTCTGGTTTCAGCATTTGGTTGAAGCATGGAAACGAGTATATCAAAATGCGTGTCCCACCAATCCTTCAAGAATCCTTGTCTAGTCACTGCATTAACCCGGAAAGAAGAAGACAAACAAAAATAAAGCACACGTGAAAACAATAAAAACAGCCATTTAGTTCTCCATGATTCAAATGAAGAAACCATTAATATTGCCTTAAAAGCATGAAAAACACATTTCTATTGCTTCTTGCACTAGATATATAAGTAATAGTAAACACATTTACCAGAGGAATCAAGTCTTGCCGAGCAGGACTGACATTGAAAAGAGCATATATACCATGAATATATTTTGGGCTCGGGTTGAATTGATTTTCATAAAACTGCTATTTCTATAACTTTTTTGAAAAGAAAATACTTTTTTGAGTGCTAAAACTTCCCGACAAACAGTTGAATTTAAACTCTTTTTTTTCAAAGTTTTAGTTTTTTCTAAAATCTGTTTGGAAGCAATCTCTGTAACCACCAGATAGACTGAAACCTGACTTCTTGTTTAAAGTTAATCCAAATTTTATTGTAAAAAAATGTACTTTTTAAAGAAAAAAAAAAGTGTTTTTCATGATAAAGAACAGGGTCTAACCTTTTACTGCCACTTATTTAGAATAAATATAATAACAAAGTAAATGTATAACATAAGTTCCTCTTTAGTAGTTTAATTTATTTAAATGAGGTGGTAAAATTATACGCCATCTATATCAAGAAATATTTTAATGGTAAATATATAATGATAATAGAAAGAAAATTCAGAATCCATGAATAAAATCCAAAATCCAGGCTTCTTGATAACACAATTTTATTTTATCTAGAAACTACATTTTAATCCAAGCAACCATTTTTGTTTGTTAAGCATTAAATTCCATAACAGAAAAAGAAATGTAACCAATAAAAATATCAAATCAAGATGTTGCAAGAAAGAGCACATACCAGGCCCGTCAAGAACATTAGCCTCTATAGCAAATATTTCAGCAGTGTTATGCATGCCCTTTTTCCTCATGTAATCAAGTATGTAACGATCAAACCTAAAGACAAAAACGGAAAACAAAAAAAAAAAAAAAAACAACAACAAATCACATAAAACATTCACCAAAAAGTCAAAGTGAAAAAACAGATAACATTAAAGAAAAACCAAGAAAGCACAAAAGTTACATCTTCTGACGATCCATGCTGATCACAAACAGTAAAAAGCAGAAGATAATGCATCAAGGAAAATGGGGTTTTTGGAAGTTCAAGAAACTTGATGGTGAAAATGGAAACTTTACGACTAAGAAGTGATCAAAAGAGAAAACCCAATTGGGTTAGAGCGAAAGAAAAAGTGTAGTTTTTCAGGTGCATGCGTGTGTTTGTGCGTGTGAGCATGCGGAGGTGATGAGAGTTAGTAGTAGCTAGTGAAAGTGCCATGCAAAATCAGAAAGGGGCTAACTAAAAAATGAGAAGAAAATCTGTTTTCTCTGTTAGGGACAGAGAGGGAGAGGCGGTTGGTTTGGGAGGGAAGATTTTTCGTAATATTATTATGATATTGAAAAGATTTAATAATTATAAATTATTAAATTTATTTGGATTAGTTCTTTTATAAGTTCTTAATAAATTATGATCCAGAATACTTTTAGAGCAAGAGTCAAAGTGACTGTTAGAATTTAAAAGTCCATTAAAGAAATAAGCGTGTTTGGTTTTATATTTTAAAAGTTAATTTGATTAAAAGTCAATTGAGTTTTGATGCTAAATATTTTCAACTTCTCTATTTGTCAGTTTGACAATGGTGTTTTAATATATTTTTCAAACAAAAGTATCCTGATTAATTTTTCATATGTCAATGGCTACCCCTCTTTTTCCTATCCCTATTTTATTTTATTCAATATTCTTAGTTTCTCACCAAATAACAATGATCTATGATTTTATTTTTACTACTATAATTTTATTTTTGTTATTAATATTTTGAATCATAACTATAATTGTTTAAAGAATTTTGTCAAACAAATAAAAATATAAATAAAATAGTATGCTATAAAAAGTAAACAATATTAGTTTTAAAACATCTATTTCAATAATTTAGGCAACCAAGAGTTATTTTCAAATAATAAAACCAAACATTATCTCTTTTGACAAAAGTTCATTTCACATAAAAATAATCAAACATGTTTTTGTTTTCACCAAAAGTCCATTTGGCTAAAAGTTCATTTTGAAAAGACCTCTTTACAAAACTGAATTTCTCAAATGAATGTCAAACTAACTCCTAGATTACATTTGATATGGTGAAATGGAATGGTCATTTCACCTTCTCATTTCCTTTCTTATGTTTGATAAGTTCAATTAAAGTCAGAAAGTTTATTCCCATATAATGGTTTTTCTAAGAAAAAGTTGAAAAACTTATTCCTTAGCCAAACCCAACGAATGAGTATTACAGCTTAAGTGAAAATCAATAAGAAAAATATAAAATCACAAAAATAATTTATTTCCCACCTATTATTAAACAAATTCTCAATCTTTATCTAAAAACAAAAAATAAAAAAATTGAAAATTAAAAAAGTTAAAAATTTAAAAATCTAAAAATAAACTTGTCTCTTTCATTTTTTACTATTTTTCAGTTAGACATATCTATTTTTATTGAAAAGTTGATTTTTCTCTCTTAATTATGTTAAATAAATAAATTAATTAAAATATAATGTTAAAATAAAAATCATAGAATAAGTAATGATGTGTTTTATTGTTGATTGAAAGACTAGCAAAAGAATTTTCAAATAAATTGAAAATAACAAAAGGATAATTTAAGTTTCCACAAAGATACAATTTTGACTTAGAGAATTTGCAACCTTTTTCTTTTTTAACTTTATGTCAGTTCAGAAGGAGTGAAGTGACTAGTTACTATCTATACCTTCATATAATTATTTGCAGCACCATTAGTAGAGGTTTTTTTCGGCCTTCCGATTCGCATGCGACGGTGGAATTTTTTCATTTATACCTAATTTTAAGAATTCCTTTCCAAAATACCTTTATTTTGAATTCATTTTTAAATCTATCATTTTTTGTGTTTAAATTACCGAAATAGTGAACAAGTTACCGTTTATAAGACGTTTCAAATTCCCATATTTAAATTTTAAATGGATTGCGTAATTAATGCAAATTAGGTAATTGAATTACCCAAATTGTAGGTTTCGGTAACGCACCTACCGTTCTGGTAATTATATGGTTATGGTGTCTTGATTGTTTACAAAGTCGTGTTATTAATTGCTAGTCCTTTATATTAAGTAATGTCTTGGAAAGTTCCCTACTAGACATGAGGCTACCTGGTCCATTATATTAATTAATGTCTTGGAAAGTTCTCTACTAGACATGAGCCATCGGATTGACACGATGATTGTTACATTTTTTTTCTTTTACATATTAGATTAGAAACTCGTTCTTGAAACTTAATTTTCAATAAAATTTATGAGAAGTGGGCAACAAGTCGTGCATCTTTTGACTTTCATGGCCGGTAGGTGAGTGTTTCGATAATTCACTTACCATTTCAGTAATTCAATTACCGAACTCGTATTAGTTATGCTACTCGTGAAAATTTAAATATGAGAATTTTAAGCGTCTCGAAAACAATAACTCATTCACCGTTTTGGTAATTCAAATGATGAAAAGGATAAATTTAAAAACGAATTCAAAACAAAGGCATTTTTTAAAGAAATTTGTAAAATTAGGGTATAAATAAAAAATATCCACAATGGTGACACCTGGCTGTTGTGACATGTCAACAAGCCTATGCGAGCTGTCCATCTGCCGTTTACTAATGACATATGCGCATGTTGCCTTTTTCAATTTTTGTCTTTTATGTTGTGTAATTCACATTGAACAGGTGCCTAGATTGTAACTCCCATATTTACCCCACGTATACTTCGGATTTGTCTTCATCAATTCTTTGTCTTTTCTATCACGGAATTCACATTGAAGATGTTCCTAAATTATAATTCCCTTGTTCCCAACATCGAACATGGGCCTGAATTATAACTCCCGTATTTCTCACATATTTACTAATGATTTGTCTTTACCAATTATTTTGTTTTTCTCCTTAAAAAAAAAAAAAGCTATACGCGTTTAATAAGGCTCAGAAAAGATAAAGTCCAAAATCATTGTGTTCTATGGTATCCATTTCCATCATCATATTGATGATAAATCTCCTTTTCTTGATCATATGTGGTATTCGCCAATATCTTGGTCATCTGACCAAGGAGCATCACGTTGGCTTTGAAGCAGCTGCATGGTACTGGCATTTTGTAGACGTGGTTCGGTTATTATTATCAAATGCATTCTACATGAAACCATTTTTGCATTTTGAATCCCTTATTTCCCACATGTTTACCATCTATTTGTCCTTTTCTTGGTTTTCTAGCTGTATGAACTAATGCACTCACTGTTTAAACCATATTAGTTATACCCTAACCCAACAATTATAAGATATGAGATATTTTAAAGAGATCCAATATTAAAAATTAGTTTTAAATATTGGATATGATTAATTTGATAATATTAAATTAATTGAAATAAATTACGTGATAGGATATCTTGTGCTAACTTTGTTTTGCATCTAAAACGGGATCATGGAATAGCTTGAATGAATGAATAAATGTGTGTTTTATTTATTTAATTATTATTTTGCTCTATTGGTTTTTTAATTTTAAAGTGGGGCTTACATGCCTCTTAATCCCCGTTTGTAAAACCCACTTACAAGAAGTGTATCTCCATAGATTAGGAATCCATATGCCTGCGTAATTGAAGATCAAAATATTCAAATCAAGAGTCGATGGGCCCAAATCCAAGAAAGAAGTTTCAAGAAGACAAAGAGGAAATTGTGGCTCGCAACAACTTCAACTTTTAGGTCATCCAAAAGGGTGGCTCAAGTTGATTCAAATCTACTAGTCTATGACCGGCCCAAATTATGCATGTTTTATTTATGTTTATAATTATGATAAATGCATGGTATATTTGATGCTTTATTTATTCATTTTTATAAATTAAAAATAGATGCATATGAAAAGTGAGACCTTAATTAAACACCAAGGAATCTTCCCAAATAGAGTTATTAAGTCAATAATGGTTATAACTTTAGAAGTTTAATCATTGTCTTCCACTATCATAGATGATTTTAAATATGACATGGATAAGAAATCGGCTATACTTAGGGGTCTTATCCAATAAAATATTTGACATTTTATATTTAAGCATGAGATGTTGTAAAGATGAGCTTCTCATTAACTCCAATAACTGTTAGGTGAAGGGTTAATATTGCATTGATCTCTACTTTGTTGAGAAAGTGGTTAGACTTAACTAATTCCAAGATATCAATAACTATTAGGTGAGATTGAGGAGTTAGAGGCAAGAAAATAATTGGAGTTTGTATGTGATACGTTGGATAAAAATTATCCACCTATTTATTTTAGTTTCACCAATAAACCGTTAAGTGAAGTGATCTAAATATAAGTGGGTCTCCAATTACCACTAGAAGGCTTCCAACAAGGCCCTCCGTCTTTCACTTGCGAACTTAGGGATTCGAGAAATTTAGTGGGGTACTATTTGATTAAAGAACCAAAATCAAATAGATAGTAATTAAGATAATTAACTAATAATCTCTAAATTTTCTACAGTTACAATGTCAAACCCTATTAGTCGTATTCTTGATAACAACTGCCTCGTTGGCTCAAATTTTCTTGATTGGTTCTGCAATTTGAAAATTGTTCTCAACCGGAAAAAATTGCGTATGTTTTGGATTCCCCTTTCCCAGTCTTGTTGCTTGCTAAAGCAACACCTGGAGAGGTGGAAACTCAGAAGAAGTAGGAAGATGATGAACCGAGGGATAGGAGTTACATCCTAGCTTCCATGAGTAACGAGTTGCAAAAGCGATATGAGAAAGTGAATATTACCTAAGAGATTATTGAACACCTACAAAAGTTGTATGGTGATAGAATTGCTAGATATGATATATCTAAACAGTTGTTCAGAATGAGAATGTCTGAAGGCACAGATGTTAGTGAACATGTGCTCAAGATGATTGGTCTTATCGAACAGTTAGAGTGGTTGAACTTGTTCATGGAAGCTAAGCTAAGGATTGATCTTGTTATGCAATCTCTACCTGAGTCCTTCACGCCTTTTATTGTTAATTTCCACATGAATAAGCTTGAGGCTACTCTTCCTAAACTACTAAATATGTTAGTAGTCTTTCAAGGACAAATAAAGGGAAAGGCTAAAGAAACTGTTTTAGCTATTGCTTCTTCTCCTGGAGTATCCAAGAAGAAAAATAAGAGGAAGAACTCCAAAAACAAGCCTACTAAGGGGATATCCAAGAAGAAGAATAAAGGCCGGTGAAAAAGGAAAATGTTTCCATTGTGAGAAAGAAGGGCATTGGAAGAGAAATTGTTTGGAGTACCTCAAGAGTTTGAAGGGAAAGAAAGACAAGTCTTCTAAAGGTATGTCTAAGTTGCTCGTCTTTGAAACTAATCTTTCAATTAGCAGTGATTCTACACTCTAGGTGCTAGACTCCAGCGCCACCTTACATATTTCTACTTCTGTACAAGATCTGCTGAGAAGTAGAATTCTTGGAGAAGGTGACATTTTCCTAAGAGTCGGAAATGGAGAAATCATAAGATGATGTCATCTTAGATTGCCATAAAACACACATTAACTTTAGATAGTGTTTTATTTTTACCATCTGCAGTTAAAAACATCATTTTAATTTCTTCCTTAGTTAGAGATAATCACGAATTTTCTTTTAAGGATGATGTTTGTCAGATTTATTTTAGAAATAAATACAATGGTTCTACAATATTAGTGAATGGTTTATATCTGATTGATTTACATAATTTTGGCAATGTAGACAATTATGTGAATGTTAATGTTGTTATTAGCAAACATCCTAGAGATGCAATAAATTCTAAATTTTTATGGCATCTAAGATTGGGTCATATTGCAGAATCAAGGATTAACAAGTTAAAGAAAAATTGGCTAATCGGCCCATATAGATTGAATCCATTTCCAACTTGAGAATCTTGTATTCTTGAAAAGATGACTAGATCACGATTATGAGAAGAACCACCGAGTTATTAGAATTAATACATAGTGATGTAATATAATAACATATTTATTCCTTTGACCATAAACACCACTGCATTCTAAAACATGCGTTATTATAATTTACTTAGGACATAACAATCCGTCTCACTTATGAGAATGTTCTAGTTCGATGTGGTCACGATTAATTCATGTATACGGGTTTATGTGTGGTCAACATGGAATCTGCCTACTTGTTGATTGTTTATGTAGTTTGACATCCCAAAGCAATTTATTAATTAGTAACAAAAAAACCCTTGACTGAGATGTTTTTCGGAAATAATTTTCAGAAAAGTTACTAATTATTATGTTTGATAGAATTAAGTCAACGTTTGACTTTGACAACTGTTTGACTTAATGGTGATGGAAGGCAGTAGGAATTATTTACATGGAAATTATATTTATTTTGGTTCATATTAATTTCATTTCATCACTGTGCAGGTAGTCACGATATGTTGCTAGACGTCACTAACCGACTTGTAAAAATTAGAATTTATTTCTAATTAAATTAATTAGTTTAATTAATTCCACTACCAATCGGTCATGAACCTGAGAGGACACACACAAATAGAAATTAGAATTAATTAATGGATAAGGAGAAAAGGAAAATTATGTAATTTTAAATTATAGAATTCAATCTTGCAATTAATTAATTAAGAATAATTTATTATTAAGTGGAATTCTTCAATCTTTGAGCCTTAATGTCCAAGATTAATTCTAAGGCCTGTTTGGATTGGCTTTTTTCCTGAAAAAAGTTTCATTAAATTTGCAGTAACTATTTAATTTGGCTTCCAAAAAAGTTAAAACTTTGAAAAAAACTCAAATACAATTTTTTTTTAAAAGTCAGAATTTTCAACTTTTCAAAAAAAGTCATTTTTCAAAAGCTGTTAAACAAAACACTTTAAAAAAAACCAATCCAAACGAGCCCCTAGTCCAATTGGATTTCCTACTTCCTTAATGTCCAAAATTAATTCCAGTCAAATTGGATTTCCTATTTCATGTCGGATTGGGACTTCACAGAATTCTATAAATAGAAAAATAAAACACAGAAACTAGCACTATGGTTTTGGGTCTTCACAAATATTTCTCCTTATACGTTAGACCTATTAGGGTTTAATAGGGTTTATCTTTCTGTTCCAGTAGTTTTGTCGATTTCTTTTTCCCATCAGTTCTGAATTCATTCGCATACTCTGCTTGTTTGTGAGTTTAGGGTTTTTGTTAGGGTTTTGTGATAGAATAGAAGATGGCGGAAGTAGATGCCCGGTTCAAGCAATACGAGCACAGGGCCGACTCGAGGCCTCGTGACACCGATGATGAGCCAACTGGTGATGAGCCCGAGTCTCTTTGGGGCAAGCCTGCGGAGTTGGAGGAGAAGAAGAAGAAGAAGAAGAGGAAGGAAAGAGGGCCTCTCGCCATGGGTATCAGGCAGACCAAGAGGCTCCGTCTTCAGGAAATAGGAGAACTTATAATATTGCCAGAGAAGGATCCTCCTCCAACGGAATTACTAGACTTGCAGCCATTGCCTGTGACAGCTCTTGAGAAATCCTGATTGTGAAGTCCTTTATCGATCTTTTAAGCAATTTAATCCTGTCCAGACTCAGGTGTTCACCAGTTTGTACAACTCAGATGACAATGTCTTGGTTGCAGCACCAACTGGTAGTGGGAAGACCATATGTGCAGAATTTTCCATACTCAGGAATCATCAGAAAGGACCTGATGCTCTCATGCGGACCGTCTATATTGCTCCACTTGAAGCTCTTGCCACGGAACGGTATAGTGATTGGAGGAGAAAGTTTGGAGAGGGTCTTGGGATGCGAGTGGTTGAGTTGACGGGAGAGACTGCAACAGACTTGAAACTGCTTGAGAAAGGTCATATAATTATCAGTACCCCTGAGAAGTGGGATGCTTTTTCTCGTGGCTGGAAACAGAGAAAGCATGTTCAGCAGGTTAGCCTTTTCATTGTTGACGACCTTCACTCGATTGGAGGCCAAGGTGGTCCGACCCTGGAAGTGATCTTATCTAGGATGAGATATATTTCAAGTCAGGTGGATCACAAGATCCGT
This sequence comes from Cordia subcordata, assembly GCA_028554755.1. Classification (NCBI taxonomy): domain Eukaryota; kingdom Viridiplantae; phylum Streptophyta; class Magnoliopsida; order Boraginales; family Cordiaceae; genus Cordia; species Cordia subcordata. The sequence continues at coordinate 8,921,616 of JAPTOF010000006.1, read as the reverse complement.
ATTGTGGCTTTGTCAACTTCCTTGGCAAATGCCAAGGATCTGGGAGAATGGATTGGGGCTACTTCTCACGGTCTTTTTAACTTCCCCCCAGGTGTCAGGCCGGTGCCACTTGAGATTCATATCCAGGGCATTGATATTGCTAATTTTGAAGAACGGATGCAAGCCATGACTAAACCAACTTATACTGCAATTGTACAACACGCCAAGAACAGAAACCCTGCAATTGTCTTTGTCCCTACCAGGAAGCATGCCCAATCGACTGCTGTGGATTTAATGACATACTCAAGTTTTGATAGTGGAGAGGAACCTGTGTTCTTGCTGCAGTCTGTTGAAGAATTGGAGCCTTTTGTTGATTTTAGTGAAGAGCCCATGTTGAAGAAGACACTTCGATATGGAGTAGGCTATTTGCATGAGGGGTTGACAAGCAGAGATCAGGATATAGTGATGGCGCTGTTTGAGCATGGACTGATTCAAGTCTGTGTGGTGAATGGTTCGATGTGTTGCGGAGTGCCCCTCTCTGCATATTTGGTTGTTGTCACGGGGACAGAGTACTATGATGGACGGGAAAATGCTCAGACTGATTATCCAGTCACTGACCTACTGCAGATGATGGGTCGTGCCAGCAGACCTCTTGTAGACAACTCCGGGAAGTGTGTGATATTCTGCCATGCCCCTCGTGAAAAATACTACAAGAAGTTCTTATATGAAGCATTCCCTGTGGAAAGCCATTTGCATCACTATCTTCATGATAACCTGAATGCCGAGGTGGTTGCTGGAGTTATTCAGAATAAGCAGGATGCTGTTGATTACCTGCAATCGACTTTCATGTATAGGCGGCTTACTCAGAATCCCAGCTACTACAATCTGCAGGGGTTTGGTCACAGGCATCTCTCTGATCATCTCTCGGAGCTTGTGGAGAACACATTGAGTGATCTGGAAGCAAGTAAATGTCTCGCTGTTGAGGATGACTTCCTACTTTTGCCGTTGTATCTGGGGAGGGTAGCTTCATATTATTACATCAGTTGCGCAACAACAGAACGCTTCAGTTCTTCTTTGACCCCAAAAACAAAGTTGAAGGGCTTATTAGAAATTTTAGCTTCAGCTACAGAGTATGAACAGCTACCGGTACGGCTTGGTGAAGAAGAGTTGATAAGAAGGTTAATTAATCACCAGCGCTTCTCCTTTGAGAACCCAAAATCTTCAGATCCCCATGTTAAGGCTAAAGCTCTGCTACAAGCTCACTTCTCCAGGTAGCCGGTGGGTAGGAGCCTATCTGCTGATCAGCAAGAGATTCTTATTTCTGCTAGTACACTGCTTCAAGCAATGGTTAATGTCATTTCTAGCAAGGGTTGGCTTAAACTAGCCCTTTTGGCGATGAAAATGAGCCAGATGGTGACACAGGGTATGTGGGAGCGGGACTCTGTGCTCCTTCAACTTCCGCACTTCACAAAAGAACTGGTTGAGAAGTGCCAGGAGAATCCGGCAAAGAGTATAGAGACCGTGTTCAATATGGGGGAGATGGAGGAGGACGAGAGACGGGAGCTTCTGCAGATGTCGGACGCGCAATTAATGGAGATAGCACAGTTCTGCAATCGTTTCCCAAACATCGACTTGACATACGATGTGGTGGATGGCGAGAATGTGACGGCTGGAGAAGACATTAGTTTGCACGTAACCCTTGAGCGGGATTTAGGAGGTAGGACAGAGGTAGGACCCGTAGATGCCCGTAGGTTCCCGAAGGTGAAAGAAGAAGGTTGGTGGCTTGTGGTTGGTGATACTAAAAGCAATCAGCTGCTTGCTATCAAAAGGGTGACTCTGCAGAGGAGGGCAAGAGTGAAGCTTGATTTTACTGCTTCTGATGAACCTGGGAAGAAGAACTTTACTCTGTATTTCATGTGTGATTCGTACTTGGGATGTGACCAAGAATACAGCTTCTCAGTTGATGTTAAAGAGGCATTGGACACTGAAGGTTAGACAAACTGATGATGATGAGGAGGATGTATTGTTAGCGGACTGGATTTAAGAGTCTCGTTACATGACAGTTTGTGATGCAGTTGTTAGGTTGTCTATCATCTTCTGTTTCCTCTAAAGCTTTTCTGTTTAGCTATGTTGTGCAACAGAAATTGGCATTTTTCTGTTTAGTTATGTTGTGCAACAAAAATTGACATTTTTCTGTTTAGCTATGTTGTGCAACAAAAGGTATTTTCATTTTCCGCTTTTTCTAAAGCATTTCTATTTGCAACAAAAATTGACATTTTTCTGTTTAGCTATGTTGTGCAACAAAAGGTATTTTCATTTTCCGTTTTCTCTAAAGCTTTTCTGTTTAGCTATGTGGTGCAACAAAAATTGACACATTGTCGACTATGGCTAATCCATATTTCCCTTTTCATCTGACTTACTATTAAGTTTCACTGCCTTTTGTCTCAAGATAATTTTCTTATTAGTTTAATTAATTATTATCCCATATATTACTATATTATAAACAAATAACTTATGAATACTGAAGAAATAGTCTTTTTATTCTGAATAAGTATCTGTGATCGTTTTCAAGTGAAGATGTTTGTCAATTTTACACTTATTAATAGATATTATGAAAATCTATAGATTTTACTGGACAAATAAGTTATGAATATTGAATAAATAATTTTTTATTCTAAATATTAAAGACCGAATGGGTTACCTTTGAAAAAATAAGGATTAAATTGACACTTTTTACAAATAATGAGTATTGAATAAATAGTCTTTTTATTCTAAATATTAAAGACCAAATGGGTTATCTTTGAAAAAATAAGGATTAAATTGACATTTTTTACAAATAATAAGTAGCAACTAAGTCATTTTTCAAACAATAAAGACTAAAACAGCATTTTTTTCCTAAACAAGAGGAATTATTTGTAGAATTTGCCCTTTGTAAAACATTAAGGACTAATATGGATGTTTTTTAAGGGACTAATTTGACTATATTTATAAATATTGAGGACTGAACAATTCTAAACAACAAGGACTAATTTGACTATGTTTATGAAATATTAATTACTAATATGAATGTCTCTAAAACAATAAACATTAATTTAACTATAATATTGAGGAATAATTTAAATATTTTAAGACAACAACAAAACTAATTTTAAAATATGATAAACAATGAAAACTTATTATGAATTTATCCTCAAAGTGATGATTAAATTGGCATCAATGTTTCACAAATATAGTCAAATTAATCCCTATTACCTAGAAACATTCATATTACTCATCAATATTACATAAAGAGATAGTCACACTAGTCCCCATTATTTAAAAGAATTTATATTAGTCTTTAATGTTTATAAACTTAATTATATTAGTCCGTGTTTTAAGAAAAAAATGAATAAAAAAATTAGAACAAATTTGAATAAATTTGTAAAACATTAAGAACTAATACGAATTCTTCTTCAAACAATAAAAACTAGTGTAACTATCTTTCTAAAAATGGACTAATATGAATATTTTAAACAATAAAGATTAATTAACTATATTTGTAAAATATTAAGGACTAATTTGAATATGTTTGTGAAACATTACAGACTAATTTTTAATATTTTAAAATAATAAAGACTAATTTGAAAAAGTGAAAAAAAAATAATTGATACTATTTGCGAAATTTTCCCATTAATTTTGTCTCTAGCTCTTTTTATCCTAAAAGATGATGAAGAAAGAGGAAAGTAACCTGACCATAGCCGATTGCACTGTCACAAGTGACTTGCTACAACATACAAGTAATTATCCAAATTTCTTTTTAAATATTACACTATATTCATCATAAATGACATTATAGTGGCAAAACTTATATCTCCAACAAAAGATTAGAATTTCTAGGTACTTGCAAGCTCCCCATAGCTTTTCTTATGGAGTGATTAACATATGGTCCATTCACCCAAATCAATTTGTCGAATCAATGGTAATAGAGAAGTCATTAAAGTAACAGGCTAGACTCTAGTTTAAGTGGAAATGAGTCTTAGAAGAAGAAGAAGAATTCTTCATGCAGGGGGGGGCAAGAAGAAGAAGAAATTGCAGAGTGTTCTATCACATATTCACTTGAATTAAGACTCCTTTTGCTCAAAAATTCGGCAATGAAACCAAAGGACAATCGTGGAGATGCTGTTCCCTTCTATATATTATGCCTTCCTCAATATTCGAGAACAAGATTAAAAATGAAAATTGTTATTGCGATTCCCTTGCTGCTAATGCTTTTGGCTCATTATGCAGAGAATAGGCAAAAAGAACCAGGAGGAGATTCATAAATTTTCCAGTAAAAGGTCTCTTGGAGAATCTTGGAAGAACTACAATGATTGACCAAGTATAACTTACCTTCTTGTACAGTGGAAAATTAGATCTTGTTAGTAGCCTCTTTGAAGCATTGTTTTCGAAATCTGAATTTGTTTCCTTGTAAGGCTGAAGTGATTATAAACATTTCAACTGCTTTTCTTGCTTTCATCCCCTCTATTTTGGGGCGTCAACCCCAGTTCCCGCATCTGATGTTCAACTGAAACAAGGCCTGTTTGGGCCAGAAACCTGCAAATAAATTCAGCTCATATACTTTAGACGCCGCTGAAATAGTCTGGATGATTCCTATCGCATGTGATATGATTTGTTGAACTGATAATGCATGAACTGTACACCGTGGTTGTTAAGAAAACTAAACTTTTCTTCTGAACAACATCTAGAATCATATCTAAAGGATCAATTTTAAGCAAAGGAACATCCATTTATTAGCTATCTATAATACACATCCAGTAAAACCCAACATGCCTGAATAATCCTGAAGCTATATTAATACATCTAAAAGAGGCAATCATGATTCAGAAGGCAGTACGTGGCTCCCTTCCATTTGATTGAACAAGACAATTGCATCAATCTGTTTTCTGAAAGGGAAAAAGGTGTAGGCAATAGACACAAAACATGATTAATGAAGGTAAAAGCTGAATAACATGATTAATGAAGAATCCATCTATACGCATATTATTCCCCTCCCGACAGTTTCTGTCTCTTCCTCCCATAACCCCAGAGACTTTAGACAAATGGTACTAGAATCATAGGTTAGATGTTGACATATCTATTAGATTAAGTTCATACGTGGTAGCAATATATTGCTTCAAGCTCTATATGTGCCAAAATTATGTAGAATCATTTTAACCAATAACTACAGCCAGCTTAGGGCCCGTTTGGATTGGCTTTTTTCAAAAGCGCTTTTTTTAACAATTTTTGAAAAATAATTTTTTTTTAGAAGCTGAAAATTTTGGCTTTTAAAAAAAGCTGTATTTGAATTTTTTTCAGAGTTTCAGCTTTTTTCAAAACTAAATCAAATAGTTATTGCAAAATTTAATATAACTTTTTCAGAGAAAAAAAGTATTTTTTTCTGAAAAAAAACCAATCCAAATAACCCCTTAAGCTAGAAAGTTGAAACATAATAGATAGTATGGTCAGGCCATCCTACAAGACACTCAGATGACTTTTGCACATGTTGAACCACTGCAAGCACCTCTACATCCACTAAAAGGTTTTGCCTTTTATAGTGTGGTTAAACCATCCTACATCTATCTATCTAAGAATCTAAAATTAACATCCCATTGCTTTCAGATAGAGATTTTGTACCTTACCTCGCACCCAAAAAAAAAGGATTTTGTACCTCTCACAAGCCTAGCCAGGGCAAAAGAAAACTTGCATGTCTTCAGTTTGTTGTGACAGATAATCTGTAAATTGACTTCCCAAAAAGAAACAATCTATTTACTATCTCTTTGTCATAAGTAAGCTGAAGAAAACAACTTCAGCATTGGCCAACTCTCTATTGGGTTGCATTGTGTTAAACAACTTGAACTTAAGGGCTCTTCTGGATCTCCTTTTTACCCAGCAAAGACTCTGTACAAGACTTTTACCTTTACATGGATCACACAAACTCATGCACCTGGATAGATTGGATATTATACTTCTATAAAAAGTTTGTATGGTTTTTCTAGTTTGGAATAACCAAAGATGAAAGGAGGCGAAGTTCACAGGAAATGATAATTTAACAGATTTCCATTTTCATTATGTCGAAGAGGAATGGTTGCATGCCTTTGGATCATGAAACATAACCTGAAAAATACTCTAAACTTTCCCTAAAATAGGAGTCTTCTTTGTTTCAATTTCCAAAGAGATTTTGAGAAGACATCCATGACTATCAACCGCTTTTCCCTTTGGTTTTAGCAAATGCATACACGCACTCACCACACAGATATTCTCACTTTTCAATATCAACTTTATCATCTATCTAGGACACACAATCTTTCAGTGTCATCACTCCATTACCAACAAAATAGTTAAAAAATATGGACTCTCTCTTCTCCTTATTGCACAGCAACTAGCATCATTATATTCCACAGCCTAACACCAAAACCTTCCCATGACAGAATGCAGCTGTGGAATCTCAATATGTAGACAATTTCATGCCTTTCTTTCGATTCCAGTTTCATATTCAAGCTCTTTAGGTTCTAGACCATGAAAAACCTGCTTTTTAAACCAGATAACTGATCCTATTGCTTACAAACAATTCAGAAATAATATAATCTCCAACTCAAGATATCTCGCTGGACCAGAACATTTTTGGCTCTCCATAGCCAATGAATGCTGGAAATCTCTAACACAGTGGTAAATTGTAGTAGAAAGACAAGACAGGCTGAACAAGTTAAGCAAACAACGCAATTGTCATTTGTTTCATACACAAACTTATTTGTAGTTAATCAATAGAATATGTAATGCATCCACAAGGCAGATAACCTTTTTTGCAATATTTGGGCTGTGAAAAGAACAAAATGCAACAAAAAGTTTTAGAGTTACACAAACCATAACGAACAGTTTGGACCAACAATAGCTTATTGCGAACCCAAATAGATGCCAAAACACAAAATGAAGCATAAACCAACTTCATAAACAACCCAATGAAGTTCCAATCCATTTAAATTGAAACATTTACATTGAATCATGCACATTCTGGGCAGAAAGTTTAATTAGAATAACAACAAGAACCAAATTCGAAAATGACCAAAGCTAAGATTAACCGATTCAAATATATAATACCTGCTAAGAAGCAAGAAAAGAGTGGCAGTAATTAGAACAAGAACTACAACATGAAGGGTCAATGCAGAATCACTTGAAGAGAAAGCTAAGCTCAACATAGCAGCAAGACAAACACCCAGCATTAAAAATGCAATCTTTAGTGTGTTCCAAGTGGGAGCCTGAAATCAAAACATTGGGAAAAAAAGGTAAAAAAAAAAAAGAAAAAGATCAAAACTTTATTTATGAAAATTTGATGCTTTATGGGTAGGGCAAAGAATAAAAAGATTGGAAAATTTTGAACTGACATTGACCCCAGGTGCTAAGGCTCCTAGTAACACTGCTTTTGTTGATGAGAAATCTTCTCCTCCTGATTCTTTGGTCTCCATACTAAGAAGATAATTTTTTTTCTTTTTTTTTTTTCTTTCTCCTTTCTGGAGGGTCAATTTTAAATATACTTTTTTTTTTTCCTCCCCTTCTAGCGTGGTTTAGAGAAGCTGAAGAGCACTAGAGCAGACAGAGATCTCCCAGGAAAGACGAGAGCCAAACAGAAGTTCAACTTTTGATTTACTTATTTATTTTCTATTGGAAGCGATTTATCAAACTCAAACACGTTGGTTAGATTTTTCTTCTTCTTTTTTTAAAATATCACAAATAAATTTTATTTTAATTATTAAGTATACTTAATAATTAATGGTTAATTTAGTATTATTTTTATAATCTACTATTGCAATTTAAAAATTAGTGAACCCAATTTTATATTTAAAAATTTGTTTAATCATTTGGTAGAAAAAGATAAAAATTACTATCGTATAAAATAAAATTGTAATATATATTCAATAAAAATTATTGTTTAAAGTTTTTTGTTTATTTATTTATTATTTTTAATTTTTAATTTTAAATATTTTTATATTTTAGTTCTTTGGTTTTTAATTCTTTATTTCTTTTAGTTTTAAAATTTCTACTTTTTTATTTCCTAATATTTTTTATTTTTAATTTATTTTTATTAATCTTTTATTTTTTGTTTTTTATTTTTAAATTTTTAATATTTAGAATTTAAAATTTAAAATTTTTATTTTTTGTTTAATACATAAAATATATTCGGCACTCTAGAATTCGCCCATCATCTTTCCCATTTGGTTTATGCCTATTCTTTGACCAGAACATCCTTCGTAGATATGAGGATTATTGGTTAGGTCTTTATAAAGGTTAAGAGTTTGGCAACAGACCTCTTTGGAAAGCTGAGACTATTGTAGACAAATTGCAGTATGGAATGTAGATTGTTACTTTGTTCAATCTGCCTACATATTTCCTAAGGGATTTTTGTCTCCTTTGTATAATTAGATATAACTGATTTGATTATTTCTCTAACTTTTTGCTATTAGTGTATTATTCAACAAACATGTCAGGAAGTTAAACAAAGCAATTGATCCACCCATTCCATAAGTTGTTATACCATTGAAAGTGGATCCTACCAAACTTGAATTGAAGTTTTTACACATACACGATTCTCTTTTTTCCCTTGGAATGGTCACAGTGTAAATTTTTCATTTATACTGCATGATTTGATCACCTAGATTTGTGATACCCTAGAAGGGGTCCATGTCCAAAAAGGTAGGAAGGGTTCCATGTCCGAAAAGGTAACCTTAGTTGGTAAATCTAAAATTGTTGTGGCATCAACAAATGGTGACTCTTTAAAATTGTTAGGCATACTTTTTTGTTACGAGCATGAGAACTCCTAGAATCCTTTCCATTAAGGACTTTAACGCAACGAATTGCTTGAGCATGTCTTAATTTGATTTCTTGTTGATTTGATCTTCAACTGTTCTAGTGTTGTTGGGTATCGCTATTTGGGGAATACTAGAGTTGGTTTCTTCAGTTGTTAGCCAACAGTCAGTCAGAACGATTGCTGGAGTGAGAACTCCTTCTACGAAGTTTGAAATAGTGAGGCATGTAGGGGTTGCAAAGGATTAATCACTTGACTCAAAACCATTTTCCCTTTATCAAACAAAGTGGTGTTCATACAAAAAGTTTGTCTTTTCTTGTAACTATACATTATCTTGGCATATGACAATGTTTTCTGTTTCCAAGTCTTTAAACTTGTCCTCATATTTTGCCAACTTGGCCATTACAATTTTCATTTGGCTTTGGATGTCTTGTCTGGAGCTTGTTTTAGTCGCCATGAAACCGTTAATGATGTGTTGGAGAAAATTAAAAGTTCAGGACTTGTATAGCCTTCCAACTTGACAAAGTTGCTAGGCCCCATGGTGAATGCCAAGTTATAGACAAAATCTACAATCACGATACTTTTGATCTTTGTGGGCACAACAGTGTGGTGTCGGACAAAGATTCTCCAACATTCAAATATGTGCATGAGCAAGGTGTACATAGCAGTAATCTAAGAGAGAAAAGTCAGAGCAAACCAAGGTTAAGGTGTGTAGACTAGATTAGGGATATGTGAGCCATGTAGCAAATCGGATGTTTACTTGTTGGATGCCCTTTTCCTCTAGAGAGTCTATTTATAGCTATGGAGTCTGAAGACCCATATAATTTATTGACTTAAGTATTCTTAGAAGTCTTGATCCATTCTTCCTGTGATTTATCCGATTAGGTTTAACTATCTTCTTATCATTATGGGTGGGAGACTTAGTGTATCAACCTCTGCTTTGTACCAAGGTAGGATGATCATTATTAGAAATCATAACATGCCAATAAGATTGAGTCTGGCTGATGCTCAATCTACACCATGCGAGACCCTTCATCTGGAAAAGCATACTGGTGCGATCGAAAATCCAAGTGATTAAAATTGGCGAAACTGTACAACGGATGCGGACCAACACCTTGGGCAGTGAAATAATCGTGGGCCAAAGCCTCTTAACCCAATCCAGTTAGGCCTTTAGATACGAAGCACAATTTTTGGTCAATACATCATTATGATGCGTTAATCTTTGAAAAAAATTTTGCCATCCGGTATGGACCCTACCTCTGTTGTAAGAGACAGACTCTACTAAGCAAACTAACAGAAGAGTTTCCCTCATATCTGATCATCTAAGTCAAAACTTCTGGCACCAAGCTAAATATTTCAAGTCAAAGATGAACTGTCAACTTAACATTTGTCCAGTGCAACTGAAGTGGGATGCAGAAATTGTGTTTGTGACTTGGTTTCTGTTTGGATTGCTAAGATTACTATTACATATCCCTATATTCTTACTGCTGCCCGAGCAACGCAACTGGTTCTTGACATGCTGGCTCTACAGAGTGGAAAAAGACATCAACATATACAAATTTAGCTTCCATTAGCACCTATTGGGCTTCCCCTCACCGAAGAGCAGACACATATATCTGAAGATTTAGATTAACCCTCTGAATTTGACATCTGACATCTGTGCACTGCCTGGAAAAGAGGTAACCAGCTAGGTTGAAGGCATTGTATTCAAATGCGAGTATATCCCAGTTGTTGAGGTATTCAGGGTAGGAAAAAGCAATCTAGTGGTTCATATGATACAATCATTTGCCCATAAATGTAGGTCCTCCAAACTGGGGATCCCTCTGCACCTGCCATTCTCTCTCCTTAAGATACTGCAGAAGCGGTGGCTGCTCGGCTCTTAGGTCTGAGCCACTGCGACATGCATAAGGAGATGATCGTTGGTAGCCAGGTAAAAGTTTCTCAGTTTGTTGTACATCCGGACCAAAAGCAAGCGGGGTTGGAAGAAGCTGCGAATTGTCCAAATATACCATCGGATCAGAAAGCAAATAATTTCCCCACTGATCAAAAGGACCAAAACTTGAAACATCATTGGCGTGAAATGTTCCTAGGAGTTCAGGTGCATTCAAGTGAACTGGCAATACCTGATGTGGGACTCTATCAAAATTCTGACTATTCCTATAGTGATAGAGCCATTCAGACGAACTCATTCCCAGGAGAGGTGGGTAACCATCAACAAATCCTGATACCCGAGAACCAAAATCAACTGGTCCACGAGTGGCCGACAAATTTGTGTATCCACTGATTGGTGATGCTCCAAGAATACCATCACCCTCCTTGGAACCCACTGGCCTATTGAATACATGCGAACTTGATGAATTGCCAGTAAACCAAACAGCGTCATCAGGTAATAATGGGGCTGAAGGCACTGGAGCAATGTAAGCAGGAGAATGATTATAGGCACTTGCAGAAACTTGCTTGGAACCAGATATCGAATCTTTAGCTTCATCAATGGTCAGACCAACAAAGGATGCGGAAGATAATTCGTCAATAGGACTCAACTCATATTTACCAGAACTCCTTAACCCTTGATCTCGTTCACTTTTTGGACTTTCTTGGTTAAAGACCCAAGCACTAAGTGAGGGAGGCCCTACAGCACAGGTGGTGGAGTCCTTAAAGAGAGGGTCTGGATGCTTCAATGGCTTGTTGCCCCTAAAATTAGTGGCATCAGAGTGAAAACTGAAGGAACCAGTCTGGTTTTGTCCAGAAATCAAAGATGTCACTCGGCGCAAGCATTCATCAGAAGGTTCTTCTTTTCCTTCCATGCCTTCTTCAGAAATGAGATCACTTTTATTTGTAGAATATATCGGTGCTGAGTTATGTCTGGTAATAGGCTTGAAGAGAATCACTTCTTCCTCTTCTGTATTAACAGAGTGGTGGTTCAGAGAACTAGATATTTGACACCCACTTCCCTCATCATTTTCACATTTCTGGTTCTGAAGTTCTTTCACCATGGCAGCGGAATTTGATGCCATTACTTCTACTTCTTGTCCTCGAAATTTCATAAATTCCACTCTACAAAATTTCTTCTCTTCCTCATCATAAAGAAGCCATTTCCTAGGTTTGTTAGATCTCTGCACAATTTCAGTTGCAGCATGTAAGATGCGTAAAGACCGATCTAGGTTTTTACAATTGAAATTGTTCATGCACTCCTGATTTCTTGAGAAATTCAGTGCCACATGTGTGTCAGCCATTGGTTCGAACCCTCTTGATTCATGATCTTCCCAAAGAGCAGTATTATCCGCAGAAACTTCTCCTTTACCATGATCAAGTTGATTTAGGAGGTCAGCTAGAACACCAAAGAAGTACCACATGGTACTTGTAACCTTCTCATCAGCAGCATACTCTTCGACTTTATCAAGCATGCTCACTAACCACTCTACAAACTCTAGCACAGCAGGTAGGAGGGGACAGTTTTCCGGACGCTTACTCTTCAAACATCTCTCTGTAAGACGGCCAAGGCAAATAAATGTGGTAGCCAATGCCAACTGTGCCAATTCGCCTTGCTGCTTTTCATCTCTCTCTGTTAGCTTCTCCCTTTCTGGGTACTCAGTAAGGCTATGAATGACAAAGATGAATATGCAAACAAGTTGAAGAGCACGATAAGGGCCTCTTCGTGATGAATCTATAAGTTGGTAAGATTCTAGAGCAGATTGCAGTTTTGTTTCATCCAATTTGAATAGAGATTCCAGTTCTCTTATGGCAGAAGCTATAGAGCAGGGGAAGTCCTCCATGCTGCAAGACATGTCATGTTAAAATAAGATGTCTTTCAGAACTCAAAAAGAAAGTTAATTTAGAGAAAAATATTTCAAAAAGTAGGGCTTCAAATATAGATATTATCTTCAAGAAACAAATTGCAGAAGTTTCACCGACTTCATTCTTAGTCTTCAAAGTAAATGTAGTTTCTTAATAAACAAGAATTTAATGATTCTTAGTCTTCAAAGTCAGACGAGCTTCTCGCAAAATATTATGGCTATACATCCCTTTGGTTTCTTTTCTTATCACGACAGTTCTGTGATACAAGCAAGAATTTGCTCCAGAGGGTTATAATTTATGTAGCATCATGACAATATTTGCTCTTATGTAGCATCATGATAATATTTGCTGCATGTATCTAATTGTAAGTAATAATATGTTTCACTTCTTACCTGTCTTTTACTATAAAGAAACTTATCATTCTGACAAAGAGAGGCCATACATCAGTTTTGGAAGAGGAAATACTTTCAGTGGCTTCTGGTTCATTGTCGCTTGACAAACGATTGCTCCCCTCTGAAGTAATTTCCAAGAAAACTCTTTCGTATGGTCTTGAAAAATCAACATGTGCCTTACTAGAAAGTAAACTCAAATGGGAAGATTTGTTCTGAAAATTCATAAAGATATGCAGTGAGATAACAATTGCTGAGATTCATATCTGAACACATGGCAAGATCAGGACTGGAGTAAATTGGAAACAACTCTAATACTGCCTCTACATCTTTTCCAATTATGTTATCATTAACTTTGTTGGTTGGGCGAGGAAAAGAATAAAAGATAGAGCTCTTACCTCTTCAATGAGTAACATAAGATTCCTCCAGGCATCAGGAAAAGGTTCTTTAACGGCTAAACTTCTTAAACAATGGTACAAGGCTAGAAAGGAATCACCAACATATGTTGCCAATAAAGCCAACTGCAGATAAATCATCAACAGCTCTCTCAGAATGGTCCAAACAGTTCGTAATTATACATGCCAACTTCAAAGCAGCTCAAAGAAGTAATGAGCACCAAAATGTCTTACTCCAATAACCCAATATTTTCAAAAGAATAAGGAAGTATAGGAACTTTATATATCTGTCCCTGATCTTATGCAAAGCTTGTCGTATAGACCAAAAGGAAACTGTACTTGTGCATAAGCATTTTTGTGCATATATACCTGATTATGGGGGTTTCCGCTATCTGGCCATATCCTGGCTGCTTCTAGGTAGTATGTGGCAGCAAGTGACCAATTACGAGCATCAGGTTTCTTGCAAAGCTCTCTGTATCTTGCAATATCTCCAAGACAAATCAAAAAACGATGGCATGCATATTCAGTTCTATTAAACTTTGCTGGTTCAACAGAGAATGAGGTGTTAGTTTTCCCACTCAATATAAGGTCTTCAGGGAGCCCACAACTTCTTCTAAGTTTCTTTATCAAATTTTCATAGAATGCCGTTGCTTCAGAGAGAAATGATCTGAATCCTTCCATATGCCTATCAAGGTTGACCTGGGCATTATTCTCCTCATGGGCGGGTTTTGCTTTCTTCTTCTGTACATCAGCAGAATATTGTCTTATCCTTTTGCGAAATTCTTCAATGTGCATATAGTGGAGCTTCCATAGAAAGTACTCAACTTCCTGAAGTTTCAGAACTTCATAATCATTCAAAATAATGTTCTCAAAATCAGAACAGGCTTTATGGTATAGCTCTTGGACCTCTTTATCTAATAGACCTTTGGAATATATCAATGCCAACAACTGTTTTTCTGTATTAAGAACCTAAGCAAAGAAAATGTGAGAAATCAGAACTTTCCCCTGATGATATATGGGAGAAGTAAAACTTGGGATAAATGCAGCTTAAAACACTACCTCGAGAAAAGGATTCTGTTTCTCCCCCACATATTCAACCGAAGGTGGAATTTTGAAGTCCATAATTACAACGAGAACTATTCAATGAAAATTATTGAGTGATGGGCACATAATCCAACTATTCAGTGAAAATTATTGAGTGACGGGACCATAATCCTGTATATCTTCAGATGCATAATACTCCTGTAAAAACATTTCACCAGTGGTTAAAGGGTGCAGGGAGAGAGGGAGTTTGACCAGTTCCGCAATAAACACAGGCATACTTATTATTATGTTCAACAAATATGGCATTCCAACTTATCTGAATTCTGTAGCATTTGCAGCCACAGAGTTCAATTTTCAAAAGTTAAGAGTTACCGCAACATAGTAGCAAGAACTTTATTAATATACTTTCAGAAGGAGCTTGAAGGCATCACTGACACTGTGGCTCAAAGTTACCAAACTATATGTCTTCAAGTAAAGATCCCCTCCAAGTTCCTATGTATTTCAAATAATTTTGATATGCCATTTTAATATCCAGATAGATGGGTGGAAGCCAAGCTTCAAGGAGTGACCACAACTTGATTGAAATGAAGCAGCAAAAGATTTCGTGAAGATACCAGGATATCAGCTGGAATTTCATATAAAATGCATAGATATACAAGAATCAAATATCCAAAAGCATGACTAAGAAAAAGCCAAGACATAAACAATACTAATAACTCATGGACACAATACCTCGTTGGCGCTTGCCAAAAAAGAAAAAGAAAATTGCTCAGTACAGCTCAAGCATGTTCTTGAGTTCCTTCGGAGGGTAATTGCAGATAACATAGTCAAACCATCCACTTGTGGTCAGACTAAAACTCAAGATGTTGTTATATGAATTCATTTTACACGTGTAGTTAAGTTCTCTCCATGACTCAACTTTTGTCATTAGAGCCTTTCACTTTCTCTGGTTCCTTTAAGACAAACTTACATCAAGTGACAGTAGAAAGAATTGCAATTATGTTTTTGAGCCAATCGTCTTCTTTTTGTAGGTCTTCTAAGAAAGTTGAAGATGAATTACAGAAACTTTGTAACTATATACACATTCTATAGCTTCCACTGCTTCTGTAGCTTTAAATAAATGTTACATATGCTATGCTTATTCAAATCTTCAAATAACTTCATACGACCATCTTCTTGCAAGAGAGGAACTTCTGTCAGAACAGAAAATCATAGGTGACCAGCAAAAAACCGGTATACAAGGTTTTCTCCTTGCACCAATTTATACAGCAACAGATACCATTCGAACAACTGCAATTGAGGCTCTGAATATCAAGTCTAGGGTCAATAAAGCTGTGCAGCAGAGTTACATCATGGTCTTAAAAACTACTGTACTAGTATGAAGCAACAAGAAAGCAAAAGCCAATTTCTTTAGCAATTAAATTCTCAGCAAAGGAAAGAGATACAAACATGACTTACTTGATACATAGCATGATTCACAGAAAATTGAACTATAACTGACACTAACCTTAAACACCCTTCCCTCAGATGCTCACTTGATACAAAACATCATCCACGGAAAACTGAATTATAACTAAATTAACCTTAATCATCCTTTTGTCAGATACTTACTTGGTACAAAACATGATTCACAGAAAATTGAAGTATAACTAAATTAACCTTAAACACCCTTTTCTCAGATGCTTACTTGATACAAAACATGAACCACAGAAAATTGAATTATAACTAACACTAACCTTAAACACCCCTTTTCTCAGATGTAAATAAAGATCATGATCATGCAGCATCAAAGCAACCAACTATGGTGTAAACTAATGAAAATTGAATCAGATGAAGCATCAAAGTTTCAAGAATTCAAGAAAGACTAACCGTTCTCAAACTGCAGCCATCAAATTAACTTGAAAGAGAAGTTTAACACACGAGTAGACTCTCTTCAAGTCAATCTCAGCAAAAAAAACAAAGACAAAAAAAAAGAAAAAAAAAAAGAGCAGCCAAGAACAGAGAAGTACACTTTTTTTCTCAGGCAGAGTGAGAAAGTTAAAGCACAAGGAAGCTAAGCTAGAAGAAGCTTTTGGCTAATTCTCGTTGGTCTCATTGTGAAACAGACAAAGTAAAAGGTCACCGGTCTTGATGAATATTTAGGGAAATTACTATAGTACCCTGTGCTTGTAATAATATTTTTTTCATGTAATTAAATAAATAATATATCGTGGAAAAACTCTAAACTGGATTTATCAGCATCGAACAATATTTATCCGGTTTCTGACGTTGAATTGGAGAATCTCTTGTAATTCAAGCAAAAGCCACTTGTTTAATTAGATTCAACACTTTCTGAGAAATTTACCTTTTTTTTTTTATATAGTACTACTACTTTGTATGATTAACCACTAACGAAAGAGACACTTAGGATTTTTTTTCTTAATTAGATAAAAGATGCTTGCAATTTTTTTTTTCCTTGTACCAACTAATGATATACTACGTTGCCAAAAATATTTTAATTTTCAATATTGAACACTTGAAAGGGTTTAATTTTGATTAGATTAATTACAGCTGGTGCATTATTGCTTGGAGTTTTATAATATTTTATATGGTTGAAGTTGTCATTGATTTATATTATTGGATATAGAAAAATGTCAAAGATGCATAAAAATAATGACATTTTCATTTTCTGTAATATCATGTTCTTAACAAGACTTGACGAAAGCAGAACATCAAATGATTTGATAATCTGATCGTGCTAAAAAAATTCAAAAATAGAGACTCTTGAGTTGCGATCGATGAACAAAAAATGGTCCATCGGGTGTACATATAACTACCTAGTTGTTTGTTGTTATTATTATTATAAGGGTACACATTACCTCCTATATTTTATCTAATTAATTAGTTAACTTCTCTATAATCTAAAATTTGTCATATATATTATCTTTTTTATTTTTCAAAAAGCAGCACATACTAGACCAAAAAAGAAAATAACACATAATTTCTTATTTTAACGTTTACTACCTAAATTATTTTATTAAGCATAATATACATCCTTTCTATTTTTTTTTTTGCATCTATGAGTTAAATATTGAAAAACTATACTACATATTTTTATAGAAATACTCTTATTTTCATCCAACCATGTTGAGATAATAGTAGGAAAAAAGAGGCAATTGTGCTACTTTTTAAACAATACTTGAATAATGTGGTAAATTTTAAAACACATGGAGTACTAAACTAATTAGACAAATCAATAGAGTAACATGCATTCTATAACAATTATTATTATTATTATTATTATTATTATTATTATTATTATTTGATAATACTCAAATAATCAGTAATGACTTCTTTAACTTGGGTGCAGATTCTTCAATTAAAACAACTTGTAGAACAAAGGGAAATGCCTTTTCAGATTGGTTAGGGAGATGCCGACATGGTACCTGCTAAAGAGACTCTCCAATGCCCTAAGTTAGTATTCAAATCAGGATGCTTGAATAGAGAAGCTGAATAGGAAGAAAATTGTGAATTGTTGTGTACCTTATGTGCACTAGGAGCTATTATAAATCCTTTGGTGATAGTGTTTTGATAGACATTGTCTCTTAAATTGGTTATCTAATAATGACAACAATCCCATGCAAATATGATGCTTATGGTCTATTTTCTGGCCGTCTAGGGTCTATCCCCGAGGTTCTCGAACCCAATCTCGTTGCGTGGACGTGATCCCGGGCCTGCATAATTCACGACCCTCTTTAGGTCAAATGTGTATATATTGAAGCTAGTAAGGCTCAGGTCGAGTCAGGTCATACCCATATCGTTATTGTTATTATTATTTTGTCAAATTGCCTTGTCTGTTGATGATCAAAATCATTGTCTTATTCTAAGCTAATTTCTTAAAATTTGTTGCTGGAAGAGAATCACCATTGTCCCTTGCAGAACCGGCAATGAGTTAGCAACACATCAATTCAAACCCAGAATGGTATTTTTCCTTGCAAGAGCCGAGAAGCATTTTTATGCCATTCCATTTCAACCTTCAACAGTAACAGCTACCACCAGACGTCGACAAGTAAAATGGTATTCAAACGGATAATGCATGCATCATGGCCCACAAAACGGTGTTAGGTTAAATGATTTGGTTCAGCTCAAACAAGGTAGAAAATAACATCTCTTGCTGGCAAATTAAATTAAATATCAGCTACATCTGATAAGGTAGTGTCATATAATTGACCACCATGTCCCTGAATTAATCCCGACCATTTGATCAACCAAACCAATTAAGATGTTGCGTATGACAATCAAACATTATCGTAGAACGATCAAATAGTGACTTGTTAATCACGGGACAGTCGCAGAGGATAACTATTTCCTTCGTAGTGGTCCATTATTATAACCTGGAGATATTTTGGTGACATGATATATTAAATTGTTCTGGTAGGGCAACGTATTTGTTTCGTTGCCACATGGGGTCTACAACCTCATAAATACACAGATTAAACAAAGACTTGGGGCAAGTTGAGAACTAGAAGCAAGAAAAGCAAAATATTTGTTTTCTTTTGTTGCCATTTGTACTTTAAGGAAGAGGATTGCATATGCTAGTACTCGAAAGGGCCACTTGAATATGACCTTTTCGTTTTGTCAAGCTAGAATTGTGTTGGCTCTTCTAGCACATGACACCATCGTTTCACATTGTAATGGCATGCTGGACGAGAATAGGAGAAATTTTCATGATTGTTAATGAGTACTCACCAAGATTAAAAGCTCCACTTCTTACGATGAAGTCAAAATTGATGATAAACCCAGCATGCTTTTTGTCAGATACTTTTTTGGCTTTGTTTACATTACGCTACTTGGATAATAGGGTGTGGTACAGTTATATTCT
Source organism: Cordia subcordata (assembly GCA_028554755.1). Taxonomy (NCBI): domain Eukaryota; kingdom Viridiplantae; phylum Streptophyta; class Magnoliopsida; order Boraginales; family Cordiaceae; genus Cordia; species Cordia subcordata. Next base: position 8,902,338 of record JAPTOF010000006.1, on the reverse strand, counting down.
TCAATATTTCGATATTAACTAATGCAATAGATGATTTAACATATGCGAATAATTACTCAAAGTGAATGCAGTTTTTCTTCAGTAACTCAAACAAGTTGTACCTCTACTTGAACATTTCTTATAGAAAAATTTGAAACTTCAGAATAAAGGTTCTGCAAATTGGGAACCGAGTTAATTAGAGGAATGAAAATAAGTTTGTGTAATCGCAAAAATTGGGTGAACATGTGCCTTTTCAATTAATATCATATGTCCTCGTTCCTTGAGTTTTTTTCCCTTCCAAAATACATTCACCGGCTCCATACTCTCAATCATTTCTTTTTTGTTTCCAACTTAAACCCTTTACTTTAAAAAAATTTGTATAAACAATATTAGAATTAAAAACCTATACAATAAATTAAATTTTTATTAGAAAATTAAATATATTTATATTTTTGTTCTCCCATAGACTACAATATATGTATGTATGTATGTATGTATGTATGTATGTATATATTGTGTGTGTTTCCAATGTGCTCCAAAGAGTCCCTTTTTGAAGAAGTTTGTAATTTGAAAGTTTTTTCAATGACTTTACAAATGTGCCTCATGCGCATGCATCATTCTCGGTGACTATGAACCTGTTTAGATTAACTTTTTTTTTAAGAAAAAATACATTTTTCTCGAAAAAGTTATATTAAATTTGTTATTTTCTTGAAAAAGTTATATTAAATTTGCAATAACTATTTGATTTGGTTTTCATAAAAGTTAAAACTCTGAAAAAAATTCAAATATAATTTTTTTTAAAAGCCAAAATTTTCAGCTTCTAAAAAAAACTGTTTTCAAATGTTATTAAAAAAAACACTTTCGAAAAATCAATCCAAACGAGCCCTATTTCTTTCATGCAGTCCATGGCCACGATGCCCAGGCTCAACTGCCAGAGCTCTCTATGTTGACAAGCTAGTTAGCTAAGCTTTGCAAATAAGATCATTACAAAAAGTTTACACCTTTGAATATTATTGTAGAGACTTCTTTTTTAGTGCATTCATTCCACGATTTGAGCCTTAAATTTCACATTCTTCAATCTGCAATATTTTTAATTGTATTCATTCTTCTAGGAGTTACTGCAAACCCACTTTTATTATCAAATTTTTGTTGTATTTAAGCTCTTAGGTTGCGAATAAAGTGAGCTTTCAGAAACATAAAAGAGAATGAATACTGTGAACTATGGGGTTCACTTAAGAAACTTTGTGTGGAAAAAGGTATTCTAAATATAGTTGGTCTTTCTTATTGTGTTTCACCAACACTCAGACTAAAGTGCTTGGTTATAGTCGAAGTTTGAGATTCTAAAGTGTGAAACCTGGACTAGGCTCTCGTGAACCACTATAAATACAACGTTTAATCTTTCTTTTTTTTGAAACTTTTTAATATTTGTGCACTTTATATATTTGTCTTATTGCTTTAAAGAATATATTTTACAAGTATTGCATGTGTATAATTAAAAAGTTATCATAACCTAATTCACCCCCCTCATAGGTTATTTTAGCCACTAACATATCTATCTATCTATCTATCTATCTATCTATTTATCTATCTATCTATATATATATATATATATATATATATATAAAGAAATTAGTTTTGTGTTTATCTTTTAATATCACATGTCCTAACTATATAAATTCTTTTTAACAAAAAATAACTTGAATTTTAATAAATATATTATTCATCTTCTATTGCTTTCATTTCCCCAAATCAGATATTTTTCTATTTACTATCTGAAGTTAAATATTCTATTTAATTACCACAATTGATTAGTATTGGAAACTTACAAAGAATTATATTTTAAAAGATATATGCACATTCCATCCTTGCAAAAATTACCATCAATAATGAAGAAAAACATTCACTTTCTCATACATGGTAAAAGTTACGCTCTAATTTGTAGAAAAGAAAAGGTAGTGGAGGAATTAGAGAACTCGTCCCTATATAGATTGCGTTTTAGAAGGAAAGAGTTACGGATGTATAAAAATTTGATTCATAAGATTTATTAGTGAGGAGATTGTGGAAGATTTGTACAATCTTCCCATTTTGGGCTTCTTTTTAGAGAGAATCAGAAGTTAATTTGTAGAAAAATCTCTCTTGTTCTTGCCCATATGATGACTATAAAAATAGAAAGGGTGCTAAATTGTTAAAAAATTATACTTTCTTTCTCCAATTTAAACAAAAAAATTGTAAGATCTTTCTGTCCTTTCTCTTGTTTATTTATTATGGTTTTTCTGATAGATGAAATATTGATATGGAAATTTATAATTTTAAATCATTCTCACATTAAATATAACTTAACTTCTCAAGAATGAATGGTTGGAAATGATAAATTTAATGTAACAATGATTAAAAATGATAAATTTTTACATCAATAAAAACATTAATCTCAGCCTAACATATGCAATGTTGCACTATGACAAGAAAATCTCCTTTCTTTTGTTTCCTTCACTTTTTCTCCTCCAGATTACTTTACGTTTCTTTCCTTTCCTTTTTGCAATACAACAATGGCTTTGTTACTGACACAGCTTCCTTTTGTAGGTAAAATTTTCTATGTTTGTGGAAGACTAGTGTGGGTGTATTTTACAAGTGAACTTTGGTGGAGTTAAATACTAGATTAAATACAAGATACCTATTTTTAAGTTTATAATTCTGATCTCATTTCTAAATTTGTTGTTTTGAAACATATGTGCGATAATTGTAGTTAATCAAGTACTCTCAGAAGAGAGGGGGAATAAAAACTCAATGTTAGAGTTTAAGCAATAGCATGAGTTAAAGGGCTCAACAGTTTGTTAATGATAAAAAATTAACTAAGCATAGGCTAGAGTTTGGTTCATCAATCTCCGAAGGAATTAGACTATATCCCATGCAATTAATTGGAGAAATGCGTGCTTTAATGTCTTTATTTATTACTACATTTTATTTGAGTATGAAATACAAATATATCTTTTAAAATTTAATTCTTAGTAAATTTTCAATACTAACTATGTATTTTACAAGAGATTTTTAAAATTGAATGATACATTCAAATTGCTAAAAGTTTAATACTATTTACCCAGAGAGTTTTTCTTTCTTGTGTATTTTTGTTTTCTCTTATTTTTTTCCGGTCTAAAAAATACCTACGAGCTAAAGTCCTATTTATATGAAACAATTCCTTATCTTTGAAGACGAGATTTCTCCTATGCTAATCCCAATGCAACTAGGATTTCTACTCGATGTAGAACTCCTACTAGTGGTGGTAAATATTGGAATTCTCGCCCTTCTTCTGTCAAAAAATAAATAAATAAATAAATCAATCCCTCCTTTATAAAATGAAAACTATAGAAAGCTAGTAGTGTTTTTACTAAAGGACCAAGTCACTCTCGGCTGCCTCCCGTGAAAGGCGCAATGACTTCCAATACACTATCCCTATGAAACAATTATTTTTATACAATGTATGACAGAAACAATTATTTTTAATATTTTTATTTATTATTGATGATTAATAATAAAATTTTGCAGACTATGTTTTTTGTAAAATTTAAGTCATAATAAATTTTCAATAATAATCCTGCTTTTATAATATGCAATAATTGAACAAAATATTAAAATTAGAAAAAATAAAATAATATTATATATTTATCATATATAATATAATACATATTTATTAAAAATCAACAATATAATATATTTATTAAGATTTAACTCATCTTTTGAGGAAAAATTAGTAAAATTAGAAATGTGATGTTAAAAAATGGACATAGACTCTTTTTTATATAATATATAGGTATAGATATATATATATATATTTATTAAATATATAATTTAATTCTTGATAAAGTTTTTGTTATTGGTTATATTTTTTAATATACGGTAATATAATTTAATAAAAAAAGTCTTGGACATTTGATAAAAAAAATTACATAAATTTTTTGGGGGAAAAACGTTGCACAAAATATGACTTGTGATATTAATTTGATTAAAAAAAAGTATTTTACTTTATAATAGATATATAGATAGATACTGATAGATCTGGTGAATTACTCATAGGTAATGTATAAAGCATTTCCATGTATATATGAATTATGACCATATTACAGTGAATATTTTTTTTTCTCGGTTTGAGTTAGGATTTGCTCATAGAGTATAATTTTATAATGTTACGAGTAAGGTGGAATCATTGTAAATGTAATACCCCAAAATGAGGGGATAGTCACCGTTTCTGCTATTCTCATTAGCAAAAATAGAGAAACTAGGAGGCGTCTATGCTACTTCTGCTTGCAGGTAACTTATTTTTCCTTTATAAATGGGAAGTCAAACAAATGGTCATCACTTTCTATAGACTCTTTGTCTTCGCTGATATATTATTTTAATTTTTTTGTACTTTTTATATTTTAATTGTTGGTGGCTATCTTCTAATAACACATTGACAGTACAAATATTATTTTTAATTACTAATATTATTGTATTATTATTAAATTTGAGATTTTCTCAACTAGCATATGTTTAATTTATAGCGTTCTTTTAATATTATTTTTTATTATGTTACATTAATACATTTAATTTAAATAACCTTTAATTTGAATAAGGAGTCAAATAACAAATTTGAGCACTCCTTACTTTTAAGGAGTCTGCTCAACTTAAATAATGGGGCATGACTCCTTATTTTTGACCAAGGAACCAAAAGGAGTTCAGTAAGAGCATTTCCAACAAATGTCCTAAAGCTCTCTTTACTTCATATGTGAGATAAATGTAGGGATAAATGATTTCAACATATTCCCTACATTTATTTTTACATATGGAGATAAAAATTTCATTTCTTAAATTAATGTTTGATATTACCACATCAAGAGATAGTAAAATCATCCCCAAAACAATATTAAGGAAAATTTTTAAGATAGGGAAGTTATTGGAGTAAAAAATGAAACGAAGATCCTCTTAAATAAAAATCTGATTAAATGTAAGAAAATTGTTGGAGCAAAATCGAAATAGAAAATCCTTACGTGTCAGGAAATGCGACAAATTTTTTAGATGTAGAAAAAAAGATTAAGAATTTTTTACAATTGGCCTAAGTTAACTTCATTTTATGCATCCTTTTCCCTTTATATTATCCGTTTGGCTTTGACTATCTTGATTTTAAAGTTGTATAATCCTCGAGAAGCATGCATCGTCTATTAACTTCATTTTCAATCCAGGTATAAACATGACAAATCAATGGCATAACAATCTACCAATTTTATCTTCTGAGCAGGGACATAAGCGATTCAAACAAGAAAGTGTCAAACTAAAAGATAAGAGGATTGGTTATTGGCTACTTGATCCTAAGTGCCTAGTCAAAGGCGTCATGCTTTTACGTACCATGAATTATTCAAAACCAGCTGATCATTTAATTAAAAATATTGGAAAACTATTCAAAATGACCCAACGTTTCATAAACATGAGGAAATAAGTTCCATTAAGACATGATTAAAGGATAATTTAAATGGTTGAGACTATCTTTCTCAAACGTAAAATTTTCAATTTAATTTTATGTGGGGTGAGGATTTAACTAAAAAAATGAATCCACTAAGACGTGAGGTTTATACTTCACTCACTCACATGTAATCATTTTGAAACCTCTAATAATTGTCAACAGTCGAGGGTTCAACTTAATGCGGTAATACATTTAGAAGGTGAAACGATGATTGGCTAGCTGAGGGCGACCAAACAGCGAGCATAAAATGTCTGCTTCAAATTTGTAATTAATGACTCACCAACCATTGCCCTGAAAAGTCCTAGGGTTTTTTTTTATTTTTTTGACTCAATTTTGAATATACTGTACAAAAATGACCTACTTTTAAATTGGTTTTAAAAAATAACTCAATCTCATTCTGATAACACGTCGGGCGCGTTCCCAGAACGCGACTAGTGTTTTTGCAACTTTTTTTTTAATATACCTTATTTTTTCATTATGTATTTATGTGACGATATTACGCTTTTCCCTTATGCAGTTATTTATGATTCGTGGATGCTTTTATTTCAGAATTTTGGACACTACATTATCAATTGGACATTATACACTAAATTCTTTCTGTTTAAGTGAACATTATGTTGTAATTGTAAACAAAACATTACAAAATTACAACTAAATAGGATTACTTAGATTACAATTAATATATATTACATAACAACATTCATGATTACAACTAATACACATTACATAACAACATTACAAGATTACAACTATATGCTACGCATTTTGATTATTGGGGCAAGTTGGAGCAGTGTGGCCTTGTTGACCGTATGCTGTACACCTTCGTTGTCCACCTTGGTTTTAGCAATCCATCTCGTTTCGAATGCACCGGCCTCCAACTTGAAATAATGTCCATAATACTGAAATAAAAGCATTCATGGATCATAAATAATTGCATAAGGGAAAAACATAATACCGTCCCATAAATACATAATAAAAAAATAAGGTAGGTTAAAAAAAAAGTTGCAAAAATACCAGCCGCGTTTTGGGAACGTGACCGCGTTCCCAGAATGAGATTGAGTCATTTTTTAAACCCAATCCAAAAACAGGTCATTTTTGTAAAGAATATAAAAAATTGGGTCAAAAAAATAAAAAATCCAAAAGTCCTCACACCATACCCACACAATCACGCAAACCTACACTCGACAAAACAAACCAAACAATAATATAGCCCACATCCCTACCACCATATTTTCTTCTGATTTTCCTGTCTCCACTTTAATTTTTTCTTAAAATTATAACGTAAAAATCTAACATACGACATTTGATCCCGTCGTGGTGTTACAAGATCATGATTCACGTTTGAATCTTTAATTTTAATACCCTCTTTCACGACCAAGTCCTTGACATTTAGGATTTTTTCTCAATTGCTACTCTTATTCATTGTTGAGATTCGAACCCAAGCAGCAGTGGACCCCTTTTTTTTTTTTTTTTACCAAAAGTCAACATTAAATTAACAAACTAATTCTAAAAAAATTAAAAAAATTATACTAATATGTTATAATTGGACTAATATGTTACCGGGGTTCTAATACATGCTTTAATTTGAATTGAGAAACTCATTGGACATCATTGACGGCTAAAAAAAATTAAGTAAAAATATCAATAGCCAATAGCAAGACTCCTGTGTAATACAAGACAAATCAAATTTAATATTATAATATTGGGACAAATCAAACTAAATCAAATATTATAATATTATGAAAAATCAATTTTCAAATTATTAAAAACTTGTAAATTAAATAAAACGCTTAAAAATAAATAATATACCTGAATTTTTTATATTTGACGAAAAAGAATGATTTATAACTTGGTGTAATTGATGACGTCGTGAATCTTGAATTCTTGATTGCTGATGAAGTATTGAGTTCCAACCTCAAGTCCTCGAGACCAACTTCAAGCTTGCGGCTGATAGTTTTGTTTAAAGGGACTTTGCTTCTTTCATGTTTATTTATTTATAAGTAAATTACATGTTACGTTCATGTACTTTAACTTATTTACACTATATTTTTTTTAAAATATTAAAACTAGCTAATTATCTCTCTGTACACCTATGTGTACCATACCTCTGTAGTATCAAAACTAACTAATTATTTCCTTAAAATTTTTAGAAGTGTATAAAATACCCCTACCGTCATATATTTTTTGGGGATATTTTGCACATTTTTAGAAACTTCAGGAGGGTTATTAACTAATTTCTATATTACAAAGGAATATGACGTACATAAATCAAAATACAGAGAGTAATTAACTAATTTTAATACTATTAAAAAATATGATACACATAGACTAGAGTACAGGAGTAATATGCAATTTACTCTTTATTTGTTTACTTTTGTTTTTTGGCAATGAAATATATGGATTATTATTGTTAATTAACGGCTAAAAATCTTTTAAAATAGGTATACCAAAAATAAATAGAAAATTTTTAATAACCTTTATTTTTAAAAATTAAAAGGATTCAATTAAAATATCTAAATAGAATCAACCTAAAAAGAACTTACATTAAAAACTATTTTCCTAAAAATAAGAAGAGTCAATTAAAATTTTTAAGCGGGGCCAACTTAAAAAAAAAAATTTACCTTAAAAACTATTTTTTCAAAATACAAGACGGGTGAATTGACCCCTTTGATACACATACATCCGCCACTGAACCCAAGTTATCATTCTGAACACAGTGGTCTGAAAAACTTGTACTATTACCTAATCATGATTAGGTTTGATCCATTTTCTTAAAAGGGTTAACCAAAGGAGAACCCCTTTCCCACCTGGCCAGAGGCCCCTTAACCAGGCGGGAGGTAAATCGAGGGATGTGCGTGAGTGGCAGCCCGACCAGGGAGAGGACCAACGGGCGTGGAAATCCAAAGAATTTTTCGCAATATTTCGTGAAAGATCGCCACACTGACTGATCGCGTTGTCGAGTGTCTCACCCTAATCACCTTGATCCATTTTCTAGTCAAAAAAACAGACTTGAGTGTGTTGGAAACCGATAAGTCACAGCTACAATTGCATATAGACTTTTCTTAAAACAATTCAATGTTGAATTATTAAAGTGACTTGACTAAAGCAAACTGAGTTGAGCAATCGTTATCTCTGCACATTGTTCATGGATCCCACTCATTGGAGTTTACGTGGTCCATGACAATTACCAGTTTCGGTCAATGGTCAATAACACATAAAATTTATTCGTATTAAATGAATTTATTGCTGCTAATTTCAATTGTGATAATTTTAAGACGTTCAAGGGTCCACCTCTTATTGCGCGTTCACATTACTTCAAAATTTATCAAAATATGATCATTAGACTTAAATTCAGAATATAAAACTGAATCTTAAACACGTATGTACTTGATGATCAGAACGTTATGTGGAAACTACCCCCCATGAACTTGTGTTACAAAATACAAGAGAGAACGATTTCAAATATATTTCTATTTGTAGCCAATTCTTTTAATGACTCCAAATACACGATATCTCGTTTGAATGTCTCTACCAACTTGCCTTTTCTTAAGGTATAATTCATTTATATCTTTGCACCTTCTAATATGTGTCGTCGATACATACAGAATCCAGAAAACTATATTTCGTCAAGCAAAATAGTATTTACACCACAACCAAACGTAGTAGTAGTAGTAGTAGATTTGCTCGAGACACGACAAAGAACTCGTTTGATTAGCTTTTTTCTAAAGGGCGTTTTTCTACAACTTTTTTTTTTTTTAAAAAAAAAAGGACTTTTAAAAAGCTCAAACTTTTGGCTATTTAAGAAAAAAAACTGAAATTAAATTTCTTTTTAAAAAAAATTTTCAATACTTATTACAAAATTGAGGTACTTTCACTTTTCTTAAGAAGGGGAAAAAAAAAACTAATTCAAACGATCCCTATTATGACTAAAGTAGGGGATACTAGGTTTATGTCACTGTCGTAGTTTTCCTGACACTACATCTACATATCATTGTCAATACACAACATGAAGATCGCAGGATATGTTTCAAATTCGTACTGATTATTATCACGAGAAAGCAGAAGGACCAAAAAAAAAAAAGAAAGAAAAAAGAAAAAATCATTGAATGGTTAGAACAGAAGAAGCACATAGAGAGTCGTGATGGTTTGTTTTGTACATGTACATGACATGACATGTTTCCTCCTCCTCCAAGACAAGAAAATTGTCAAAAAGATTCCTTCCCCATTCCTCCACTCTTCCCACTTGACAACTAACCCCATTTGCAATAAGAGCAACTCTTTCGTTCGTTAGGACTGGCATCAGTCGATTGGAAAAAAATCTGTCATTTTCGAACAAAAATCTCTAGGTTTCGAACAAAAATTCATGGGTCAATAAAAATCCGGAGAAATCCTTGCAAACTACAAGCCCCCTTAAAATTTTACTATTGTTTACTCATCTGCTCTTCTTTTTCATTAAAATTACATATTAACGCCCAAAAGTAAAATTCACTCATCTAATATAATATTCTATTATGCATCCCAATTAAAATGAAAAGGATAAGAAAATATCATCTTAAAAATGCAAAAGCAAAAGAAAAAAAAAAGATTAAACTAATCCAATTAAGCTAACTATCAAAATTGAGATTATATTATACAATTGAAGCAAAGATAGCTTCTGTAGTTTATCTCATTGCAATAATATAAAGAAATTATATATTCTATATGGTTATTTTAATAGAAATTACACATCAAATCGCCAAAATTACACCAAAAAGTAAAAAAGAAAAAGAAAAAAAGAGCGGAAAAAAAAAAAAAACCTTAAGAGTTAGACACAGAAGAACCTGAGAGCCTAGGTGAGGTAACGGGGAACAAAGGCAAGAGTCGGGGCTCCGAATCCCGAGGAGTATCCGCGGGCGACGGGTGCAGATAAAACCCCTTCTCGGCTATCGCTTTATCTTCAGCAACCAAATCCAAGTTGGTCTTCTTTGCACGCGTAGGAGACCTATTAAACGGGTCGGGTATGAGTGGCGTCACCGGGCTGAGAGTCAAAGACGGGAAGTCCAATATAGACGGCGACAGAAGCTCCGGCATCGCAGGCCGGGGCAACCCGGTTGAGAACCCAGGCTTATTGTGAACCAGACCCGGCCCCAATGGGCTAATTTTGAAGTTCTTCAAGCTGTGCCTCCTCTCGTACAGCTTCGACCCGGACTTCTCCTTCTTGGGTATATTCTTGATGGGTGGGATAGAGTTCCTGATAGTTTCGGGTCGGGCAGGCTTGGAAGGCTCCGAGGATCCAGTTAACATTTGGACCACTTGCTTGAAGGAAGAAGTGTCAGCTTGGACAAAAGTAGTAGGATACGGGCTGTTGGGTTCGGATCTGGTGACGGGTATGGGCTGCTGGTGGTGGTGGTGGTGGTGTTGGTGTAGACCATTGGTGGTGGTGGCGGCGGCGGCCGTGCTGCTTGTGCTAGTGCTTGAATTGTTGCTACCAAAGCTCTTTGGGGATGGAGTACCAACTGGGTTTTGATTCTCTTGGGATTTTGGTGAGTTTTCCATTGGTGGGTCTGTCGAGAGAGAGAAAGAAAGGGGGGGGGGGGGATTAGTGAGAGAAACTGAATCGGGTTTTTACTTTTTGAAGTACTTTGGAAGAGTTGGCACTTTTGCATCACCTTTGTAGGGTTACTTTCCTTGGTTTGGTAGGAAATGTATTGTTGGGGGGACTTTTAGAATACAAGAAATCTTCACAATCTTTGAAAGGCAAGTGAGACACACGCACCACACACATTTTGACACGTAAGAAAGAAGATGGCGCGTGCCCATTCAGAGGGTGGTGTCGGGGTTTAGAGCCAGTCCAACTGGTACCGGGCTATCTGTTTGTGTTTGGGATTCCAGACGGTGTTTTGGGGTTGGGGTGGGGGAAGAGATGAAAGAAGAAGTCGTCAAACAAGTTTCAATGCATGGCATTGACCTGCAAGGGGCCCTCGGAAAGTTGGCTAGGGAGTTTTGCCGTGTGGGCCCACAATTCGTGGATTTGATCGCTTCTTATTGTATTATTAATTAATTAATCCCAATTTTTTTCAATGTAGTTTCAGTGAACCTGCACTCTTTAAGACTTTTATAATCTCATTTTCATTTTGTTCTAGTTTATTCAATTCACCGAATTCCATTGGCAATTTTTTTTTAAGAATAAAAAGAAAAGCTAAGCTAAGCTAAGCTTTTGGATTTAAAGACAAGGATCGCAAACTAAATCAAATATCAAATTTTATTAGTACAAAAGTCCTCCAAAACTTAATTCTTTAACAATAAAGTCGTCTTGGGCTATGTAATCATTTTGCTAGACTATTATATCAGATTAACAATTAAAAAGTCACATAACACAATAATCAAAAGATTAAAAAAAAAAAAGATACATAATATAAAAGAAAAATTAAAACAGAAAAAGAAAAAAGAAAAGAACTCGAAAGATCTATATTGCACTCTTATCTCATAACTATGACGCCTAAATTATCCATGTACACGCCATATATACCTGAATCAACTCTCATCCTATTTGCTAAATTTGTTTGAAATTTATAAATTATAAATAATAAAAAATATATAAAAATATACCTTTCTGTAAGAACTTATAAACTGTAAAATAAACAAAGTCAAACAGACTATATCTTGGTATCACAAGAGCACACAAAGTGCCAGAGAAGATAAACTTGACACGTTGATCTGAATAGAAACGATAATGTCAAAAAGCTTTGATATTTATGATTACGTTTAAATTATTAAATGAGAGAGTGATAGGAAAGTCATGAGAATCTATGGTTTGAACGAGGGGTAATTGAAATATTGTTGAGGACAGCAGTATAATTTTGTATAAATTACTATATCGTTGTAGCTTGTTATCAAATTTAAAAATACCTACAGAATCATGTACAACTTATAAACCAAAATATGTGGACAAGCATTTACAACTTATAACCCATTAGAATAAACTACTATAATCTTTTAGGGAAAATAATATATATATATATATGTGTGTGTGTGTATGTTTGACAATATATCTTTCAAATTTAAGCATGTTATTAACTTTAGAGATAGCAAGAGAAATGAGAATTTTAGAAACAAAACTGTTATAGGGCATATAGTATAATACAAACAAGAGATCATTATTTTATAGGAAACTATTGTAAAATAACTACAAAATAAGAAAGGCAAAACGAGGAATAAAATATTAGATTTATCATATTATCTAAAAGGTGAAAGTTGTAGAGAGAATTTAATTATACGCATTTATTATACTTAACACGCCCCACGTACAACGTAATTTATTTGGAGCTTGCACGTGAATAATTGAATATTTTTAAATGGGTGACGATAAGTTTTGAATTATGACCTAAGCTCTAATACCATATAAAATTTATTACCTTATTTAAAAGCTTGTAGAGAGGATTTAGTTACATTTATTTATTATACTTAACATAAAAGAAGAAAACATAAGAGACAAGAGTTTTTTTAATTAATAATACAAGTTTTACGATGGAGATGGCCTTATTAATAGGAGTAAGCTATATAGGGCTAGAATTTCTTTGGGTTTAGAATACATAACTTGATCCAACATTTTGTCTAAATGATCATGAAGCCATCTTGTATTCTTGGAATGATAAATTAGCTTCCAAATGAATATCCATAATTTATTAAGTTCATATTAATATTTACAAACGAATGATGTTCAGAAAGACCGACCTTGTTGAACAAGACAAGCACTAATACACCATTATGCTGCATATACATATAATTTTGCAAAACAATAATTGGTTTAACAGTAGAACATTGTTCGCATACTCTAAATATCATGTGTTTGAATCTTGGCAAGTGCAAATTTTAGTTAAAGTTACACAATAGTGACCCAAGATTCAGTACAAATTGTTGACCAAAATTTTCAGTCATGAATCAAAAATTGCAATTTTAGCAACTAATTAGTGACTGAATTTTTTATTACTAATCAATGTGCTTAGTGTAGACGCTAAAATCTACAATCACGAACTCGGGGTACTAACAACCTACGAAACAAAAAGCGAAAAAGATGGATAAGTCTTTAACACCGGTGTGATGCTGGCCAAAGACATTCCGACGTCTAAGTTAGTTATCGGAGGGAAGAATTTAAAGCTATATAAAGGGAAGGCTTGTACAAAAGGAAAAGTTAGGTGCGAACCTGTGAAATTGGATGTATATAGGGGTAAAGGTGTAGTGTCCTTACCCCATGCCACTCCTAGAGTAGTGTATTTATAGTCGTCTCAGATGTAGAGACGTGTATAGCTCCATTCTTATCATGTTGATCTGATCGGATAGTTACTGTGTATCTCCGTGGATGCTCTTTAGACTTCTTAGTTATCGTTTAGATGAAATTTAACCTATCTAGAAAGATATACTACCTATTGACATGCTTATTTTGAGGAATTAAGAAAACGTCATACGTGGTTATGCAAATTAAGCGTGTTAAGCACGTCTTTTATTGCAAAATAGCGACCGCTTTCTTGGGCCACGCAACGTTAATGGGTCACGATTGCTTTATCATGTATTTTGAGATAAGCGACCTTTGGGTCAGGCTAATTTTGGCTACTACAACGAGTGACCAAAAATACGATCATAGATTTGTGACCGGCTAGTATTATGTTGGGTAAAATCTATGATTGAAATATAAACTATAGTGACCAAACTTTCAGTCATAATTTCCATGATCAAACTAAAAGTCAATCAATAATAAAATCAGTGAGAAGGCTTTTCTATCGATAAATTTGATCACGAACTGCCACGAACTAAGTTTAGTGATTGACTTTTAGTATTTAGTGACTAAAAATTGTCCCAATAAACCCTCCTTTCGTAGTGCATCTTAATGGGTAGAAAGATGAGATGATGTAGTATTACAATCACAACTTTCAAAATTGATCAGTCGACATTATACTCGATGCGCACTCTTGACTTATATCAACTTCTCTTCTAATTTGATAGACTAATTTCTCATTTACCATTAATCTTGTGTTGACATATTACACACTATGACACTAAAATTCATGCGTTGCACGTGATTTGATATTACTATAATACAATATGTCAACGAGCAACAAAAAAAAAACACATTTGAATATAAATTTAATAGTATATATTTAAGATATAGACAATGGCGCCCAAGTTATCATATATATTACATAAAATTTATATCATATTTAGAAAAACTTTTCTAGAACAAATTTTTTTTTCATTTATTTGAAGGTGACCATTATGTATAATGAATTAAAATTTCTCATTTACCATTAATCTTGTTTTGACATATTACACAATATGGCAGTAAAATTCATGTGTTGCACGTGATTTAATACAACTATAATATAATACGACAACGAGGAACAAAAAAAAAAGTAAAAACACATTTGAATATAAATTTAAGAGTCTATATTTAAAATATAGACAATGGCACCCAAGTTATCATATATATTACATAACATTTATATCATATTTAGAAAAACTTTTCTAGAACAACATTTTTTCATTTATTTGAAGGTGACCATTATGTATAATGAATTAAAATTTCGACCTCCCTCACAAAAAATTAACACATCATATCATACATGACACATCAAGTTGGTATGTTATCTCACATTTGTATGGTTGTGTGCTCTTTTGACGTCTCCCTCTTTTTAAGAAGGGAAAATCTTCCACGCAACAAGCCTCAATTGCCTCCATGGTTGCGGCTCACTTTCAAATCTATTCTCCAGATTGATTTCCGCAATCTTTCCTAATTTCTCCTCGATGTTGCGCTACATTAACTTATGAAGCCCAGCCCTATAGAAGTCTTTTAACATGTCTAGGCCGTATATGGACACCTTATGCTTTGCTTGATTTGGCCTAGTCATGGTTTGGGCCATTAGATCTGTTGCTAATTAAAGACAACAAGTTTCATCGCACTTTCGTACTTGTTTGCCCTCAAATAGTTCTCAATCACCAATCCGCTGTTGTCTAGTTACAACTTTTGTTTTCGTCTCTGTTTAGTGACTAATTTTTTCCATTGCTAATTTTTGTGACTAATTAAATAATTTTCTAATAGTATGAAAAAATATATAAAAGAAGAAAAAATAAAGAAAAGAAAATAAGTCCA
This sequence comes from Cordia subcordata, assembly GCA_028554755.1. Classification (NCBI taxonomy): domain Eukaryota; kingdom Viridiplantae; phylum Streptophyta; class Magnoliopsida; order Boraginales; family Cordiaceae; genus Cordia; species Cordia subcordata. The sequence continues at coordinate 8,886,745 of JAPTOF010000006.1, read as the reverse complement.
GTTAAAAATGCTCCCAAGTAAAATGAAACAAAAAGAAAAGCCTCGAGGAGCAACTGCAATACATAGTTTCCCTAAACCTCACTTCCCCTACATGTAGGGATGCTTATAATTAAGAAGACATTCTCCAACTATTTCCCTACAATTATCTCTGCATGTGGAGATGTTCAACTCATCCCCTAAATTGACTTTGAACATCTCTATATGTAATGATAGCTAACTCATTCCCTACATCTCAATATTACAGAGAAGTGTTAATATTGAAACAAAAAAATTGTTAGAGTAAAATTAAAATAGGAATCCCCTAAAATAAGGATTTGATTAAATATAAGATAATTTTAAAATAAAACTAAAATAGTGAATTTCTAACCGTAATAATATGTTACAACAAAATGAGAAAGGTTGAGAGAGCAGTATGGCTAATGTTCAAGCTTGGATTTGCTAGAAAACCCTAGGGTTTCTGCAGAAAAGTGACAAACTCGAGAAAATTCTCGGGTGCTAGTAGTGTCATATATTTGGTGCATCAAATTTTTATGTCAATGACCTTTATCATGTTTGTCCCTGAATGTGGAAAATAGACATTGGAATTTTGTAGAAAAAGACCCCACCTGCTGTACTACCTCGTTATGAATATTACATAATTATGCGATCCCACCATATGTTAATAATGGTCAATAATTACTAGGTTGCCTTTTGGACTTTCCACCGTATGATCCTGCCTTTAGTTTTGAATGTTCGTTTTATATCCTGAAAACAACTCAGTAGTCTTTGTTTTCTTTTCTTTTCTTTTTTTTTTTTTAATGACTTTTTTCCGATTATTAACACCGTAGCAGATGAAGCTCCTCAACCCATCCTGCTTATGTGCTCCACTAATAACAGTGTTCACACCTTGAAGATATTTGCCATTTTGTTCATTATTTATTGGTGTGCTTATACTAATTTGCGTGACTTGGATAAAATTATCGTAAGTTTTAATTATTGAAATATAAAGTTATGCTTAAACAAAATTCATAAAGCCACTTTATTTAGCTAAACATTTTTTTGCGAGTTTTATTTAGCTAAACATGTTATCATGACATTAATATTTACATATATAACGATAGAAAAAAAAATGTCGAGTACTAATTACATTTTTTTTAATTTTAATAATTACAACATTATATCACATGATTACATTAAAACAAATATAATTAAATTTTGATAAGACGCAATAAAATATGCTACATGTTAATATGAAAAACTTTTTAACATTGACTTCGGTGGTCTAAAACTTGTATTATTACATTCGGTACATAGAACGGATCTACCAACTAGTTAATATAATATATTATGGATTTTTAATTTCTCTTGAAAAATCAGGTGATCGTACTAATGAGTACCTCGGATTCTAACACTGTAAGGAAAACATCTTTTTCCAACATCAACATCAACATCAACTTCAACTTCAACTTCAAAAAGAAGCATCATGCATGGCTATGCCAGTGGGCTTTGCAGAAGACACAGTAACAAGTGCTCCTTTTATTATTTACGAGTTTTTTACCACGTCTGTTAACTTCACTCACATGCCGAGAATCATGCAGCACAAGGCTCCACTTTACCAGCGTTTAAAAAATTGCATCCATTGAGTAGTGTTCTATGATTTCGGATAGGCATTAAATTAAAATAAATTAATAAAATTATCATTTCACTTTAAAAAATTAATTAGATTTATTTTTTCTGCCCGTGCTAACGTCATTTGTTCAACGGACACATTTTACATAGATAAACAATTTTAATATTCTTAAACAAATAGTAATACGACCCAAGGGCATGACTTGGAGCCCGTTTGGCTTTTCTTATAAGCTGGTCAAAAACTATTTTATAAGTCAAAAATAAAAATTTATATATTTGGTAAATTTGTTTATAAGTCATTTAAAGTTACTTATAAACAAAAAAAAAAGCAACTTGGGACTATTTTTTTTTTGTACTTAGGGTCTATTTGGATTGACTTTTTTCAAAAGTGTTTTTTTTAATAGTTTTTTTTTTAGAAACTATAAATTCTGACTTTTAAAAAAAGCTAAATTTAAACTTTTTTCAGAGTTTCAACTTTTTTAAAAACCAAATCAAATAATTATTACAAATTTAATATAACTTTTTCACAAAGAAAATGTTTTTTCCTTAAAAAAACTAATCCAAACAGGCCCTTGTAATCCAGATAGTTAACCCTATTAAAATGACATATTTGTCCTTATACTTGAGAATTATTTATTTATCAAATTAATTAGTCACATATCATTTTTAATCATTTAACTACTATTGCTATTTATAAGTATTTATTTACTAAATATGTCAGTAAGTTATAAACACATATTATCTAAACACATCTCTACTTATTTATCACTATCTTAAAAAATAATTTTTTGCTTATAAGCAAAACCGGCTTATAAACACTTAAAAATAAACAAAGCGGGTGTTTGACTTTACTTATTTTGCTTATAAGCATTAAAATAATAAAAAATATATGAAAAATTAATTTTTTCCAATTACTTATAAGCACGTAAAATAAGTAAAAAGTCAAACATCCTCTTAGAACTTTGATACCATTCCATAACTAAGATCTTGTCTAAAAATTTAAACTTATAAAAATAACTTGATTACATTTATTTATGTGCTTAATCAAATCAAGTTTATTAATTCTTTTTTTATTTGAAACCCCCACCCCAACTCAATCTTTGTTTCCTATGAAATTTGAATTTAAAACCTTATATTTGAGTGCAAGTAGTCTCAGTTATATAAGCTGCCCCTAATCTATATTAAGTATTTTATTAAGAAAAATTGATCACATAAATATTGTAATAATGTCACTTCTTATCAAAATTAATTTAAAGAAAAAGATATATTAAGAAGTTAACCTAGCTCGAGATTGAAGAGTACCAATATAATTTATTAGTACAAGCACCTCACAAGGACTCTTGAAATCATTACAGTTTCTGATGGAACTTTATTGATGTCACTTCATTGTCACCACCGGCAACAGAGGACAACACCATCAAACTGCAAGCTAAAGGCACTACAAACATCATGACAGTAACCTAGCTATGATCATCACCAAATCTATAAATCTAATCAATCGTAACACACCTCACCAAAAGCTTTAGACAAACATTAAATGACGTAAACAACCCTTAATATCTTCAATATTTGCATTTCTTGGATGGCTCAAAGGCGAATGGTCCAACGGTGAAGAGCTCGAAGGGGAATTTTTTGACGGGTTTTTTGGAAGGAGGGGTGGGCATCAGGATGGCACCGGTGCGTCCGGCATGGAGATTCGTTGGGACCTTGCAGGTAGCCAAGGGTGATGATAATAAGAAGACCTTGCACTTGTGGGACCCAGCCGTGGTCACCTTCTGTGGAGCGATGAGGAAGTAGCCGTTCTTGTCCGTCTTGCCGTCCTGGACCAAGTGGTATTTGGTGTTGTTGCACGATAGCCTCACCGTAGCACCTGCACCGATTGGAAATGCAACCCATTATGTGTAGAAATAAAACATCAGAACGTTTTATACTCATTTGGCAGAGCTCGATCACATATAAAACCTCGTCTCCAAGATGCACCAAATAAGTTTAAAATAGCACGTTGAGGGCATGGGAGAAGACAAAATATGTTCTCTATTCTTTTTTGAGAACAAATTTTCAACATTTTGTGAAGTTCGTGTGAGTTGTCCATGAGATATGCACCACCAACATAATCTCTTTTGTCACTCTATTGTCCTGACAAACATAAGATCCATTAACAAAATCTTGGACACTGTTTATTTACTTTTCTTAATGAATAGATCTAGACAAAATCATTTTCTCCAAGAAACTCTCTTTTATAAACTTAAAAGATTCAGACGACAAGAGGGTGTGGTTCAACGGTAACTGTCGAGTGCATGCAAAGTTTTGACGAGGTTTATACTCACCAACGAGTGGAGTGGCTCCCAAAAAGGTGTCAATGCCAACGTACTTGCAAGATTTGCAGTAGACAACACCCTGGACAGCAACAAGCCTCCTTGGGGGAACAGGATGTACTGGTGGAGGGGTAGGAGGCTTGACTGCTGGTGGAGGGCTTGGGGGTTTAGCCGGTGGTGTTTGAGGAGTAGGAGGCTTGGAATGTGGTGGTGGTGGTCGTGGTGGTGGTGGACTCGGTGGTTTAGCAGGAGGGCTTGGAGGCTTCACAGGAGGTTTAGCAGGAGGGCTTGGAGGCTTCACTGGAGGTTTAGCTGGTGGTGGTGGTGGTGGCGGGTGCTTGGCGTGGTGGTGGTGGTGGTGACCCTTGTGGGGTGGTGGAGCTCCAACAGGCGGATGGCCTGCCGGCGGGTAGTGAGGTGCGAGTGCAAAGCTCACATCACTGCTGATTTCTTGTTCATTGTAATTACCAAGCACTGCGAAAGAGCTCAGCAATAGCACTGACACCTGAACAAGTCCAAGAACCTCTTTTCTGAGAAGAAAGGCCATGGTGAGATTTGAATGCTTTTTAGCTGAACCGATCACTTGAGGTGGTGGCCTCTGGTGAAGTGTGTAATTATAGGGGGATTCAAGCGGCAAGTTCTGTAATAGTAGTGACAAAGTTGCGTTCAAAATAATTATAGAGTAGGGCCATATGTGTGTATTGATTGGCCATTTGGTGCTGAGTCATCACTAAAATTTTTGAACAGTTCTACAAATTTTAAAAAAATTAAAAATATATACTTTGATGCATATTTATTGAGAAGTTGATATACTTGTCATTTGGCTTGCAAATTTTCGACTGTAACTCCCCGTCGGACTTCGTATTTTGACGGATCCCCTAACTTTTTGAGAGGGCTTCTAGGTAAAAATTATAGTAGGGTGTTTACCATATACATATTTAATTATAATCGATTTTGTCTCCCTATAAAGAAAAATAAATAAACTACGTTCTGTCGAAAGATAATCGAATAAAACTGATTTCGACCTTCATTTGAAAAAGTGGAAGTAGGGCCGGCAAATGGGTCAGGCTTATCATGGCATAAGCATAGAATTGGGGAGATTCTTCACAAAAGAGACTTTGGGATAAGAATTCTTTTCATATCACACTATTTACGTACTCTTTTTTGTATACATTCATAACTAAGGTAGACAAGTGTATAATTGCTTCACATGCATAGGGACATGTTTAATATGGTATTTTGCACACTTTGCAAGGCTTATGGAAGTTTCCGATGATCTAGTTTATGTTATTTTTTGTACTAGTAGATTCCAATAGGACAATGTTTAAGCAATTTTCAACGGTTAATAATGATAAAAATTCCTAGAAATTAGAGCAGATCTAAGGAAGAAATCTGCGGACTCCTAAGGTAGCAAATTGACCGAGAATTGGTATTTTCGGATAAAGAAGTTTATCAATAAGAAAGAAAAAAAAAAAAAAAAAGTCTCTAATAAAAGTTTTGAAAAACCCGACAAATCTGTATGGTTAAAAAACTTTCATAAGTTCTATACATATATGTAAATCTCGGTGTATCTCTTTTAATAAGATAAGATATAAAAAGTAATTTAAATAGTTAAAATTATTTATTTAAAAATAATAATTTGAGTTCAAAATTATAAATTTGTTTTATGTTTTTCCTCAAAGCATAAACATAAGATTTCCGGCCGGAAATGTTTTTTTATATGATGCATCTCGTTCCCCGAATAATGGCCTGCATTTCAGGGATCGATTGCTTCATTTCTGGTTTTGTTTCTCTTAAAAACTTCTCCTCCAAGAAGAACCCATAAGGAGAGAGAGAGGAAAAAAAATCCTGATGTGCTTATTGATATGAATGTGCCACGTAGGCCAATCCAAGCCTGCCACGTGGCGGGCAAAGAGTGCTACAGAGGCTAGCGGACCCCAACGCTTCGGGGCCGTTGGGATGAAGGACAACGCCAAACCCCAAGGCTTCGAGGCCGCCCACGAGATGCTTCAAGGGTATCCCAAGTCGCGGGACACACCGCTTTATGTCTTCAAAAGTGTATTCAAGAGGAATGGAGGCATACCCTGTCTTTTGGGCGCGCTCAAATGAAATTCCCATGTAAGTATGTGCCCACTTTCCTCAAATAATTAAATATGTCATGTCATCCTACCAAAGCAATCAAATCGTTATATCACTCATGGAAAATCTCAGGTCTTGTGCACTATTGCCTATAATTACCAGGCCTTAGTCGAGGAGAGTGGGGGAAAAAAACCTCAAGCATATTCAAGTGCATTTTTGCAAATTCATAAGTTCCGGTGATTAACTTGATTGTCGAAGGTGAATCAGGGAGAAAATCCCGTCGTTTTTCTTGTCTTGTAGGTACAAACGGACCCGACCAGTTCGCACGCATAGCAGTACCCGACCACTTCACGTGTATAGGTGGACGTGATCACTTCGCGTGACTAAGCATTTTGTAGATCTTTTATCTTCGCTGACATGGGGTGATTTTTCTCTCCCACGTCACTTACGATAACATAATTAGAAAAACTCACCAACTATTTTGTCGATAGTTTTTACAAACTACCTTCTTTTTTTATGGCTATCAAATATTGCTCGGGGTTGTAAATTCATTTTTTGAAAGGACGAGTTTGTGTTTCATGTTTGCTAAGGTCTTATATCTGCTTGGCGTTTTCCTATTGCATTTTTGTGAGCGTTAGATGTGCTGGGAGCATTTAGATACCACACTTCTTTTAATCATTTTTTATTCGAAGTGTAGTTTAACATATGAAAATAAGAGAGAGAAATGAAAAACGTAAGCTAATTTTAGTTAAAACATACACATAAAAAGTGACAAATAAATTATTAAAAAATGATAATGTTTATCTTTGTTACTAATTGGTATGAAGTGCTAAGAACGTTACATCCCATATTAATTAACACCTCCTCAAACTTAAATGAGACCAAGGGTAAATTATCAGATTGGTCCCTTATTTTCATAGGCATAGACTTAAGTTATTTATTTTTTAAAATGGGGTTTTACTACAAGAATCACTCGTTTGTGGCAACAATATATTTTGGTTGTGACTTGACATGGCTCAAAGGGGTGCGGTCACAAAATTAGTCACCAGAAAAGTTGTGTTGTGGCTAAAATTCTAACTTTCATTATAAGATGGTCAAAGGATCTGTGGCTATTAAATTTTGCCACACAATATCTCGTGACTAAACTTTGATTCGAATTGATGTCGCAGAGTATCTGATGGCTGCTAAAATCTACCACACGACATCTCGTTGCTAAACTTTTGGCCACAAAAGATATGGCCGTAGAACTTCACCTTTTTATTTTCTTAATTTTTGGTGACTATGTGGCACCACTTATGCCATATGAATTTGAAACTCGTTTTAGTTGGCACACTAAGTTTGAATTTTCAAATTCGAAGTTAATTTTTGTGTCATTTAACTCATTACTTTATAAAACTTGGCTTTTTATTTTTTTTTAATTTTATATAACGCAATTAACTCATTTTCTCGGTGGAACAAATCCTACTTGCTGATTAAGTCAAAAAAAACAAAGAAATTATATTACCCCTTTCTTTTTCAAGGTTTACCTTACTATCTATAAAATGACAACCCCAAGAAAATATAGATTTTAGGCCCGTTAATTCTATTAAAGGTAAAATACATCAGACCCTCTTATGATCTATCATAAGTACACAACATCCCTTGTAATGTCAAAAATCTTACAACTAAGTTCATGTGGTAAGTTCCACATGCACCCCTATTGTTTATACTTCCCTTAATGGTGTTAAAAATTTACAGCAAAAAAACATTCATAGTCTCACTCCACTCATTTAATTTTCTTTCTTTTTTCGGTCAAACTCGTGCATAGTGATTAATAAAAACAAAAATTCTCAATAAAATTAACGTAAATGAGTTTTTTTTTTCAAAAAAAAAAATCCTTTTCCTTTGGCCAAAATGGCAAAAAGAAACCCAAAAAAATTGACAAAAAAATTAAAAATTCGTTGTCCTATGACCCAATCACCCAAAGAAGAAAACTAAAAATTCATCTGTGGCTCTAATGTGAAGTTTATCTGTCATTCAAGGAGAAGATGGTTAAAAATTGTTGAGGCTTCGGCCTTTGCTGATTATTTAAAAAAAAAAAAGTTTATATGCCATTTAAGGAGAAGATGATGGCGAGCAGCTCCATTTTTTCATTTGGGTCACTGGTCGTAGGAAAACGAATTATTCTTTTTTTTTTTTTGTCAGAATTTTTTTTTTCTTTTTGCCTTCTTGGCCAAAGGAAAAAGTTTTTTTTTTGAAAAAATCATTTACGTCGATTTTATTAAGAATTTTTGTTTCTGCTTTTGTTATGCACATGTTTCACCAAAAAAAAAATTTAAACGAGCAGGATGAGGTTATTAATATCTTTTTTATTGCAAATTCTTAACACCGTTACGAGAAGTGTAGACAGTAAGTAATGCGCGTGGAATTTTGACACACTACAGGGACTTGTTATAAAACTTTTGGCACCATAAAGAGATTTTGACCCTATTCGGTAACAGTGTTTTAAGTAGTGTTTAGTGTCTTGACTAAGTCAAAACATTACTTCCTCCTATTTTAGTTGTTCAATAAAACAGTGTTTTAAGTAATATTTGCGAAAAGTTAATATTATTAATGTTTCAAAGTAGAGTTTAGTGTTTTACCTTTTTTTGGTAATACTACCCTCTCTCTAACATCTTTTTGGTAATTGTACCCTTTTTCTAATTTTGTTCACATTTTTATATTTTCTTTCACGAATATAATACAAAATAACCCAAAAAATAATTTGAAATTCTATCCATATCAAAATATATTAAAAAGTATAGGTCTTATTTGTCCATTCATTATTTTTTTGAAAATATAAATTTTCAATCAATTAAAATATTTCTCTAATAAAAAATATTTGGTTATAATATTAATAAAATTAATTTTAAAAAAATTAATTTTATTATGCTTTATTAATAAATATTATTTTAATAAAATATATTTAATTATAAAATAAATTTTCTTAATTATTTTATTATGAATAACAATAATATATATATTTATTATTATTATCATCATCATCATCATCACAACAATAATAACTCGATATCGATGTCTTTTTTGTCATTTTACATTCACCAGCTATGCCAATAGCTAGTTTTATCGAACACATATAAAATAATCCACTAGTGAAACAACTATTCGCTAACCGCTAAAATACAACATATATCCACTACCCAAACTACTATTCGCTACTTAAATAGCTATACGCTACCTAATCTGCTAATTGCGTCAAACATGCCCTTTGTACACTTAGTGCATTTTACCCTTCTTTTAATGGCAATGAGACATTTTGGGGGATAGTGATAGTTCGAGGTTGATGTCGATCTTACATGTTAAGGTCTAACTATGTTAAGAGAGCCATCTCCCAATCTAGGTTGGTAGCCACGTGTCCCAGTATTATTGGTTCATTATTTATATATCCATCAATAGTATTTTTTATGAAAAATGATAAATTATATAGTATTTTCCATGGTAAGAATTAAATTTGCCTCCAAGAGTTAAGTAAAGTGATAATATATCAATTTGTTATAGTCAAAAAACCTAAATTAAAATTTATGTCTTTCTTTTTTTTTTTTTCTTTTGCGACAAGAGAAATTTATGTCTTTTTATTACAAATAATTCTAGGCCCTTAACTAGAGCGCACATTGAATGTATGGTTCGGGGGCATATTCAAATATGATCTTTCATAAGGTAAAGGTCTTACACACCAAAAAAGGAAAAAAAAAATTACAATTATTTATTTTAGATTAAATAAAGGTAACTCATTACATCCTAATTCCTGGACGAGAAAATTGTGATGGACTATGTCATGCATGACTTCTTCTAGATCCGTGCATTTATAAACATATGTTTTTAGTGACAATTACTCCACGTTTATGAAGTTATTGTAGCAAAGTTTTTGGTTAAAATACAAATAATAATTCTCTCATAATGTTATAAATTATTAATTAAATTTAACGACTATAAACTTTTCATATTATTTTAATACAGATATATTAATAATGATTCTTGTTCATAGTTAATATTATAATGTTGCGAATAAAACTTTTTATATAAAAATACACGTTCAAGTCATTTGTGAAACATTAGATACTAATTTAAATATTTTAAAATAATAGAAACTAATTGAAAAAATATTACAATGTTAGAGACCTTTGTGTAATTAATATGTATATGTCTAAGTTGAAAAATCAAAGGTTAGCTAAGTACGCCGTAGCTCCCTAATATTGCCACTCTATTTTAATTTAGTCCCATTGTTTAAAATATTTATATTAATTTTTAATATTTTATAAACTTATCTAAATTAATCACATTATTGCAAAAATTAGTTCTCAAAGTTTCACAAATTTATTCAAATTAGTTCTTCTCTTTACAGAAAATCAGTACAAAATCTGAATAAGTTTTTGAAATACTGTGTTTATGAATATTAAAGACTAACCAAATATTTTAAATAAAAAGGATTAATTTAAAAAGAAATGACAATAACTTAAGTTCAATCTCTGAAAAGTTTTAAAATATATCCAATGTATCATGTTGAATAAAATCTTGAATTTCTCCACGGTTGTAAACCAGCTAATTAAGCAGTATAACTATTAACTGCCAGTAAGTTCTCAGAAATAAGTCATTATTTTGGGGGACATTTAATTGATCAACCCAGATCCGATGAGTTTTCTTGTGTTTGTCGCCCACTAACTTGTAACTTTGAGAAATTCGCAGCAGCTGGAGTCACGTAATCACGTTGCAGCAGCATCGATTCCGGATTACATTAAAAACGCTATCTACTTTCAAGAGCACAAATTATATCCTACACCCTCAAGATTCGAGACCCGTTTTCCATTGTTTGGATTTAATATGATGTTGACTTTTGCATCCCTAAATATTCTGCAAAAGATCAGTTTTGAATTGGATAAGTTAATTAGTTCTTAATTCTTCTTCTTTTTCCCCTCCTTTAAAAAATATATGTTGCTTGCTTGAACTCCAAAACGTCTCCTAGTTATTCTCATACATTTAGGACTTCTTTGTATTAACTTTTTTTTTTAAAAATAAATTTCAAAGTTTTTTATTTATGAATAAAATATAATTTAAAAATTTTTTCCGCTAAGAGTTCTATAGAGTTCAAAGTTTTTATTTTTGATTAAAATTTAATTTAATTTTTTCCCCCTAAGAGTTTTGGCTCTATTGGCTTAACTATGAAGTTTTAACTTTTGACCTTTAGATCTTTCAAATATATTGTCAAAAGTCTTTTATTGAAAAGTATATATATTTAAAATTTTTATTTTTTTAGTTTTTCTTGAAGTTGATTTTTAGCTAAAAACTCTTTTAAAGATAAGTTAAATAAGTTGGCTTTAACTTTACTTACAAAAGCACATATAAGCTAAGGATCTATTTGGCAAATTTAGTTGTTAGGATAACTAATAGTTATTTGGGTGGCTGATAACTATTTAGTTAGCTAATAGCTATTTAATTAGCTGATTGAACAAAATATATTTGGTGAAATTAGCTACTAAATTAGCTGATGAATGCAAAATAACGTAAAAGAATATTGATATTATGTTGTTATTATTATTATTATTGTTGTTGTCATTATATTTATAATTATTATTGCTACAATAGGAATAAGATAATATATTTCATAATTAGATATTTATTTATATAATCATATTTTAATATTAAAATATAACTAATTTTTTCATAAAACATTTGTATCAATATTATAAAAATTAATTTCAATAGATTCAAAATTATTTTGTCAAAAGCAGAATACAAACTTATACTATTAGTAATGTTGATTATATAGAATTATTATTTTTATATTATTTCTTATTTATATTTGTGAAAAAAAGTAAAAATAGAAAGAGAGATTGGAGAAAGAATAGAAAAATAAAAAAAAGGTTAGAATTGCCCAAAAAAAAAACATAAAAAGCTAAAAGTTACTTGAAAAGCTGAAATTTTTAACTTTTGAGAAGTGCTTATGCAAATGCTAAAAAAAGACCAAACGAAGCCTTAACTTTTTAAAAGTTTAATTCAAATATTTATTACAAACAAATATACTTTTTTACTAAAAAGTACTTTTTGTTTTTCTTTTTTTATAATTAGACCCAACAATAATTACAAGATTTATTATTGTTCTTTCTAATGCATCGAATTCATACTTGAGTTCTCAGGAATAGTATTTTAGATATCTTTCACAATTACTCTCGCATGCATTTCACCTATGAAGAAACTAAGGAGTGTTTTTGTATGACGAAACGATTTTAAAAAAATTGTCATTTCATTTCTCAATTTTTATTTTTTTTGTTTAATATTGCGAATAAGAGTTAGAAAGTCCATTCATGGTAATTCGCTAAAGAGCTAGAAAGTCTATTTCATGAAGAGTTATTGGTTTCTCTGTTCTCTTTGGTAGTTAAAGTAACATCCGGTTTTTTCGACGATTGTCTTTGTCGTTTTCTTCGTACCCTCTACCTTCTGGATTTAAGGTTAAAAATAAAAAATTTAAATTTGAAAATAAAAATATATGTGCCCCTTCCATGTTTGACTCTTTTCCTAGCTAGAAGACATGTTTGTTGTTGTTGTTTTTTTTTTTTTTTAAATTTACTTTCTCAATTATGTTAAAAAGCAAATAGATTGAAATATGATATTAAAATAAAAATAATAAAATAAGTAATATTATGTATTACTGCTTATCAAAAAACCGGAAAACTATTTTAGTTATGTTAATACTGTAAAAAATGCCGATGAAGTTCCTTCTAAAAATTTAGTTTCCTATCATTTCAAATTGTTAAACATATGTTAATATTGTTCACTAGATAATGGCTATCCATATTCCACAATATTTAAAAATTTTTTGTATAGCATTGGATATATCCTTTTCTTAAGTTGCAAAAAGAAATTATATTCGTCATGCATAAACTTGAATTTTCCCAAACAGATAAAATGAAATATGCATTACGTTCTAACTTTTTATATATTTATAACCAAACACAAAAAATAATAATAATTATTTTATGTGTATTCTACCTGAATTAATCAATTCTTTCTAACTTATTCTATCATACCAAATGAATTATCTTAAAGATTGCATCACCTATTTGTGGACTAGAAGATCGTGTAACTTGGCCGCAAATTGTCTTGCAAAATATAGGCTGAAGAATTTCGTTAACTATAATTGGTCCTTTATTTATTTATTTTTCATTGAAGGATTTTTTTTAATTGCAAGTTGTATAACAAGAATTGGTAGGAGACTTCTTTATTTTTTTAACAATCCCCCCCCACCCCCCTCAAAAAAAAAAAAACTCTCCATCCCATAAGAGTTGAACTCAGGACCTTATTCTTAAGAGAATAGTTTCAACTACTTAAGTTATCATTGAACTCCATTCAAGACTTCTTACAAATAAGGCAAGCATTGAAATATATTCACATAAGGCAAGTGTCGAAATATATTCTTCTCCCACATAGAAAAATTAAAAAAAAAATTAAGACTACTTTATAAAGTCCTCGGCCATTCCTTATAGCAATCAATTGGTTTTTATGTTGGAAACTCAAGGATTCTTCACATGGCATTAGAGCTGAGTCTTTGTCCAATTTCTCGCGTTGTCCATGTGTAGTCCTCTTTGCTCTTTGACTTATTTGGCCACCTATTCTTGGTTGCTCAACCACTTTATAAGATTTTAGGTCACACTTTATAATAACCAATTGGTTTGGTTCTTGGCTATTTGACATGATGGAACCTGTCTTTGCAGGCCACACCTCACAGCAATCAATTAGTTTCATTCTTGGCTATTTGACATGACGGAACCTATCTTTGTTCTTTGACTCATTTGATCACCTGTTCTTAATTCTTGGTTGCTCGACTATTTTATAAAGTTTTGGATCACACCTCATAACAACTAATTAGTTTGATTTTTGGCTACTCAACATGATGAAACCTCAGGTATTCTTCACAGTAAGTAACTAAAAAACTCCAAGTAAAGATAGAGGAAGTTTTTAATTAGGGAAAAAGTCTCTTTTCTGGGGTTGTCATTCATCGGGGAAACCTACTGATTTTTTGGGTATGAAAAAATCGAGGTTAGTGAATTAGAGGAAAAATATTGGGTACAAGAAAAGTTATCAAAGAAATGGGTTAGAGATCAAAATAAAATTTGAATTTCAGAAAAAGCTCAAAACTCGAACTTTTATTTTATTATACATATATATTATTTAGTTATATTATACATGTTATAATGTAAAATATTTTAATTTTTTATAACCCTTATTTCTCATTAGGGCTTCACTGCCTCAGCATTTTCTTAGCCTCTTTCCATTTTCCTAGCCTTTGCCTCTCCGGCTCTCCTTCTCAGATTTAAACGAGCTACTCATTAAATTGTATTTTTATTTATGCTTGGTACTATGATTATATTAGTGAAATGTTCACCGACTAACAACTAGAAATTTTTTTACATAATTTAAGTTACCAAAAAAGAAACAAACTAGACCTCTAGAATTATCTATCTGATGATTAATGTATTAAATTTAAAATACAAAATCATAAAAACAGACAATAAAATTTCGGGGACCCAAAGTAGTTTTTTTTTTTTTTTTTTTGCTTTAAATATAAGACACGCACACACACACACACACACATATATATATAGGCGGCCAGGGCCTCCCTTTGTCCCTAGCTCCGGGAACTCCACGCATGTATGGCACGCAGAATTCACGCCCAGACACTTCGAAAAGGCCATCCATAACTTAGAACCGGACTGATTGATGCTCCGGCTTAGGAGTGAAACTGCTTCCCGCTTACGAAAAGTAAATGTATAACTTTGAACCGGAAAGGTCTGGCTCACGTGTGAAGTTCGCACTCCGAAAACATATAATTGTATGTATAGCCACTTCAGTCAGTCGTGGGAATACTCCTCATATTCTTCGTATTTGCATATTTTTCCCCAACATATATTTACATTACAACCAAGCAATATATACAAAATGGGTTCCCCTTTTTGTTTTTCTTTTCGAAAAAGGAAAACCTCTCAAGAAAACAAATCGATAGAAAAAGAGGACACAATTTTCAAGTGCAAACAAAAAAAAAAAAAGGAAAGAAAGAAAGAAAAAAATCTCAAGGCCAGACTAGGTCAACGCAAACTCTAGGTAGATCTTCTTGAAAATTTTCCTCAGCCTCTTTGTTGCAGTTGACACTGGAACGCCTCGAAGGTTTCATCACCCTCTTGGAAGCAAAAGTTGCAGCAGGATTCACACTACCAGAGGAATAAGTAGCAGAAGGAGGAGGAGGAAGAGGTAATGACATTAGCTGATCTGGACTTTGATGTTTAAGAATTTCAGATAACAAAAGAACAAGAGAAGCCATTAATGGTGAGCTGAAAAGCTTAGATGAACTGCTTCAGATTATGACAAAGTTTTGGTGTTTTGCTTATGGGGCAACTAGTTCTTTTTTATAGAATAGCAGAAGTGTTTTTGAGCCCATTGCGTTGGGGAGTTGCCAGTTTGACTTAGTTATATGAGGAAACAGGGGGCAAGGCAAAGCAGTGTGTTGGTTCTGTTGGACGCTGGTGGTTTCTGTTGCTGTTTCAGACTTTCAGCTTTGCTTTATTTTGACTTTTTTTTTTTTTCCCTCCCAACCGACTCGTTGACCATTTCTTTTGCACCGCCTCTTTCTTAAAACTATGAGCCCGTGCCATTTGGTTTCTGTCGCACTTGTATCCATGTTTTGGGGTCTACAAATTTTCTTTTTCTTTTTTAAATTTTTAAGTTTTAAATATTCAGATTTTGGATTCGGTTTTTGGGTTTTAATTTTTATTATTAACTTTTTTGCTATTAATTAATTCATTGTTTTATCTTACACTAAATTCAATAGTTATGAGAAGTCGGAAAGAATAAATATGAAAGATTAAATTTATCTAAATTATAATTATCCAATTTTAAATAACTGGTAAATCAACCCAAATTACATTAATATATACACAAAAAATAAAAATAAAAATAAAAATTCAAATTCCCAACTTAGGCTTGGATGAAAGTTTCTGTCATGCCCCGAATTCAAGACTACTACAAGCCTATTTGGCTCTCCTAAAGATAAAAAAACATCCACACGTGTTTTTTATTATTTGTAATTTATAAATCCCAAATAACCTTCAAACGGGTTATAAGTGCATGTTTGGCAAGCAACACGCGCACAAAAAAAACCCCGAACCAAAACAAAATGAAAACCGAAATTTCAAACCCGATTGAATCAGATAAAATCTAGAAAAAATTCAGATATTTACCCCTCCCAACAACTGAAGTTTATGTTAGATATAACTTCAGACTATACAACCCTTTGATGAAACCAAAATGTCCGAAACATATACAACAGATCACTCGAAGCAAAAACTCGAATACAGAACTTACACATTTACTGCTTGCTTCCACTTTGATTCACCCTGGACAACAGAGAACTTTTTGGTGCAGTAATGAATACAGGCTGGTGACGTTTGAGTATTCAACAATGTCAAAATTGCATTACATTCCAAAATCCAGCTACATGAACCGAAGAGGGGGAGGGGGGGGGGAGGGTTGGGTTGAAGATCCTTCGGAATTTTTTTCTAAATATGTCGTGTCCCAAAGTTAGCAAAGGAGTTGACAACCGCTGATGTTATACAATGGTGACAGAAAACAAAGACAGACTAGAAATCTCCTCAGATGATTGAAAATTTTCCTGCTCCCGTGTATTTTTTGACATGGCAAATACAAGCTGGGGTCTGTAATGTAACAGCATCAGATTGTTTGCACATCGATCTTAAGCGTGCAGCAACCTGGAAAAGCAAGCAAACAAATCTTATGTCGAGAAGAACTATATAGAAAGGAGTAAGAAATGCAAAATGAACAGCATAAAGTAAACAAAGTTAATAGCCCAGTCTGTTAATGATGATAAGAGTATTAGATAAAGAAATAGAAGCAAGAAAAGGAAACAAGACGATTAGAAACAGCACTGGATGTGATTCACATCAAAATACATAAACAAGAACAACGGATTGGAGATTGTCCCTTATCGTATTTTCGTACAGAGCGAAGATTGTCAAACAACATAATACTAGTGAGTACAGCTCCCAAAGAAATGGAAAAGAAATGCGAAAGCACCAGAACTATTTCATGACAGCGTCCATAGGAATGAAGGGGCAGATCCAGAGCATATCGCTTCACATGTGAAGGTGGACTTTAGGAAGTGCAATTATTCAGGAATTTCAAGGTATTCTATTGATAAATTAAAATTCTGAAAAGTTAAAGGGCATATACAATCCTTTAAAAGGAGGAAAGTTTTACAGTTTCGAGTCTTATTTTCACATAGCCTCAGCGCATAATGTGTCTAAATTTCAGGACTTTCTTTCTCAAGCCCAGTTGCATTTCCCGTTATAAGTGGACAAAAAACAAAAGGAGTAAGCAAGAAATGTTTCTTGACCACTCAGTGTCGTTTCACATGAATGATTCTGTGAAAACCATACTTCCAAACCAAATTTCGCATTCCATCTACTAGTAGTATGATGATTTCCAGGCTAAAAGACACTGCCAGTCCCTTCACAGATACAGATTTAAATTACATGATGGTGGCAACCAAAATACACTAAAATAAGGGCAGTAGAGGATAATAGATCGTACCATCCAAATAGCCACGGAAAGTTCACAAGTTTAAACTCATATATCTCCTGAACTCCAATAAGAGTTTTATGCTTATATATTGCAAGGTACAGCAAATAACTAAACGAAAAAACAACAAACAAACACCCTACCATTATTGCGTAAAAGTTCTAATTGATTACTACATCTAGAATTAACTTCTAAAAGACCCTTCATGTCACAAATGCGAACTAAAATATGGGATTCAGTGGTACGTGATATGGTACTATTATTAGCAAATCAAAGGATGTTCAGCTTCAGTGTTTGGACCACTTCCAGACATACCATAACTTTAATGTAGTAATAAGAAAATGCCTATTAGGGCAAAATCGATGAAGTTGGCAGCATCCGTCTGACCACGGAGGACTGAATCAGGGAAGAAAGGAGTGGGTGTCTTATTTTCTTTTGTACTAATTGGTCTCTTATACGCAGCTTTATTGGAATTTGTAGCTGAAGCAACTATAGAAAACCCTTGTACCAATCCAAAGAGGGCAAGGACAGGTTCTTTATAGAAATCTTAGAGATGTAGAGAGAAGAAAAGAGTTATCTTTGACCCATTGCTTCAACTCTTGATTTTCTGTCATAAACAGCTTAGTAGTCGTCCCATCTAAGGCATTACAGTCAGCATTTTTACCTACAACTCAAGCCCTTGTTTTAAAAATCTTGGCCGTTATTTTAAAATATTCAGTCATGTTAAACCATTTGGCCACTTCTTTCAAGCTTAACCAGCCATGTCCTTTTAGCAGCAAAGTTGACATCTAGACCACCAACATGTTTACAGAAATCATACATTCTTATGAACAGAGATAATTGATGTCCAGAATTTTTAGGCTTCAGAAACTATTTTGAGGCAGCAATAGATTCATTTTATTAGAATCTCATGAGCCAACTTATTCCCCCAAGCCCAAGTGAAATAATAGAAAATATTAGGGTCTTTAAGAGAAAATTAAATTATTTTTTTTCCCCAATTTACAGAAACAGAACTATAACACATACATATATAGATTCCACCCTCCATGGTCAGATGCTCTCATTCCAGTTCATGCTTTTGGCCCACTAAAGAAAAATGGTAATTTAGGTCCCAAAATACATGCTCAGACGGGTAAAAACTTTTGAAGATCAAATAGTAATTAAAATTATCAGAACAAGAATGCTAAATGTATATATTCCATGAAAACTTAGTTCTTACAATAGGAATGTTTCTTATTTTCTGGTATGGAAGTCACAATAATGTATAAAAGGATTGCAAAGGTTCTTGTAACACCATTCCAACAATCACAAAATGGAATCAATCAACTTAGTCTCGTACTTCATCTCACAGAAAAATAAATAGGACTCAAATAATTTGACACCTGAGCAGTAAGTCAGCCATAAAAGCAACACACATGAAGGACAAACAATATCGCCACCATGCTTAGTTAGCAACTAGTCATCAGATGATAACTGGTGCATAACAGCCAACTACTCCTACAACCTGGACAAAAAAGAGCTACGACAAAAATAACTTGTGTAAACATAAGTTTTCATAACTTATGAATACAGATCCTATTTTCATCACCAATTTACCATTTCCTAATGGATGCTTAATCTAGCAACGCTCGTTTGGAAAACATAATCTTCACAATTATGTTTAGAGTTCTCAAACTCCACTCATCCACTTGCAAACTTATTCACAAATTAAACTGCCCCCTCAAACATTTCCTGCAGAGATTTCATATGCAAATACCATCTTTCATGGCAAACACTGGTAACCCTATGATTAATAACTAACCTCATGAAAGCATGCAAAATCCATTGTCGATTATATATCAAAGAATTATATTGCTGTATATGCCATTACCGTCTAAACAGCCTCAGAGCTAGCTTCCTTGTTCTCCGCATCATTCGTAATGCCATTGGCCTCTGCAGCTTCAGCATCCTCAGCAGGCGGCTGAACCTGCTCCTCTTCGGGCAGTGGCTCTTCCACATAGTCATTCTCAAATGCATCGGGTGGAACTTCATAAATCCTCACTTGCGGCTTAGATGGGTCCTTGACAAGCACATACTTCCCCTCCTTTAACTTCATGAACAAGTCCACAATACTCTTCACAATGCCCCACATATTTGAAGTATTCAAGTTAATCTGCGCAGCAAAATCCTTGGGCTTGTACCCAACCACAGCCAATATCACATGGTTAAAATGATCCCTTGGATGGACCCTCGAGACATACCCTAACTTCATCATATCCGAGCCAGCCAACAGAGCCTGGGCTGTCCATTTTGCCAACTTATTTGCATTGTTCTTCAACTCTGTTGCCAAGACCGCACCCCTCTGAGTCTCCAACTTCTGTCTCCAATCTACACCGGAATATCTGGAATCAAACTCATTCAAAGCATTCAGCGTCAAGTATGACCGCTGGTTATTCACCTCCACCACACTCTGCAACTCGCATCGCGACACCAAATACATATCATCATCCAGCTTCCACCTCCTATACCTATATGCCACAGATGCAACCTCCTCCTCTTCAGTAGCAAACGGGTTTGGCTCCTCGAAAGTCATCTTCTTGCCGTCCCTAATTAACACCTGCTGCGAAAAGTTCTGGTTTATATATGCAGCTTCTACACTCAATGAATACGCCGAGTTTATATCCTCCTTCACATCCGGTAAAGGCTCCTGAGATGTCTCATGAACAGACAACAAATCGAGCTGCGACCCATCACGTTTATCAAAGAAGAGCTTATTCCCAACACGCTGAATCACAATATCCCACGAATAAACCGATCTGGGGGCACACATTAGCGCCGATAAGATGGCGTCAGTTGCGAAAACCGTGGCCTTATCCTCATTAGCAAGGCGGCGAATAACAGGGTCATCAGTGGTGGTGACTTTGAAGAATTTCCGATTCTTGAACCGCTCGAGGCGGCGCTCGTATTTAGGCGTAATGCGATCACAGGACCGGTCGAAGAACTCAAGAGAGCCGCAGATGAGGAGGTCTTCTGGGTCGGGGACCGAGAAGGAGAGCTTGGAGAAGGTTGAGAAAGGGATTTGGTCCAACATGTTCCACTCCGGTTGGATGTCTACGGAGGACTTGAACACGGCGGATTCACGACGGTGTGAAGCGTGGGAGCTTGAAGACTTGTTGAGGTTGTGATACATGCGGTCGCGGCGGGCCCGTTCCTTCTCGGCTTCGCGCTTTCGGGCTTCGACTTCTTCGTCGCGGCGCTGGGGGAGCTGGGAGGAGCGGTTCTGGTTGAACCGCCACCGAGGGGTGAACCTGGGGCGGTTGGGCTGGTGGTGGTAGGACTTGGAGGTGGAGTCGACGAGGCGGAAGGAGGAGTCTTCGTCGGCGGCGAGGGTGGAGGCGAAGGAATCGTCGCCGGAGAAGTCGAAGGCGGAGTCAGCTGGGGTTTTCTGGTTGGGACCGTACCGGGCCTGGTTGGAGAGGGCCCGAGTCCAGTCAGCGATACGGCCGAGTTTGTCGGAGCGGGAGAAAGGGACGAAGGGAACATTGGAAGGCTGGTTGGGGACGGAGATTGAGGGGGTGGAATCGGGTGGGCCCCATCCGTCAGGATTGAATGGTACCGCCCCGACTTCAAAACCTACCATAGTTTTCCGTTTCTAATCGGATCTGCTTGTGCTGTGTTTTGTGGGTGTGAAGTAGATGAACGCTGAGAATTATAAAAACCCTTGTGAGAAGGGGTTATCAGTTATGGCCACCGGGTGACATATATGGATATATATTCTCCTCCGTTCTGACAACATCAGTCCTTTAAAAAAATTGTCACCTCGAAAAGATCAAGAAAGTAATAATTTTTATTTTTTAAATTTATTCTTATTTTAATATAAAAAAATAAAAAAAAACATAATTTAATATTTCATTCGTCTCATTTTGTTAGCCGTTAAAAATTTTTACACTCGCGTCTATAAAGCTAATTAATAATATCATTTTTTAATAAATTTACAATAACTTGACAAAATATACTTTTTTGAGTATACAAACCTTAAAGGACTGATAAAATAACAAATAAAATGAGACGAGGAGAGTATAAATATACAGTGTTTTTATGCAAATTATGTCGGTTTATTGGTGAGTGTAAAAACCTTTAAATAAAATAAGAAGGAGGAAGTATAAATATATAGTGTTTTTATGTCAGTTTTGCCCCCAGATTGACATATTGGTATAGGGGATTAAGGCTTTTAACTGATTTATTAAAAAATTACTTAAAATACTTTTATTTTTAAATAATTTTTTATTTTTAACTTTAAGTAATTATATGTTTAATAAAAAATATAGTTATAAAAATGAGAATTTATATATTTAGTTAAAGTGGGTTGAAAATAACTTATATGGTTAAATAATTATTAAAGACATGAAAATAGAATTAAGTTAAACCATAATATAAAAATAGTTATTTATTTATTTCTTAAAAATATATTATCAAAATATTATAATTTAATAATTTAGTTTATGTCATATAAAATGTAAGTATATATGATAATTATTAAATAACTACTATAATAAAAATAAAAAGGTGAGTATAAGATAAAAGAATAGAGATATTTTAATAATAAGGATAAAATGATAAGTTTAAGATAGTAGCTGGTTTGATGAGATTTATTTTTTCCCCAAAGTACATAAAGTGATAAAATGTAGAAGTTAGGGGTGGAAGCTTTTTACTTTATGTTTAAAACCACTTTAAAAAATATATATTTTTAATTAAACTAATATATGTACTAGCTTAAATTGAAGGGATTAAAGGATAGTTCAACTGTGTGAGACCATATCACTCATGTATGAGGTCCTATGCTCAATCCCATAGTAGTTGAGTGTAAAAAAAAATGATAAAATGTACAAAAACCCCTTGTGGTCTACTGTAAGTGTATAATACCCTCCTATGGTGTTAAAAGTATGGTGACACACCTCTAAGCTTTTTAAAAGTATCATGGCACACCCTCAAATGTTAACTAACACTAAAGTATTGTGACATACCTCTAAGCTTTTTAAAAGTATTGTGGCACGCCCCTCAACCCTTAACTACCACTGACCAGGTTAAATTTTACGGCAAAAAAATTTCAATAACCCTGTCACATCCTTCACATATTATACATTTTCTTTCCTGTCTCACCTCACTCCAACCCTACCTAGCGATCCTTCACATCCTTCTTTTATTTTTTTCTCCCTCAAAATCCTTCGCATTATTAAAATATGTGGAACAATCGATTAGTGTCTTCAATCGGTTTGCTTTGTTTAGTAAAATAATTATGTTAATTCCATTTGATTAGGGTCAAAATAAAACAAAAGATCACTGGTCATCATGAATTTGAAACATTACATACACACATATACTTAATAGAAACAAAATCGCCTTCTTACCGATAAGTCCATAATCAATTAAGAGAATTAAAGTCCATGATTACTCGTGTTGTTAATTTGTCTTCTAATATAAAGATTAAGGTATTTGAGATGTGAGAAAAAGACTGAGCAGGGATGGGAGTGGGGGATGACGGGGTGGGGTTGAGGGCGTGCAGGTCACAAGTGGGTGGCTACGTAGGGATAGGGTGAGGTGAGACAAAGGGAAAAAATTGTACTGGAAAAGAAGTGTAGCATGTGAGAAATGTGATAAGGGTATTAGAGTATTCTCAATATAAAATTTAACTCAGTTAATATTAGTTAATGGTTTAAGAGTGTGTCACGATACTTTTAAAAAACCTAAGGGTGTGTCATCATACTATTGACACTATAGTGGGATGTTATGCACTTAGGGTAGATCATAGGTAGTTCGATACATTTTACCTTGACAAAAGTATAAATTGAAATTTAATTTAAGTAAATTTGACCACGGTAAACGCAAACCAAACATCTTTTTATGGAAAAGTTAATAAAGTAACTTTGGCTTCAATTGAGTTTTTTTTTCCTTTTGGGCTTCTATAGTTACATGAATAAAAGTTATTATTACAAAAACATGTGTTTATATGTTCGATAAGTAGTGTTGAAAAGTAATTTGTATTAATAGCTAGAATGAGCATTAGAAATATAAAAATAAAATATTAGGTAATATCGTTGTCAAAAATGTGAAAAAATAGGAAAAAAAAAAGAAAACAAAGGAACAAAAAATGAGGAGAAAATATATGTATTGAAGACAATATCAGTCACCGCTAAAGATGACTCTAGAAAAAAAAAAAAGTCTCAAAACGATCACATAGTGAATTCTTGATGTTTTGGTTAATACAATATGAGAGTCAAGAGTGAGATATATTTTGCAGGAATTTTACAATACTCCAAGTCAAGGAGGCCAACTCCCAGTCAGATACCTGGGCGTCCCATTATTGTATGTGGTTGGGTGCAACTTTTTAGAAGTGTTCTCCTTTTAAGTCTAGTCTACACTAAGTACATTTTTAATTAAAATAAATACTTTTATTAATTTAAATTAAGTTTTAAGTAAGTTTGACCAGAAAAAAAAAGTCAAACCAGACACCCTCTTGGAGTGATGTCTTCCTACTGCCAAAGGGAGTTATTAAGGAGATTTAGGGCAGAACGGTAAGCTTTTTTGTGGAAGGGCAAGGGCAACTTGAGCGGTGGTGCTAAGATTGCATGGACAGATGTGTGTCAACCCCTATTAAAGAAGGGGGACTGGGCGTTCGAAGGGTGGTCGATATTAATGAAGTTGTATTTCTTAGGCCGGGTTCTAGCATACCTATGTCGATGTTGACTCTCTTTGGGGAAGTGTGGGCTCGTAATGTTATTTTGAAGGGAAAGAGTATTTGGGGCGCAAAGATTTCTAATAATAATGCATCATGGACCTGGCGAAACATCTTACAATGGCCACCAGGACTTATGTTCTGTTTGTTATAGTCTTATTTTAAGATACTTATTTTATTGAAATGAAGGTATATCTTATATCATGCATCCTATGAAAATTTAAAACAAAACCATACTTTTTATATTAAAAGAAATAAGCAATCCTTCCTATCTTATTTTTTACAACTATAAAATGCATAGTACATATGATAAAATATCTGAAATCTTATAAGATATCTCTAAATTTCAATAGGATAAGCATCTTAAAATAAGATCATTCCAAACACACTATTAGTTTCCTCGCCAATCATGCTCCAATAATAGTTTGAAGCTATGAAGGAGATGTCATCGGATGGGGGAGGAGTTCACTCTAGAAAATTTAATTCCTTCTAGACTTGGAATGAAATTAGGGAGCAAAAAACCGACAAGGATTGATAATATTTGAGGTTTTTAGATAATGTGTATTCTATCTGTTGTATTTTTCCGTGATTGTTATATCATATAATACCAACATTTGTACTATACGTTACTTCTAAATTCTTTCATGGTATCAGAGCAAGGAGGAAATGCAGATGAATTTGATAACCCAAACGACCAAAGGACTGAAAACCGGTAAGGAGAGTATCTGGTGGGGTAGGAAGCCGAGGCGGCTGAGATTGCACTTGATTATACCCAGCAAAATTTTGATGTTATGGAATCATTGCCGAGAGAAATTGGAGGAGGCACCATTTGCGCGAGAGGCAACCAAGGCGGTGGTGTATGTTGATCATGAAGCACTCTTGTGTTATCCATTGAAACCATGTGATGAAGAACCCAAAAGAAGACGTTGCTGAAAAGTGAAAGGCTTAGCCTTTGAGTTGCGAAAACGTGGGTGGTGTGACCGTGTTCTCAATGGATGTGACGAACGCATGGTAAGAAGAGGGTGGGCCATCAAGTGCACACGATAAGACAAGATCGTTGTCTGTTAAAGGATCACCAACCTCAGATAATTAAGGAGCTGGCAATTGTTGGTAACTGCTGTAGATGATCAGCAATGGAAAATAATTGATTCTTTCGGAGCGCTCCAAGCTGTGCTCGTAGGAGGGAGCGCCTTGCAACTGATTGTCGCATGAAATTCTCTTGTAACGAAAGCCATAAATCACGAGCTGAGTCAAAAGCCAAAGTGTAGTGCATAAGATCGAGATGCAAGATTGCACAAAGCAATCAATCCGTGTCTACTGATCAACAGAAAGGGTTGGTGTAGAAGTATCAGAAGTAGATTTTCCAGTGGTTTTGGTGTCAGGTTTGGTGATAGTTCCATCATCATAGCCAACAAAGTTTACTCAAAGTGAAGAAATTGGTTATTTGTTTCTGCCGTGCCAGGTAATTTGTGTGGCCAAGATTGAGAGTAACGTAAATCTTGACATTAGATGTAGGTAGAGAAGTAAATCTTGACGTTTGTTTATACTATACGTGAATTGTAGAATGAATACATTGAATTTTCCCCACTTCTAAACTCTTTCAAAAACAGAAGAGGTCAACAGGTGGGAATTGGTTTTGAGACAAAATTGTGGTGCTAAGACATGGTTTTTCTGCTGTGGTTGTGCTGCCTTGGTAGACTACCCATGATAGATTGACCGCTCACTTGGGCTGCTACCTGGTTTTTAGTTGATCTTATTGTCCATCTTGCGGCTTTTTTCTCAGTAATAAATCACACAAATTACTCTTTAATGATTCAAATTTGACCAGTACTCGTCTTGTAGAACTAACATTCACTAATGTTTAGGGTCTATCCCTTGTATGATCAATTGATGGGTACTTTTTGTTAATGACTTTACAAAATATTCTTGGTCATTTCCATTAAGCTTTAAATCAGAAACCTTTAATATTTTCATTTAATTTAAGAAAATGATCGAAAATTAGTTTCAATATTCTATTGCTTCAATTTATCCAGACGTGGCATAAAGTATATGGGCTTAATATCAATATTTGCAAATCATGAAATACAACATCTAGTCTCGCTACCCTACACTGTAGAACACAGCCGTTGCTGAACAACGCATCGACATGTTGTTGAAATTGGCTTATTTTTACTTCATAGAGCATCTTACCACTATATTTTTGGATATTTGCTTTTCAAACTGTTATTTAATTAATTAATAGAATGCCAACACCTAATCTTTAAGGAAAAAGTTCGTCCGAGTCATTGTTCAACAAGGTTCCTAATTTTACAACATTAAGAGTTTTTGGGCGCCTTCGTTGTCCATGGCCACATCCATACAAAAATCACAAGCTTGAACTTCAATCTCAAAAATGTATATCTTTAGGTTATTCAGCTAAACATCATTCTTTTACATGCTTTGACCCTGCTGCTCATCGTTTCTATTACTCATGGAATGTTTGATTTGTTGAAAAGTCTTTCCCATCAAACGTGCGTGCGTGCATCTCATGATAATAACTTGCTTGATGACATGTCCCAAGCCATGCATTCTCCTGGTTGTGACATTCCTTCGTCTTAAAGCCAAGTTAACCCTCATCTTATGCACAATAATTCAAGCCATCCCACGCAGACTAGATCAAAAAGTAATATTTTCAAACCAAATAAGACTTTCTCCTTGGTACCCACTTCTAAGCCTCTACCAATTTCACAAGAGCCAAGAACCGTGAAACAAGCATTGGATTGTCCTTAGTGGAAATTGGCAATGCTCGAGGAATTACAAGCTCTAGAGACAAAAAAAAAAAAAAAAAAACTATTCTTCCCAGGGACTCTTATCAAAATGTTAGTATTTAGGGTCAAACGCAATTTGAGGGCGGCATAGCAAGGTAAAAAGCGTGTTAAGTGGCAAAGGGCTTCAATCAGAGACCAAATATATATATATTTCAAGGAGACTTTTAGTCTAGTAAAAACATCTACCATTAGAGCAGTATTAATAGTTTCAGTTTCTAATGAATGGCCTATCAATCAGCTGGATGAAAATTATGTGGTCCTTCATAGAACTCTGGATAAAGTTGTTTATATGCTACAACCTTTAGTTTTTGTTGATTCAATAAGACCAAACAATGTTTGTTATTTGACTAAGTCTCTTTATAGACTTAAACAGGCCGGCACCAAGAACCTAGTATAATGAGCTAAGAAGTTACATTCTATCTCTTGGCTTTCACAAAACTTATTCAGATTCTTCACTCTTTGTATACAAGGAAGACTCCTTTATTGCTTATGTTTTGGTCTGTATAGACGATTGTTGTTAACACGCAATTCTGGTATGTTTGTTCGATGGGTCATTGAAGTTTTTTCGACTAAGTTCTCAATAAAAGATTTGGATTCATTAATTTTTTTTTGGGAATTGAAGCAATACCATCACAAGCAGGTCTCTTTTTAACTCAACAAAAATATATCTATGAGCTATTTAGTAAATTTATATGCAAGGAGTAAAGCCTACAGCAACACTAATGAGTTTAACCACAAAATTGGCCCTTGAAGATGGTGATCGTTTACAAAATGCGAAAGATCAGTATAAAAGTTTAGTGGGTGGCTTCCAATATTTATCTCTTACTCGTCCAGACATTTCATATTCAATCAACAAACTTGCTTAACACATGCGATCTCCAAAGCAGCAATACTGGATTGCCGCAAAGTGTCTCCTTCAATATTGTAAGAATACAGTGTATTTTGGTCTCCTAATTGAGCCTTCACCAACATTTGCACTAACTGCATTTTCAAGTGCAGACTCGGTGGGTGATCATGATGATTATACGTCAATTTCAGCTTTTATATATATATATATATATATATATATATATATATATATATATATATATATATATATATTCTTGGAAATACACCTATCTCCTGGTATTCTAAGAAGCAAAGAACAGTGGCGAGATCATCCATAGAAACGTTATATCTATCAGAAGCTTCTACAACAGCTGAATTATCTTGGCTTACGAATCTGTTTCAAGAGTTGCATGTTTCTATTCCTCAGCCACCCCTTGGTTTCTAATTTGAGTGCGACATTCTGTTGTGCAAAAACAAATTTTCATTCAAAAATGAAGCAGCTCGCATTAGGTTATCATTTTGTCAAAAGTAAAGTTGCAACTAAGGAGTTAGACGTAGCTTGTTGGAAGGATTGTGCACATTGATACATAGGACACAAAGGCAATAAACACATATAATACAGTAGAAGTAACATAACACAGAAACAAACAAGATTTTAACGTGACTCATCTAAAACTTATAGCCACGAAGTAATTCTTTATTACTCAAGAAATAATTTCTTTGTGACCAAATATGGTACCTCTTCCACTTTCTAATATAGCTCATGTCTTGACTGAAAATCAACGAGCAGATAGTCCAAGAAAGCCGTTGCCAAAGGATCGCATCATTAGTTTGAGGTCCAAGATGGGTGTTCACAATGAAATCACCCTCCTGCGGGGGCGTATCGGAGAAGAGTCTTCAGCTACGTGAATTCTAATCAACTCTTTAGATATGCATTAGCAAATTATTGTTGTTTTGTTTATTCTTATCTCAATCAGTTGTACTCGTATAAATATAGGTCATTGCTCATCAACACAGAACACACTTCAAACCATTCTTAGGGATGGAAATTCCTTGTACACATAGAAGTAATTACAAAATGATATATGCATGGAAGAAAGCGTCTCAGATGATAGGGAAAGTTTTCCACACACAACTGTTGAATTCTAGACCACTCGAGCATATAATTAAGTGCTCTTTTTCGACAATTCTTCACTAATAACGGTCAAAATACCTGCATAATCAGAATTTCATGCTAGGATTTGAGCTATACTTTCAGAAACGAACATGTCGGAAGGCGTACATACTTTGTCTTCCATTGAAGCAGAAGATGATCATTTGATTACATGCCATCATCAAATGAACTAGCTTCACATACAAATTTGTTCAGTCTCTCTGAGATTCTTGCAGCTCGCAATGCATACTCCTCCTCCGGCCCTCCAATCTAAAGGAAATACGAATTTAAGTAATTGGAAGAGCGAGGAAAATTAAGAATACAATGAGATCGATTAACTAAAAGTTATTGCATGAAAAATTTAACATAATTTTGAGTTTCTTGAAGATTATATATATGTATATATACCTTTGAATGTATTGTGTGGAAAATAGTATTGTCTAGGATGGAAAAGCCGGCATTCACCACCTCCACTTCTTCTTCATGTAAAATGCGAATAGTCTTGCAGAACATGAACTGATAATCCATCCCAGTAATCAAAACCACCTGAAGAGCTGAACCCTTGTCCTTGATCTCAATCTGCGGCAATCTCGACGGTCCAGATTCTCCGGCACCAAGCCCTGCATTTAGATTTTGATGGTCATCAGTTCGTTTTAAGCTTTCCTTTTTCTGCTTCATCTTCTCCAAATTCATTTGCAGCTTCTTTATGTAGTTCACAGCTCCATCTATTTGACCTGGAACAGATCCCTGCAATGCCATCATGTTAATATATAATAAATAAATACACTAATATATGGTAACTTCATTATAATAGTAGAGCCAGATTGTGGTTGGGGCCATCCCGCCATGCTGAGGCTCAAAACAAATTTCGCTTACACATGAAGGGTGTATTAATAAACAATAAAATTAAAAGAGTTGTGAAATAAAAAATAAACAAAGAGAAGAAGAATGCAGTATATGCAGAGATTGAGGAACAACCCTAGAGTCTTGATCGGGTATAAGAGAATTGAGCTTGGAGTAAAGGGACTTCATAAGATTTCTTCTGTTCTTCTCCACTGTCTTTCTGTCTGCTCTAGATGAACTAGGGTTGTGCTCCATATAATATGATTAATTTTCTCTCTATCAAACTCAGAGAAGAAAACTTCACTCCATCTAGTTGTACTATATCTAAAGATGTTAGTAAAACTGTGAAGCTTATATCAGAAGAAGAAGCCAACTTAAAAAGTGAATAAACAAAAGGCAAAAAACTGCGTTGCACAACCCAACAAAAGCAAAATTTATATGCGAATGAATAAAGTATAGATTTGATGAGACAATGGTGGGCCTTGAGGGCCAGCCATGCGACTATTTTTGACTTTGATTATGAAGAGCTGATAAGCTACACAACCACTATCGAGATAGCGGCGTTAGCATGGTTGTTACGCTGATATCACTGAGCACCTAATCAATTGACGTTGTTTTTAACGTGTGTGAAAGCTATAGCTTCTGGGTTTACATGAATTACGAGTTCACATTGATGTGAAATAAGAACATCATTAATGCTCATTAATTACATGGTGTTCATCCGATCACTGAACGAACAACTTTCTCTAATTTGGATTAGTTGTCCTAGATTTTTATTGTATTTGACAACTTCGTCCTATATTTTTTGAAGTTACAACTTTCAGTCACTTTTATTTTCTTCATTGTACCAATATTAGTCCTTTTGTCATAAACTACTAGAATTTGGACGACCAAATACATGATTTTAGGCCAGTAGTCATTTTTTTGTTATACTTGGAGTAAGTATAGAAGAATAAAATGATAATCCTTTTTAATTATAATTTTAAACATAACAACATATCAAAGCATAGCAATGACATAAGAATTTTTATATTTAATTTTTTTAAGATAGCGAAAAATTTGTTGCACTTGAAATTGTGACTAATATAAATTTGAGAAATGCATTTGTTACATCTTAAAGTGTAACAAAGTTTGAATTTTATTTGGTCCATACCTAACGTATAACTATACTTTTAATTGTAACAAACATTAATTATGCTTTAAAGTGTAGCATCAATTGTTAATTACATAGGAATAATTTTAATGCTTAAGCCAAGTGTAACTAGTTAATCTATTACACTTCTAAAGGTAACTAAGAGCTAAAATATTGTAGCTACTGGTTTGATTCTTCATAGTGATATTGCGGAAAAACTAATATTGGCACAACACAAAAACATCAGGAAGTAAAGCGGCACAAAGATAAAAAGTCATGTACTATTAACATTAGTATGATAAAGAAAACATATATAGGGTACTGAAAAGTGCTACTTAAAAAAATAAAATATGAAATTGTCAAATATGAAAAAGATAAGAGACCTCCATGATAATTAACCCTTATTCTTGTTGTCTCTTGAAATGTAATGTTCTGAATACAATAATAGGACCATACTTGCGAACCATCCAGAAAGGGCCTACATGCAAAATTTTGTCCACCTGAACACGGTATTGTTGTCAAATTGATTAGCAGAATGCTCTCGAAATACCCTTGTTTTTTGTGTGTGTTTGATTATAATCATAAAAAAATTCAAAATAAAATGTCTATTTCATTTCATATTTTGTAAGCCATCTTAAAAAACTGGGGTGTAATGAGAATTAATTCAATTGGCTAAAATGAATTTGATCTTTAGTTTAGCATAAATTTTCATTTTTTAAATTTTAAAATTTTAATTCTAATTTCTAATTTTAATTTCTAATTTCTTACTTTTCGAGAGTTTTATGTTTCCGTTGACCTATTTGGTTTGTCACAATTCCAACAAAAATAATTTTTTTCTTCTAATTCCTAATTTCTAATTTTTATTTATAAATTGTCAATGGTTGAGAATTTGAGTGAGGGTGAAGGGAGGATAAGTTTTTCTTTTCCTTTCGTTTTTTTTAACTGTTTCCTTGTTCATGTTGGAGAATTTGTTCTTTGGGTTGAGAAAAGGTATGATTTTTTTTTTCAACTTTTTTTATGAAAAATGAAATTCTTATGGAATGAGCTTTTCAACTCAAATTTGTCATATTAAACTGAAAAAATAAATGAAAAGTTAGAATAGTCATTCATTTTTTATGTCATTCTAATATATCAAACAACCCCTTATAGTAACAGGATTATACTTGCAAATAATTAGAAGGACATGTTTGGTTTAGGCAGGTGAATTTTACATCTATATAAGCTTAAGGTGTGAAATTACTGAATCATCCACAACACTATTGTAAGTTAATTATACTATTCCTTGGTATGAAATGGTGTAGAAAGAATAGTCATTCCCTAACTTGTGATTTTTTTTTTTTTTTAGTTTGTTGTCATAAATTAGAATTGTAAGCCGCCATTTTATGAGATTGGCCTTTGGAGGAACAAGTAAAAAATTTCATTCCTTGTTTCAACTAAGATATGGGTTTTTCAACATGAAATGCAGAAGGTAAAAAATAAAATAGAAACTATAAAAGAATCTTATTCTCATCTACCCTCTCATAAATTCTCAACCTTTTCTTTCAGTTCAAACTAGCTATGTATCTCCTACAACTTTATGTGCTCTTTCTATCTACCTATCTATATACCTTTCTCTATTTCATAAAGCACATATAGGAAAAATATAAAAGAATTTAAAAATTCACAAACTTAAAAATTTAAAAAGTACATGTGTCTCTTTTATTTTGACTCTTTTCTAGTAGGAAGATATACATGTATTCTTATTAGCTAGTCAATTTTCTTATTAGCTATAAAAGAATCTTATTCTCATCCTCATAAATTCTCAACCTTTTCTTTCAGTTCAAACTAGCTATGTACCTCCTACAACTTTATGTGCTCTTTCTATCTACCTATCTATATACCTTTCTCTATTTCATAAAGCACATATAGGAAAAATATAAAAGAATTTAAAAATTCACAAACTTAAAAATTTAAAAAGTACATGTGTCTCTTTTATTTTGACTCTTTTCTAGTAGGAAGATATACATGTATTCTTGTTAGCTAGTCAATTTTCTCTCTCAATCATGCTAAACGAGTAAAAGAAAAAATTGAAACATAATGTTAAAATGAAAAATGATAAAAATAAATAACGTTATATATTACTGCTAATCAAAAGATTGGCAAGAATATTTTCGTTTATGTTAATAATATAAATTTTTTCAATTAAGTTTGTTTTGAATATTTAACTTTTTATATTTTTGAATTGTTTAGCAATATGTTTGTTCCACTGTACTATGGCCACTTATATTGTACAAGGTTTATAGGTTTATTATAATAATAATTCTAGATATTTCCTTTTTCAAGTCGCACAAAAATTAATTATCATAGATAAACTTAAATCTATGCCAATTATTTTAATATTTCGTAAACATTCTATATCATAAATTTTATTTTGTTCTAAATGATCATTACCATTATATCCAACGGGGTATGAGCTAGTAAATTTTCTTTTCCGCAAGATTATTAATAGTTGGCCATGTAATGCAACATGTGAAAAGCATTGATGGCTTTGCTCGAGGGTGAAAAGAACGAATGAGGATAAAGGCCGCCATAAATATCATGTCTCAAAATTTTCCAGCGTCTCACTGAAAGTTCCTAATCTGGCGGGATCGTTTGTTTCCTTCTTTGATATTGTGGAGTTTTGACTGACAAAGTTTTACATCTTGGATTTTTTGAGCAAATAAAAAAAGAAAAAAAAAAAAAGAAGAACAGAGAAGAAAAAGAACGGCTGTACTGCTTTCATTTTAATTTGATCAACATAATTAAATCATGCTTATATCTTCAATTGGTGTGACCCAATTAATTTAAGAATGGTCCAGATTGTATTTGATGTTTGCATCACGATGGCAACGTCACCTCCCCTTGACAACTTCTCGTCAGCAAACGATGCACGGTTGGCCACAAGAAAAAGCAAACGAATTGCCCTGCAAAAATAATAATAATAATAAGCAAATGAATCACGTTTTACATTTTTTTTTTCTGTGGGAAAAGAATCGTGTGGTTCACCAAAATTATCATATCAGTCTTCCTTTTTTTCTTTTTTTCTTTTTGGTGGGCCAAATGTTGACATCCGTGTTAGAGGGTGTTGGCTTTGCTTATCTATACGCACCTAAAAAAAATATCTAAAGACAAACTTTTTATTATTTACATAGCTATAAACACCAAATAAACAAAGCCAACAACCCTCTTAATGATGTCATGTGAAAACAAACTACGCAAGTGCTCTGCAAATGAGTCTGAGTAAGATTGATGTTCCGATGCTCTGTTTGTTTTGTGGAAAACAATTTGTTCTAAAAAAATATTTTTTTTGAAAATTTTTTAATTCTTTTATTGTCATAATTAATTAAAAAATATTTTTAATGATACCAAAAAATATATTTATTGCGTTGGTTGGGGGAAGGCAGGGCTGGGGGATGGGTGGAGGAGTTGTAATAAGTTGTGGAAAATGTTTTCTTTAGATGAGGAAAATGTTTTCCTTTGACGTTTTTATTTTTTGTAACCAAGCATAGGAAAACACGGAAAACATTTTATAGGAAAATATTTTACGTGAAGCAAACGGAGCCTAAGTTCAACAAATAATTTATAATATTTTGAATGTATAAAATATGTATTAAGTGAGGTGTTAACTATTTTTCATCAATTAGTTCAATACCTATGAAGTTATTTATTATATTTAAGACACTAGTTTTGTTTGTAAATTTAGAGTTTTGAGTTTGGGATATGAGAGTGTGATATTTAAGTTAGATGGATGGGTTCTTAAAGCTTTGTATTTCACTTACACACTTATGCATAGTCATGTAGATGGGATTCATTAACCCAATCTTAAGAAGAAAAAGGTGAAGTACGTGCTTAATTGAGAATGGACCAGTCTACATCCCGTTGACCAGTGGTCAGCACAGCGTGGAAGATGATCCAACAAATGTTGGCTTGGCTTGGCTTGGCTTCTTCTGTGAAAGCGAAGGGACAATGGATTTGTTATTTGGATGCCTATCCCACTAACTGGTATGGTACCCATGTGTTGCACGCGGAACTATTGCTTAAATTTGTGATCTACAAAATTTGAGACATGACAAAATAGTAAAAAGCCGAAAATAATCATTTCGTGGACCCACATACGAAAGTCCGGGCACTAGATGTCTACGAGGCCGTTTCGCTTTGCTTATTTTTTTAAGTGTTTATAAGTAAGTATTATTTATGAGTAAAAAATTATTTTTAAGTTAGTGATAAATAAATAGAGATGTGTTTGGATAATACGTATTTATAAATTATTGACATAAGTACTTATAAATAGCAACAGTAGTTAAAATAATTAAAAAAGATATATTAATGTAATTTACTTATTATTTTTAAGGACAAACAAGTCTTTTTATTTACTTTGACCAAGTGCTTATAAGCGGCTAAAAAAAATTGCCCCTCACATGCTTGTTTTTGCAGCTTATAAGCAATCTTGAATTAATTATAAATAGATTTGCCAAACATGTCAATTTTCATTTTTGACTTATAAGTTATTTGACTAGCTTATAAGCCAAACACCCTCTAAATTATAAAGTGTGCCCTCGAGGTTCTTTTTTTTTTTTCAAAGGGTTAGTCCGAAGGCGAACCCCTTTCCCACCTGGGAGGCCAGCGGCCAGTGGGTTGTAAATCGAGATTTGTATGAGTGGCGGTATAGAGAGAGCCAAGTCGCGAAGCGTGCCGCATGATATTTGATGAGGCTGCGCGGATTCGAACTCGCGTTGTCGGAGTGTTTCTACACGTCGACGCTTACCTCACTTTTATGTCGCGGGGCTTGCTTTTTCATTTCTTTCTTGGCTTAGGCGTGGATTAGTGATAAATAAACAAAAACAAGAATAATAAACTCAAAGAGTGTACCCGGGACCATAAGGTTACATAAAAATAGTATTTGACTGAATAGGGAAAAAAATCTGTAAGAGGGATACGTAACATTATATGGTATGTACAATTCAATGTAGCCTAGAGTTCCTTAGCGTAGAACTAATTTTCAGCAAAGTGGCAAAATGATATTAGCAGTGTTTTTTGTAACAACGTATTGGTGACCATATCTATTTTAAGAATTTCGTTTTTTAAGAATTATTTCACACTAATCTTCACCATTTGCTTGATAAAATGAATTTTCATTAAAAAAAAAAGTTTATGATACAATGAATATAGTTGTCCACTCGACACAAATAATAAAACATTTGATCATTTTTTATTTTGAATATTATATAATAAACACTTCCAATTCAAAAAAAGTAACTTGATTGCGAATACTTGTCTTTAAACTAATAATGAAGAACTCTAACCAAAAGATACCAGGTGTACATAGGTCAACACCTAAAGAATAAAAACCAATATGAAATTACCCAAAAGCTCTAAATAACTATTCAGACACAAGAGTTGAATCTAGATCCCTTAATAAATTCAACATCAAAGATGCCAATTATAGAGCACCCTAGTCCACTAGACCACTAGGGACCTTTCATACTCTCACCTTCTTCTCATTTGTATAATTTTTTTAAGTAAGGAAAATATCAATTATTACAATTCCATATACAAATTTCTTGAAAAATATAGGCAGTAAAAAAACACTGCCTATGCATACACCGGCAAAGAACCTTCGAACTATTTACACTGAGGGAGCCACAATTTTTATTAACGAGAGTAAAAAAAAAAATTAGAACAATTTAAAAATAAATATGCAAATTATCAATTTTTAATTTATGATAAAGTTAATAATGAAGACCTACGAGTTTTCATATTTTAAAAATGCTGCATATATATTTCATTACTAATTTACTTATTTATTTTTATTAAATCATGAAATGTGAAATTGTAAAAGGCCATTTATTAATTTAAGGTAGATCATGTATATAACTTAAAATGCACCTTATAAATAAATTAGTTTTAATAATATCTTAAATTGCATACAATAAAATATTTTTTTAAATGGAAGGAAGGCTACGTTGCTCAGCCAATGACTTATGATCAATATACTTTAATCATAGTGCCATTTGAAATGTGGTATGTCTTAATAGTTTGTAAGTTGAGGAAATGGATTAGGATCATCTGAAGAAGGTGAAGAGCTATAAATCCCTCTTGGGCCTTGTACTTTGCTGGGCTAGCAAAAGGGGGGTTTTGTATAATGGGCCCTAGGCGAAGATGAGCCACAACATCAAAGGCCCAATCTAAATGTGAGTCGTAGCCTTCCTCAGCCATACGCCTAATCCTTGTGGCCTGATACCCAAAGTGGGAATTATATTTTCTTGTTTATTCAACAGAGATCAATTTTCGATAATAGAATACTTACATTAAATTTATAAGAAATTGATCTTGAGACATTTTGTCATATCACTAGATATTAGGCCCATAAAAATTGTTGTAATTGAGTTGCAATACTTGATGGATTGGAGATTTAAGAGAAAGAAGTGCACAATTTAGGAATAGGCCACTTAATAGGGTCATTTTTAAAGGTCAGAATGTGGGTAC
Organism: Cordia subcordata; assembly: GCA_028554755.1. Lineage (NCBI taxonomy): Eukaryota > Viridiplantae > Streptophyta > Magnoliopsida > Boraginales > Cordiaceae > Cordia > Cordia subcordata. The sequence continues at coordinate 8,849,142 of JAPTOF010000006.1, read as the reverse complement.
GGGAATTTTGGCCTAGTCTCTTCTTATCCCTTGGGGGTGATCTTTCTGCTATCCCTTGGAAAAGTTCTATATGTTTTCGAATTTAATGTGATCATTTTCTTTCTTAGTCAAAAATTGAGCCTAGGGCTAAACATGATTTGATTTTTTTCCTTTAAATAATCTTTCGATTGTTTTCAACCAAACCAAACCAATTAGGGCAAGGTTCGGTTCTAAGTTAAACAAAAATCAAATCGAGCTTTTGTATTATATATGTGGTACTCTTTCATATGTAGAAGTGTATAAGTTAGTGGACTTAAGCACAAAAATTTTGTACTTATATACCAAACTATGGTACTACTTGTATTTTATTATTACAAAATAATATATATATATATATATATATATATTCCATAAAATTCTATTTTCTTGTGTTTAAATTCTTTTATGATTGAAAGTCAATTTTTTTTTGGGAAAAAACTGAAACTAAATTAAACAAAATCAAATTTAAAGATATTAATTTAATTTATTTATTATACATAATTAAAAATTAATTAATCAGTCTCAAACCACATGCATCCTTAGCGGAATTGGGGGAATGACGGACCAAAAAGTTAATTTAGTCAAACGCTCTCGACACTTGACAAATTCACACCAATGGGGTGCATCGGAACACCAACGACACCTTGACTTGGAGAAAAAGCTCTATCGACAAAAAAAGTCAAAAATATCAGGAGAAAAGAAGGGCCACTCACGCCCTTTTGAAAATGGTTTCTTTCCCGTACATACGTGTTATTGACAAAACAAGGTTTAATCACAAAAAATCTTAAATATTATTACTTTACTTTTTAAATAATTAGTACCCTATTATTTGAAAAGGTATTCTAATATATTAAAATTTAGGGGTTTTTTGCTGTCAAATTGGTTATAGTTTTAAACAATGTGGTTGAGGTGAGAGTTTTGTTGGAAGGTCTATATATTGCTAAGTAACTAGGCATCACTAATTCAGAGATTGAAACGGACTCACCAATTTTGATCTATCGGATGAGGGGAGTACCTATCCTCAAAGAATGATCCTGCCTTTGTTAGAAGAATGTCAAAAAATTATATTTAGCCATCAGGACTCCAAACTAACGCATATTTTAGAGAGGCCAACAAAAACACGAATTGGATAGCAAACTACCGTCTAAAATCACCTACTGGAGTCCACTACCTTAATGACCTCCTTGAGAAACTTAAACAAATTGTGGATGAAGATGTGACAGGAGACTCCTCAGATACTCGTGCCTTTGTAATTGGCTTGACCTCTTTGGAAGAAAAAAAAAAGTCTCTATTGGCTATTGTCATATTAATATTTCACAAATTTATTTAAATTATTTTTCATTGTTTTATTTATTTTTCTAAATTAATTAGAATATATTTGTAAAAGATTGAAGATCAATGTAAATAATTTTAAGGTAGTAAGAAACATAAATTGAGTATTTCATTATACTTGTAAAATATTTAAAATTAATTTAATTATTTTAAAACAATAAAGACTAATTTAAACAAATGACAACATTATAAATTTATAACATAATTTACCACCATATACGTGTTATTACATTTATCAATCCAAAAGTTTGCTAGTCATGCGGGCTGAATTAGAGTTTTATTTATCATAAACAATAATCCTTTTTTCCGAAGAAAATTGACAAAATGATCTCTGATATTTTCTTTGCTTCCAGTCCATGAGGACCAGATCAGACATCAAACTCCTCTCGTTTACATGTGAACTCACGTGAACGTGAATAAATTGATACAAGTATTAACATCACAACGTTATACGTAAAATCAATCAGTAATAAATTGTCTATATTGCCTTATCATCATTGTATTAACAATTCATACTTGTTCGAGTCTTGCGTCTATTCTAAGTAGCTTATTTCTCCCAACTATGTAAGGTACTCACCATTGACCTGGTGGTGCTTATATAATGCACCCAGCTCATTGTACATTCAATTATTGCTGTACATTGCACATTTATAATTTTTTATACTATAAATTCACAACTTTTAGATTTTACACTTTTAACTTTTATACTACACATTAGTAACTTTTAATTATTTACAAATGTCATATTATATGTTCACAATTTTAATAGATACTTAAAATTTTTAATTATTCACAATTGATAAACTAATTATTTATGACTTTTTAAGATATATTTACAATCTGTTTACCTATAAATGTTATATTATATACCGTGCGTTCACAAAATTTTAACGGAGGGAATAGACGAATTTGATTCAAAAAAAGTGTCAAAACTTTATCTACTCTATATATATAGTTTCAACAATAACATAGCAACAACCATAAGAATTTTTTGTGTGCGTATATGTGTATGAAGTAGCTATTTTGCCAAAAAATACAGAAAGGAAAGGGGCATGAGGGAGAAGGGGGAGAGAGAGGAATGAGAGGATGCACAAAGGAGGGAGAAGCAGTGATCAAATCTTTCTTTTTCTTTTTTTTCCCCCTCGAGTATGTTTTACACGTATAAGGACGAGTACAATGATCATGCAGTGAATAGTAATATTTGTAGACTTGGGGAGCTACACTGCACAATTACCCAAATCATAAATTTCTAAGGGCCTATTTAGTTTTTTTTTTAATGGAAAATCACTTCTTCTTTTTTTTGAAAACAAAATATATCTTTTTTATAATAAATATTTGGATTAAATTTTAAAAAAATCTGATACTCTGAAAAAGAAAATTTTTTTTGAAGCCAAAACTTTTACCTTTTCAAAAAAATATTTTTAAATTTTTTTAAGAAAAAAATTTTGCAAAAAAAAAATTAATCCAGACCAACCCTAAAAATCGTCACAGATAACATGCATCTTCACGGTAGAATGCAAGATTGACTTTGGCAATTTTGTTTATTTACATTCATTGAATATGGCCAAACATGTCAACTATTATTCAATGGAAATGGCAGAAAAGTATGTAGAAAGCCTATTAATGCTACCTTTAGATGTGGAATTTACTTTGGAACACTTCACTGATTACATAAGAAGATACATGCATCACCATCGTCATATGTAAAAACCTATGACTATGGTTTTTGGCGGGCTCCACGTTTCACTTATGTCATGCCCTAAACACAAGAAAGTAAAAAGTAAAATAATTTCATTAAAATAAACACGTTTTTTTTATAATCGGTATCTAGTTTATTCTTAAAAAAATTAAAACTCTGGAAAAAATTTAAATTTATTTTTTTCTAAAATAAAAGATTTTAGCTCCTTCAAAAAATATTTTATTTTTCAAAAATTATAAAAAAAAACACTTTTCAAAAAAGCTAATCCAAGATTCCTCTATGCCATGTTTGATAAACTAGGGGCACTCTTTCAATTAGGCAAGGAGACTAATATGGGGATGGCAATTTCATTTTCTCTTTGCCTTTGATGAGCATGGAACCATAAACCTACTCTATCTTGCTTAGTCTAATTTGAATTCTCTCACAATATTAAAGAGATTTAATGGGGATAAAATATCTAGACGGTAAATATTTACCATCATTGACTCTTCCCATTAACGTGATAATATTTTGAAGAAAGTCAAATCCGGGCTGCTCATCGATGACACCTTGACACCTGCTTTGTGTAATACGTAAAAATTATAAAAGTTAAAGTCATCGTACTTTCTATACCGTGCATGTCTATCTAAACACAGAAAAGGTTGAAAGAAAGATTTCTCTGAGAGTAACATGCAGGATGAAGAATGGAAAGCGGTGAAGAGTGTAACAAAGCTAACCATTCACTACTAGTAGTGTAGGCTTCTTTCAATCAAACATGACTGTGTACCACTAGCATAGAGTTGTAGCATCAAATGCTAACAGATTTGAGTAAAACTAATTCTCATTCTGGTGCCATTTGATATCAAGTTCAAACTTGAGCATGTAAGGATCAATCAAAAGGTTATAAAAAAAAAGGGCAAAGCATTTTTTTCCCAATGTATGCCTAAAACTATATCATTCACATTCAGTTAACAGAGAAAAGAAAAAGTCAACAGCCCGAGAGAAATAAACACCCCTTTAATTACACTCGGATCTCGGGGAACTGTGGAAGCCAGACCATCCAAAAAGTCAAATGAATCTAGGCTTAAGCATAGAAGAATGATTCGAGTGGTGCGAGGGACCAAGCTTTTGTATTAGGTGAAGAAGCCCCTTCTTATGATCGTGTAAAGCTGACTTTTCGACCAGATTCAGGGTTCCATCATGAGCAAGTGAAGATTCGAACTGCTCTAAAACCTTCACAATCTGCGAAAACTCGGGCCTCTTTTCAGGTTGCAAAGACCAACATTGCTCAATCAAAGCTCTCATGGCAGGTTGGCAGTCTCGAGGAATAGCTGGTCTCAAATTCTGAAACATTTCAGGAAAATATTAATTTTGGGATTATGGAATTATCAGAAGTTCGCATATACACACCTTTGTCAAGAAAAAAATTTGAGAAAACAAAGGATTTAGAGCAAAATAGAGAAAAAGAATTCATTGCGTGCATCCTCTATATTCCTGTATAAACCCTAGATAAAACTCCAATATTCCTGTTCTCAATGCGTGATACACACTACACCTTTTGATAGCAAAGAGTGGCAGCTTCATCTAACTGTCCACTGAATTTGAACATGCTGCTAAAGGAGAAAAATCAACAGGCTAACTAATCCTTTCTTCAATGTAATAAAGCTGAGAGTGCTCTGGTTGTGAGGAATGTATATAAATTTTGAGTAACTGCATGATCTGACTTATAAGAATATGGCTTCTGCATGAATGATTTCAGAGGTTGGAACACATCATACATTTCCAAAGACAAATGGAATTGGTGCAAGTCCATGCATATCAAAAGCCAGAAAAACCCAAACAGTTTGCATGCCAATGAACCATCAACTAGGGTGTCATGCTTACAATGATGAGGCTCTTATAGTGAGGAGCACATAGAGTTTTCAGTAACTATGTGATCTGACCATAATATGAATCTGGCTTTGGGTGAATGATTGGCAGAGGATGGAAGACATCATACATATCCGAAGATACATGAAGCAGATTGACATAGACTTCTTAGTTAGAAAGTAAATCAGATACAACAATCAGAACCCATTTGGAAACAGAAAGAAAGAAGAAATCTAAGCATAACAGTTAAGGTCCAATGTCATGGAGCTACAAAGAGAAAAAAAGACAACAAATATTCAAAGCATAAGCTAATAATTTCATTAAAGATAGACAAATAAAACTATGGCTCAAAGATTTACCTTGTGTACTACAGCAAAAGCAGCTTGTATTGGTGTCATATCTACATATGGTATAGTCCCAGACACCAGTTCCCATAATATGAGCCCAAAGCCATATACATCAACTTTTCGACCGTAGGACTTGCGTTTGATCAGCTCAGGTGCCATCCAACGGTAAGTACCCGGGTCATCAGCCAGCAGATCACAGTGTGCCTCCTCACAAGCTATTCCAAAGTCAGCAATTCTCAGGTGGGAATTTTCATTGATGAGTATATTTTCTGGTTTGAGATCCCTATGAATTATGCCTTGCGAGTGAATATATTCCATTCCTCGGGCAATATCCAGAGCCATTGCAATTAACTTTTGTAATGGAACAGAGTTGTGCTCAAGCTCAAGCTTGTGTAGATATGCTCTCAAAGAACCTTCTGGCAGATATTCTGTGATGACACAGAAAACTGCCGGCTTTCTGCATGCTGCAACAAACTGCATTCCCAGATTTTTCTGAACCAAATTAGAGACCACAGAAACGGGTTTTTCCAAAGAAAAGAGTTGCATAATTTCACAGCAAAAACAAAATAAAATCCTTCTAGCAGAATTCACAATTATACTTAAGATTAGGAGGAAAGCATCTGGCCAACAATAAATACCTGCTAAAAGCATGCAGACATAACAAATCAATTCCTGTTTTTACCTTTTTGATTCAATCATCAAGCACAACCTAAAGAGCTTTTGCAGCTAGTGAGCTAGAAAACAAATAGAGGTAGCAACACTTCGACAAATAGTCATCTAAAAACAGGGGAAACAATATCAATCACCTTAGTCATATCTAGAAAGAGGGGAAAAAATATCAATCACCTTTATGACATTCTGATGGTGGAGACGAGACAAGAGTGTGACTTCTCTAGTATATTGCTTTTTCAATCGAACTGCTAGTGCTCCATTTTCGTCATCATCTGGTACTCTAATAATTTTTACAGCAACAGGTTCATCTTTGTATATACCATGGTAAAGCTGACTATGCGCCCCGTGAGCAAACCTAAGCCCAAGAAATAGCTTAGAAAGATCGACATCATATTCATCTGCTGTTTCCACGGAGATCACCCTTCCCCCACTATGATCAAAATATTTTGTCCATGCTGACTCTTTGGGGCTCTTAGTTTTTTCGTTAAACTTCATCGAAGCCAAGTGCTGAAGGGAACTAGTATTGGCCGGTGATCTGGAGCCCGGTGACTTTGAAATCTGTGCTTTATTTTCAAGGGAATCTTTGTGGAACAACTTGCCAAAGATTCTCTTATCCGATTCCTTTCTTTGTGGATGTGGAGTTGAGAATCTCTTTTGATTAGACCTAGCTTCCTTGAAGGTATCAGAAAGCTTAGTATCAGGAAGGGGCGACATAGCTCTCTGCTTGTTTGTGGTAGGATTTCTTCGAATTTGTGTACCAGGTGGTCCTGATTTCAGATTAGTGGAAACACTTCCTGGCCTAGATTTTGCACCTAGTGGCTCAATGGTGCTAGGCAAGGAAGCCAATCTAGCAGAATCGAGCCGGTGATAAACAGTATGAGAGAACTTTGTTCTCCTTATCCAAGAAGCAACCTCTTCCTCCATCTCCACTAAAACACCTAGTAAACACCACTATCTATTCACCTTTCCCTTCTTCAGCTCAGAAGAAGGTTGAACACCAAGATTTTCCCCGAAAACCTACAATTCCATTTAGCGAAAACCAGTGTATGCAGCTTCTTAAAATACATCATCAAATGATAAACAAAGAATAATCAAATCCTACCGCCACTGAAGAATAAGAAGCCTTGTAATCCATCAATCAACAAAGAAAACGATTATATCAAAAACCTCCTCAATCAAAAAAATCCAAAGAGTAAACTTTGAAAGCTCAAAACTTTCTAGCTGAGAAAGCATCAAATCAGAATCTACTTGGCAGAAAAATATCAAAAGCTTTACTCTTCAACGCATAAATAAACAATATACCGCCATCAATCAGATGTCCATCAATATGGAAGACCTAACACACCCAATCTCACACCTGTCAAAACTCAAAACACAACAAACCCCTTTTTGGCTTCAAAGTCAAGCCACCAACTTCTCTCAAAGCCTGCAAAATTCCACAAAGGCCCAACAAATAAATGAGCAAGCAAATTAAAAACTAAATAATTGAATTAACCAATTAATAGCATTATATAAAAGTGCACCAAATTGACTTGAAAACTAAGACTGACCCATGATTATATACACCCTTATCCACCAAAAAAGCCAATCATTGCTTACATATAATCACTAACAACCCATTAACTATTCTTTTGACAAAAAAAGAAAAAAAGGAAAAAAGACAAAACAAAAGATACCCAATTTCTTAAACATAAAAATAAGAATACCCAGAGTTACGTCATAAGACCCACTCACCAAAAGGGTATATCTTGCATTATATACTTTCGTTTTTCTTCACCAGAGATTCTCTATAAAAGACCCATCTTTAACACCCAGAACAAAAAATATAAAACTCTATTTCAAGCTATTCACCTACGATGACACATAATAACAATACCATCTTTGGGACTACGCATATATATACATATTATGTATTGTATACGTTGAATGTATAGATGATTGATGTGGACCCGGTTTCTATGCTGAAGGAGAGGGTGGTGGAAGATGGCGTAGCGGAGGGGGAAGTGGGGTGTGGGGGATCACCCAACTATGAGAAAGTCAAAAGAAGATTGCGGAAACACAAATATGAAGAGAATAATACTTTGTATTCTAACGGAAGAGAAGAATAGAAAAAGTCATTGTCATAAGATGAATAACGGAAGAAAGAAGATAAGAGAGAGAGATCTGACCCAAAAAAAAAAAAAAAGGAAAAGGAGAGAGAGAGAGGGTAAACAAAAAAATAAGCTGAGATATTGTTTTATAGTATTGTGTTACTTCAAACATACGGTTCAGTAGTACGGTTTGCACGGACACGTGCGATTCCCCTCAAGCACGTCTCCAAGGAACGTTATTAATCCTAGCATCCCTTGCCCAATTTCTTCTAGGAAATTGTCGTACCCCGGCCTGTAAGATTGGTGCGTAAGCATAATCAATAAGTTGTGTTAATTATTTGGGACTGTCCGAGTAACTATTAATTATACTTACAAGATTAGTTTTCTTTGTGGACCTGGGCCTAGAAGCATAATAAAATGGTATTTAGAGTCAATTATCAATTAATTACGAGAGCTAAGTATTACATGATACAAAGTGCTACACCTAGTGTGCAGTGAAAATCATTTCTTCAGTTGATAGAAGCGACTTTTAGAATCCAGTACCGCCTAGTCCAAATGTAATTGTGGTTGTGCCCAAATGAGAATGGCAAGCCTTCAACGGTTTGTGGAGTGAATTATGACTTGTTTATAAGTAGATGGTATTGTTTTAGCTAATAACTTGGGTTAGCCATTTTGGACAAGTTGTCTAGAGGATCTAAATAGTTATTAGTTATACATATAAAACTAATCTTACTCATAGGGTTGGGCTTGGAAGCGTGACAGAAACCTTTTGCCAATAACTTAAAATAGTATCCGAAATAATTTTTAATATTTTAATTGACTTAAAATACATATTTATATAATAATTTGTTATTCTGTAAAACACTATTTTAAATCGGATTCGAAGTATCTTTCAGATTTTAAAATAATTTTTGTATGTAAATTTAACTTTTGTAAGACGTTAATGGTCAGGGTGCGCTAGTGCTTAGTATGTTTCTTATTATATCTTTATCTTAGTTTTTTATCTTTTCCTTTTTTGTCTTATTTTTATGTTTTAATATATTTTTCTATAGTAATATTATGCCCTCACCTTTATTTTATCTATCATATCGTTATAGTTTTTTTCCTTTTTTCTCATTCATATTTCTCCACTAAACAAAATTTTTTTATAGTATTAAGATATTTTATCAAAAATTATCTTAATGTGCTATAATTATAATAAATTATTATTAAATAATAATATTTTATTTCAATAACAATATAATAATAATAGTAATACAAAATTTTATTTTAATAATAATAATTATTATTAATTGCAACAATAATAACATTACTGAATTCATATTGATGTCCCTTACCTACCCATGCATTTTCATTTAGCCAGCTAAAAGTCTATTTGTTAAAAGATTAAAAAAAAAAAAGTAGCTGTAGTTACATGAACACTTATCAACTATTCAAGAATTTATAAGCTATCTAAATAGTTAATTATTTCGAATAGAATTTAAATATTCGCACAAAATTTTTATGTCATAAAATTTAAATTATTAATTATTTAATAATAATAATAATAGTAGTAGTAGTAACAGTAATACAAAATTTTATTTTAATAATAGTAATTATTATTAATTGCAACAATAATAACATTACTGAATTCATATTGATGTCCCTTAACTACCCATGCATTTTCATTTAGCCAACTAAAAGTCTATTTGTTAAAAGATTTAAAAAAAAAAAAAGAAGTAGCTGTAGTTACATGAACACTTATCAACTATTCAAAAATTTATAAGCTATCTAAACAGTTAATTATTTCGAATAGAATTTAAATATTCTCACAAAATTTTTATGTCATAAAATTTAAATTATTAATTATTTAATTAAATAATAAATTTGATTTTAACAATAGTAGAAATTTCCAGACATATTTTAACGGATGAATATGTCAATTTAACACTATTGGTAGTGGGGAGCTTTAATAGACCGTAAAAACCCATGACGTCCTAAAATTTTTAATTTTTATTATATATAATATAAGTTGATGGGTAGAAAAAGATTAAAAGTTTGGCCTTCCAAGATTTTTGAAAATTATAAATATATGATAGGATATATTCGCCCCCTATACACTTCTTTTTCTAAAAGAATAAAATTAGCGTATAGTATTATACAGTATGGATAGATATTGCTTGGAAAACTATTTAATTTCAAGTACAAAAAATAAAGATGAAATTTTCCATCACCATCTTGCTTGTCAGTAACATGCTCTCTCCCAAGCCTTCCATCACCATCTTGTTTCATCTGATATTTCACAACTTTTCCTAAGCATTTTAGGGCTTGTCTGGATTGATTTTGATTTTTTTTTTTTGAAAAATTCAAATCTTTTATTTTTTGAAAAAAAAATGAAATTGAGTTTTATTTTCTTTTAAAAGTCAATCAAAATATATACTGTAAAATGAAAATATATTTTATAAGAAAAAAGGTGAGTTTCTATGGAAAAAAAATAATTCAAACAGGCCCATACTCATATTAAAAAATCATTCGTTACGGACATTGATTTGTTAGATACATACTCTATTTTATCTTGATATGTTTAGTAGCATTATTTATAATGAGAGGATCCAAATATATTCAATGTAAATCCTATGACAACTCTTAAATCGGTTGATTCCCTCTCCCAAGCATGCGATTGCACAAACATCATAATTACCTAATGAAATGATTACTTCCTAATAGAAAGAAAACTTTGTGAAATCGAACAATTCTTTCAATTTAGGGAAGATAATATTGTATAATTTAAAAACTCAATTGGACACACTAATTTTATAAGAAGTCCTAATGTCCAAATATTCTTCCTGATTGTTTTCTCCTACCGATTTAACCAGAGGCCCACTAGAGATGGAAAACAGACCACACGATAATATCGCCACTGTGCAGATGGTACCAATGCATATGGAGTCCTTCACAATATGGGCTAGAACATGTGGGCTTTTATTCTTCTCAATTATTTTTCTCAAAGGGGCATAAAGGACTGTACAATATTGGCAAATTTTGAAATTAGGCTCCGTTTGTTTCCAAGAAAATGTTTTCCTGTGTTTGGTAACATCGAAAACTAAGTCAAACAAAAAATATTTTTTGGTCAATGTAAAATTTTAGTTATAAATGAAGAAAAATGTTTTTCGATGATTGAGGAAAACAAGACATTTTCTGCACAACTCTAACTTTTTCTCTTACACTAGACCCACCCTTTCCTCTATGTGCCCTTTAAACAAATAAAAATTTCAAAAGTAAAAATCAAGGAATTAAAATTTTAAAATTAATAATAAAAATAAAAAATTCAAAATAAAAATTCAAAATTTAAAAACTAAATTATAAATATGAAAATCTTAACATTTAAAATTTTAAAACCTAAAAATTAAAAGAATAAGAATTTAAAAAATAAAAAATTAACATTTTCTCAGAAGTGTAGTAGGTTCTAAAAGAATGCCCAACAATAAGTGTGGGCTAACTCCAATAGATTCCCTGTGTTTTTCACTATATCGAATAGATTTGTATAATTTCTTTATATACAGAAATTCTCTATTTTAATTTTATCCCAACAATTTTCTTACATAAAATTCTTGTTTAAGAGCACCCTGTTTGAGTTTTACTCTATCAGTTTCTCTAATTTAAAATTTCCTTAATGTTATTTTAGGGAATGAATTTATTATCTCTATATTTAGGGATAACAAAAATTAGTTTAGGGGTTGGAAATTTTCACTCTAAATGTAAGGGATAGATATACGAAATTTATTAGAACCATTAATTTATCCTTACATGTAGAGTAACGAGACCTTTAAGACATCTATTGGAGATGCTTTTAACTCTCACAAAGGGAAAGGCTAATGGAGTTATGGATCGGATAGCAAGAAATATTAGGTGTAACCAATTATCTAGTGATTTGATTAGCAATATTCCTAAGCAGCTGTTTTCCGTTCTGTGCAATGACTTTCTAAAAGAAGTGGATTGATTTCTGCTTTGATTAATGTAGTCTTTTCTTTTGGGGAAAAAAGAAAGTTGTTTATTCAAGCCTACATAGTTCAACTTTGTCCATTTATGAGTCATCTCTGTCGTACCTAATTGACTTAGAGCTCATTTGGTTTGGGGTTTTCTAAATATGTGTGTTGTTTTTTTTTATATATAAATTTTGGGAAAAAATGTTTTTTTTTTGACAATTTTAAATTTTTATTTTAAAAAAAAGTTAATCCCCATATTTTTGTAATTTTTAACACGTACAATCTTTATGTAAAAAATTAGCAATTTGGAATTGTAAGCAACAGAAAGGAGACAATATAATCAATTAAACAAACATATTGATGAAGTTCTAAATTTCCACCCTTAGGAATAGTAGTAATTTGGAAGTTATTACTTTCATTTATTGTTTTTAGTAGAAGCACTTGTATTATAAGGTTTTCACACCCGAAAATTAAGATACCCTTGAATCTTGATGATTTTTGAAGTTGTGATACCTGAACAGAAAATAAAAAAGGAAAATGTGATTCAAAAGTGAAGTCACCCATTTCTCATTAAGGGTCTTAGAAACAAGAATTGACGGGACAAACAAAAAGAAATTATTGAGCAAATACATACGTACATAAAACATTCTTCTAAAATAGTAGTGAGCTGCGTGTGCATTTATCCATGTATTAAGGGCCTATTTGAATTAGTTTTTTTTTTTTTTTCAAAAAAACACTTTTTTTCTTGAAAAAGTTTAATTTGATTTCTAAAAAAACTGAAATTCTGAAAAAAAAAAAAAACTCAAATATAGCTTTGTTTAGAAGTCAGAATTTTCAGCGTCTAAAAAAAATTATTTTTAAAAAACTATTAAAAAAAATACTTTTAAAAAAAACTAATCTAGACGGGCCCTAGGAGGACTAATACCTAACGCAAAAACTGCTTCTATTTTTGGCCTTGCCATTGAAAGACTTGTAGCCAAATGAAAGCCATGTCAAATTAAATGCATGCCACGGAAAGACTAATACCTAACAGAAGATTTTTCAGTGTCAATTGTCGAATGCATTAATTAAAGAACAATCATATCATCCATGATTTCCATCATAGGATTAATTCATGTGCGTACAAAGGTATGTAACATTTACTACAGCTACCAATAAATTATTGGTTGAGGTAGTAGAAATCTCACTCTCATAACAAGGACCCAAAAAATGTATTTATTGAGAGGGTTTTTACTCTACTATTTTCTTTCCAAAAGAGATCAGTCTTAGTTTAATAATAATTATCTATTTACCTTTTTATTTATAATAGAATTTTTATCATATACACAAGAAATTTAACATCTTATACGTGAAATCTTATCACAGAAAGAGAGGACAAAGGGGTGAACGACAAATGACATGTATAGGTCAATTGTTCCCATTTTACCGGATTTGGATGAGTCGTACGTGTATGCCATTAATTCCTGGTGTGTGGTGTGTCTTCTTGCCTTCGTTTTATCGCATGGGGAATTTCATTTTGTCCCGCATTCGAAAGCGTTGTTCAATTGTTTCTCTACTTTAATTTGATGGTCGTTTTCTGTATATATATTCACTATCTCGGGTGCTTTCCATATGAGGCTGTAAACTAATATGATTATTAGAATTACTAGTGTACTTTTATTCGTGTTCTGTACGAATTTATTTTGGATAAAAAACATTAAATCAAGTTAAATTTAATTATTTTTAATAGCATATAAAAATTTAATCATGAATTTTCTATGCTCTATATGAATTATTTTAAATAATAAATGTTGAATTTATTCAGATTTAATATTTGAAATTCACAAATAAAAAATACATTAAGGCTTTTAAGCATTAATTAATTAGTAATTAAATTTCTAAATTAAAAGTAATTATATATATATATATTCATAATAAGAAATGAACCTTTTGAAATCTACAAATGAATATTATTTTTTAAAAATTAATTAATTGACAATTAAATGTCTAAATTAAAACTAAGGATATATATCCATACAGATAATAAGTGAACCTTTTGGAATTTACAAATGAATTATATTTTAAGCATTGATTGATCGATTATTTAATTTTTTAATTAAAACTAATAATTAACTTATATCCACAAATATAAAAATAATATAAATAAAATAAATAATGAATTATTGTATAAGCTAATAATAAAATATCCACTGCCATATAAACGCTGATATGACACTCTCATCATGCTCAAAAAAAATATTTTTTAATAGTAAACGTTAAACTTACATGGATTTTATCTTTTGACACAAATGAATATTATTTTAAGAATTAATTGATTGAAAATTAAATCTCTACTGTTAATAATATATATATATATATATAATAGATAAGAAATACATTTTTTTTAGAATTTAATCTTAAAAATTAATTGATCGACCATTTAATATTTCAATTAAAGCTAATAATATATATTCATAAAAATAAGAAATAATAAAAATTAAAATAATGAAAAAGAAAATAACCATGCTATGTAAATACTGACATGGTACTCGTACAATGCTCAAACATGACACTCTCATAATGCTCAAAAAAGTATAACTCTTATATATATATATATATATATATATATATAGATAGATATATAGATATATATAGATATAGATATATATAGAGATAGATATAGATATAGATAGATAAATAGATTAAAATATCCAATTATTTTACATTAATAAATTGTAATCTCTAATATCATTATAGAAAGCTTAGTTGCCATATAATACTCATTAATTTTAAAATCAAAACCATATTTCATAATAATTATAACAAGAACTCCGATTCTTGTAATGGTGACCACTCGTATAATATATCTATACTACAAACTAAAGCTGAATCGTTGCATTATACTATTACCAATTGTTGTTTTTAATCTGCTACCAAGTGTTGTTTTCAATCTGCTACCACGTATTGCTTTCATATAGACTTATTCACTTATTTATTTGTTTATTTTTTTTGCTAAGAATATAAGACTTATAGCTGAAAATGCGTTTTAGGATTTATTGCCGAGCATACATTTTTGCCCTTTTCATGTCCCAATGTCTCACTTCAACGTTAATTTGTCTTCCAATCCCAATTTGGGCCCTATTTTCTCTCAATCAATAAATCAAATTCTTCCAATCTCGATTTACTAACTTTTATGTCATTTAGGTGTTGTATAGCAACAGTGTTTCAACTAGTATTTAGTGTTTTGACTTGGTCAAACCACTATCTCCTCATATTTTTGTTATTCAATAAAGTAGTGTTTTAGATAGTGTTTTTGGTTGAAACAGTATTTGAAGTAGTGTTTTGAAACGTTAATATTTTTAACATTTCAGGTAGTGGATAGTGTTTCATTTTTCATTTTGGCAATCTTACCCTCTCTTCATTATTTTTTTGGCAATTCTACCTACTATACAATTTCTTTCTACATTTTTATATTTTCTTTCACAAGTATAAATCTAAAATAACATAAAAAGCAATTTTAAATCCTATCTATATCAAAATATACTAAAAAAGTGTAAGTCTTATTCATCCATTTATTATTTTTCTTGACAAAATAAATCTTTAATCAATTAAAAAAATATTCTACAATAATAATTTCTTTTGTAATATTAATAAAATTAATTTATCAAAAGTAATTTTATTATACTTTAATAATCAAATGTTATTACAAGAAACATATATCTAATTATGAAATAAATTATTTCATTTCAATAATAGTAATAATAATTATATTTATCATAATATAATAACATAATACCAATGTCTTTTTATGTCATTTTACATTCATCAACTAATCAAGCAGCTAATTTTATCGAACACATATTATTCAATTAGCTAATCAAACAGCTATCTACTAAGAGCTAAATACAACAGTTATCAGCTACTCAAACTGCTATCTGTTACTTAAACAACTATCAACTACTCTAACAGCTAATTTTGCCGAACAGGCCCTTATATTACTTAATCTTTGCCTCAAATTTGTGCATATATTTGGCCCCATCTATTATCTTATATTCCATCTCTTTCTATTTATCACATAAAAATATTTATCTTTACTAAAAATACATCTACATATTCATATTTGTGTGCATTTCATTTTTTCATACTTTTTTTTTCATTAAACTACTACGAACAAATAATACTCAAATATAAAAAATTGATCTTCTTACAACACAAACTTTGATGTAGCTCCTCTATCTTACAGTACTACCCATAGAACAATATAACAATATAACAATACATAAATATTTTAATTTTTTATAACAATTTCTTTTCCTCATATTTATAATTTAACAATTTACTCTTATTCACATAAATTATTTTTGCATATAAATATATTAGCATTCATCATCTTTCCATACAACACACGAGTATAACATACTAGTTACACTAAGTTTGTCATGATCAAGTTTAGATCAAGAGTTAGGACAATACCGAGACACTTTATACCAACACTTAAGTTATGAATTGTGAGGATCTAAGAAATAGTTCGAGTGAAAAAATAATAATCTGAGTCAAAATTTTAGAATAGGGATTGGTTGTTGTCACTATTACATTTTTTTTTTCTCTCTCAAAAACTCAATCACTATTGAATTTTACTTTAATAAAACTTCCTTAGTACACGATACATGCATATATATATTTTATGTTAGTCAAAGATTAGGCAATAATTATAGTGGATGTTATAAATTGAAACTTAATATTTTTTGTCACAATAAGTGGTTATCTACGTATTTCATCTAGCCCCCAAACACCATAGTTATAGCTTGTTTGCCTAAATTTAGAATAATGGCTTTTCCCTTTTCTGTTTTTCTTGTTTCTTTAAATTCAAGAGAGGCCAATATTTTCTAATGACTTCCATATATTTACACGTTCTTCTTCTTCTTCTTGCATCTATTTTCAATTGGACCACTATAATAATCAACTTTTTTTAGTTGACATTAATTAGGGCTTGCTTTTTAGTGTGATATTAACTTTGTCATCAAATGTAAAGAGTGTCTGAGTGAAGCACTCTTTACAAGGGGTTCAGCCAAAGAACAAAGAGTAATGACACAACGCCACTAATGATTTTAACTTTAATTTCTTATTTTTTCATTAGAAATACCTTTTGATTCTTAACTAATTATGATAATTTAAGTTAAAATACATCTTTACATCACAGGATGCACAAGTTTGTAGTAAACTTAATATAATTTTTTGTTAGGACTGTAGTTCGTATTCTGAACAATAACATTTTAGTTCTATATATTAGCACCTCCGTCATGTGTGATTTACAATAGTGTTTGCACCGCTTTAATAGATGGGTTGAACTTGGATAGTCGCATGACCTGGTTGGATGGTTGCATGACCTGGTTAGATGGTCATGTAACTTGGAACTGTGCCACCACACTTATGGATTTATGATCTGAAAGGATGAGTCACCTCGGCCCGAAACAAATGGCTTGTGCACTGGACGACTTATGTCTTGGACAGATGGGTCACAACGACCCGGAAAACTGAGATTACAACTTTAATTGGCTGCATAGATGGGTCCCCACGTGAACATATGTGTATGATGAACAAACTTAATGGGTCACACGTGGATGGATGCATGAAGGACTGAACCAAAAACTCAGTTTTGATACCATGTTAAGAATCATTGATACTCCATAATAAAAACTAATTGGTTGATATAAGAAGACTTTGTTGGATCAAGGTGTTATTCCTATGGTTAATTGTTATTCCGCATTTAAAAAAAATAAAATCATATAAACAATAATGGGAGCAAAAACATAGCATAAACAAAGTTTATTATATACATGGGCATCACAATCAAGCAAAAAATACAAGAATAAAGTTAAGAACCGTTACCCTTGTAGTGTGACCCGGATGCAAAAATTGGTTTCTTTGCGCAATACATCCCTTGTATTAGCCTCTTAATTATCTTTTCCACTATTTCCAAAGCTCTATTGTTAGGATACAATTTGCTATTTAGTGGGCAAGCAATTTTAAAAGCCAAATTGAGGTTATAGAATTTAATGTGTGTTTTTGGTGCTAGTGTGTGATATTTCTTGCACACCCCTACCAAGAAAAAATATCTCACTCTCTTTTATTCTTATATGAGTTATGTCTATCTTATACTATTTATAATACAAGGCAACTCTAATAAGGATAAGATTCCTAGAATATTATGTTTCACCCTAATACCCGTCCTCAATCCTTTTAGAAATGGAATATCCCCTAGGGATAAGGTTATCTCAAATATTCCACCTCATACACTAAATATCTTCCATGTGGGTCCCGTTTATCTAATTAAAATATGCATGAGTTATATTAAGAAGACCTGAATAATTAAATCATTTATTAATTCTAAACTCAAATATTAATTAAACAAAGCACATAATTAATTTACCTCAATTAATGTATCCAATAGTATAATGCCTAGTGGAGGGACCAAAAGACATAATTATACTTAGCTTTCAAAATAACGAAAATGCCATTGCCACTACTTTGGTGACACTAAAACCATTTTGATGACAGTCTCTTTTCAGTAGAAGACTAAAGCCGCATTCCAAGGATAATTATTGGCTAAGTAGGAGTTTGTCACCCACTTTGGTGACCTCTATCTTTGACCAACTAAGTGAAATAACCAAGACGCACCTCTATGTATACCCGTAGTCAATGCCGGTTGCAACAAGTACTATCAGCTCGAAGACTATATCTAAACCTTGAAATCTCTAATCCCATATGATGATCATCCACTGTTCATGCATCTTTTGATCTAGGAAGTGACCCACAAATCAAATGACTGATATACCTTTGAAAGGTAATATCACTATTATTAGATTTCTAGTGATCAAAAAGTCAAATTCAAGGGGGCATATAGACTTCGCTATTTTATGTGCATGTCTCATCTAAATTAGAACACATACCTAACATACAAGGCAACTATCATACAAGATCCCTCCTTGTGACACATCAAAGTGTTGCACCCTAACCTAGTCAGTTCATTCACACATACTCAAGATTAAAAGTATTGGTCACTTGGAAGCTATAAGTATCTTGTCTTCTATTTGTGATAGTACGGTTCTCAGAAGATATCTCACGATAGCATGTTCAATGCATAAAGGTGCGTTGTCCGGAAAAACAGCCAATAACCTAGATAGATCACCCTCTCAAGCAGACTCGTCCACTATAACCTTGTCTTAATAAAGTGCCCAACACTATTATCCGGTTATGGACCAATTTATGATATTACCAAATTTAGACTTGGACCTCCTGTGCGTCCAGTCTCACTGCATATCCAAGTCATTGGTCTATATCATTAGACCTTTATATTTTGCACCAATACATAAATAGAGAGAATATGTTGTACAAAACTCAATCATATGAACAATATCATGAGCGTATTATGTTTAGTATATAGAAATTACCATGTGCTTTTGGTTTTAGGATATACAATCCTAACAAACTTGAATATTGAGAATTTTTAATATAAGACATCTATATATTTAAACAATTTTGAGTGTTTTATAATTAAAAAGTACTAAATACGCACTGCCACCCTCTTAATGTTTTATTTTGAGTATTTATAAGTATTTAAAGTGAAAAAAATTAATCAAAATAACAACACGCACTGCCAAACAGCCTCTTAATCCTATCTAAACTCCAAGCTTTATTGACTCGTGCCAATAATTGCATAATGTATATGACTAGAAATTAAACCCAAGCTAATCATCTATATCTTGCTCATTGGCAATTGGGACGACCATCCACAGCAATGGAAAAAACAGGGGCAAGGCGCCGCGTATATGTGACATTCCCGCACCAATCAACTTTAGTTATTTATTTATTTTTGAATCCATAACAAACATTAATAATTTAATCTTAGGTGTAGCAATCAAGTTATTGGTCCCACCTCATCGGATAAACCAAAACCATGAACGTCCAAGATGTCGCACTCAACATGCCCTCATCAGCACATGAGGCAATGGTCCACCATTAATGAGATTAGGATAAGAGTTGTGTCATTAAAATAACATAAAACGAACAATATGATACCCCCATCTGAATATTCGAGTATATCCATGCATGCAAGGCTTTGCATCGTCGATGGAATAATTGACCAACACTGACGTGTATCCTTGCTGTCTGGTTCACCACATTAGATTGTCACGATGCATTCCGTCCAATGACGTTGCGCCACATAGATGGCAAGCTTGAATCTTCATCATATGCATGTATATGTTCTTTTTTAATTTCTTTTTCCATCTGTCGTGATTGTGTTGCAAGCTGTTGAAGTTCATGTCAGGAGTGTTAATATGGACTTACATATTTTGGTGATATGATCAATTTAGTTAAGTACAAAATTCATTTGGATTGGCTTTAAAAATTTTATTTATTTTTGAGTAAACTAAACTTGAGAATTCTTCAACCGACACAACCGTAGTACTACACATTAGATCATGTATTATATCTAGTTATATAGTCTACGTACCATACAACAAAATTGATGAGAATTTACTGCGTTGACCATGGATGTTCGTCGCAATTTATAATTTATAATAGCGTTCACCATATCAATTATTGATATTCACTATGTCCTCTAATTTATAATGGTATTCACCACATCAACCGTGTTCATCATATTAGTATGGTGATGTCCACCAAATACATCCTCATTATAGTAAGAGATATTATAAATTTAGTTGCATACGAGGCTTATTTGAATTATCTTAAAAAAATTTAGGATAAATTACAACTAATTCCCTTTTGTTTTGCTGTAATTGCATGATAGTTTCCTATAATTTTAAAATTAGCCAATACGTCTTGAATACACTCTTGTGCTTTACTATTATAACATAACTCTGATTTGAAGAATATGGTACACATATAATGTTTTTTCCCCAAGTATACTTTTTAATTTTTTAAAAATACAAAAAAGCATTTGTTAATTTTAAAATAGGAAAAAGAAAATCCTACAGTTATAACAAAGCACATCAAATTAGGGGCTAATTGCCCAAAATTTTACCATCTTCAATAATCGGACTTGAGAGTCCAACAATTCTCATGTCGGTCCAACCATTTTGCCATTAAATTTATATATTTCTTTCTCCACATACGGTATTGTGTTGTGGGTCCAAGAGAGTCCACATGTTTTCAAGGTTTGGGATATATAAGACCGGTTCCTAAGGTTGCTGAGAGCACAATTTTTCAATTAAGTTCAAAAAGTTCATCTCAAATAACAAATAGTAGTAGGCCACCTCATCACCGCCGGAGGAAATGGCTAGATTTCCACTGAATCACCGGATTTTGACGTATGAAATTCGTGAAATTGAGTTTTCCGGTGACTCAGCGATTAGCTTATCCGACACCGTTTTTGGGTTTCTTGATGAAGGATTTGAAGGGTCACCTGGTAGCATTGGTCATTACAACGTTTGTGGTGAAAACATAAGCCATGTTAATGAGAAGGATGATGAACAGGAGGAACAAAATTCCCGAAATGATCAAGATAACAGTTTCTGGGAGATGCAGCATCAAATATTGGAAGTAAGTTAATTTTTCCTCTCTTCTTGCTAATTTCATCCATAAATTCACACGTTTGATGTTGTCCTGGCTCATGAGTCAAAAGAAAGTTATTGTTTGCAGCTGTGTTAAGTTTTTCTTTTTCTTTTTGGTAAACTCCACCCATAAGATTGAATTTCAGGATCTCACACTTTTGGAGAGTGATAGTCTCAACCGCTTGACTAGTAGCTCATTAACGCCATAGAAATTGAATCTTGCTGTTGAGTAATAGAAAAATGATGTCTTGATTATTTCTTTCATTTCCTTCTTTGATAACTGAAAAAAAATGATTTCGAAACTACATATTGCAAGAATTTTCTTTCGATCAATTTATTTGTCTTTTTATATTTTGGATATAACTGTTAATATTCTTCTCGAATTATTGCATAGCCAGAGTTTCGGACATACGAGATGCATGGACTAACTATTCTTGTGGGACGAAATTTTGCAGGCCACATTATGCAGGACAACTAGTTTGGAGTCAAGAATCCGGCAAGCCACTAAAGAAGCAGTAAAAGAAGCAAACGAGGAAGGGAATATTGTCTGCGCTTGCCGGAGACCAATCAGTAATAGCTGCCGGAATTGCTTGATGCAAGTCGTCCTCCGCCGTCTTCAAAATCACGGCTTCAACTGCGCAATTTGCAAGTCCCAGTGGAGAAGCTCATCAGAACTTCCATCAGGTATATTAAAATTAGTCTCCTAATGATATAATATTCATCGTTGCATTTCATTTTTGTTATATTATTTTGCTATCGATGTTCTTAGTGGGTGAAGATAATTAAATGACTCTCTATATATAAAAATTTATTATTTTTAATTATTCTCATATTAAATATAACCCAATTCTTAAAAAGAATGAAAGATTAAAAATAATAATGTGAAAGTGATTGGACATAGTAATTTTTTATATGAACGGATATATTAATCTAATTGTGTTGATACTATTAGTAAAATAAAATTTTTAAGTGGTCTTATTCGTAAATAATCCAGTTGTCAATATAGCGACCTCTCTCTAATCCAACGCTTGTCACAATGACTAAAAAGGTGTAATTAAAGAATATTTCGCAACCTTTTTTTAATAAAAAAAGAAAAGAGAACCCATAGGCTGGTGGTCCCAGATTATTTCTTTTTCATAACTTTTTAATCTTCGTTATTTGATATATTTTTCGTACAAAGCAAATTTAGACAAAAAAAAATCGTTGTCATTAATATTTAATTTCATTAATATATGCATGCCTATACCATTTAACTTATTATTTTAATATTTATATTTTGCTGAAACCTGTACAAAATGGTATATGTAGGATAATATATGATAATAGATACGTACGTGATGAAATGATTTTTATAGTTTATGATAATTAAATCTTCTAATTACTTTACGATCGAGGGAGCCTCGACATTTGTTGTTTATGGAGATCATCTAATTGGAATCATTGATATACCATTATTGGTTTATTAGGCTTATTTAGATTGATTTTCTTTAAAGTCGTTTTTTATAACTTTTTTAAAAAGTAATGTTTTGATAAATTAAAAGTTTTAACCTTTTTTGAAAGTCAATACATATTCTTATTGCAAAATTAATGTATTTTAATTATCTTTTAAAAAAGTATTTTTCTAAATAAAAAATCAATCTAAATGAGCCTATGAGCTTATTTACTTATTCTCAAATTTCGGCACGTATATGAACATTTCCACTTTGCAAAAATCATACATTTTTTTTTCTAAAATTAATATTTTCTTCTTCTTCTTCTTTTTTTTTTTCCATGTACAGGTGAACACACTTTCTTGGAGGTACTAGACAACTCAAATCCAAAAAAAGGAGAAGTGAAGATAACTATCGAACTGAACCTGCGAGCTGAGTTTGAGATGGCAAGAGCCAGCCAAGAATACAACCGGCTTGTTCAAAAGCTGCCGGAGGTTTTCATAGGAAAAATAGAAAGACTATTAACCATAATCAAAGTTTTGTGTTCTGCTGCAAAGAAATGCATGAAGGAGAAAAAAATTCACATGGGGCCATGGAATTATATCACACGTCCGAGCGTCATGTCCATGCAATTGGGATACATTGTTCATTAAAATCTAATTAACTTTGTTAAGATTGTAGACCTAATTAAAATCCAGTACTAAATTCTCAAGTCTCTCTGTATATAAATATATATTCGAAATTGGGATTGTTCATAAAAATCTATAGATTTGAGAAGAACTCTTAGGATGCGAAAGAAATTTTAGCCTCAAGCACAATGGATACGGTCCAAAATCAGTGCCCATCCACCCTTTTGAGTCCCTATGTGTTGAGAATGCGAACCATTGAAAATAATAATGTGTCTGTCAAGTTGTTCTAAACACGACGTTCAATATACACAGTTGGCACGATAAATCAATTGCTTTATATATTAGCCCTCATCCACTCGCTTAAAAAGATATCAGGCCAATTAAGCTTAAGATAGGCCAGTAAGCACAGAATGGGCCGGGTGATGCTACCATGATAAAGGCCGGACCTGTGGGCAATCCTGGATGTACAACTTGGGATGAGAAGCGATGCTCTGAAATTGTTCAGATTTTCATAACTTACGGATATCGAATTTGTTCTCTTCAATTCCTGTACGTCGATGGAGCTCTGGTATTGTCCGACAAGCACGGCAAGTCGACAGGAGACAAGTTTAATGTTGTGAGTATCTTGTTCGCATCTAGTGATCATTAGGTTTCAATCTGTCCACCATCTTCTTGAAGTTGTCGAGCTGCTATGTTTACCAGGCTTCATTAGATTAAGGTAATTGATATTATCATGAAAGTAGTACCAATGTAAGTCTTTTGAAGAAGGGCTCATCAATATCTGATCTTGGAACAATTTGTTAGGCGCGTTGCTATATTGCAAGCATGTTTTTGAAAAGATCCTAATTAGATTAGAGTAGTCTTAAGTAATTAAGATTATTAAGTACAAACAATCCAATACCCGTCAAGCCAAAGATATATCATTTAACACAAAAACAAGATTTGAGGGGCATGGAAAACAACGAAAGGGAGAATTCCAACACATATTTCTTCAAACAAGCTAGATAAGTAAGAATCCACGAAGAGTTGAGGTTAGAATACCAGAAGAGTTGGGGATGGGGTTCATAGAAAAAACAGAGTTGATCATAAATGTCTGCATTTTATTTATTTATTTATTTGGCTAATAAGTCAGCAACTGAATTGTATTGCTCAAATAAAACTTAATTAAGTCATAAAAGTGGAGAGGGACAAAGAACTCTTCAAAATTGCTGAAATCTGACTAAGAAAAAGATAAAGTGCGTTGCATTTTATTCATCATATATATATGAAATGAATATCGATTTTTAACTGACTTTTTCTTTTGATTTTGTCAATTAATGTATGCTCCAAATACGCAAAGCAGGTAACGTTGAATTATCCATCAGAGTATCTCACTTGCTTAAGATTTCGGGTGGACAGATTTGAGACCATTTCATCTATCACATTTGATACCAATTTGGGTGTGCATGAACCCATTGGTCAACCTAACAAATCTCACAAGGAGTTTTGCTTTCGACTTGGAGAAAAAAGTGGATTTGGAGGCTTCCATGGCACAGCATCATACGACGGTGTCATATCTTCGATTGGAGTTATCAAGCCAATCACTTCCCTCAATGCAAATGGCAGGCATGTTTAAGGCAGAAATCAAATAAATTCTCGAGAATATGTAAGCTTCAATGTCGTGTCGTCTCTCTTAATTTTTTTTAGGTTGCCAATGAAATTTTCGCATTAGCTCCTGCCTTTTATGTCTGCACTAGCTTTATCATCAACTGTTTGCTCGAGTTTTTGGAGTGACGAAGTAACTCTAAATATTACCGTGTGTCTATGTTTTCCGCCTTATATGTTTATTGGAAAGAGAACTCGGTATGTGGACTCTGAAAGCGCCTATTAGCATTTAGCATGTCCACCTAATTGTTGTGGTTCAAGTTCGATTAATGAGAGGAGATTATGAGTTCTATTGGAATCACGTTAAAATATCTAGTCAAGAAAATCCTATGGGGGTTCGGGGATGTTAATTTCCAGCTTATATGTTTATTAGAAGAGGACTCAGTTTCTAGATCCCAAAAACTCAACTTATACCATGCTTCTTTATTATTATGTTCTCTTGTGTTTCCTCACTTTTGCTCATAATATTAATATTATTTGTTCACAATATTAATATTGTATAAGTCTGTGTGCATGGATATGTTTTTGTGTATATATGTATACAAGAGTAGTGAACAAATATATTTTAAGTGGTGAACTAATAGATTATAAACAAATAGTAAAATAATTTTAAACAATTTAATTGATGTGTTTGTTCATAATTCTTATACCATTTGTCATAAATTTTGTATTCTTTGTTCGCTGAGAGTGCATAGTGCTTAGTCGGTGTACGATTTAAGGTACATGGTATAATTTCCTACCCCGAAAGTGCTAATAGGCAAAGTTGAAAGGTCTAATACTTAAGGGTAAATTGCATTTTCGCCCCTTTTGATTTATGGTAATTGTTTTAAAATTGACTACTTATCCCTTCTACTTTTCAAACACTCACTTGTTCCATTTTGTAACACCATCCACATTCTTTAACAAAATTTACAAAAGGGTGAATTGTTCAACTCCCCCTCGTGATTTGACTAATATTTACAAATTTTTTCTGTGTTTTATAAATTAGCTACTTGACCCCCTATAGTTTCAATGATAGTGCACACGACCCCCAAAAGCTAACTATTGTTAGATTTTTAACGGATTTTAGTAAAAAGTCTATTTTGCCCCTAACTTATTAAATAAAATATCTATTTTACTTTTATTTTATTTAAAAATTAAAAATTAAATTAGAAAAAACACAAAAAAGAAAAAAGAAAACATCGAGGATGGGGGTGGGGGCGACGAGGGTGGGGGCTGCTGGGGGTCGGGGTGACGGGGGTGGGGAAAGCGGGGGTGGGAGCTGCTAGGGGTGGGGACAGCGGGGGTGGGAACTGCTGGGGGTAGGGGCTGCTAGGGGCAGGGGCGACGGGGGCGGTAGGGGTGGGCAGCGACGGGGGTGGGCAGTGGGGGCGACAGGGTGGTGGGGGTGGGCAACGGGGGTGACGGGGGTGGGGGCTGGCTGGGGCTAGGGGTGGGGTGGTAGGGGTGGTGGGGATTGGTGGGGTAGGGGCTAGCTGGGCGTGGGGGTGGGGTGGTAGGGGTGGTGGGGGTTGGTGGGTTGGGGGTGGCAGGGGTGGTGTCTTGTTTTTTTTTAATTTAATTGCTTTTTTATTTTTTTAAACAAATTAAATATAAAAAAGTTTATTTAATGCATTTATTATGAAAAAATAAAGCAAAGTTGCACAAGGCGCGCGTGCATGTCAAAACACGTTATTTTGGATGGAAAAATTAACGGAGGGGGTCTATGTGCACCTTCATTAAAACTACAGGAGGTGACTTAGCTAATTTGTAACCACGAGGTATTATTATGCACATTTGTCAAACTACAGGGAAAAGTTAAGTAATTCACCTTTTACAAAATGACTATTATCTTGTTAAAATAAAATATAAGCATATACAACATTTTCAGTTCTTAACCACAAAAAAATAAAAATATTAACATTTTTTTTCCAAGCAAGCATCTTTCCATTGGGTCTATCAAGCATCAGAGCACGCATTCAAAGCAGTGGCATCGGGCATGACACGTCTCCTTATCTTTCGTCAATACGAAGTGGAAAAAAGGTTGAAGCATAATATATGTGCAATGAAATGATATCAATAGTGTATGCTGAAACTTGGACAAAATGGTAAATGTAACATAATCAAAATCCCACATCCAAACTTGCCAAACCACTTAAATTTATTTCTTTTAGAGTTTGGTTGAAACTCAGACAAAATGGTAAATGTAGCGTAATATATGTGCAACGAAATGATATCAATAGTTCATGACCGTCAAATCTTCTAATTACTTTATAAGGGATCCTCAATATTTCTTGTGTATGGAGTAATTGGAATCATTAATATAGCATTATTGGTTTATTAGGCTCTTATAAATTGATTTTTTTAATTAAAAGTATTTTTTTATAATTTTGAAAAGAATTTTTTTGAAAAACTAAAAATTTTAGTTTTTGAAAAGAAAAACTCAATCTAAAGTGTTTTTTTTTAAGTCAATACATATTCTTACAAAACTAATGTATTTTTTTTCTAAAAATATAAAAATTCTCATAAAAAGGTCAATCTGAAGAGCCTATCAACTTACTAATCCAAGGAAGACTTAAGGGTGAAAAGAGTCCTCATCGAAAAATGAAATTTATATCTATATCTATCTATCTATTCTATACTTGTATATAAAACGATAACTATTGGACCCTAATGGTTGCTGCCAAATTTTAAGCACACTAAAGCATGTCACATGTCCTTATTATTTTTGGAATTTTTATCTTATTGCTATTGATCCGGCAAGGAATTAGTTGAAGTGATGATAGTCTTCTACTCCAATAACGTGAGACCTACAAGGCAAGGCTTCACGTCAGTGAGGGTTTGGCATTGGTTATTGTTGTTTGCAAATATTGTTGGTTATTAATATATGTTTTACACGGGTATACGTGTATTACTTTTGGTTTCTTCCTTGCTACATTGATGCCATTCGTGTTTTTCTTCTTTTTCTTGTGCGCCCATGCCTTTCTTTTTACTTTTTCCTCTCTTTCTTATTCCTTTTCCTTTTCCCATGTCTCTATCTTTCTTTCTTTTCCACGTCAATTTTGTTTCCCATCATTATTTTATTTACAAATTAAATTGTTACATCATTTTATTTGTAACTGTATCAATAATATATACTATTAAATTTCACTTGTAAGACACTTATCTACCAAAGATGTCTGGATGTGTTTGGAATAAAATTATTATAAAATACTTATTTTATTTGTTAATGGATGATTTATTATCTAATGTGTAAAAAAAGTAATAATATCTTAATACAAGTATCTTATAAAAATCTTTACTGTGTCCCTTTCCATCTTATAACATATAAATAATTTATTTTTAATTTATTTTTATAATTATGAATAAAATATCTTATCACAAATCCTGTGAAAAATTCAAAATAAACTATATATTTTTATATAAAAAAATCTTATTAAATTCTGCAAAAACTCTGGAAAGAAGAAGGAAATCTTCATGTGGAAGGAAACGAAAAAGGACAAGTCTATAGAAAGAAACTCTCTTCTTTTTCAGTACGTGCTGCTATGGCTTTTCAAATTTTTTTCCCTTATTTTCGCTAGAGTATTGACTATTAAAAGTGCACCTAGTCCCTATCATACGATGATGGATCCCAATTTAAGAAAGGAAAAGTTGAAATTTTTTGTATTGCTTCACAGCTGCCCACGTTACATGGGTTACGAAAACGCCTTTTGTCACATCAACAATTTTCCAATACCCACTTGAGAACTAATCTGGCCCGTTGACTCAGAAAACTGGAAAATGCATGGTCCGTCAGATTTCAATACCACACTTTTGCATGCATCTTTTAGTGCGTGTGTGTATATATATATGTGCCATTCCAACGAAGTGAACTCATCAGTCGCGAGACCGCTTGAGATATATATTGCATTGGCAATCCAAATTATAGCAGTCACATTAGCTTGTTTGGTAAAGGTGATTTTGTTTAATTTTTTCTGCCATTATTTCTTTTATTTTCGGGCCTTGAAAATTTAATCCTGCATTATAAGCCTATTGTTTTTGTTTTTCTTTTTTTGGTGGATTATCAAAGTTTTACTGTTTGTTATGTTAATTAATCCTTAGACATTTAGCCATTATGCTCTTTTTGGTACAGTGCATGCATCAAGTTTTGATGTTTACTATCAACGAATTCTAATCTTTTAGTTTGGATTATTATGTTTTTACAATTTTGTGTTCCTGGGGTCATGCCGGCATGACCCCAATTTGGGAAAATATGTATAAATTAATGGTAAATGATAACTTTTTAAACAAAATAAAAAGATAAAACTATACAAAATCTTTGTATTGTAATATATGTAGCGCATCATTTTGGGATCATAATTTTTTTTCCATGTAAAATGAAAGGTAAAAATATACAATATATATATATGTGTGTGTGTGTGCATAAATATTATTTTTTAATAAAATATTTGCTCTTAAAATTTTGTTTGGCATAACTGAATACCATAGGATAATTTGAGTAATATGAAAAATTTATGGGGTTCGCTAAAAAGGAAAAAAAAAAAAGAAAAAGAAAAAGTTCATGCAAAAGTTCAGATGTTAACCAAGAACTCATGGCAAAAAATGGGGATTACAGAAGGAATCTAAATCAAATAAATATTTAAATATTTTCAGATGTTATTCACTCACTACATCTTACTTTCAAGGGTCTATTGTGCCTAGACCGCGAGTGGCGAGCTCATCAAATTAAAGCTGGCAGATATACTAGGGGCTAGCTAAGTGCAGTAGTCCCATCTCACTCCAAATTTTGTTTGACAAAACGGGTATCTTTAATATATTTTTAATATAAAGAATCAATTTACTCTCATTAGAGAATATATATATTCATATAAGTATTAAATTTATGTAATTTTGTTTTTACTAAAGAAAAGTTTTAAATCCAATCCTCCTAGTAATTTTGTTAAGTACAATAAATAAATACAACAATATATCATCTCTATAAACTTAAACTTTTAGATAAAGTGATGATAACTCTAATAACATTCCTATCCTTTCTCCATCCTCGCTAGCAATACTATTGTTATTATGATTGTAGAACTTAAAATCCACAATTAAAATCTCGAGTCTATGAAATTGGGATAGTTCATTGAAATCTATCAATTTGAGAAAAACTCTCAGGACACCGGAAAGGAAATTTTAGCGTCAAGCACAGAATGGGTGCTGCTACCATGATAAAGGTCGGACCCGTAGGCGAGCGTGGAGGTACAAAATGGGATGAGAAGCACTCTGAAATCGTTCAGATCTTCATATCTCACGGATATGGAATTTGCTCTCTTCAATGCCTGTATGTCGACGGCGATGGAGCTCTGGTATTGTCCGAAAGGCACGGCAAGTCGACAGGAGACGAGTTTGATGTTGTGAGTAATCTTTTCCTCATCATGTAGCTAGTGATCATGATCATTAGGTTTATAAATCTGTCAATCATCTTCATGAAAGTAGTCAAGCTGGTATACTGATCAGCAGGGTTCACTAGGTGATCATGGTAATTGATTAATTATTCGCATGGTGATGTAAATACTGACATAAATCTTCTTGAACAAGGGTTCAAGGGCTGATCAATATCTGATTTTTGCAGGCATGCTTTTCAAAAGATCATAATAAAATTTGAGTAGTTCAATTAATTAGGTTTATCTCTTTCGAGGTTGACTATATTAATTAATTAATTAACGCACGCAAAGCAGGTGACCTTGAATTATCCATCGGAGTATATGAATTGCATAAGATTTGGGGTGGCCACCGCTGGGACTATTTCATCAATCACACTTTGAAACCAATTTGGGAATGCAGGGACCGTTTGGCCAACCCAACGAATCTCACAAGGAGTTTTGCTTTCGACTAGGAAAAAAGCGTGGATTTGGTGGCTTCTATGGCACAACTGATGACGACGATGGTGTCATATCTTCGATTGGAGTTTATATCAAGCCAATCACTTCCCTCAATGCAAATGGGAGGCATGACCTTGATGTTAAGCCAAACATCATCCCCAGGGCTCGACTGGTACAGAGATCCAAATTTCTCAACGTTTCGCATGTAAATAGCGAATGAAACAAGTTTTAGATCGAGTGCAGTGCGATTCGTTTGGAGAAAAGCTATTTTGGGTTTTCATACAACTTTGATTATGAATTGGATCATGCAGCAATATGTAATTTAAGTATCGTCTTATACGTATCTTCTTTAAAGTTGTGGATTTTCATATGTTTAAGGCCTGTTCGGAGTGTTTTCTTTCTAAAAAACATTCTTTTTGTTATTAGTAATTAATTTAATTTTTTAAAAAATGAAATTTTGGAAAAAAAAACAAACTAACTAAATTCCTTTTTTTTTAATGTTAAAAATTTTAGTTTTTAAAAAAATGTACTTTTTTTCATAAGTTATGAATATATATATATGTGTGTGTGTGTGTGTGTGTGTGTGTGTGTAAAATCTTAATGAAACCTGGCAATTAGACTGCATTAGGTCAAGGTGTTTAACAATCTATCATTTTGTCAAGTACGTTGATGTTAATCTGCAAGTATGTTTTTGCAAAGTTTTTAATAAGAGTAAATATCCCTCTATGTATTTTGCTCCTAATACTTAAGAAATGAAAAGTCTATTTTTAACTGGACTTTTCCCTTTATGTCTACAACAGCTGTGTGATTATGAAGTGTTTGATTGAATGTCGACAAGTAACACTAAATATTATCATGTGTTCATGTTCATTTCTACCTTTATATGTTTATTAGTATCCGTGCTTTGCAGAAGATGTTCATATAAATATTATAATATCAAATTTTATACGTATGAATACCATAACTTGTAATATATAGACACCTAATATTTATATTTTTTATTATAAATATGTAGTTGTATAGTTTGCAATGTTTTACGCATATTAACAAGTAACAAAAGAAATAGTCGAAATTTATATTAAATGACCAAGGCCGTTTGTCAACACTCAACTGCCAAACATCTTGCGCGATGATTGTAAGCAAACAATGAGAAGTAATTTGTTTTTTAGATTCAACGGTTAGATGCATATTGACACATGCTAGCGCAAGTGGACGGTGGAGATTGTCGCTACGTGGCTTAAGGAGATTATGTATTTGGTTTTGGAGGGAAAAAATGAGGTGCATTTGGTTTTTTTTTTTTTTTTTTTTTGTATATAGTATAAATATAGATATAGATTGTAAGAGAACTCAGTTTCTAGAGTTGGCTAAATTCTGGGGCTGGTAACCAAAATAATTCTTGTCTAAATAGAAAAAAAAATATTTCTTTGGCTGTTTCAAATATTGTTGATTATTAATAAATGTTTTACAGCCTATCTATTATTTCTTATGACTTCAAACTTACACTTCTGCATAAAGCATAAACCATGGAACCACAATGCTTCCCTCTAGGTTTTAGGCACACAGAGCATGCCACATGTCCTGTCTTATTTTTGGAATGAATTTTTATCTTATTGTTATATATGTTAACTAGTATAACACCCATACGATGTATGGGATAATTTTTTAATAATATCAGTATTAGAAACAAATAAGCAAATAACAAAAAAAAATTTCAATTATCAATAAGTATAAGAAAATGCAGCAAAACAATTCAATGAAATATTACAATGCACTAAAGTATAGTTAATATAAAAAGTGACAGTATCTAACTAAAATTGTAAAAAAAAATTTTAATTACATGAAACTTAATAACATCTTTTAAAACTAATAATATCTTCCATAAACATCAACATTCCAAATTACAAAAAATTTAAATTCTCCTCAATTAACAGTGATTCAAGTTCACGTACATCATCCAGTCGAAGATTAAATGAATTTCGTACTGCAGCCAGCTGTCTGAGAAGTTCAGCCTTTTAAAAGAAAAAAGGAGTCATTGTGTCTAGTGCGCAATTTGAAGTGCCTATTTTGGTAGCCAATGTAATTTCTTCTATTATACCCGACTGCTTCAGCAAATTCTCTAGGAATTGGCTAGACCATAAAATCATGATGAAGTTGACATTCACATTATATTAATCAGAATATGCGGGTAACATAACAAATATAAAAGCATGGCATATTAAAAATAATGATAACACAAATAAAAAGCAAGGATATCATTAGTTCATATGCTATGTGAAAAAAATAACACATGCAAGTACACAAATATCCTAAGCAATTATCATATACTTGCTTCTAGAAATAGACACACCATGTAGCAGACGAAGAAAATAAAAAATGAGATTGCTACCGTAATACAATAGTAAGATCATATCGAAATTTATAGGTGTAATAGTCGATAAAAAAATGGGAACACTAAAAGTCTTTGCACATTATAAAAAATATCACGAGCAACAAAATGTAATTGTAGTTATTGAGGTAGCCATCGAAAATTACAGGAATGCATCGAAAGAAAACAAATAATAAATAGGACCATTTACACCCAAATAGAGAGGTATGTATCAGAAAACATAACCCTAGGATAGAAATAATCAATTGCAAAGAAAGCCATTCAAATCGGAACGGGATGTTTGCGTTCAAGAAGCAATTGATAGAAGGCTCACATCAAAACAACTAAAAAATAGCATTTGTACAAAAGATAACGAATAAATTTAATGCACTGAAATAGGAATGATTTCTTGAATTTTAAATAGCATTAAAAGAAATGAGATAGTTGAATTAGTATTAAATAACGACATAAACATGAAAAAATTGAAAAACTTTCCATTATAATGGAATTGATTGAAATCTGCAGAATAGAAATTTAAAGTATAAGATGGGATTTGCTATGTGACATAAAAGATATATATGGCAAGGGCCACATCTATCATTGGTTTTGTGAAATAAGGTTTCTGAACCAAAAGACAATGAGGAAAATTAGGGCTTATAATAGAAATAATAATATCAATAGAGGGATAGAAGAGTCTTTAAGCATGGAGTAGAAAACTTGTTTTTTAGAGCGCCACGTGATAGTACAGAATTACACCTTATTTTACTTTATTATATAACTAGTCAATCACCCGTGGCAAAATGTTATTTTATACACATAGCATTTTTTCAAAAAATTAAGATAAGTGGCATTATGTTGGAATAAATATCATTATTGTTAAGAATGTTATTTATGCGACACTTATCATTATTATATTTCAAAAGGTTCTTCTATATAATATAGTATAGTCTAAGCAAAATGAATCACAAAATAGAAAAATAATATTGATACCCAATTTAATTGAAATATAGGATCTGAATATAAAGAACATATGAATAAAAAAGACAATTTGTTGATATTAATCAAAATTCAAATTACCATAAATAGCATCATACGATAATGATATATTAAGTAAATTGTACTAATTTTCGATTATAGTAATAGAAAACGAGTAAAATAGGTCGCGATTTGATAGCAACCAAATTGGAGAGTTACCATAGATATCTGCGACCAATCCAAATTACATGTCATAATTTTGGGATGTAATATATAAATATTAAAATAAATTAGTAAATAAATGTAAATCTAATTAAATTAAAATACGATTTTCACAATTAAATGTAATGTAAGAGTGACACATGGCAAAAGGATATTAAGAATGCTATTTATGCGACACTTGTCATTATTAGATTGCAAAAGGTTCTTCTATATAATATAGTATAGATAGATATAAATATAATGGTTCAGTCGTATAGAATTTATGTTGGTTTTGGTGCTGAGCCTATTCCATATTGCAAAATTAATTTTCTTTTGTTGTTTTCAAATATTGTTGATTATTAATAAATGTTTTACAACCTATTTAATATTTCTGATATAACTTCAAATTTTCAAATAATATCAAAACACAAGTACACACTGATGTCTATACTATATAATAAAACAAAATAAGCTGTAATTTGGCACTCTATATGACAAGCTTTCCATAATTACTTATCAATTAATTAAATATGTCAATTTTTAGATCATGTTTTATTTTTATCATTTATTTAGTTCCATTCTTGTATTAAATATTTTGATTTAATTAATATTATGTCTTTTATTTATATATATCATCATTATTTTATTATTTTTATAATAAATAATTATTTCAATAACTATTTAGTAAGATACAAAAATTCTATAATTTTAATATATTTAATGACATATGTCGCTTTACAGGTGTCACACTAATACGTGTGTGTATATATATATATAACTTTCGGTTTCTTCCTTTCTACCTAGGTGCCGTTTTTCCCCCCCCCCCCCCCCCTTTTTGTCTTTACTTTCCCTCTCTTTCTTTTTCCTTTTCCTTTCCATTTCGCTTTCTCTTTCTTTTCTCCGTCATTCTTGTTTCCCACCATCACTTCGTTTACAAATTCTGCGACCATTCATATCAGACACACCAACTAGGTAAGTATTTATCTTAAAATCTTATAATTAATATATATAAGCACGACCCAATAAATTAAAATGTTACTTCTTTTATTATAATTGTATTAATAATTTATACTGTTAGATTTCACTTGTAATATAAACTCACTTACAATCCTTACACATCCACCCAAAGATGATTCCAGTTGTGTTTGGAATGAACTTATCTTATCTGTTAATGAATGATTTATTATCTAATTTAGGAAGACGTAATGCGGTAATGACATTTTATAACCAGCATCTTATAAAAATTCATATCATATTTTTTTTTATCTTATAACAAATAAGTAATTTATTTTTAATTTTTTTTTATAATTATAAATAAAATATCTTATCATAAGTATTATAATTACTTTTTTATTTTATATTAAAAGTACATCTTAATAAGCTTATACCACTAACGAAGGAAATTAAGGATAAATTCGGAGAAAAACTCGGGAAAGTGGAAGTAAGGAAACCTCCATGTGGAAGGAAACGAAAAAGGCCAAGTCGCCCCAGGGGCATAGGTGAGTTGGTAAGTGGCCAGGTGATTAGGGTGGAGACACCCTGACAACGCGGGATCGAGTCCGTGTGGCGGCAGTACTCCGCTGAAATATTACAGGGACTGTTGCTGGATTTCCACGCCCGTTGGTCCTCTCCCTGGTCGGGCTGCCACTCACGCACATCCCTCGATTTACCTCCCGCCTGGTTAAGGGGCCTCTGGCCAGGTGGGAAAGGGGTTCTCACCCTTTTGAAAAAGGCCAAGTCTATGCAGGTTGATAGCGATGTGGCCACTTTATTTGGGTTACGAGATTGCCTTTTGTCACATCAATAATTTCTTAGCTGCCCACTTGAGGACTAATCTGGACCATTGACTCAGAAAATGGGAAAATGTCTGGTCCGTCTTTCAAGACCACGCTTTTGCATGCATGCTTATTCCTTGTTTGGTTTCCTAGTCAACTTTTTCCACCTTTTGGTGTGTGTATATATATATATATACACCCCAACCAAGCGAACTCGTCAGTTGCGAGCACGCTTGAGACATACGCATTGGCAATCGAAATTATAGCAGTCACATTTGCTTTTTTGGTAAAGGTAATTTTGTTTAATTTTTTTCTGCCATTATTGCTTTTATTTTCGGGCCTTGAAAATAAAATCCTGCCTAATAAAGCCTTTTTTTTGGGGGGGGGGGGGATTATCAACGTTTTACTGTTTGTTAATTAATCTTTAGACATCTAGCCATTTTGCCATTATGCTCTTTTTGGTACAGTGCGTGCATCATGTTTTGATGTTTACTAACTATCAACGAATTCTAATCTTTTAGTTTGGATTATTATGTTTTTACAATTTTTTGTTCCTTTCTTTATGCCGGCATGACCACATTTTGGGAAAATATGTATAAATTAATTAACAATGCTATTGGTTTGGTGGAGTATCAAAGGAATTTTTTATCAATACAATTATTTTTTTAAAACAGGGATTATAGCTTTCCTCATAAAATAAAAAGATAAAAATTTAAAAAGAAATGTGTGATGTAATGCGAAGAGTTTCTATGTACCACGGATATGAACCAAATATACAAAAGAAAAACATATCTAATGATTAATGTTGAGGAAGTCATTGGATTATGCACCGAAGTTCTCGAGTTTCATTCTTTGTTACTGAAGGTTCTATTACTGACTCTTTGTAATAGAGCTCTGTATGTACACACACACATATATATATATATAACCCTCATTTGCTCACTTAAGGTTTGTTTAGATTGGAATTTTTTCATCAAAAATATCTTTTCCTAAATTTTTTTAAAAAGTTACTTTTTCTTTAAGAAGTTAAAATTTTTCTGACTTATGAGAAAAGCTAAAAATTGAAATTTTTTTTTCTGAGTTTCAACTTTTTATAAAAATTTCTCATTTAAATACTTATTGCAAAAAGAAAAAGAAAAAATTACTTTTTTTAAAGGTAAAAAGGTGCAAATATGCCCTTGAAGATATCAAGCCAATTAATCAGCTTAATACAGGTGAGCAGGATGGGTGACGCTAGGTTGATAAAGGTGGAACCTGCAGGGTATCCTGGACTTGAACATTGGGATGAGAAGCTATGCTCTGAAATTGTTCAGATTTTTATATCGCACGGCCGAGGTGGAATTTGTTCTCTTCAATTCCTGTATGTCGACAATGGAGCTCTGGTATTGTCCAACATTCATGGCAAGTCAAACGGGGACAAGTTTAACGTTGTGAGTGTTTTTCTCATCAAGTCCTTAAATTTGGTTTAAAGGTCCATTTAAATTAACTTTTTTCAAAAATATTTTTTCTAACAGCTTGAAAACAGCTTTTTTTTAGAAGTTAAAATTTTCGACTTCTAAAAATTTTAACTTCTAAAAAAAACTGTATTTGAACTTTTTTCAGAGTTTTAACTTTTTCGAAAGCCAAATCAAATAATTATTACAAATTTAATGTAACTTTTTCAGAAAAAAAAAAATATTTTGTTCCAAAAAAAAAGCGAATCCAAATAGGCCCTAAATTTGTTCAATTATCTCCTTCAGGGTTTTCAAGCTGATATGTTTTTACAAAGGCTTCGTTAGGTCAATTTGATTAAATAATGAGTCATTTGGTGAAGTACGCTGATGCATTTCAAGTATTCTTTTGTGAAGTTTGTAATACATAGATTCATCCCTAATAGGGTACAGTAGGTAATTAGATAAATAAACGTCTTACTTGCTATAATTTTGTCATAAATGCATGTTAACTCCGAGAAAAATACAAAATTAAGCAGGTAACGTTGAATTATCCATCGGAGTATCTGACATGCATAAGAATTTGGTCGGACAAAGATGGGCAGGGGAATATTTCATCCATCGCATTCCAAACCAACGTGGGTGCGCATGGACCCTTTGGTCGAGCAACCAATTTGGGTGCGCATGGACCCTTGGGTAAAGCAACCATTTTGGGTGCGACAGGGGCCCTTGGTCAACCAACCAACTCTGACCAGGAGTTTTGCTTTGGACTGGGAGAAGAGCGAGGATTCGGTGGCTTCCATGGCACAACATATTACCAGGGTGGTCTTTTATCTTCCGTTGGAGTTTATGTCAAGCCAATCACTTCCCTCAGTGCATGCAAACGCCAGGCATCTAAATAAGGCAGAAAGCAAATCAAATAAAATGACGTATTTTCATGTCTACACTAGCTTTGTGATCAAATAAAATTATGTATTTTCAGGTCTACACTATCTTTATGGATTTGGAGTGAATAAGTTGCTATAAATATTACTTGCATTACCACCATGCGTCTATTTTAATTTCCAGCTTATATGTGAAATTTTTGTCCCGATCAATAGATTTTTTTCGCTCAAGTACTTTTAGGGAAGAAATTCTAGTTCGCTCCCTACCCTAATTTATCGTTGGGGAACATAAATTGAGGAAATGGAGAATTAAAAAAAAAAATCATTGAGGACTAGGGATCCCTAAATTTTTTTAAAAAGTTCAAAATTAATTTTAACATAATTAATATTGAATAAATATAAATCGAAAGCGTAAACAAAAATATATAATCTAAATCTCAAAACATAAACATAATAATATAACCAAACTCAAAGTATAATATAATTCAAACTCCAAATATAAACGAAGTATATAATTTAAAGTGTGTGTGCATGTATAATCTTAGTAATTGGGTTTTTTGAGAAATTTAAAATTAGTTTGAATCCCCCATTTCGTTTCTTTGAAACTTTTCTCCAAACACGACTTTTCCCAATTTTCCAAATCCAATTTTCCCATATCCAAAGTTTCAGTTCCGTAATTGTTTATGCTCGATTAATATACATCCCTACCTAAATTTTTGTGGTTCATGTTTCATTGCTGAGGATAGATTGTGAGTTATACTGGACTCGCGTTAAAGTATCTAGACAAGACTCAAGAAAATTTGAAGTCGAGCTTTGGTACTGCAAATCATTTGTGATGTCCCATGTGATCATAGCAATTGAAAAGAGAAAAGGTAATTAAAAAAAAAAACCATTTATTCATCTTTATCTTATCTTTTATTTAGGAAAATATTTTACCTAGAATAACATGGGGTCAAGAAGGGCAAAAATGGCGTATTTAATGGAATCAAAGTCCCATCGTTGAACTCTTCATCACAATATGCACATTAAGGATTTTTTAAAAAAAAAAGTGATAGGGTAAACTCAGGGTGGGTGGACCGACCCGAAAACCGTAATCATGAGATTAATCAAAACTCTCAATTTAAAAAAGAGAACTGAGATCAAACTCAAATCATAAGCTGTGTTAGACTATAACCCTTACCACTCGCAAATTAGACCATATACTCAAAGTATGGTATACCAAAGGTGCATGATGCACTACCCAATGAATCTCACAATCAGATCAACATGAAATTTAATGAATTCACTCTTCTCACGCTAAAGGACACAACACAATAATCTCATCGTCGATTAAATATCGGTAACACCTCCGATTGTGAGCTCTGAAATCAATCACAGATTATGAACAAAACATTCACAAGTTGTGAACATATCTTAAAAAGTCATAAACGTGTAATTTATTTTTGTTAGTATGTGATATAAAGTTAGTGAACATATAATATAAGAGTAATGGATCACTGAATTTTGAAAAAAAATAAAGTTTTGAACATAAGTGTTAAAATTATAAGCATATAACATGTGATTTGTAAATAATTAAAAGTTGTGAACGTATAGTATAAAAATTGTTAACTTATAATAACAAAATTGTGAAAGCGCTACTGTCAGTGCATAATATTAGGTGAGTACACAATATTTAGGATGCATGATATCTAGCCCCTTACCACTAGGGCCCTGGCAATTTCGCCCAATGAGTTGTTACAACTTTTGCTGCAAAAATCATAGCGAAGCTTTTAATGCCACGAATTGCCTCATATCAAACGAATAATAGCTTATTTTCCCTTTTTTGGTGACGAGGGAAATTTAGTTGGCAGAACCCGACCATCGGAATGCTCGGCGGAGCTTGATTACCAACTGGCAAACCCCGGGTGCACAGCACGTCCCCTATACTTTGCACCAAGTAAGTCTGGGGCATTCAACCCAAAAGACAGTAAACTGGATTCAAACCCGAATCATTAGCTGTGAATCTCAGGGGGACAGCTTATTTCCCCTTTTTCAAAGTCCATTTAGCAAAGGAAGGCTGATTCAAGATGATATTTCATTTATCGAGTGCAGTGGGATTATTTGGAGAAAAGGCTACATTGGGTTTTCATACTATGATAAATTGGATCATGCAATATGTAATTTGAGCATGGTCTTACATTGTTCTTAATGGAGAAGCATTGCCTTTCTCTAATTGTCTCTATCTTTCATATATTATTCGTGGTGACTTTGACTTACCTCTTATTTTGTTTAGCCCAAATCATTTGTCTATTCTTATTCATTAGCCCGTTTTGTTTTCTGCACTCATGTCCACTTGTAAATTCACTTGCGCCACATTCCGATTGATCATATATTATTATTTTTTCAAATAGTTGTGATCTATTGATAGAATTTGTCTACCAATTCATCATTTCTTCTTCATTGCGTATGTCCACTCAAATGGCATGGTGAAATATATAGTCGTCAATTAATAGCCTATAGGCATATCCCGATGAGATTGAAGCTGTCAGAGGCCAGTGTGATATTTGTTCTATTCGCTTTCTTTAGCTTTTTATTATTAGCCTGTGATGTTGATTATAGACGTCCAGTTAATTTATGTGCAATATTATTTTTTATTCCACCCCTTGAATTATTTTTGAGATGCCCTTCTTACCGAGTTGTTTTATTCATTCTGTTATTTTATTACTTTTGTATGGAGACGGACATTGGTGAGCTGTCAAGATTATGCTTTATATATGGATTTAAAAAGTCACCTAATGACACCAAGTCGCGATATTAAATATTTGAGAAGTTTTATGTTGACTTATTAATATTTTAGACGATGTTCAGATGAATCATGTCCTTAAGATTTAGATTTCAAACCTTTTGAGTTTAGAAAAAGTTATCTTCTTAAGCTCATGGTGATAACGACCTTGAGTTCATCTTCACCGATTTGGGGGTAATAGGCACAAGAGCAAAACTTCATCTGCCTGCAATTGATTTTTACAAGGTGACTATGAACAAAAAGCTGGTCCTGCTCAAGGT
This sequence comes from Cordia subcordata, assembly GCA_028554755.1. Lineage (NCBI taxonomy): Eukaryota > Viridiplantae > Streptophyta > Magnoliopsida > Boraginales > Cordiaceae > Cordia > Cordia subcordata. Next base: position 8,807,396 of record JAPTOF010000006.1, on the reverse strand, counting down.
AAAAATATTACCATGCAGGTGATCAAGAGCAAATAATTTAAGTATGGAGTGCTTCAGCTAGTTGTTTGATGCTGCAAACTATCATATGGGGAGCACAATCTTGCAGAAACAGACAATCATCTAATGATAGGCTTTTTCCTGCTCTTCCCCTTCTAAAAAGCATCACAATATCAAACTCAATGAAGATATAATACATGTATGTATGTACATCAATATGCCTGTGATCATGAATGAAGGTATAGAAAAACTTCCTGAAAATCCCAAGTTTAGATGAAAGAAATAGAGAAAGAAAAAAAAAAGAAGAATGCTTTCAAAATCTCTCTACAGCATCCAATCCATTGTATATGACTAAAGGCATCTGTATATCAAAACTAGACATTTCCATCCTACTCTCTGGCAATTGCATATGAACCTCACCTGCCCACCACAAGAGAGTTGGACCAAGAAAGAGACATTGAAGAAGACAAGCCCTCCCTGATCTCTCCGAGTGACGGATGAGATCCTTGGCTAAAGCTGTAGGAACTACTTGACCACAACTGTCTTGATTTCATCTTCGCGAGGAGGTAGGTCTCCATGTCCTCGCCTTCTGATTCATCAATCTCAGTCCTTCCCGCGAAAAACTTCACTACTTGTCGCATTGTTGGTCGGCTACTAGGCTCAGGGTGAGTGCATAACAAGCCTACATGAAGCACTCTTTCCACTTCCTCTTCGTTGAAGCCTCCTCCTGTAGCTCTTAATCGCTCATCAAGGGCGTTAAGTAATTCCCCTTTACTGGTAAGCTCCAGCACCCAATCTACCAATGTTGGCTTGCCTTCCTCAATAGGCGTCCTACCACACATCACCTCCAGAATAAGGACCCCAAAACCATAGACATCGGTTTGTGTCGATGCTCGGCCAGTCCTTACCACTTCTGGTGCCATGTACCCCACGGTTCCCACCACGCGAGTGGTGGCAGCCACTAGACTATGGTCATGAATTCTTGCTAAGCCAAAGTCGCCTAGTCTTGCATTCATATTTTTGTCAAGTAAGACATTGCTGGCCTTGATATCCCTATGTAGCACCTTGGATTCCCATCCCTCGTGTAAGTACAGGAGTGCAGAAGCTACATCTTTCAAGATTCTTATTCTGTCTTCCCAGTTCAACATCTTACTCGGATCACATTCAAACACCCTCTTGTCTAAACTGCCATTTTCCATATATTCATACACCAAAATTAGGCTGCCTCTCTCTTTCTTACACCAACCTCTCAAACCCACCAAATTTCTGTGCTTCAGCCTTCCAAGGCTTGAAATTTCTGAAACGAATGCTTTCATCCCTTCGCTGTTTTCGTGAGAAATTCGCTTCACCGCGACCTCTACTCCCCCTGCCAATACCCCTTTATAGACCTTACCATTGCCTCCAACTCCAATCACACTTTCATCCGAGAAACTCTTTGTTGCAGCCTCAATTTCTTGATAAGAAATCTTATGTGGCCAATACTCCAATTCCCAATCTTCCATTTCAGCTCTCTCCCTTTTCCTTCTCCTGTCCCTCTTGATCAATAACAAAGAAACTATAATCCCAGCAACAACAACAAAGAAAAGTCCGACTGTCATGCCTGCAATGAACCATTTAGACCGATACACCGGATCCTCAGGGAACTCAAAGGATGGCAAATCCCATGTAATCAGTGACTCACTCAGAGTAAAATTCTCATTGCTGTAGCTCCAGGCCAGTATCTTGTGACTTTCTACAAGAGCTCCTGTAGCTGCAGTGAAGCCAACATACATTTCATCCTCTAAAACTTGGGAAAGATTAATAGCTAAACTCAACAACGGCCTCCTAGGCCTTTTCATCCCTGCTATAGCCATGGTAACATTGATATGAAAATCTTCATAATCAATCCAAACTTGATAATTTTTACCATTGTTCAACTGCAGCCTCTTAAAAGACTTCTGATTGTCATCGCTACCGTCAGGCCAATAGCCTGCCTCGTGAGAATAATTCGATACGAGCGAATTGACATCGATTCCAACGTGATTATCACTTATATCGTTAAATTCTTCATTCTTGAACACATCGAATTCAACTCCAAAGATGTGGTTATTGGCATTCCCAAGATTTGTGCGGTTGAAAAGGCCTAGATGCTGTGATGAGGTAGCACCATAAACACCTGTGTGCGGCACAAACAAGAAAACTATGCCATGTCCAGGCTGCCTACCCTTGTAAGGCGCCATGGCAAAGATAAACGACGTCGAAAATGGGATCACATGAGATGAATTTGAATGCTTAGTTGCAATCTTTGATGGGTACAGAGCGCGACCAATTGAAAAACTCGTGTCATTAGTTAGAGTAACAACACGAGATTCAATTGTAGCGTTACCATAAAGTGATATATCAGAAGAGTTGAAGCCATTGAAGACAAAATCAGTGGCAAGCAATGATTTGGTGGAGAGAATTATGTGTATTAGACTCAGGAGTAGAAGCTTTGTTTGTTTTTTCTTCATTGGCAGAAAGGTAAAAGCAGAGGTGATAGCCATGGAGGCAAGAAGCCTAGAAAATTTGAAGATCAAAAAGAGGCAGAGAGTGCAGCAGGAAAGATCGTGTCAGCTTCAAGAAAGAAGCTGAATAATTAGATTTGGACGACAAAGTGGGACAATTTTTGAGGTTTGAAGTTCATGGGTTGAAAACCATTTTTAGTCAACGTTTAGGCCTAATGGGGTATCGGCCCTTGAATTTTGAGTAATTTATGAAAGTATCTCCACATGTGACTCTATTACCCATTTATGGTCTTGTGAATTTAGTTAATACTAGTGTGTATTCTCGCATTATGCACAAGTTTCAAATTTATATAATATGATATAATATTACAAATTATATAATGATTGAAAATTAAAAAAATATTTTTAATAATTATTTTGATATTTATGTAATATGATAGTGCATATATTGATACATGGAAAAAATGAGTATTTTATGTTTTTATTATTGTTAATGGTCAAATTTGACATTAATGTGAGGAAAAAATTAAACATAAATATATTTTGTCATATTAAATTCCAAATATTGATTACAACTTTTTTATTTTTGTAAAATCTAATAATTTTAAAAAAGAATCATCACTGATTTTGATTGATACATTTTCATCATTTGTTGGTCATCTTTTTAAAGGTAACAGATGCAAAACATATGGTCATATTTAGAGTTTTAGTGGACTACCGGAAAAAAAATTAAAAAATGACCATTTTTGTCTTTTGCTAAATGAGTTAAATAATTACACACAGCCGCTTTATAGGAAGCAGTAATTTTGAAGCGAATCACTGTGGTGAATTGTTTTACTTTATTATATAGCATAGATGTAAAAAAATAAAATAATTAAAAGAATTATTTAGTTAGCAACCTAACTATTAGATCTAAGTAGAAGAATAAAAGATTTAAAAAGAAGTAATATCTAGTATATATTTTTCTTGACGAAATTGTTTATAAAATTTTCACCTATCCTCTTTTCCGTTTTATATATGTGAATCTTTGGGAAATTGTATAAATTTGTTGGTCGCTAAACACATGGTAAGGGTCTGTATGTTTTTCTATCCTAAATACTTTTCGGTCTTTTACTAATATAAAGCATGCACTAGAGTGTGTTGTTACACGACAATATTTATAATTTTGAAACAATTTAATGTAATCTTGTTTTCATTCAGCGCCGACTCATTTTGCTAGGGATGGCAACGGACGGGTACCCTGTATATGAAAAAATTCCAAACCCGTTACCTAGATAGTATCACAATTCCTATTTCCATCCCGAACTCAGATAAAAATTAAACTGGAATCTTATTCTCGGAACGTCCAAACTCGCGGGTTCCTAAATGTCTCAAACCTAGTTAAAAGAATTTCAAATTTAAATAAAAAAATTTTAACAAGAAATGTCCCGAACCCAAATTTAATAAATGTTCTCAACCCGAAAACTAAATTAAATCACAAAATTTTAAAAAACTAACCATTTAAATAAATTTTTCCAAAAAATCTAAACAATATCCCCAAAATACATTAATATTATAAAACTTTAGAGTAAAAGGTTAAGAGTTCAAACCTTACAGATACTAGAAAATAAAAATCTTCTCTTAATTTTTAGTATATAATATGTACTTATGTACTTAAAACTATAATTAATTAATAATATAAAACACATATACACACACATACATATATATGTTTATATATAATCGGGTTCGGGAATGCAGGTACTCGGGGTCAATTCCAATTCCGTCCCAAACTCTAACGGGTATTTTTAATAGTTCCGGATCCGTTCCGAGTTCTTAACGGGACGAATTTTATCGAATTTTAATCCAATCGATCGATGTCAGATACCTTAAATCACTCGTCTCATCAATGAATCCAACATAATCATAATTTATTTTTGGTTAAAAAAAGAGAAAAAGAAAAAAAGGGGAAAATCTAGCGCAAACAGAAAATGGCTTCGCAGTAACTTCCAGAAGAAAGTTTGACCGAATCCTTTGCATGAAAATGATGGCAACGACCATAACAAACCACCAGATCATTATGGAAGTTAAAAAGGTTAAAAACTTTACCCTCTCCAGGTGAATTTCACATCCTGTTGGTGCTAAATATACAGTGGGTGTCTATACTAATTAATTTCCTGTTGGTATAAACTTATAGTGTGATTGGAATGATCTTATTATAAATTACTTATTTTATTGAAATTTGGAGATATCTTATAAGATTTAAGATATTTTATCACATGTATCATTCATTCTATAGTTGTAAAAAATAAGATAAGATGGATTGCTTATTTCTTATAAGATAAAAAGTATGGTTTTGGTTTGAATTTACATAGAATGCATGATAAGATTTCTTAAATCTTATAAGATTTACCCTCATTTCAATAGGATAAGTATCTTAAAATAAGACTATAACAAACAGAGCATTAGTCTAATCCAACTTGACATGCCATGAATATAGTTTGTATTATTTATATGTCTAGTCCATTCTACTTGTTTTTTATGATCTGTTTGTTATAGTCTTATTTTAAGAGGCTTATCCTATTAAAATGGGGTACATCTTATAAGATTTAAGAAATTTTATCATATATCCTATGAAGATTCAAAGCAAAATCATAATTTTTATCTTATATTAAATAAGTAATCTATCATATCTTATTCTTTACAACCATAAAATGCATGGTATATATAATAAGATATCTTAAATCTTATAAGATATCTTCAAATTTCAATAGAATAAGTATCTTAAAATAAAATCATTCCAAACACACTATTAGTCTTAGATACACTGAATGTTCCATCTTAACAGCACTTGGTCCATAGTTTATTATCGTGCTTAGGCCACCAATGACCAACCACTTTCAGTAAAGATTTTCAACTTAAAACTCTCTCATTCTAACCTTGCTTTTTTCTTTTTATTATTCTCAAAATAGTCGCTTCAGTTTCAGCAATCGTACTTCAAATATTAAATAAAGAGGTTGTTGTTCTTTTCTTTTTCTTTTTTGGTTGGGGGTAGATAATTAGGCTTTATTATTTTTGTCAAAGAAAAGAGACACAAAGGCAAGTTCTACGTGTGTTTGAATATTTCCGTCTGTGCAATTTCTTTAGAGAATGAATTCGCTGAATTCATGATCATGTGATAATAAGTTAATAATATATACAATTATAACAAGATATAATTATGAAATTTTGTTAATACTATAAATAAATATACAATATTTTTCTTATAAATTTAAACTTTCAACTGATGTTGCACTCTGTTATAATAAAAATGCTCATATTCCATTTAAAATATTAAATCTATCTACATGTAATATTTTCAAAACAAATTTTATGCATAACTTTTATAACTCTTAGATTGATGCGATAATTCTGTTAAATTTAATTCAGTATGATGAGAACTCGTTCAAAGCAGATAACGATGATAATAATTTCATTGGGACCAATCAAATAGAACGACGTGCATTTTTGGTTAGCTCAAAAGGATAGGGATCCAATTTCGCAAAGAAAAGTCAACGAGGCAGGAAGTTTCGAGTTTCCTCCACTCTGACCACAGCAAAAGCCGCAAGGTTAAGGAGAAAGCGAAGCAAATTAAAGAAAAGGTTGGGACGGCAAGCTGGAAGCCGCCGGACTTTTAGGAAAAGTCAAGGGCTGCAAGTGAGGACACCACTCATTTGACTAATCAAAATCATCAGTTGATTTTTTAAGGGAAAAGTGGAAAGGTTTGGCTGTCGATTGTACGGTTCTATAAATGATGCAATAAAGAGGTGTCTGTATTTTTCATGTTTGATTGCTACAAGTCCCAATGGAATACTGTGTTTTGAATCCATATGAATTGGTTTTTTTTTTTTTTTTTGTTAGATGCCAAATGGATAAATATGGAACTAGATATTATGCACGTCAAAGTTTGTGTATCCATTTAGTATTGTGTATTTTATAGTAACGTGTGCATAATTTTGTTATTATAAATTTATAATTTTTATATAATATATTTACAGCTTTTAATTATTTGTAAATCGCATGTTTAATTTATAGTTACAATTTAACACTTTATGTTCAAAATTTTTAATTATTCACAATTTATTTATCCATTAATCTTATATTATATGTTCAAAAAAATTTTATCATATGTTCATAATGGTAAATTATATGTTTACGACTCTTTCAGATATGTTAGCAATCAACGAACGATTTCGAAGCTCATAATTGGAGGTGTTACTAATGTCCAATCAACAATCGAATTATTGTGTTGTGTTAGTCGATGTTGATCTGACGGCCGAATTGTGAAATTTATTAGCTATGCACTATATACCTTTGGACATACCATAATGTGTGTGTACTATATAATTTGTGGATCAACATGCTTCTAATTTTCCCAAAAGTTGGGCTCCATTTCTTTGCAAGAAAATAATTTGTCGGGAAAAAATATTTTTTCCAGAAAATATTTGTCTATAAAGTAAACTACTTTGTAGTTTCTAATTGTCATACTAGAAACTATTTTCTAGAATTTGGTAGTTAGGCTTACAGACAATTTTAATAAAGAAAATTATAGAAAATGCATTTTGCTATTAGAGATATATTATTTAAAATTTAAAATAAATATAAAAATAAAAAATAAAAATCTAAATTGTTGAATATATTGGGTTAATATATTGATTTACTAATGATAATTATATTTTGCTGATGCATAATTGTGTTTTATTAACTAATTGCTACTATCATTAGAGTATCTTGCACTTAGTAGCACTCTTGAGCAAGAAATGAGGAAGAGCATAACTTTTGAAGATTGAAGACCTTGAAGTTCTCTTATAGCTTGTTCTTTCTTCTTATTCTTTGTTAAGTTGATCTTAGTATATAAACAAGTAATATAAGCTCAATAACTTATTGCATTACATGCACTTTTCATGCATCTTGTTTATAATTCTTGTTTTTCTATGCTTGATCATTTTTTCTCCTTAATACATGTTTATGTCTTTTCTATCATCTTACTCTTATCTTAATAGGTATGCACATGTTTACACTTGCATTCGAACAACTTTTTCTACAAAAAATATAGCTTTGAAGTTCATATTTTTGTACTGTGGAGTTGCATGTATTATAGTATACACTATTGCATTGGTATTTGATACCTTGATAGTTATATATGCTTATATGTATGTATATATGTATGTATTTGCATGGCTTTTTAGTAAAAGTGGATTATCTTGAGTATAGGGTTTATATTATAAGTGTATAAGTGTTCTTGTACAAGACTATTACCTTTTGGAAAATACCATTGCATGCAAAAGCCTTTCCATGCATAAAATCTGAAAAATCTTGGGTTTAAGATTGATTTGTCTTGCATTTAATATTTGGAAGATAAGTTAGTACTAGCATTTATTATTGATATGATCTTAGATGGATGGTAGTTGTCTTGAGCTAATAAACTATGTAGAAAAACGTTGCCTACTGTTGATTAGATGTAAAGTTACTTTTTAGTAAAACATTAAATTGTTTTTTCAGCTTTTTCTGCTAGTATCGACCTACTCAGGTGGTCGACCAGCTCTGTGTGCTGGTAGAACTAGTGAGTAATTTTGCTTTACCGACTAAGCCAAGCGGTCGACTAGTAGGGTGCTTCGGTATGTTTTTCTTAAGATACTAGAAGTACTAGCCCACCTAGAAGGTCCACTAGAGGAGTGCTCCGAGAGCCTCTTTTTGAGCTCTTTAAAGTTTGACCATTGATAGACCTACTTTTTGGACTTATAAATATTTCCTTCTCCTCTCAACTCAAATATAACTTGATCAAAAACATATCTACAAGCTCTCTAACATTTAATACACTTTCCTTACTGCAATCTTGCTTCATTTATTTCATCTTCATTGATTGCATATCATTAGCATTCATTAATCAAGTCTTTGAGCTCATAAATTACTTATTTACTTAGAGCAATAGAAGAAGGTTTATATATCTCTTGTACACTTACTCAATAGAAATTCTTGTAAAAACAATCTCTTATTATTACATTGGGAGTGTTCTTTACTCTTGGATAGCATAATTGTGAAGAACTTTCTATAAAAGAGTAAGGGGTTGAAATCCTCAAATATTGAGTTAATATTTGTTCTTATGATGAAACAAAGGTTGTAATTGTTGTTCTATACTTCTACAACATACTAAGCAATAAACCGATCCACTAGTGAAGTTTTCGAAACCCTAAAGGAAGATCTTAGGAAGTGGACTACGAATCACTCTAAATCGCTGCATTTGATCTTCTAACTCTAGGCTCTTTACATTTCAAGTATATTTTTTATATATTGTATGTATTATTGCTTGAATTGTTTGTTAAAAGTTTTTAAATGCTTTTTGTGCCATTAATTCAATTCACCCCCCGCTTGGATTCATTTTTTGGGCAACATAAACAATTAAAATTTTTAATAGCTAAAATAATTATTTTAATTATTTAAAATTTTAAACTTTTTATGTTATAAATTTTTTAATTTTTAAAAATTTTTTAGTTTGTAATATTTTAATTTTTTATGTTATAGAAACACAATATCTTCTTTTATCCCATAATTATTAACAATTCTTTTCTAAAAACATGTAAAATATTTGCTATTTCTATATTTATTCTTTTTTCTCGTCCAACTTGACTATTTTATCTTTCATATCATTTTTGTTAAAACCATAAGTTACTTATTTTGTTTTGAAATTTGTATTATATTATTTTTAAAATTTTTATTACTTGAAAATTATTATTATCCCGTGCACGGCGCCGTGGGACTAGTTACAGAAGATTGTGATGGCTCTTTTGTCAGCAATCAACATTAAAGAAGACTGGGAATTGTGATAGCTCGTATGCGAACTGCAAAAAGCAAATGGAGATAAACCAGCCTAACTGCAAAAAGAGCTTATCCAAGTGGAAAAGTCATTTGTATTTCTTTTACGTGACTAATACGCAGTCGCGGAGGTTCTTTTCTGCTAATTGGCAAAAAGAGCTTTTACTTCGCTCTGTAAAATATTTTCCTCAGAAATACTTTTTCGGATTCTTGTGATATTTCATAATATAAAAAATTACTTAATTGAAAATATTATTTGATCAATAGAAAATTTTAAAACAAATAGAGGAATGTTTTCAGTTGGTCAAGAAGATGCAAATAAAATGTTAAACAATAACTGTCACCATGCCTCAACCCCCCCTCTCCCCAACAAAAAAAAAAAACAAAACAAAACAAAGGAAAAAAAAAAGAAACACTAAAAGGTTCGGTTTTTTTAATTTATAATTTTATTTTTATTCTTTATTTTGATTTAAGTAATATGTTTGTAATAGTAAAACTTAAATTCCTTATAAAAATTTCTTATTAAAAGTATATTTTAATGTAACAACCAAATGCTAGAAAATATTTTCTAATATAACATTCAACACAAAAAAGATAGTCTATTTTTCAAGAAAATATTTTGCCCCCGTAAACATTTCTCTGTATCAAGTTATTTTACAACAAATAATCGGAGCCTAAATGAGAAATACAAGTTATGCTATCAACACGTAATGAACACAAGACAAAGATGACCAAGCCAATGAAAAAACAAGAGAGAGAAAAAGACAACATACTCCTCGGCACGCAATACAACAAACTTGCTCATATAAGCAGGTCATTGACTCAACAAATGGTGCAAAGTGATCCATGACATGCCAAATTTCTGAATTTGCGTCCCCCCATCAATTCGATGAGGGACTTTACTTGAAATTTTTTTTTAACCCCAAAAAAAAATATTATGCAAAACTAACTCCGTTTATAAATCGTTTTAAAAAATAACCCGTTTTGAATATAGAAATGCGTTACACGCATTCCCAGAACGCGGAACGCACTCTGGGAGTGTGGCCGCGCTCCAGGAATGCCCCCGCCCTCCTGGAGTGCGTTCCGCATTCCGGAAACGCGTTTTCTGGATACCTTACAAACCTGCCAAATTTGATTTTGATTCTGATTTGATTTGATTGTGGGGACGACCAAAACGATTTTTGGGTTATGTTTAACGGTTGCCGCAAGTTCCATATGTGATAATTTTATGTCTATTTGTTTTGACGTTGTAATGCTATTGTGCAATCGTTTTATGCATATTTGTTATGACTTTGTGATGTTATTGTATAATTAACATTGTCTGTGAACTTGTTGTGGCATTGTAATACGGTCATGTTTAATCAACGTCGACATGTGTAAGAAAAAAAAGGCTAAAACAAATAAAAAAAACAAAATGAAATAATAATCAACAAAAAAATAATGTCTCAAGAATACATATGAAACAAAAAGCACTCGAAAATGAATACATCATCCCGACGTGTAATGATTAGGGCCCTTCCCCCTGTTAGTGCGGTCAGGTAAATGACGTCTAACAGGGGATAGGGTTTTGCGCTTCCGGGATGAACGTGTCTAGCGGAGCGACAGCTCATGTGCCTGCTGCTGTGTGGCGGGTGCCTGGGTTGCATGTGGCTCGAAGTGCGGCGACTGGTCCTAATGCTCAACGCCACTGGACATCAACTGATGATGAACGTAGTCATGGGATCCTATATATCTGCTCGGTGACCCCCTCGATGACTCACTCTGCGTCACCTCGTCATTCTCGTCGTCATCATCCAGCTCCTCAACATAGGGCTGAGATGATCCACCAGTCTCGAACCTGCCCCGGCCACCTGAATCGCTGGAGAAGTCAATAGGCAACAAATGCCACGTGGATCGCTGCAATGGGGGCCGTGTGGGTGGCCGAGATAACCCACCCCAATGGCGGTGCGTGCGCTGCGCAAATGGAGAACGCTGCCCACGATGCTATCCGGCTCTCTGCTGTATGAGATGCTCGTGCTGCGTGTGTCAGAGTGCACTCTCGCCATGTAACTGCATAAGCTGCAAGTGCCACATGACATGCTCCATGTGTGCACCGCCCCCAAGGTCCCCCTCTTGGTAACGCTGCAGCAAATCACGAGAATGATGGACGACATGCTGAACTACAGCGGCATGTAGTCAAACATAACATACTAGGTTAATATGAACTAATAGTCAATAACTTTCATTGAGTAACATAAACATTGGGAACAAAGCCAGCTCACCAGTGACGTCTCGTCAAGTGCGGATGCCACGTATCCATCTCGCCTATGACTGGTACCGGGATGACCGACCTGTAATATGGTCACCCATCGGTACCACTGCATGTAAAACCCGAGTACCGCAGCAGGCGGCACATCCTCCACCTGTCCATATAAAACGCACTGGGCCCAATTCCCCCACATATTCACAGCCTTGGTCAGCGCAGCTCCCTCAACCTTCTCCTTGCCGTCTTTATGTTTCTCATGTGCAAAGGGATCAGCAGGGACGGCCAACCTAAGTCCGAACTGTCGCAGGGCACGATCTGGCGATGCCACTCAATAGTATGCCCACATATCAACGGTATACGGGCAAGCCAGACGTCACTGTCAGCAATACAATAAGGTGGAAAGGTAGCCAGTATCGCCCTAAACGGCTACCATATAAACTGTAACCAAAACAAGCACCGGATAGTTAATTACGTGCTTAAGTGTACATGTAAATTATTTTTAATAAGGCAGCTTAAGTGTACTATACCTCGTCAGGCTGGAAATGGACTATGACATCCTGACACTCTACCTGATCTGACTTCCCGGATGCATCAGTCATTTCCGTCTTGACGTAAAACTGTGCACCCCGTGGAACGCCAGGGAGCTGAAACTCCAGCTCCAGCTGATGCTGCTGACGCTGAAGCCGCTCTCGTGTCAGATGCCGGAGCTGAGGCCGAAAAGTCGTGAATCTATCCCATGCAAAAAACTGCAGGCATTGAACATGTGTTATGGTATAATAACGCTTGTAATAATAAAGTTAACATTCGTAGAATATAAACATAACTGCTACATAAGGCAAACCAATACCTGGATTAGTGTCACGGCTCCGCAAACACCTTTACACTGGCGGAAGAAGGTGCGGTCAAGCTGCTGGTACAAATACGATAGTACAACTACACCCCAGTTGTATTGCCGGATGCGCTCAAAGTCGTCCAGTAATAACAACCAGGCCAAATTACTGTCATTCGTGCTCGTGTTCGCGAAAAGGTGACAGCAGATGATGAGAAATATCCACAGCCGTACTCACTGCCACGTCTGGTACTGAGTGGGCTCATCCAGAGTGCCCTGCATAACAAACCTGTTCTGCAGCTGGACGAAATTCACCGAGTTCCCCACAATGTCGATACGGCCGGTACCATCGTCCGCCACCGCATCCGCATCGATACCCATAAACTCCTGCATCCTGACAACCCAGTCCTCCCTCGAGCGTGGGACCCTATCAATCACCAGGACAGGAGTACCAGTCACAGGAAGACCCCAATACACGGCCACATCCTGCAAGGCGATGGTAGCCTAGCCTACGGGTAAATGAAACGTGTGGGTCTCCGGCCGCCACCTCTCTATCATGGCAGTAATAAGTTCGCGGTTAAGCTGATGATATCGGGATTTATAACACCAGTAGAATTCGGTCTCTGCCAACTGCTGCTATACTAACGGGTGCTCCGGCGCATTAAACAACGATCTAAAAACATATTTTATAACTAAAATTCTAATCTACAAATCTAACAACAATTAAAATTCAAATTAACACAAACTAAATTTAATTATCAAAACAAAAACTACACGATCTAAAAACATATTTCATAACTTAAAACGTTAAATACAATGGCAAAAAATAACATAAAACTAAAATAACTTACAAGATCAAGGCAATGTCCTCGCTAAAATACTGAAAAACTAAAACTTTAGTATGAGGGGTTAAGAGAAAATAAGAGAAAATCGCAAGTGGGGTTGGGGGAGAATGGGAAGAAAAATGATCGGGCAACGAATATATGGAACGCGACCGCATCCTCGCTAAAATGCTGAAAAACTAAAACTTTAGTATGAGGGGTTGAGAGAAAACAAGAGAAAATCACAAGTGGGGTTGGGGGAGAATGGGAAGAAAAATGATCGGGCAACGAATATATGGAACGCGACCGCATTGCTTTCCCGAAATGCAGGTCACGCATTTCCGGATTCAAAACGGGTTATTTTTCAAATCGTTTTTAAAACAGGGTTAGTTTTGCATAATATTTTTTTTTTGGGTTAGAAAAAAAAATCCAACTTTACTTGTTAACTCTTTATCCCAAATCTAATCTCGTTTTTATGAAATACGAATTTCAATTATCACTTACAGTAACAAATAGTCTTAACTATTTAAGTTATTTTTTAAGCCCCTAATTCGAAGTGGTATTCACGCACGATATAGTTAAGAAAATTGTCTTCAGTCTTGAAGGCCAAGTTGAAGAGGCGAGAATTTCTTTTATTTATTTATTTTTTTTTTGGATCAAGGCTACAACTCCTTTTCAATCACTAACTATTTCCAATTTCCGTACAACATTTGCATAAAGTTGGTGGTCCAGCTGTCATCTTTCATTATGATCACGTAAACGAGAAAACCTGTGTCACCATTGTAATTATTTAAGGCAGGTAATGCATATATGTATCATAACTTTCTTCGTCAAAATGGTTTATATCATAACCCTCTTATTTTACGTTACTGTGACAGACAAAGGAAAATTTTCTTTAGCACCATGAAGCAAAGATGATATATTTCATTCAGTTTGACTTAGTGATATTGATTGACAATAAAAAGATACAACTTATGTTTGTACTATTTATACATTGGAAGGGTTAATTTCAATCTCTGAACTAATAGGATATTTTGATGTCCGAACTATTATAATGAGCTTTTTAGTTCGTGAATTATTAAATGTTAGCCACCATTAGTTCTTTAAATCATTTGTGTTCAAAAACTAACCAAATTTGCAAAGGATGGCACGAAAATGGCTAGGATGAACTATCATAATAAATCTTTTGGTTCCCAAACTGTTAAGTGTTAGCCACTGCTAGCAGGGGCAAAATCAAGACTTGATGCTCGGTAGGGGGCAATTTAAAATATAATTAACTTATTATAAAAGTATATAATCTTTAATATAGTACTGAAATCTTAATACACACAAAAAAACATACTTAAAAAGCTAAGGTCACTGTAAATAAAATTATATTTTATAATACTCCTCCAATATGACTTAATATTTTGAAATTGTTGAATATTTACGATATTACCATGCACGTATTTTTTTTTATGTAAGTTATCAATCAACCGTGTATAGTGCTATTTATTTTAGTTTTTTCTCCTTTCTGTCTCTATTTGTTTCTCCTTTCTTGTTTTTCATGAAACAACTAATTACATATATTTTTTGTCCTAATCTTTTCTTATTTTTATTAAAAAAAATTTAAAAATAATATCCTCATCATGCTTATGAGAGAGTGTACCTCATGTAATTTGGCCTCTCGTTATAAAAAAGAAAAGATATATTATATATTTTTCTTCAAACCAACTAGTGGGTGCACTGGCAATTCATGTGGCTCCATCACTGACTGCTGGTCTATGATTGTGCGAATTCCGTTAATTTTTTTGTGGAAGTAAATAATTTAAGCGATTAAAGATGACTAACATTTAATAATTTAGGAACTTGTAGATGAATTAATGCATAAAATAAATAAAGGAAGAAAGAATTTAATAGTTGTGGGATAGAATTAGAGCCTGTTTGACTCTGCTTATTTTACATCTTGTAAACTCTTAGAAAAAAATACCTCCTTACATATTTTTTTACTTTACAGTTTATAAGTTCCAAATAAACTTAGCCAAACAGGCTCTTAGTCTTTCAACACATAGCACGTAACATGGTGGGACTCACATTGTTTATTTCACAATTTCGTTCGTCTAAACAGATGGAAGAATTAAGTTTTATTTGTGATAGTCTGTAGCACCAAAGAGAAGTTAAATGGCTTGGGGATTTACATAAACTTATTTGTGTTGACTTTCTGTTTCATTATTGGATCTTTGATGACGAATGGGTTTGACTTATGCGAAGCCACATTTTCATAAGTTTGAATTTCTGCGCTTATGTTATTAATGGTCAAGCCGATAAAAGATCTTGAAGTCTTCTCACGGCATCAAAATGTGTACTTCGCTCTCCCTTCTGGTTCCAGATATTTGGATTGAGACAAGCCAAGCAAATTAAGTTTTGAAAAACCTAATAAAAGGTCAACTCAATTATTTTTATAGTTGAGGTGATTTAATTTATTAGGGATGATCAAATGTTTGATAATCTAAATAATTATCATATTACAAATAACTATACCGTAAGTGATGAAATTCTTAATTAACAAAAGTACTAGACCTCTAAAAGGAATTCTTACCTGCAAAAAGATTTAACATAATTAGCGTATCATGGTGCACTTGTTTTTCCTATAGCAAATAGTCATTAGACACATGCATGCCCTAGAAAGCTTTTTTACCCCTTTAACAGAGGTAGTAAGTGGTACTTTTTCAATGACTTCAATCTTTGACTTGTCAACCTCTATTCCTCTAGTGTTGATGGCCTGATACATTCACTTCTTGTTCAATAAAATGACATTTTTTTTCCCAATTCAATACCAAGTTCATCTCCTCACAACTCTTTAGAACCATGGCTAAATTATCAAGGCAGTTGCCAAAGGAAGAACCAAAACGGCATCCATGAAGATCTTAATGCACATCTTTACCATATCAGAGAAGATAGCCATCATGCACCATTGAAGTGTAGCCAGTGCATAACATAATGCAAATGGCATCCTAATGGAACCAAAGAGTCACAATGACAAGTAAAAGTTCCCTTAGTATCAGCAATTGTCTCTCGATTTTAGAATTAATTTGTCCTCCTCTTCCTAATTTAGTAATTTTGAAATGACGACTAAAAGAGTAGATAATTCACCAAGATATGTGCACCGGAGGTGACATGGCAAGGGCTTCAATTCAAGTGTTGGTGCTTGCAAAATTGATGGTAAAAGATTTGCGTTCCCTTTGTCAAGCTCGTCAAAATTAGGACCTTATTTTTAGAAAATGTACTACAATAGCTAGTGATGTGGTAGGGGAATTGATCACCTCAACATCAGTAAATTTGACTAAGTCTTCAGCTATTCCCAATCATGGTTGTATTCTGCGTAGCAATAATATTTTGTGCTGTTTAAGTTGGATTTGGATACTTAGGACCTCCGAAGAATATCCATGTTGCTTCTTCCTCTGAAAAAGGTGTAGGCCGCTATGTCCTACAACGAAAAGGAGTAGGGCTTTTCCCTCATTTCACCTTTGATGCCTAAATTAGTTAACCTTCAAATTGTAGAGAAAATATAAAACTAATAATCTAAAATAAGTCGAGAGAAAAAAGATCCCCCATTTAATGGTATTAGGGGATATTTATAGATGTTTGGACACCTCTTCCGAATCTTACCCCTTTCATGCAACCTTAATTCCTTTGACTATTCTCCATCAGGCTTGTCCCTTCTCATATGGGAAAAAAGGGATGTCATCTCTAAGCCTTCTTGAATGATTGAAGCGTCATGCCATGGCTTAGGCCATTGGATTGGTGAAATGAAGTCGTGTACGAAGCCATACCATGCGGCTTCGGCTAGGAAATGCACATCTTGGGAGAGAAGGCCGAAGCCTTAGGCGTAGGGTTCGGCCACAAGGAAAGCATGAATAAACATGGCCGTAGCCATACCACCTTGGCTCGGTCATGAACAATGAAACGACCTCCTCGTACACGTGGTGTTATCCTATTGGTTAGATTATTTTACCCATATCAACTAGCATATAAATAGTATGTCATTTCTTGCATAGGAAGGTCTTCGGCACAAGAAGAATATGAATGAACCTAGCATGCTTCTAAAGCATCCTTAATTACATTATCTTAAAATATACTGGAGACTAATAAAATATTGTGAATAAGCTTGTAAGTTTCGTTACAAAAAATATTGTAAAATAGCATGTCAGGTTCATTACACATAAATAAATTTATATGCATTTCTCATGAGAGAATCATATGGAAGTTTTGAACTTGGGCGCTATTGCCTTCACAAATTTATGAATTTACATCATTTAAATGCTTGGACTTGGAACATTAGATTGTTAATATGACATAGCACTGTTAATTTTTTTTAATTATTCAATAGTATAAGTGCAAACCTCCATCTTGATAATATTATCCCACGCATGTCTACCTAATAGAAGGAGCTAGTTTGTCTAGAAGTAAGAGAAGGCAATTATCTGCGTGCTAGATAGTATAATTCCTTATTCTTTGTACCATATGAGTCTCGTTGAAGTTAATTATGGCGTTTCATTTGTTCTCTCTATTCTCTCTGTTCTACTGATTTTTTTCCTTGGCTTTCTAATTTATGCCTCTTTAATTATCTACTTCACTGTTCCCTCACTAGTCTCCCTCTCTTTCTCGGTGTGCCCCCCCCCCCCCCGGGGCCAAAAAAAAACCCAAGAAAAACTTTAAGAATATTTAAATATTTTAAGATTTAGTATATATACAAGTTTTTTGCTCTATAAAATATTTTTTTTTGGCCGAATCACACCTTTAGAAGATAATTGGTATGATAGAATAAATTGAGACAAGAATGGAATGAGTTAAGAGAATGAAATGAGCTTGTAAATGAAATGGAGTTGGTAATCAATGTACCATACTTGGTCACCCTAGAAATGATAGTAAAATATATATATATTGATTCTAAATTCATGTTTACTAGGAGTTCGTAATAAATGTATCATGCTTGGTACACCTTAAAAATGATAGTAGAACTAGATGTATTAATTCTAAATTCATGTTTACTAGTTAGTATACTAGCATAGTATTAAAAATGATTTATATAAGAAGCCAAGATTATCCCTATATTATTATATACATTATAATAGTAATTGTGATAGTATTTTCTAAGAATAATATCAACAAAAACAACAACAACAACAATAAGCACAATAATGATATTGGTAACGGTAATAAATTAATAGCGCTAAATATTACCAAAATACTACCAATATTAGCATAAAGTATGTTTAGATTGATAGCCCTAATAAGAAACAATAATATAGATAATATATGTGTGTGTGTGTATACATATGTATGTAGAACTTTTTTGTTTTGTTTTTTATTTTTATTTTATTTTTTCATTTTGTTTTTAATTTTATTTTTATTTCTTTACGCATCGACCTGCTTAGTTGTAGTAGGCCTTCCCTTGCCTTGGTTTTGGGTCTGACATCTTCCGATAGGCCATGGTCCCTATGTGGGCTTCTTCTGCCGTCCTGGATTCCAGCCCAAGGTGTCTTGATAAAATTGGGACCAATTCAGAACTTGAGCAGTCTATCACATTGATATGTTTTTCTTCCTACAACAAGAGGAACCAACTGGTAGAGCCTACTATTGAAAGACTAACGGAACTTGACCACCAATTAGTAGATCCTTGAGTGTATGTAGAACATTCATTCCAAAGATGTACCAAGTGAATCAGGAAATGACCTTTAGTGGTATAAGAGGAGACTCTAATTTAAATGTACCCAAAAACCTTCTCAACATTAACCAAGTATGTCACACATCGGGGGCCTATCATATCAAAATTTTAATAACAACATTTGTAGGAAAATAATCATTAAACTTATTCGTCGAATAAGAGGTTTTGACATCACTATATTTTTTTAATTGTACCCACCACTTGATAAAGGGCTAAAATGGCTAACAATAATATTTGCATGTACATAAATTTTTTGGCTTTCCTTCTACGCAAAACATATCAACGAGACCTTGTTTGAGGTATGCACAAACTTGTAGACACAAATCATCACGTCCAATTGCGCAATTGCTGGGTTGTTGCTCAAGACAGAACTTTCTACCCATTGCATTCGCTGCAGTACCAAGGGAAAGGCATTACAATGCATGTAAAATAATAGTAGATATATAAATTAGGGCGTGATACTATTAATACATCTTTATACTATCACGAAACCTAGAAGATCCGCATCCATTTTCGTTTTCCTACCAACTTCTGCCTCTTTACTGCCTTTTCACCATGTCAACGGACATTTCTTAATAATAAATGTGAAAAAAAAGAAAATTGCATGAGCAAAAGAAAAAAAAAGAAAAGAAAAAGGAAATCAAAGTGAAAATAAATATAAGGACGGCTAATAGACAATGTGATAACAGAAGATTTCTAGTGATGGCATTTGCAAGATGTCTTATTCTAGCCCAAAAAGAAAAGGAAAAAACGGACCCAGTTCTCCATATCTTCTCTCGTTTCTAATTTTCCAAAATTTGATCTCCACCCCCCCCCCCCCCAAAGCGGTTTTCAGAAACTTGACTTAAGACCTAGAAGAAAGGAACAAGAGACAGAGATTTTACGTACATGATGCCTGTGCCTGGGCAAACAACATGATCACAGAGAAAAGTAATATCAAAAGCTTTGACATCTTCGACCTTACAATATGTCAATTAGTCTTTTGCTAGGAGAATTTAGTGCCTCGGCACTTTCTCCTTTTATAGGATTAGCTGGCTATTAATTTTTCTATTGAGCAAAAAAAAAAAAAAAAAGGAAAGACAACAAAAATATTCCCGTAAAATAAATTTTGGACCCCTTTGACTTATTTAAAGTTCGTTGTATCTCCCGTATTTCAGAAGTCTTGTAATTTCTCTATATTTTCTAATATATAGTACGATACTTATTTGAGACAGGAAGATCTATGTTATATTTTAGAAAGTAAATGAGAAACATATGTCATGTTTTAGAAAGTAGAGAGTAATTACAAGAGATAATATATGAAAGTCTATTTAATGTGCTTTAAACAAATCATGTACAAGAGTGTTTAATGTATTTTACCTTTTATTTTTTGTCATTCCACATGACCTTGATTATAGAAATTTATAATTATATTTGCCGAGCGAATATAAAAATAGGCCTGCAAGGAGTAATCAGAACTACGTACAATAAAATTTAAGGTTGGCAAGATGGGAAAGACAGTGCTATCACTTGTGCTTACCACTATCTTGATTTCCTTTTTATAAGGTTTTATTTTCGTATTTTATTGTATTCGTTTTCACAAAGCATGTTTTATCTAATACGATCATTAAGCAAGAAAGAATTATGTTCATACTTTATGGAACTTATTTTCTGCAAAATTTGAATGGAGTACGTAATTTAATTATCCTCTCTCTCTTTCTCTCTCTTTCCTAATTGCAGATGCTCCTTTAGTTGGTGCAGAGCTTTGTTTTGGCAACTTTGCAGCTAATTGTCAATACGCAGGCAATGGCGAATGCATAGAGAAATGCTCAAAAAAGTATCATGACAAATTCCAATATTCAGAATGTTAAGCTGCCCAGGCCTTTGCTCACCACCAAGACCTAGAATGAGTTCCTTATTGTTGTATGAATGATCGAGACTTGTAAATTCTTGCTTTTAAGTGAAATCTATATTAATAAACCAGAAAGAAAATTCCTCCAACACATTTTTGGCATGTTAATTGTTTGTTATGTGTCTTTTTTATAGTTAATTTTATGCCATTTGGCATGTGGGCCCTTACTATTTTTCAGCCATGGGTCATAAGTAAATTTTTTGGCATGTAAGCCACATCTACAAAGAAAGAAGAGAAGTGTTTACATAGAGAAATGCACAACATATTTTTCGGTCTACACTAGAGGTGTATATGGTTCGATTTAATTTGATTTTGATCATATTTTAAACCAAATCAAATTTAGTTGGTTTATATTTGAAAGAAACCAGTTGGTTTTCTTATCATGTATATAACCAAACCAAACCTTCGTTTGATTTGGTTTTCGATTTTTTCTTAAAAAATTTTAAAAAAACTCAAATAATTTCATAATAAAATTATATAAAAATAATAATTTACTATTCATATTACAAATTAAAACAAAACACAAGTATAGCTATAGCTTGGTGGTTAAAGTTTGGAAATACAACCTTGAAGTTAAGGGTTAGACTCTTAAAACACATAAAATTTAGAATGAATATATACATAAAATTAGGGATAAAAATAGTTTAGTTTGGATATTTACTTCAAACCAAATTAAACTAATTGGTTTTCATTTGAAAATAACCAGTTAATTTTTGACCATGTAAAATAACACCCAACACTGATATCATCTTAATTCATCTAAACTCACACCAATCACACCCAACACTGTTATCATAGCAAGAACTCCGAAAACGGGCCCCACTGAGCCATGGCCAGTGTGAGTTGTTTAGGCTTGCTTCGTCATCACCATTGGTGGTGGCTGCTGCTGCTGTAAAAGGTCTATAACTAAGGCATTCGACATTGCCAATGACATCTACACCAAGCTAAGCGAACATTAAAACGTTAAATTCTTTGAATAAAAATGAAGTAAAAGAGAATAAAAATATTGGGTTAGTTCTGATATCAAAAAGAGAAAAATAAAAAGTTTGAGCAAGAAAAAAATTTCAGGTTTTGAAGGGGTGGAAAGTGAAGGAAAAGATTAGTATAATATACTATAATTGATTGCATGGTATTGGTAGTGTTTTCTGGCACTGGTAGAGGTTGGCGTCGTGGTGGTTGTGGGAACGGGGGGCTAGCATGGTAGCGATGGTAAGGGTAGGGGCTGGCGTCGTGGTGGGAGTGGGGTGGTGATTTTCAATTTTTTTTTTTTTTTTGGAAAGAAGAAGAATAATTTGAAAAAAAATTAAACATATGAGATATGTGTGCAATTAATGGTAAAATACAAAGCCCACCTTCAATTTAAACGCGTGCAGAACACTTCTTGTTAAAATAGATAGAAAACCTAATGAAGAGACCAAATGTGCAAATTTCGAAAAAACACAAGGGGCCTGTATTATAATTTTGTGAATACAAGGATTAGCGGTATTATTAGACCTAAATACAAGGGGTTTATAAGCAAAAAAACCTTTATAAATTTAAAGGGAAAACTTACTTGTTTGCATAAAAGATTAAGAATTGCAATAAATGAATGCAACGAGACTTAATCACCTATTATGGTGCTTAAACCAATTACAGCGATAGTCTCATAGACTCTAATTGTTTAAATTTGGTGCACCAAACAATCAAACTAGATCTCTTTTATTAAGTGCAAATGGTAGATGATTATGAAAATCTTAATGATCCAAATGATGCTAAAAACCTCGGGCATTTATAGAATTTAGTAGACGTTTGTAAAAGATATGAAATCTTTTCGCACTAGTTATAACCCATCATGAAGGGACATGTTTATTGGAAAATTTTTAAATTTTTTGGACTAAATTTAAATATACAAAATAATGGTCACCTATATTTTTCAATTTTATTCTTTAATTTCTCCTTTTACTACTCATTTAGTTTGGAGTCCAAATGACAACAATAAAGTTTGGAATTGAAACCATCCCAACTTTGGCAATAATTAAAAAAAAAACTATAAACCTTTTCATTTTCAAATATATGTCTAATTAAAATATTCTATATTTTAGAAGATAATTCATATTCCTTGAACATTTCGCAAGACACAAATAAAATAACTTTGTGACTTTTATCGTTGAGCCTTGTATTAAAAAGTGAAGAATGATTACTCCCAACAACAATTTATTACTAACATGAGTCATCTAGTATTGATAGAGAGTATACTGAAGAAAGTAAAATATAATTTATTGCTTTAACTATGTAACTTACATTTCTTAAACTAAATAGGTCTATCATTGTAAGTCGAAGGGAATGCTTCATTAGTTTCTGCTTTAATCTATATGTTGCACATTTTGTAGCGTATGTGTTGCATTCATCAGGATGAGATTCTTTTAATAGGTATAAGATTACAGATTTATTGATTGCATAATTTTTATAATATTTCCATGCCTAGCGTAATATTTCATTTTTTGTTAACAAGGTAACTCACTTAGTGGAGTCTGATCACCGATTATCCGGCAAAACCCGACCACCAAGTGATAAATCTCGGGTACAATGACCTGTCCCAAGACTTCAACTTCCCACTGAATATTATTGTGAATATTATTTGAAGGCAACCTTTACTGGGTGGTGGTTACTAAAGACCTACCATGAGTGTCTTATTGCATGAACAGTCAGGGCTTGCAAACTTCCCATTGTAATGGTCCATGCCTCCACGAAGAGGCTTTTATGTCAAAATTAATGACTAAAGTGTCGGTGAATTTGACCAGTCGTATTATTCTTTTATTTAAGTCATTAATAGTTTCATTTATGTGTAAATTATATATTTTTAATAGCAGACAATGAATTATTTTTTATAGCAAATAATGAATTTAATCATAAATTTTTAACTGTTAATTAAATTTTATTTTAAATATTAATTGATTAAAAATTAAATTTTCAAATGAAAAATAACAATGTAACCTCTAATTTAAGATCTCTAACAATTTTTAAAACTAGTTTATCGTCCACGAATTAACATTTCATAAGGAGAGACAGGATCAAATGTTTCGTCCACTTTTTTTTTTTTATCCCTTTAATTAAATCAATTAAAGAAGGCGAGCTTTCTTTTCTTTTCTTTTCTTTTTTTTTTTCTGTTCTCATGTTTGACCTCCTCATCGCTTCACAAGAACAATTCCACTTTATGACACTACTGGAATATTATCTTGAACTTTCTAAATTTCGAACTTGAATATCCAAAGTATAAATCATTCTCTCTATAAATCATTCTCTCCTTTCTTTTGCTTTCCCATTTTTCTTTAGAAAAAAATCAAATTAGATAGAATCTTTTGTTTGTTTTTCATCCACGCTAAGTTATTTCCTTTCTATTGCAAATCCAAACATGGTGCTACACTTTATAAACACATGACTTGGTATGCAATTATAAGATCGTTAAAAGTAAGAAACCCTCCAAGGATAAAAGTGCAAATATGTTTATATGAATATGCACTTCACCTTTCCTGTTCCTTTAATACAAAGTTCACTTTTATAAGTCCCCCGATAATTTATAAACATATGGCATATCAAATGGTACCTTTATTTCACAAACTAATCTTAATCGGTTTTACCTTTTTGACCTTTTTTCTGTGGAACAATTCCCCCATTGATTACTTTTTCCTTTCATGGATCATCAGGGTTTGGTTGCCCACCTTGATTCCACTGTCGGTTTTGGCAATGATAGATATTCAAACAGAAAATCATTTTGATTGATTTGGTGCCTATTCTAACCATACATATTATATTATTTTCATTACACACTTGTCAAATTTTAATTAGTATAATAGTTCGAGCTCGTTGTAAAGGGTAAAAATCATCGCAAAGTTATTAAAAGACGATTACAATTAAATTTTTTGTAATGTTTTTTGACCGTTAATTAAAGTTTTGTTACTTATTCTCTATGTAACGGTAATTTAACTTATTGTAAAGGTTGAAAACCATCGCGCAAAGTTATTAAAAACCACTGCAATTAATTTTTGCAACTTTTTTTTAACAATTGTCTGAAGTTCTGTTATTACTTATTCTATATACAATGCCATTTTTACAGATAAATAGTAACAGTTAAAAAACCATCACAAATAATATACTTTTTCTAAAGACAACCCCGCCCCCTCCCCCCCCGGGGGCGGCGGACGGGATAAGTAGTAACAATCAAAAAGCCATCACGAGTGATATATTTTTTTTTAAATCCCAACCCCAACCCAATTTTCTGCCCCGCTTTTCAACAGTAATTTGTATTAATGTTACTTATTCTCTATACAATAGTATTGTAGTAGTATTGACTATTTCAACTACTCAATTATAGTTAAAAATCATTGAGAATAAGTTAGAATTACTATATATCCTTGCAAAAACTAATTAAGAATTATTACTAGTATTTAACAAAAAGACACACGCAAATTTTCTCTTCTCTAACTCGAGAGTAGTTTAACGAGATCAATTCCACTTTTTGACATTTTTAGTGGAGTATTTTGTTCAACTTTTTAAGCTTTGAAATATCCAAAGCATAAAACATTCTCTCTTTTCCTTTGCCCTTTTCTTAACAATCCAAATCAGAAATACGCTTATTTTCTTTCTTAAATATTTTGTCTCCCGTTTTTACTTTCATTTCCTTTTTATTGCAAATACATAATGGTAGAATTTACAAAAACAACATATATAACGTGGTATCTAATTAGTCAACTTCGACCGACTCAATATCATCAAAAGTAACAAATCCTCCCAAGCAAAAAAGAGAACATATACATATACATACATATATAGTATATGAATACCCATTTTACCTTACTTGATCCTTGATATCGAAAATTTTCCTTTGTAAGTCCCTAGATAATTATAAGCACATGGCATACCATGGTCTCCTTTATTTCATGTACTAGTTTTTATTGATTTTACCTTTTGACCTTTTTTTCCTGCGGACAATGCTCCCACTGATTACTTTTCCAATAGATGGATCAGCAGGGCCTGGTTGGCCCCCTTGTTTGTAGTGTCGGTTTTGGAAACGATAGATATTCAAATAGGAAACCACTGAAATTGATTTGGTGCCTATTCTAATTTTGATCATATACAATCCATTCTTTTAGTACAATATTTTGAGCTTATTATAAAAGTTGAAAATTATTACAGAAATATTTAAAAAGA
Source organism: Cordia subcordata (assembly GCA_028554755.1). Lineage (NCBI taxonomy): Eukaryota > Viridiplantae > Streptophyta > Magnoliopsida > Boraginales > Cordiaceae > Cordia > Cordia subcordata. The sequence continues at coordinate 8,781,405 of JAPTOF010000006.1, read as the reverse complement.
AAACCATTGTGATTAGTTTTCTATAATGTTTTTCAATTATTGTTTGAAGTTGTTACTTAATCTCTATTCACAAATAAATAGTAATAGAACACCATTGCAACTAGTATTTTGTAATGTTTTGTAATTGTTGTTTGAAGTTCCGTTACTTATTTTCTAAGCAATGATTTCTTACAAATAAATAATGAAAAACACATTGATAGAATAGTAACAACCAACTTTTTGGATTGAAGGAATAGCTCAAATGGTGATTACTTTTTCAAGAATAGTGACTTGGTTTGAATCACATTAGGGGCAGGGGTTAGAGTGAGGGTAGGGGTAAAAGAAAAATTGTAAGAAAACAATAAATAGTAATAGTTAAAAAATTATCACAAATGATATACTTAATAATTTTTACCAAAATTGCAAATTTGGCTAATAGACGCTTCTCAAATTTTTGTTTTGATTAAGAAACAAAAGATTGTTTGCGTAAGTATATTTTTTAACAAAAGATTATATGGATTATATGCATAACATTTTCCTTGTTTTCATTTTATCCTCACATTTGAAAACAATTGGAGAAGAAACATATTTTATAAATCTTCATATTATAGGTAGATTTATTTGTTTTTTTTTTCTTCCCGGTGTGGGTTAAAGTTACATAATTTAATAATTATATATGTGTACTTGTTTTTAAGTAGGAGTTAATTAATTCTTTAGCCTAAAACGCCTTAAAAATGCATACAATTGCAGAAAAACATAATACTAAGACAATTAGGCTTGTTCATGTTGAATTTTTTAAAACGTTTTTTAAAACTTTAAAAAAATATTTTTTTGATAAATTATAATATCTGACTTCTGAAAAAAAAAAAGAAATTAAACTTTTTTAAGAGATTTATTTTTTTTAAATTTAATTCAAATATTTATTGTAAGAATTATGTGTTTTTTTTCTCTAAAAAAAGAAACTTTTTACGTTTTCCATGTGCTTCAAATCCTTGACAATATAATACCTGAAACATAGAGCACATGCAGGCACAACTATGCAGACTCATACTGATCGATAATAACATTGATTAATGGCTTTAAGAATTTTGTTTTTATTTTCAGTTAAAAATTTATTTTACTACTATCAAATACGATTTAATCACTAGGCTTCATTATCAAAGTAAATCCTTAAAATTATAAATTACAAAATTTGACAATGGCTCTCTCATAGAGTTATAATATATGCTAGTATTACCGAGCATAATTTCTAATACAAAATTTAGTAAAAATTAAGGTTAATTAAATTGAAACTTTTGAGAGAGAAGAGTGTGTTTCATTAAGTTAATAAGTCAGTTTAGGTGTTTATAAGCAAGTGAAAAATAAGCCATACATACCAACTTCTTTTCCTAGCTTATAAGCATTTATTTTTGACCATGGATACAATATTTATTAATAGATAGTTTACAATAGTAATTAATGAAATTCCCTCTTCAATCATTTTATTTTAATATACATTTTAGCAAACAGCTTGTAAGCACATAATTTTTAAATATTTCTTTACTTATTTATTATTAATTTATAAATAACTTTCTACTTATAAGCACCAACAACTTATAAAGACACAAAAATAAAGAAGCCTAACTAGCAGTAAGCAAGTATTAAAAATTAGTTTTTACGTCATTTATGCTTATAGGTGACGTCACTTATAGATCCAACTTATTAGGTTGTCTCCAACAGTTTTCTCTTTTTTTTTTTCGAAATTTAAGTAATTTGAGTCATTTTCTTATAATTTGGGATTTTAGTTTCAGTTATACTCTAACAATTCTTCTACTTTTTATTAAACTCTTAGTTTAAAGAATCTCTAATTTAGTTTCACTCCAATAACTATCCTATTTTAAGATATTGTACTCCAACAGCTATTCTATTTTAAAATATTACAGTGTTAAAGCTTTGGCAAATGGGGGATGGGATTTAGATGTTGGCTTAAGGATAAAAAACCCTTATATATGAATATTTTGTTTTGGAGTTTAAGAAAAATCTAAAATTTGTGTGATGAAATAAGCGAATTGTTGGAGTATATTAATACCAATTATTTCCCTAAATTTGAGATTTTTTTTATATTTGGGTGAATTATTGAAGTTAGCGTTATATAGCATCATAACACCCACGGGCCACCTGAATTAGAGCGCACACAGCGCATTTTAGAAGTTACCATATTTTCTAATTAATTTATAGCATATAATATACTTTTCTCCTCACAAAAACTATAAATATAAGAACAAATTTCTCATACACATTAATTACCACTAAAATAAAATATAAAAGGAAATGAGAAAAAAAAACCTGAGGGACCAAAAAGCGCCGTGTGAACTGTGATCTGAGATTTGATAAAATCCCCACAAGGCCCAAAAAACCAATCTTGGTTTCAAGTGCATTTTTTATTTATAATTTCTCTCCACATTGATCTATTTTTACTGTTCAATTGTTTATTTACTTTTTGTTTCATTACAACGCGTATATTGCCGCATTTGCAAAGTAGGATTCGACCAAGTAAGTGATTTTATTTTGGTAAAAACACTTAAAACTTGTTTAATGTCTTGATTTGTTTCAATCTCTACCTGCTTTAATGTGTTTCTGTTTCTGTTGCTATAAAGAAATGAATTCTTTTGTCCTGGTTTTGTCATAAAGACCCAAGCTTTTTATTGGGTCTTTTTGGACTAATTTACTTTAGCTTGAGTGAGGATATTGTTGGATGTGTTGGATGGTTTGACGAAGTGGGTATGCATTGTTTTGGTGAATTTTGATGATTAGGTTGGTGATATTGGTTAAGACTTAAGTTACTTTAGATTAGTATTGGGAGAAAAGTTTAAAGTAAGGTTTGATCCTGTGTACAGTGATTTTTGATTGTTCTGCGTTAGATTGATGATATATGGTTGGTGCAATTGAGTAATATATTGTGGAAAAAGAGAAAGAAAAAAGTTCTGTAGCTTTTGGGTAGAATATTGTGAACTCGGAAAATATTTGTAACTTCAGAGGTGGATATAGTGGGAAGAAGTAAGAAACTTGGAGTTGGCTTTTTGGGGTGTGATTCAATTTTGAAGCGAAAAGGGTGAAGAGGAACAGTGTGCGCACGGATGAGAGGAGGGGGGAGATGACAGGAGAAGTTAAAGAATTGAGAGGACAACAATGACTACAGGGTCATTGGGTCTTCGATCCTCTGGAAGTTATGGGTCATTGCAGCAACAACAATTTCAAAACGGTTCGCTGCCAGTCCAGACTACACCCCCTATTAGGAAGCCAGCTAAGATGTCCAAGGAAAAGGATAGGTTGTTTCATAGGATCTGCAAGTTTGCGCCTCGAAAGAAGGTTGGAATGCTGCTCTTATGTGTTGTTTCTGCTGCAGTTTTCTTGTGGGTATTATATGTTGGCAAAGGTATTGTCCCCGATCTTTTCAGTTTCCTTATCAAATATATTTCATCACTGGATTCTGGTGTTAACCTGTTGTTAAGTAAACTTAGGTGATAGAAGAATTTGTTCACTGGTTGCAACTATCTGCTGTAATTTAGACATTGTAATAATGGCAGTCTTAAATAATGATGATTCAAGTGTGTTCGACGCTTGAGCTTTAGATAAATGCTAATGCTAGGCCTCATTCTAATGGATACTCTCTTGATGATGGATTTATATGCATCAAAATGCTTTTCAGCACGTGTTTAGATGCTCTCAATGTATTAATACGCTAATTGTGGTACTACTAGTGAAATTTTACTTGTTGATCATGTCGTGTCTTGTTGGACAATGGTAATGGCTATGGCCTTGGTGAACAATGGCAATAATATGAAAGCTGCTTTTCTATTCTTCCCCATGTAGGTTGTCATTTGCTATATCTTATTCAAGGAGGTACTCCATAAGAAGGGCCTGACTCTTTTTCTTTTCTTCTTAATTTTTTTATTGGGTTTGACAACAAAGGAGATTCTGCTTATCCATGATTAAGGTTATATGTATGGTCCTTTCATGATGTGGGCATCTCTGGCACTTTTGCAGGTGAAGAAGCACAAGAATCTGGTATTCAAGGCATTAGACTTAACGTGACTATAAACAATCAAGGATTTTCACCAGCATCAGGAGAAATATCTAGTATAGGGAAGATTGATTCTTTTACACCAAATGATGGGGGACTAAATGTAACTTTAGCGCCACCACCTCCTCCTCCTCCTCCTCCTCCTGTATACTTTACAGGATACACCCTTCCTCCGGGGAATCCATGTGAAGGTTTCACCCTTCCTCCACCACCATCAGATCCTAAGAGGACTGGACCACGCCGTAAGTTTGAATATTGTTTTTTTTTGAGATTTCCTGTTGGTCATATCTGAAATGATATTTACTCATTCCATATACAGTTAATAATGCATGTTTAGACTGTTGACTACCAACTTTAGTTCGACCAACTATTGTTTCGTAACCACACTGTTGGTTCCTCAGTATTCCACCTACAAAGAAAATAATTACTTTTTGCTGCACTTCTTTGTTTATCTTCTTCAGCATGTCCAGTCTGTTACCTTCCTCTTGAACAAGCTCTGGCTTTGATGCCTAACGCATCATCATTTTCTCCAAAAGTCAAGAATTTGACATATATTCATGAAGAAAATTTAACTAAAAGTGAGTTTGGAGGCTCAGAATTTGGTGGATATCCCTCACTGAGACAGCGGGATGAGTCATATGATATCAGAGAGTCCATGAGTGTGCATTGTGGGTATGTTACCTCTCTGTGGGCCTATGAATTTTTAATTTTGCTTGTTTTTCTAGTAAAAATTTCCTGCTTCATTTTCTTTGAAGACATTGTTCATTGATAACAATCCACGCTGTATTTATTGCATGCTCATGTAATAGATTTGTGAAAGGGGACAAGCCAGGACACCAGACAGGTTACAACATTGATGATACTGAGCTTCTTGAGATGGAAACTTGTCGGGGTGTAGTTGTAGCATCAGCAATATTTGGTACGAAGAAAGCTGCATACACAGAATGCTCAATCCCCATGTCACATCTTATTCTAACTGACAAGCATTGACATTTTTTTTTTCCGTTCAGGCGCCTTTGACTTGATACGGCAGCCAAAGAATATCAGTGAATATGCCAAGAGAAATGTCTGCTTTTATATGTTTGTGGATGAAGAAACTGAGGGCTTCTTAAGGAATTCTAGTCACTTGGACAACAGCAAGAGGGTGGGTTTGTGGAGAATTGTAACTGTTCACAACCTACCCTACACCGACCCTAGACGCAATGGGAAGGTAAATACTCAATTTGGTGATTCAAAATCTACATTTAGATCTGATTTGGTGTATAACCTGTCACTCTGTCTGTAGGACCTCTCTCATGCATGTAAAATTTCAAAATTATAAAAATCTTTTTGTTTTTGATATGCACTTGTATAAGTAGATTAAGCTGTTAGGTTGCTCCCCAGCAAATTCACGTCTCCTGATTTGAAAGACTAGGTGTTGGAGAATATATTGTTTAATGAGGAATGACAAAATTTGCCAATCACAGTTTTCTCTTCACTATGCACAATGAGAGGGCTAAAATGAATGTAGTTGTGGTTACAATTTCACTGGTACGGATCCCCTTATATGATACTTTAGAAGTGAACTTTAGTTCAAGTACACAGATTATTCTCTGATATTTGACTTTGTAGGCTTCTGAAGAATGTATTTGCTCAAAGGAATCCTAATTACCTCAGCCGATCTAGAAACTTTGTATTTATCAATGCTGCTTGCTGCTGATGTTTTAACATTTTCCTTCCACTTGTCTAGTTCTGGTGCCACTACGCATCATTCATGTTAACTCCAATGCATAAGTCTAAGTTCATGAAACTTGACTACAAAATGAAGTGCTTTGTCAGTCCTAATTATTACATTTTTCATTTTTTTGAAGAATTTGGGGCAAGAAATGGACGTACATTTTATTGACTTAAATTAGAAGGATTACGGCTTAGATTCTAATGAATAATTATGCGAGAATATCTTTGAAGGTCATAACCAATGTTGAAGTAATTTATTAGATTAGATCTGAATTCTGAAATATTGAGTTTGATTTGGCTTTTATTTTTCTTGGTTTGGTAAATTAAGTTCAGGAATACTCCACCTATTTACTTCTATGGCGTTACCTTTATCTGTTTGCTTTTCTTTGTCTTATTGTGCACTACCTATTCATTTTGAAGCCTAAATTTGTTACTTGGAAATCATCATCCTTATAATTGGAGCTTAAAGAAATTTGATATCTTCCTCATTTCTTTCTGGCTCTTGCTTAGTTGCTAAAGATGATTAGCTACGTCACTTTTGATAAATGAGCATATTATTCTGTGGTTCAAGTATATCACTGGTTGTCCTTTTCCCTTTTGATTCTTTTGTAGACTCTCTGGTACTCTCACTATATCAGATAATTCATTAATCCAAATAATATATTATGCCTTATTAGCTTTGGGTTCTGCTGGTCTACCTCTGTCGCCTTTCTTTGTGTCAGGCTAATTTTGCTCTCTCTCTCTCTCTCTCTCTCTCCCCCTCCTTCCTTCACACTGGCAATCTTTCAACCCCTTCTCTCTCTCTCTCTCTCTTTTTTGTGTGTGTGTTTGTGTGTGGCTTTGAACTAGGGTATCCTTAAGCCACATTGGATTTGAGACTAATCCCTATAAGGCTGGGAGCGGTGAAGGAAAAGCCTTCCCAACAAGTACGCTTCCTGAGATTCAAACTTAATATATAGGAACTTTCTTATTGTCTTCATGTAACTATGCTTTGTGTGAATTTGTTGTTGATAAAAGCATGAAAACATAATCTACTGTCCACACATTTCGGTTGTTATATCAATAATCGATTATGCCCCTTTCTGTGGCAGGTCCCAAAGCTTCTACTTCATAGGCTTTTCCCAAATGCTCGCTATTCTCTATGGATCGATGGGAAACTTGAGCTGGTTATGGATCCATATCAAATTCTGGAAAGGTACATACTGTTATTTCTGCAGTATCCATTCTCATTTTGCTTTTCTCCCTTAAATAAGAAGAGAAAACTTCTATCTTCCACGGGGAAGAGGCCGGATGGGTTATGGAGTGAACTGAAATCTGGCGAACATTACCTGACAACAGCATGACCACCTACACAATGGCTTTTAGCCATCTAAATCTCAGCTGTCTTCCTGCTATCTAGGCTTTGCAGCTGGCAACTTGTCATCAGGTATTATTGGGTTGGGAGAGGGAAGACACTAATCCAAAGGGTGAACATCGTTTTTTCTCTCACGAGTTCTACACCAAATTCCAACTCTCCTACGAGCTTTTTTAGTTTACTCATTTCTCCATGACATCAGACTTTGGCAAAAATAACCTTAAAGGCGTTTCCGTCCTTTTATCTTTTAAGACAAGTAAATAAATAAATAATTGATAAAAGAATTTAATAAAATCATTCATAAATGAGTCTACTATCAAATAGAAATCACAAAAATTTTTATTTTAAAATATGAAGAAAAAGATAAAAAGCAACTTACTGTACAAAATTTGCGTTATATATGATATTAGAGAGAACTGACACTCACTTGCAGAGTATTTTTCATATATGCATCTCCAACTGAATCAAACTCTTTTTTAACCCAGTGCACAAGTTCTTTCTCTTTCTTTTGGCGATAAGCTAACCTGTTAAACATAAAAGAAACAAAAAGGAAACATAGTTCATTGTGCAAAATTTTTGTTATGCCAAAACTAGAGACAGAATTTAAATTCTCTTTTCTTATACATATACATATATATATTCATATATATATATATTATATATATATACATATACATATATATATATATTTATCAAATTGAATTGAATAATCTTCTTCTTTCTAGTTCAATTTATAACCATTTTACTATGAGCTAACTTTTTGGAAACATAAAACAAATTTTTTTTTTAAATTAATGTTAAAAAAATTAAATGGATCAATAAAATAATAAAACAATAGAAATGCCCTTCAACATAAAGCATTCTTTGTGAAAACTTGATGTCATTGGGGAAAAATGCATAAAACTAAAGGCTTATGGAGGAGTTTGGGATTTAGACTAAAACTTATGAGGGAAAATGGCATTTTCTCCTAATCAAAATCTCACCCTTCAGTGTAATAGCATAGTCTTATGCTAGTTGAGTGCTATTGATAGCCTAAAGCGTGTCCAAGAATCCCGAGGAATGAGAGGACTTCAATTCGAAAGAAGCATGTGTATAATGTGGACAAGCTTTTTTTGCATCTAATGTTAGGTCTTTCTATTTCCACCATTTTTTATTAATCTTGTTTTGTCCTTTTGATCTTAGCTATTTGATTGACACTTGATCCTTGATGAGGCATGCATGCCCTTTACATTTATGCTATGAAATTTTTGTTGCCACTTCACTGCGTGTCTCTGAAACTGCCATTTACATTATCTGGATTTAGTTTCGGCTTTCCTCTAAGCATATTGTATGGTACAACGAGAGTTACATCTTGCGGAAGAATATTTTAGACCATCTAACAAAAATGTTTTATGCAGTTGATTGCAAGCTTTTACTCTTTCTAATTTGCATGATTTTAATCAAGAGTTTCTTGGTTCTTTAGTTTCCTATTGGTTGTCTATGGCAATTACTTTTCCTTGGTTGCATCTGGAAGAAAACAGTCCTGATTTATCTAGGCATACGGCTTATGGAAAATTTATGCTTGTCATGGTTGAGTGTGCATTTTTAAGCAGGTTAGGAACTGCCACTGCTGACTGTTAGAGAAAATTATAGGATATAGTTTTTCTGTCTTTTGTGCAGAAAATTAGGATCTGCTTGCTATTGCATCACTTTTTTCTTTTTCTTTTTGTTTTTGGTCTCTCTGTGTGTGTGTGTTTTCCAGGGAGAATGGGGTTGAGTTAGGTGCGTTACGGAAGTCCTGATTTTATTTTGTCTGCACATGATTCAGCGGCTTTCTTCATTTAGACAGAAGAAGCTACTGGATTGATATTGTTGCTATGTTAGGTGAAAGAAAACTATTAGGATCTGGTTGTTTCTTCATTTCTTTGTCTTCACTGTGGTGGAGACCTCTATGCTTAGTTTTTGTCCGTGTTGCCATTTCTTTTGGAGACGAGCCTGCTGCATTTACAATTGTTTTCTTTCTCTATCCAAGAGCTGTGTTTAGCTACAGTTTTCTGTTCACGTTTCAGGTTTTTGTGGAGGAAAAATGCCAGTTTGGCAATATCGAGGCACTATAAACGGTTTGATGTCTTTGTAGAGGCTGAAGCTAATAAAGCTGCTGGGAAGTATGATAATGCTTCCATTGACTTCCAGATTGAGTTTTACAAAAAGGAGGGTTTAACCCCCTATTCTGCGGCTAAACTTCCTATAACAAGTGGTGTGGATATCTATCATTGTCTTCCTGTACTTGTGCTTGTCGTGGTTCCTAATGATTTGGTTTGATAACATTGATTGCAGATGTCCCTGAAGGATGTGTTATAATCAAGGAGCACATTCCAATCGCTAATCTTTTTACATGTCTTTGGTTCAATGAAGTAGATCGTTTTACTTCAAGAGATCAGATTAGTTTTTCCACTGTAAGGGACAAAATAAGGTTAAAGACAAACTGGACTCTCAATATGTTCTTGGACTGTGAAAGGCGCAACTTTGTGGTTCAGGTGATCTTATTATTTACTTGGCACTTCCAATTGAGAAACGCTTCAAATGGACATTCTTTCTTACCTGTATGTTTTGCATGATTGCATCATTATTATGAGTATGTTGACTATAGGTTTACAACATAGTTCCCAGCTCGTCGTAATTCCATCTGTTTACTTGCATTTTGTAAGCCCAGGAGGATAAGTGCTGCAACCTAGTAGAGAAGTAGAGAATAGCTCAAGAAATGTTTGTCAATATTTATTTGGCTGTAGTGCAGTATTCTGAAGCTCTTGTTTTCTGGTGTAGAGCTCTATCCATCAATCAAAGTCTGTGACACTTGAGGTTTCTCAATTGTAAAAGCTGCAATTTAGTTTCCAATTCCTGAATTAATACAAAAGGGAATTGCTTCTCATTTGAATGAACTAGTATGTTTTCCTGACAACAGCTCCTTTCACCCCCATGACCCCTGTCCTTCCCTTTTGTTACATGGTTACTTTTAGCATCCCTTATTCTGCTTGAAAACTGGGACTGATTTCTTAAGGCATTGCAGGGGTACCATAGAGATATTCTTGAGCACTGGTCTCCACCTCCTCCTTCTGGTGCTATTGTCGAAGTCCATCCTCCACCACCTGTCATTGACAACACTGTGAGGACTGCCGGCACTGCAGCTGAAACTATTGTCAGTGCACCAATCAAGAAGCTCCCTGGAAAGCGTGGGAGAGAGAGGAGATCCAAGCGCCACCGGAAAGTCGGCGTAGCAAGCAAGGATTTAAGCTTTAGGTGAAAAATTCTGGTTAGGCATATTCTTATTCTTTCCTTCCCTGTTATAAGAGGATTCTACGTGGGGATAGGAATCGTACGAGAGGAGTGGCATAGTTGGGTTTCTGCCCAAGAGTTCCTTTTTTCTCAATTCTTTAAACGATGTCAAATTTATTCTATTTTTTTGTGTATATATTGGAGTTCCAATAATTAACATATACATCGTTTCGTTACCATCACTGTAGCAAATTTTGGAGGAACTGTCTTTGTACCATCTGGGATATATTTATTTAGAAGTTAAAAATTTTCAATTTTCTGCTACCCCAAGAAATGTCTCTTGGCCACGGCTTCATCTTTAATTTTTGATACTTCTCTTTTTTGATTGTATATCTTCAAATGAATGGTAACCCATTACATGATGCAAATCTATAACCGAAGCATGGTAAGCTTATCACGTTACCTAACACTGACTAGATATTACATTCATAGTTCAACGAAGTGTGTCAGTTTACGCAATTTTCGTAGAATGTGTATTTCATTATCTTTCAGATTTGACTAAGTTTATTTGGGACTTATAAGCTACAAATAGTAAAAAGTATGTGAATGGATTTTTTCTCTAAGAGCTTATAAATTGTAAAATAAGTAAAGCCAAACACAAGCACAAGAGAATGGACAGGTTTGTAATGCACAAGCTCATTGTTGGATACCTCCACAACCTGGTAGTTTTAAGGTCAATTGTGATGCCTCTTTTTGCGATCATACTGAGATGGCTGGGATTGCAATTGTGTCCAGATGATTTTGGAAGAATTATACATGGTAAAGCCAAAAGAATGATCTGCGAGTCAACCACACATGCAGAGATGTTGGCCCTTAGAAAGTCTCGTCAAATGATGAAAGATGAATGTTTGGATAACACTCTTGAATAATACTCGTATTGAAATTGACTGTTTGAAGCTTGTCAAAGGCGAGAAAGGAGAGTCCACATTGATATGGTCAATCAACCATCTTATGCAGAATGCTAAAAGACTCTCATCCACAACTCTAGGAATTTTAGCATTGTGCACGTTCTTGTAAGTACAAATGAGATGGCAGCTTGGTTAGCTAAGAGTGCCAGCCAAGGTATCTTACCTCAAAAATTGATCAGAGTTTCCTCTTATAAGACTTTTTAATGCATTGTATCGTGTTTTTTATTCCGTTGGTGTGGGTTAGTACTTTTATAAGTGAAAACTACTTTTGGAACAAAAAAAAAAAGTATTTACCTTTCTTAGTCCTCCTAAGAAGCAAACCGTAACAGTTAGATCAAGTACTAAAGTCGAATATTATACTATTGAACAAATTGTAATAGATAAAACAGAGTAGTGAAATAGAGTATTGTGCTATCTTGATTATCCTTGCAATTTTTTGGATCCAATCAATCCTTGCTTAACTACATTTTAATCATCTCTGAAGCCAGTGTTTCCTTCTTCCCCTTCGGTTGCACTTTCTTCCCTCTCGCTTTCACACCCCTCTTTTTTCTATCACTTCATTGAGCCACCAAATGGTTTTTATTTCTTCCCATCACCGAGCAATCAAATAGTATTTTTTGCCATACGTGGGTAAAGGACAAATAAACACAAAAGTGAAAACTATTTTACTTGATTGTCTTAACCGTTACTCAAATTATGAGATTATTACATTTGAATTAGGTTTGTACACAAACGGTTTGATAAAACTTTTGTATTAATTTTTTAATTAAACCAATTTGAACAGTTTTAATTTTGTAAAATTAAAATCATCAAAATCTCCCAATATTATAGAAAATTCAATTGTTTTGGTTAATTCATTTTTTCTTAGGAAGGGGTGTTTGCGGTCAGATTTAAAATATTTTTTAATTAATATTAGACATTTATTGAGTAATTTTCAAATGATTTTTGATTCAAACCTAAACGACTGTACTAGTTTTTACAAATTAAACTCATCACCTAGTGAATCACTTTCAAAATTAACAATTTACAACTTACTAAAATCGGCCAAAAGTAAAAGAAATTGGGGAAAGAAAAAAAAAAGTGACCAAAAAAGAATTTTTAATGAGTGGTACAATTATTTTTTTTTTTTATGCCTTCTCATTTTGGAACAAAATCTGAACTTAAATCTCACAAAAACCCTAACATTTTTCCCCACTCAAAAAGACCTTCAAAACGAAGCACGATCTCAAACAAGTGAAACAACAATGGCGAATCGCCGTTGCCTTCTGACCCTATCACGTCATTATTCTTCTTCTCTTCTCTCTCTAAATCCATCGCCATCACCTTCATCATCTTCACTTTGCCATTCCCTCAAAACCCTAACGCTAAACCCTTCAAATCTCTGCTCTCCTCAACCACAATATCCTCTCATTTTCTCCAATTTCTCCTCGCTCTCCCGCCATTTCTGCTCTAATGACCAATCATATACTGGCGAAGATGAAGATGATGATGATGATGATGATGAAGGTGAAGATGAGGCGGTGGAAGCTGGTAAGTCAGCTGAGGAGAAAGAAAGAGAAGCGGCTAAAATTGGGTACAAAGTCATTGGGCCGGTCCAGAAATTGGACCGGTTGTTCAAGCCTTATGAGCCCGTTTTCGCTATCGTCCAGGTCAAATCCAAGTTTTCTGATTTATTTTATCTTTTATATATACGGGGTTTTTTTAGAATTGTTTTCTTTTTAAGTTTTTTTTTTAATTTTATTTTTTCTTTCCGTAGGTTGGATCGCATCAGTTTAAGGTGAGCAATGGGGATACTATTTCGACGGAGAGGTTGAAGTACTGTGATGTGAATGATAAGGTGAGCTTCAGTTTCTATTGATTTTAAACTTTATTCAGTTTGAAAGAAGTTGCTGCGTTGATTCTCTCACATAATGTATCCTTGTACAGGTGTGATTTTTAGTTTGCGTGAAATGTTTTGTTCTTTCAGCATTGTGTGTATCCGGGAATTTGGCTGCTAAATTGGTTTATCTGTGTATTTAGTGTTATATTTAGAGTCCTATAAGTCATTGTAATTGATATATCATTTTAGATATCACACATCTTTTCGTTCTTCCAGCCGAGAAAGTTGAGAGATGAGAGCACATTTCATGTGGCTACATCCTATATTGGTCTCATTTTCTTTTTTGGAGGTTTTTCTTTTTTTCTTTTTTTTTTTTTGGGGGGGGGGGGGGGTTGTTATCTTCCTTGTAAATACTTGTATCACTCCAAAAGTCTGCTTATCCTAAGGGAGCAAGATTAAACATTTTAAAATTTCAGATTTTGAAAACTTAAACAGTCTTCTTTGTTCTCAGTAGTTGGCAGGCAGGACATGTAACTTTTTTTTTGGGCGTTTATAAATTAGTCAGGCATAAATTTGTTTCAAGTAGCCTGTTTATAGCGGCTTCTCTTGTATTATTACTGAATCTGATGGATAACATTTGGCCGCTGCAGTGGCAGAACTTGATATAACTTATTTGTGGACTAAATGTTAATGTCACTATTAATTGTTGCTTCATTGATTGCATGTTATTGCAGTTGATATTGAATAAGGTTCTCATGTTGGGATCGACGGCTCAGACAATCATTGGTCGGCCTGTGTTGCCCAATGCAGCTGTTCATGCTGTTGTAGAGGAGCATGTATGATGAACTACCTTCTTTCCTTCATCATTTTTTGAAATTAAATTTCAGTCATTTTGATACCTGATATTTGTTTATTGAACTGAATACTGCTTTGCTTTTAGCCTCGACAACATTTAGGTACTAGTAACTAAGAAATACAAGCTTGGTGTTTACTATTTATTTCTTATCTTTTGAATTTTAAATGCACCAAATGTATGTTCAGAGAGATGTAAGTGCATGTCTATAAGCGTTTGTGCTACTCAATAGTACGTTTTGTGGTTTTCTTCATCTCTTTGACATATAATTTTTAGATTGATGACCAGGAAGAAAAGGAAAAAGTAAACAGAGTATCACTATTCTAGGCTCTTTTCATGGGTCTGCTGAATATCTACAATGAGAGCTTACTGTAGTTGATAGAGTAAATATTTGTTACTCTGATGTAACAAATTCTGATATATCCTGTTATATTTGAATTTTGACTACATAATATTACTAAGGAAGTAATGGCTCTGGACATATGAGATCCATCCAGGCTAAATGTGAAATGAAGTCTGAAGTTTAACCTTCTGAGACTCTTCAACTTTTGATGAAGCATGCTAAACAGTTGCCATGTATTGATGCTGTGTGGCCTTTGTGAAAATTGGCTGCATTAGTTGGTGATTTCAATTGATATAATAGTTAGTTTGGGGGTCACTCCATTTTGCCAGCAAGAGTTCAACTGAGAATGGCTGTGATGTTTGCAATAAAAGTGACTTATATTCTTTGGTGCTTCAGTTGCCTCCAGCCTGCTGCAAAAGCTGAAATATATCTGCTGCGGTGCTTTAACTGACTAAAACTTATATGTTGAAGTAACACTTTTTCTCAGGTTGCAGTTGACTTTGTTCTTTTTTCGGTTCAGTTGTTTAAAGTAGTTTGAGAGGGTGCAGTCCTCTGGTCACGGAAGCTAATAGTTTCATAGTAATCTATGACTGAGCTGGTGCAATCTTCAGGTCATGAGCCTGATGAGTTGACCAATTCCTCTACCCCGCTTCTTCCCCTTCTCGTCCATCATCCTCCTTGGTTCTTAGATTACAATTACAGATTTGTCTTTGATTTGAAACATCTTCTGCTTTTAATTATTGTCTGGGTGTGATCATTAAAAATATTCCTGATGGCTACTCTTAATATCAGATTATCATCTCCGTTACTTCCAATGAGAATTTGATTGGATCTTAGTAGGTCCTTAAGTTTTACTCGGAAAACACAAGAGATATATTCATATAAGGTCCTTTCTAGTTACTCTAGTTACCAGATTGTATTGATAATTGACTTACCATGTGGTCCTGATTTGTTTAGGTGAAAATTATTGTAGACCCGTCTGAATTTGCTTTTCTTTGAGGGCCTGCACTTTTACATTTGATGAGAGTATCAACTTTGCATAGACTAAATGTTTGCTCGGTTGACATGTAATGGTTACAAAATTTAGCTTTCCTTTTTCTTTTGTGGTGGTAGGCATTAGATGCCAAAGTCCTTATATTTAAGAAGAAAAGAAGAAAGAACTATCGAAGAACAAGAGGGCATCGACAGGTTAGTCCATTATTCCTAGACGGATTTGCTGCACTAATTTCATTCTATCTACTGCGTGTTCCCTGTCCTCTTTCTTCTTATCTCTTCTTACATTTAATGTCTAACTTTAGGAACTGACAAGGTTGAGGATAACGGATATACAAGGGATTGAAAAGCCAGAAAGCTCAGTATCTCGGAAGACTGGAAAGGCACCTTCCAAGAAAGTAGAGAAGGTAGCTGTTGCAGCTTAGTAAATGGATTTTTCTTCTAGAGATTAAGGCCTCACTCTCATCAAAAAAATTTTAGCCTCTCCTTTTCACTTGAGCTCTTCTTCCTCTCTTTCCCCCTCTTGCCCTGGGGAGCAAAGTAAGTTGGTCTTGGATGGTAGTAATAATTGGTTGAGCTCCAACTTATGAATGGTACTGAGAGTAGCCTCTCACTCACCCTCATACAAACATCAAGGCAGGCAAAAGTTTGAGAATGTAACAGTGATATTAGCAGGCTCTCATGATAAGAGATTGTATCTTAAAATGAGAACTTCCAGATTTTGCGACTCCAGTATTCCTCAAGATTCTTTGTAACGTTACATTTTTTTTTCCCATTTGATTTCAGTGGCATGATATTATGATTTGATGTTCTGCAGATGCATTATTACCAAGTTTATGATCTTTCCTAACGTTTTATAGAAAGATTCTCCTAAATTCCTCCGCCACTGTCGCCACCACTCGCACCACCATCTCAAGACCATAACTGATCTTTTCTATTGTCAGTTTTCTGTGTTAGAAAGAGAAAAAGAACAACTTCTGCAGATAGGAAGCCACTTGTGACGCCCTACATTGATACGAGGGAGGGTTGAGAAATTGGGGCTCCCAATTTAGGGCTTGTTTGAATTGGTTTTTTTTCAGGAAAAAAGTAATTTTTTTTCTGAAAAAGTTACATTAAATTTGTAATATTTATTTAATTTAACTTCTAAAAAAGTTAAAATTTTGAAAAAGTTCAAATTCAGTTTTTCTTAAAAGTTAGAATTTTTAGCTTCTAAAAAAAAGTTGTTAAAAAAAACATTTTTGAAAAAAAGTCAATCCAAAGTAACCCTTAAGGGAAGGGAGTCTTACTAGGGAGGTTGTTCGACTTCATTTTGAAGACCTGGCTCGCAAAAATGGCATAGTCACAACCAGTGATTCATCTTTCACTTGATTCTTCATCAGCATTGGCCTTTCTTGTTCCTCTCGTTACCTTTTTTTGTCAATTTCTTTCCCCTCTTCTTTCAATCGTCAAGCACAGCAAGAGACCTTTCAACGTGAAAGACAGAATATCAAGAGTATCTCTCACCGAGCCATTGATCAACTTGATGAAGAGGACGTTTTCAAGAGCAATAATTTTTCAAAATTAGGTGGTAGTTCAAGTGGTTGACGATCTGGGTTCGTATTTCGTATTCAGTGAGGGACGGGTGTTTAGGTTGAGGGTTAGATTCGAGGCGGGGGATTTGATAAAAGAGAAAAAAAAAAAAAAAAAGAACAACGACTTTACCATCAGAAAATAATGAAATTAATCTAGGTTCTATTTGATATTACTGTGAAATAATCACAAGAACATGCATAGGGGTTCCAACTCAAACGATTGGGAAAACAACGTCAACACCGAAAACAGACTCCAAAACATTGGGCTGAACCAACAGAAGCTATGTATCATATATCAGTAGGATGCATACAAAGACACAAAAATCAAAGGAAAAGAAGGAAAAAGAGAGAGAGAGAGAGAGAGAGAGAGAGAGAAGAAAAGAAGGAAGAGAAGAGCCAAGACATGATCAACCTCGAAGAGTGTATGGGGTCGGTCAAAACACGAAAAGCCAAATGGGGGAAATCCAAGAGGAGGAATGCCTGGGGAGGTCTTTAAGAGTAACGAAAAAATCTTTGCTTATTGGGCCCAATCTCGTAATATGATCCAAAACCCAATCCACGTTTTTGTAAACTCAATAGTGAATCTTTTGTGTGAAACCCAATCCATTTCGGTCATCTTTTCGGCCCAACCAGACTCTTGCCAGTGTTTAACCCCTTAACCTCCCAAGTTCCACAGCTGAAAAATCTCTCTCTCACTCTCCCCATCTCTGGCTTCACACATCATTTGAAGAGGAGAAAAAGGGGCAAAAACAAGAAGGAAAAGATTTTTATCAGGGGACGAAAATAATTTGAGAGAGTAATATGAGGGTTGGAGTAGCAAACGGCGACGTCTTGTTACCAAACGGGGACTTGAAACCACCCCAAAACCCTGACGCTGCGGCGAAGAAATCCCGCGAGAGCGAGCGGCGACGCAGGCGTCGGAAACAGAAGAAGAATAACAAGGCGGCTTCGGAGCTCACGGGTGGCGGTGGCGGAGGAGATGACAACGAGACCGCCGCTGATGACAGCTTCAAGGAAAATTCTGATCCTCAAAAGGTAAGATTTCAATGGAATGTTACTCTTTCTAGTACATCGTATGTATTTTTTGGTTATGAATTGGGAAGCATGAAATGGTGCGCTATTAGTCTGTGAATTTTGCAAAATATATGTGCTTAAATTAGGGTTTCGTACATGTCTGTGTATGTATTTGCTTTGGAAGGTTTGAGTTAGATAATTGCTGGGAAATTGAGCTCGAGCTGTAAATTGCCGATGTTGCATCATTTCTTAATTCAATGGATAATTAAGGTTCCAATTTTGTTTTGAGGTGACTCTTATTATTGTTGAAATGGGAATATGGAACTCGATTTTAGGCCTTCAAAATTGGAAAAGATAATTTGACGGGATGATGCTTGATACTAGGCCCTTTGGTTAGAATGCCTGGAGTTCTCAGCTACATGTAATTATGGTGGCTAAGATACACTAAGTTTAGTGCTATAGTGTCATCTCTTTGTTCTCTTTCATTTCCGGGGAAGTTGGATAAGTCGTGATGATATCTCCTAATTAAAACAGATGGCAGTTATGAGACGAGATGTTGATGTATAAAGTTGTTTTTCTATGTGAATTATGGAATTTATTCTTCTAGATAGATTTTGGAGCTATTTGGATGATAAGAGACTTGTATATGCTCATTTTCCTAGTCTCTTCTTGATTATACTTCTACTATGACTTAGGAGAATTCTTGAGTTTATTTCTTTTCATATTTTTCTTCTTTGAACATTCTCATCTTCATATCATGAATGTTGTGCTCTTGTCCCCCTCCCTCCCTCACTCTCCCTCTCCCTCCCTCCTTCCTCTTTCTCTCCCCCGTCTCCTCTCTCCCTGCCTCCCTCTCTCTCTCTCTCTTTCTAATTATTTTTTCATTTGGCAAGTGTAAAGTTAGAGATTTGATGCTTCCACTTGAAGCTTTTAGATTTGGAGTTTAATTAATCATTGCTTTATCTTTGTAACATTGTTCACAAATGAAAGGAAAATCATACCTTTTTTGGAGTCTCTTTATCTTTGAGCGATGACCATATGAGGGATTATTTTCGGAGGAATATTAAACTGAGAGAGCAGTTTTATACTTTTTAAAAGAGAGAGGAGGAGTAGCAGATGGAAATTAATGTTACTAGGTCTACTATATGCATCGAATTTTACATTTACACATGGGATATTTCATATGATAACTACTGTTTGGACCGTGTGGTACGAAAAATGAGATATCATTCTCTATAGTGCGGACTGCAGAGAATGATATTCCATTTTGTCCAATTTCATTAAGTCCTGTCCAAGAAGGTTATTTGGGCCCAAAAATGTCCCAAAACCCTTATTTATAATTGTTTATACTTCCATTTGACTTAAAATATGTTTAGTAAAAAGTTGGAACTTGTAAATTTGACTGAAAGAGGATGAGTCCTAGATGGAAATTAATCTTAGTAGGTTTACCATAAAGATCAGGATTTTACATTTATGAATGGGAAATTGCATATGACAGCTACTGCCTAGAACATTTGGATGAAAATAGGATTTGGAGCATTGGTGAGTCTATTCTATGTATGTGTTGATGGTGTGTGGAAATTCTGTTTCTCCATAAGTTGATGGCAGTGGCAAAACCATGAAAATATAATGTTGGCTTGTTCTCTTGGATATGTGTTGGTAAGGACAGACTTCCTCATGTAGGCTTGAGTCATCCAGGTTGTTAGTGGAGGCTTGAATTGTGTATGGCTTGATATTTTGTTTACACAGTTGATTATCAGACAAATATAATTCATTTTGTTGGATGTTCTCTGGAGCATGATATCACTAATGACATCACAAGTTTTTCTACATTTTACAATCTACTATGCAATTCATTTGGTCTTCTAGTTCTGGATTCATAATAAGCTTTTGAACTTGAAGGAGCACTCTTGTAATTCTTACTCTATTTGCTTGGAAACAGGCCCTGGAACAAGTTGAAGTGGAGTTTGTTCCTGAAAAGCCAGAACTAGATGGTAATCTGGATGAGGAGTTCAGGAAGGTCTTTGAGAAGTTCAGTTTCAAGGATACTTCAGGATCTGAGGTAAAAGTGGTTCTACCAGTTACTGGATTTACATTTTCCTGTGCACTTCTTATACCTTGTTTCATCTTTGTGTTTGACCTGTCATATGTTGCCATCTGAATTTTATTCAGGAGAATGATAAAAAGGTTGAAAATGGAACTGATGCAGCAGCAAAAAAGAAGGCTGATTCAGATTCAGAAGAAGAAGAGCAGGATTCCCAACAAAAGGAGAAAGGCATCTCTAATAAGAAGAAAAAGGTATTGGACTATAGTTTTTGCTTGATGGTTTAATAAGGATGTGGTTACTTTTCTTAGGTCTAATAATTGGCTAAGGCTAAAAGATGTAATTCTGTTTCAGCTGCAACGGCGGATGAAGATTGCTGATCTGAAACAAATTTGCTCAAGGCCTGATGTAGTGGAGGTATGTTGATATAGAGAAGTTGTTATATCCTTTGTGTTTTATGCTCATAGACTTTTAAGCTCTCCCCAAGGTTGCATCTGCTATGCATTTGGTGAGCAATTATGATTATCCTTTATTCTATCTTGTAAACTATACTTTTCACTTGAATGATTTTGGAAACTTGGTTTCTGTTGTATATCTGATCTTTTAGTCCTAATTGCCTTGATATTGCTCTCTCAAGTAAGAGGCAATGCAAGAAGGAGGGAAGGGAAAGAAGGAAGAGAAGGAGAAAGAGGGGGTTGTTGATGTCAACAATTGAATTTTATGTGGGTCAATACCTGTAGGTAGACAGTTCTGACTACTAAAACTTGATTCCATGAGTCGGAGAATATTCTTCTGAATACACCACTGCTAGAGCTGCATTAGGAGTTCTTAATGCTATCATATTGTTGGAGCCTATTTGATATATGAATATCTTACTGATCAAAACCATCTCTTGCTGCCTCTGTATACTGGTATCCAGTTAGAAACCAATTCATTTTTAGTACTTGAGAAGTTCATTCATAGTGTCCCTCGAGATTTAGTCATTTAGCAATTTACATATATTAAGACTATGGTTTGAAGAATTGTTCTGTCGTAATGTTGAACAGTGAAACATAAGGAAGTCTTGGAAGCAACATCGTAGGGTCCAGCTTTCTCCTTAGTGGTAAAAAAAGCTCTGAAGGCCATTATTATTAAAACTTGGCCTTCTTTGCTTTGGGGTTAATAATTGTTATTTGTCAAAAGGGAAACTACACTATTTCATCTCATCATTAGTTCTTGTGTGTATCTCTATCCACATCAAAGTTTGACAATTCTGCTTTTCCTTGAGTTTCGACTTCTGCAACATCATGCTCATTTTGCGATGGTGTGAAGGCTGTAGTTGCTTCATGGCTGAGCATGACTTTGACCTTTGATCTCTTGAGGAACATTTTTTGTTGAGCATCTTGTGAGATAATGACTATGTTGTTGCTTATTGTAAACATTTTAGGGCCCATTTGGACTGGCTTTTTTCAAGAGCACTTTTTTTAAAAGCTTTTGAAAAACAGTTTTTTTTTAGAAGCTGAAATTTCTGGCTTCTAAAAAAAGCTGTATTTGAGCTTTTTCAGAGTTTCAGCCTTTTTGGAAGCCAAATCAAATAGTTATTGCAAATTTAATGTAAATTTTTTAGGAGAAAAAGTGCTTTTTCCTAGAAAAAAGCCAATCCAAAGAGGCCCTTAGAACCATCAACGAATGCCACATTGCCCTGTCTTTGGTTGCAGATACCTGGTTGTAGTTAGTTTTTAATTAACTTTTGAGTAATTTTATGAACTCTTCTAGTTATTGCACACACTCATTTTCTTGTTGACATATTTTTTCAGGTGTGGGATGCTACTGCAGCAGATCCTAAGCTGTTGGTTTATCTTAAATCTTACCGAAATACTGTTCCAGTTCCAAGGCATTGGTCTCAAAAACGGAAATATTTACAGGTGACTTAATGGGAAAGAATGGACCTTTGTTTATGGGCTGATGCAGTTAGTAATATTATACATGTTGTCCACAAAGTAATTAAGGAAAATTTAAGAATAATGAGGGTTCAGGGAAGTGGGGGATGGAAGCTAAAGTCCACAAGGTTTTGTCTTATGTCTATATATGTGGTTCTTGCAGGGAGCAGCTTTGACACTCTGAGGAGCCTGGACATGTAGGTGGTGGCAAGGGAATACCTTGCATTGTATTGCTTTTAAGCATTTAATTATGGGGCTGGGACATAGGCATTTATTTTGGTTCCCTGGTTGAAATTATAACTTTTTATACTATGAGTCTGCAAGTTAAAGGGGGACCTCTTGCCAAATGTGAAAGATAGGACTAGCTTAATTTTCTATGTTGGGTCCAAGAAGCTACTTAAGATATCAATTATCATTCTGTTGATATGAGCCTGAAGTTTCTGGTTCTCTGGTTGAAAATAAATTTTTATGCTCTAAATCTTGTGCAAGTTAAAGGTGGACTTCTTGCCAGATGTGAAAGATAGGGCTAGCTTAATTTTCTATGCTCGGTCCAAGGAGCTATTTGGATATCAATAACATTCTGGTGATATGAGCATAAAGTTTCCAACAGTTACTATGTTGTTTGTCTGATCGCACTTTGGTCTTGTCTTGTAGGGAAAGCGTGGTATTGAGAAACAGCCCTTTCAACTTCCTGATTTTATTGCTGCCACTGGAATTGAAAAGATTAGACAGGTAATTGTTTAGCTGCTACCTAGTCCTGTTAGGTTATTATGGTACTACAACTTATTCAAATTGCTTCCCTTAGTAATGAGAATGAAAAGTGAAGGTGTCAACAAACTTATAATATTTAAAGTGAATATCTGAATGCAACTTTTCTTGTCATAGAAACATATCCCCTAGCATAGTCCTTGAGAGATGTTTCTGTTCTTTTGGATGTGCTAAGTAGCAAGCTTATGAATGTTTTGAACTTTAACTTTCTCGATATAATCTTTCAGTGTGTACTGGTTGACTTTGACTTTCTTGTGACAATTTATGTTCATTTAAGGTGAACCTGGATTAAATTGAAAATTTGCGTAAATCTACCACCTCATCTCAAGATTTAAGCTGTATGAGTGTTTTTCATTTATATTTAGATATTATCTTCTACATGTCCTCTAACATGCAAGCAAGACTCTTTTGATTATAACTTTGATGCGGACATATTCTTTTCTTGAAAGTGAGCACACACATATGGTAGTGTGACTCAAGCCCAAGACTTCTTTTACCCTGGCTTCCACGCCATCTGAATTTATCACTTGATCTGGTAAAGCTTAAGCTGTCAAACAGTGGTTTATTTTATTTATTTATCTTCTTGAATAGTTTGGTTGGTTGTTAGCTGTATTGGTGTACAGGCTTACATTGAATATCTATATCTATGTACAGGCTTACATTGAAAAGGAGGATAGCAGGAAACTAAAACAAAAGCAGCGTGAGAGGATGCAGCCCAAAATGGGGAAAATGGACATTGATTATCAGGTGTCTTCATCTTTTTATTTTCAAAATATTTGTATATCTGGCAATTATTTTTTTTTCTTTTTTCCTGCATTTGGTAGAGCCTGCTACCCAAAATTTGTTACTTTCCCTCAATCCCTTTCTTATTCGTTGCTTTCGTTGTGCTTGATTTCCTGTTTGTAGGTTCTCCATGATGCATTCTTCAAATATCAAACTAAACCGAAGCTAACATCACATGGTGATCTGTATTATGAAGGAAAGGAGTTTGAGGTACGTTTTTCTATTGCTAGTTTTCTATCCTCATGTTTCCTTTTAGCTTTTCCTTTATGATGTGACCATCCTCTCTAATGTCACTCCACTAAAAGTTTCACCACCTTATACTTACTGCCTCACTTTCAGGTTGTCAAGGATGATAATAGATTTTCTCTCTCTTTGATCCTAAGCATCATATCAAAGGAGTATTACATTTAGTTTATGGTTTTCTTTACCTAGCTCCATATATCCTTTGAAAACTTTAGATTTAACACATATTTTACTGCCATACAGGTAAAGTTGAGGGAAATGAAACCAGGAACATTGTCACAAGAGCTGAAAGAAGCTCTTGGTATGCCAGAAGGTGCTCCTCCTCCTTGGCTTATCAATATGCAGGTTTGCAGATGATGCTGCTGCTTGTCATTTTCTCTTTCAGATTTCCCCGACTTCTTTCTGTTAGTCACATTAACTAGTTTTATCTCAATGTGCCAGAGATATGGCCCCCCACCTTCTTATCCTCACCTCAAGATTCCAGGGCTTAATGCTCCCATTCCACCTGGGGCAAAGTTTGGTTATCAACCTGGAGGTTGGGGCAAGCCTCCAGTTGATGAGGTATATTCTCACTGTTTTCCATTTTTTCATTCATTCAGTATCTATATTAGGTAGTCTGACCTTTTCTTTTCTTAATGGAATAGTATGGCCGCCCGCTTTATGGAGATGTCTTTGGTGTCATGCAACAAGAACAGCCAAATTATGAGGTACACCTTTGTAGTTACTTTCTAGTTTTCTTTTAAAATTTGAACTGTTGTCGAATTGCACATGCTTTTCTTCCTTGCCTAGATTTTAGATTGGTTAAGAGGTCATGTGGGATGCTGTAATTTATATATTTCTCTCATATCATCTCTTATTCTGCATTAATCTGCCTTGCTTGTTTGTTTTGGGCTTGATTAACAGGAGGAACCAATTGATAAAACTAAGCATTGGGGTGATTTGGAGGAAGAGGAGGAGGAAGAGGAGGTGGAGGAGGAGGAAGAAGAACAGATCGAGGAAGAGGAAATGGAAGCTGGTATTCAATCTGTTGATAGCCTCTCAAGGTAATTTTCACTTTTTACCATTCGCCAAATGAGTGATCTCTATGATCATGGTGGTCTCTGGAAGGCATCATCTGCAAGTCTGTTTAATGTTGACACCTGTGATGGTGATGGAGTAAAAGGGAATTTACATTAAATTTGGATTTCATGAATGTCTTTCCATTTACCAAGTTGTGATTGTAGGTTGTCTCTTTAGGAGGGTGATATTAGGAATTAAAAAAAAAAATTTGTTTCACCGTTGGAGAATGTATGTCACTGGAAAAGGGAGTTAAAACAATATTTAGGCATAGAGGGCATATAATTCCTAATAATCATGGCAGTCTTCTTTGTATGAGTAAACTGATTTATGTTTGAAGGGGCCAGTGCTCCATTTCGCTCTTAAGCAACAGTGCTTTGTCATTTAGATTTACGAATTCTTTTTGCTTCTTCTCTGCAGCACACCTACTGGAGTTGAGACTCCTGATGTTATTGATCTTCGCAAACAGCAGAGGAAGGAGCCGGAGAAACCTCTCTACCAAGTGAGTACACCACCAACTTGATGCATTCTTGACTAATTCTGCCTTGGGCTGTTCTGGTAGCTTATGCATTTTATCCTGTAGGTGTTGGAAGAGAAAGAAGAAAAGATAGCTCCTGGAGCTTTGCTTGGAACAACTCACACGTATGTAATCTACTTCCTTTAACCATATTTACAAATCTGTTAGAAGTAGAAGCTTGGTTCAATGTTGGCTGAATATGCTTCTATGGCTTTCTTCCTACAGGTATGTGATTAATACTGGTACTCAAGACAAGTCTGGTGCTAAAAGGGTAGGCGAACAACGCATAACGCTTTGGGTTCCCCCCACCCTTCCCCTTCCCCTTCTCCTTCACTTGGAAGTCGCTTACAAAGAGTGTTACCTGTCTGAAGTGTCTATCGAGATATATGGGAATTATTACCTGTAACAAGTAAAAACAAAATAAAAACGAAATGTGAGGGTTGATTATCCAGATGGAATTTAATGTTTGCCCAATTTGATCAGACCATATTTTTTCCATGTACAGAGAGCTGTTCAAATAGATTCCCTAATGTGAATCTTCTTTAGGGGATTACTTTCCATTTTTTTTCCATATGCATAGACTATGAAGCTTGATGGCTGTCTGAGTAGCTCATTTAGGATTCCAACTATCTCAAACAATTTCTGTAGTGAGATAAGTCTGGTTAGATAGCTTCACTTGGACCTTGTTAAGGGCCATGTTTCTATCACATTAGACTACTAGAAAGCCTCTCGTCTTTCATTTGTTTGGACATTAACGAATGCTTGAATCAACACTTCTGGTCTTGTGCTTGGAGAAACTTTTAATGTGTCATACTTGATAAACGAGAAAGTCTTTAAGATTGTTCATTTTGCAGTCTTTAGATTGTTCATTTTTGCTTATATAGTTATATTATTTGGGATTCAGGTTGACCTGCTTAGAGGTCAGAAATCAGATAGAGTTGACGTCACATTGGCACCAGAAGAATTGGAAGTTATGGACAATGTTTTGCCTGCTAAGTAAGTGGCTTTTCACATCAGTTACATAGGCGAAAATTGCCTTGCATTTCTTCTTTGGTTCTCCCTTTCTATTTTGGACTCTTACATGATTCACCATTGTGACGTGTTTCTCAGGTATGAAGAAGCCAGGGAGGAAGAGAAGTTGCGAAGTCAGCGGGAAGATTTTAGTGACATGGTTGCAGAGGTTAGTTTTTAGTGTTTCATACCAGCGAAACAAACAATTCTTTTTCTATTGCTTGCTCCAGAGGTATATTCTCATGAATACATCGATTTGCAGAACGAAAAGAAGAGAAAACGAAAGATGCAAGAAAAAGAGGGCAAGTCGAAGAAGAAGGATTTCAAATTCTAAGTTGTTCTTATTTCTTGCTCGGAGAGGTAATGGTCAGATTAGTGACGTATGCAGTTGTACTTATTTGTTACGTAGGTGTCACAATGTGTATTTTGTTATAGTTACTCCCTTAGATTTTATGGATTTGCCATCTAATAATTTAGCATGCTGTCCATTTTAATCTCTTCAGCTCGTGGATGGTCTCCCATTTTGCCTTGCCTTTTCTACAGTACGCTGTGTGATATGGTCTCTCTGCTTTATTTGCTTGGTGTGTCTCCATAGGATGCTCATATAAGAATGGACTTGTTGCATTGGGAGAGTACCACTTATAGACACTATCCATTTGGATTGGCCTTTTTCATGAAAGAAGCACTTTTTTTTTCCCTAAAAAAAAAAAAGGTCATGTATATATATATATATTGTAATAAGTATTTGGTTTGGTTTTGAAAAAAAATTAAACTCTTCAGAAAAGTTTGAATTTAGTTTCCTTTTTTTTTTTTAATTTTATGGAAGTTAGTAATTTTAACTTTTTAAAAAAAGTTAAAAAGTTATAAAAGATACACTTTTGAAAAAAATTAATCCCAATAAGCACCATAAATAGCTAGAAGATCGTTCTTTCGAATGCACCAGTGGATTGTCGTTAATTATTTACAACTGTTCAATCTAGCTGATGATATTATAATGTGTGTAATTAACAACTGTTAGATCTAGCTCATTACATTGCAAGGGGAGTTTTGCTCATTATTCAACATATCAAGAAATTCTCTTAATATTCACCATTTCAAGAAATTAGGTAGGAGCACTGGGTGCTAAACCTGATAATGTTAGAATATCTGACAGAAACGGGAGTGAAGAAGAGGGCAGGTGAGCAGTTGGATTGCTTGAACTTGGATTGGGCATGCAGAATCCTATGCTTTTGGAGTTTTTGAAATGTGTAATCTTTTTGGTTTCTTTAAATGAAGTCTTGATTTATTCCGGTTAATAAGAATTTATTCAATTATGCACGTTAAATTATGTATTTTTTAATTTTCACTCAACAAAAATTTTAAACCAATCGTGCTTGATTCTATTCAATAAACAAAGAGAGACGAATGCTATCAAGCAATGGTTGCAAAGATAATTATTCCTTTCATTGTCACGTCTCATTTTTCTGGAAACCTCACAGATGCATGATTACTTCATGCCTGTTCGCTTGGTTCCTTCAGAGGTTATCAAATGCAAATGTTAATGGGCCCCTGAAGAAATTTCCTTGGCTTCGATTTACTTTTGTGTGTGTGTGTGTGCGTGTTTTATTTTTTTTTGAATTTTAAAAGATTTTAATGCGAAAAAATATGGCATGCAAAACGTTGGCTGCTCCATTAGTCTTTATCTCGGAGGCTGAATTCACGATGAAACGAGGTTCTCATTATTTTTGCCACACAAGGAAAATAGGTGTCCTTGCATTAAAGTTTCTTTTTCAGTACAATTCATTGTTTCAAAATATAAAAATATCAGCGTTTACCAACTATTATTGCATGTTTTATCCACTAACCCAGTAACAAAAACCACACCTTTGATCATTTACTTTCCTCGTATTTCAATTATTTTTATACTTGATTACAAATAAAAGAGATTCACTTCAACTTGTATCGAAGAAAAGAAGTTGAATATATATAATATTATGTGAAACAAAATTTTAGAAAATAAAAAAACTTTTCAATGCTCAAATTTATATTTATATTATTAAATAAAAAAATAATTAGCAACATATTCTCGTGTATCGCACAAGTTGATTACTAATTTATTATACACGACATAGTTGTTTCTTTTATTCAAGATGGTGCAACAAAATCCTATCACTTCAAATATCTTAATTAGTGGAGGCCTACAAATTTGTTGTTGGCTTCATCAATTATCTTCTGCATGCTTCAAACGAACATCCCTTATGTTACATGCGCGCGCACACACACACATATATGCATACATGCTTTTTATTTGATTGAGAGTATATCAAATTAGTCAAGTATAAAAGCTCTATAATTTAAACTTTTAGACCTAATACTTGTCAATTATATAGAATAACAACCCTGTTCTAATTTCTAAAAGATAAGTCTATATTTAAGTTTTGTAACTATTACTTATCTACACATGTACAACTCAAATTTTGCTTCAGTTGCTTGTGCGTTAACAGGCATATAAGTAATATCAAATTAGAATTCATACCCTTTAGCAGTTTAAACTTTTATGGTTACATATTTATTATACTTTGTCCTTTTCTTTTTGTTTTTTTTTTTATTTTTATTTATATTTTTGGAGAGGTGGGGGTTGGAAATGGGAATTAAATATTAGCATGCGCTAATGGTAAACATAGTGGCAACAATGATGTTTGTGAATAGACGCTCTAGTCTTTTTCAATAATCAAACTAGATTAAGTTGAATGCAAGTCATCAATGAGTAGCACATTTTAAATCAGCAGATTCATCTAATTCCAAACTGGGTCTGATGATGGATGTTCAAGTGGCCCAGCATTTTGGTCGAACCACCATGATTTACTCACACGTGCAATGGCTGGCCTCACCATATCATGCCTCACATTTATTCGCAATCATGGGTTTCATTTTGAAATCAATTCCTCACAATTTTTGGACTTATCCATTAAATTTAGAGTTGGTTAGTTTTTCGGTGAGGAATGAATATTTCGAGGAGAGCTAACGAATGATTGGACTGAGACAATGGTAGATCAAGGCCTAACTTTAATATCATATTAAAAATAATAGGCTTTTATCTTAAAACTTAATTAACTTGACATATAATGTAAGATTTTACAAGGTGGGTTTAGAGATGATCATTTTTCTATGCTGAAAGAACATATATATATATATATATATATATATATTCTAGTAATTAATGAGAGAAAATTGCATTTTTTTTTCTGTCGGAATTGAGAATATCATTGAAGTTGTTTTATGTCACTCAAATGTTTTCTTGCCTCTGTTTTGTGTGATAAGAATTCCTCTATTATATATTATATCTCTCATTTGTATGTTAAGAATTTTATAAAAGAGGATTCATAAAACATCACCACCCGAGTAATATACATAGAGACAAATTGAAGATTTTTATTCAGCAGGAGCTAAGAGTCATATATGGATATTTTCTCAATAGACGTCAAATGAATTTTTGAACTTAAAAATATGCATATTTTTAACATACGCAATCCTAACTTGCTCGTATGAGATCAATGAAGAATGCAACTCCCAACTGTTCCGTAAATACATCTGCCTATGCATACAGCAGTCTTCGCATTATTTAATAAGGTATCACATGAAACGACACTGATATGAAACCAAGGATGGCTAATCTAACAGGCAAAGGAATATACATACATAAATACATACATACATACATACATATATATATATATATATATATATATAACATATGCGTGTTTTCTATTTAGCAAAAATAAATCAAATTTTCTTTTTAATTTAAAAAGAGGTCAAAGACTGATTACATTGTAACTAGCAGGAATTGATCCCTTAGTTTACTTACACTAAAAGTGAGAGACATATACATTTGACTGCTAAGTTTTTGGTACTTAATTTTTTTTTTTTTAAAGAGGATCAATAATATTCTCTACTTATTTTAAAATAACTCAATCTTAAAATTCATATGTAGTTTTAAGTGAGCGGTGTTATGTTGAATTATACTCTTGTCTGAGATACTTCGATTAACAACACTTAGACTTCGATTTGATTATTCAGTAATCAAACGGTGTCATGTTTGATAATTTATTTAATAGAATGATGTTTCAGCCACCCTAGCCGCTGTTGTTGAACTGTCTCTTCATAGATAAACTACAAGTTAACCGAATAATTAGGTCATCATTTTACCTGTCCGACAAATATTCTGTTTGCTGTTTTTTAATATTTCAGAAAGAATATGAAGAGGACTTTACCTAACTGGACCGACCATGTTGACTTTGTTTATTTGAAAAACAAAAATACTTTTGTTAGGTAAACGTCTTCCAAAGAACAATTGATCCTCCTTTGAGCGAATCTTTTGAGAGGTGAGATCTTAAACATCCATTTTATTTTAAAATCCTAATTTTATTAGTTGGCGAGATTTGTTTTGAGCTTGATACATGTTCTAATTAATATCTTAAAAAAGATAACTATAATTAAAATGAAATTGATTGATTGGTTATACATATTTACTTTATACCTATTATTCTTCTCTATGATAAAAGGAGAGATTATTATCCGAGATCAGTTTAATGGCGAAACAGTTAGGTTATCAATACAAACTTGTTCACTTCTCACATTAGAACGAATCAAAGAATTATTCCTCTTGGACCAATCCTAGTATATTAAGTGTTTTCTTCTTTGTTTTTAATGTATGCCTACTATCCTGCGGGTGAAACGATTTTTGACTGAGGCCTACATATAGGCTTGTTTGGATTGATTATTTTCCTTAAAAAATGTTTGTTGTTAAAAATTTTGAAAAAATATTTTTTTCAAGAAATTAAAATTTTTAATCATATAAATTGTTTAACCTTTCCAAAATTTGAGTGTCATGCCTCCAAACTTAGTCTCTTAATGATGTAAATTATCCATGATGTAAATTGTTGAATCTTTCCAATATTTGAGTGTTACGTTTTCGAGTTCAGACTCTCATGTTAGTGTTGCAAGTATATATAACAAATAACCAACTAGTTAGGTATACCTTTAATCAATTGGGCAAATAGTTAATTCAAATAATTATATATTAATTATACGTACAACACTTATTTATAGGTCATTTAAATATTTGTTCGCAATAAATACAAGACATACATAACATTGAGAATTTCAAAATGCTCACGTAATTTCTGATCATAAATTCACACATCTGCCTCGAAGTACGTTTCACATACCCTAAGATGTGTTCCAGCAGTAATTATCTTCAAAGCAAATTGCTGTCTAATTCTCTGCACGTTACTAGCTAGTACAAAAAGCCATTTCTTATAATCTGTTTATTGCTTTCATAGCTATCCTAAATAATCCACTGGCTTTTGTCAGCGATTTGCTGATTATGTTCCATGTAGCATGTGACCTGCACTGAACAATTTGTCCAGGCTAGACCACTTATAATTCATGCTAGTCGTTTTAGCTTTAGATTCACAATTCTTTAGTGCTTTCTGCAGCTAGAAATTTTACAGTCCTTTTTGTACTTCATAGAAATCTTTCAGATTCACACAAGAAGAGAACCTACTTTTTAGAATACATAATTTTGGATTTGTTTGGATTGATTTTTCTCAAAAGTATTTTTTTTAATAATTTTTAAAAAATAACTCTTTTTTAGAAGTTAGAAATTCTGATTTTTAAAAAAAGTTATATTTGAGACTTTTTAAGAGTTTTAACTTTTTTAGAAACTAAATTAAATAGTTATTGCAAATTTAATGTAACTTTTTCAAGGAAAAAAATACTTTTTCTTAAAAAAAAAAAAAAACTAATCCAAACAGGCCCTATGTAGGAAATATGCTTGAGTCTTGGATTTATTAGCTTTGTCATGACATTTTTAGGATTCGAACGTTTAACTGGGAGGCCTTTAACCACATGAGACATTATTTATACCTACGTACTAACATACGATATCTAATATGGGTAAACTTTGTTGTTGACCCTTCTGGACTAATTACATTTCTCTTCTTTTCATGTCTGTCGATTCAGAATGACTAACTAGCCTTATCTTAAGTCTCGATAGACTAGGCACCATCCAAACAATCTACACTTTGTCCGTAACAATAAGGTAGTCCATCAATATTACTAGCCCAACAAGAAAAAATATCTTGATTGATTTGAACTCGAGATGCAAACAAGATTTCTATTAACGTTCTAAACACTTCTTCAATGGACTAACTCAAGTTCAATTTACAAGGGAAAGACAAAATAATGCAGCTAATCCCACATACAAACTTTCATTTACATGGACAAGTCACGATCATATGAAGTTTGATGCTCCAATTCCATGTGAGGTGACCTCTTGCTTCTTGCTCCAAGCGGAATTGTTCTTGTACGCTATGAATGTTCCACTAAATTCCTTACCATTATTAGTAGTCGAGAGACACAAGGCTCACAGTCATGGTCTACCTTTGTCCATTGTAAAATCAAAAAACACACCACTTGCTACTGAAGAAGCAATTTTGTCCTATAATTAAGCGCCATAACTTTTTTTCTGATTTGTCATAAATAATTTTTCACCATCATTTCTTGTGGTGACTAGGGTGCCGACCCTAGTGTCCCACCTATAATTAATCTTTGAGTTGCTATATACTAATAGGGCAGCCCGTGCAATTGTTCATGGGGCTGTCAAGAGTTGATTGATGGCTATTATTGTCACAATTAGGTTTGGATATATCTTCCCCTAGGTAGCTTCCAATAATTTCATAGCTGAAAATGAGTACAGTTCTGGCTTTCTTTTGTTATCACATTAGGAGAAAAACTCGATGTTTGTAAATTATTCAATTATATAATCAATTTATTATTATTAAGTCTCGTTCGTAAGGTAATAATGTTACTGCTCCTTTTGTTGGAAATTGCTGCTCCGCTCCGCTGATTCTTTGTGGTTTATATGTTTCCGGTAGGTATTGTGTGTCAGTAGGTATCATCAATGGGGATCCCATATTAAAAGGTTGCATTCTGAATTAACAGCTATCTATCCCTCCTAATTCGGAACTTGAAGGTCTTGTTCTCTTATTGCAGTGATATGGTCGTGATATGCTAATTACCTGCATTCCTCTTTTGGGACTCTTGACTTTCCAACTCCGCCCTAACATCTAGAGCTTGTCCCAGATGTAGAGAGTAAAATTTGCACATCATCTTCATGCATTGAGTAATAATTAATTATTTGGAATTTTAAAGTTTGAGAACCATGTAATAAGGTGATATTAAGAAAATAGTAAAAATAACTTTTAGATATTTTGGATTTTTTTAGAGAACAAAATGGACTATTTTTTGTCACATACTTGTGTTAAAATATAAAATATAAATAATTAAAACAAGAATTTGAAAATAAAAAATTCAAATTTTAAAAGGTAAAAAAATAGCGAATGTAAGAATTAAAAATTTATATTAATTGACACTTGTGAAACATGACATAATAACACATTTCAAAATATTCAGAAGACACATTATCTAATGTTTTATGGTTCTTTTAATTTACTATACTAACATGCCTTGATGTATTAATTGATTATATTAACATGCCCTTGTCCATCACTTGTATACATTATTTGTTTTGAACTTTGCATGTCCACAATTTTAATGTTTTTAATGAACAACTCTTGAGTTTCGGACATGAGATTTTTCGGTTTGATACCATGATAGTTTTGAGCCTTGCATATGCACAACTTTAAAGATTTTTAAATAGGCGGTGGTAAGTTTTTGGACTTGAGACATTTCGATTTAATACCACTATAATTTACCACCTCTTTATTTCAAGCATTGCATACATACAGTTTCAATATTTTTACATGGGTGGCATGAGTTTTGAATTGAGACATTTTGTTATTTAGACTGTAACCATTTTATCTAAGAATTTAAATTTGTACAAAAAAAGATTTAGTCTATTAATTTATTCTATATTAACAACATGTGACCTAGGCCCAGCAAAAAAAAAAAAAAACATGTGACCTAGATTCCATATGATGATCAAGACTAATTTGCAATAAACACATTATGGAATTTGTGTCTTATCCACGTGGAATCATATGATGACAACTAATTTTCACCTCAAAGGTACAGGCAGTGATATATACTTACATGATGTTAATAAACTCTATCGTGCATTTATCTCATCACCAGACATCACACCGACCACATACATTAATCCTTTACAAATAAAAGCAAATGCACGAGGAATATTAGACACCTTTGAACCTTGGTAGGCGGCCTCCAGCTTTATGAACATTCTCTTTTCCCCAGCACTAATTTTTCATGGATTAAACCCACATATCACACGTGGAATTTAATTTAAATTATTTAGCATGGCATGAATGTTGTTTATCAGTTCACATCACCCAACATAGAACGCACTACAAACGGTCCACATCCGCTCTTGCTCAATAATATATTTTCGAAATTCATAACGTTCCGCCGACGTAGATATTTTTTTTTAATGAAATTTGTATTAAATTTTGTAAAAGTAAATTACATGAAGGGTTTCTTTATCTTTATCACGTGTAACGACCTTATCCTTTTATCTTTCATTGTGACAAAGCTAATATCGTAATTTGTAAAAAAAAAATTTTCATTAAGTGTCACCTACACTTTACGTGATTCGTAATTTTGCTATTTTGCCAAAGCTAATATCGTCCAAAATTTCAATTCACTTGAGTTGCATATGGCATTAATAGACGTTGTTAACAGAAAATTGAGTTGGGGCTAACGACGACATAAATATGTTTGATAAGAAATTAATCTGTCACAACCAAAAGATAATAAATAGGATTTTTATGAGTGACAAAAATAAGGGACTATTCATGTAATTTAATATTAGTTCACTACTATTGTTATTATAGAATTTAAATATTTTGATCCAGTCAATTAAATTCACTTGTAGTGACAATTAATAATTGGATTTGAATTATTGCAAGTAGTATTAGAACAATTCATGTCTCGAACTTAAATTAGTTAAAACTTCACGTCCAAGCGTGACATATTGTTTATAGTTGACAACCAAGACTTCACCCCACATGAATCAAATTAAAATTTCTTGAGCCATAGACCATAGATCTTCTCCACCTTATTATCGTTTTTTCCAGGTAGATAAAGATAGATATAGCCATAGAAATAGAGAGAATAATATCAGACATGCTCACTTCTCATCACCTTCCTAACAATTTCATTGCACTAATTGCCCTTGTCCACTCTCTTAAATCTTCACAACGTCACACTCGTTACCTTGATAAACAAGACAACGTGCCACTTATTATACTCCTAATGATCATCTCACTTCTTGAACCCAGAGCCAAAGGCTAGCCAGAGTTCTATAGTTCTATATTCTCTCAAAAAGGGCGTTTAACCTAATGTAACTGTTCAGAATATTTTAAAAAAAGACAGAGATTTTCAAGGAAATTCGATCAAAATAACCAGAAGATACACAATCTGAGAGCATCATTTCAGCGAGCTAGCAAGATATAATTTGGATATGGAATTGAGTAGTACACAAGTTCCAGGTGAAGAAGGCCTAAGCTGGACTGGAAATTTGATGCAATCAAGCAATTTGGAGCTGCCAAAACCTCCAGCTCCACCAACAAGGCGAAATCAACAGCAGCAGCAGCAGCAATCAGAGCGTTTAGAGTGTCCGAGATGTGGCTCCACAAACACAAAGTTCTGTTACTACAACAACTACAATAAATCTCAACCAAGGCATTTTTGTAAAGCTTGCAAGAGGCACTGGACCAAAGGTGGCACTCTGCGCAATGTTCCCGTTGGTGGTGGCCGCAAAAACAGGCGCGTTAAGCCATCAAATAATGCCATTAAAAGCATTAGCACCACCTCTTCTGTCTCCAATATGCCTAGTGCTAGCAGCCATGGAAAAGCTCAAGTTTTTCCTCAGAGCCAGCAACATACCCGCCCCTTAGCTGCTGTGCCTGCAGCTCAAACAAGCATTACAGATACCCTTTTCCAGGTGATTCGCCCTTCGTCTGCTTTGCGACAAAATGGAATCAATAGTTTCTCTGGGAATTCAACAATGTTGCTACCACAAGATCCAAAGTTGCAATTCTCTTTCTCAAGCGTAAGTGCTTTTGACAACATCCCATGTTCAACCACCAGTGCTTATCAGCACAAATTAGATGCTTATGGCTGCACCAAGAATCAAGATTCTAGTCTGGATTCAACCATCACCACGGCCATGCCCACCACAAGCACCATTTTTTCTCAGCCATGGCAAGATCCAACAATATGTACTACTGGTGCCATGGAGGTGCCAAATTGTTGGAATTGGGACGATATCGATCCGCTGATTTCAGCTGATCTTGATACAACCTGGGATGACACAGAGATCAAATTTTAGATGAAGCTGCACGCACTAATTATTACTTTATCGAAGCTTTCTACATATCAGTTCAACTGGTGTCTGCATTTGGTAAATGAAGAGTGTTGATTTGATGTTTTTATTCAAGGCCTTGTCTAGCTATTTGAAGAGCATACAATAATTTAACCAAGTTAGTAAATGTACATGCTGTGAATTGTGATCTCTATTCTTTCTGTTAACATCTTTACTTAGTTGTCCCTCTTGGCATGTAACTGCTGAAGAGGTTATATGTATAAATTTTTGTTTTTTGTAGCTGCCCATTTTATATCAGCTTCTGGTTTTAAAGTATATATCCAATTTGTTATGGGATCAGAAACTACTGCACCAGGACCAAAGTGGAATTTTTTTTGAGCTTCTTGGGAGAATTTTATTTCAAAGAATATGAAGTTAAAGCGTGTTAGAATATACATTTCTCTCACATAAAAAAATAATAATATATAAGACCACCTTATAAGGTAGGTGAAATTTGGGTTCAAATCTTGTAGAGACCACAATGGCCGATGAAGCTCCTAGCCCCTACCATGGATGTTTACTTCAAGAATATAGAAGAGATGCAAATGTACCTAGAAGGAATGCGGCGTAACTGACCTTAGGCCTTCGGACTAGAAGGGAAAAAAAAGGGTATCCAGTTCATGTCTCTATTTCGTTGTCAAGTGACAGCATATGAATTTCAAGTTGTTATCGTGATTCACCACTAGGGATTCTGATGGAGAGGGAATGAGCATGGAGTTCAACAGGCATGTGAGCTGACGGATGGGGTCAATTCCCAGCCGGGTAGGGGATGAGTACATGTACTGAGGATGTGAAGATTCTTGTGGATATTGATTTTGTTTAATGTTCGTACCACTACTTCTGTTGCAATTGTTGAATTACAGGTTATGCACAAGTTGGTGAAGTCTTACATGAGACATGATAAAATTCTGAATCAAAGCTTAAGTAATAATGTATAGTTTTGAATCAACAGATAGATATTAGACATATATAAATCATTCATTTCCATGTTGTTAAGTTACGAGTCATGTTTGTTAGTATAAAATCTAAAAACATGACGGAATAAATATCTTGGGTGATGGTGTGCCATATTTTGTTATTTTAGTTAATAATATGTTAAACATGACAAATTATTAAATGGGTAAAATGTACTTATTTTCAGTAACTATAAAGGGATGATGAGAGCTTTTTTTTTTGCTCATATTACGGTCTAACACACTTTCAAATATCAAGGCAAGGGGGAACCATAGAAATTTACCCTTTTCCATTAATGGGAGACATCATACAAGTGTGTTTCGGTAGTTCCTTAAAGAGGGTGATTGAAATTACTCCCATCAGTATTAAACATGATATAAATTTGGTTTATAATTAATATTTAAAAATTTGGAAAAATACCTAATTTAGCTATTTACAAAAGACTAGAGTTGAGCCCCTAAATAGTTATTTCTAAATTTACAGTCTCATGAAAATCTTCACAGCACAAATACCTTTTTTCCATGTGCAAGAACTTTCTAGTATGAACTCGTTGCTCAGTTGTTAATCGTGTCTACTTAATTAACAATAACAAAGACAATGAAGGCACCCGATGTTCGAGTATGGGAAATTACTTATGTTCATTAGCCGAACAGATCCAGCTCAGTGTGCTTCTAAGTACCCGCATGCATGTGAGGTTCACCGCATTAAACAAACCATAGGTCCAACTGCCGAATAGAAGCCCAATCCTTTTGTGCAAACAGTCTGTAAGGCCTTTGAGGAAAAATCTTATTTGGTTTGATGACATCTAAATTTTCTTGTGTATCGACTCTATTTTTTGAGTGGTCCAGTTAGGTATGTTCTCTTTCCTAGGCAGGAAAAGCTTCCTCTGTAGCTTTATGACTAATTTTTGCCTGCTGCTTTAGAGGAATACTTTGTCTTGCCATCTGCAAAATGCATGGCTTTGCTGTTAAATTGATTCTTGAATGTGGGAAAATGGGGAGGCTTGAGACATTTAGAAACCATCTATCTCAGATTTATAGTGTAGGGTAAAGAAAGCCAGTTACTAGTACTGGTCCACCAAAGAGTATTATACACTTTTACCGGACTACACGAGAGTGAAGTACAATTTACCCATAACGTGCAACTCTTCATGATTGACTATGGTTTAGGCAAAGCCCAAAGGGACATGTGGTGTTCTTTTAAATGGCTAGTCATTTTACCCTTCATCACAGATGATCTAAATTAAGCCAGTGTGGTCAAGCTGAAGTTGACTATGCACAGTTTATCATTACAACATTACTGATGTTGTACAAGAAGCGCTTCCAAATAGAAAAAATACACACATAAGAACATTTCCACTCCACCAACAATGTAAAATCATGAAACAAGTGGAATCATCAGACGTCACCTGACTAAAGATATTTGACAAAATTTACATTGCATCTACCTGATTGAAGAGAGGTTGATCAGGTTTAGCACTATTCTTGTATTCTACTAGATTTCACTTGAAGGCTCCCATCCTGATACCAGCATCCCAAATATTAGGGATATACTGATCATCAGCCTTCGAGTAGCTGGCGTAATAAAGCTCAGAAACTATGCCAGTGAAGACAACAAATGCAGCGCCTGCCCCAAACACTCCCTCTCGCAAGGTCTCACAGGAAGGAGGATTTTCTGATATATAAGTTCTATATTTGGTGTGATATGCATTCCTCACAGATCCAGCCAGCAAGCAGACTTCAGCTACAAAGAATGTCACCCTGAAATTATTGTTAAACGACAATTATTAGCGAGAATGAAATCAATAAACTGACTTTCAGACTCCCTTCAACATGAAGTGGCAAATAATGGATGAGTTGAAATAGATTTATAGTGTAGAAGACAAACCAACAAGTGATGAATAGGATGATTGCCCATGCCCTCGAGCGACCAGGTCGGAGTGCTCTCCCACAGCACAAACATCGACTTGCCACCATTATGACGAGCTGACTAGCAAAAAGGAAGAGAAAAGCCGCAATGCCCAGCCCAGTTGCAATGTCCGAGTCATAGACACAATAGTTACTGTTTGCATCTTTGGCAATCGTAGCCTGCAAGGGACTAAGAGTTAAAAAAATGAGTTGAAACTTTGCTATGCAACATATAGAACAACTGATCGGAACCTGAAGAAGTTCATATTTAGTAAATACATAAAAGAAAAATCCTTCATATGTTCTGGGATAGTCCAAAAGTATGCACATCATTGGCTATGAATTACAGTTCACTCCAGTTCTGTTTCATGTTGAACTCTATGAACAAGGATATGTGTCTCAGAAATGGAGCATGTTCAAATTATGTGTGATCACGAGCAGCAAGTTACACTCAGATTAGTAATTCAATAATTATATAAAATTTTCCAGAGTGGTAGTCCGCCCCATCCCTCCCTTCCCCTTTGCCCTGACCGGTGAGATCAGATTTCTTGAACGAATTGAAGTGATAGGAACTAGGAAGAGAAGACTGCTGGCGGGAGATCTCTAATTCATTAAAGCTCCTTGTATGGTAAGAGGGAAACCGAAACAAACTACTATAATCACTTTACCGGAAGCTTCGTACACATCCATGGGATCGATGCCATATAGACACAACTGCAGGGAGTCCACTTTAAGCTTTAATCACTCACTGCCTGTGCTCAAATCCTCAATGCTAAAAACGTATTTGATTGTTTCAAAGAACGTTCAACGAATTCCAACTTGAATGCTCATCAAATCCAACTACTATAGGGGAACTCTTGAAGAAAGCAAATACAGGGTAGAGGAGACATATCTAAGACAATCAAACTCAGTTATAAGGACTGGAATGAACATCCTGATCCACAAATCCCTAGTGAGTCTAATACAGCTCTGAAACGGTGATAAAGAAGGTAATAGAACTGCAATATATTCAAGCTTTCCCCTTCCTCCAATCATGTGCAGCTTTTGGGTCAAAACTTCCATATCCTCTGCAGTCTAACAGAAAAAAAAATAACCGACTGCACCTAGTGCGATAATACTTGCTTTATCTTGTTTTCGTGTACATGAAAGTATAAATGTAACCCCTGAGCCAGAAGTGAAAATGCAACTGTCATAAATATAAATGGGTTTATCCACATCATAAACGATGAAAGAACGTGTAAACCCTTGGCACCAAATTAGTTCTATCAAAAACTGCAGAATCAGTTCACGCCACCTACTCTGTATTCCAGCCAAAATAATTTAGGCTATCAATGACATCACTACAAATACATGCTCAATGAACTGTATTATTGATCACAGAACATTCCACTACCTATTAAATTAAACAAAAATTACCTCTTTTTTACAATTAGAATCTTGAAGCTTATTCAAAATCGTTCTAAATTAAGCAACTTTTTGACACCAATCCAAGCTACACATCAACAAAAAACAACACAAAGAAAAGAAAAGATAAATGAAAAGGATTACAGAGCACAAGAATGGTATGCATGAACCAATAAACCATAGCAATAAAAAGAGAAAAAGCAAAGAAATGAAGAAGAAGAAGAAGAAGACGAAGAAGAAGAAGAGAAGAGTTTGAGAAGAAACTTACAGAAGACCTCCTCTGCTCAGCAGCAACAGCAAGCGCAAAAGCAATCAAATCAAACACAAAAACCAACACCAAGATCAGTGTTGAAGCCATCACCCTTCTCAGCTTTCTTAATCGACAAGTAGTTGTTGACGTGAGTATTTCTTTTTTATAAGCACAAAGAGGAAAACTCAAGTGAAAGGAAACGCTTTTCGAGTTGGGTTATGGCTTATGAGCACTTTGGCAGGAAAGTGGTGCATGAGACCATGCAGAAAGCTGTACTTTTGATTCCCAAAGGCATGTTCTTTTCTTTGAGTACCTTAGTTATGGTTAGCTAAGTTGGCATGATGCTTTATTTTCTTGGTTTTTTTTTTCTTTTCTTTTTTTTTTTTTTAAGTTTATATTTTTTGGTCTTAGACCATTTAGTGTTAGATTGAAATTATGTATCTATTGAATAACTTAAGGTAAAGAGAATTAAATACCGCAGCTATCTTTTTGTCTATCAAACTTTGAAGGATATAAATTCATAGACATGGCTTATCCCTTATGATTGAAATTGAAAGACTTTTAGGATGTGCTTCTCAAAAGAAAAGAAAAAATGTAAACTAGAAGTAAATATTTGAAGGGAAGATTATTTAATGTTGTCACCCTCTTTTAGAAAAGAAAAATTAGCGGTCCTCATTGTTTTAAACTATTTAAATTAATTTTTTATATTTTACAAATATAATCAAATTAGACATAAATGTATCAAAACATACATGTTAATCCTCAATGTTTTCCAAATTCATTCTAGTTAGTCCTTAAAATGAATAAAACAATGAAAACTAATTTGAATAAGTTTATGAAATATGAATAACTAACATAAATGTTTTGGAACACTGGAGACTAATTTGATTATGCATTTGAAATATTTAGGGCTAATTTAAACTTTTGAAAATAATAACGATTAATTTAAGAACAAGTACAATATTAGAGTCTTTTCAAAATTAAGCCGGTGTATATTGTGAATTATCATTATATCTCGATGAAAAAGTTATAGGGATGGCAAGCTCACTTCAATTTGATTCATATATATATATATATATATATATATATATATGTATGTATATATGTGTGTGTGTGTGTGTGTAAAACCAATCCTACACTAAATCTTATAGACCGATCACCTTGATCTATCATTTGAATCACCACGCAGCCCAAAGGTGAAGAGTGACGGAGAAGCCCAACGCGACCGTTTTCTGGGTTCAATTATCTATCGGAGAGTTGGACCGATTAATGAAGGAAGTTCTGAAGCTTGTTTCATCGTAATATCAGGCTCTCAGGTTTCCGTCTATTTGGAGATGTGCTAATCAGTCCAATGATTGGGCAGCAAAATCATGTGTTGCCAATAGACTGGATTTCTTTTGTTTTTGGTCGGAAGGGAGGTTGTGTCGAATTAGTTGGTGATTATTCTCGGGATGAGACTCCTCGAACATCATCCTCTAGCAGACTTTTGATGGAATTTGGGAATCTTCAAAGAAGTGTATTCTTAACGGAAGAGTTAGACCAAAATTAGCAAGTCAATCAACATACTTGTTCACCTCTCTATAGACATGAGAAAGACTGAGACCCGTGAAGTTTAGCATCTTCTTGCATTCTTCGATGGTCCCTAGCCCAAAAGAAAATAACAAAGAATTAGGTTTTTCATATATTCTTTTACTAAAATATAAATTCGTATTTGTATTCCCCCACCACTCCCGCCCCGTTCCCCCAACAAAAAGAACTAAAAAGAAAATTAACAATAATAAGTTTGTAACTTTATTAGTTACCTATTTAATTTTAAAAATTATTAATACTA
This sequence comes from Cordia subcordata, assembly GCA_028554755.1. Lineage (NCBI taxonomy): Eukaryota > Viridiplantae > Streptophyta > Magnoliopsida > Boraginales > Cordiaceae > Cordia > Cordia subcordata. The sequence goes on along the minus strand of JAPTOF010000006.1, from coordinate 8,738,409 downwards.
ATTAGTAATCTAAAATTTTAAATATTGTCACTTATTTAGTTCGTTCTTAATGATTCTCAATGATAATGTCATCTAATTCTTTACTAAACGTTTAGTTAGTAATATTTAAGTTTTGATATCTTTATTAATTATTTTTCCTTGATAATAATATATTTGATAGTAGAAAGACGTAGTCAATAACTTAAGTGTTAATTCTTTATGATTTTTATGGCATATGAGAGAAGATGTCAAAGTAGATGTATATATATACAATATACAATTTTTTGGGGTTAATTAATGAGAACAGCTGAATATATATAATATATATTCATAATTCATTTGAGTTATTGTCTATATATGATATTTCATTAAAAACCTTTTGATTGAGCTTTTTTGAGTAATATGATTATCTTTTATATTTTGCCTTTTTTACGTTAAAATTCTGACTCTGCTAAGAGATATGTGAACTTCCGAGCTCGGGTGCTTATGTAGGTTCTCTTATTAACAGTGTTGGAAACCTGGAATTGAAGTCAAAATCTCTGACATGACATGGATACAAATTTTTAGTTATTGGCTTAGCAAAAAGAAAAATAAAAAATTTCTTGACAGATATTGACCAAACAAGCAAAACCATGCTGAAAAATAAAATAAATAAATAATAAAACAAAGACATATTGATCGATTTATTGTCCAGGTGAATATATGTGGTTAGAGCCGTACGTACCCCCCCCCCCGGCATAGGTTGGTGAACCGACCATTACTGCCCCAAATCTAAACCTAAATGTCTAGACTATTCGAAATTTCTTTATAACGTTATAATATTATAATGATTGAATTTTAATAATAATATACTATAAAATATCATGAATAGTTCATGATAATCATCTAATTATATTTATAAAATTATAATATTATAAATAAAATGTCACTGTTTTTAGCGAGTCTGCGCGCAACGAAGACAAATGATATCAATGGCTAGCCCTTTCCAAAAACTAATGGTTTATGCCTACCCAGATGGCTACACATGGCACAAATATTATGTGAACTCTTTACTTATTAATTAGGTAACCAACAATGCGACCCTGGAATACTGGGGAAAAGACAAGTTCACCACACTCTCATCTGTCTTTCCTAACACATGCATTTTTCTTGATTCTTTCCACACAATTTTTGTAGCAATTAATTTGTGCTGACAATTTAAAGCACTCCTGGTGTCACAAACTGTTTTCAATTGCTGTTTTTGCAGAAGACAATATTAAACATTTCCAACTCTTTGAGCTGATAGTATGAGTTTGTCTAAGAAGGCTCCAATTCTTTTGCTTAGGCTGCTGGCCATGGCTGCAACTGTTGCTGCAATCATAGCCATGATCACAGCCAAGGATTCAACTGAAGTCTTGAACATGAAATTTGAAGCCAAGTATACGAATTCACCAACGTTCAAGTAAGTTGCATGTTCATTTCTCATTCTAGTCATGCTCCGCAAAGTGCCCGTTTGAATTGTCTTTTTCTTTTCTCATGAAAGATTCTTTTTTCTAATGAAAAGTAACTTCATTTTTTTATAGAAATTATTTGAATTAGCTAAAGAAAAGTTGAAATTCTATATTAAAAAAATATCAAATTTAAGCTTTTCTCCTAAAAGTAAAAGTTTAAGATTCTTTAAAGACATTTTTATCAAAAGTTATTTAAAAAAAATGCTTTTATCAAAAAGCAATCCAAACGATACCTGCGTCATCGTATAATCCAAGTAAAAAAAGCAAAAACAAGATTTATCATTCGCAAACCATTATTTTATTTTCCTGTTACATATTTTCTTCATGAGTTCATGAAAGCTTCTAGTGCAGGTATTTTGTGATTGTCAATGCAATTGCTGCTGCTTACACCCTTTTAGTACTCTTTCTACCTTCAAAGCTTGGGCGCTTACTGTTGGTTTTGGACATGGTATACTCATTTGTTTTAATTTTTTTTCTATTTCCTGTTCTGAGAAGGTTTTTTCACATTATTAGTAAACTACAAATAGATTGATTCTTGGTTGAAAAATTAATTATATGTGCAGGTTATGATATTACTGCTAGATTCAGGAGTATCATCATGCTTGGCCATAGCTCAGGTGGGGAAGAATGGGAACAGCCATGCTGGTTGGCTACCCATTTGTGGGCAAGTCCCCAAATTCTGTGACCATGTTAAAGGAGCTCTTATTGCTTGCTTTGCAGCTTCAGTTATCTACTTCTTGTTGCTTCTGTATTCTCTTCATAAAGCCCTAAACCTTCTCAGTCTAAAAGCTTAAATATGTTTCTCCCTTTATGGAGATATTAATTCATCATTAGCATCATGTATTTTGCTTTTCAATTTGTCATCTCTACTTTGTAACTAAATCTAGTTCAAATTTTATATTAGGGGAGAGTATATTGTTTGCATAATATTTTGTGTTGCATGGATTTTTTTTCTTTTTAAATTGTTTACTCAGGAGATGTTGAAAACCGATGGTGATTTGTGGGAATTGACTGACTATCGATGTCTCACACCTAAAGCAAGGTATCATATAGCAGAAGACAGCACTAGACGTTCGGTGCATGGTCATATCTTCGAGTCACTTGGAATAAACTTGCTGAGATCTCGCACGCGGAAAAATGTCAAGATTCAAGATCACCTCATAATATTTTAAGCCAATCTTCACAATCTCGATTGTTATCATAGTTTACACGTAAGAGGTGTTGAAATATATATCTTCTACATGAAAAATTTTCAAAAATAAAGACCACTTTATATGATTGTGAGACATTCCTCATATTAGTTGGTTAGTTTTTGTGCTGAACTTCAATAATTTTTAAGAAGACCATTATATATGTGAGATCGAAACCTCAGGAACCAGAGAGATTTAGGTTGCGTTTGGCTTGCCTATTTTCATTTTCATAGAAAATAAAAATTAGGATAGGAAATTCATTTAATTAACTTATTTTTATTTTCATCTTTACAAAACTAGAAACAGTTTTGTCTAAAAATAAAGTGCCAATTTTGTAAATAGCTTTAAAAAACGTTAGAAACAAGGTGACAATTTTGTAAATAATTCTAAAAATTTAGAAAACAAGGTGGGTAACCTTAGATTGCATTTCATTTTTAACACTTAACGCACGTGAAATGCACGAACCGATCGACCAGTGACATTGTCCGGTACCACACTGATGTTAAAAATGTAACGGAAATTGTTCGAATAACTAACGACATCTCATTTATCAAAGTCCAAAGACTAAAATGTTCATTTTAAAAGTTAAAGTGACTAAAATGCGACAAAGTCAATAATTTAAAACTATTAGCCAGAGGAATAAACCCAGAAAGGAAATTCAATTTGCAGTTTTGCATACAACCAAAATCTTATATACAGATGACATCCTTGCCTACTCGTACAACGTTGGATCAGATAATCGTGGAGTTGGGATGGCAACAAGTGGCAGTTTCTTCTTTAGTACAATTCCAAACTTCTCTGAGAGGTCAAGTTTCTCGTCCACAGGCAATTTCCAGTCAAAAGAATGCAAAAGTGAAGCAAGTGAATACAACACCATCCTTTCAGCCATTGCAATTCCTGCACAGATCCTTCGGCCCGAGCCGTATGGAAGATAACTAAAACCATCTCTGTTATAGTCTCCATCACCTGTCAAGACCCTTTCAGGGAGAAACTCTAATGGACACTTCCAAATTGAAGGATCCCTATGTATATTCCAAACGTTGATAAAAACACGAGCTCCTTTTGGAATTGTGTAGCCTCCTATGATACATGAGTTGCTGGGGCAGTGGGGGACCATAAGGGGCAGTACAGGGTGTAAGCGAAGGACTTCTTTCATTATCGCGTACAGATAAGGAAGTTTAGGAATGTGATGCTCTTCAACTATGTTGTTTCTGCCAACTATTGTATCTAATTCTTGCTGTGCTCTCTTCATGATCTCGCGTTTGTTCATCAGTTCAGCCATGGCAAACTCGACTGTGCTGGACGTTGTGTCAGTTCCACCCACCACCATATCCTGCCCAATGTCCATAGGTTAAGACTGTTCTGAGATTAAAGGCAAATCCTTGGTAATTTTACCCGTGACAAATTTTGACACTAAATTCTTTTTCTTGGCATATATTTTGACTTTGTAACGGCTAATTTTGTGGCCTAAGCGCCTAATTGTTGTAGCGACAGGAAGCAAGCATAAATAAAATCCAATAAACATATTGATACGTTAAGCACATTTTGTAGATTAATTTGTGGGAACTGAAAACTTACCAAAAGCAAGGCCTTGATATGGTGCATGGTCAAAGATGTCTTTGCATCCCCTTCAATTTTCAGCTGTAGCAAAACCTGCAAAAAGTCTTGTTTCTCTGTGGCACTATTGCTTGTTTTCATCCCACTCTGTGCATCCATTTGTATTCGATGCGCAATTATTTTGTCGAATATTTGATCAAATTTCTGTGTCAATACCTTCATTTGCTTCTTGATTCCTTGCAAATCTAACCAGGCCAGTCCTGGAAAGAAATCCGATATGTTAGGCTTCCCCAACAGCTCTGTCATCTCAGTGACCACTTGCCTGAACTCTGCTCCAATACTTGCCCTCTTTTCCCTGTGAATAGTGTCACCCCACAACATACTTGTAATCACATTGAGCACAGTCAAGAACATCTGCTCACCAACATTGACGGCAGATCCTTGTTGACTATACATGTATCGAATAGTATTCCACATCTCTCGCCTTCTGTGATGGTAGGATGCATCAAGAGCGGCATGGCCAAGCATGCCTCGTACACAAACCTTCCTTAACATCCGCCATTCGGGTCCACATGGTGTAAAGACTATGTCATGACCACCATATTCCATTGCCGAGGCCAGCGCTAGAACATCCCTGTTGGCAAATATAGCGTCGTGCTCTTTTAGCACCTCGGCCGCCATGGCAGGTGTACTGATAACAACACTAATCTTCCTACCAAGCCTGAGTGTTAGGATAGGACCATAAGTCTTAGCCAAGCTCGCAAAGTAAGAGTGGAGTTCAGGATCAAGGAATGGGAGGTTTCCCACCACAGGCAGGCCCATCGGTCCGGGCGGTAGCCGGCAAGTGCTTGATTTTCCGACAACCTTCCATGTATACCATGAAGCCATGAGAATGAAAATCAATGTCGAAAGCCAAAGAATGCATTCATCAGTGGCATTGTTGGTCTCCCACCACCATGACCAGCCGCTGTACAGAAACGTACCTAGTCTCTGAATGAAGGGGGAGATGAAAATCATTGATTTGGAATGAGACAACCGGAAGAAACAATGGAAATTGTTGATGATATTTATAATGTAAAGAGAAGCAATGTTAGAGCAAAAGACAAAAACGAGTATGCTGATGGCAATATGAGAGTTTCGAACATTCTGCTGCTTTGCAATTTTGTGATGCTTCTGGTTTGCGTTTTGTCCTCATCTGACATAGCTAACAAGAGTCGGCCGGCAGGCAATCATTGAAGGCAAAGAAATACATCCTTTTTAGTTGAACTTAATAGATTTAAGGCTATTTTAAATTGGTCTTTTTAATGAAAATGTACATTTTTTTTTTTGGCAATAAGTATTTGGCTTGATTTTAACGAGAACTAAAATTTTGAAAAAAAGTTCAAATTCAACTTTTTTTAAAAGCCAAAAAAAATTAGCTTCTCAACAACGTGTTTTTCTTAAAAATTGTATAAAAAATGCTTTTAGAAAAAATTAATCCAAACCAAACCTTATAATGTTGTTGGGTTATGGGCCACGAGCAGGAAATGGATAGAAGTATAATTTCAAATTAAACATAAGGGATGCGGGTAAAATTTCATATGTTAAATTAATAGAATTCATTCTTGAGCAAGTACCACCTTTATGTATTTATCCAAAAGTGGAGGTGAAGCCTCAGACTCAATAGGCGTCTGGGAAATGACATCAATTTCATCAAAATTTATGGGTTTGCATATTGCATCTCTATTTCTACCAATGACTTGTCGCTAGAGATTGCAATGCACGAAAACCAGATCATTAATTATTGGACATGGTACTTTTTAATTGCTTCATCTAATTTTATACTTTTCTCTTTTTAAAATTATAATAGATTGACATTTTGTATTCGTTAGACGAAAAACTAAGATTGTAGACGAATATTAAAAGTGAAAGAAATTGAATAAAATTTTATTAAATTAATAATTTTTTAATAAAATTAATTGACCTTTATTTATGTATGCGATAATATACAATATAACACCCGCGGGCTGCGACAACCTGCCATGTTCCTGCTAGTTAAGAGGAAGACTACATATTTGACCCACAAACACAAAAAAAAAAAAAAAAGAGAGAGAGAGAGAGGAAGACTACATATTTTATATTTATTCGAAATCCAATTAACTAAGCCGTTATTTCTTAGTATAACGGACTGTAGAAATAAGTTGCTTATATATAACAAACTAAACGATTTTTCATTACAATCAGCAAAAGACATGGAGATAACCTTGTGAATAACGGCTTGTTTAAATTGAATTTTTTTTTTCATAAGCCAAAATTTTAAATTCTCAATAAAAAAAATACTTTTGTTTAAAGTTATATATTCTTTTTAAAAAAAATTCATTCAAATGAACCCTAAGTTAAACATCAATCTTATACTTAGTCTTTTATCTTCATTGTGGTTACAACTAACTCCCATGAATCTTTAAAATATAATTTTTAAAATTATGGAGTTGTATTTTGAGAAAAAAAAAAGGAAAAAAATAATTGCTGACATGATTTAAAAATAATTTTTCAAAAGCCTTTTTCAAAAATCACCCATTTGAAACTTTTGGTTTTTTTTTCTTTTTTCAGCTTTAGTTTTATGTAAAAGCATTTCTAAAAACTTGTTAAACAGAATAGTTTCAGCTTTTGAACTCACAGACTTTAAATGTCTAAAATTTGAGCCAACACAGATTTTAAATGAAACAAAATTAATAATTCATAAATTATAGAATGGATTAACCCATTAAAATATTAAGGTGAATAATTGTATTCATTATGAGTGGCACGTGTGTTTTTTTTGGGATTAGGTTTGGATAATAAAAAATTATCCAAACTATTTTCTGGTATCTATCAGACTTTTAGGATGTAGCCAAATTCAAAAATTTTGTAATTTTATCTACCCCAAAGGTTTCGAGCTTCGGGTATCGGGCTTTGGTTCGATATTTCCACCCCTACTGCCTGCGTTGAGGGGAACAAATTTACAAAATAAAAATAAAATATAAGAACCCTGTCAAGTATCTTCCATTCACTTGTAATAAGCATATCCATAACAGCAACAGTCAACATCAACCAAGTCTGTCAGCTCTCAAATAAACCTCCACCCCACAATTAAGTTTACCACCTTCAAGTTAGCACCACTTGTCATAAACATAAAACCAACATCTTTTAACATCCAACAACAACAAAAATCTCGACAGGTTTACGAAGGGAAAAAAAAAACACAAACACACACACACACACTGTCTACTAGGATGATGAGTGTTAGAGCCGTTTCCACTACTTGTTTATCTTGCAGCACCATTTCTGATATCAAGAAACATTCTAAAAGACCTTTTGCTACACCATGCTCAACAGCTCCTCGTATTCTGTGTTCTGCTACAACTCCAGACCTGTCTGTTATTACTGGTAATTTCATCGTATCCAATTTTGTCCTTTCTAGTATTATGTTTCTGTTATTAACTAACATAAGAAATTCTTACAGTACAATATATTCAGTAAAATATATTCATGTCCCACATAAAAAAGAATGTTGGGTGTTAAACAATTCTTTAATTTTGCTCTAGATTGAAGGATCAATATATGGTTCCCTTTGAGAATTGGAAAATGACTCTTAAATGCTTCAAGTGATATGGGACCTCAGAGAGTAATGCATAACTTGTTTATTTTAATTTACGGTACAGCAGAGTGGCAAAGAGTATTCTTGGTTTCATTTTAGGCATGTAAGTATATAAGTTCGCAAAAAATAGATTTCAAAGTGGGTCTGACGCTTTGCAGAAAACTGTTTGCTGATATTGGTCTCAGCTGATTGATAAACTTCATCAGAAAAATCTGAAGTTTCGTGCAAGAACTACTGATTTCCACGTTTAGTATTGAATAAAATTAGTTGCTGCCATCTCTTGTTGATCTCTGTTGCTTTCACAGTCTCTGTGACGAAATGTTTCCAATATTTGCATGAAAGTTAGATAATGTGTATCAATTATAGAACCTAAGATAGTTCAATAGATTGTTTGAGGGCGTGAATGCAAGGTGCCATTATTCTATGTTGTAAATATAAACGGGAAATTAGCCTTTGATGATAGAGATTGACTGTAGAGTCTACACTTCATACAAGTTGCTGTATGTGACAGAGTTGATGGATGTTAATATTTGAATCAGAGGATCTCCAAATGGTGTGAGTAATACGTGCAAGCTTGAGTTTCTATCTCCTTCCTTCGTTGCCCCTTCTAAACTAAGTTAATATAATAAGTGTCTTCAAATTTCATCTGCATTTTGATTATGTCTGTGAGATAGCTGAAAAGGATACATTTATTCATGTTGCTTCTTTTTTCATTGCTTAATCCTGTTCCTTCCATATCTGGATTGACTAGAATGCTAACGATTTAAGCTTAACTTTGCTACATGCCTGGTAAACAGAGAAATTGGAGGGCAATAATACTACCATAACTGGTGGTGCATATGATTTTTATCAGGCAACAACTTCATTAACTCAAATACCATTGTCTTTACCTAAGAAGGTCACGCTTCTACGTCATGGTCTAAGCACTTGGAATGAAGAAAGTAGAGTGCAGGTTTGTTGGTTCAGTTTCTTTGTTATCTTATTTTGCTTCTGGTCTCTCAAAGGATGACAAGTATTCCTTGGTAATGCTTGCATCTTATTAATTTTTCACTCAGGAAGTTTATGTTTCCTAGTAATGTGAATAGAGGCATTGAAGAAGAATAAAAGAAGAAAATAGAAATAAAAAGTTAAGGGAACTCGCCTTTCATAGCAGCAAACTCTTTTGATAAGGTATGCCACTCTAATTTCGAAGAGAAGCTTCAAATGATATAAGAATAACAAGATAACATTGAAATAGATCGCTGGATGTCTATGAGGATATAGTGGTACAGTATGCAACCCCTGAAACAGGCTTTGCAGAAAACGAATTCAGAAAACAGTGATCAGCATTTTATCAATATGATGAGGATGCTTTAGCATCATGCTCATTCCTTTTATTTGATTAAGTTAAAATCAGAAGAAAGTATCAGCAGTATCTTCTGAAAGCATCTTTTACATTTTCCCATACATTAGCAGCCTAACTAGCATCCTGGATTGAAATAATAATGAAGGACTAGCAAAAGAAATAGGAAAGAAGTGGACAGAGGGACCAGGGGAAGAAGAGTGTATATGAGGGATGATGGACATTGCACAATGAATTGAAACTTACTGCTTCAAACTTCTCATATCAACGTCATCATTTAGCTAGTTTTCTGTTGTTGTAACTTATAGTATAGCAGAAATTATCTATAAAAGCAATAAGCAAACATCCATCTTGAACATTTTATCATTAATTTGAACACATGCTATGTTTTCCTTCTTTTTCTTTGGGGGAAAGGAGAGATAATAATTTCCACTACTTGCTATACATTGTTATACATATAGGGAAGCTCAAATCTATCCGTTCTAACTGAAACTGGAGTGAAACAAGCAGAAAGGTGCAAAATGGCCATAGCTGACATGTACTTTGATCAATGTTTTTCAAGTCCCATATCACGAGCTAAGGTATTATCAATCTGATTTGGTTGGCTCATTAAGAAATCTTCATTCCCCTTTCTTAACTGTCTGTCTAGTGCAGTCAACTGCTGAAATTATTTGGCAAGGGAGGGAACAGCCGCTCACTTTTCTTGATTCATTGAAGGAGGCGCATCTGTTCTTTCTCGAAGGCATGAAAAATGGTATGTGTTCTTGTTTAGTGCTCATATCATTTTTAATTTTAATCATGATTGACCTAAACTGCTTTAGCGGAAGCCGATATGTATTCAAAGCCTGATGGTGTGAAGAATGATATGACTGTTGTCAGGAGATATTAGCACTTGCATAGAATCTTAATATTTGCTTAGCTTCCAAGCTTTCTTGTAATTTTCTAAATCATTCTTAGTATATGGAGGTAGTGGATGCAAAGCAAAAGTACCCAAAAGAGTATACAACATGGAGAGAAGATCCATCTAATTTCCATGTCAATGGTGTCTATCCACTCCGGGTACTGTGGAAAGAAGCACGTGAGGCTTGGAAGGAAATCTTACTTACTGATGTAAGATCTGTCTATTCTTGTCTATGTACTATTATGATAACACTAGAACGTTTCCTGAACATTCTGTATCCTTAATTTCTTTGGTCTCCTTTTATCAGGGAGAAAATTTTCTGGTAGTGACTCACAAATCAATGTTGAGGGCACTTATCTGTACGGCTCTTGGACTTGGCCCACAGAGGTAAGAGGATGCTGATAGTATTTCAGTGGTATACCTTTTCTTTTGAGGGGGTTGGCATGATTTGTAGTTGTCAGAAATGTGATAGCAGACTAATGGTTGATATTTTGAAGTCCTCTGGAGACGACAAGGAGAAATGAGAAAATAGACAGCTAAACTTTACTCTGGTCTGGGACGCTTGAAATTTTTTTTCTGTTGCTATATGCAGCTTCTTTACTATGTGACGTACTACTTGCTCAATAAAACTATTCTACATCGACTCAGTTGACTTGCCTTCCATCTAAAAACTTCTTCAGGTTCCGTGCTTTTGAGGTTAATAATGGTGGACTAACTGTATTCAAGTTTAACAGACAAGGGGAGGCCATGCTTCATTCCTTGAATATGACTGCGCACATGTATAATGATCACACTTATCATTACTGAAACTGACTTACAAAAATGCTGTGGAAAGAAGATGACTGTTTCCTTCACATGTTGGGAAAGGAAAGAGAAAGCCATATGGAAGCAGAGAAATGGCAGAATCAGAATATGGCTCACTGAGTTCTTTCCTTCACATGTTGGGGAAGAAGGCTGTGGGAAGGATCAATTCACTTTTTTCTTTTTTCCCTTTCTTTTCACTGCCAAGTAAATGGTAAACATTTCCTGCTGTATATATTTAAGAAATTATCTCTCTATTAAAGCAATATTTCCAATTTACTTCATTGGCTGAAAAATCTGGTTCTGTTTATTTTCTGTCTTGAAAATTGACTAATCTTTAGTAGCATATTGTAGTCATATGCTTCTTGTCTGCAAGCGTTTCTGTTTTGCTCCTAGAATTATATGTGCTGCATGCCTAAGGTTTCTACATTAACAGCCAAAGACATTCTCTTATACTTTCTGTCAGAACTCCTTATGACCCTGAGAGGGTTTTAACAGCCTCCTATACACAAAGAAGCATGAGAAGTTTTCAATTTAGCAAGGGAAAGAAATGTTATGACCTTGCATTTTTCAATTTAGCAAGGGAAAGAAATGTTATGACCTTGCATTACTGTGATTTCTGGTTATTGTAATGAAGCTATTAAACTGTATCATCTGATTTACAACTCACGGTCATAGTCAGGATGGAGTAACTTTTGTCGCTGTTCTATCGGTCTCCTCTCAAGTATAGCTAGGTGTGGAGGACCGAAAAACTTTCGCTATGATGAAAAATTATGGTGCAGCCATGCAGGACTAGGAAAGGAGCATCATGTTTACATGAATGCTATGCTTGGATAAAGCTATTTTGTTTCATGGATTGAATGCACATTGGGCACTTGTGTCGCATCAAGGCAGCATCAACTGTGTGGTTAAGGTTGTTGTACACAACCTCATAAGAAGATAATAATGAAAAAAGTTGATGTTTCCAGTGTCTAGTCTTTGACATAAAGAAGTAAGTAATACAAAAGAGACATCTGAAAATTTGGTCATAGCTGGTGGGACAAGAAAGACATGGATACACGAGTAAACCATTAAAAAAACGATAAAAGAAAACTTGAGAACTCCTATAACAGGGTTTCTCTAATTCCTTGAGAAACTTTTTGAATTTTTGTAACATACGGTTGGTGATGCTTGGGATTGCAGGACTCACAAACAGTATGATATTGGCGTCCAAGCTGCTGAACAGCTTTTATCTGCTGAAACAGAAGATGCAGGGCATTATGTTTTGCTATCAAATATGTATGCATCTTCTGAGGCTTGCAGGATGCGTTTATTCAAAGTATGATGCATGTTGGACTTCAAGCTCCTTTCCAGGAATGGAGGGCGTTGTGTAGTTATGTTCATTTGTCAACTCTGTAATCTGGATGCATGGATCGAGTCGAAATGGTAAGAAATATGTTTATGACGAAGTTGTCAAAAATTAGAGCAACTTACTTCAGTGTTGGAGTCTTGGGTCTTAAAGTGGGATATTGAGTAGTTAAATAAATTTATTTTATTTAAATAATATTTAGAAGTGGTTGATATGAAGTTAGTAGTAGGGGAGTTTATGGTTAGTGGTTTACTACTGATTAATATGATGTTAGTGGTAGAAAAGTTCATGGATAGTAGTTTAGTGGAACTATGTCTATAAATAGCACTTGTAATTGAAAATTTGTGTAGACATTCTTAATATCCTATACAGGGTCCATTTGTCCATTTAATTGTCCCATTTGCTTTCTCTTGCAATTTTTCTCTTGGCCTTTTAGGTTTCTTTCATTCTTTTTGTTTTACAAGTAGGGTATTATGCAATAATTTTTCATGGTCTCATGGAAGGCCTAAAGCCGGTTACATGACAATCCTTTTGAGAAGAGTATCTCCCTCTATCCTTCTTTAACAAACCGCTCAACTGTTCCAAAATTTTAATACTCATTCTAAAACCGAAGAATCTAGCAAGGCTGTGGTTATTGATGATGGTGTCCATATTCCTCGTACATATGGGTTTACCGGTCTCAATCGGAGAACGACCTTAGGATGATTTTGGAGCTGGCCTAACTGAGAGGATTGTCATAACTCGTGTGCTTATTGATCTCATTAGCTTCATATAGAAAAATGGGGGATTGTTTTAAGACAAGCTCTGCCAGAAGAATAATAATAATTAGAGTTGAGTGCACCTTGTTCTTGAGTGCCCATTTACACACAGAATTTGTATGAAAGGACTTAAAGTCACCAAGAGCTTAGAGTTGAGTGCACCTCGTTCTTGAGTGCCCATTTACACAAAGAATTTGTATGAAAGGACTTAAAGTCACCAAGAGCTCACCCAAATGCACTGGTTGGGATGACTTGACCAGTGGGTTTAGGCAATTAGCCAACAATTTCTTGATCGTCGCATATTCTAAAATGAAGCTCTTAAACTCTTTGTTGCACTTGCTTTTTATCACATTTGGAGGGAAAAAACAATGGCTTGTGTCGATCTTCAATAAGTAACCGTTAAACTAGAATTTACTTGACGTTAAGCACAAAACATATATAGTCAAAAACGTAGAAGCAACCGTTAGAATATGATTTTTCACACCATGTTTGACATTGACGTGACGCTATTGTCTAATATGATCGATGAATATTAGTTGAGTGGTAACTAAATATTAATTGTAATATATTCCACTCTTGTATACTTCAAATGTAAAATTCTTTCGCAATTAATAGTAAATTTCAGTAAATTTGTCTTGTCAATGATAGAATTTGCAACATAGAAGATCAAGAATTCTCACTATTTCTTATATTTATGCACCCAATTTAATTCAGTGGAATCTTTCATTCACATTTTCCCCCAACCAAGATTCCTTCAACTAATTTATTAAATTTATCAATTTGCAAATTATTTATGGTACACTTAAAAGCACAAGTAATATTTCTTTACACTATTAATTTACAGTAAAAAGATTCCAAAATTTTCCCATGACGTGGGAAAAAGTATTGGCAATGCCTCTAAATTGTAAATGGTATATCTATCATGCTCTTAAAATTAATAATATAAATTTTGGAAACGCAATAGCCATGAACATAACCAAAGTCATAAAATTTAATCTTGCAAGGCCTACCATAGTTCCAAAATCGCAAAATATCGGAAAAGAGCAAAACACCATCACAAGCAAAATATCAAAATAGATTCCAGCTAAACACTAAAATAGCCGTAGGATTACTATATTTGGATGTTAGGAGCCTGTCCTTTTTAACTCCTCTGCGTCCATTTTTGTCGTTGTCTGAGGTTGTGGTAAAGCTTAAACAACATACATATTGGCCATCCCATGTACGTCTGCTCTGGCAGACCCTATCGTTGATTTGAGATATTGATAAGGTGGATACCCAGTCTATTTAATGTTAGGCTTAATGAGTATAAGGACCTCAAAAAAATCTCTTTTCGTCCTATGAGCTTTAAGGTGTATGAAGTTTCATATTTGATTTTTTAAGCAGAACGGTAGAGACTTCATTTAACTTAGGTTGATCTAGGCCAGAGGCAGACCTACGTCAAGATAATCCCCACCTTTGAAACACTTTGGTAGTACTCCTGAACCAGAATTCCAAATAATGAATCAGGGCACATGGAGCCATCTCCTTATCTTATTTTTCTGTTAAGAAAAAATATGGCAGACTGGCTGATATTTCTATCAGTTAATGAAAGAGCCCATTGCAAAAAAAATGCATATTGGGTCTTTGAAACAGCTCAAATCATTTTGATAATAATCATTTTGATCTGTTTTACCGAGAAGGTCTACGGTTCGAGTTCGTATAGCCCTAGAGCCCATGAAAATTCAAAAAATTGTTGTATAATTTTTGTTATAGTTCCCTTTAATTTGCATCTCCTTTTCCTTTTTCTTCTTTTTTAAATAAAAAAGTAGTTTTATTTTGTAACAAGTATTTAGATAGATGTTAGTAAAAAAGTTAAAATTCTTTAAATGTTATTTCCACTCTTTTTTTTAATTAAAATTTTAAATTTCTTAAAAGAATATCATTTTAAGACAATTACATAAGAGAAGGCAACTAGCCCTGAATATTGCTAGTGGTTACCTTACGCTGCCATTTTAAATTGAATAACATGTGGCCTGGAGTTAATATAACTCAGGTGAGAGAGCCGTGTTAATAGTGACAAAATAATTCAACGGATTGGTATGAATTTTTGAGAAAGATACAATTTTTTCAATCAGCATAGCTTATTATGTGATGCAAATGAATGAGTATAAAAAGCTGTCGTCTTTTTTCGAAACAGATGCAAATGAATAAATATAAAAAGCTGTGTCTATTTTCAAAAACCAAAAATAGATGCACTTGCTAGCCCAGATCGAGTAAATAGCAAACGATTGAGATTTAAAGAAGACACAAGCATTACAGTACAGCAGGCTGGCACACAGCGCCCATATGTGTAGCCTGTAGGCTTGTACCATATTCTTGGTCAAAAAGCATCCATGTGAGACAAAAACAGTGAAACCATTCAGAGTGTTATATACAACAAGAGCTTTGCAAGAAGGGGTCTATAGCTTCATATCTACGCCATGGAAAACTTAGCAAATGCAACAGTACCAGCCCAAGAAGAAGAAGAAGAAGATGTTCATCGTGAAAGGATCAAGAAAGAAGCTGAAGCAGAGATGGTGGATAATTTCCAGAGGTTGCCAAATGAGCTTCTGCTGCAAATATTCGAAAAAGTCTGTGAAGCCAAATGGCTTTGCATGTGCTATTTGGTCTCCGAGCGCTTTGCTCATCTTGTTACAAAAACCACCATTTTTTCTTTCAAAGTCCCTGGCTGGTCACTTGAAAATCCACCCTTTGCTCATATTCTCACATTTGTGGTCCCTGTGGTCCAATCTTGCGTCAAGAAATTCACCTGCGTTCAATCTCTCCATGTTGAAGTTGTTTATGGTGTGAAAAACCAGAAGGGGTTGATGATGATGGTGAGAGGTATATGACCAAGTGGAAGGCCAAGGGTAATCAAGAAAGCTTCATTGTCTTTGCGGCAAAAAGGGTTACTGCAGCTGCAGGCGACGTTCGTAAACGAAAAAAAGGTTGGTGCTGCAAGCAAGTTTCCACGCGAAGAATGCAGTCACTCTCTGCTAAGATGCTTAATCATACGAAGGATTCGCCAATGAGGTATCAGCTGGTGGATTCGGTTGCCGGAGCTTTTCCGAAGGTGAAAGAGGCTGTGGTGACTGATTCTGCAAAGCAAGGCAGGCTTTTTGTTGGAGAAGTTGATCTTGATAAGATGAGGAGCTTAAACAAGTGTAGAAAATACATTGGAGCATGCTCAAAGTTGTGGTATCAAGCTGTGCTGAAACTACCTGTTGGGGAAAAACATGCAAACACGAAGAATACGAGAAGAAATAACGGACACAAAAATTACGTGATTCGGCTTTGAAGCCTACGTCCACGGGCAGCAGAGAATAATTTTATTGCTGATCACGAATGCTACAAGGCTCTCACTTTGGTTTCTCTCTCACACTACACCCCCATGGGGTGTGGCCCTATGGCACCAAATACAATGTCCTATCCCCTATTTATAGTACACAAGTATCTTAATTCGTATTCTACAAGGATAAGGAAACAGTATACTACTAGGAAAAGGAAACAGTATACTACAAGGAAAAGGACTGAAAGGAAATTTGCTATTCTTGTTGCCTAAGAATTCGGGCCACATTCAACAAATCTCCACCTTGCGCGTATTCGCTCCAATCAACACACCATCATCCTCGCCGCTAAGGGCTCACTGCTTCACACCGCAAATAGCAACCAAATCCAAACAATGCTTGAACTTGCTGACTGGAACCACCTTAGTCATCATATCTGCTGGATTCTCATGGGTAGAAATCTTCTGCACCGATATGATTTCTTGTGATATAATATCTTTGATAAAATGATATCTAACGTCAATATGTTTAGTCCTCTCATGATACATCCGATTCTTCGTCGGATGGATTGCACTCGACTATCACAAAAGACGATTTGTATCTTGCTGCATCCAAGATCACGAACCAGCCTTATAACCACATGGCCTCCTTTACGGCTTTCGCAATGGCCATGTACTCCGCTTGATGTCGACAATGCCACGATGGCGTAATGTCGCTTTCCAACTGATAGCACATCCAGAGAGAGTAAACACGTAACTCGTCAGAGATCTTCTCTTATCAAGGTCACCCGCAAAGTCTGAATCATAATAACCCACCAACCTCGCGCAATCTCGGTCATCTTGCTAAATAGCAATCCTATATTCGCGATTGCACGCAAATATCTCATTATCCATTTCACCGCTTCGGTGTGCTTTCCCGGTGATGCCATATACCGCCACAACACTAATCGCATGTGAAATATCGGACGAGTGCACACCATAGCATACATCAAGCTACCAACAAAGACTCGAGTATGGAACATGAGACATATGCTCCACCTCCTCCTCAGTTTTAGGTGACAAATCTGCAGACAATTTGAAATGAGCAGCAAGCGGCACACTCACAGGCTTAGCTTTAAGCATCCCGAAACGCTCCAGTACCTTCTCAATATAACTTTGTTGAGACAAGAACAGCTTCCCAACGTTTCTATATCTGTGGATCTCCATGCCAAGAATCTTCTTTGCTGCTCCAAGATCCTTCATCTCAAACTCATCACCTAGCTGCTTCTTTAATTCGTTGATTGCAGACATGCTTTTAGCAGCAATAAGCATATCATCGACATACAACAGCAAATACACAAACGAACCATCTGGAAGCTTCTTGAGATATACACAGCTGTCGTAAGCACTCCTTGTGTATCCAGCACTTACCATGAATGTGTCAAATCTCTTATACCATTGCCGAGGTGACTGCTTCAACCCATACAAGGATTTCTTCAGTTTGCAAACATGGTTCTCCTTACCAGGAACTACATACCCCTCCGGCTGACTCATGTAAATTTGCTCTTCAAGATCACCATACAAAAACGCCGTTTTCACATCTAGCTGCTCAAGCTCTAAGTCATGAAGAGCAACCAAGGCAAGTAAAACCCTGATGGAAGTATGCTTCACAACCAGAGAGAACACTTCGTTAAAGTCAACACCCTCCCTTTGTGTATAGCCTTTTGCCACCAACCGTGCCTTGTATCGAGGACCTTCAACCCCTGGAGTACCTTCCTTTTTTCTTGTAAACCCATTTGCAACCGACAACTCGCTGTCCCTTAGGCAATTCAACAAGCTCCCATGTTTGATTCTTATGAAGAGACTCAATCTCCTCACTCATGGCACCCACCCACTGAGCAGAACCTTTCTCAGATATGGCCTCTTTGTATGAATTCGGCTCATGTCCTTCAATTGTTTAAATGATCAAAGCATAAGCAACAAGATCAGCGTATCCATACCTTTGAGGCTCTCTAACTGTCTCCTTTCTCGCCCGATGGCAATCTTTGTATACATTGTTCAGCACATTTTGATCATGTGCCTCGATTGGTTGAGTCGGCTGAATTTGATCGCTACTATTGCTAGATGAAACATTTGGTACATCAGAAAATACCTCCACCTGCTCTTTGACACCGTGGTCTAAATCAGCTACCGCTTTCTCCTTTTCTTGGTCTAATAAAGCAGACTCATTGAACGTAACATCCCTGCTGATGAGAAAACCTGGAGACTTTGGATCTGTGCACCACAACCTGTAACTTTTCCTCTCGGACGCATAGCCTAGAAATATGCATTTCTTTGCCCTCGGCTCCAACTTGCCATCCTTCACGTGAGTGTATGCAGGGCAACCGAACACCCTCAATCAAGAGTAGTCAGCAGGCTTACCAGACCATAACTCAAAAGGAGTTTTCAATTCAATAGCTTTAGATGGAGACCTATTCACCAAGTAGCATGCCGTATTGACGGCCACCCAAAAGTCTTGACTCAAACCAGATTGGGAGAGCATACAACGAGCTCTCTCCACCAGAGTTCTATTCATGCGTTCTGCAACTCCATTCTGTTGTGGTGTCCCTACACATGGGCGGTGTCTCACAATGCCATGTTTCTTGCAGAACTCATCAAACTCTTTATTGCAATATTCCAACCCATTGTTAGTCCTAAGACGCTTAATTTGTTTACCAGTCTGCTTCTCAATCAACGCCTTCTACTCGACAAATGTTGGAAATGCCTCATCTTTAATTTTTAAGAAGTATACCCACACCATCCGAGAGTATGCATCAATGAAAGTGATGTAATACCTGGCACCTTTATTGGAAGGAACTTTATTAGGACCCCAAATATCAGAATGAATATAATCAAGTGTTCCTTTGGTGTTCTCCTGCCCCTTACTAAACTTCACCCTGGTTTGCTTTCCAAAGACACAATGCTTGCAGAATTCAAGCTTTCCAGTTCTTTGTCCACAAAGCAAATCCCTATTGCTCAGCTCGGTTAGTCCCCTCTCGCTCATATGGCCCAACCTTTTGTGCCATAATTGCGTAGTGTCATTATCACTCTCCTCGGATGTAACAGCTGCAACACCTGTAACTGTACTACCTTGAAGGACATATAGGCCGCCAGTCAAGTTCCCTTTCAAGAGCACAATTGCAACTTTGGTCACCTTTAAGACACCATTCTCACTTCGGAATTTGTATCCATGAGAATCCAAATGCCCAAGAGAAATCAAGTTTTTCTTCAGCTCAGACATGCCAACACTCGAGAGATCTTGTAATACCATCAAACATCTTGATATTTATGATGCCCATTCCTCCACCTTTAACGAAAGATCATTGCCTAGAAAGACTTTCCCTTCTCTTTTGGAATAAGAAGAGAACGATCGCGCCTAAGACACATATGGAACGTTGCACCGATCAAGAATCCATTGATTTTGCCACCGTGATCCACTCACACCAAAACTTCCCGGTACTACTCGAGTTATCTCCATCATCACAAGACTCTCCACCACATTAGCTGAATTCTCCACCTTTTTCTTTCCTTTTCTCAGTCTTGGACATTCTTTCTTAATGTGACCCTTTTCGCCACACTCGAAACAGCGTAGCTTCCTTGCTCTTGATTTTGACCTTGACTTGCTTTGCTTTCTATCCGAAGATCTCCCTCTATTCTCCGATCTCCCTCTACTCACTAAACCTTCCCCATGAACTTCTTCCCTATGTCCCGGAATATGTGTTTGAAGATCCTTCGATTTTAATGAAGTAATCACATCTTCAAAAGTAATTTTATCCCTCCCGTACAACATAGTGTCCACAAAGTTCATATATGAAAGCGGTAAGGAGCATAATACGATCATAGCTTGATCTTCGTCATCAATTTTAACACCCACATCCTTCAAAGCAATAAAACAAGAGGTAAACTCATCAAGGTGTTGTTTTAGTGAGGTACCTTCTTTCATTCTAAGATGATACAATCGCTTCTTCAAGTAGAGGCGATTAGTGAGAGATTTAGATGCATACAATTCCACCAAAGTATTCCAAGCCTCAGCTGCCGTCTTCTCAAGAATCTCGAATACTTCATTTGTCACGGACATATGTATTGCACTCAAGGCTTTCGCCGAGTTCTTCTCTTGTTCTTTGGTTCTATCTTTTCCGGATCACTCCTTCAATGACTTTCCAAAGTCCTGCATTGTCATAAATGCCTTGAATCTGATCCTTCAAAGACTGAAACTCATTCTCCCGTCAAACTTCTCGATTTCAAACTTTTCACCTGTGGAAGACATCTTCGTTTGCTCAAAACTCACACTTCGGGATTGAATTTGGCTCAATGGATCGCAAAAACGGATTCAGCACGTCGAAAAACCTTAGGAACACCCCTGGTCAACTTTGGTCAACACCGGTCAAAGTCAAACTTGTTGGTCAAAGTCAACACCGTCCCTAAACACGTACTTCGGAGCAGAATCTGGAAAAACAGAGCCCAAAAACGGACTCAGCACGTCGAAAAACGTGGGGTAAGGCTTTGGTCAAACTCGGTCAACCCATTGGTCAATGGTCAACGGTCAAAGTCAACCCCGGTCAAACCCCCGTCAACGCCGGTCAACGCCGGTCAAAGGTCAAAACAGTTTTTTTTTTTTTTTTCAGGACTAAATCTAAGCCCAAATAAAAATTTCTTTTTTATTCTTTTGGCCTAAACTAAACCCAAACCAAAAAAAGAAATTTATTATTTTTCCGCGCAGAACCTGCCCAACAAAAATTAATTAACCCAAGACGCAAGGCCTAGCCAAAATTGGACAAGGCCACTACCAGGGCCCGATCCAAATAAACCCAAAGACCCAAAGCCTACAAACCCTAAACCTGCTTTACAAACTTGAACCAATTTCCAAAAAATAATACCTGAATACCAAAAACCAACCTCAAGAGCACGCGAACTCTATCTTCTTCGCTTGTTCTTCAAACCCAAACACGAACCGGGACCCTCCGATGCAAGCTTCCACTCCAACCACCAATGCTCAACGTAGACAGCACCGGAACACTCCTCGCCGAACAAAGACCTTTGTTTATTTAGGCACCGTTTGGTTTGAGAAATTTTGGTTTCACAGTGAGTTTTGATTTTTCCTTTTTCCCTCAAGCAGCGAAATATATCTAAGCTCTGATACCAGTTTGTTGGGGAAAAACATGCAAACACGAAGAATACGAGAAGAAATAACGGACACAAGAATTACGTGGTTCGGCTTTGAAGCCTACGTCCACGGGCAGCAGAGAATAATTTTATTGCTGATCACGAATGCTACAAGGCTCTCACTTTGGTTTCTCTCTCACACTACACCCCCCATGGGGTGTGGCCCTATGGCACCAAATACAATGTCCTAGCCCCTATTTATAGTACACAAGTATCTTAATCCGTATCCTACAAGGATAAGGAAACAGTATACTACAAGGAAAAGGACTGAAAGGAAATTTGCTATTCTTGTTGCCTACCATTGTCTGGATTTGTAATAGAAGGAGCAGCACTTAGTTTAGTCAAGTGCATTGGAGCTGATGATGCTGCAATAGCAAAAAATGCTTTTGAGGAGAAGGAGTTTTGTGAAGCTGCAATGGAGTTGTTGAAGGGAAAACCATTTGTTGATCAAAGGTTTTATGCTGAAGTGGAGTCATTAGTTTGATCTGTGAGGGCACTGCATTTTGCAATTAGGAGCCTCTTTAGACTTTAGTTATCTTTTACCTGCATTTTTCTTTTTCTCTTTTTTTTTTTTGTCGTTTTAGTTATATTGTTATCCTAAAAGTTTCACCTCTTTTATTTTTCTCCGAAAGAACCTGGGCGATATTTTCTGCAGTTACTATTAATATTATCCGGACGTCTATTTAGCTTTTGGTCTGCATTTCTTAGTAATATTCTCTAGTTGTCTATCTATGGTGTTTAGGAGACTTGATAGTTGAAGGTCTTCTTGAATATCACCTTCTGTTATATTATTTCCTCGTGTATCTTGATTTTGTGATTTTTACTTTTTGTGTAAATTATCTTTTGCTGACCCTTTTTGGTTGAAAAAATGGCTACAACTGAAAATTTCAGATTGAGAGATAGTGGAGGTTTGTACGTTGAATCAATCACACTGTATATATTGAGGAGATGCTTCAAAAGTTTAATCAAAAGAATTTTTAAATTATTTCTTCTGTTTCTTTATCTTGTTATTTAACCAAAAAATTTCTCAAATTTTCTTTACTTTCCTTTCCCTGCAAATTATATCATACACCTTCCAGCATATAATACACGAGCCTACATATATACATATATATATATATATGTGTGTGTGTGTGTGAGTGTTGTGTGTGGGTGTATGTGTAAAAAGACCTTCTGTATGCTCTATTCACGCACTCTCCCCCCCCTCCCCCAAATCTCTCCCGCCCGATTCTCTCTAATAAAGATCTCGAAGGAGGTAGGCAGCAGAAAATGTTGAAGTTTTCATTTTTCTTTACTATCTATCAGATCTGTTGCCGATGTAGAAGAGAATGTTAGAGTTTTTTTTTTTAATACAATCCATCAAATTTGGCTCGTACGATGATTTCCTCCCCAATTTGTCAAGAACTCAATCGTGATCTGATGTGGTAGGGTGAGGATTGAATAGTGGAGGTGGTAAAAGAGATGAGCGTGGCAAACGACTTCTTGCTGTGTTTGATTTTTAGAGCTGTGGAGTGTTTGCTTGAATATATATATATATATATATATATATATATTGTTAAAGTCTTGGTTTGCATCTTTAGGACTATAAATGGTGCACAGAGATAGTGTTAATAGATGATGGATAAGAAGGGATGTATGAGTTTTTTGGAGTTATCTATTATTTTTTTTAGGAATGAATATTTTTGTGTTTGTAGAATATTCAAATAAAATATTGGAAAAGATAAAATAAGCAAACCAAGACTTTAACAAAAATTTCAAAGTTGTGAACATTTCTATTAAAGGTATGAATGTACAATTTGTAGTTGTGAACATGTTGGTTACAACTCGTGAACATAAAGTATTAACATTGTGAATAAGTAATATGAAATATGTAAATAATTAAAAATTATTAATGTATAGTGTAAAAATTGTGAATGAATAAAAAATTTTGAACATGTGATATAAAGATTATGAATTCATAAAAATTGTGAATGTATAAAATTATGAACGTATATCTGGAAATAATTAAAAATTATTTATATTGTGAACATATAATATAATTTGTAAATAAATAAAAATTGTGAATATTTAGTATAAAAATTGTGAATGTATACTATAAAAATTATGAATGTATGAAATATATGTATTTTTAATAATAATTTTTTTATTTTTGAAATTAAAAAATTAAATTAAATTAAAGTAAAAAAATCTAAAACTTTTCTTTGCTTTTTCTCTTTCTTTGTCAGTAATAGTATCACAAACATTTCCCTTAGCGCGTGTCCGAGCTGTTATCTTTTGACAAAAAAAAGAGAGAGAGAGAGAGAGAGCTGTAATTGACTAATTGGGCGCATGGCTTTCACACCGAGTCAAATGTATGTTATTGTTGGCGCACACATAAGTCCGGATGCATGATAGAAGCACTACCTTTCTCTCATGAATCCCCCATAGTCTTTGGTTTTACCTTTTACAACCTTTCTATAAGCAATCAATGGTTACCGGTAATAATGTTAATATATAAATGATAAATAAGTAAATAAATATTTGGATAAAAAGTGTTTATAAGTTGTAAATATATTTGGCAAATATATATATAAGAAGCAACTTTTGTTAAAATAACTAAAAAGTCCACTTATTTAAAGTAAGGATACGGCTTCTTTTTTTCCTAAGGGGTTGCGATGTCTTTTACTCGGTCAAACCATTTTGCATGTTGCATTTTCTTTACTTTCTACAACAAGATCTTACGTAACTTGTCTTTTCTTTTTTTAGTGAAAGAGAAATTAAAATTAACTGCACACTGATTCGCCTAATTATACACTTTATATCTTCCTTCAACAAAGTAACTAGCAGTCTAGAGATCTCATCGAGAATGGAGCAATCAGTAGTAAAATCAAGATTAATAAGATTGACAAGTAAATTTGTGCACCTATTAACTTCTCGATAAACATATTTCATAACAAAATTTTCTTTTATAAGGTTATTTCCAATAGCTCTCCTATATTTTCTCTTAAATTTATGTGATTTGGGTCATTTTCTTATATTTGGAATTCCCTATTTTCAATTATATCTCAACAGCTCTCCTATCTTTTATCAAACTTTTAATTTAGGGAATCTCAATTTCAGTTTTACTCCAATTGCTCTCCTATTTTATAATTTTGTAGTCTTAGAGTTATGGGGATGGGGATGGGATTTGGGGGCTAGCTTTGGGGATGAAAAAAAAACTTTATATATAAGTGTTTTGTTTTGGGGTTGGAAAAAAATCTAAAATTTTGGAGATAGGATAGGGGAGTTGTTGAAGCAATTTGCTATTAACAATACTCCTAAATATAGAAATTTTTGTATTTTAAAAGATTTGTTAGAGTTGGCCTAAGTAAACAAATTTGACATGCTTGTAAACAAAATCAAACATGCTCTAAATATATTAAAAAATAAAATCTTAAAAATACACCTCAAAGGCGTAATACATGCGAGACCTACACACCACGCTGTCAACCTCATTACCATGTGAAACACCAATCTACACGTAGCGTATCCGACAAACACTTGCATCAGCGGGGCTCGATTATATAGATGTTGAGCATAAAATTAAACATCTTATTCATGCGCTCGAAACACACATGCTATAGCAATGGCAATGGAGAGTGAAGACTCTTATCCACCTTTCCAATTTTCCATATTTGTCAAACCACCCAAAATCTTCCTAAAATTCTCATTCCTACCCCTATTCTTCCTCCTACTCCTCTCCCTCACCTCCGCCACCGCCACCGCCACCGACATCCCCTATTCCCGGTACTGCAACGACGTCGTCCCGGAGTACCCTTCATCACCCAACCCCATTTCGCACTTCAAACCTCTCATCCTGCGGCAGGCACACGTCACCGGCGGCGAAGATTCAAGAATCAATCCCTCATCAAGATTCACCGCCAAGACGCTGTCGTTTTTCAGTGAGAAAGCTTACAGGACCCAGAACGACGACGTTCTCAAGCTTTATGGCGCTTTGACCCTCACCAGTGTCCCAACCTCGCACCTCCGTAATTTCACTGTCCGCCGTGGCTTGCGGCTCGTGCATTACCGGCCACCACGGATCCCTCTCGCTGGTGGTGGCTCATACCAAAGGAAGGTTTTCCTAAGTGGGTTTTGGAATTCAGCCTCCGGGAAGCTCTGTATGGTCGGTTCCAGTTCGGGTTCGGGTTCGGGTTCAGGCAAGTTTGGCTTGGTTTCTCGTGTTGTTTTAAAGCTTGATTATTTGAATTCCTCGAACATATATACTAGTTTAGTTAATGGTACACTGGAAAGTTTGGATACAGATGATAGAAATGCATATTTTAATCCGTTATCGATAATTGGTATCAATCTGAGGTCTTATAAGTATGAATTGATTGCGAAAGAAACTGAGAAAAATGAGTTTAATCGTTTAGAAGATTTGGCGGATGTTTCAATAGGATCGGATGTGTGGAGAATTACTGATGTTATTAGGTCAGTTAGGGGTGTGGAACTGGACTATAAGAGTGATTGTGATATTGGAAAGTGCTACATTCCCGCTGGTGGTATAGGGAATTTTATCATGCCGAGTATGATGTATTTCCGCAAGATTGGTGATTCTGAGGAGGAGGGCTATGTAAGGTATTTGTTAACATTGGCGAATGGCGAGTACAACAGATGGCTTATGCCTCTTGATCCGAAGGTGACATTGGTTAGTGAGGGGAAGTGGGATTCGGAGAAGAAGAGGCTTAACATGGTTGGATGTCAGATTTTGAGTGGTGAGGTATTGAGTAAGGGTCTGGTTGGGGATTGTTCTGTAAGGTTGAGTTTGAGAATGCCTTCAAGGTGGACATTGAGAGAGAGGAGTGCTGTTGTTGGGGAAATGTGGAGTAGCAAAGGGTTCAACAAGTCAGGTTATTTTGGTAGGGTGGAGTTGAGGAGTAGCAGTAACAGCAATGCAAGGAGTGAGGCCGTGACTTACGAGTATGAGGAGATCGAGAATGTGAGGAAACAATGTACGAAGCAAATGATCCATAAAGGCAAGAAAGGAGGATATCCTGGTCCACTATCATCTGATATGAGATTTGACATGGTAGTAACAGATAGGAAAGGCAAGAAAGCTTGGGGTTATTCATCTCCGCTAACATTAGGTGATCGGTTTTATCAGCAAAACAGATATGTTCAATGGAAAAGTTGGCCTGTCACCAGAGGGAGCCACAGTGACATGGTAAATGTCAGCTATATGCTGAGCTTTGCAAGTTTTGATTCTATCAAGTTAACAGAAATATCTGCTGAAGGATTTTATGACTCCAACAGCGGGCACCTTTGCATGATTGGTTGTAAGCATGTTACGTCACCTAATGGGCAGTTAAGGAATAATAATGTTTCGGTGGACTGTGATATCCTAATAAATGTTCAATATGCTAAACTGAATGCGAAACACGGAGCCGGTACAAAAGGAAACATTGAGAGCACGAGGAGCATGTCTGACCCTCTATACTTTGAGCCTCTTCATATTTCTTCACATTCCCTTTATGAAGGCCAAGCTAGAAACTCTATATGGAGAGTTGATCTTGAGATTACAATGGTTTTGATCTCCAACACTCTGACATGTTTATTCTTGGGTCTGCAGCTATTTTACGTAAAAAAGAATCCCAGTGTACTCCCCTCTGTTTCTCTCATGATGCTCATTGTTCTCACACTGGCCCACATGATTCCACTCATTTTGAATTTTGAAGCGCTGTTTTTGGTCAATCGCAATAGGCAGAATTTATACTTTGGCAGTGATGGATGGCTAGAAGTGAATGAAGTGTTAATAAGGGTGATAACAATGATAGCTTTCTTGCTGGAGTTATATCTCCTTCAGTTAACCTGGTCTGCAAGGGGTGGAGATTCAAACCAGAAAAGCTTCTGGATATCCGATAAGAAGGTTCTCTATTTGTCTTTACCGCTTTATGTTGCTGGTGGGTTGATTTCTTGGCTTGTTTATGTCTCAGGGAAGTCTATTCAAAAGCCATATCATAGTTTGTATTACAAAGGGCATCAAAACCAATCTTTATGGGGAGGCCTTAAATCTTATGCTGGTTTGATCCTGGATGGCTTTCTACTACCACAGGTACTGTTCAATATGTTCTCTGACTCCAGAGAGAAGGCTCTTGCTCCTTCATTTTATGTGGGAACCACTTTTGTTCGCTTGTTGCCACATGCCTATGATCTATACAGGGCACACAGTTCTACTTGGTCATTTAGTTACATATATGCAAATCCTAGAATGGATTACTATTCTACAGCTTGGGACATTATTATTTCTGCCATTGGTACAATACTTGTTCTCCTCATTTTCCTGCAACAACGATTTGGTGGGCTCTGCTTTCTTCCCAACAGATTTGGACAGAGTTCTGTATATGAGAAAGTACCAGCAGTTGGCGGTGAGCAATTATGATGAATGGATATATTTAGTCTACAATTTGAACTTTTGATACCATCCCCCCTTGCTTTCTCCACCCACTCCTGTCTTTGGCTGCTTACATGAGCTGTTTAGTGCCGGTTAGTAGAAACCTTTAGCTCTGCAGAGGTTTCATATACATAGCATTTGAATTTTTGAGTCCAAAGTCAGTAAACTTTAGTCGCAAGTTGTACAGTTGCAGAGGTGGTCCTGTTGCTTATCCATTCTTGTAATCATAATTCTGTGCTTGCTAAAGTTCTGCGCATCTGTTGCAGATTATCTTTCATTTAGGCTTGAAGGTTGTTTCTTTTGATGTTTGACTTGGATATTCTATGGGTGATTGGTTATGAAATAGCATTCCGACGCAAAATCTTGAGGTTAGTTTCTATAAGTGCACACAAAAACTAGAAACTTAATGTAGTCATTGTTTTCAATCAAGGAGTTGCACGCCTTTACTTTTCAAAAAAGGAGTTGCACGCTTTGAATTGGTGATTGTTAAACTTAATAGAATCAATAATTTGGGTGAAATATTCTTTTGGGAAGGTGACATTGTTATCTTGGGGAGTTTGAGGTAAAAAAGAAGGAATAAAGGAGTGGGAGTTTGAGGTTAATAAAAAAAAAAAAAAAAAGAGAAAGGAGAACAGGAAAAAAGAAAGGCCACCAGAGAATGCTTCACTTGCTGGAGTGAAAATGAGAGAAATGCTTATATTAGGAGGAGTGGAAATGAGAGAAATGCCTATATTATTAGGAAAGAAGTGAGACATCTGAAATTGACATCTTTTACATTTTGCAATAGGCATCTTTGTTTGTCTACTTTTGTGTTTCATAAGTAGCAAAAATACAAGGTAATATTGTAATCTTGAAAAGAAATGAGGTAAAGTTGTGTACAATAAACTAAAAACTGATCTGACTTTCATTTAAATCCTAAAATAGTATAAATTTCATGCACCCATCTCCCTTTCTGATTTTGAACCCAAAAAAAATCTCCCTTTCTGATAAGCAGCAAAAATGTGAAATCTTTTCCT
This sequence comes from Cordia subcordata, assembly GCA_028554755.1. Classification (NCBI taxonomy): domain Eukaryota; kingdom Viridiplantae; phylum Streptophyta; class Magnoliopsida; order Boraginales; family Cordiaceae; genus Cordia; species Cordia subcordata. The sequence goes on along the minus strand of JAPTOF010000006.1, from coordinate 8,709,514 downwards.
ATGAAGTTAAGCTGGTAGAAGTAACAACGAACTTATCATTAGCCGTCAGTTCAATTCACCTTCAAGCTTGCAGCTGATTTTTTTCCTCTATTAATTTCTCTTTTGTTACGAGGACACGAAATCATCAGATTGGTTTTCTTGCTAATTACGTATTAAGCTGATCTGAATAGTAATTGGTTGTTTAATCATCCATCCTGATTATAACTTGCTCAATTGCTTAATTAGAAGGTTTCTTCATCATTTCATGCCTCTGTTGCTTTCATGAGGTTTTACTAAGTATTCATTTTTCCTAATTTATGCATATAATAATGGGTGGTTCGGTCATGTATCTAAGCATTCCTGGGAGAGATCAAGCCCTGTGCAAGCTTAGCTTATACCAGCATTTGGAAATGCCACTGCATAACATCACTGTCTTACAGACAGGCTTAGAGGAACAGAATTTGGCTTGCATGTAACCGGATGTGTTGAAATTTTCATTATGTGTGAGGTACAGAGAAGGCTTGGACCAATTTAAGTTGGGTTGGATTCAATTTTTCTCTAATATGTAACAGAACAGGTCTCTAATATATGACACCTATGACCATTTACATGAGGTTGTATATATACAACAGTGACTCTTGTTTTCTATTTCCTTTCTGCTATTGACTGTGTTTTTCTAATTCATAACTGGACCAGTCCACTAGGTTTGCATTTGACTTGTTTAAATTGGTTCAAAAGTTTAAATTATGTAAGGAGTGAACATTGCAAAAAGATGTATCTATTAAGGGGTGATTTTGCATCTCTAATTTATTGCCACAGTTAATTTCATACTTGCAATATTTATGCAGAAGAATTGCAGAACAGGCAGCAATCTGACATTATATGGCTAATGATGCTTCCTTCTTCACCCTTAGCCTTCTACTCTGCTTATTCCATAGATGAATAGTGAAGCTTTGGTCGTGAATGCGCCTGAGCTTTGCGAGCAACCATTTCGAATGAGTCTCATTCCTAGGCCCCCTCGGGAGACTTCCAATCCTACTCCAATCAACAGGCTAAAATGCCATAGGTGCTGAGACAGTGAAATTGTACCCAGGCCTTTCATTCTTGAAACAACTCTTGAAACCAAGTAAGGTCCATTATGACCCCATTTGTTTCCATCAAATGTCAGTGCAAATTCTTCAAATTTGTAAACCAATGGATGCCTTTTATCAAAGACCGTCGCAGCATCGTTCAGCCTATTCCAGTTCTTGGTTTCAGTATCCATAGTCTGACCAACAATTACATTCCTGAGCTTGGCAGAGTCTTCAACAATCAACACTATAACATCAGTATCTAAATATATCCCACAAAACCTATACAACAACCCATGCCTGAGCAAATATGAGAGGTTTTGGCCTAGTGAAATCTTTCCAGGATTTATTTTCCCGCTCATTAAGTGATCAATCTTTCTTGTGCAGCAGTGTTCTTGAACAAGTAACCATAATCAGGAGAAATTGCCATTATCTTGAACCCGTTGTTCACAAAATGCTTCAAAATTAGCATGCCTCCTAAAACTATGATCAAGCACCCTTTTGGGTGTGATTTTAGCAAACTCTCTATAGCAAAGACCTCTCTTTCCCTAAACTTTCCAGTGATGAAATCCAAGTCATGAAAAACCTGTAGTCACAAGAAGAATTTGGTGGATTTGCACGTAGAAACTCGTTTTGCTTTTATAGAAAACTCGTCTTCTGCAGCCTTGGAGAAGATAACTTTGATCAAAACCTTGTGTTTTCTTCTTCTCTTTTTTGCAGCTAAATTTTCTTCTTTTACAGCTTACATCACAGAAGATGGAATCTTTGCAGAAGAAAATAAAGAAACAAGTTATCTTGATTTTCGGGCGACATTTTCTACTGAGACGACGGCCGTCTCTGGCGGAGCATTAGCCGGGAAAGGAAGGCGAATGCAGAATATAGTGGCATTATTGTAAGCTAAGAGAAAAAGCAAGACGAGAGCGCAGAGCATAGAGAGGCCGTGTTGTTCCCTGCAGTTGCAGTTGCAGTTGCAGTTGGTGGTTAAGAGAGAAAACGAAGTGAAGAAGCTGAGGTAGTTTAGATGTCTCAGTGAAACAGTGAAAAGTTCCCATGATTGTTTCTGGAAATAAGTTATTTGTTTTTGGTGGTTTTGTTGTTGAGATACGGGGGAGTTGTGAGTATGAAGTTGATGAGGAGGGGACGGAAGTTGGAAGAGAATAAAGACTGGATTTGGTTTTTTGGGTGTTGGGTTTTACAGTTATGTATAAGAATGGCAATAGGACGGATGATTTAAGATATTGGAAATCGACCAACTCGTTCAAAATCACGAGATTCGAGCATCGGATTTGGGATTGTTTCATGGGACTGCTATTTGCCGCTTAACCTTCCTTTGGATTAACAGTTGAAATTATAGATATGATACATATAAATTAACCATGAAATTTCATTTTAAATCAAAACTAAAATGAATAGTGAATATAATTATAAATATCAAATAAATGCCAAATACAAATTAATTGTTAAGTTCTCCACTTGCAAAAAGATAGTCGTTGCTTTAGAGGTTATTACACAAGGACATTTTTCCAATTGGCTAGATTTCCGTTCATAGAATGCCCATTTGGCTTCATTTGGTTTGACAGGTAAATAACTTTGGTTGTCAAAAGTTCCTTTTACAACATCCCTTCGTTCTTTATAAACACCTGAATCCTGCTATCTCTGTTGTCATGCTTATATCTCATTCAACAAGCCCGCTAGCAACTGTATTTGATAAGTGAGTTCCACGAAAACGCGTAAGGTTCGTTTTTGTTTGTCTCCTTAGCTTCTCATGCAAATCTGAAATCTGTCGCTCTTCTTGCCGCATGATTTGCAAAGATAATTTCCCTATCGAGTTCAAACATCTCAGGTCGAATCTAATGCACTAATACGCGATGGCAACTGTCACCTATTAAATATTATTTTTTTTTCGTAAACTACAATTGTTAATATATATGTGAAGGAACAAAGAAGTAAAACATGCAATATCATAAAAAGGGCATCAACTTTATTAGTTAAAATCTTACGTGTAATTAATATTTGGTTGCCTTCCTACACATACATACTTTCCTCTGCAATAACAAAACCTTAAAGTAATGTTACCATAAGATAACATAGAAATATTATAGTGCTAGGATATTTCTTTATCACTTGTGAGGTAACTTTTCCATGTATCATAGTGAGCCAAATCCACTCAATTGCTCATGCTCAAGGCTATCATTCAAAGAACACGTCTTTTTCCCACATTGGCAGACACACAAGTATCCCCATATTATCCCCTTTTCTTGAACCTCATTTTACACCATTCCTCAACCTACTCACCTCTAATTCTTTGTACATTATGAACGCAAGATAGAGGTCGCCAAAGTAGAATAGGGTTGATACGATAAGCAACATCAAATATTCACCTAATCACAAACAATTTGATGTAAATAAACTCATGTAATTACATCATTTTAAAGTTCAAAATCAATAAGGGCATATATATTCTTCCTCCATGTTATAATACCATATATGAACGGCAACAAAAGACAAAGTAACCTACCTATTTGAATTTACTTGAAGTCACAATTCTCCTAAACCAAGTGTTACCTTCTATATCCTTCTCAAATGAAGTCATAACTGGGAGACGAAGCACATTTATCGTGAAATTGTACTTGCACGGATTGGCTAGTTATCTATGCAATTAGTCAATCACGTGGACTTCTGGTGATCAATTTTTTTTCCAGCGTATTGATGATGATAATAAACAAAAATAATGTCCTAATAGTTCCACCAAATCCATATATCATTAGGGCTATGCACTTATTCGGGAAGTCCGATCCCCAACCTAAAAAATCGGGTATGGAGAAATTATTTTTGGAGAATCGTGGAATTGAGGAAAAAATATTGGGGATAGGAAAAAATTTCGAGAAAACGGGTTGAGGATCGGAATAAAAATTCTTTTTCAAGAAAAACTTGAATCCCAAATTCTTTTTATTTTTTTAAATTATATATATATATATATATATATATAGCTCATATATGTTTTTTTATATTAATATAATATATCTTAATTTTTTAAACCCTTTTTCTTATTTTAATATATATATATATATATTCTAAATTAGGGTTTTAGAGTTCAGACGATTTCACAAGTCACGCCTCTTGCCCTCTTGTGCTCTTCACCTTCACTTGTCAAATCTCACTATATTTTTATTTATATTTTGAAGTTTAGATTTAAAATTATTTTGTTGATGATGATGATGATTTTTATCTATTAAGCAGGACATGTTAATACTTACTAGTAGAATTAACTAATAATTGAAACTTGAGAATGTAAAAAGGTGGCATGTTAATAGGAGAATTAGTTTTGAACCTTTTCTTAAAAGAATTTGGGAATTCTCCGATCCTCAATAATTTTTCCCTATTCCCCGTTTCCCCAAATTGCATTCCGTATTGGTAAATTGAGATGAAGAAAAAAACAAAATCCTTTCCCCAAAAAAAATTTATGGAAGAAAAATTTTGTCAATTGGAACGTAGGTTCTCCAATAAACACCCCTATATATCATAACTTGCTAAGAGGTCATAATTTACTTTTACCAAATAAAGCAACCTAGATCTTATAATCAAGAAAAGCTTTTCTATGAATACTTGAAAAAGGCGAAAATTTTTCTATATTGGATCATGTGTTTTACTCTTAGCCAACTTTAATACATAACTAATGAAATGTCATGAGATTGGATAATATCATATTAACTACTCATAAAACTCAAATCTAAAAGAAATGAGAAATGAAATGAAGAGAAGGCATTTTGAAAAAAAAATCTCTATATTTTAAATTTTATTTTATATAACTAAAATGATTATTTGCATTATATATATACACACATATACATAATTAAAATTTTTTTTTATATCACTGTGAGAGAATAATTGATATAAAAATGTTCATGTCGTGTTCTACTGTCGCCGAAGGACCAATTTACCCTCAATCCCAGCCTACCCCAAGCCCTAAGGTGCATACTTTATATTTTTATTCTATTTTTATTTTTTCTATTTTGTTTTTATCTTTTATTTTTAATCTTTTCAACTTTTTTAATTTTTCATTACATAATATATTTACATTTAATTAATTTTTTTTACTAAAGATTAAGTGTACCAATCAAATACAAAAAGATATTTTCTAATATGAAACTAAAATATAAAAAAATATCTTATTTTTCAAGAAAATATTCTCCTCCCAACAGATACTTTACAGCAAACAAACCAAGGAGGAAGCCCGTGTTGTTTTGTTAATCGGGCCCTAGCAAGATTTTTTAAAAACCTAACGAGTAACGTCAAAAGATAAAAATAAAAAAGAAAAGAAGAGCAAAAATCCAACGTCTCTTCGTTCAAAAGCAACGGCCCAGATCTAACCAACTCAATTTAAACTACACCAATAAATATTTAAGACTATCATAAACTTACAGATAAATTTCACACAAACTCCTATGCAACCTTAAATCTCTCTCTTTCTCTCTCTCTCTCTCTCTCTCCCTTCCTGATCTTCGTTTTTCAACATCTTGTTCAAGAACTAGTGGGCATAGCAGAGCAAAAAAGCTCAGCAAGAAGGAGGCTTATATTTTCCATTTTGCCCCTGACACCCCAGTTTAATTACTGGAAAAACCCGGTCTTTTTTTTTTGTTTTCGCATGTGATTAAAAGATGATTGTGAGAACTTACGGGCGGCGGAATCGGAGCGTCACGGGGAGGTGTTCGGACGACGACGCCGATTTGGGGTCTCAAGAAAGCTCCCAGGACGTTTACGAATTCGGGTTTCCGTCGGAGGAGGGCAAGGAATCGGCGATTTTGCCCTTTGGGAGGAGTGAGGATAATGGGGTATCAGAGGGTTCCGGTGAGGGGTATTTTCGGAATTCCAAGAAGGCGAAGGTTGGTGGGGCACGCGGCGGCGGCTGGAGCGATGATTCAGAGGGTTTCGGGTTCAATTCGTCTCAGGAGGCCGGCGATTTCGGGGTTTTGCCCTGGAGGAATGATAGGGAGGATGAGGATTCGAAGGGTCCTGAGGGGTATCTGTGGAAATCAGATGTAATCAAGATTGATGATGATGATGATTCGGATCCGTATGGGTTGAATTCGTTGCGAGAATCGTGTGAATTCAATGGCGTTTTTGAGCAATCCAAGAAGAAGAAGGAGAAGGAGAAGGGGAAGGAAAATGGGATTTTGGTAAAGAAAAAGAACAAGGATAAGAAGAAGAACCAGAAGAGTAAGAAGGAGGTGGATTTACCTCGCCCGGTGGGCACCACGGTGACCCTGATGGAGACTCAGGAGTTTGGGGAGATGATGGAGCGAATGGATGAGGTGACTTTCGCATTGGATGGATTGAAGAGGGGGCAGCCAATGAGGATAAGAAGGGCGAGCTTGTTGTCTTTGTTATCGATATGTGCAACTGCTCAGCAGCGCCGTCTTTTGAGGGCTCATGGGTATTTGAATTTGAACCTTTATAATATGGTCTAAATAGATTGAATAGTGAGCTGGGTTCAGCTTAAGATATTTGCTTTCTTGCATTAGCGTTGGATCTTCTTGTGTTGTTTATTTAAGAATCAAGAAACCATGAAAACTAAATAAGTGACTTGCTTAAGATTTCTGTAGATGAGAAGCGAATTTCAAATACTTTAATTCTGTGATGTAAGGATATTGGGTGAAACTTAGTTTCTGGATTTTAAATAGTTATGCAATTATTATTATTATTATTATTTTTGCGTTCAAGTTTTAGTCTGACAGTGAAGGGAACCTGCTACAAGATTTGGAATGCTGACTCTCAAGTGTGGGATCTACTAATTAGGAATTATAAATGTTTACATAGTAACAAGTTTAAAAGTCTAAACAATTTAAGCAGATTTCAGAATATCTATTGGTTAATTGCAGTTATTTAGTAGAAGAGGTATTCCATGGTTGCTTTATTTGATTATTAGATTTCCTGTTGTGTTTTTCATAATTATATGAATTAACCAACAGAAATTGTGATAAATATCCAGACCATGTTGGATGTGATCAGTTAGTGGAGAATAAACAGACAGAGTTTTGGCCTTGTATTTGAGGCTTAGGGCCTGTTTGGATTGCTTTTTCAGGAAAAAGCACTTTTTTTCCTAAAAAAGTTACATTAAATTTGCAATAACTATTTGATTTGGTTTCCAAAAAAGCTGAAACTCTGTAAAAAGCTCAAATATAACTTTTTTTAGAAGCTAGAATTTTCAGCTTCTAAAAAAAGAGTACTTTTGAACAATCCAAACGGGCCCTTAGGCTTCTCACCAGTAAATGGGGGCTATTTGTCCTAGCTATTTGTGTGGGTTCCTTTTGGTCTTTTATTTCACTCGATTTCTTAGATGGTGCTTTTGTAATTCTTTTCCCTATAATGCATTCATCTCTCTCATATGTGAGTTGGTAGTGTAAATATTTATTTCTCTAAAATAGAAAAGGGAAACTTGTTGAGAATGAGATTGGACATAATTTCAACCCCTGGAGGATCTTGCCACATGCACCCACAACAACAATAATAAAAGAAAAAAAGAAAAAGAGAAAATGAACAAAAATGTACCTGATCAGACTTTGCTCGTGCCCCTCCAAATAAGGATAGGATATGTAAGTGGGTGACTCAGTCAAGTGTTCCTTGACCAGTTGTGTTGATGTCATTCCATGATAATTCACTACCTGGTTGTAAAAGCTTTAGTGGGGTTTGTAAAAAGATTAGAGGCAAGTAAGGTTTCTATTAGAGGCAGTAAATAGATTAGGGTGGTAAGCTTTAGTGGGGTTTATTTAGCCTCCTTAGATAAGAAACTTTGTTTAAATCTCATTGTATTAGGGTTGTCTTTTGACACATATACGTGTGCGTAGGTCAACTAAATACAATTTTGTTTTCAGGAGCTAATTATTTATATTAATGTGCTGCTAAGTAGTTCAGCTAGAAACAGCTTAATTTGTTAGGAATACTAGCAAAATTTTTGCTGTCTGATGTTATGTGTGTGAAGACTCAATACGTTTATTGGTAATTGGTATACAGATAATTTATTTTTCTTTTTGTGTATTATTGATTTGTTTATACTGGTTGGAGTCTTAGGAACCCTGATATGCAAGTCCATACTATAACCGCTGAATTGCTCATCTCAGGTTGGCCAAAACAATTATGGATTCTATTTTGGGACTCAGCTTTGATGACTCACCTAGCAATTTGGCTGCTGCAGCCTTATTCTTCGTTTTCACTAGTGATGTAAGTTGTTCATGTATTATCTGCACCTTCTTTTTCAGTTATTGTATCAAGATTAACTAAAGATAGCATTGCTTTCTCCTTGGTAGTCCTCTAATATCACGGCCTTACAGCCTGTTGGGCTAAGCTTATTTGTAGCTTATAAGGTGCAAATAGTATAAAGCATGTGAGGGGGTGTTTTCTCTAGGAGCTTATAAGCTACAAAATAAGCAGAGCCAAGCAGGCTTTTAGTAAAGACATCAATTAGTTTTTACTCAGTGAAACAGGCTACTTGAACCCTGATTTCATAACCGTCCTGAAATTTCTCATAATCTATTTTATTGTGACTGATGTCAGCAGATGATCTGGGAAATGCCCTTTTAAGTCCGAATACCAAAGGTCAACCATGTCATTCCATTTTATTTGCTGAATACACATTTTTATCTTTATCTGGATAAAGATAAAGACAGATTTAAGAACTAATAATTTGAGTTGCCAGGAAATTGAGACAATCCTGGCTGGGGGTCTCTGTCTATTAGTTTTAATTTTTTCTTTCTTGATTTACTGGCTGATTCTTTTTAAGGGATTCATCTCTCACTATGTGGACCCTTGAGTTTTTTTCAATATTTCTACATTCCAGGGTCAGGATGATCACCTTCTAGATTCTCCTACTCGGATCCGCTTTCTTCTAAAATTGTTGAAACCACTTGCATCTGATGCTGCTAAAGCCAAATCATCCACCATTGGTAGCAAGCTTTTAGCATTACGCATGGATCCTAATGTTTCACAAGACACTGCAAAAGGGTTGGATTCAACGGCGGCTGCCATTACGCACAAAGTTCAGGAAATTCTTGTGAGTTGCAAAGAAATCAGGCTAGGAGATGGAGATGATAATGCAAATGAAAAGGTAGAGTTAAGTCCTAAATGGATTAGTCTTCTGACAATGGAGAAAGCATGCTTATCTACCATTTCTATTGAAGGTTCGTCACCATTTGCCTTCATATTACATGTTTTTCATGTATCAGGTTCTTATCACTTCATTCCTGTGTTTCCTTGTGTGTCTGAATCATCTGTTTTTGTAATATTCTCTCTGGTGTGGAATCTTTTTTCTGTCATGAGTTTAAGTTATGGAAATTGCATTTTCAGCCCCCTATTTTCATTTTCACAGATAATGCTTCTTATAAGTTTTCATTCTCGATGTGTTATTATCTTTTTTTCTTTGCTAGGCAAGTTATCGGCTTTTCTTTTGTTTCTTTTTGTTAGGCATGTTATCAGCTTTTCTGTTGTTTTCTGTAATGATAATTTTAGTGAGATAGTTGCTGCTTTATTTCATCTTCTTGGTTAAATAGCTAGTTTTGATTGTGTTTGGCCATTGTGTGAATTGAGTAATGGTACTGTTTCCATTTGAGATATGATGATGTGTGAACTCCCACCTTGATGTTTTGTTCTTCTCTTTCCTTCTTTGGTTTGATAGACACTTCTGGGATTGTGCGGAAAACTGGGGGAAACTTCAAGGAGAAACTACGAGAACTTGGAGGACTTGATGCAGTCTTTGAAGTGGCTAGAAAGTGTCAAACAATTATGGAGGTGTGAGCCTGTATGTTAGATATCATTTTTATTGTAATTGTGGAAGATCTAAAGGTGCCTCCTGTAACAATTAAAGATTAAGAAGCAACCTAATTGAAAAGAATTGTGACAATTCATTTTGCTTTCATCAAAGTTTATATTTTTGAGGTGGATTGTTCTCTAACACATGAATAGCAGTGGAATAGGATAAAATTTTAACTCAAATCATCAAAATCTTTCTCTCTGCATTGTGGGTCGCTTTTTTGCTTATTTCTGACTTGTTTCATACTTGTGAAAGTTAATTATGCCGTTGCTATTTGGGAAAAATTGAGGCTTTGCATTGTTCAGACAGTCTTTGTCATACATTCAGTTGCAGGATCTTTTTCCTTGTATACCTCCCGGTGGCAAATGAAATGGCCATCTTCTCTGTTTTTGTGCCTTTATCTTCTCGATAAGTTATCTGGTTTTGGATTGAAGAAACAAAAGATTATGGCAAAGTGACCCTTTCACCTGTCCTGCCAAAAGGATACTTTAGTTACTGTATTTTATCTAGGCATTTGAGAGTTGTTTCAGTAATCTCCACCAGTTCTACTTACATTGCCAGACTAATGTGATAACCTTTTGCTGGTAAACTTGATTTCATATTGCCTTTTTCTTTATTAGATTGGGACTTCAAGCATTGATTAACTTTATTTCCAAGAGAATGAGGGAAAACAATGATCTGAACTCAAACTTGTTGAAGCTATCTTTTGAGAGAGAGAGAAATCTTGCCCCTTTGAGGTAACTTGTAATCTGGATGCTTTCAAATGATTTTTGGTATTCAATGGGTATGATACAATATCCACAAAAATGTGAATATCAGACCATAGTAGGAGTTTGTCCATTTTCCCACCTCCTCTAGATTTCTAGCCATAGCTTTTAGTTCCTTGTAGATGTTAACTTCTTTTAATCTTTCTTCAAAGAAATGGTAATATCCTTGTAAAAGGATGTCCACTTCTGGAGACATGTTCAGATGGAGCAAGTTAATGAGGAGTAGGGCTCTATTTTCCAAGTTAGCATAAATATATTTGCCACTTTTAAAAGAAGATATTTTTACATCCTTGTGTGGCAGCTTGATGTTTTCTTCTTATCCTTTTGAGGATAAAATTTTTAAAATTTGTTATGATAGTTCAACTACTTAATGATGACATGCTTTTTATATGCAGGGTTGGTCTGAGCAAAGTCTATCATCTGGTCTAAAATCCAAAGATAGGGCAGGTCTTGAAAGCTTAGTGCTGCTTTTGAAATGCCTGAAAATAATGGAAAATGCTACATTTCTCAGTAGCAATAATCAGGTAATCAGGATATATTACTGAACTGTATTTGCTATTATTCTTTGGCTGGATGCTTTAATCTCTTTCTGATTTGTATTTCATTACAGAGCCACTTGCTTGAAATGAAAGGGAACTTTGACAATCAATCTGCTCCCCGCTCATTTGTAAAACTTATTTTAAGCATCATAAAGATTCTGTCAGGTAGCTTATGCTTCTAAAGCTTACTCCTTATCGAATTAATTTTCTCCTCTTCTTCCTATACTTGTGTTTTAGCATTTATGGTATTGTTTTTGTGTCTTCCTATGTTAAAGCTACAGACAACGCCTATGCTTATGATGGTTTTTGTGGTGTTGACATGCAGATGTTTCTCTGCGCTGTTGTGTGGGCAATGATGCGAATGGAAAGAGATCTAGTCAAACCAGTGGAACTATTCATGCATCTGAGATGTTATTAACCGACAATAAAGGTACCTGAGTTGTAGCTGCACTATGAAGTCTCCTGCAAGTTGGTTTTTACTATAGGATTATGTGAAGTAAATATTTGACAAGTCTGCTTTCAAGGGTCAGGTGTGCAGGGTGAAATACCGCTGTCATACAGGGGGCCTGAGTGTGGGCCTATGTGTGCTGCAACTTGGTAGACCTGAAGCTATGTGGCCAATTTTTTATCTTATGAAACTTTGTGAAGGGGCATTTTATGCTTTAAAATACCTGGTCGCATAAATAGTTTATGTTTATTGGAATCACTAGTAGATACCAGATAATGGAAATTTCTCCCAGTTCCTTAATCTTTAAACTTTTGGTTGGTCGGGTTTTAACTTGTGATACTTGGATTTGCAGAGTATAGCAATGAGATTTTGTCCATCACTTCCTCTGTGAGGAGCTGTACATTGGAAAGGACCTCGTCTCAGCAGATCCTTGTTGAATCTCAGAAGAATCAGAGATTGACTTCTGGTCAACCAGCATCTTCGAGACTTAGTTCTGAAACATCTAGCACATCTGCTGCTGATTCTTGGTCATTGAAAATAAGGCTCAATTCTTCCACATCTGGGCCATGTAGTGGACCATCAACAAGTTCTAATAATGGGATGCCAACTACTGAAAATGGTTCTAGACTGAAGTTTGGTTCTGGCGATAAACATAAGGTTACAGGTGGCTTCAAGTTTGACTTTATGGAGGAGAGTCAGGATCCTTTTGCTTTTGATGAGGATGATTTTGAGCCCTCAAAATGGGACTTATTATCAGGAAGGAAAGTAATGCCTCAAACTCATAGGCCAACAATTGGTGACTCCGAAGATGGTTCTCAATCTCCACAAGTGTTGAGTCAAGAAGAGTCAAATCACCTGGAGGTCTCTTCTTCACCCATTGTTGATGAGAAAGTGTCCACTCTTCTAGCAGATTGCCTTCTAACAGCAGTTAAGGTGATAGTTCGCTTATATTTGTGTACTTTAAATTAGAGAAGTCAAAGCAGGTCTTTCTCTTTGGTCCTGAGTAATATAGCAAGGAGGAGAATATTTACTTGCTCATTATGGCATTATCATCGACAAGACATTTTAAGAGTCTATTTCTGTTATGCTATCTGATTTCAATGTTAAATGCTCGTGTCTTTTATCTCGGACTTGTGTGTGATTTCCTGGATTGTGGGTGTCTGAGGTTGTTTGTCAGTGTCAGCTGAGGGCCCTATACAATTTTCTACTTGGTTCTGATTCTACTGTGGGCATTGATAATTAATACGAGATAATAAGAGAATTCTATTGTTAATTGGCAGGTCCTCATGAACTTGACAAATGACAACCCTTTGGGCTGTCAGCAAATTGCCGAAGGTGGAGGATTAGAGACATTATCTTCCTTGATTGCTGATCATTTTCCTTCATTCAACTCATGCTTGCCACCAATTAGTGTTTCAAGCGATAATATGACATCTTCAAAGTCGAGCATTGAGGCCAACAATCTGAATGAAGGGCATCTCAGCGATCAGGAGCTAGATTTTCTTGTTGCTATTTTGGGCCTGCTTGTTAATTTAGTGGAGAAAGACGGCCGCAACAGGTGAATATATCTGTATCTTCATTGGTTTATTTACTTTTTTCACTTGAGTGTATTAGTTTCTAACCATTGATTGGGTGGATTCATTTCAACAAATAATTGGAAGCCTCCTGTGGCTAATTTGTTGTGTCAGGAGGTGCTTGGACTATGGTTACTCAGGGTTTATTTTTTCTACCTGCTGTCAATCAGACAACAATATGGTCTCTCTATGCATTTTGTGTGCAGCACAAACGTGGCCTTTCTTTTCATATTGGTGTGCGGGGTTGGCAGAGGGTGGTTATGGAGAGAGGATTCTGTGCTTTTGGAAGTAAATTTTGTAGGAGAATCTATCTTGAGGTTTTTTTTTCCCTTTTTGTTTTTTGTGATTGGCAAGTACGTCCTTTTCATTCCACCAAAATCACAAAATACAAGTATAGCCACCAAAATATTTGCATCAAATTCCTTAAGCGATACACAAAAGACTGTTCTCTTAACCATCCTTGTATTTATGGATAAATTCATCTCCTTAGAGCCTTAGTATCAGTTTCACACTTATTGTCTATTCTTTTGTTTCTGCAGGTCTTGGCTTGCGGCAGCTAGAGTATCTTTGCCCAGCTCAGAATGTTCAGATGAAGGGAGTCACAGGGATGTTATTCCACTATTATGTTCAATCTTTTTGGCTAACCAAGGGGCGGGTGAGGTTGCTGGAGAAGGAAAATGTCTTTCGTGGGTATGTAAACTGTTCTTATCCATGTTATGGCTTCACTATTACATTTTGATCTGCTGGGAACTGTGTGCTTCAGCTTCTCGAGAAATTTAAGCACAACACCTTGGTATTGGCCACTAAAATGCAATATTTGACTTGTTTAGTTGTTTTTTCTTCTTTGATAGATATATATTATTCTTTTTGAAAACTTAAAACAGCAGGAGAATACAGGTTCTTGTAATAGGGTAAACAACCATTGATATCGCAGTTCAATATAGTTCTTAAACTGAAAATATTGTAACAGTCTTGGCTTAGAAAGAGTTATAGTACTAGGGTCAAACAACTATTTATCCTGCACGTCAATCTTTAGATATAACATGCATATTAGTAGAGCTTTCCCATGTTTAAGAAAGAAACTACTATGCATCAGTACTGAAAATGGCATGAGGATCTAATCAAGTCTTTCTACGCTAGAAAATGTATTGCAGTACAATTTTCTTAGTCAGCAAGATGAATCAATCTTCTTATGTTAATCTGAATATGAAAAAATTTCATGCCTGACTGCTACGAGTGCTATTTTACATGAGAAAAGTTGTAATATATTAGCAGAGCCTCTCTTAGAGTTGTAAACATCATGCTGCTGTACTTGCTGATGAGAGTACATATGTGCTTATCGGAATCATTTTAGAAATGCTCAGATGATGGAATTAATGTGTCCGATAAAGTGACATAATAGCCTCATTTTTTACAAGTTAATATGTATGTTCAGTCCATTTGTATATGTGTTGTGAATTTGTAAGTTTGTTCACTGCTGCAGGATGATGAGGATGCTATATCTCAGGGAGAGAAAGAAGCTGAGAAAATGATTATTGAAGCTTATGCGGCTCTGCTTCTAGCATTCCTTTCAACCGAGAGGTTCGTACTTCTGTTGAACTTGAGTTTTCCTTTATTACTTTTTGCCTTTATTCTCTCTGACAGTAATTCTGTTTCTTTGACCAACAGTAAGAGCATACGCAACGCCATTGCCGGATGTCTTCCCAACCGCAACTTGGCTATACTTGTCCCGGTGTTGGAGAGATTTGTGGTATGCATGTTATTGGTTGATATGTGTTTTTGTAACTTGTGCTCGGTTGCAGTTTATTAGATGCGATTGATTATGATTAATGTCTTTGTAATTTCTGTTAATCTGCCAGGAATTTCATCTGACGCTTAACATGATTTCACCCGAGACTCATACAACAGTGCTGGAAGTAATCGAATCATGTCGGATTCATTGAGAGCTGGAGAATGCAGAGCACTTGTACAGTTGAAACTTCGTTTGCAGCACAACCAAAACGATACTAGTATACCAAGGAATCGCGCTTGGTTTGTTCCCTAGCCGATCACAACTGGGTGTTGTAGTCGAATTTGATCTTTTTGTTTGTACAATTCTTTTTCTACGTTCATATAGGTGATTATTGTTTTCTTAGTTTCTCTACCACCCCCCCCCCCACCTCCCATACCGTGTAGAATCTTGTACACGAACAACAGTTGCGAAAATCTGACCACCTCTCTTGTGCGTTTATTAGTGCAGAATGTATTTCCAGGGAAATGGTCTTTTGTTTGGTGCACTAAACCAAGCCACTATTCAACCCTCTGCCTCCTCCCAGTTGCATATTTCTTGTATCTTTAGTTTAGGCCTTGTTTGATAATACTAAAAGGTAACTTTTCAACTACCTTTTGGTGTTTTGATTGGGTTAAAATTTAAATTTTTTAAGTTATTTTTGTTTGATAAAATAATGTTTCAAATTGTTATTAAATAATTTTTAAACATTTTAATTAACCTTTTCCTAATGTTAAAAATTCTAATGTTTCAAAATAGTTTTAAGGGAGTGTTTGGTTCACGAAAGCATAAAATTTTTTTTGGTAAAGTGAATTTTGAAATGTGATATTTTCGTGTTTGGTTTGCATAACGAAAAAATGATCCTCAAGTAGGGGTGAATGCAGGTTGGTTAAATTGATCAAATTAATCCAAATCAATTGAAAAGTTAGGGTTGATTTGATAAAAAAGTTAATTGGTTAGTTTTAAATGAAAACTAATTGTTTTGGTTTGGTTTAGTTTGACATAGATTTTTAAACCAAACCAAATTGAACTATTTTTATTTTCTTATTTTACGTATATATTCATTCAAATTTTATGTATTTTAAGAGTCAAATACTTAAACTCAAGGTTATATATCCAAATTTTAACCACCAAGATATAGATATGCTCGTGTTTTATTTTAATGGTAAAATTCTATGATATTGAATTTTTAATATGGATAGTAAAGCAAGTTTTTTTTAATAATTTTATTATAAAATTTGAGTTTTTTATTTATTTTTAATTGAAAATCAAACTAAACCAATATTATATATATATATATATATATATATATTAGTTTGATTTGGTTATATATATGATAAGGATATATACATGATAAAAAACTCCCGTACATGCGAAGAGATGAAAATTTAACCTTTCTCGATTGTAAGAATGTGTGGAGTAAATAAAAAAAAGACAAAAATTTGTGGAGTAAATAAAATTTTTAAAAAAAACTCATATCTTAGATTCTCTCATATTTGATAAAAGATTATCCAGCACATAATAGATTCTTTTACTTATAAAATTAGTTCAATTTTAAACATACAAATACATAACTTCTACGGAACATAAAATAAAAAATATAATATACCACCCACTGTATATTCTTACCCGAATATTGGGAAATTTCCAGCACCTCTGAATAAACAAGTATCTATAAAAAGGACAACTAATTTATTTCCTCCAATTAAACCTAACCATAAGAGAGCGCGTATGTACGGCGTATGACTTGTCACTATATTTTGTCTAGATCTAGGGTTTCTGAGTCTTTCTTCACATCATCTTCCCTCAGCAGTTACCAAACCCTAACAGTATATTCGGACACGAAGAACAACTAAGATAACACTCAAAGATCATTGCCTAGATCTTTTATTATTATTGTTATTATTATTATTATTATTATTATTATTATTGTTATTATATTATTATTATTCAAATTCTTGATCTAAAAAAACCCTAAATTTTTGCGCGTCTTGTTGCTTTGTTGGATTGTTCAGCACCGAGCTGTGATAAATCTCGAAAAAGATCCGACCATTGATGAAATTTTCACCAAACAAGAACACATAACTTTTGATACTGATTCGATCCGATCTGATCTGTTTCTGTAATAGACCGCCTAATCGGAGGACCCGGACCTATTTTGAAGAGAAATTGAGCAAAAAGGAGAATTTCTGTGATTTTTTTCCTTCCCAATAGAAAGCTTGAGATATATATTTCCTATTTTCTAGAGGAAAAGAAACAAAAATGTATAAGAAACTGGTGGCGGTTTATGAAGGGGAGAGGGAGCTAGGTGAAGTGGAATTGACGAGTGAGAATCAGAACATCAACAACGGCGCCGGCGGCGAGGGGAACGGCGTTGTATGGAAGGAAATAAGGATAAATCAATATTCACGAGCAAGTGAAAGGTGTCCGCCGCTGGCTGTGCTGCACACAATCACCAGTAATGGGAATGGGGATGGAAATTCTTGTTGTTGTTTGTTGAAAATGGAGGCCAAGTTCTCACAATCTCCGGAATCGCCGCTTTCTCTTTTGCATTCCACTTGTCTCACCCAGAACAAGGTATTGCCATGTGCCTCTCCCAAGACTCTACTACTACAACACACCACCAAAAAAGTAAGCTGAAAAAGAAAAAGAAAAATACCCAAGCAATGAAGAATTAATAGAATTATGGAGTGGAACGATTTTGCTTTTAATCCAATACAGTACGATGCAAAACCCTAATTGGAGAATCTCAGAAAGAAAGAGAAGAAGTGAATTTTGATTTCAAACATGTAAAGATTGCTAATTTAGGACTGAGAAGCTTCTGATTTGAAGAGGGTATTACTGTGAAAAGGGATCATGAAGGGGGAAAAAAAATTGGACGTTGGACATAACGAATTCTTGTTTGACCCCAATTCAATTACAGTACATGGAAGCCCTCATTCGAGAACCCAGAAAAGACATATTAAATTGATATTTCAACATGTAAAGATCATTACTTTTGAGAGTGAGAAGACCCTGATTTCAAGATGGTATTACTGTAAAAAAGGAAAATGTGGACTTTGGACTAAATGGACCGCGACTCCAAAGGATTACTTTTGCTCTACCATTGAACAATTAGAGTGCAGAATAACTGAATTGAGATATGATAATTCTCTAAATTGTTACAGACTAATGTTAATATTTATATTGTGCTGCCAATTGGAAGGACATGGGTGGCGCGATCTGGAATCTTTCCAGAAAGAACCTCTTCTTATGCTTTTATTTTGGGTGGAGCTCTGCATTTCCGGAAAATGTTGAGTTTATGATCATTTGGTGCAAAATTCTGAAATTAAAATTATTTAAGAATCGCTGGTGAAAGATTTACATATAATAATTTGCTTTGCCCCAAGAAAGTACCTTTTGGATGACTTCTCATTGAGGCTGGGTCTGCCTGCATTTTGTTGGACAGAAGGAAGTTTGTTTGGGGAACTCAGAGAATTTTGGGCTGAAAATTTAGCTAATTTCGAGCTGAAAGTTTAGCTCTTTATATAATGATTTGATTTGATAGCTCTCAATGATTTAAGTTCTTAACTGCACTGATTAAGCTCTTTGTTCATTTTTTTTTCTTATTACCATTGTCACTGGCCCTGATTACTGTATTATTCCTCTTGTGTGGCTTTTCTATGAAGGAAGTTTTGCTTTCCAGATGTTCTGGATCTGATATTTGCTCCTGGATGTACATAGCTGTGCTGAAATTTGCAGAATGTTAACTTTTAGATTCTCAGTCGTATTTCTGGATAATTGTTACCTTGATTTCTTTAGTTTAAGTGCATTATTTACCATTGTTGATCATTTCTGATAGTCTTACTAACACACAATATTTAAAATGATTTCTACACGCAGACTGCAATAATGTCACTCGGAGATCAGGAGCTTCATTTGGTTGCCATGCATTCGTGGAAGTATGAGGGAAATTTCCCTTGCTTTTGGGGTTTCACTGTTGCAACAGGACTTTATCATTTTTGCCTTGCCATGTTAAACCTTAGATGTCTTGGCATATTATTTGATCTAGATGAAACACTTATAGTTGCCAACACAATGCGCTCATTTGAGGATAGGATAGAGGTCTTGCAGCAGAAAATAAATTTAGAGACAGATCTGCAGCGTGTTACTGGTATGCTGGCAGAAATTAAACGTTATCAGGATGACCAGTTGATATTGAAGCAATATGTGGATAATGATCAGGTTGTTGATGACGGCAAGGTGATCAAATCTCAGTCTGAGGTAGTTCCATCTATATCCAAGAATCATCCACCTATCATTCGTCCTCTTATTCGGTTACAGGATAAAAACATTACTCTTACTCGCATAAATCCACAGGTACGATTTATATATTGATTTCAACTCATTGTAAGATCAATATGGTTATGTTTCTAAGTTCCTATACGCGACAATGACCATCATCATAAAAGAACCGTTATAAAATTGGCTTCCTCCGTTGTAACATATTAGGAGAAGTTTAAGGATCATCACTTCCTATCTATAGTTTGTTTTCTTTCTTCAACACCCCCCACCCTTTTTGCTTTGTTTTGGCGTCTACAGTGGTCTTTAGGAGTAGTAGCGGGGCGGTTATCTTCTAGATCTTTTTTTAGATCGTCTGTAAGTTTATCATAGTTTGAGAGTTAAGTCAATAAATTATATCATAAAATTGTGTTGCAGATTCGTGATACTAGTGTTCTTGTAAGACTGAGACCTGCATGGGAGGATCTCAAAAGCTACTTGACTGCCAGAGGGCGAAAGCGGTTTGAGGTTTATGTTTGCACAATGGCTGAAAGAGATTATGCTTTAGAAATGTGGAGGCTTCTTGATCCAGATTCAAACTTGATAAACCCTAAAGAGCTGTTCAATCATATTTTCTGTGTCAAGCCTGGTGAGGTTTTTGACTATTAGTGTCTGTTTTTGCTTTCGATACAGTGTATCTGTGATCTTATCAAGTGGCGCATATTTTGGCTTTATGATACTTTATCTTTCTATTAGGCTCTAGGAAATCATTGTTCCATGTTTTTCAAGATAGAAACTGTCATCCAAAAATGGCGTTGGTGGTTGATGACCGTCTGAAAGTGTGGGATGAGAGAGATCAGCCTCGGGTCCATGTAGTTCCTGCTTTTGCTCCTTATTATGCTCCTCAAGCTGAGGTATTTATCATTTGTTGGACGAAAAGCTGCCATTCTTCTTAGATTTGAGTTGGCTGGATATACATTAAGAATTTAACGTCAAGGAAGTATCCTGTTTCTCAAAAGACAAGATTGTAATGTTGTAGGCTAACAACACTGTCCCTGTTCTGTGTCTCGCAAGAAACATTGCCTGCAATGTCAGAGGTGGTTTTTTCAAGTAAGATATTTTCAAGCTCTGGTTACTTTTTGAGAGAGGTTTAATAATCAGTGGAATTGGTCCATTAATTTCAATTTCCAAAGTTCAATGCAGGGTTTATATTAGAATTTGACAAGAAAACACTGATGTTTCAGAGAATTCGACGAGGGTCTGTTGCCACGAATTTCTGAAGTCGCATATGAAGATGACATCAAGGAAATCCCTTCTCCTCCGGATGTGAGCAATTATTTGGTTTCAGAGGTTTGTGGGGACAAGTTTCTCCTCCTTTCTTTTTCCACAGCAGAACTCGGGCAATGACAATGGTTATCTGCTTTTCCTCAGAAACTATTGTTATTGTCAATCTCGTAGTAAAATATAATATAAATTGCATGACCTTTCAAAAATTATTGGTTTTGTTTGATGGCCAGGATGATCCTTCTGCTACCAATGGAAATAAAGAGACACTTGGTTTTGATGGCATGGCAGATGCAGAGGTGGAAAGGAGACTGAAGGTGCCAATTCTTTTGAAAAAGATTTTATTCTTTGGCTCTTACTTGATGTCTTTCTGAATGTGCAAATTCCTTTTATCTGCAAGAAGTTCTAGGTGAATGTATGTGTACATTTTTTTCAACATTAATGTTTGCAGTATTGTTGTGTAACTAAGAAGTAAAAGTGGTTTACTTTGATTATGTTGCTAATCCAGGAAGCAGCTTCTGCCACTTCCACTGTCTCATTGACTATTAACAATTTAGATCCGAGAACTGCTACAGCTCTCCCATTTTCAATTCCTTTGTCTTCTAGCATATCTCCACTGTCAGCGTTGCAAGAATCAGTAGTGCCTTTCCCCAATCAGCAGCTGACTCCTGCGACTTCTGTACCTGAACCATCTTTAACTCAAATTAGTCCTCGTGACGCAACAATCTTGCAGAGTTCTCCTGCTACTGAAGAAGGTGAGGTACCAGAATCTGAATTAGATCTTGATACAAGGAGAAGACTTCTCATTCTACAACATGGTCAAGACACAAGAGACCATGCACCAAGTGAACCTCAGTTTCCTGCACGGTCACCACCAATACAAGTTCCTGTGCCGAGGGTACCAAGCCGTGGTTTGTTCCCAGGGGAAGAAAAGATGAGCACCATAAAACTCAGCCGAGTGATACCACCCAAGGAATTTCCTTCAAATGCTGAGTTGAAGCATTTTGAGAAGCATCATCCTCGTCATACACCTTTTGGTCCTAAAGTGGAGAATTATATGGCATCTGATACACTTATTGAAAGCCAAAAAATGTCAAAGGAGGTAGTTGGTATTTTTATCATGTAGATTTTCAGTTTATATGCCACACTCAGGAAAGATATATGTGATTATAGTTTGTAACATGTTATTAGTTCTGCTCATGCAGCCACATCCTCGAGATGATCGTTTAAGATTAAACCAGTCTGTGACTACTTTTCAATCTTTTCCAGGTAAGGGGTTAAGTCTATGTAGTATTCATGTTGGATTAACTAGTATATGAGACATGTTTTCTGTCCCCATGAGTCTACAGTTTACATCTATAACAAAATGATATAGAGACTAGTTAGCTGTAAACTCAGAGTAGTAAATACTTTATTGTGTTTAAAGTGAAAAGCCTCTCGCAACATAGTCAGGATCTGATTGAGCAAGTTTTAAAAATTAAGCTCATTTCTTAGTACCTCTTTGCAACTAGAACTATCCTCTAAAGTGAAGGTTCTATTATGGTTATAAATCATTAGTAAAAAAAATCAAGATTCTCTTGTTCTGATTTCAGTGTCAGTTGGCTTTTTTCCTCTTTATAAAATTGAACAGCTGGATGCAAGTTCTTGAATGACCGAAGTGTTTTCCTTCCTTTCCATCTATATTTTCTGCCTGGCATATGTTTGCGTGTACATTTACTTTTGTGTATGATTGTTTATTTATTATGTAGTTCTTGTTCTATGTTCTGCATTAGTGGCCTCCAGTGTTTATTTGTGGACCTCCCTTCTTGGCTTTGTCACTAGCATAGTATCATATAGGTATATATGTGTCTGCTTTATTTTATGAGTATTATAGTGCATGAATACCCATAGTGGGAGTGATTTTACGTCGTCGGACTGCATTGGGGTCATTTTCCCAAAGGAAAATAATGCCGTCTATGATGTGAATTACTTTGTAGCCAATGAGGTTTCCTTGGCTCGATCACCCTGTGGCAGTAGAGATGATGACCTTGAACCTGGACGAGTAGATCCATATGTTGAGACAACACCTGCTGGAGCCTTACAGGATATTGCGTTGAAGTGTGGAACAAAGGTATGAAAAGAGGTTCCCATTTCTACCGACAGTCAGGTACTCTGGTTTTCCCTGTATGAAATCTCACACATATTGTACTGTGGAAAACAATGTGTAGGTGGAGTTCAAGCTAGCTTTGGTTTCAAGCACTGAACTACAGTTCGTTATAGAGGTTGTTCAAAAGTTCTTATTTACATATGACTTCTGATGGAGTGTACATGTTACCTTTCCCTTATGAAGAAAACTCTGAAATACTGATGGATATGATTGATATCTACCCAACTCTCTTCTTTTCCTGTTGTTGACAATTAGTGGTGTGGTTGTTGTTCCTTCGACACTTGGTTTCTGGAGCTTTTCTTTATTGGGACCTGTATGTATCAGCTGAAAATCTCTTTTTTCTTCTGTAGGTCTTGTTCGCAGGAGAAAAGATTGGAGAAGGACTAGGTAGAACCAGAAGGGAAGCACATAGTCAGGCTGTTGAGGGATCTCTTATGAACTTGGCAGGCATGATCCGCTTTCATTTTTTTTTTTTTTCTCAGACAGCTTCTTTTGTGTAAATCTTGGTAAAGATAAGAGAGAGGGATAGGGTTTGATACTTTACCACAATGCTCTGCTGGATAGCTCTGATCACAATTCATTCAACTTCTGAGTAGAGTTGAAAATGCACTCGGTATTTGATAGAGTTAGACTCTTTGGCATATGCAAGTCCTGCTGTCTTGTCTAGGTCATTTTTGCAGAGGGAGGGTGGTATGGAAATCTTTAGCAGCTTACACTTTGCAGAATGAGTTGATGTAAAGACAATTATATATTCTGTTTGCAAGGTCTTTCATGCTGCATACAATCTGGGAAATAGTTTCTTACAGAGAATATGTATTGACTTGTAATAGGAGAATCCTTAAGATTATTTCATATCTAAATGCTAACAACTATAAGTGAAGAAGAGGCATTTGTTTTTCTGGGGATTTGTCAATGTTTCACTATTAGATTGGAATTTTTAGTGGTTAGAAGAATAGTAGATCCCGTTATAGCGCCTGCTCTAGAAGTTTGTTTTTGTGACATCCAGTGGCTGTTGGCTAACAAGATTCCCATAATTTCTTTTTGGAGTATTTCTTGGGACATCATGATAGAGTGCTTTGAATGATTATAGATTGTTAAACAATAGATATTGCCGTGGATCCAAAATGAACTGATGAAAGTAGTGCCTAAATCCTCTCATGATAATGTGACCCAGGAAATTGCTCCTTTAAATAAACTTATGCTCTGGATTCTGAAAGTTTATATATTAGAAAGGAATACTTTTAGGACTTGGTGCTCTAATAGTTCAAACTCTAATGGTGCATAATGATTTGATTTAAACAAAATCTCTCTGAAAGTCTACCAAACTCGGAACCAGGTGGTAGTGAAGTGTGACTGGCTTAGGAGAAAACTGATCGGAACTATCTCCAGTTATCTGGAACTAATGGCAGCAGATAGAAGAGCACAAGGCATCTAGACTATGTTCACAACTGTTAAGGGAAAAGCTTGTAGCAGTGGTTAGAAGACTGACAGGCTGTTAGTTATGCCACCTGGCAGTTAGTTAGAATCAGGAAGTGGTAATACCACTACTTATGTATTGCTATAAATAGCCACCTGATGTCAGTAATCCTAACAGAATATGCAATCACTTTCTCTCACTATGCTACAAAGAGCCACCTGATGTAAGTAATCCTAACAGAATATACAATCACTTTCTCTCACTATGCTGTTCTCTCTCTCTCTCTCTTTCTCTTTCTCTCTCTCCTTCTACATGGTATCAAGAGCCAATCTTGTGCCTGTGTTGATTTTTCTCTACGCTTCTAAGCTTCTCCCATGGCAGCATCACCAGCTACAAGCTGACTACATTCGTCATCTCTGCCATCTCGGGATTCTGTATAAGAGCTTCACGACCTTTCTTTTCACTCAATTTTTCATTTCTCTCCAACCTGATCTGAAATTAGGGTCTTTGATTGATTTTGAATTCATCAGTCGAGCCCTAAATCAGTTGCCCAACTCAATTTCTTCTGTTAATCTACGCTACTCTACTCTACTCTACTCTGCCTTGCGATCACCTTTATCGGTTTCAAATCTTCTTCTCAGCTGAATACTTGAGATTGAGTTGTGATCTCCTTACGATCATACCTTCTTCAGCTTCATAGCAATGGCTCTACTTTAAGATGAAGCACTCCCTCTAGGGCTTAAAATTCTACTTCAGCACTTCTCTTCCATGGTTACAGTTAAGTTGGAGAATTCCAATTATGTGCTATGGAAGACTCAACTGATGCGATTGCTCAAAGCAAGCAAGCTTCTTATCCATGTTACTGGTTGTTCCCCCTGCCTAAATCCAACTGTCATCTCTGCTACTGTGCTGTTCAGCCTAATCCAGACTATCAAGCATGGCAAACCATCAATGAATATCTTGTGTCCTGCCTGACTGCCTCTATTTCTCCATCTGTTATGTCCCAGATCATTCATCTGGCTACTGCAGCAGCCATATGGAAAGCCTTGGAGGAAAGCTTCAGTGTGATAAGCAGGTCACACATTCATCAACTCAAAATGCAGCTTTACCACATTCACGAAGGCCAACGGACAATGCAGGCCTATCTGGACAATGTTAAATCCATCTGTGACCAGCTGGCCACTTCAGATGAACCAGTCAGGGAAGAAGATGTGGTGTTGATTGTACTCAAAGGGCTCCCACCCTCCTATGACTCTGTAAAGACATCTATCAGAGTGAGACCTACACAGTTTACACTTAGGGAACAAACAAGCATTCTTATTCAAGAACACTGCACTGTATATAAAAAATAACACATCAAGAGGGGAAATTCTAGAGGCAGAGGGGGTGGTCAGAACAATAACAGGGGCAGAGGGAGAAACCAAAAGCCTGGTAATAGGATTGGCCACACTGCAGCTCCTTCATCTAATTCTAATCCTGCAGGTGCTGAGTCTACTGCACCTCTGACCTCTCCTGTTCAGTGTCAGATTTGTGGTAAATTTTACCACACTGCTGTCAATTGCTGGCATAGACTTGATACTGATAACTATAATAAGGATCCAGTTCCAAGACAGGCCTACACTGCACAAGTTGCTTCAACATCAGCCTTTAACTCTTCTCAGTGGGTCCTGGACTCAGAGGCTACCAGCCATGTCACTAATAACCTGTCTAGCATGAAGTCCTATAAACCTTACTCTCGCCCTGACTCAGTCACGGTTGGTACTGGACAAAATCTCCCTATCACCAAAATTGGTACTGGTTCTCTTCTTCTAATCTTGTTTTGTCTAATGTTCTGTATGTCCCCAATATTTCCACAAATTTACTCTCCATATATCAATTGACAAAAGACTAATTGCTCCATTGTTTTTGATGAAAAAGGTGTTCAAATTCTGGACAAAACTACACATGCAGTGAAGTTCCAGGACCCCTGTCAAAGAGGATTATGTCCACTTCCATCTGGGACCTGCAACATCACCACTGCTTCTCCTAACACACCTTCAGCACTACATTGTGTCTGCTCACCTCAATCTCCTGAAAGGCAATGGCATCTAAGACTTGGACATCCTTCCAAACACATGACTGCTTCTTTGTCTTCTTTTCTTCCTGTAAATACTACATATACATCAAATAAGTGTTTGGATTGTAGCATTGCAAAGGCTCATAGTCAGCCCTTTCCTAATTCTGAATCTAGAACTTCTAAACCCTTTCAACTTGTACATTCAGATGTTTGGGGGCCTTCCCCTGTCTCATCTTATCTTGTATGAATTATAAATACTATGTACTGTTTTTGGATGATTGTGCTCATTTTACTTGGCTTTATCCTTTAAAGCTTAAGTCTGATGTTGTGGTAGCTTTTCAAAGTTTTAATGCTTTAATTCACACTCAGTCCTATATTACCATTCAAACTCTTAGAACTGACAATGGGAAGGAATTTGTTAATAATAAGATGAAGTCCATTCTGCAAAACCAAGGAACCATACATCAAACTACATGCCTTCTTACTCCCAACAAAATGGGAAAGCTGAAAGGAAACATGCCCATCTACTTGAAACCGCTATGACACTTTAACACAGAGTCACATGCCTAACAACTATTGGCTTGAAGCTCTCTCAACAGCCAATTACTTGATTAACAGGTTACTTACTTCCCAACTGCAAAACAAATCACCATATGATCTCTTATACAACACCATACCTGACTATGATTTCCTAAAAGTCTTTGGGTGTCTTTGTTTCCCAGGGACAAAACCTTACAATCAGAATAAACTTCAACTAAAGTCCACTTCCTGTGTTTTCGTTGGATATCACCCCAACACTAAAGGATATAGGTGTATGGATCTCACTAAAAAAAAAGTGTGTGTATCTAGAAGTGTGAAATTCTTTGAGGACCAGTTTCCCTTTGCAGAGAAACACCTGTCAAATTCTGATACTTCACTACAGTTTCCACCAATTTTTAGAACATCAGACAATTCCACCCTTCCATCACTCTAAGTCTGGATACAGGGGCTTCCATTTCCTCAAGTGAGCAGGCTTCTTCGTTCTCTGACACAATACCACAGCCTCCCTTATCATTCCATTTACCATCAGGCCAATCACAGACCTCCATTACTTCTTCATCATCCGGTAGTTCTGCACCTAACAATGACTCAGGACCTAGCTGGAATATTCCCAGCCCTGCTTCCCTCCCTCCTCTGTTACCCACACCTCCTCGACTCAAAGACTTCCCTGCCATCCCATGCAGACTAGTTCCAAAACAGGGTCATTACCTCCTCCTCCTCTTTATCCTATCCATGCCACAATACAAACTCCACTAACATCTGAACCAAATACATACAAAGAGGCTGCTAAGCCCCCCTATTGGGTACAAGCTATGAAGGAATAGTTTCAGGCACTCCAACAAAAAAAAAAAAAAAAAGAACCTGGTTATTCCACCTCCTAAGGATAGACAACCCATTGGCTACAAATAGGTATTAAAAATAAAAAGGCACAGTGATGGGTCAGTAGCTAGATATAAAGCAGACTTGTGTCTAAGGGATTTCGTCAACGAGCTGGTCTGGACTACACAGAGACTTTTAGTCCAGTGTTCAAGGCACCTACAATAAGACTGTTTCTATGCTTGGCTGTGCACTATGGCTGACCTATTGAGCAACTAGATGTCTCCAATGCCTTTCTCGATGGAACTCTTACTGAAATAGTTTTTATGGTGCAACCCTCAGGGTTTGAAGATCCTAATAATCCAAGTTATGTTTGTCACTTGCAGAAATCCCTTTATGGTCTAAAACAGGCTCCAAGAGCCTGGTACTCTATGCTTGCTAATTTCCTTTGTGCCTAGGGATTTCAATGTAGTGCTGTAGATATTTCATTGTTTACAAAACACACATTTACATATACCATCATCCTATTAGTATATGTAGATGATATCATTCTAACAGGAAGCTCTCCTGCAGCCTTAAAGGAGTTAGTTCACACTATGAAGTCCAAGTTTGTGTTGAATATAGTAGGTATATAGTCATATATGTACTAATTCTGGCCCACATCGGAGGAGAGACATCATTACTTATCTTTTACAGTAGTATAAATAAATGAGGCTAAGTACTATGAAAAGTACGAAAGCCTTTACCATGTTTTCCAATTCTAAAATGGTATCAGAGCTAGCACAAAAAAAAAAAAACTAGAATATATATACATTCACATATATCTACAAAACCCTAACTCTGAACTACTCACCGTCGACCACCACTCATTGGCGACCACCTAAACATCACCCCCGGCGTCAGCAACCTCCGGCGGCAACCTCCGGCGACATCACCCACCTCCAGCTTCTGCCGGCAACTCACTTCGATGACCCTAACCCTTTCTCCCGTATCTTCTTCTCCAGATCTACACTAACCAGAGTCTTTTCACTCAAAATTGACCCCACTAGCGTGACCTACATAAAATTTCAAGCCCAGCCATGCCTACCTTGGCATCTGTCGTGGCTACGTGTGGCCTCACACGCTGTCGTTCTTCAGTGCGTTACTCCACGTACCATCACCGGTGATTGCCCCCTCCGACCAGATTGTTCCTCACCACTAACCCCTTCCATCTATGCAGTTAGTTTCCTCAAAAGCCCTTTCTAGGGTTCCATTCCCTTTTTTTTAAGAATTGCCGCCAATAACAAAAACAAAAAATAAAAAAAAGAGAAAAAAAAAAACCAAAAAAAAGCAGAGAACAGAAAGCGGAAAAAAAAGCATGCAGCTTCATGTTTGACTGATTCTTCGCACCTTGAGTTTGTTTATGCTTCTTCTCTGTGTGGGAATTGCAGTCTCATAGTGCAGCTTGCTGCACATTCTCATTATTGTCATGAAGTCGGAAAAAGGTGTATCAACCACCTCTACTGAACATGATGTTTCTACTAGTACATCTAATTTGTCTTTTGTGGTTCCCTCCTTTTCTGGCGCTCTCACCATTACGTCTGAAAAGCTAAATGGTAATAACTATTCTTATTGGTCTATTGCAAAGGAGATTTGGTTTCTAGGATAAGGTTTAAAAGATCACTTGACATCAGATTGTCCTTCTGCTTTGTCCGACAATGATGCTCGTACGTGGTGTCGTATGGATGCCCAATTGGTTAGTCTACTTTGGCAGTCTTTGGAGCCACAATTGATGAGGAGATTCCGTCTATGCCAAACTTGTCAATCAATTTGGTCTACTACACGAGTTCTTTACTCTAATCAAGTTACTAGGGCATATGATGTTAAATCAAATGTGTCGTGGGGGCCATCTCCTGATATGAATTTGACAACATATTATAGTCAATTCCAAAGTTTAATGCTCGAATTTCAAGATTTATTCCCTATCACTATAGATCCGAAGAAGATTGCGCAATAATGGGACAATCTTTGTCTAATTCTTTGGCTACGTGCCCTTCCCCAGCAGTATGACTCTGTTCGCTATCAGTTATTGTCTGAATCCACCTTGCCATCCCTAGAAGACGCTTATGCACGGTTGAATCGCGCTCGCTCATAGTCTGTGACCTCTACTGCGTCTCTTGATCAATCTACCCTTGTCACTTCTACCTCACCAAATAATAGCAGTCATAGAGTTAAAGGATGAGGATGTGCCACTTCTAGACATGAGGGGTCGTTCTAATAATGGCCAGCGCCCTCGCTGCATATTTTGCGATAAATTGGGACATGTTCGTGATACTTGTTGGAGCCTTCATGGTCGACCACAGTAGACAGCAAATGCTATTCAAGCTTCTCCATCAGACAGATCAAATTCTCAGCCCTCTATGGTGACCATTACTAAGGAAGGGTACTCCTAGTTCTTAAAGTTGCAGGAATCTCAACAAGCAATGCATCCTTCTCAAAACACTGTTACAGCCTCTTATGCCAATACCAGTTCCTCTTATGCACTTCTGTCCAACACTGTGCCAAACCTTGATCCCTGGGTAATTAATTCTAGTACTTCTGCCATATCAATGGTAATGTCCAATTACTTTCTAATTTTCATCCTGGTTCTTTCTTTAGTGTCACACTTGCAGATGGATCTTCTATATTTGCTCGTGGAATAGGCAGTGCCCATCTTACATCTTCTATTACATTACCTTATGTGTTATATCTTCCACAATTTCCTTTCAATCTTCTACCTGTTAGTAAACTCACTAAATCTCTTAATTGTTCTATAACTTTTACTTCTAATTCTGTGTCTGTTCAGGATCTGAAAACGGGCGTGAAGATTGGTACCGGGCGTGAGAAACGTAGACTGTACTATTTGGACCCGAATTTCCCGGCCATGTGAGCTGTAGCCCCTACACTGGAGCAAGTTCACTCTTATCAAGGCCGTCCGTCTTTGTCTAGTCTTAAGAAAATGGTCCCCGATTTAAGTCATGTTCGTGAACTTCTTTGTGAGTCCTATCAGTTAGGTAAACACAGTCGTAGTTCTTTTCCCAATCGAGTCAATAAGCAGGCTGTTGTCCCTTTTGTCCTTGTCCATTCTGACATTGGGGGCCCTAGTCGTATTGTTTCAAAATCTAGATTTCATTATTGTGTTACTTTTATTGATGAGTATTCTTGAATGACCTAACTTTTGCTAATGAAAGAACGATCAGAAGTGTTTTCTATTTTTTCTACTTTTTATAATGAAATTAAAACTCAACTTAGGGTTGCCATAAAGACTCTTTGGAGTAATATTGCATGGAGTATTTATCTACTGTTTTCACTTTTTTCTTGCAATCTCATGTCATTCTTCATGGAACATCTTATGTACACTCTCCATAGCAAAATAGAGTTGCCGAACGTAAAAATCGCCATCTCATTAAGACAGCTCTTACCCTTCTCCTCTATATGCATGTGCCCCTTCGTTTTTGGGATGATGCAGTTTTAACTTCTTGTTATCTCATAAATCGCATGCCTTTCTCTGTCCTTCATAATCAGATTCCTTTCTCAATTTTATTTTCTTGTGATTCCTTATATGCTTTACCCCGTTAAGTTTTTGGTTGTGTGTGTTTTGTTCATAATCTCTCTCTTCGGATAGACAAGTTAGGGGCTCGATCGATCAAATGTGTCTTTCTTGGGTATACTGGACAATAGAAAGGGTATCGTTGTTATTCTCCCCAACTCAATGGTTGGTTTGTCTCTGCTGATATCACCTTTTTTTAGAACACTCTTTATTTCCCTTCGGGTCCATCTCCTACTCCGATACTCGAGTCTTTGCCCTTTCTTGTTCCTACCTTTAATACCCTTTCTATCCCTACACCTGCTTCATCACCACATGTTACTTTGCGCTTGGATCGACTGGACCTTCGGGTTTATATGCGACGACCTCGTCCTTCATCACCTCCTCGTCCGCCGTCGCCTATGCCGGTACCACTTGACTCGCTGCCTTTGGATCCTGTTCCCATTGTCCCGTCACCTGACCTTGATCTCCCTATTTCCCTCTGTAAAGGTATACGCTCTTGCACCACTCATCATCCTATTTCTAATTTTGTTAGATACGATAACCTATCCCCTTCCTGTACTTCCTTTATTGCCGCTTTATCTTCTGTTTCTATTTCTAAAACTGTGACCAAGGCATATGCTAATCCAAGCTAGCGGGCTACAATGCTTAACAAGATGTCTGTCTTGCACAATAATGGCACATGGGAATTAGTTGACTTGCCTCCTGGTAAATCTCCCGTTGGCTGTCGTTGAGTGTATACTGTGAAAGTTACTGCTGATGGACAGGTTGATTGATTGAAAGCTCGTCTTGTGGCTAAGAGATATACACATGTTTATGGTCTTGATTATAGGGATACTTTTTCTCCTGTCGCAAAAATGTCTTCTGTTCATATATTCCTTGCTCTAGCTACTATGCATAATTGGTCCCTTCATCGACTAGATGTTAAAAATGCTTTTCTGAATGGTGATCTTGATGAAGAGGTGTACATGGGGCAGCCTCTTGGGTTTGTTGCTCAGGGGGAGTCTCGGAAGGTGTATCGTCTGAGAAAGGCTCTCTATGGCCTTAAAAAATCTCCCCAACCTTGGTTTGGATGCTTAAGTACAGTGGTTCTTGAGTTTGGATTGACACGTTGTGGTGTTGATCATTCTATTTTCTACCAGTGTTTTGATGGAAAGCGACCATTGCTAATTGTGTATGTTGATGATTTTGTGATAACTGGTGATGATGTTTCAAGCATAAAAGATTTAAAGGCATTTCTTCATGAAAAATTTCAAACCAAAGATTTGGGAGAATTACGTTATTTCTTGGGCATCAAGGCAGCAAGATCGAGACAAGGGGTGTTCATATCTTAGTGGAAGTATACTCTAGATATGTTAAGTGAAGCGGGATTGCTTGGTGCACGGCCTTGTGACTCAACGACGGATTCTAATGTGAAACTTTTGCTAGAAGAAGAGTTGATATTGGATCCAGGAAGATACCAAAGATTGGTTAGAAAACTTAATTTTCTTACTATGACTCGACCTAATATATCATTTGCGGTTAGTGTTATGAGTCAATTTTTAAATGTTCCACGAACGAGACATTGGGATACAATTATTCGAATTCTAAGGTTCATTAAAGGCTCACCTGGAAGAGGATTACTTTATAGTAATAGAAGGCATGTGGAAATCACTGGATACTCAAATGCTGACTGGACAGGGAGTCCTTCTAATAGGAGATCAACTTCTAGGTATTGTGTGTTCATTGGTGGAAACTTGGTCTCATGGAAGAGTAAGAAGCAAGATGTAGTTGCGCGCTCGAGTGCAAAATCAGAGTATCAAGCAATGGGACTTGCTGCTTGTCAGCTGATATGGGTGAAGAATCTTCTCACAGAAATTGGTTTTGGTAGTTCTAGACCGATGAAATTTGTCTATAATCAAGCTGCTATCCACATTGCGACAAATCCAGTGTTCCATGAACGAACCAAACATATAGAGATTGATTGTCACTTTGTGAGAGAAATTTGTTATCAAAAGAGATTGTTACTTCTTATGTTAGCTTTAGTGATCAATTCGTTGATTTGTTCACAAAGTCACTGAGTGGTCCCCGAGTTAAGTACATTTGTAACAAGCTGGACACTTATGATATATATTTTCTAGCTTGAGAGGGAGTGTTGAATATAGTAGGTATATAGTCATATATGTACTAATTCTCTTCCACATCGGAAGAGAGACATCATTGCTTATCTTTTACAGTAGTATAAATAAATGAGGCTAAGTACTGTGAAAAATACGAAAGCCTTTACCGTGTTTTCCCATTCTAAAGAGTTTGCCATGAAAGAGTTGGATAAACTCTCTTATTTTCTAGGCATAGAGGTGACCTATACAGCTGATTCAATGGTACTGCCCCAAACAAAATATGCTAAGAGACATACTCCAAAAAGATGGTGTGACTGACTGCAACTCCTCTCGAAATCCATCCCTGTCTAAGCATAAGATTGCACAACCAGGTGCAGACTCTCCATATGCAGTCCCTACTAAATTCAGGAGTTTGGTTGGAGCTCTCTAATACTTGACTATTACAAGGCCTGAACTCCAGTTTTCATAAATTCCATTTGCCAGCATTTGTACAGTCCAACTAATAAGGATTTTGAAGCTCTCGAAAAGCTCCTCAGGTTCATCAAAGGGATTGTCTCCACAGGATTGCAATTCAAACGTGACAGTTTTGTACTGCAAGTTTACTCGGACAATGACTGGGCTATTAACTATCTGGACAGGAGGTCAACCATTGGCTATTGTGTGTTTCTGAGATCAAATCTCATATCTTGGACATCTAAGAAGCAAGCTACAGTTGCTAGATCCTCTATAGAGGCTAAATATAGAGCCCTAGCCCAAGTTGCAGCAGAAATCAAATAGATCACATATCTTTTAACTTATCTTCATATCTCTATTACCACTCCTATCGTGTATACTGTCAGTGTTTCAGCTACGGCTCTTGCCTCTAATCTTGTCTACCATGCTAGGACCAAACATATTGAAATAGACAATCATTTCGGTCCTAGCAAAGAAGATTTCAGTAGAATATATGCCTACAAGGGTGTTGAAAGAATAAGACATTAGAATTGAAGAGAATGACTTAATACATATTGTGTATTTGGCCCTATTTATAAGATACAAAGTTTCCTATTTCTCCATTTACCATAATGGAGAATTACCATAACTCTATTACCATATTTCTACTACTAACACTCCCCCTTAAGCTGGAGCATAAATATCATGCGTGCCCAGCTTGTTACAAATATACTCTACACGAGGACCTCTCAAGGATTTAGTAAAGAGATCTGCTAACTGGTCATTTGAATTGACATGTGACGTAACAATCTCTTTAGCTAACACTTTACTCCTTACAAAGTGATAATCAACTTCAATGTGCTTGGTCCTTTCATGAAAGACGGGATTGGTTGCAATATGCATTGCTGCTTGATTATCACATATTAACTTCATAGGCTGAGAACAATCTTCCCCAAGTTCCTTCAACAAATGTTTTACCCAAATTAACTCACACACCGTTAATGCCATAGCTCTATATTCAGATTCTGCACTTGAGTGGGCTACGACTGATTGTTTCTTACTTTTCCAAGAGATGAGATTTCCGCCAACGAACACAAATTAGCCAAAGGTGGACTGCCTATTATCCGGACATCCTGCCCAATCTGCGTCAGAATAGCCAATAATGCTCATGCCTTCTCTCTCTTTTTATATAGCAGCCTTATCCCTGGAGCACTCTTAATGTACTGTAGGATACGAATGACAGCATCCCAATGACTTTTTCGTGGTGAATTCAAGAATTGACTGACCACGCTCACTGCAAAGGAAATATCTGGGCGAGTTACAGTAAGATAATTCTGCTTGCCTACCAACCTTCTGTATCGTCCTGGATCTTTTAATGGCTCCCCCTCATTTCGTAGAAGTTTGACATTTGGGTCCATTGGTGACTCACAAGGTTTGCACCCAAGCATTCCGGCTTCTGTCAACATATCAAGCGCATATTTATGCTGAGAAATAAAAATACGTTGATTTGAACGGGCAACTTCAATTCCAAGAAAGTAGTGCAATAATCCCAAGTCTTTTGTTTGGAAGTGCTGATGTAAACATGCCTTCAAGTCACATATACCTGTAAGATTATCGCCTGTTATGATAATATCGTCAACATAAACAATTAGTAACAAACGTTTGCCAGCGGAGGTGTGTCGATAAAAGACCGAATGATCGACCCCACATCTTAATAATCCAAACTTGATGACAACCTCACTAAATCGGCCAAACCATGCTCGAGGTGATTGTTTAAAACCATAAAATAATTTCTTCAACCGACATACCTTACCGGACTCCCCCTGAGTAACAAACCCTGGTGGTTGCTCCATATATACTTCTTCTTCAAGTGAACCATTAAGGAAAGCATTTTTAATATCAAGTTGATGAAGTGGCCACTCAAACATAGCTGCAAGAGCAAGAACAATACGAACCGAAGTCATTTTAGCAACAGGGGAAAAGGTATCATCATAATTAACACCATAAACCTGTGTACATCCTTTTGCGACCAAGCGAGCCTTCAAGCGATCCACAGTTCCATCAGGAGAACACTTTACAGTATAGACCCAACGACAACCAACAACGGTCTTCCCAAGAGGTAGATCTACCAAATCTCATGTATCATTAGTTTGTAAAGCCGACATCTCTTCCACCATTGTAGCATGCTAACCCGGATGACTAAGCGCCTTTGTTGCATTAGACGGGATAGACACAGACGAAAGGGAAGCAACAAACGACTGATACGAGGGTGATAGAGAATGATAGGAAACGAAATTAGATATCGGATGTTTAGTAGTACAAGAGCGAATACCTTTACGAAGTGCAATTGGAACATCCAAGTCAAAGGGTGGAGTAGACAAAGGATCCAAAGAGGGCGAAGCCGGTGGCACAGGAGCAGCAACAGGTGGGCGATTACGTCGATGATAATTCTTGAGGTCCGGACGATCCAAGTGTGACAGGGCAGGATCGAGGGATGATGGCACAGGTGAAGGCGGAACATCCAATGGAGCACTAAAGAGGGGCACAGGAAGTGGAAGATCATCAACTACTGATGTAGAGGAATAGGACATAGAAGAAAAGAAGGGTTGAGACTCAAAAAACGTGACATCAGCACAACAAAAGAACTTATTCAACTCAGGAGAATAGCAACGGTAGCCTTTTTGATAACGAGCATACCTAAGAAAAACACACTTGATGGCACGTGGACCCAATTTATCAAACCCAGGAGTCAAGATATGAACAAAACAAACACACCCAAATACCTTAGGTGGTAATAAATAAATAGACTGGTAGGGAAAAAGAACAGAAAACGGTATTTGGTTTTGAAGAACAGAGGAAGGCATGCGATTGATGAGATAACAGGCAGTGAGAACAGTATAGTCCCAAAAACGAAAAGGAACATTCATATGAATAAGAAGGGTACGAGCAGTCTCAATTAGGTGCCTATTCTTACGCTCAGCAACCCCATTTTGCTGAGGGGTGTAAACGCAAGAAGATTGATGTATAATGTCACTATTTTGAAGAAAAGAAGAAAAAGACGTAACATTGTCACTTCGCAAAATACAGATAGATGCATTAAACTGATTTTTCACTTCAGCACAAAAGAGAGAGAACATGGAAAATAACTCAGAACGATCTTTCATTAAATATAACCAAGTAACACAAGAATAATCATCAATAAAACTAACAAAATAACGGTATCCAAACTTGGAAACATGACGACTAGGTCCCCAAATATCAAAATGACCTAATTCAAATAGCGTATTAGCCCGCTTATTGACACGATTAACAAAAGATGTGCGACTATGTTTACCTAACTGACAAGACTCACAGTTGATATCCCTAACACTATCCAAACTAGGAACGATGTGCTTAAGACTTGAAAGATTGGGATGACCAAGACGGCTATGAATGACTTCAGGAGTGGAAACGGCTATAAAAGCTATAGAAGAATCAATATCAAGGTAGTAAAGGCCACCAGATTCATGCCCTGTGCCAATTCATTCGCGTGTTCTCTGATCCTGAATAACCACAGAATTAGACGTAAAAGTGACAGAACAATTAAATGATTTAGTTAACTGACTGATAGACAATAAATTGCAAGGAAAATCAGGAAGGTACAAAACGGAAGAAAGGGAGATAGAGGATGTGGGAGATGACGAACCAATACCAGACACAGTAGCGGAAGAACCATTTGCAAGTCTGACCAGGGAGATAGACTTAGGGGGTTGAATAGAAGAGAGAAGAGAACAATTACAGCTCATATGGTCTAAAGCACCAAAGTCTAAAATCCACTTAACAGCACTGGATGAGAACTGGGAAAGATAGGCAGTTGTAGTAGGGGAAACATGTGCAAAAGAAGCAGTGAAAGGTTGGGCAGCTTGTTGCAAAGCTTGCAAGTGAAGATAATGCTTGTACTCTGCTTCAAACAAGTTAAAGGTGGGATAACTGGAGTTGGTTTGCTGCAGTGACGAAGCTGTCGGAGATGATTCTTCATTGTTGACATGGGCGGCATTAGCACTGTTAGAGGGTCGACTGTGCGGATCCCAGCATTTGTCCTTAGTATGTCCCAACTTGTTACAATAGGTGCATTGTGGTCGATAAGCATTACCGGATCGCCCTCCTCCACGATTACCACCATGACTGCGACCACGACCACCGCGGGAAGCATTATCCTAATGTCCACCAGGCTGAGGTTGGACAAGCAAAACGGACTGGTTTGACGGATTTTGGGCAGGATTCCCAATAGATGCACCATCAAGGCGCGAATAAACTGCAGACATTGACGGTAACTCTGGTTCCGAAAGAATCAGAGATCGAACAGACTCATACTGAGGAGGAAGGCCACGAAGCATAAGCACCACAAAGTATTGTTCACGTTGTTTTCGTGCATCATCAGTATCAGTAGGGAAGATATCATTGTACTCAGACATGGCACGTCGAAATCGACCAAAATAAACTTGAAGACCACGATCATCCAACTGAATGCGGAGGAGATCATTGACAACATCATAGATGCAACTGACATTACTAGTATACATCTCTTTCGCCAAAGTCCATATAGCCTTACAAGAAAGACACTCACCAAAGATATCATGCAATTCAGGTTCAATGGATTGCAATAGTAAACTGGTAAGTTGTGCATCAACGCGTCCCCAAGTCCGTTTATTAGCAGCGGACAAAGTAGCTGGAACATCGTTAGTTAAATGGTCTTCCAAGTCTTGCCCTCGAATCCATAACGTAATGGCAGAACACCAACGGGAGTAATTTCGACCAGTGAGTTTGGTTGTAGTAATAGTGGGGGTGCCATTGAATGTGGGTACGACAACAGAGGTAACAGACTCAGTAACAACAGTAGAATTACTAGTAGTGTCGTTGGAGGGGTCCATACAAGTCATCAACACTCAATCAAAAGAAAGGGGAAAGGCAAGAAGACCGATTAATAAAGTATAGAAAAAAAGAGAACAACCATACTAACAACCTGTCATAATATCTTCCTTGTTGAGGTGTTACTCCTCTATTCCTCTCTCTCTCTTTTTTTTTTTTTTGGTTTTAAGAGAGACAGACAACAAAAATCAAAACCATGGACAAACAAAAATCAAAACCATGAACAGTAACCCTCGGGAACAGTGCCTCGGGTGAACAGAAAATCGCAGGAACAGTGCCTCGCGTGAACAGTTTTTTTTTTTTTTTTTGGTGTGCAGGATGTTTTGGTGGATTTTGTGGGTGTGAGGGTGGGTGGCTATTTTGAAAGAAACCCTAATGTCTTGACCTAGCTCTAGATACCATGTTGAAAGAAATAAGACATTAGAATTGAAGGGAATGACTTAATACATATTGTGTATTTGGCCCTATTTATAAGATACAAAGTTTCCTATTTCTCCACTTACCATAATAGAGAATTACCATAACTCTATTACCATAACTCTATTACCATATTTCTACTACTAACAAGGGGAATAGATTGCTGACATTTTCACCAGAGTCCTGTCTATTGCCAAATATGAGTTTCTGAGATGCAAACTGCCCTTAGCTCAGCCAGCCAAGCTCAGTTTGATGGGGAATGTTAAGGGAAAAGCTAGTAGCAGTAGTTAGAAGATTTACAGGTTGTTAGTTATGCCACCTGGCAGTTAATTAGAGTCAGGAAGTGGTAATATCACTACTTATGTACTGCTATAAATAGCCACCTGATGTAACTAATCATAACAGAATATACAATCACTTTCTCTCACTATGCTGTTCTCTCTCTCACTCTATCTCCTTCTACAACAACCAAGGAATACACTAATAACTTGAATACCTCTTGGATTATTAACGTCATTCATTCAGCTCTAGCATTTAGCAAATTAAGTTCTTATTTGATTTAGTCCAATATTGGACCACAAATTTAGACTACATACTTTAAAAGGTTGTGGCTCTTGCTCATAACATCACAAAAGATAATCTGAAAAGGTAGCTACATGCTAATAAGCATATGTCTATATAGAGTAGAAGTTAGCTGTAAATGTATTATGTTATTAAAAGAGTAGTGGACAGCTGTAACTAATTGTACTTGACGGCTGTACCTAATTGCCTTGTGCAAGAGGTCTATAAATATCTAGCATCATGTATTCAATCATTAAGTCATTAATGAGAATCACTCATTTTCTCTCTGTCTCTCTCTCTCTCTTTATGGTAATCAGAGCTTAGGATCATATCTTGGCTAGTTTTTTTTCTCCTCTCTCTCTCTCTCTCTCTTCGAACACTAAAGTGTTTTCTCCCAAAATTCTAGAGTTTCTCCAAGTGAGAACACCATCATAATTCATTCATTTGAGCTTTGATTTCTCTAAAACTTTGATCGAAGCTTTCTCTCAGCTAGGAAACAACATTCTTCGGATTAGATTTTCCAAATTCCATCTCAAATCAAAAATCTAATCTCTTTCTTCTCCGACAAGCTTTCATGGCTGCAAATTTTGTTCCTGCTGCAAATGAAGATCTGCCAACTGGATTAAAGATTCTCATTCAGAATCTTGGAAATCTAGTCAGTATCAAGCTTGATAATAATAATTTTCTGGCATAGAAGTCTCAATTCCAGATTGCTTTGTGTGTAAGCAAGCTATTTGATCATGTGATTGGCAAACTTCCCTGTCCAACACAGTACATAGTTGATGAAAAAGGAAGAGAGACATCAAATCCTACGTATGAAGCCTGAAGTACACAAGATGAGTATCTAAAGTCATGTTTCTTTAACACCATGACTTCTATTGTTTTGTCTCAAGTTTTTCATCTTGAAACTACACATGGAGTATGGATTACACTGCATAATAGATTCAGTTCTCTAAGTAGATCACATATCTACCAATTGAAAGTTCAACTCCTTCATCTTTCAAAAGGTACTCAAACTATGCAGTCTTATCTGGATCACATTAAGACTATTACTGATAGCTTGGCAAGTGTAAATGAACATGTGTCACAGGAGGATTTGGTTATGAACATCCTTAGGGGACTTCCTTCTGAATATAACTTATTTAGAGCATCTATTAGAGTCAAGTCAACTTCAATTACAGTCTCTGAACTAGCTTCTTTGCTAATTTCTGAAGAACTTCACATGAAAATGGATAATTCCTCATCTCTAATTGACTCTGGCAATCAAAATCTTCATACTGCCCTCTATACTCAATCTCAATCTAGAGGAGGGCAGGTCAGAGATAGAGGTAATCCTGCCAATAGAGGAGGTAGGTTTGGCAGAGGTAGAGAAGGTCAACCTAGGCCTCCAGGTCCAGGTCCAGGTCTAGGTTCAAGTATTTTTGGTGCTCCACCTGCAGGCTGTTCACAGTCTTCATCCACATCATGCTCTACTGTTCCAGGATAGAAAATTTACTGTCAGATATATGGAAAGCCAAACCTCACATCTCTATATTGCTGGTATAGGTTTGATAATGCTGCATATCCAACTCCACCAACTGGGAAACAAGCTTATGCAGCTCAAACATCACAGCCACACACAGAGCAGTCTCAGTGGATACATGATTTAGGGGCAAATACTCACGTTACCAATGACACTGTTAATCTCAAAGCTTCTCAACCTTATTATGGCACTAATTCAGTGGCAGTTGGGAATGGTCAAACCTTGACCATCAATGGTATAAGAGATGGTATAATTCCTACTTCTTCTAAACCTCTCTATCTTACTAGTGTTCTGTATGTTCCACAAATATCTGCTAATCTGCTTTCCATATCTAAACTCACCTTGGATAATGATTGCACTATTTTTTTCAATGCAAAGGGAGTAGCTATCAAGGACAATACAACCAATTCAATCCTGTACAAGGCCCCCTATAGGCATGGCTTGTATAGGCTGCCTATTACCTCAGTTTTCTCATTTGCTCATTCTTCATCATCTGCTCAAGTTCTGACTGCCAACATGGTTTCTAAACAAGACTCTCAAAGTCTGTTATGGCATCAGAGACTTGGGCATCCCTCAGCCTCTTCAGTTGCATTTTTGTCTAAGCTCTTAGGAATAAAATTACTGACTAATACTGTTTGTTGTGAATCTTATTTTGTAGCTAAATCTCATAGGCTACCTTTTGAATTGTCTAGATCTATCTCTAGTTTTCCTTTCCAACTAGTTCATGTTGATGTTTGGGGACCTGCTCTTGTACATTCTAATACGGGATACAGGTACTATGTTGCATTTGTAGATGATTTTTCAAAATTTGTATGGCTGTACCCTATGAAAAATAAATCAGAAACTTTCTCTATTTTTCAGTCTTTTCATTCCATGATACAAACTCAATTCAATGCATGCTTGAAAACTCTAAGGACTGACAGTGGCATTGAGTTTATTAATCATAAATTCAGAGCCTATTTATAGTCCATTGGAGCTCACCATCAAGCTGGTTGCCCGTACACTCCACAACAAAATGGAAGAGTTGAAAGAAAACATAGACATTTAATTGAAACCACCTTAACTCTTCTATATCAAAGCAATTTGCCTCCAAATTTTTGGCTAGAAGCACTTTCTATGGCAAATTACCTGATAAACAAACTTCCCACACCTGTTTTAAATCGTAAGTCTCCTTATGAGATGCTTTATTCTATTTCACCAGATTACACCTCTATTAAAACCTTTGGATGCCTTTGTTATTCATGGCTCAAACCTTATAATTCACATAAGCTTGAGCTAAGATCTAAACCTTGTGTTTTCTTAGGGTACTGTCCATTCACAAAAGGTTACAAATGCATGGATATGGAAACAAAAAAGGTCTATACTTCAAGACATGTTAGGTTCAATGAAACGTGTTTCCTTATCCTAAATTTTCTAATACTGTCCCTGTTTTAACACAATTTCAGCCTGTAGATGTTATATCATTTTCTGCAGACTGTTCTTCCTCTTTCCTTCCTCCTATTTTTCAATTTCCTGATCTTTCACAAAAGTCTGCCACTCATATAAATGCACCAGATTCTCAAGTATCATCATCTTCAGGGACAGAACACTCTCCACTACCTATCAATGCACAATATGTATCAAATTCACCTCATTTATCACATTCTCCAATATCAATTGCTGATCAATATTCACATCAATCTACCACTGATCAATTTTCAAATCAATCTTCTGCATCATCTAGTTCTCATTCCTCCTCCTTAAATGACTCAAATCATGCATCATCACATTCTTCTACTGAATCATTCCAAAATCTTGCATCTATATCACTTCATTCTATGCTTACTAGGTCAAAAACCGGCTGTTTGCCAGCTCCATTGTATCAGTTGCATACACTGATTACTACACCTCCTGAACATGAACCACAAACTTTCATGTAAGCATCTAAGTATCAGTGTTGGGTTCAGGCAATGAAGTAAGAATTTCAGGCTTTAATTCAGCAAAAGACATGGGAACTAGTGTCATTACCTCCTGGCAGGACTCTTATAGGCTCAAAATGGGTATATAGGATTAAAACACATGCTAATGGATCCATAGCAAGGTTCAAGGCAAGACTAGTGGCAAAGAGATATCTTCAAGAACCTGGTATTGATTACTAGGAAACTTTTAGTCCAGTGGTTAAAAGTCAGACTATTAGGACAGTGCTCTGCTTAGCTTTACATCACAGTTGGCCACTAAAACAGTTGGATGTATCCAATGCTTTTCTCCATGGATCATTAGAAGAGGAGGTCTACATGACTCAACCTTAAGGATTTGAGGATCCTGTTCATCCTCTCATGTTTGTAGGCTAAGAAAATCATTGTATGGTCTAAAACAGGCTCCAAGAGATTGGTTTCATAAATTTTCAACTTTTCTATACAGTCAGGGGTTTATCTCTAGTGGTACAGATGCTTCTCTCTTTATTCACAAGACTGCCAGAGATCTTACTCTTATCTTAGTCTATGTAGATGATATCATTGTTACTGGCAGCTCATCTACTTATATAAATACTCTTATTCAGCAAATGGGAAGCCATTTTGCAATGAAAGATCTAGGCAAACTTTCTTACTTCTTGGGCATACAAGTTAACTATACTTCAACAGGAGTTATTCTACACCAAACTAAGTATGCTAAGCAAATTCTGGATCAAGCAGGCATGGCAGACTGTTCAGACTCTCCTACTCTTACTCTGATCAAAGCATCTCAGAAGGCTGTAGACCATATTACTCCATCTGCTAATGGAACTCAGTTCAAAAGTCTAGTAGGTGCTTTACAATATCTCATTATGACAATACCTGATTTGCAGTTTGTTATTAATTCTCTATGTCAACATATGCACAATCCTACACTAGCT
Organism: Cordia subcordata; assembly: GCA_028554755.1. Lineage (NCBI taxonomy): Eukaryota > Viridiplantae > Streptophyta > Magnoliopsida > Boraginales > Cordiaceae > Cordia > Cordia subcordata. The sequence goes on along the minus strand of JAPTOF010000006.1, from coordinate 8,665,671 downwards.
GATTTTGCTGCTTTGAAGAGGACCTTAAGGTATATCAAAGGGACGGTCAACCAAGGATTACTATTTCAAAAAGGATTATTAACTCTGCAGGCTTATAGTCATTCAAACTAGGCATCTGATACTTGAGACAAGAAATAAACTACTGGCTATATTGTCTGCCTAGGTCCTAATGTCATTTCTTGGTGTTCAAAGAAATAACACAGTGGCCAGGTCTTCAACTGAAGCAAAATACAGAGCTTTGGCACACACTGCTTCTGAACTAAAATGGCCGACTTATTTGTTTCAAGACTTAGGAATTCCAGTCTCTGTTCCAGTTCTATATTATGACAATCTATCTGCAATGGCACTAGCAACAAACCCTGTGTTTCATGCTAGGACCAAACATATTGAAATTGACTATCATTTGTCAGAGAGCTAGTCACTTCAAAAGCACTACAGTTGTCTCATGTTGTTTCCAAGGAATAGTTAGCTAATATTCTTACTAAAGCTTTGTCTCATCAACAATTTCATTTCTTGAAGGCCAAGCTTCCCTTGGTTTCTACACCAAGATCAGCTTGAGGGGGGCTGATAAGCATATGTCTATATAGAGTAGAAGTTAGCTGTAACTGCATTATGTTATTAAAAGAGTAGTGGACAGCTATAACTAATTGTACTTGACAGCTGTACCTAACTGCGTTGTGCAAGAGGTCTATAAATATCTAGCATCATGTATTCAATCATTAAGTCATTAATGAGAATCACTCATTTTCTCTCTGTCTCTCTCTCTTTACATACCCTTTCTTTTTCCTTTTCTGTGTGAATGACATTTCGAGGATAATTCACTTGGCTTGAACTTTTTTATAATTGTGCAATTTTCCCTCAGTTTCCAATTCTGTTATCCTTCGTCACTGTACCTTTCTTACAAACTCACGAAAATGAAATGCTTTCTACCCTTTGATCTCAATACTTTCTCTAAGAGTTCCTTTCTTTCTCCGACGAGTTACAGGCTGGAACTCTTGTTTAATATCAGGTGGGAGTGGTGATAATCATTATATTTTATTAGTAAAATGGTAGTTATAAAGTAAATTATTAATGAAATGGTCAAAGTTTGTGTTGGAAAAATGATGTGATGGAGAAATAGGATTTTAGACTTTGAAGTGAGAGAAGACACCACGCAAAAGGAAGATGGAGGTGATATTAATTAAACAGAATTGGGAAAAAACTAATTCCTTTTAAAATATTTATTTAATTTGACCTAAAGTTTATCAATTAAAGATGAGAAGTAGAGAGTTCTGCGGCAATAGTCATGCAGCAAAAATTAACAATTAATTTGGCGTTGACGGACTGCTGTAACTGTTATAAGACGTAGTAAACAATGAGGAAAGTCAAATGTAATTTCATAAGAACCAGAAGATATGTCTCTCTGACTCTGGAGAATTAGAGGGAGGTGAACAAAATATTTCCATCGTTTTAGCTGCAGTGTGACGTTTATTAAGACAATAATCAGCCTTTTTAGCTGCCTACAAATTTATTAAAAATGTACCACCATTTTCCTATCTCAGTACAATGTTCAGTCTCTGAATACATTTTTGTACATATTTTCAAAAGTCTAATGGATAATATGTCTATTACAATATTGGACCTGCATTCCAGTCCCTTTTCTTCTCTCAAAGGTACATCCAAAAAGAGGACAGTTGTCACTAGTTTTAATTTAGCAGGCAATATGCTTTAGTAGTGCTGTTTCTATTTTGGATGTCAATATTATAGTTTAATATGTTTTTCCTTCAAATTATCATGCGTCTCTATCTTGATAATCATAACCAGTTTGAAATGCTTTTGCAGTTAAGTATCTTTCATGTGTTAAAACTGATTCTGGATCAATGCCTGGGATTTGGAGTTTGTCTCCTGGCTCTAGTGACAAAGGTTTTCTTAATGATGCCAATTCTTTTGGGTACAAGGAGGATATTACAGCATTTCCAACTCAATCAGATGCTCCCAGTGTTCTGGACCCAAGGTTTGAGGCCGCCAAGAGACCAATGAGCCCAATTGCTGCATTGAAAGAACTAGTAAGGAAAAATAAACTTCAATATGTGTTTTATTGTTCATATTCACAATAGTGGTACAGTCTGTGCTATTGGCGTGTTAATTACTTATGAAATCTTCAGTGCACAAGGGAGGGTCTTGCTCTAGCTTTTCCAACTCAGCCTCAATTTCCAACCAATCCGGGTCAGAGAACTGAAGTATTCACTCAGGTAAGCAATTTATATTAGGAATCATGATCAGCTTTTAGGAAGTTTTTCCTAAAACTTTTGCACTCTAAAAATAAAGTTGATAAATATATCAATTCATGTATTGCATGAAGCCCTGTTGGTCATATTAGTTGCTTTAGATTTGTTTGTTCTCTGTTTCTTGCTCCATAAGACTGCGAGTGTCACTGGATTTGAGCTGATTCCATATTATAACAGTAGGACATAGAACTCTTGATGCTTGAAATTGTGCATCAAATTTGTGGTTGTGGCTTTGTTTTTTCTACCCGTGGTTGTGGCATTATTTTTTCACTAGTGGTTGTGGCATTGTTTTTCTACTCGTGGTTGTGGCATTCTTTCTTTACTCTCTAGATGCTCTCAACTATGCGCTTTTCTCTCCCTTTATGGCTTTATTGTAAGAAATTTGAAGATGAGGCCTTCTTAAGTAATGCTTTAATCCGATTGTATATTCTTTTGCCATATGTACGACTGTGTCTTAGTTCATTAGGTACTTGGTTTGCTGCCATTTTTAGGTTGAAATAGATGGAAAAGTTTTGGGCAAAGGAATAGGGTCAACATGGGATGATGCCAAGTCTCAGGTACTGTCTTCCTTCCGAGTACTCCTTGTTATCTTCCTCATTCTTCCTCTTGTCTTATTTGGATGTTATGAACTAGTGGCAAAGCCAGCTAGCAGTCTATTCTTATTAGTTACCTGGCTTTTGAATCTCGACATTCTTTCCTTCAGGCTGCTGCAAGGGCTCTTGGCACTTTGAAATCCATGCTTGGTCACTTTCCTCACAAACGTCAGATTTCTCCAAGGTGATTTTTATTTCTTCTGTTGACCTCATCTGATTGTTTTGGATTGTGCAAAAAGGGTAGGTGGGTGACAACTGTATACAGATCCTCTCAGTTCCTTATCATGCTGTTTTTTTCCTGCCGCTTACATAAATTTTCACACTTATCATGGAGAAATTAGGGGAAAGTAATAGTAAATCAAAGAGCTCATAGTGCTTTGCCTTCTTATTTATGTGGTTACTGGTCTTGTTAATTATTTATATACATATCATCAATCTTTATTCTTCTTCTCATGTGATTTTTCTTTTTATTCTTTTTTCTGGTGAAGTGTATTGTGGATGTGATTCATAGCTAATTTTTCTTTTCTAGCTTACTCATTCCTCCTATTATTTACTAATGAAACTTGAAATATTTTGTTGGCATGCTTCTTACTGGATTTGGAGTGACCATGATCCAAACACTTTCTCATCTTATGGATTAGGTCGTTACATGGGATGTCAAACAAGAGACTAAAACCAGATTATACAAGAGTTTTGCAGCAGATGCCAGCATCAGCTAGATTTTCAAAGAATGCATCTTCTGTCCAATGATAACCCATATGACCTTCAACTCCTTCTTGGCTGTATAGTATTTCCTAACAGATTATGGTATCACAACTGATGACACCGGGGAATGAGAGGATCCGGCTGTCACTGTTGATCAAGATCATCAATAAGGGCTCCAGCACCGGGTTCCAGGAAATGCAGAACGTCCTGTAGCAATGTTGCTGATCTAATTCTAGACATTTTGGGGGGCTGACATGATACTTTCCCACATAGCTGCAGTTCAGCAGTATGAAGTTGTGTGGATGTAAAGACTGTTGTCAAGGTCCTCCTTAGAGCCTCACAAAATGCAGCATGAGCTACTTTCACCCTGTGGATGATCTAATCAAACAATGGGACTTGTATTTTACATGTTCATTGTTCGAGAAACGACAAGAGGCAGTTATGGAGTGATGAGGAGGCTGCGAACAATGTTTGCTTTAAGTGGCTTGATGGACTTAGCTTCATTCTTTCCTTCTCTCAAGTCTCATCTAATATATGAGGGTGAGAAAAATCTTTTGTATAGTGCCCTGTAGTTATGTAGAGTTATTGCAGTGGCATGAGTTACAGTGAGCGGATTTGTACATGTATAGTCTTCTATTCAATGTAAATCTACAAGTCTCCAACAAATTGGTGTAAATTTTCTTTAGTAGACGAGAAGTTTTGCTTCTCAAGTGTCTCATCGCTTTTGCTGTCCAATATTTGCAATATTTGTAGGTTGAAATTGGTTAGAGAAAATAGCAAGAAAATATATAGAAAGGAGCAGGATAAACATGTTTAAAGGGGATGCGCAGGAAAATTAGGAGTAGAGAGGATTGAGAGAACTTCTAGACTTTATTGGTTTTCTAAGCATTTGGCTTGATTAAGAAAATTGAATAAGAGAGAACATATTCTCCTAGGATTTGGAAAATGACAATTGTGACTTGGTGCACCAGTAAAGCCATGTTGTTATTATGAGTTTGAATGGTAAGAATTGTTGGTACCAAACTATATTTACACTTGCAAATTTTATGGTGCACCCATATTATGGTACACCTAAAAGTGCATAGTGTATTACGGAATTAATTTTACAATTTGGCTTTGAGATTAATGTAAAATTTAGTGAGTTTACTCTCTTTATGCTGAACACAACACAACAATGTAATCGTCGATTGGACACCGATAACACCTCTGACTTCGAGGTCCAAAAAATGACGAGTTTTTCCTCTTTCTCCGGCACCAATTTAGGCCTTCAAGCTTAACAAAATTGTTACCATAAGCATCCTTACACCGCGAGGTATCTTTTGATATCTTGCTTGCGCTTTTTCGTTCCCAGGATCATGAGATCCAAATTTTGCAAGGTGTGGACAAAGCTTTTACTCGTTATGAACATATTGTTCATTGTAAACATCTCCTAAAGAATTGTAAACAAATAATTTATTATTAAGAATTTTTCCACTTAACCCTCTTAATGTTTAGGGTTAGTATCACTTTGCCCCTTAAATAAATAACCATTTAATTCCATTAATTAATAGTCAAATTCATTAAAGTTAACTTCTTTAATAAATTTCGGATTTATCCTTAAAATTTTTTACCTTAACAATATAAATCTTTTCAGTTCCATAATTGTGAATTGAGACTAATCGAGTATCAGGTTGTATTTTTTTCAGCTGTTATGTCGTGGAGGGAAATCGGGCTAACAGTATGTTTTTGGTGGAAACGAATTATCACATAATTTCTTAGAGTATTTTTTTACATTTATGAATTTTTTATCTTAATTTCTTTCTTATACTTAATCGATCTCTTAAATTTTTCATAAAAAGTTAACAGCATTACCTTTGGAAAAATAATTGACATGTTTACTTATACTAATATTTTGGGATTAAATAAATGATTTCATTTATGAAATTTTTATTTTTAAATTAAATAAATATTCTTTTGGATTTTTTAATTAAAAAAAATCTAAAATTCTTCAAAAATGAAATCATCTCCTTATCCCAAACCGTGTTAATATTATAATAGTAATTACTCAATAATATGTCCAAAAAGAAGAAGAAGAAGATAGCACCTGCGTGCCATGCATGTTTATGAACAAGAAGAATTCCACGCTCGTAGAGCATGGAAAAAACAATCCTGCACTTGTAAGGAAAAAAAATGAAAAAAAAAAGAAGAAATGTTTGAGATGGGGAAGTAATTGAAATGAAAATGAAATAAGAATTTGTTAAAATAAGAGATCGATTAAGCATACGAAAGAAGTTGAAACAAAAAACTCGTAAATGTAGAAAATTCACTCCAAAAAATTATGTGATGGTTTGTTTCAATGAAAAAAATCACTATCACCCTATTTTTCTCCATGACATAAAAGCTGAAAAAAAGTCTGATGCTCGATTTGTTTCAATTCACAATTACGAAAGTGAAAAGATTTATTTTATTAAGGTAAAAAATTTTAAGGACAAACCTAAAATTTAAGTAAAAAAGTTAACTTCAATTAATTTGATTAATAGTCAATGGAGTTAATTAGCTATTTAAAAGTGTCACTAGCCTTAAACATTAACATTTTGTTTGGTTGGGGGGAATGGTAATGGAGGGATGAAATAAAATTTTCCTTTGTTTGTTATGGAAGTTTCGGAGAGAGAATGGTTTTGAAAGAAAAAGCACTAATTTCTCGTTTTCTTTATTTTTAATCCTTCAAATTTGGAAGGAAATGAGAGTGAAGGATTCTTTAATTTGTGCGAAGACGATTTTACCCGTTGACTTTTATTTTAATTACTAAGCCTGAAGTAAAAGGTTACAAAAATAAATTTACACATAAAATCTTTTATTTCTTTCCATTTCCTTTCTAATCTAAACTCATAGTCCTTTATGTTCCTTTCTCTCATAAAAGATATTCCAATTCAAACATGAATTATCCATTTCTTTTTATTTCCTTTGTGATCTGTTCCTTTCCTTTCATTTATCAAATTTTCCCCCTCAATTCAAACAAGGTGTAAGAGAGTTAAATGGAAAAATCTCTTCACTAAATTATACACAATATATTCCTTTTTTTTTGGGTTTAACTGAGGCAGTTGACACGCGGTTCATGCATTCAAAACAAGTAACAAATTCACATTATTTGTTGATACTCAATTTTCAACTTAAGTTTTTATAATATCAAAAACTTTTATTCGTAACTATATGTCTTTTAAAAAAATTTATCGCGCCATCTAAATGTTTAAATACTATTGTCTACACTTACCGAAATTACTTGACAAGAGAGAAAGCAAAATTCGTTCCACCTTTTATTCAATTCAAAAAATATTCTCTGATAAAAAAAATTATCTTAAAAGTTAAAAAAATTTAGACAAGAAGAAGTTTAAAAGTTAAAAACAAACAAAAGTCACAAATGGAAAAAGAACAAAAAGCAGGAAAGAAAAAAAGTTCTATTTGTGGAAGACAACTATATTTCTTCTTTGTGAAGCGCATATATAAATACGTACATATACATATGTATATATATAGCTGTATATTTAGAGAGAGAAAGTAGAGAGAGACTGAGAGCTTAGGAGATCATTAGAGAGAGAGAAAAGGGGGGAGAATGGCTTCGTTCGACACATTCAGCATGGAGGGCGACGCAGCTCGGCCGTACGACGACGGAGGATACGGCGGCTACGACGAGACATCCTACTCGTCCTTCACCGCAGCCGACACACCTCCGTACCACGTCGGTGACGGAAGCGGAGCATTCGAGTCGACGGCGGAGTACGAGGAAGTGACCGTAGATCACGTCTCGCACAGCCCCGATCCGTTTGGCTTGGGGTCGGATCCGGACCCTAACCAAGGGATTCCCATCTCGAACGGCAATGGAAAACCCTACGATCTCGCCGATGATTCGGAAGGCATTTTCAGCTCCGATGGCCCCGTCCTTCCTCCTCCTACTGATATGCAACCTGAAGAAGGCTTCAAACTTCGTGAATGGCGAAGGTATATATAATTTCTGTGTGTATATTTTATACCGTTGAGATCTTCGATTTAACCGAATTTTCCAAATTTTAAGTGTTTTTATTGTTTTGAAGTAGTGTAGTGATTTTTAGCTTGTTAATGATTGACTAAATTAAGTTTTCATTCATTCGTTTATGAGTTAATTATCTTCTAGGACTTTACTTTGACTAGATTGGTTTCTTCCCTCCCCCGAGTTTTTAGTTCTATCTCATCTCTCTCTCTCTCTCTCTCTCTCTCTCTCTCTCTCTCTCTCTCTCTCTCTCTCTCTCTCTCTCTCTCTCTCTCTTGAGTAAAATTGGTGCTGATCTGATGTTTGTCAGCTTATGTCTAGCTCTTGTAGTCGCGAACTTGATTTCTGCTAAAAGCTGCTTCTTTATCTGAAATTCATGTTAGCTGTCATTGGTATTTGTGCTTGAATGCCAGTATTTTCTAGGATCACGAGTGGATGGCAGAGATCTTTCTCATAGAGATACCTCTGTAGTTTTTCATGAGATGGACGAAAGTTTGCTCTGATCTGTGGAGTGTGTAGGTATAGTTTATTTGATGCCAAGAACTTTATATAGTGAAACTGAAGATTTTTCTTGAGGAAATTATCTTATCTCTACATTTCTGTGAATGCTAAACCATGTGCTTCTATGTCAAGAGTCTGTGACTCTGGCCGAGTACTTTGGAGATTTAACCCTTAGAGTTTTCGAGTACTTTCAAGATTTAACCCTTAGATATTTCAATCACGGTGGAAGTTTATGCGGCTATTTGCATATGGCTGATATCACTCAAGATCAATAAGAATCTATATAATCTTTGGAGATCTGACTTGAAGTAGTCCACTTATGGTAAAAGTCTATGTTGTTTGAATTTGTATGGCTGAGATAGCTCAAGATTAAAGATAACTAATTGTGTGATCTCTGTTAGGCACTTAGTGCCTTGGCGTTTCTTTGTAGTTGCCTGTGAAGAGAGATTCTTTTCTTGTTCTGGCTTTTTAATTATGGAATTATATCATGTTGCTCAGGCATCTTCATGTATGAGGGTTGTGTTAGTGTCCTATAAGAGTCATAGAGACTGATTATGTACTGGGTAGGTGTAGGTGAGCTACAAGTATGGGGCAATTCAGTTTATGTAGGTTGATATGTTTCTTCCTCTGGTCCTGCGATCACGGAAGTCGTGTTATTAAGACCCATAGGCATAGTAGACATCTCTGTATAACCAGCCCTGGAAATGGTGTTAATTTAGTTCTGCATGTTCTCGTGTTTTAAGCTTTGTTTGGTTTAGATTTTCTAAAGCAAATATCTCACTCAAACTGATTACATTGCTTTAGAATTGAGAAATTCATAGTCCATTTATGTCCATAAAAGTGAGTGTGTTAAAAAAAAATAATCCAGTAAAAGCTGATCTATTCAAAACCAGGTCTAAGGTGATCCTAAAATTTAGGGTTAACACACACACACAAACAAAAAGCAGCAGACAGACATTATAGATTGAAAATCAATTTATATAGAAAATCTATTTCGTCTAAATCAATGTAAGATAGCAAAACCACTCGAAAAGATCTAAAATGTAGCATATGTTAATAACTAGGTTGTTGAGAGGGAGTTGGCTACAACCTAGGAGAGGGAGCTTGCTGTCACACCCTGCTATATGAACTTCTTATACCATTTCCCCAGTACCTCTTATCCTTAAACTTCCTTTTCAATATAAAATAGTAGCAATTATTTGTTATCATAAATTCCTGTTTAGAGCTGAAAAGAGATTCATCAGCCCTTTGCCAAATGGTTTCTTAAACCATTCTTTTGGTTGGTCCATCTGGCCAAAGCAACTTCTGGAGAAAGTTCCAGTTTGAGACACCTTAATTATAAACCTTGTATTATTTTATTTTCTGCTCTTATACATATCCCTCAGAGTTGTTTTCTCCCCATGTTGAATTATGTCCAACTGGGTAAAAGTTGGAAAGAATAAGACCCAAACAATGAGAGACATTCATTCTGCCTCCACGAATGTACTGCTAGTAGAAGTATGAGCAGAACCAGATTTTACCACACCAAGAGTGTTTCCTGACTATGCATCGAGAGTCTGTTCGTGCGGCCAAGGAGGGAGAGGGAGGGAGGGAGGGAGGGAGGGAGGGAGGGAGGGAGGGGGGAAGTTGGGGAAGGGGGAAAAAAACTGAAGTTTTGTGTTTGGAGGCAAGGACTGGACAGCTCTTCTTTGTTCTAGTATGAAGTGTAATCAAGACATGATTAAGGGCCCGTTTGGATTGGCTTTTTTCCACGAAAAAGCGCATTTTTCTTGGGAAAACCACATCTTTTTTTGTAATTAATATTTGAATTGGATTTAAAAAAAAAGCTGAAACTTTGAAAAACTCTCGATTGCAACTTTTGCAGAAGCCAGAATTTTTAGCTTCTCAATTTTTTTTTTCCTAGAAGTTTTAGAAAAAAGTGCTTTTGAAAAAAGCCAATTGAGACAAGCCCTAGATAGGGGGTGCAGTTATGTGCAATGCATGTAACAATGTCTTGTTTTCTGTTCTTTGTAAGTGGAAGCATTTGCGATGAGGCTACTCCTCACCGAAGAGTGATGGCCTGGGTTCAAATCCAACGAGGGGCGGGGGTTTGGGGGTTAATTAAAAAAAAAAAAAAAATCTCTTTTCTAGTGCTATCTGTTCCCTTGTATTGTTGCATGATTGAAGCAAACCGCATTCTGGATGAATGCTTATTTGTTATCGCATAACCTTATTTTGGATAGAATCATCTTATCGTGTATTTTCTTTAGGTTCATTTATGTGCTTCAAGTTTTGAAGCTTTGTTTGAATGCTCTATTTCCTCAGCTGGGTTGTCTTCCCTAAAAGGGAACTTATTTGGCTTGCTCTCTGTAACCCCTCTGACCCCTGTTCGTGCTTGCAGATTGGGGGGGTTTAGTTGCAAATACATTATAGGAAGCTGTATAGACAGTCATGTAATGCAAAAGAGAAACAAGTTTTGTCCTGTAAAAGTTGAGATGAAAATGTTTTGTTGCTTAGATATGCATTACCTGCTATGTTCTCTTTCGCCAATTAAATCTCTCAATTGTTTTGTTTTCCTTTGGTTCAGACAAAATGCTATCCGCCTTGAAGAGAAGGAGAAGAGGGAGAAGGAATTGCGGAACCAAATTATTGAAGAAGCCGAGGAGTATAAGGTTGCCTTTTATGAGAAAAGAAAGCTGAATATTGAGACTAATAAGACCAATAACAGAGATAAAGAGAAGGTAGAGCTTTGAATATTATACTATTTCTAAATTCCAATTACCTTGATTAATCCATATTTTAGATTTTTAACGCTGTTTTAACTCATGCTTGTTGCAAAGTTATATTTGGCCAACCAAGAAAAGTTCCACAAGGAGGCTGATAAGCAATACTGGAAAGCCATAGCAGAGCTCATTCCGAAAGAGGTACCAAATATCGAGAAGAAAGGGAAAAAGAAAGATCAGGATAAAAAACCATCAATCACCGTCATACAAGGTCCAAAACCTGGCAAACCTACCGATCTTTCTAGGATGCGTCAAATATTGGTGAAGCTTAAGCACAATCCCCCACCTCACATGGTACCTCCCCCACCTGCTGCTAAGGATGCCAAGGACGCAAAAAATGTCAAGGATGGAAAAGATGCAGCAGCCAATGCTAAAGCCCCGGCTCCTGAGGGCACACCTGAGGCATCGGTCAAAGATTCCACCTCAAATGGATCTCCATCGGCCTCGAACGAAAAACCTGCTGCAGCCGTCAACGACCAACCTGCTAGTAGCTGATACTACAGTGGTTTGATATTTTCTTGCGGTTCTCTTCGAATCTCTTATTGTTGTGCCATTTTGCAAATACTAGACAATCACCGAGGATTGGGACTGGCAAGTCAGCACCATTCTGTTGCTTTGCTCGTAAGATCCTCTTATTATATTTTCCTGAGTTTTGTACTTTAATTTGGATTCATTCTGTTGCTTCATCACTCTGTTCAGTTCTATTTTGTAGCTTTATCCCGTTATTGATTAATTAGGTAGATGGTTAATACCAAGTTTCTATTTGTCTTAACAACAATGATGTGTTATTTTCTTGTGGACCCCGTGGCGGGGTAGGGCTTAATGAATCGGTGACTTGTGTGCCAATCATTTCATAATAACTGTATTATTAAATTTTTTTTATAATTTTTAACAATATACGAGAATTAAAGTCAGGAAATATCATCATGTTTTTAGAAATACAATTGTGGCCGATTCAAACCCGCTAAAGTACTTAATATGTAAGGAAAAATGATCGTTTGCAGGAGCCAATAATTATTGTATACAGGTCTTCATTAGTGGGTTGTGTATTGCATTAATAATTAAGGGCCTGTTTGGATTAGTTGTTTTGTTCATTTAAAAAAAAATTAAATACATTTTAGAGGGTGTTAGGTTTGGTTTTTTTCTTGATAAAATATGTTTAAAGTTCAATTTAAGTTAACGGAAGTGTTTGTTTTAATAAAATAAAGTGCTTTTTTAAAGTAGCTTTAAAAAAATTAAAAGCTTTTCACCCCAATTTTAACTTTTATTTTTTATGACTTTAAAGCACTTTAAGAAAAAGTAAGTTAAATCAAATCATTTATTATCTTATCCTTATATTTTTAACTTTATTACAATTTTTTTTCTTTTTTATGTTATACTTAACATTTTAAATTTTATTGTTATTTCCTTAATAGTTATTTTAACAATATAAATTACTTTTCAGCCCATTTTAATTAAATATATAAATACTTATTCTTATAATTATAACTTTTATTCAAACACATAACTACTTAAATTCAAATATTTAAAAGAAAAAGTTGCTTACAGTCAAAAAGTATTTTAAGTAGCTCGTTTATTGGTTTGAATTTCAAAAAAAAATCTAAAAATTTTCAAATTTAATTTGTTTCAGAAGTAAATAGTTTTAGTTTATATATATGTGTGTGTGTGTGTGTATGCATGTATGTGTGTGTATATGCATATACATATATGTAAAGACGCTTTTTTGATGTGCAATCAGGTGAGACGATAAAAAAGGAAGCGAGAAGCTTTGCATTCTTTTCTGGTTTGATTATTCTTTGTGAGATGAGGTGATAAATTGACTCAATCCTATTAAAGTCTTATTCCACTAATGAGATTGGAAACAAAGTAGTTTTGAATTTTTCTTTTCTTTTCTTTTTTTTAAATTGACGCAAATTTCTAATCTATCTATGCCTTTCAAACTTTACTTTTACGATTTGTGCTACAAAATTTGGTAAATAAGTATGATGCAAGATCTATTTCATGATCAATATGTTCTTCTCTATAATTTAGTCTATGATATTGGACAAACAAGCCCCTTCAGTTGGGACATTTTGTCAACTGATTAATGACTCAAAATTAAAGGGACGATCAATTACTCATATCATGAGCAATTTGTTAAATTACTTTCTATTGAGAGTGTTGAGCCCAAAACCATCATGTGCTTGAATAATTAAGCGTAAAACAATCCTTTTTTTGCTCATTTAGTGTGCATAAGCGTCTTCTTTACCAGAATATAATTCTTTAAGCATTTATAGAATGTGCAACATGAGGGGAGAAGAACCAGCCCCAACGAAAGTCAGAATATCGGATTGGGAAGTAATATTACTCTTAATATAAGATCCGATCCCAAAAAGGCTAAAAGAAGATCATGTATTGGTCCAACTAAATTCCTTAATTTTATAGAAAAAAATATAAATCAAAATATTTCATTATTTTATTGACCTGACCAGAAAAAAGAAGTTATAGTTACTTCATTTTTTGGTAATACTTTTAAATTATTATTTGAATCTAATTTGAAATTAAAACAACCAACGGTGCCATGGTTGTACCGTGACAGGAGAAAAGATACACTGAGAAATAATCCAAATATGATACTAGTCGTCACACTCAAGGAGGGAGAGAGTAATATTTATGTGAAAAATAAACTCTTCAAAACTTGATGACTGTGAGAATTAAAGAAGAGTTGTATATGACATTTGAATATATTCTACTATTATACTCAATTTCCATCTATTAGAGAGCCTGACAACGGCTCCCGCATCTCACCCTTCCACACCTACATCCTGAAAGAACAAAAATCCAAAAGGAGAGACAAAGAAAAGGTGCCAAAATCAGCCCCCCGTCAACAACCCCCCTCCCCCCCCCCCCAAAAAAAAAAGAAAAAAGAGAAAAGAAAAGGAATAATAATATCTAACATGGCCTGAGAAGCAGGTTAATGTATGATCACTTGTTGAATGTAACTGTCCTTGTCCTTTTATCTATACCCTTAGCTTCATGGTCACGTTGGATAGCAGGACCATGTGTCATCCTGGAAGGCAAATGAGTTTGCACTCAAACTTCATCTAGGGTTCACCTCAGTAATGGTGGTGGGGACAGAGCTCATCTGGTAACTAGAAGAACTTCCAGATGACTTGCCTTTGGATTTTGTGCTACCAAGTCCACCTGAACCTTCGAAGAAGCCTGGAGGGGTCAGTTCCTTCTCATTGAGCTTGACGTCTCTAGCAAGCATGTCAATAACCTGGCTCATCATCGGCCTCCGGCTTGCGTTTGCTTGTGTGCAGAAAAGTGCAACTTTCATATACCTCAAGACTTCTCTCTCGGGATAGTCCTCCAGGTCTGGATCCACTAGCTCCAAGAGCCTCCCTTCTTCATAAAGCTGCCACGCCTGTAGAAATGAGGTATATCTTACGTAAGTCTCTTTTGTCGCATTATCTGCATAGCTTGCATAAGATACAGTCAACAAAAAGGAAATTGGATGCCAAAATCTAAAAAGATAAAGTTCAAGTTACAGGTGGTCAATCTTGATAAGAAAAAGCCAGCACACTTCAATAAATTAACTCACAATGAAACTGGAAAACTGATAAACATAGTTCCTACAAGTATTTAGAGCAGAGACATGGGCAGGAGGATAGAGGGAGACGGCAGGAGGTAGGAAGGTGTCTTGCAACATTTTCCAGCTGTATCAAAGCTAATTATATCCATAGCAGTTCGAATGAAGTGAGCAAAGTAGAAGAAAGTACAAATTTCCAGCCGTCAGTTCGAATGAGTGAACAAAGTAGAAGAAAGTACAAATTTCCAGCTGTATCAAAGATATTAATATCCATGGAAGTCCAAATGGAGCGAGCAAAGTAGAAGAAGATATGAGTTCAACTCTTGGCAAATAACTGATTCGACAGAGCACACAGCTAGTAATTATAAACACAAGCATACTGCTTTCTTGTTCCAATCCTCAATCTTACTGCCTCCTAATCTCTTTCAAAAACATAAGGGGAGAGAGGGCTTACAGTCAAGCTTAATCTGAATTGTATTCTCACTCCTCTGTTAGCAGTAATTCACGTGCCTAGTGTTTGTTCCCATACACAAACTTTCAGAAATTTGATCAAGAACTTTCCAGAAAATAGAGCTAGTGGCTAAAAACAGAGCAAAACAAGCATGCACTATGCTTACGATAATCAGCAAGCAAAAAGCACCATAATGAACCTACAAACTAATTTAAAAGGTTCCACTCACCCATTCTAGGAGCAACTTCTGCATCCCTCCCCAACAAGCATTTGCACTGCTCTTGCCACTTACGACCTCAAGAGTTAGCACCCCAAAGCTATAGATATCAGCCTTCAAAGTCAATTGGCCCCCCATTACATATTCAGGTGCCAGATACCCGCTGGATGAGACAAACCATAGTTAAAAACTAGAAGAAATGATTCCAACAGTACTCAATTCAGAATTATGCAGCAGCTTGTGAAATATACCAATTGTTGGAGAATTAAGTGCAGAGGTTCATAAAAAATTTTTCCTTCTTAGATTCCCTCATCAAAATAGAATTTTCTTATTTAGTTCCTCTGTTTCCTCTGGGAGTAAAGAAATGGTCAGGATATGAACTCAGTAAGTTCTATAAGATAAGTATTTAACCGGGAGTATGCAGAAGCATGGTATCCTTGAGCACTTTTTGAGCGCTTAAATCATTAAAAGTAACATCAGCACATTTCAAGGAAACTACATTTACTGGATAGCAATGATATAGTAGATCACAGAGGACTTGAGGTGTCTCCGCTTTTATCTTCAATATAATGCAGTGTTCAGTTTGTTATGCATGCCAAAAATAGGCTGTACCAATGACCACTGGTGGCTTAAGCAATCATGACTGGCCAAAAATACAGAGGTAGCAAGCATATACGAGAAAGAATAATAAACCTTAAGGATTCTCTTTTAGACAACTGCAGTTATAGTACTCAGTTTGATTGCCAGTAGCTCTGCTAGTTTAAATAATCAGAAAGATATAAAACTTTATATAGTACTGCCTTGAAGTAGCATGGCCAAGTCATAACAGCCTTTCTTTGCATTCTGCATGCTATAAGCCTAATATATTAGATACCATATCCTGAAGGGAAACGCTCATCCAAGATGGAGTAGAATTAAAATGTCTAAAACTAGATAGTCAAGATGGCCATACTTCCTTTCAAAATCTTTGCACAATTCAACTTTCAACTTAAACTTGGTCAGTTGGAAAACAGATTTCACAATCGCGATAAATGGAAGCTGGTGAAATTTGCATGAGTAAGAAATTCTAGGTACCTGATATGCACCTACTATAGGTTATAACAGTTTGATTTTATTATAGAATAGCTGATTCCACAATCAATTATTTCCCTACATTTACTGGATAAGTACAATTAAAATAATTTCATTGCCAGCATTATCTTTTAGCATTGAGCACAAGAAGGAGGATGAAATTGTGTGGAAATTATAAAAATAAGCAACCAATAATATCATTGGGAAGCTGAAAAGAAGACATACGTAGTTCCCGCTATTTTTGTGCTTATGTGTGTTATGTCATCTGGAAATAGCTTAGCCAGCCCAAAATCTCCAATTTTTGGGGAGAAATCCGTGTCAAGAAGTATATTACTTGCTTTGATGTCCCTATGCACTATATGTGGAACAAGTTCCTCATGAAGATATGCAAGGCCTCTGGCAGTACCCACACAAATAGCAGATCTTCTTGACCATTCAAGTTTTACAGTCCTTTTGGTTGGGCCTGCAGAGAAGAAGTACCATATAAATGAATTCTGTTGGGCGTCATAATCTAGCAAACCAATGAGAAGTTTCTTGATTACCTAATAATGCACGATCAAGGCTATTATTTTCTAAATATTCATACACCAAAATGCGCTCATTTCCATGCACACAGCATCCAATTAACTCAACGAGGTTAGGGTGCCTAACATTTGATATGGTTTCAATCTCAGTCAAGAATTCACGCACTCCCTGCCTTGATTCTGCAGAAAGTGACTTCACAGCAACTTGCCTTCCATTTCTGAGGGTTCCCTACCAACAAATCAGAGTAATGGTAATGTTGCTTCAAAAAAATTGTACAAAACAGGTCATAGAAAATGACATGTTGAAAGCTTTACACTCCTATAATGGTCCAATATACACCCACTCTATGATGGTCTAACTGGGCCATAAATATTATGGAGTACAAACATGTATCAGTAATTTGTAGAATATAAGTAAACCAAAAACACGACAATGTGAGAAATGGAAGACAACCAGCCATATATTCTTCATACTGCAAGGTGAATATGCTATTTTATCCTAAGTTCATGACCATCACATGGACCTTCCTAATGGTTATTCGATTAGAAGAACCACTTCTACTAGTACATTATAACCCATGCAGAAAGAACACAACAACCTGTTGCCTAAGACTACAACCATGGGTGTTAATCTCAGTCTAGTTCTGCATCCATTTGCATCCTTCACTCTCTATTGTAACAAGAAATTAGATGGCCCGACCAAATGAATATTTACAGCCAACTGAGGCAACTTCGACATGAAGAATAGCCAGAATTGAACTTTAGTACTGGTGATGACGCGTGAGGTGTCTCCTTAGATAATATCAAAATGAGCAGGAGCAGATTTGCCCCCCTTTCCTCTTTAATCCTGCTGTAAAGGATTCTAAGCACCAAAACTGTAGAAGCATCTTCCTGTTATAGCTGGTTACTTGTACTTCTTCAGTCTTTCTAACAACATTCTTTTGGATTGGCATGTAAACTTATTTTTTTAAGTGCTTGGCATGAAGCATTCACGAGACTGTTTACCAGCTACTTTGATGCTAAGATATTATGTTTACAATAGTTAAGCAAAATAAATCTCATAAACATTTAAATTGCTAAATAAACATATTTATTGTGTAGCAAGCTAGGAAACATTGATAATCTTGGAACCTGAACACATATACGTTCACAGGCAGAAAGAAACGCAGCACATATAGATACATCTATCAACAACAGCAGTCAGGTTCTGCTCCAGTGATTTCGGACGTCCAAGAGTCTTGGAACTTACAGAATATAATTCTTAAAGCATTTTAAAAAGAAGCCAAACTCTCTTCCGTTGTTCAATGTTCACTTCTCAATAAAGTGAAATTCAAGAATTGGCACTAATATAAGTGGTCTATGAGACAAAAAAGTAATATGAACAAAAGAGAAATAAAATTAAATGAACCAAATAGTACCTTATAAACTGTGCCAAAACCACCTCTTCCTATCTTATTACTTTGATGAAAATTATTTGTAGCAGTTCGTAGTTCATTATATGAGAAGCCTTTAGTCTTTTCAATTGAAAGTCCTGGACAACAGAAAGTGGATATAAGGACAGATAAATAAAATAACCTGAAACAAAATATAGGCAGACACTCCTGAAACAACTAAGAAGATTTGATAATGAGTAACTGAAGGCATCACCATGAGCAAAAATCTTAATCATCTCGTCATAGGCATCTAACAGCGTACAATTGTAAAGATGAGTCACTAAAATGTTAAAAGAACTAGCAAGGTTTTATTCATTCAAACTTCAACATAAAGATCCAAATAGAGCCTTTTCTCCGAAAAGTTTGTGGAAACTATAATTTGATGTTGCAAAGTAACTAAGGGTTGGGGAAGAGGTGGTGTTAAGCAGCATTACCTGGATTCTTTTCCTCTCTTTCTTTGTTTCTATCAATTTCCTTTTTTCCTCTTTTTTTTTTTCTTTCTTTTATGGCACTTCAAGTCTTTGGAGTATGCAAAAACAAGAGGACATATCATAATTATATTACTAGTGAAGGACTACATTAATCTAATAATTTTGTTGAATAACATAACTAAGTTTAATGATACCCTGTTAGGAATGTAAAGGGATGTAAAAAGGAAAAAGAATTATATATTCTGCACACGAAATGGAAACGAAGTATGTCTTATTTCACCATGCTCTTGGGTTTGAGTCTATCAGCATATGCCTATAATGTACTATGCCTCAAGCTCAGAGGGAGTGGAAAGACAATCGTTACGTTTTCTTAACAACTCATGGTTCTGAGATCATTATCAATCAATATCAATCATAAATGCAGTTAAATCTTCATATAAGAATTAGGAAAACGATAATAAAGTGTACTTGAAAGGATAACTATACAATTAAAATCCAAAATTAGCTCATTCAAACAACTAAGCAATAAGAAATAAAATACCAACAGATTGAATTTAAGACGAAATTAGAATTTTCTTTAGGTGATAAGTGAAATAGAAACTAATGGGTATCATCATCTCGTCTAAGAGACGTGTTGACAATAACTTGGTGAAGCAGTTAACAAGTGGAAGGGCAATATACAAACCAAATAGTAGAAAATTTAGCAAAACAGACAACAGATAAAGAAAGTCACACAAAACAATCACTAACGCTCATAATGAAGTATTTTAAAGTATTTCTTAAACAATTGTAGTTGTGTTTGCAGAAATTCCAATATGTTAGTGCATCCTAATCTGAGAAAGAGCTCACCTTCTCTATCTTGCCTGTCACGATCAGTGCCATTATCAGCTCTAGAGCGGTCGTGAAGATTGGGGGCTCTGAAGCAGCATCTCATGTCGGCTTGCAGCTCGTGATAGCTCTCCAATAAATCTAACACTTACCAACGTGCTCTGCAGCCCATCCAGAAAGTTTTTCAGATATCTGCTTGACCCACACTGTGCACCTTCAAAACATACAGAATGATGACATTTAATAACTCCACTAGCAACAAATGAACAGAAGGTACAACATTTTATGACTATTAATTCAAATCTTTCTTCATCTACCTAAACAACTTTTTTGAGATCTGAAGACTACATTTCATAGACAGCATACAACTAATGTGCAAACCAGAAATCTATCCAGTTGCCTAGATCTGACAGGCTACTTATAGGCCCACTTCAAAATTCACAATTAAATTAGTATTCATATGGAGCTGTCAAGAACAAAGCAACTTGTGTATCACATGCAATCTTTTGCCCACCACCTAACTGCCCAAGGCCATATAGGCATGTCCGCCAATAATTGGTAGACATATAAACACAAAAACATTAATGTACGTGTGTGCGTGTATATATAATATATATGACACTTTTTTATTTGTATAACACATGTATTTACATATAGATACACAAGATGAACTTCATAAAGCATTGTTCAACAGAAAATTGTCTGACACATTACAACAATTTTAAAGAATACAAAAATTCCAGTCCCTAACATATACACACATATATTGATCACATAAAGACAATTATGCTAAAGAAGGCAACTCGGTGTACAATAACTCCTGTGATGCGTGCAGTTATAAATGAAATACCCAAAAATCGAAATATTTGAATAGAATTACACCATTTCAGCTCAATCATTTCATAACCTAAAAAAAATTCTAAACTAAACTACTAGCATGATCATTCAACAACACATTCAGTAGCATCGAGTTAATTCAAATAAATTGAAGAAAAACTACCATAATTCGAAACAATTACTCAAGAAAAGAAGCAACAACAGTTAAAAAAACTTGGAAATTTTCAATTAGATAAAAAAATGTTAAAAAAACAAATTGTGGAAAAGCAGCAAATTCAAAAAGTTACCGCTGAAGTTGACCAAAACAAACCTATGAGTTGATAATGATGAAGTTGTGAAGCGGAATGATTTACATAGTGCTTGAAATATTCCTTTTTTTTTTTAATATTTGAAGTTTGACGACTTCGTATGATTGGAGAACTGGGTCGTGGGGAAAAAAGTCGTCGGGGTTTGTTTAGGTGAAAAGAGTAGAGGAGTGTGAAATGAAGAAAGGGATTCGTGGATTCCTTGCCAGCCGAAGCCTTTGATTTGATATGTGTGTGCGAGTTTCTTGTGTGTTTGTGCGTGTTCTTTTTTTTCTTTTTTTTTTTTCTCAAGGGGAAAAGAAAAATCGTCTTCGCGACGTTTGACAGTCGATGCGACAGCGGAAAGAAATTTATATACGTTTGCCTTCTGTCGTGTGGGCCCCACACTTGTTTGTTATATACATATATGTATGTATATGTAGGAGTTTATTTCTAACTTTTTTTTTTTTAAATCCTTATAAAAAAATATCTTAATTTGAAAAGTGTTTTCGAAACTATTATTTTTGGTATTTTTGATACCAACATAAGATTTGTTTTAAATTTTAAATTTGCTGCAAAGAAAATGCGTCAGAATAGTATTCAGTACTTTAAATATCAAAAATTTCAAAGGCCAAAGTGGTGATGCTTTTTCATTTATTAAGTAAAATAAAAAAGGGCTTGTGTTTTGAGCGATCTTCATATTCTCTCAATATCATATTCCTTTCACAACAGCTTCATTCAAAGGAATCATTCAAAGTTGTTTCTGTGTTCTCTTTAGATTTTCATCTCACTTTATTCTTGAGGATAGCCATGAGCCCGCGACTAGTTTAGCAGTATAAATCCTTCCCCAAGATCTAATGGTTGCTACAACAATTAAAGTTAAAAAAAAAAAAATTCTTTGAAATTTCTTTGCATTAGCTTGTGATGGTGCCGCTGATAGTAGTTATCATGGTGGACAATGTTTCTGTTCATGGAGCCATTGAGATGGAGACTTGAGAAATTGCGACGATAGAGATCTCGTGGTCTAAGCTATGACAACTAGGCATAGGTTTATTAGGGCTAAATTCTTTTTTGGTCTTGGGTTTGACCCATGTGATCTTTCCTCAAATAATTAAAATTTATGATCTTTTTGTGGCTGATATTTTCCTTTCAAAAAGGTTGACTCCCCTTCATCCCTCTTTCCTTTGATGATCTTTGTGAAGTTGTCCTTGCTGTCAAAATAGGTCTCTTTCACTTATTTATGTTTGATATTTTTTTACCGATTTATATTTCAAATACCGGACACAACTTTAGGGGCATTTTTGTCATAGAAACTTTAAAATTCAAAATAAATGGGGCCATTACGGTATAAGAACGATAGAAATTTTTTATAAAAAAATCCTATATATATGTGGAGGAAATTATGCTTTCAATTTTCTGCTCAAGAAGCAATTATGCAATTATTCAATGATGTTTGACCTTTTCTTATCAATCTCGAGCAAAAGTTTGGGTCGCGTTTGGCACTGATCTATAAACCACTCACCCAATAATTGGCACTTGATTTATAACCAAGGATAAGCCCTATACTTTTGAGGATGGATCAACAATAATGGCTTCTGAATGCAGAATGTATACAATTGATTGAGGAAACTTGGAATGAAACTTCCAGGAATTTGAAAGCTCCTGCCTACTGCTACTAGTACTAGTAGCAGTAGCAATTCAACAAACGAGTAAAGGCCCTACTGAAGATTCAAAAGGCGAAGGAAATGTCAGTACAAAACAAGCAGAAAACACGTGAATGGAAAGGGAAGATTGGAAGCTCAGCTTTAAGTCAAGAAGGGTAGGGGAGCCGCTGCGCCTACAATCTCGACAGTTTTGGTTAAAATAAAAGGTTTTTTCTTTTTTCCACGCATCTATTAAGAAACGCGGAATCCACACTTTCATCAATTTGAAATGCCCAACAGGCCGGGTTTTGGTTCAGCATGAGGAGATAAGGACAGAAGTTATGAAATTGTTCTCACACTTATCCATCTTATCAAGCCAACAGCATATAGCAGCAGTCCATCAAATATTTAAAAAGTTTTCAGGGAAAAAATTCTTCAATCTGGTCAGCTATCTATCAATAACAGGGGGCTATTTGTAGTAGAAAACTACTAGACTAGATGGATTCCAATTAAATTTCAACTTTTACTTGGTTGATTAATTGAGGGGCAATGCTAGAACATAATTAAGGATGATCTCTATCTCCATATGGTAATAGAAGTCAAACAGGAGCAAACCAAGTGCAATACAATCTTTTTTCCGTGCAATGATTCCCAAAAAAGCAAAGTCTCACTAGACTGGGGTTCTTTGCTATGGGGACTAAACTGTATAAAAGAATGACTAAGATAATTGCCAATATATTGCAAGACAGGCTGGCTCTCAAAAAAAGAAAAAGGCACTTGACATTTCTCGCTTTCATCGGCCGGCTGATGGAAATGGACTTACTACCAGAGATATTAGTGTTACTTCATCTACACAGTCTGCCAGCTCTTAATGGCTGTATATTTGGACTTACGTGGAAGCAACTCAAACAAAGAAAAGTTTGGTGTAGTCGGTTAATGGAATTGGGTAAGGGACGACTGCTTCATTTCTTTACTCTCCCTCCCGCAATTCCTTCTAAGAATTGGGTAAAGGAGGACTACTTTGTTGATTGACATAGCTAGATGATAAGCCGAACATACTATAAACACATCAAACCTAGTATAGTGCCAGATCAAAACCTAGCCTACATTGTATTAGGATATTAAATCTGGCATTTATCCAACTTGATCACTGTCTGTAACGGAACTACTTTGGTTGGATGAAGAGGAAAAGAAAAAGGACCGAACTGCCTACTCATTGTTTGGAGGCGAATCATAGAACAACAAAAGCTGTGGTATCTGAAGGGGCCATATAGTTGCACGACCCTTAC
The DNA here is from genome assembly GCA_028554755.1 of Cordia subcordata. NCBI lineage: Eukaryota > Viridiplantae > Streptophyta > Magnoliopsida > Boraginales > Cordiaceae > Cordia > Cordia subcordata. The sequence goes on along the minus strand of JAPTOF010000006.1, from coordinate 8,642,261 downwards.
AAATTTAACCCTATCTACACCCAGAGCCACTTCCCTAGCGATCCTGCCATCACACTGTGGAACAGAGCTTGTGTGAAACCTTTTAGCTATTTGCACCAGGTGCACTACGCTTTCCTTTGCCCAGATGTTCGTCTTTCTAAGTCTTCTCACGTAAGGGGTAGATTGAGTTCTATAGTTTGTGCTCCCTGGCCAAAATAGAGAAATCACACAAGGAAATCAAGCCTAGCTCTACTTGGGCGGTACTTTCACAAAAGAACCTCCATTTACTGCAACTAAAACCTCAGGAAAAGTTATCTAGTTAGACTTTCCCAATAAAGATTACTAAGACAAGAAAACAAATCTAGCAATTAGTGCCTTATATTTAGCCCCTTACTTATCCCTAGAAAGTTGTCCAGTCTCTTGGCTCTCGTTCTCCGTCTGATAATGGTCCATCCCTCGTAGGTAAAGTTGGGAATTGAGTCCTCCCAAAATTTAGCGAGCGATGCCAAATCTTTCTATGGATTGCTTCTTTTGCCATCAAAGTGCCTATGGTACCAGTTCATATTTGGATACCCCGAGCCCATGTAAAGGCTTCTATGGCAGGATCTGTCTCATAAAACTAGAACCAAGTTAGGTGAGCTTGAAAGTGTCGGTTGAAGCCTTTGTTGCAAGGTCTTTGACTGTGCCCAAGAAAGGGATATGGGACAGGTAGCTAAGCAAAAAACCAACCTCATAGTACAACTACAAGATGGTGCCCTTTCACGGTGATTAGTTTGACCTTTGGTTAATTAATATCTCCTTTTTATTTACTTTCTCCTTTCTTGTTTTTGCAGGAGGTAAAATGTTAGTTGCTCTTCAAGTTAGTGAAGTTATTTTATTGTAATCAAACCTAACAAGAACGGAATCATGCTCTATGTTGAAAGCTTTTATAGTATAATTGATTCAAGAGGGCTTGGTGATCTTAAGCGAAAGACTAATTTTTATAATAAATAGTAGAAGTAGCTGCCCTACCTCTATTTGGTAGTTGGATTCCACCAACTGAATTTTTCTTGTCTAAAAAAAAATCTCAATCCAAAGTTTATGAGTTAATCTTTTATTGTTGTTTTGAACATTTTAGTCCTTAAGGTTGTTTCAAATAATTTAACTCTTCCACTCGTTACTGGTCCCCTAGCGGACGTTTATGCTCTTAACCTTGCATATCCACTCATCTGCTTCTCTCTTGTGAAGCAACAAGGTAACAAAGTAGCTGATTGGATTACTAAAACTTGTAGGATTAGTACACTCAGCCCTGATTGGATTGCGCATCCCCCTCCTTTTTTTGTCAATAATCTCTATTCTAACTTTTCTCTGACTGGTATCAGTTAACTCTTATAACCTTTTTGGTGCTTTTGCTTAACGCAATCCTTTTGACACAAAAAAAAAAAATCCACTGCATTAGAGACACATAAGTTATGAGCATGAATTTGAGATTATGAACTACTAGCATTATCTTATTATAATTATATTAATATAATTTATGTTGAATTCACTTATGATATTATGTGTCTCTTAAAATTTATATTCATTTTTTTAAGCTGAGTATTAAATACACAGAAGTTGGAAATCTTTTTTCCCTCTTAGCTGAGGTTCTCTTGAATGTCGTAAATGAACTAACATCTTCTTTTTCTTTCCTTTTTTTTTCTTTGTTTCTATTTATTGCAAATGAAATGAAGGAATATGTCATATCAATTGCTTTTGGATGGGAGTGTCCCAAGTCATATTGTGTCTCATGTGACGACGTTAAAATGAAATATTTAACCATTTTTATCATTGATTTGACTCCATAGGTTACTTATAACAATAGATTGAGTTCATTTTGAACCAAAGTCATTGCAAAACCTGAAGAAAATATTGGTTTACATTTTTTTTTTGTGAAAAAGATTTCATTCAAATGTAACCAAATTACAAGTAAAATTTATCTTCAATAGTAGAGCATATGTCACTAACAAAAACCTCATTTAAAGGAAATGGAAAATTAAGATCCAATCAATTGTCAACTTATCACGTAGACTGTATTTAGCAACTCAATTCACAGCTCCATTTATTGTCCTTTTGATACCCCAAAATCTTACATGGTTTATCTAAGTTGGAATCACCGATATGTCTTCTATGATTAACCTAATTATGCATGATAAATTTAAGTTAGAAGAGACTATGACACTAAGGATAATACATGTATCATTTTTCAAGATCAATCTGTGAAGCGAACAAACACACTTGGTTTACACGCTTAAACAGTGTGAAAGATGATCTTTTGCAACCTTCGTGTGCTATAATATCTCAAATTTTTCTTTCAAATAATTAGTTATATCTTCTTGATTACTTCACCTCACATAACATGCTTTTTCCTTTACAATAACCAAAATCTTTTGGTCTTTTTAAAGTATTTGTCAAATCTCTAGTTTGGAGTTGGCCCCACATGTAGTCATTCATGATACTTCAAGGTTGCCCTATACAGTAAAAAATGGAAAAACTTTGGATCTCGTTGTGCAAAGACAAGGTTTATCTATTGTGAAAATCATACACTTAACCCTATTGGGTATAAGAGTGCAAGTTCCAAGTTAGTGAATATCGATTAACAATACAAATTCAATAGTACTACTACCTTCACATAGATGTATAAATCTCAAGTTTAAGCCACCTTTAGGTGATTTGGTAGGTTGGAATAGTATGCAAAGAAATGGTCATTCTAATTTTTTTTTATTTAATATTATTACCACTTAAAGTAATGACATGCATGACACATAGACAGATTCAACTAAGATGGTACGACACACATGTGAAAGAGATGTATTGATGTGGCATACTATAAGAGTACCTCAGACTTGAAAGGCTCGAGTGATTCAAGAGTATGAGTGCTATGCTTAAAGGCACTAGTAGGTTTGATGATGACATTCGAAGGCTCAAGGAAAGCTTGAAGCTTGAAGGCTCAGTTGAAGCAGTTAGTAAGTACATGGATAATTACCAGGCTTATCAGATTATGTGGAAGTTATCTACAAACTGTAGATGTTGTTGGGATTGTATGCCCTAAAGGCTACTTGTACATGGATACTAAACTAGATATTTGATCATCTATTATATTTGTGAGCACTTCTTACATATATTATTTCTGGTATATATGCGTGATACATTGTGTAATGGTCCAATGATATAGTCCAATGACTTGGGTGTACAGTGAGGTTGGACGCACAGTAGGTCCAAGTTTAGTTTTGGATATATCATGAATATGTTCATAGCCGGATAGTAGTGCCAGACACTCTATTGGGATAAGGCTATAGTGGGCAAGTCTCTCGTTATGGGTGATCTACTTAGGTCATTGGAGGGTCTTTCCAAACTTAACTCCTAGTATGTGTGTCACGTATTGGAAAGAACCACCGCGAATGTGTCTTCTAGAACTGTGCCATTATTCATAGAAGACAAGATACTCATTACTTCTGAGTAACCGATGCTCTTAATCTTGAGCATATGTGGATGAACTGGTGAAATTAGGGTGTAACATTTTAATGTACCATGAAGAGAGGTCTTAAGTGATAAGATTGTCTGCCTCATATGTTGGGTATTGTGTTCTAATCAATTAGGACATGCATATGCAACAGCAGAGTCTATATGCCCGTGAGTATGTCTTCTGGAAACGTGCCATCATTATAGAGGACAAGATACTCACTGCTTCCGAGTGACTGATGCTCTTAATCTCGACCATATGTGCATGAACTGGTGAAATTAAGGTGTAGCACTTTAATGTACCATAAGGAGAGGTTTTAAATGATAAGATTGTCTGTCTCGTATATTGAATATTATGTTCTAATCAATCAAGACATGCATATACAACAATAGAGTTTATGTACCTCTTTGGATTTGTCTTATTGGTCATCATAAATCTAGATCTAGTGATATATTATCTTTTAGGGGTATATCGATCATTTAGCTTGTGGGTCATTTCGTATATCAAGAGATCCATGATCAGCTGGTGATCACTCATTATACTAGAAATTCTAAGGTTCCAAATATAGTCTTAGAGGTGATGGTACCTTTTGATCAACCTTGATTATAAGTATATATAGAGGGTATTTTGGTCATTTCACTCAGTTGGTTAAAGATAGAGGTTACTACAAGTAACAAGCTCCTACTTAGCAAGTAATTATTCTTAGAGTGCAGCTTTTGGTCTTTTGGTGGAGTAGAACAAATTCAAAACGGCCACTGATGTGTCTGTTTTGTGTGTTTATATTTTGCAATTATATACTTGTTTTGAGGTGTTTTGAGCTTCATTTGATGTATTAGTTTAACATTTAGGTCATACTCATGCATATTAGGGTCTACGTTCATAGTTGAACTTAGGACTTAAATGCTACACTAATGTACGTTTCTTGCTTGTTTAAGGTGTGGTTTGGGAAGATAATTGGAGCTTAACTGAGGGTGATTGAAGTGTTGAACAAAGCCAAGGGTGTTTTGGATGCAAAGGAATGAAGAAAAGTGCTTTTGGAAATGGCCGGAAGAAAGAAGGAGCGACCGAGGCGAAACTGAGCGCAACGTGAGCCAAATTCGGATCTTGAACCTAAAAAGGACATGGACAAATTTTGGATACATTTTAGGGTGCAAAATATGTCTTGGGAGATCCCCCACGACGATACAAAGCCATAGAAAAAAACGGTGCGCGAATCGGAGTTAAAACGAGCAAGATATGACCATTTTACTATCAAGATCGGTTAGCCTCTGTATAGGCCGAACGACCAAGCCGGTCGACCAGATCGTAACACAGGCCAATTTTGGCGGACGACTTAGGCCCAAAGCCGGTCGACCGGCTGGGCTACTGACGCGTTGAAAGCTTTATTTAAGCCACTTTTCAGCCCTTTTGAGGGGAGGAACTTTTATTTCTTAAACCCTAATAAACCCTAACCTCGACCAACTACACAAACCACCCTAAACTACCATCTAAACCCCACACCAAGCAAGGATTGAAGCAGCAAACAAAGAATTGAAGGATTTGTACAGATTTGGAAGCAAGAATTTAGGGAAGTTCTTCTTGTTCTTTCTCTATTTCTTGTAAATATGTTGCTAGATTAGGCTAGATTTAGGGTTGATTGTTATTGAATATTAGATTAGGGTGTTGAATAATGGATTTGTGTAGATATTTGGCTCTTAATACATATTTATTTACATAAATTTATGGCATGATTCAATATGTCTATGTATTGGAAATCAAGCATGTCTATGTGTTTGTTAAAATGCCTAAGTGAATATGCATGTGTTATTTGTGCTTCAAATGCTCTTATCTACTTATTTGGGTGATGTGATTGTGCGTAATCTCATGGCTTTGCTTAGTAGAGTAGGCTTGAGCTTTAAATCCAGCTAATAGGTTACATGCTTTGCTTAGTCGAGTTTATGTGCTAGTCCTTGGCTTTAAATTCAGCTAAGCGGATAAGTTAACCTAGACTAGAGTATCCCTCATCTACGTTAGTGTTGGTTAATTGAGCCTTAATGTCACGTAGTGTTTATATGCTAGTCATTGGCTTTAAACCCAGCCAAGAGGATAAGTTCTACACACGAATTGCGTAGGCTAGGAGGGATTGGCCCTTAGCTTTAAATCCAGCTAATGGGTTAAACCACTAGTATTGGTTAGGAGAACCCCCGATCAACACAACGGCAATAGAAGTCTCGAGCCTTAGATAGACCTCATCCGTTCTCATAGCCCAAGTCTAGTTGCAATGCAATCGCCCTAGGTCCCCCTTCTTCTTTATTAGTGTCTCCTTCCTTAGTTTGGCTCCCTTAAGTTCCTCTATAGATTAGTTTTTTTTTTTTTTTTTTCCGCGTTCCCTTCCATCTCAAAGTAAGTACACACACGCACGTAGCTAGTTTAAGGCACCACAGTACACAGAAACTAAACTAAGGTAGCCTCCCTGTGGATTCGACCCCGCACTTGCACACACTGTACTGCACACGTCCCGTGCACTTGCGAGCTATTAAGGCTTGTGCTCAAATAGCGATATCAGCCACGATGTCGCCAAAGTGATGGCAAGGGCATTTTGGTCATTTTAGGAGCCAAGGATAATTATATCTTTTGGATATATAATTGAGGAATTTATTATGTGGGTTGCTTAATTAAGATTTAGGTTTAAAAGATAAGAAGGGGTTTAATTATCTAGGTCTTCTTTATATGACTCATGAATATCTTAATTAAATAAGCGAGAACCACATAGGAGATATTTAGAATGTGACATGAAATATTTGGGTGTCCTTTTATCCTAAGAGAATATTTCTTATCTAGAAAGTTTAATGAAGGGTATTGAAGGAATTTCTACTTTCTTTAGATCTTATTCTTTTAGGGCAAGTTTAGTACTATAAATAGTACAAGATAAGCATGACCCAAAATGAGCCTCTTTAATATTTTTTATCTTGGTGTGTGTGTAGTATTTTTCATACACTAGTACCAAGAACACACGCTAGTATCATCTTCCTCATTTTAGCCTTTATTTCAGCTTGCCCACTACATAGCTAAATATCATAGTTCCAGAAGATTGGTCATATTGGAGAAAATCACAAGGCGGTTACTTTAAGGAAAATTTGACGCAAAGAGGCCACCGATCTTCGAATTACGCATCAAGGATAACGAAATCTATACATATTCTTGTCTATATTTACGTATTATCATTGATTTCTATTTGTATATCATGTGATTATACTATTTTCCGCTACCATGTATAGAATATAGATTAAAATTAAAATCCAGTGCCTAATCTTAAATATAGTAATAGCATATTAGATCCTACAGGTGTAAAGTACGGAGACAATTCAAGTGGTTATTGATGGTTACTAGGCTATGGCTATTATAGAAAGAAAAATAAAAACAATACTACTTGGTTATTTCAGTTATCTACAAAAAAAATTGATTCCATTCGGTTATTTTAGTAATCGGTTTTGTCTTAATTCCTAAAATATCCATAATTGATTTTTGGTTAATTCAATTCGGTTATGATCAAATGCTCAATCCTAACTATGTTTAATGTTAATTTTGTTTATTTTATGGTCTTTTTCGTTCAACATTTCAATATTTACTACCTTAAATGGGCATATCAAAATCTACAGTCTATATATAGTGCACCTGAAGCTAGGTGCACCTGATAACCTATATACACCCTATTTTGCATGTGAAACATGTGCTCAGCCTAGAGACAAAAAGCTACGCCACTTTTTTTTTTTTTTTAACTAGATAGCTGTACTAGTTTTTCCTAAATTTTCCTTTTACAAATGAAAAGCTGGAAATCTGCTACAGACAAAGAAAGAGAAAAAAAGGCAAGAAAAGTTTTAGAATTTTTTTAGTTTAATTTCACTTTTTACATTTTATTTTTAAATTTAGAAAATTAAAAAGCCATTGTTAAAAAAAACATATATTTCATGCATTCATAATTATTATACTACATATTCACAATTTTTATTTATTTAAAAATCATATTATATGTTCAGACTTTGAATTTTTTTTAATTATTTCAATATTTTTAATTATTTACAGATATGTGTTCATAATTTTAATACTATACATTCATAATTTTTATATTATATGTTCAAAATTTTTATACAATCATAATTTTTATACTATATGTTCATCATTTTTATGCATTCACAATCTTTATGTTACATGTCTTCAATTTTTTATACATTCACGAATTTTACACTATATATTTATAATTTTTAATTATTTATATATTTCATATTACATGTTCACACTTTTAATACCATATGTTCACACCTTGTGATCGACATGTTCACATTTGTAAATTACGGGTTCATAACTTTGATCAAAATATTCACAACCTTATACCGGAACATTAGTAATAGCAAACAACATGTTTATCATTTTTTTTGCAAATTTTTGTTTAGATCTTCTCCATTGATCAGTTGCATAGCATAGCACAAGCTAGAAGAAGTCATCATTTTCTTCATTGATTAGCTATAACCAACAACTCAAAAAACCACTACCACAACTTCAACCCCAACCACCATCACCACCACAAACTAACTCACATGAACATACCTGCACGACACATACAAATATGAAAAATACTCAAAAGAGCAACAAAAAAAAAAAACAAAGAAAGAATAACGGAGCAAGAGAAATAATCCCTAGCCTCTATTATTGCTTCCGCCACACCCACCCCCACACATGGATCAGTTACAAATTTGAAAAAAAAAATTCCAAAAAGCCAAAAAAAAAAAAAGAAAGAAACAGAGAGAACAACGGAACAAGTGCAATGATCCCTAGCCTCTACTGTCGCTGCCGTGCAGAAGTGTTAGGTCTTTTATCGGAAACCATAAACCACAAGAGAGAGAGAGAGCAGAGAATGGAGAGAGAACATTAGAGAGAAAAGTGAATAAAGAGAGAACGCAAAAGTCGAATAGAGAGATTTTTTTTTTTTTAAATATAGGTGCGTGTGATACATACGCCTTATGGTATACCTTGCTTCTATGGTGTATGTAAGTTAGCGTGTATAATATTATTTACACAAAATCTATCTTATGTATCTTTTTACCCTTTATGTTCGTTTCATTAGTTCAAGTTTTCCTTAATTCAAACTTTATAACTTGGGAACATTAGTATTTTGATTTATTTTGTTTAGTCAAACTCATATAAAATCTTCTAATACTTGCAAATTCTTACTATTAGCTAATTTTATCATCTCAAATTTTTATTTTTATCAATTATTGCATTCAATATATAACCAAATATTGTAACACAAGTTTGTGTGTTTCTTAAATACTCTTAATAAATATTAAGTTTAATATGTGAGCAATTTAGTTCCTTAAAATTTCAATAAATTTGTATTTTTTAATATTCCTATCGCATATTAATATTCGTATGACATATACATTGCATCTCGTTAGCGTCTCAACACTGTTTAACTTATAATTATCTAAATTATATAAAATATAAAATATAATTTTCTAAATTACATATAAAATATAAAATACAAAAATGGCGCGGGTCAACATACTTATTTTATTTGATTATTTCCCCAACGTCCAACGCAACACCTGGAGCCTCCTCACTTGTCGTCGCTCAAAAGAAAATCCCCAATCACTCAATTACCAAAAACCCTAACCCCTCTCTCTCTCACACACACACACAGAGGGAAAAAAAACAGTGATTCCTGTCGCCCTCAATTGCGACTTTTGCACCACTTCACTCCCTGCCTGACTCTCTCTCTCTAAAATTCTTTCTCTTTCTATGCGCACACATTGTGTATATAATATATATATATATATATATATATCTAATATCTATATATAAATTAGGGTTGGCCGGCACTTTATTTTAGTTATTATGATGAATAATCCTCCACCACCAGCGCAACAAGTAGCAGCAGCAACTAATAAGGACTCTGAAGAAGAATCATCTTCCTCTGTTGCTACTACCAATATCACTTCCTCTGCTGTTCTAGAAGCTTCTTCGAGGCCACAGGAGAAGGCGGAAACTGCGGAAGAGAACGCGCCGGAAATGGCGGCTGATAAGGAGGCCGCTGCGGTGGCGGGGGATGATCCGATGGAGGAGGATGCGGCGAATCCGGCGACTGTGTTCTGTATCAAGCTTAAGCAGCCGAAGTCTAGTTTGCAGCATAAGATGAGCGTTCCTGAGCTTTGCCGCAATTTCAGGTCATTCTTTTTAGGGTTTCGTTTTGATGAATTATCGTGTCAGTTTTGGTGAAAATTGTTGCCGTTGGTTTTCGTAGCTCGAGCTGGTTTTTCTTAAATTAAAAGCGAATTGGTTGAGTGACTAGAGTTTGATTTAGAAAGCGTGAAAATTTCGGGTGGATAAAATGCCTTTTCAGTTTAATGTGATGTCTTTGAAGAACTAGACTCTTGTTTTTAAGGAATACGGGATATAATCTTGTAAATTGTTGTTTGTTTCTACTTCTTATGAACTTCAATTCGTGGCTTGAAGGAATGCTACAGAACATTAAGATTTTATAGCATTGGAAATTCGAAATACTGTTGAAGTTTGCTGTCGAACTATGAATTTTCACTTTGAATTGAGTTTCTATTTTGCTCTGGATTGTCTTTAGGGTTGCATATTCTTCATTTCATCTTAATCTGCTCGAGAAAGTCTTAAAGCAATGCCAACTGCTATATTTTATATAAAAGAAGAGCAAAGGTTTCATCTTTTTTTCCAGGAATCTCCTCTTTTTCTTTTAGCTTCATTTTAATTTGCATGAGAAGTCTGAAATAGTAATCTTGCCAAAAGTTATGAGTTTCTTACTGTAAATATATAAGGCAACGTTTTGAGTTCCTATAATCCGATTCCACCATAACTGCTTGCGTTGCCAGTTGTCATGAATCCAAATAGTGATGTTAATGTGCAAAACTTCAGCTTAAAATAGGAACCCAACACTGTTGCAGCCAAAAGTTTAGAGAATCAGAAGTGAAACTTCTAGTAATGTCTTGTCTGGCATTCCAATTACAATTGTTGGCTAAATTCTATTCCATCTTTGTGCAAAGTATGAGAAGGATTGTTATGAGTGGCCTTTTGTGGAATGGATACTTTTTTGGTTTCTTCCCAGCAGAGGAGATTGAGTAATCTCCGGTAAGTGGGGAGGATTTGGGCCCAAAAAGTCAAGAGAATTGCGGATACATCTTTGATGGAATTCTAGGAGAGAAGCCTCACATAATTTCTGAGAAGCTGGACAGTAATCCTTAGGGATGCATTAATTGCATGTGTAGAATGTATAAAGTGAATTTGTAGAACACGCATTTAACAATTGGATCAAATTCCACAGTCTTGATCTGAGATTTTCATCACTGGGTCTATGAAAGTGCATGAAAAACCATATTTGGACTTTCCTGTAGGAAATTGCATGATTTCTAGCTAAAGTGTTACTTGATTCAATATCATATGGTATGAAAAAGTAATGGTAGACCATGGAGTCTGTCTGTTTTATATACTGGAAGGGAAGTGGGTAATAAGAACACAACAGATTATATTTTATGGTAAGAATTATACATTGTATCCCATGAACTAGGACAATAGGAGTATTAGGTTTTCCAAACAGAGCGACCAGAGAAAAAGCAGTAAAGCAAACCATTGTTATTGATGGTTATAATGCTTTCTATATTATTACTGTTAAGGTTTTTCTTTCTGATTTGAGGCCGCTTGGGACTTCTAGGTTTCTGTTGCTAATGCAATATATTATCCAGTTATCATGGTTGAATAACGTCTATGTCCCTATTTAGTCCTCTTGGTTGTCGAATAACATTATTGTTTGAATTTCCCTTGTTCGTACAGTATCACTTCATCTGTTCTTTTGGAATTTTCAAACTGCTACGCTATAACTACTCTTTTAATATTGGTTTTGGAGGACATAAAATAGTGTTGAAGTAAAATTAACTATTTTTGCTTGTTAAGATGGCATGCTTCATCTGAGATGAATCTTCTTATGCTTTGCACATCAAGTTTCCTTTTTGATTTTGCTGCCTTGCATTTGATAGGAAGATATTTATTGGGGTTTGTTTCTTTCTTTCTTGATTCCTTTTGGCGTTGTGTTGACAGTGCTGTTGCTTGGTGTGGAAAGCTTAATGCCATAGCATGTGCTTCAGAAACTTGTGCAAGAATCCCGAGGTTAGTAGTTAAGCTATGTCATGCTTTTGCTTCTCTTTAAATTTTGTTTGTCATTCTTATCGTAAAAAGAAGAAAGAAAACCGAACTATCTGCTTATGTCTAATAAGTATCAGTGGTCATACGTTTTACTGGGAAGAGAGAGGGAGAGCTTGGGGGAGGGGGTGGAGGGAGAAGGTTTTTTTTTTTTTGGGGGGGGGGGGGAGGTGGAGCCTCTAGAAATACAACTGTTTTCAACCTGTCTAACCAAATATGTTTTGCCATCTGGACAGGAGTATATATATACCGAAAATAGGTGTGTGAGTGTGTATTTATCAGGAGATAGACAGATATAGCGGGAAGGAGGGGGGACCAAATCAAACATGTACATATTTGCATTAGGGATTCAATGATGTTCAGCTAAAATTAGTATTTGGGTGCCTTCTCAAATATGTTTTTAAGCAATTGTACATGACTAGTCTCTTTCCTTTCTTAGAGAAATCAAAATGAAATCAGCATGGGCAGCAGTTTATGAGAACGTTTTTAATGTTTTTTGTGAATCTTCACCTACATTTGACCTAATGAGTAATCTAATCCACTGATTATAACTTTGCTGAGACATGTGGGTGAATCAATTAGAGTATCAAGAGTTGGCTCATCAGTAGCTAATGTTTTTGACTTTTGGTTAAAGTATTTCTAAGCCAAAACTTGTTGTCTTTCTTTTAGTATTTATGATATAGCCCTGTAAAAGTTAATGTTTCTTAGCAGACAAATAACTGTATTTCATTGTGTAATCTTATGTTAGCTATTTCCCGAGTTCTTCCAAAATTTTGTAAGTAGGAAGATTAGAAGAATTGGCCTTTTGGCTCAAGGTAGATTTCAGTTCCATTAACAAAGGCTGAGGTAATAAGATTAAGTAATCACTATTCTTCGGTGCTACCACTCCACAAAAGGTTATTGTTAAGGAGGTGCCAAGATTGAATTTTTTGATAGTAGTAGTTTCAACTTTCAACTTATGACCAGAAATGCTATTTGCAAGACCTTTCTGTTTTTGGCTGTTTCATTATTGGATGTTGAACCCATTTCATACAATGGGAGTTGCTGCTGTCCTAGGAGCTGCTTTGCTATGCGCTGTTCATGGTGTTACTGTAGAAAATACTTTTATATGAAGATAGTGATGGTGCAAATACATTCTGTGCTTTAAACCTAGCTCAAGTTATAGAAACTTATTTAGTGGTCCGCTAACCTCTTATTGGTGCGAAATCCTTGGGGTTGCATTTTCCCAACAATCATTAGTTGCATTTCTCTATGTTATTTGTACTAGTAACCAATGGATTAGTGCTCTTGGAGTAGTTGATCTAGCCCTGGACCTATGTGGCTTACCAAGCAGCCTTTTGCGTTCCATCCCTTTGTAGTATAATCTGAGGCAATCATGAATTGGAGGGTCGAAGCTTCGAGTACTAGTATCCACTCTGAGGCCTATTATGACCACAGTCAACATTTAAAGGCTGATCTTTTTGGAGTTTCCTAGATTTAAGAGAGAGGGAAAAAGATGAAGACCATGAGCATGTTATTATGTGTTTTGATTTCATAAAAATGTTTTTTCGTAAATTACGTACCTTTTTTAAAATTTTTTTCACCTTTTTTGCAGTTCAAGTGCAAACCCACCGTTCTGGATCCCGATACACATAGTAATCCCAGAGCGACCAACTGAGTGTACAATATTCAATGTTATAGCAGGTATTTTTGTTCAATTTGCTAGTTTAATTTTATAATTTGGCAGCATTAACTTGCAGTAAGCACATTTATTGACTTCAGTATTATCTGGATATTGTGAAAGGCCATTGAGATCTTGATAGCTGGCACAAACCTCTCTGGCCTGTGTAACTTGAACACTCTAACTATTTCTTATGTTTCAATTTTAATTGAGACCAGCGCTTACAAAAATCTACGCTTCATCATCAATAAATCTAAGCTTACTCATGTCAGTCTTAGAAATAACTTAGTGACATAAGCAATATAAATTGATAAACTGAAGGCAGAGAAGCCATTCTTGCTGTCAAATGCATGTAGCTTGCTTCAAAGGATAAGTCTTGGTTAATTGATGCCTAGGCTTCTCGATATGCTTTATCTTTTAGTTATACACCAAGGAAATTTAGTGCATCTCTTCTTATTTGACTCTTTGTTATTGCTGACTTAGTCACCATAGGACACTGGTTGGGATAAGTTAGTTCTCCTCCTCCTCCCCCTCCTCCTTCCCCCACGCCGGTGCTCCTCCTCCTCTTCTCTCTGTTTTGTTTTTTTTTTTTTGGGGGGGGGGTTGGGGTGGGGTTGGGGGTGCAGGGCTGCTCAAGTCGACTAGTGATGAGGTGGAAGATGGGTGTTACAACCTACAGCTCCATGGGAAATGTGGACTGGTATAATTCTAACAGGACAAGATAAGGTTTTCATGTTGAGGTGCCTTGAGCATGTTTGAATGAGACAAGACCGCACTTACTCAATATTCTCACCCCTCCCCCTCCCTCCCGAAAAGTGCATTGCACCCATGCACCCCATTCTATCTGCTGTTCAAGGTCTTTGTCTTAATTGTTTCTACCTTGTTTATTTTGTTGGTGAGGGTGCTCTTGTGTGTCTGATTTCCAAGGTAAAATTGAATATGGTTAGATGTCTACACTTCATTTTCATTGGTCCATGATGCAAATTGTTTTGCCCTTTGACTGTATTCTTTGCTATGGAATAGTTCTGGACTATTGTTGTGGGTTGATAGTTTACTTGTCTCTCCAAGAATAACTATTTAAGAATCTTTTTGCCGATATCATTTGGAAAATAGAGTGCTAAGGACTCTTTATTATGGTTTGGTATATTCTGTTGAGTATTGGGTTCAGAGATTTCAGTACATTTTGGTTAAAGTCATTTTTTTGGCAGATTCTCCTCGTGACTCTGTTCAGTTTATTGAGTGGTCACCTACATCCTCCCCACGTGCTTTGCTTATAGCTAATTTCCATGGAAGAATAACCATCTGGACTCAGCCTTCTCAAGTAAGCTACTGTTGCTTGCTAAATGAGAAAACTGTACTGACACATATTAGCATGGCTGTGCAGACATTTAGTTCAATGAACAGTTCTTTTACTAGCCTTTTCTTGTTTATCTTATTTTTTCTATGGGGCAATTTCCGTAAAGGATATTACCTTCCAATCAATTACCTCATGTTTGTTGGATGATATTAGGGTCCAGCTAATCTTGTAAGAGATGCTAGTTGCTGGCAGCGAGAATATGAGTGGCGACAAGATATAGCGGTTGTCACCAAGTGGTTATCAGGAATGTCACCGGTAAGTAGTTATTTCTTTCTTGTGGTTATTCTAGTACTAGATATTATGTACCTTATCTTTGCTTTTGTTTTGATTATTTTTTCTGTTAAGTTAGTATAGGTGGCTTTCTTCAAGATCTGGTAGTTCCACAAAATCAGCTTTTGAAGAGAAGTTTCTGTCACAGCATCCACAAGCTGCAGGTAAGTTATTTCTCCCACCCCTGCCTTCCATGTTGTGTTTCTGCTATCTAAGTGGTTCTTGTTATTCTTTTGGGTACTAGCAAAACATGCCTTTTTGTATTATCTTTCCTCCATAGGTGTCTCACTATTCTCTTCTTGCTGTCATTGATTCTGTTGTTATTCTCGTTGTGCGAGGGAATCCTTCAATGGCTTTATCTCAAGTGACTAGGTTGTGCTACATGACGTGAGAAACATCCTCTTTTAGCTGGCAGCATCTGACTTATTGTACTTATATATTGCAAATATTGATTATTTTTCTCCACAGTTTGTCTATCCTTTTATGTCTGATTCATGTTTGTGGGTTCAGAGAGTGAACAGACAGACCTACTCTCACTGCAATGAGAAGGAGTGAGCATTAGACTGACTTGATATTATTGACAAGGAAGAAAAACTATGAAGTGTAAGGGTAATGAGTGTCAAAAAAGAATCTGGAAGATAGAAAAATGTACTGATGTTTTTTACAATTTGTTATTCTTTTCTTCTAATGTAGATGGCAAGGACCTTTCTTAATTCATTATTTTCTTTCTTTGGGGAATGGGTTCTTGAGGTATGGCTTTGTTCCAGAATCATTTTGATTTGGCCAATGCACATTAACATTTCTGCTTTCCAATTACGTCTAATGGGTTTGGATGGTTAAACTCTAAATTGTTTGTGTGTATGTCTCAGAATATGGGATTGAATGTAGGAAAGTTGACTGACACTTAGCTGTGCACCTTGTATCCCTTAAGTTAAATCTTTGATCTCTCTCTCTTGATTTTCTAATTTTGCATTAAGTTAATCAAATCACTTTCCTCTGAATCATCGGTCATTGAGATTTTGACTGTGTGTGATTTCCTTTTGTTTTTTATGGCAGCTGGCTGGCCGAATTTTCTGTGTGTATGCTCTGTCTTCTCGTCGGGCTCTGTACAGCTCCACTGGTCTCAGTGGCCACCTAACCAAAGTGGGACTCCATCAAAGTGGTTCTGCACAAGCAAAGGTCTCTTGGGAGCTGGGCCTAGTGGCATAATGGCTGCTGATGCTATCATAACAGACTCTGGGGCCATGCACGTGGCAGGTGTTCCAATAGTGAATCCATCCACTGTGGTTGTTTGGGAGGTCACTCCTGGTCCTGGAAATGGATTTCAAGCTACTCCAAAGGTGAATGCAAGCAGTGGAGTCCCACCATCACTTAATCCTCCTTCTTGGTATGGTTTTGCCCCTCTGGCTGCATATTTGTTTAGTTGGCAGGAGTATTTGCTACCAGAAGCTAAACAAGGGAAAAGATATGCGGAGCAAGATTACAGTGACATGGTGGCACTTCATTGTTCACCAGTGTCAAACTTTTCTGCATATGTGAGTCCTGAGGCGGCGGCACAATCAGCGGCTACTACCACATGGGGTTCTGGTGTCACTGCAGTTGCCTTTGATCCTACTCGTGGTGGTTCTGTGATAGCTGTTGTCATAGTTGAAGGTAATCTTTTGAATTTTAATTGTTTTCTTTTTTTTTTTTTTAGGGTTCTTTGACTATTATAACATGGTATTGGGTGTGAAGTTCTCATTTGCCTTCGACTAGCTGCCTTTCTGCTGCATGCATATTTTTTTCAACATTTTCTGGAAGTGCCATTCTTATCACTTCCATTATTTTAAAATCCTTGATATATTCATTTAGTTATATTGTCTAGATTCTGGCAAATAAATTTTACATCGACGCTTTGACTCAGCTTCCTGCAGCTTCAACCTATTTTCTCAAGCTCCAAAGTCGGTTCTGTACAATGTTGTTTAGAAACAGTTAATGCATTCGTCTGGTGGCTAACACAAACGTGAAGTTTGTTCCCTATGCACAAAATTTTTGTCATTATATTTTGTGTAGACGAATTGAACTATGGTTTTGTTTCTACAGGTCAATATATGTCTCCTTATGATCCTGATGAGGGGCCCTCAATCACAGGATGGAGAGTTCAGCGGTGGGAGTCTACTGTGGAGGATGTTGTCCTCCATCCGATTTTTGGGAACCCCAATTCCAGTTTTGGTGGACAGGCACCGAAACAGACGGTTTGGGTTAGTAAGGTGATTAAGTGCATTCCGGCATCTCATGATTTCAAAAGTCCCCTAGCATCTACTGCTGGACAGCCCTCTGATGGGGGAAATGTATCTGACTCTAGTGCTGAGATCACGAAAAGGGTCAGTTTTGACCCTTTTGATCTGCCAAGTGATGTTAGAACTCTAGCTCGTATTGTTTATAGTGCTCATGGTGGTGAGATTGCTGTTGCTTTTCTGCGTGGAGGTGTCCACATCTTCTCTGGTGCAGACTTTACACCTGTTGATAATTACCATATTAATGTGGATTCTGCAATTGCCGCTCCTGCATTCTCTTCTACTAGTTGCTGTTCAGCTTCTGTTTGGCATGATGCCAACAAAGATTGTACTATATTGAAGATAATACGTGTCCTTCCTCCTGCCATCCCAAGCAGTCAAGGGAAAGCTAACTCTGAAACATGGGAACATGCTATTGCAGAGAGGTACTTTGCATTAGATGGATGTTGCATACTTACATAGCATGTTATGACTATAATCTGTGGCTATTTTTGGCAGAAGTATACTGTTGAGGGAGTATTCATATTTTTACATTATTAAGTTTATGTTACCCAGATTTCTTGTCTTCAATTTGCAGATTTTGGTGGAGTCTTTTGGTGGGTGTTGATTGGTGGGATGCAGTTGGTTGCACGCAGAGTGCTGCAGAAGATGGCATTGGTAAGGATACTTGAATAAATTGTGTATAATCATGCGATTCTAGGGAAATGTGAAAAAGATTCTGCAACTTGGTGTGGGTCATTGAATATAGACATGAATAAATGGTCAATGAGGTAGTTTTTCCTGGTTTAGTTTCCGCTAATAGGGGTCTTGAAGACAGAGTGTAAAGCTAACAAAAGCCGTCTATCCAAGTTATTTAAGGTAGAGTCACTTTTAAGATTTGGGATAAAGGTATATGTTCCTTTTTATGTTCTTGAAGTGGAAATTTTAGAACGTGTTAAATTTTCTAGGAAGCCAATAGATAGAGATAATTTCATTTATTCCTTAATTTGGGAAGGAGAAATGATCAAATTTGGACTTCTATTTTTCTTAACTGAAGTTGATTTCACCATTTCTATTGACGAAGAAAGATTTTTAGAACTTAACAGCTCAGGTTTGCTTGTCCATAGAATAATGTTGGTAGTATCTGTTCCAATCCCTACTCATCCAACATCTGCGGCAGCTCTCCCTTTTTTCTTTTTTGCGGATTAAGCAAAGATTTTATTACATCGCAAATTTGGTACATGCCATCCACACCCCTCAAACCAAAGATCTGTGGCAGCTCTCCTGCTTTGCCCTGTTACATTCTTCCTGTTCATTAGTCATCATCAAATTTAGGAGAATCTATGTTGCTCAAGACCCATCTATCTTCTTCAATCATGTTGTTGAGGGAGAGATGGCACCCTTTATGTTAATTAAGCTGTACACTTTTAGTGTACGGGTTCGTTTGGATTGGCTTTAAGAAAAGCATTTTTTTATTGTGACTTTCTAAAAGAAGTGCTCTTTTGAGAAGCTCAAATTGCTGGTTTTTGGGGGGGGGAAAATTTGAGCTTTCTTCAGAGTTTTAGCTTCTTTTTAAGTCAATTTAAATACTTGTTGCAAAGACAAGATGTGTTTTTCAGTGGAAAAAGTGTTTTTTCATAAAAAAATCCAATTTGGTGTCATTTTAAGTTTTTCCCTTCCCGTGCCATTGCATTTTAGCCTCTAATTTGTGAAGTTTTCCCCATTGCACTAACAGCATGTGGGATGTTGAAGGAGCAATAACAATTCTACTGTGTCATTGTATAGTTGATATGGATGGCATACAAGAATGTGTAGACAACTTTAGTTGTTTATGTACTTGATCTTAGCTTGCTCCTTGCGCCTTTTTGTCTTCTAATAAAATTTTTACTGTTCAAAAAAGCAAAAAAATCCGACTATGCAAGTTTACTTCTTTAATGGGCTTGGGAATACTTTTGGTTAATGGCTTTCTTCTTTCCCTTTTCTCTTTTTCCTGCTTCTGAGTTTGGCTATTTTACTTCAGTCTCATTGAACAGTGTCATTGCTGTTCTGGATGCGGATTTCCACTCTCTGCCTTCCACTCAGCACCGACAGCAGTATGGACCGGTATGTTTTTCCTAATATTTCCAATTCCATGCTTCATTTTGTTTAACGGGGTTCAAAATTTTTTAGATTTTTTGGTAGGTAATTGAAAACAATTGCAATTAGCTTCAACATCAATTATCTTGAAATCTCCAAAAGGTTTATTTTTATTACATAAAGTTTTGCATGAAATTGATGATTATTTTTTTTTGCAAAATTAAGTAATTGAATTTCAGCTTTGTGTGCTACTTACATATAATATCTGATTCAAATCATTGTGTTGTTTAAAGAATCTGATACTGTAGACAATTACATCTTATTCTCTTGCACACCACAATGATCTATTAACTATATATGGTTCCTAAAAGGTTCCAGCACCTGAGCCTTAATAGAAACATTGAATGATGCAGAGTCTAGACAGGATAAAATGCAGGCTACTAGAAGGTACAAATGCTCAAGAAGTCAGGGCAATGGTTCTTGACATGCAGGCTCGGTTGTTGCTGGATATGCTTGGTAAAGGAATTGAATCAGCTCTTATAAATCCTTCAGCTCTTGTACCAGAACCATGGCAAGCATCTGGTGAAACTTTGTCGGGTATTGATCCAGAGGCAATGGCTGTTGAACCAGCACTAGTCCCAAGCATTCAGGTTCGGATTGGCATTACCTAATCTGTTTCTTGGTACACATATAGTGCAATAACAGCTGATTATGTTTTGTTGTGGACTTTTCTAATTGACTGAGGATTAATATACAGGCTTATGTCGATGCGATACTTGATTTAGCATCCCACTTCATCACACGCTTAAGACGTTATGCTAGTTTTTGCCGTACATTGGCAAGCCATGCTGTTACTGCAGGCACAGGTGGAAGTCGAAGTATGGTGACAAGTCCTACTCAAAGTTCTGCCTCTCCAGCGACAACTCAGGGTCAGTTACTGCATCTCTTTTTCTTTGACTTAAAAAGATCCTGCTATCTGAGATAATGATGGATCTGCTCCCGCAAAGTGGAAAACTACTTCTACATATAGCTTCAGCTGGCTTGGTGAAGTAATGTAAACATTAACTCCTTTTTCCAGGACCTCAAGGTGGTACTGCAAGTTCCACTGGAAGTACTCAGATGCAAGCTTGGGTACAAGGGGCTATTGCAAAGATTAGTAGCAGCACAGCTGATGGCGTTCCTAGTTCAGCACCAAACCCCATTAGTGGCCATTCTACTTTCATGCCTATAAGTATTAATGCAGGCACTTTCCCTGGAACTCCAGCTGTTAGGCTTATTGGGGATTGCCATTTCCTTCATCGATTATGCCAACTTTTGCTTTTCTGTTTTTTCTTTCGACGAACACAACTGCCTCGCTTCATTGGAACACATCGAAATGCTGATTCATCCATGCAAAAGCCACAGCCAAGTGCTCCAGGAAAAGTAGAAGACAATAATTCTGCTCTTTCAAAACCTGCTTCTGCCTTGGGCAGGCCTGAAGAAGCTCAGGTAACAAGAGCTGGTCAGGTAACAGCAAAAGGACCTGAAGAAGGTCCATCAAGCAGGTCAAGGTTAGGTTCTGGCAATGCTGGCCAAGGATACACATTTGAAGAGGTATATCCGATTGTTGTCTAATTTGAAGTTAAATTTCTGTTTACAGGTACTGAGGTATAATCTTTTGTGTGTGTAATAGCTATCAAATCACAAATGCACAAGGAAAAGAAGAAATGGTCATGTTCTCTCGTGTAGTTTGCTCCTATTAATCATCAGTGGAGTCAGAAATTTCATTATCAACTGTTAATAATATATTGCTATTGATGTTATCTACTTTTGGTTTGAGCAATGGAATAACATGTTCAAAATATCTTAATTGCTGATGATAATGTTATTAGAAGCAATATTTTGGAAAAAGTGGGGTTAGCCCCAATTGAGGAAAAAATGAGGGTGAACTATTTGAAAGGGTTTAAACGTATCAGAAAGTGACCATGGGGGCACTTGTTAGAAGATTTGGAAATAATAGGTTATGCATCATAGATATTCAGAAGAGATCTCCTGTGCATTGATTTAAGGAAGGAGATGTCTCTCAACAGGAATGAAGGCGTTGTTAGATCAATATAGTTTATCCTGCATAGCCGGAATATACTTCTTGTTAGTATTAATATTATATTATTTATTTTCTGAACTTGGACCCAGAGAGAGAGAGAGAGAGAGAGAGGGGGAGTGTGCTTGTGTACAAGCTACTTTTGAAGTGCAATAGTCTTGACCAAACTCTGACATGTGAAGGAGCGGCACAAATGGCCAGTCAAAAGAATCAAGCAAGCTTTTGCATGGTCACTTTATATGGCTATTCTGGATTTGAGCTAAGTGGCTTTCTTTGATTATCTGGATGATCCTAGGGCACTTGCAGGAAGAAAGCTCACTCTTTAATCTCACTGTAGATTCATAAAATATTGGTGGTTTTGTAGACTGAAATGACTAGATAGAGCTAGGTGTTAGCATGGACCAAGTCCTGGTTCAATCAGTTTGTTCTCTGTCTCAGAGAAAAGTAGTTGGTTCTCCAATGTATCATATCAACCCTTCATATCTGCAGGTACTGTCATTTGGATTAAGGATGCTTACTTTGTCAGATTATTAATTAGAACATCTCACAGCCTTTGGGGAAATAAGTCCATCTTTACATGACGGGTATTTTGATATGGGGAAACAAGAAGTTCTTTGCAATTTTGAGGAGCAATTTCCTAACTGAAACTGAATCCATAATTTGTGCAACTTAACTTATGATTTCAGAGCATTTAGTCTGAACCCTGCTTTTGGCTGAGTGGTTTTAGATTGTGTGCATTCTCAACTCTTATTGTGTCCGAGGTTCGTAGTTCTACAGAAATCCTTAGATATACCTCCATCAAGAAAAGTAAGAAGCTTTATTTAAGGAGCTTTCCTCTAGTCAGATTCTCAGATGAATTCTACTATGACATCCCCTGTTAAGAAAAGTGAGAAGTGTTATTTATAGGAGCTTCTTGGGGAAGCCTTTTCTCTAGTCAGTCTCTCAGATGAATTTATGTTGCAGGTCAAGGTCCTCTTTCTCATATTGATGGATCTATGTCGGCGGACAGCAGGTTCACCACATCCACTGCCAGTTTCTCAGGTTGGTAGTAACAACATCCAGGTTCGCCTTCATTACATTGACGGGAACTACACTGTTTTGCCAGAAGTGGTGGAAGCATCTCTTGGGCCTCATATGCAGGTAGTTTCCCATTATGAAGCTAAATCTATTCTAGTTGACCTTCGCATAGACTAGTGAAGCATCCATTATGCCTAATGCTTATTTAGCTGCATCTCGTATTGCTTTGTGAAATATGGACTTTTTTTTTTTTGTTTAATCTATCCAGGGAAGCCGAATGTTATTATATCATGTCTTTTCTCCAACGATGATGTGTCTCAGTTTGGTCTTCTCTTTCTTCGCCTTTGTTCAAGCATGATTTGAGAATTCAAATATGACATCTATGGCTTGCATTTTTTCTTGTTTTAAGTCTTGTCAGTTCACGCGTCAGAGACATATATTTGTGCATTCTTGCATTTGTGCATTTGAGCATTTGTTTTTTGTAAATTGTCATATGCTCATATTTGAAATTCTCTCTCTTTATTTTTAATTGTGAAAAATTTCATGTTTAACAACTTAAAAACTGTTCAACTTCTAACTTCTGGTTATTTTTCTCAAGTTGCTGTAGTTTTGTTGGTTAAAAATTCTTAAGAGTTGCAACTCTTGAAAATTTTTCTCATATATTGAATTATCCAGAAATGCTTATGGAATGCATACTCAGCAGACAGAGCCATGTAAATATCATTGTGTTTCTATAAGAAAATGGACACTTGATGACATTTATATGGCTGTCTCAATTCTACATAATACATACTCAAATCTATTGTGTTCAATACCAATAAGAAATGAAGGGGAAATGCCAGTGAAATCGATCATTAGAAATGGGATAATGCTCTTGTTTGATTCTGGCTCTTGCTCAATGGATGATTTTCCTGAGGTCTCTGTTATGGTGCCAAATACCTTCCAATAGTGTTGTAGGCACAGGATAGTTGTGGCACTAGCTATATGCATATATGTGCATCAATCTATCTATCTATCTATCTATATATATATATATTGATGTTCTTTTGGACTTTTACTACTAGATGTTGGAGATCCAGGTTGATACATGTTGAATATGTATTCACTATTCTACAAGTGTTGCATGGGGCAGATTTTTCTGCTTTGTTGGTTGGTGAAAAGATGGGAAGGTGCATGAAATGGTCTTCAAGGCTAACGTGGTGTTGAGTTTTCTTTCCTTCCTGTTGGGTGGTTAAAAAATGTGACCTGCATACCGAGTCGATAATCTGCCGACCATTCTTCAACTGATTGTGTGACTAGAGAACTCACAATTTTATAATGTGTATATGCTAATACATAAGAGGGAGAATTCTAATACAATAAGAAATGTGGTTAAAACGTAACTGGGTTGGAGTACTGTTTAGTTCTTGTTTCGGATACCTGTCCATTCAAAATTCAGTTTTACACTAGCAGATATCCAATCTGGTTTGCCTGGTTGGAGAAAATTATGCTGGGATAATCTGGTTTTGGTCAGTTATGTTGCTTAATAGGCACATGATAAGCCAACCAATCAAGGGTCTGGTTTGCCAGTTTTTGGGTTATACTATCCGGGCTTAATAATGAGGACCACTTTTGACAAATCCATAATGACTTAGTCATGGTTATATTCTTTGTGCAGAATATGCCCCGGCCAAGAGGTGCTGATGCTGCAGGACTGCTACTCCGTGAACTAGAACTGCATCCTCCTGCCGAAGAATGGCACAGAAAAAATATGTTTGGTGGACCCTGGTCTGATCCAGATGATCTGGGTCCTGCAGATGAGAGCTCTAAGATAGGCAGTTCAATGGATTTGCTTGATCGGAGCTTATCGGAGAACTCTGATGTGTACTATGGAACCCAGCGTTTGTGGCCAAGAAAACGCAGGATGTCTGAAAGAGATGCTGCTTTTGGCTTGAATACTTCTGTGGGCTTAGGAGCATATCTTGGCATAATGGGATCTCGAAGAGATGTGGTGACAACTGTTTGGAAGACCGGGCTCGAAGGAGTTTGGTATAAGGTTTGTTTTTAACTTTACTGCTAACTTGTACACTTTGATCTGCTGTTACATTTGCCTTTGTCAGTATCCTCGCATGAAGAGTGTATACTAAACGTGTGATGCCATGTTGGTAAATTTTAGCGTGCTGTATATGTTGTGAATATTTTGTTCATGGTACATAGTACTAGGAACAGTTAGGCCGTGAATCATCATAATGCACAAGGAATCAAATGATTCTGTAGGTTGTAGTAATAAGGGTTTCTTCTTTTAAAACAAAATCTGGTGAGAAATTATCCGGTTAATGCTTGAAATATTGCCAGTTCTGTTCCTTGTCTTTTGTATAGGTCTATTAATTATATCACTGAATGCTGCAGTTTTAATAAAATCTGTGGCTATTAATCATCGTTATGTGATTTTCTGATCCATATTGTTATTTGTTAAGCTTTCCATGTCACCTAGGCCAGCTCCATGCCTTCCTCTACGTAAGGGAATCTCCTGATTCTGTATATCTTACTGATTCACATTAAGCCTTTGTCGTGTTTGGCGCCAGCAGTAGACCTTGTTTTCGACATTGTGACATCTCTCATTCTCTCTTTTGGTTTTATTTAGTTACAAGATTGAACTTTTTGGCTAATTTTGATAACAGTAATTTATCAGTTGTTGGAGCTGGTCATCTCATTGATTGGTTTTCAAACTTTCACGGTAAATAGTGTTCAAAGAAAGATGTAATTCCGTGCATTATCTGAGGGTATCTGGTGATTTTGGTTTTATTTCATATATGATAATTCATCTTTTTCTCGCCTGCCTCATCATGGAGTTTATTGGCCTTGGTATCATCAAAAGGAAATACTTTATTAGTGTTTCTTTTGATGATTAGGATCTACTCAGAGTCCAATGAGAAAATTATACTAATCACCTTTCGTTTGTCTTAATTTCAATTCAAATATTCATGTCTGTTTCTTTCCCAATGGACTCATACCTTATTCTTGCATTTCTTGTGCAGTGCATTAGATGTTTGAGGCAGACTTCAGCTTTTGCTTCTCCTGGAGCCAACTCCCCTCCGAACCAGACTGAGAAGGAACTATGGTGGATCAGCCGATGGGTACATGGATGTCCAATGTGTGGTGGAACATGGGTTCGAGTTGTGTAATCCGACACTTTCAACCCCGAGTCACCCTTCATTATGAGCTCTGGTATTATGATGCTAAAATCTTAACACTTGACATCGGAGTCTGACGCACCAGATAGGTCTTAAAATGCTGGACCTGGTGATGTTCCTCCAGATTATCCTTGTACAGGAGAGAGCAGCTTGATTTGACAAGGTCACCATTTTACCTGCTCTTAGCTCAAAGGTTCTGATGGCATGCACCTTTCCAAGCTTTGACATATTTGTGACCGGAATGTGGCAACACTCTGTTGAAAACTTTGGTATATCATCTGTAAATTCAATTGTTTGATCCAATAATTTAGCTTCTAACTCTCTGATATCTTTCACTGCAAGACAACTGCAAATCAAAGCAAGCACTCAGCTTTTGTATTGGCTAGTCCGAGACTCAGAACTTTGTAAAGAATGATACCATCTTACTTGTACTATATTTTCTTTGCTCTCTTTGTTCAAATCATCTCTTCTTTAGATAATAAGTGATGTCCCGTTATACGTTCTTTGTCCGGTTAAATTTAATGAGGGCCCTTTCCCTAACCGGATCTTACCCTTAGCTAGATTTGGATTTTTTCGTAACGTTACTAGTGTACAAGTGATATTTACTAGCGGTGAGCTTTCATGATAGATCATTTGATTGACGCTCTTAATCCTTGAAATCTTTACAAGACAATATATGTATACGAGGGAAGGCTGAAAAATTGATCGACTTTTTTATATTATCTGTCAAACCAACTGTTACTGGCAAATTATAAGGTGCAATTTCATTTATGTAGTCTTTCAGGCATGTTAACGCACAAGTCTATATATACATATTAAAAAAAAAATGAAGAGTCACTTCTCCACTTAAATTTCAGTCTCTGTATTCTCTCTCTATACATTTCTCCTATCTCTTTCTATACGTCTTTATTCTCTCTTTTCTATTTTTTCTATTTCTCTCTTTCTCTGTTTTGACAGTTAATTTGTGTTAATATTATTTTTTTTTTATATTGTTAACAGGTTGATGGTTTGATATTATTAACAATTAATTGGATTGATATCGATAAATGATGGTGAATGCAATTGATTGATGGGTTGCATTTTTGTAACAATTGGTTCTGATGGTTATATACATATATTTGAAGGATTGATATTTATTTAATAGTCTATTACTGTTTGTTCAGTTTTCTATAACTATTTGTTCTCCTGTTCAATGTTTTATAACTGTTTGTTTAGTAGCTTATTATTATTTGTTTAATATTCCATAATTGTTTGTTTAGCAAATAATTATTATTTATTCAATGTTCCATATTTGTCTATTCAGTGTTCTATAACTATTTGTTCAGTAGTCTGTAATCTATTATTGTTTGTTCAGTACTCTATAACTGTTTGTTAAGTGGTCCGTAATCTATTGTTGTTTGTTTAGTACTCTATAACTGTTTGTTCTATAATTATTGTTTGTTCAGTGTTTTATAAGTGTTTGTTCTGTAAATTATTATTGTTTATTCAATAGCATATTATTCATCAAAATATTCGTTTATAATTGAAATTAGTTGCATTTGCATTAACATATCAGTAGAAACACATAAACATGTACATAAATTCAATTCTAGTTTTGCTTCGATTTCTTTGCATGTTGTTGCTTCGGATTCGATGTTTTAAATCCTTTGGATGTTGTTGCTTCTGATTCGATGTTTTCAAATTTTTTGGATGTTATTGTTTTCGTTATTTTATTAGATTTAATTTGCGATTTTGATTAAAATATTTGTTTAGTTATTGAAAAAATTAAATTGAACCTAGTTAGGATTTGTGAGATTTGAGTTTGAATTAAAAATATTACGATAAAAAAGAGAGGAGAGAATTGTAAGTCAAAAAATAAATAAAGCCTTTACACAGCCCGCAGGTGCACGTTACAACGTGTACTTGCGGGTGCATAGTGTAAGGCCTCACTGTTACATAACTGTGGGAGGCGGTAACCGGGCCGTGGGCCCATCCTGCACCAGCCAAAATAGCTAGGCCCAGCCTACTAACCGGCCTCTAGCCCATTGCCATCTCGACTCGCTCCTCAGCTCACTTCTCCAACACAGAGAAGACGAAACACAAACTGAGCTGAAAGCAAAGGCAAAACACAAACACACGCACACGCACGCACAGAAGGAGAGAGAGAGAGAGAGAGAGAGAGAGAGAGAGAGAGAGAGATGAGCAGCAGCAGCGCGCAGGGAGGGCACTCGCTGGCCTTCAGAGTGATGAGGCTCTGCAAACCCTCACTCCACGTGGAGACCCCTCTGCGGTTCGACCCTTGCGATCTTCTCTTTGGCGAAGACCTCTTCGACGACCCTCTAGCCGCCCACCACCTGCCCCGCCTTCTCTCGCACCCCGACCCCTCCGATCTCTCCTACCGCTCTCGCTTCCTCCTCAACCATCCCTCCGATTCTCTCGGCCTCCCCGGCCTCCTCGTCCTCCCCCAATCCTTCGGGTACGCATTTTTTATACTATATATGTGTGTGTTTTTGCATTTCTGTAGTATCTCGTCTCACATTAATTGCGTAAAGAATTTTTTCTTTTTAGTTTATAATATGAGATTTTCTATTATTATTAGCACAATTATGTATTTGATTAGAGTGGGCTGGAAAAATAATGAACATGTAAGAATGTGATTTTCATTTTTTTAGTTTTTGATTAATTGTTCAGTTGATTGTTCGTGTGTTTGTAGGGCGATATATTTGGGGGAGACGTTTTGCAGTTACATAAGCATAAACAACAGTTCAAAATTTGAAGTTAGGGATGTTATCATTAAGGTGATATAATTCGTTCATTTAATTTAATTTAGTTGTTTTTTTTTTTTTTTTGGTTAATTTAGTTATTGTTTGAATAAGATTATTATGGTTGACTATAATTGGCTTTAACTTGTGAAACTGTTTAAATTTTTATCTATGTATAGTTTATAGTTTTGAATTTTTGTCCTGCATTTTAGTTTAATTAGGGATTTACTAGGTATCTTTTTAGCTGATGCTGTCATAATTTGTGTTAATTAAAGTTTTCGTGAAGAATTTTCTGGAAAAGAGGACATGTTATTTTCTGTGAGTATGGCTAGTTGATCCAAGGAATAGTCTCTTTTGATTCACGAGTTTATATTAGATGGGCATAAACTGCACATGAATTTGTATGTCTCTTATAACTAATATCTATTTGTGTAATAATATTATAGTTTTATATATAAAACACATTTGGAGATCTACAACTTACGGATTAACTCTCCTCATATGGATATGTACTATTTTTGGACATGCGAACGGCCCAGTGGAAAACTGAATCTATATAGAAATTGATATAACAAATGGAATTTACAATAGCCAAAGTTTATATGGAAATATTCTTTAGTACAATTGAGCAACATTATCAAGGAACATCTTAAGGCACTTGTAACTCAAAAGCTGACTCTGTTCTGTGATGACCAAAAACAATAATGATTAGAAAGAGAATGAAATCTGCAATGGAATTATGATCTGTAATAACAATCTTATGTTAGCAATACTATAGAAGAAATGAAGAACCCTTGAGACTAAATCATAACGTGAATGAAGTTATAGAATAACAATGCAAAGGCATAAGAAAGGATGAACAAGAGTGTATGGATGATCTTATATTCCTTATCTTGCAACTGAAACCTGTAAAAATGAATAGGATAAATCCTATTTATCAAATATTTTGTATGTTAGGTGAGGTCACTTGTTGGTAAGAATGATACAGTTATATGACCATGTTGCTTAAGTTCCAGACCTTTTGGATTCTGAATCTTGTGCTGGAGAAAATGATATCTAATTGTCTACAGGCTGAAATCCAAACAGAAAGACAGAGGATGCTTCTTTTAGATACATCAAAATCACCTGTTGAGTCAATACGTGCTGGAGGACGTTATGATTTCATTGTTGAGCATGATGTGAAAGAACTTGGGGCACACACGTAGGTTCTGGCTGCTGATAGCACTCCATCTTTTGTGGAAATAGATTATGTTGCCTAACTTGGCTTATTTCTTTTTTTTCTTTTTTGGGTCATTCACTGTGTAGATTGGTGTGCACTGCTCTTTACAATGATGGTGATGGTGAGCGTAAATATCTACCACAGTTTTTCAAATTTATAGTTGCAAATCCACTTTCTGTGAGAACCAAGGTATTTCCTCCTATGCTCCAAGAGCATGTTGTCTTATTTATGCTCTTTTTCCCCCTCCTTAGTGATATCAAATTTAACATTGTCTTTTTGACTCTTTCACAGGTCCGCGTGGTTAAGGTAGGTTGGTCTTTGTTTCCTTGATAGAAATGCTTCAGAATATATGAAAATGACTCCAGCCTTCTAAAGAGGCCCATTAGATATATTACATTTTCCTTTATTATAAAGACCCTCACTCAAATGCGTCCATGTGGTAGGCGTCCAAGTGGTAGGTTTTGTTTTAGTTTTTCATTATAGTGGAGATTAGACCTAATCTTGGAAATAAAACCTGCTTTTATCCCAGGAAACTACATTTTTGGAGGCTTGTTTGGAGAATCATACGAAATCAAATCTCTATATGGATCAAGTGGACTTTGAGCCTGCTCCACATTGGACTGCGATGATACTAAAACCTGATGATCAGATCTTAGAGAAAAATCTTCTAAGGTGGTGAGGCTGATGATTATCTGGCGGTTATTGTTTATTGTCAACTAATTGGTTGGCAGGGTGTCTTGATGTGAAATATGTTCTTTCAGCTTTATTCTGTTAACAGAGAACTGTGATGTCTTCTGACAGAGAAGTATTTAAACCACCAATCCTTATCAGATCTGGGGGAGGAATTTACAACTATCTCTATCAGTTAAAATTGTCATCACAGGGGCCTCCACATTTGAAAGTGGAGGGAAGTAATGTCCTTGGGAAACTTCAGATAACGTGGCGGACAAATTTGGGTGAGCCTGGAAGGCTGCAGACTCAGCAGATTCTTGGCAGTGTAAGTTAATGCCTTGAGATTTGGTGTGAATGTGGGAACAATATCTTTATCAAGCTTTGAGCATTTGATGTATCTGTGGGTGTCTCTTTTAGTTGTTATATGCTGTTCTTGTACAAGCCATTTGTTACAATGTATGGTGACGAGTGATTAATTTCACAAGGCATTGTGAAGTGTAAATTTGTCTATTTTATCATTGAAAGATCAATTTGCCCTAGTGTCGAGGTAGAAGGCTGGAACTGAGAACCCAAGTTCAAGTCTCACTACACCACCTGTGGGGACAGTTGTCCAACTATATGATGGCTCTTTCCTAGAGTGCACTGGTCATAATATGAATGTGGTCATTGTTCATGGATTGTAACCATAAAATGTGGTCAGTCTATCCAACTCTATAAGAGTTCTTGAGTAACTCCTTGTTCATCTCAAAAGAAGAATAAAGAGGATAATTGTATGTGGCTGTGCACTTAAGTTAAATAAATAGTCATAAGGGAGATCTTCTTTCCTGAAATTTCAGTAAACATTCATGGAAGTCTATCAATGGTCATAGTTTTTTGTATTAAGAGAGAGAAAAAAAATACTGAAAAGTAAATCCTGTCAGAACAGTTTGCGATTAGGTTTTCAAGTTGCAAACATTTTAAACTGCAGAGTTGCAAAACTGTATCCAAATCACTTTGGAAGTTGGAGAACCTCTCGTTAGAAACTTTTGAACCATGATCTTGTTTTGTTGTGGGTTCTATTCAACTGATAAGTCTATGAACAAAAATCACTTAATATGGCAGATGTAATGCTGAGTCAACTTGCCTTCAAATATCACCTTCTAAATGGATGCCAAATGATCAAAGATAGTGGGCATCTGCAACATATATTGTGAGTGAGAATAAAGCTTGTTTGAGATTATAATGCACCAATGAAAGCTTATCTACTAGATGGGCTGGTTATAAGGATCGGATGATGCCACTTAGTCCGGTGAGGTTGATTCGCTTTTGTAAGCTTCATAAGCATGAGAGTCTCATTTGACGGTCTTTGTACAACTCTTTGTTGGTCTCCTCTTAAGCTGTGCAACCTCCAGGTCTTCATGTCTTCTAACTGACTCCATGGATCTCCGCTTTCTAGGTCTCTCTCTAATGTTTTTTTCCTTCTTCTCTTTTCTTTTCTAATGCTTCCAACAATAATAAAGAAATGGCAGGTTTTGCTGCTCTGTAGTGGTATGTATGTATTTTGCACTTCCCAAGTGACCATAAAACATTTTAGAGTGTCCTGCTTAGCACGATTGAGTTGGTTTTATGTCATTTATCTTTCTGATCAAGATATGTTTCCTCTGCATTCAGCCCATTGCACGCAAAGAGATTGAGTTGCAGGCCATGGAGGTACCATCTGTCATCATTGTGGAGAAACCATTTTTGGTGAGCCTCATTTTTTCAACCAATGAAAACAGGATTTTTTTTTTTTTGAAAAGTGAAAACAGGACTTTTTATCACTCCAAGAAGACTGAGTTCCGTATATGTATTTTGCTATGTGTTCAACATCTGTGAGGATAGTTATCTGACTGTTGCTGAATGTGGGTCAATTTGGCACACTGGAAGAAATAGAACGTATAGGCAGGTTGCAGATCACTGAACATATGGAGCTTATTTATTGGGAGTAATAATTTCCTAGGAAATTTGTGACGTTGATAATCAACACGATCCCTGCAATCATCTGTTTATCTCTTTTGCTTGTATTGGTCATTATAGACACTCACAGGTAGTCTTGATGCTTCCTTAGGTGCGCTTGAATCTCACAAACCAGACAGACCGGGTTTTGGGCCCATTTGAAGTTTCCATTTCACAAAATGATGCACTTGATGAGAAGGCTGTAATGGTTAATGGTCTTCAGATGATGGTAAGAGCCTTCAATTCACTGTTGTAATTTATTGTTTTATTATTACTGATTTACTGAGTGGCCCTTGATGCTGTGAATTTTTTTGGCACATGCCTTGGCATTTGCGTTTCTATCACGTGAATTTGGTTCTTCTAAATCCCCACAACATCCTGGTTGCATTCATGATTTAACTTACCAAGTACCATTATTCATTGACATGCCATAAAAGCTAGGAAGTTAATTCATCAACTGACTTTGTTATTTTGCATGGCTGTCATCTGAGTATGGTGCCTCTGATGGCATTCCTTTGCATTTTAAATGTCTGCACAACATTTTTGGAGTTCAACCTAGGAACTAATGTGTAATCTTCCACTTTCTCTGTCTGCCACTTCTTATTTATTCTTCTAGATCATACCACCCTACCCTCAAGCTCCGGCCTGGAGACATTTGTGAACCTGATCTAGCCGTCATTATGCTTTTTCTTGATTGAATGTAAATTGTAATATACAATGGAGATGATAGCTAGATCTGATCTTTTCTTTTTCCCGCCTTCTTTTGGTTACCCAATCTTATACAAGTGTTTTATATTGCTGGGTGTACTAATGTGTTTTCTTGAGCAGCCTTTGTCACAAGTGGAACCGTTTGCCTCTTCAGAGTTTCAGCTGGTAAGATTAGTGATGATGCAGTTTACATTTTAAAGCACTCCCATAAGCAGTTAGACTCTAAATAAGAGTGTAAGCTACTGACATTTGATATTTACTGTAAAAGAGATGAGACAATGAGAAAACAATTCACATATCACTCGTAGAGTGTACTTAAAAAATGATTTTATCAGTATATGGGGAAAAAAAAAATTTGATTTACAATGAACAAATCAGTTTGATAGTTATGTCAGTTTGAATTGCTTCAAAAAAAATTACTCTAATAATGCCAATCGTTTTTTTTGCAGAACTTGATTGCTATGAAGGAGGGAGTTCAAAAAATCACTGGCATTACACTGTTTGACACATGGGAGAAGAAAGCTCATGACTCTTTGCTGGAGATAGAGGTTAGCTGTCGCATCTTTCTAAAGAATCACTTCCCTTCCCTCGCTCCTCCCAGAGTAATAGAGAAAAGATTAGTGGCCATTTAACAAAGATGAGAATAGGACAGAAAGATTCTTGGGCATAATGCTTCCAGTATTAGCGTTCTAAAAGGCAAAGGCATAAGCCAAAGATCAAACACTTCCCATCAAGTCAAGGCAGAAACATCAAAAGCCTTGAGCAACATATTGAGTTTTTCAGATTATAAAATTTACTAAGCAGATAAAACACACATAAATTTCAGCCTCACCGCATACTAAAAATAGAGAACAAGATAAAGTTATTGAATGAGAGAAAAGAGAGTCCAGGAGAAAGGAAAGAAAATGCAACATCAGCAAATACTAGTGCAAAAATGAAGTTGATTCAAATGGTGCTTTCAATGTAATCTATAAACTTTCAGCCATTCCCAACACCACAAGTTTAAGGGTGCACCAGCATGTAACTTGATTTCAACCATAATCTCTGGTCGTGCTTCATAGCTACCCAGAAAATCTGTTAATGTTATAAAAGAACATCCTGGGAGGCACACGCCCAACATGCAAAATATTGCATCTTATGCACATTAAGGCCTCAAGCTAAAAGGTGCATGCCTCTTTGGAGGTTTGCCTCAGCCTCTCTGTATCGGTGTAGTTCTGCTGCACCTCATCTCGATGTTGCAGTGGCCTCAAAAGTTCCCTCAGACACAACATTGGATAATATTAAACTATTGTAGTTAGTAGTCGTTTAGAACTTGGCTTACTTGTTTAACTTCCAGGGAATAGCCTGGAATAAAAGCAAAGGAGTTCATGCTAAATGCTGATAAAGTTCTGGTGCACGTGCAGATATTTGTTGATTCAGAGGGATTAACTGGCTAACTGGGAAGCAATGTACCATAATGGCCACCTGTTTCCTGTATGGTTGAAGTAACTTCACAGTGCGTGGTGATGATATGCCCCATTGTTGCTGGAGCGCACTTCCTTTGTAAAAGAGAAGAGGGGTGGGTGGATGGGAGTACAGCTACTTGATCACCATCGATCTGTGCAATACTGGTTAAGAAGACTCGATATTTTTCAAGTGAAGTCTTTCCTGAGTTGTAAAAGCAAAGGAGTTCAACTCTTCTGTCACGCAATTCTTTACTTGCTGATGCTTTATGTGTTTCCTCGATCTTTTACTTCCAAATTTGCATACAATGTCTACAGGAAATGTATTGCTTTTTCTTTCATTATGGAATGACAATTGTGTAGGTAACAATCTGAAAACTGGCAAGGGCGCAGTGTAAACTTGAATTTTTATAGAAGCAACATCAGTTGTTTTATTAAACCTACCTCTTTCATTTCCTCTTGCTGATGACCTTGAAATGTATGTCTTTTCTTCTTACTATTATTTTTTGAAATCCCCACCCTCCAACCCAACCCTCCATCGCCTTATTAGATTGGAACCCAAGTCGGCACTCAAGGTGGAGTTAATCTCAACTAGTTAAATTACCTTCTAATCCACCTTGAAATCCTTGAAATGTATGGTTAGAA
Organism: Cordia subcordata; assembly: GCA_028554755.1. NCBI lineage: Eukaryota > Viridiplantae > Streptophyta > Magnoliopsida > Boraginales > Cordiaceae > Cordia > Cordia subcordata. Next base: position 8,607,319 of record JAPTOF010000006.1, on the reverse strand, counting down.
AATATATCTCTTAATAATAGGCCTCTATTATTGCAATGGCCGTCTTTAGTCAAAAGGGGGTTTTGTCTGGAAGTTTGCAAATCACAAATTTTTATTAACGTAATGAAAGAAAAATAATACAGGTATAATATCAAGATACAGAGAAAAATAATACAGGTATAATATCAAGATACACGTCTCTAGATAGCCTAAATCAGTTAGAAGACTTGTCATCAAGACTTTTGATGCTCATTTTATAAAATGTCAGTTTAAATTCCAAAAGGTCGACAGAAAATAGCAGAAAAGGATGCAGTGGGTGGCGCAAGCTAGCAAGTGAATCTGGCTTTGTGTGCAGCTGTAAATGGGGTGGTGGGGGGAAAAGACCGACTTTGTTGCAGAGTTTTAGTTTCCGTGATAGAAAGGTCATAGGTCATGCGTCAGTTGGTGCTTTCACATAAAAACATTTCATGAGGCTGATGCTGTATTAAGTTGCATCATGGCAGTTCTTATGTGTGCAAGTACTTTTAAGTGATAATTGCATTCCTAATCCATTTGATGATGTGCCGATCCCGTAGAGGATTCTTTTGTAGAAGTCAATAACAAAGTATCGATTAAGAGAAGAGAAGATCCTAATCCCCTTGATGAAAAAACCACAAAGTTACTTGTTACAAAGTGAGCATCCTAATACCCACCTAAGAAGCAAAGGTATTCATACCACAGGGTGGGTATACATGAGATTTATTTTTCTGCAACCATGTCCTCTACCAGAAAGCCTCAGGTTACATTAACAGGCTCAGGCATTAGGCAATATACAAAAGAGATGAACAACAACAAGAAAAATGCTAATTTATATCTGAAACGAACTCAACACAAACTCAACGCAGAAAGGTATGGCATGGTCAGTAACTTGTTAGGCATGCTGGCCCCAGGTTGCCCAGTTGGCTTCACTTCCGACCCTGGGCATGCTGTGGACCTTGGAATACATATCAACCTTAAAGTTGGCTCCACACATAAATCCTTCACTGTCCACCCTAGGCATCGCTTTCATCTTCTTCATTGGATGCTCGAAGCTCGCCAATCCTTCTTCACTGTGATACATGCACCCTGCAAGTAGAATCAAGACTGTTTTCTAAGTTCTACTATTCTATGGTAAGAATTATGCAAATGCGAACCCAAACCATTTTCAGGAAATTCGTATCAGAAGCAATTTTGATCTGTTTTCTGAAGAATAGCTCCATACCAGTAGGAAATGGAGCAAATGATTTAGCACAGTTTGCTTTAACCATGTCAACATTATCAGAGATCACAACAGATCCATCAGCTGCTATGCCCCAGAACAACTCCACTCTTTCGTCTGCACCCTGTCGCCATGAAAGTCATACGAAAGCATTACAAAAAAAAGTACAGGAGAAGCCATAAACCATAAATAGACTGCTAACATTACATTAAGTGCTAATAGTAACTTACAAGTGCGGCAAAAACAGTTCCAGCTTTGTGATCATAAATCACAAATCCAAAGCTGCCCTCAAGATCCTTGAGGACCTGGTGAGCAGGGTAGGGCCCCCTGTCTCGCAGGGCTCGGTAAGCTTCGATCACAAACATGGCCTCATTGGCAACTTTTGACAGCCCATATTGCTTATTCAGGGTGCTTAGATTGTTCAAGCTTCCCACAAAGATACAGTAAATGTCATCTATGCCACAGAACAACCTACAATAGCATATATAAATTTAGAAATGAAGCCGCAGAACTAAAAAGGAGACAGCCTAATAGAACAGAGAGTTGTCGTGCAAAAATTAACATCTGATTTGACTTATTTTCTTAAAGAAAACATTTTTCAGGAAAATATTTTCTGGCGCGCAATCGTAGCTTAGATTTCGCATGCTACTAATAAAAAAAAAGTAATATATATATATATATATATATATTCTGTTTTATTTCAAAACATAAGTAAATGGCTTATATGGTGCAATATGCAATTCCAGCACCCAAACACCAGTCTCAAAAATCATGGCATAACATTCTTTTCTCGGTTTGAGTCAAAACATCTCAAACCATATTAAACTTAAAATTATTCCCATCAGGTCAAGAACCAAGCCCTTTTAATAATTGTATTTTTTGAGAGTCGAACTTGTGTTTTCTTCATTTCATTTGAGGTTGCTGATACCTCAACTAACAACTTATTGACATAATATCTAGAGGGGGGGGGGGAACAAAAAAAGAATCCAATATTTGATGAAATATATGAAAGAGGGAGGTTTTACCTCTGGGGAGCCATGAAAGAAGAACGCTGAGAAGGTGCATAGGCAATCAAAGCTTTACCAACAAACCCCATGGAGAAACCATTATCAGCATGAGAAGACAAGAAATCCTTCAAAATCTCATCAGGGTGCTTTGCCTTCACAGCAGCTTGTGATGATGCTGGGCTGTTCAGCTCCTTTGGTGGATTCACCAGACCACTCTTGAATATTCCCAACATTTCTTTCGAAAACTGATGAAACTCTCAAAGAGACCTACAAATTTCACACACCCACGGAAACGTAAACAGCGGTTTATATTTGAAGAAAACTTACGTTTGGACAAGATAGAAAATGTGCTCTTAGTGCTTGGTATTTATAGCTATGGCTAGTTGCTAAGTGCTGAGGTGGCAAGAGCATCCATAAATAGATAAGACGCTACACTAATTCAACTTGGAAATGAAAATACTTTTTGAATGGACCATGTTATTCATAATCTTTTTTTAGTTTTTTATAGTAAATATTTGGTTATTTGTATCTTAATTATATATGTATATAAACATTTTATTGCATTAAAAAAATCAAGGATAAAAGATATATAATAGTAATAGTCGATGATAATTGATAATATATTGTTAAGGAAGTGAAGCTACGCGCAAAGAATGTATTGGTGGTTGCGTGTGCGAGGGGCAAAAAAGAGAGGTTTTGTAACGGTGAGCACTAAAGAATTTCGCAGGTCGTCAGCCTTATCCACAATTCGGTGTTAATTTCGAAGGTGATGGTGACTGTTAACCTAGTCAGCAACTACTGGGTTGCCTCTGTTTTGGATAAGACCCTTGTTTTTTTTTGTCAAATGAGCTTCATAAACAGCAAATAAAAAAAGGGTAAATTTCACAATAAGTCTCCATTATTTTTTTATTTTTTAAAGTGATTTTTATTATTTTAACATATTCAAATTAATTTTTAATATTTTATAAATATAGTTAAATTAATCTTTATTATTTAAAAAAATTTATATTAGTCCCAATGTTTCACAAAGTTAGTCAAACTAGTTCCTATTATTTGAAAATAATTCATACTAGTCCCCAGTGTTTTACAAATTTATTTAAGTTAGTCCCTGTTTTAAGAAAAAATAAATAAAAAAGATTGAAACTAATTTTATTTTATTTATTTATTTATTCTTAGTTGACTATAATACCTTGAACTTTTGTATTATAAATTTTATTATGGAATAATTTTTAGACAATAAAAGTTCATAATTTTCATTAAAAAATTTCAATCAGATGTTTAATGTATCTTATAAAAGTTCACAATAAATCCAAATATGCAAAGAATGCAATAACTATCATTCAAAATGTTAAATTCCTACTGCTTTTTTTCTTTTTGGCTAGAAATTCTTGCTTAAAAAAAATAATCAGATTTCGTTTTATAGCGCAAGGGGTAAGATTGTCAATTGCTTTTATGTTTGAGGTCATTTGGGATATTTTCGTCAAAACTAACGTCTATTCTAATTGTAGGGACTAATCTGATCCTAATAATTAAACATTGGGGACTTGTATGAATTATTTAAAACAACAGGGATTAAAATTAAAAAATATGTAAATATTAAGAACTTATTTGAATTTAACTCTAACTGCAGGGACTAATTTGACTATAATTAGTAAACATTAAGAAATTGTATGAATTATTTATAACAATAGGGATTTAAATGAAAAAGGTGTTAACATTAAGGACTTATTTGAATTTAACTCAATAAAAAACATACAGGATTACCCAATACTACCAATTGGGTTAAAGTCTTCTTTTATCAAAAAAAAGCAATGGAGGCGGAAATATTAGACATCCAATCTATAAGCAAATAATTTTTAATTTTCTGCTTAATAATTCAATCACATGAACGATTTGTAGTTCTTTGAATGCGATGAAAATTAAACAAAGAATTTTCATCGGCGAATTTTTTAATGTCTTCCACAATTGGACGCACTCTCTATGCATGCAAGCTTACCGCCATTTGTTAATTTTTATATTTCTATTTGATATTTATATTTAGCATGCCAAAAATATTCAATTCGTAATAAAAGATTTTGATCTAGCTCTATCTGTGGTTGCTTTTGAGACATTAGATGGGAGGATTAAGATAAAAATGCTCTTTAGACTATATCTTGAAAAGAATTGTCTCATCCAGTTAGGTTTTTTTTTTTTTTTGTACTTTTAATTTGTCTCATCAAACCAAATTGTGAAAAAACAAAAAAAGAAGTTGAGATGACTATCCACCGTCTAAGACTCATGTAATTCACAGATTTCATTAGTAGTTTATAATTGTCAAATTATAATACTAATAATAGGATAAATTATTTTTTGTATTAATTAAGTTATAAAATCTAAATCAGACTAATAGCTTAATAACAAGTTAATTGATTTTTTTTAGAATAAAATTAATATTTTGCATAAGATATTGGCTACAAATGTTTTGATTGTACTCACATTTATTCATTTCTTGTTGGTGAAATTTCTACAAGTAATTTCCTTATAAAAGTAAGGGAGTACTATTTTTTTTTTTTGTGAAAAATCATAAGGAATATAAGGAAAAAGAAACAGAAAAAAAAAAGTCATGAACACATTTGTTAAGAAAAGTGATGTAAGAAAAGAAAGAGTATAAAAAGGATAAAAGTATAATATAACTCCAATGCATTATGTATTAAATATTAATACATTAAAAGATATTATTTTTCGTGATTATGAGACTTTTCTGTATAGTGCAAATCAACTAGGGAGTGATTTACACAATTGATTGTAATTAGTATATTTTTGATAGTTAGGCTCTTATAAAAGGAGGTTATAGGTGTATATAAAATTCATTCAAAAATACACACAGTACAGAAGCTTCTTGTAGCTTTCTTTGTTTGTTGAATCATATTTCTCGACACTTTCTATTAAAATTTTTAATTTTAATTCTAAATTTTATAAATGGAAGAAATTCAAGTTTAAAATTCTTTTGTAGATCTCAAATTTGAGTAACTATTATAAAAAAATAATTATTAATTCTCTTTAAGAAGAAAAAAAGAGGGAAGAAAAAGAATCTTGACAATATATATGTTATTTTTTTTGACATAAACTAAAGATATTATTAAAACCCATAAGACATGTCAACCACTCCCATACGAGCACGATCCAAAAAATAATGAATCTGATGCACAAAGGACTTTTTTTTTTCATCATCTGATTTATGTTTTAATTGGTATTTTTTTTAACGTTTGAAATTAGTGACTTTTTGCTTTTTACATTACCATTATACAAGAACATACAATTAACCAATACTTTCTCTTACATTCGCTTACATGGCACATTTTTATACTTTATCTATATATATATATATATATATATATAGAGAGAGAGAGAGAGAGAGAGAGAGAGAGAGAGAGATAACTTTTCTTTAAAAGCAATCTGTAATTAGTGTCATTTCAGTTCAAATGCAAGAAGCTAATTTTCGGAAATTTTTTAACCAGTTCTTTTCCCCCACCATTCATGTGAACCAACAAGCGATGTCTAAGAACAACCTGAGGCTTTGTTTGCTGCTTTTGTGCACCGTCAATCTGGGTGCTTGGTGAAGCCTTTGATCCACTTGTCTCTATTTTCACCTCTTCTTTTAGCCCATTGAGTTTTGGGCTTTCTAGATTTAGCGTTGGGCGGTTGTGATATGGGCCGCTTGTGGGAGTTCTTCATTTTGGCCCGGTGTGCTTTTGAGCTTTCTATTTTTAACGTCTGTGAATTTCTTTTCCTTTTTTTTTTTTTCCTGAAAATCTTTAATTCCGTATCCAGACCCTATCCCTCATTCTTAACTGAATTAGAACCCAAGTTTATTCTCAACCGTTTAAACTATCTCCTAACCAAACCTCAATGAGTTTGTTGTTCTTCGACCAAGTTGGACTGGGCATTCTTTTTTTTGCATATTTTTATATTACTTAAGCCCTTTTCTTTTTGGGAAAAAAAAAAAAAAGGGAAATAACAACTTGTGGTAGTAACACTAATGGTCGGAAGAGGAAAACAAGAACAGAGAAAGATAAAAAGAAAAACGACAATGCGTGCATTTAATACGCAACTCATGACAACTAAAAGCCAAGTAGTTATTCTTGTGGTCTCAGCTACATTTATTAGCTAATATTTGTCTTAACAAGAGAAAAATTGAGATGCCACATAGTTTCCTCAGGATCATAGGGTACGGTTGGTGAAAACCAGCCAGGTTCACAAAATTCTGGGTCACACAACTGGCTGCGGATGGTACCCGATACATGCCCGGGTCGATATGAGCGATCTCTAATAATAATAAATTTACTAATAAACTATAATAAAATAACATTTATGATGCCCCTCTCAACCAATTTCACTTATTATAGTTCTTTCCAATACGAGCAAATTTTTTTTTTTCTTCTTTTTTCACAAAAAGAAGACGATACTCTCAAAAATTTTATTAAACAAAAGCCAAATTCGAGGCTCGAGCAAACGGTTATTTAACCAATCCTTTCCCATAAACACCCGATGCAAACAGAAGAGAGAGGAGTTAAAATTTAGCAAACGCAAGCAGTGACGTGTGGGTATGATATGAACATACAATACATATTCTTTTTTAAGGTTTTTTTTTTTTTTGGTTGTCATTTTTCTTTTATCTATCATCTATTTGGTGTTTTACTTTCACACATTCACATTTCACAAATCACAAGTGGGAGATTTTCATTTATCTCGCCGCCCACGCGTTTCTTCTTGCAAGTTGCGCTACTAAAATCCATTTGCCTTTTGATCACAGGCCAAAGCTATAAAATGGAAATGACGGAAGCATTTCTCTCCCCTTGGTTAGTCTAAATTGACTTTTTTTATATTTAAAAATAATATTATTTTTGAAACGACACATTTTTAATTTTTAAAAAAGTTGATTTAAGTTTTTTTTTTAATTTAAATTGTTTTAGAAGTCAAGTTAAATATTTATTTCAATAAGAATGTGCTCTTTAAAAAAAAAATTTTTTTTCATGAAAAAATATAAATTCAAACGGGCCCTCCTCCAACATTTCCTTTTGATGGATGAATTTTTTAATTGGCTACTTTTTGACGAAACAGATAACAAATGACGCCCTCTTCTATATTGGTAGTAAATGGAGCTTTATGTGAAGAATTTCAACGGACAAGTTGTACTAGAACGATGAATAACATTCTTTTTGCCATTTTGTGTAAGGGGTTCTTAGGGATTAACATAAAATTACTAAGATCGAAAAAAAATATTTAGGTCGAATCAAATCGAATGTAAATTAATAGTGTTTAAAGTGATTCAATCGGTCAAAATCTTAATTTTTAAAAAACCATAACAAACAATTCAATTTTTTATTTTAGGAGTGAAAATCATGGTCAAACCGAATTGTTCGCTACAATACGTGTATATGTGTATAGATACATACTAATTTTTAATAGTATAAACGGTATATATAGGTAATCTATTTCTCTCGGGCTCTCTTAAATCAAATTGCTCTACGTTGATGCCTCGACTCTTTGGTCTATTGGCCACGCGAAAAATAAGGCTTGGAAATTCTCCAACAACTCTGGAAATTAAAATCTTTAGAAACGAAATATCCCCACTTGGTGTATTCATATTTGTGGTTGCTTACACTCTGAACCCTGGTGTTGCGGGTCCAATTTCGTGTTGTCGGAAGATCCATGCAGATGCAACCTACCCTGGAATTGACAAAGTTACCACCGCTGCTGTTTGAATGGAAGGGCACCTTTTTCGTGGACAAGCTGATTTTCTTTTTCTTTTTCCTTTTTTTTAAATTTTCTTTATGAGAAAAGTTAAGCATTTTATTTATTTGTGAAAAGTCTAGCCCACTCCAAGAATCAAACACATTTATAGTGCAATGCATTAGAAAACTTTGAATAATAGAAGGAGGTGTCGGCTTTAAGGGGTATAAATATATTTAGTCTAACTCTTATAATTTATAAGTAGCTACAAAAAGTTAGGGGGTGGTATTTTTTTTTTTTTTTTGGGTTGCTATAAGTTCATTATTCCACAACTATTTGTTCACTACTTACAGACACACAAATACATACATTTTATTTGTTCACTAGTTTACATATATTTGCTTGCCGCTCTCTTACATATAGACATATACAAATACATGAAATATTTGTTTACTGACTTTGATATATAAATCAAATATTTATTCATTACCCCACAACTATTTGTTCATCCTATATGTATGTATACTTGAAGGTAAATGTGGTCTTTAATGGCTGATTGATCTTAGACCGTCCAAACACTGCGTGAGAGGTACGGTTAGAACTGTGACAAGGAGAGAAAGAGATTGGTAATTGCGCCGCGATAAGATGATGCCGAAATCTTCACCGGCATGCGGAAGAAGACGACGAGCTTTAATGGTGATTCAACAACTAGAAGGTTTTCTCAGACATGGTGTACATTGTTACGTTCAGTGAAGAAAGACAAATTTTATTGTGGTATTTATTTGACGTGAAATGACCAATGATATTACTGGTGAAACAAATAAGAAAATAATGGAAGAAGAAAAAGGTGAAGAGAGAGAAGAACAAAAAAAAAGAGAAAGGAGAGGAGAGACAGTGAAACATGTGCTGGTTTTTTTTTTTTAAAAAAAATACATGAAGAAAAATGATGTTTCACAAAAACACTATAATATAAGATCATAGTATAATTTGTGCAGCTTAAAAGACCTAAGCTTTTATTTTAGATATTAATTTTCTACTGAAATAATGGTTTTTTTTTCCCCTTGCATTTTGCTTTCGTCACATGAAAGGACAAGACAACTACTATTCTTCGAGTGTGTACAAAAATGAACCTTTCAGACACACGCAATACTCTTTTTCTTTTTTCTTTTTTTTTTTTTTTTGCCCCTTTGGGCTAAAAAGAATAACAAATTGCTTCAAAACGATTGGTTCTCATGTGTTTATGGCATGTCAATCTCACATGACACATGGACTCCACGCGCTTAGCAAAATAATTCTTTAAACAAAGTAACTTGTGTGGTACTTTTGAACATTTGTGGTTAAACAGGGAACTATATTAATAAGAGTATTTTACTTATTTTATTCTTTATATTCTGTAAAAGTCAAATTTCCTATAATTTCAAAATTTGCTTATATTCTTGTAGTTTAAAAAATGATGCACATTGATTTTTATGAGTATAAAATAAGAGGAGAAATATATATCATATTTTGAAAAGAAATGAGAAATATATATAAATTTTAGACTACAAAAATCGATTTGCTATGTTTCTAAAATCATAAGAGATATCAAACAAGAAAATATATGCAGCTTTGATAAAAATACAAAAATAAAATGTATTTTACTTTATTAATAATGATGGTGACTTGCATATTCTGATAAAATTATACGATAGTAATTAAGCGAGTATATGATCACACCTCCACTTCACATAGATTCTCTCCTTTTAATGGCAAGTAGATGTTGACAAATAACGTCCTTCTCCCTCATCCGTATTTCACACGTCCCTAGTCGTTGAAAATCTATCAAGGATCTCCCAAATTTAACGCCGTTATTTTTTCTTTTTTTCCTTAAACAAAGGAGGAGCAGTATGGTAGTTTACATTGTAGAAAGCAACAAAATATTAAAAAAAAAAAAAAGAAATGCCAAACAACCGTGATGAGTGAGTAGCACAAGCCATTGCAAAAGATTAAAAAAAAAAAGAAAAAAAGAAAGAAAGCACCAATCAACCATGATGAGTGAGTAGTAAAAGTCTTTGCGACTATACCCAAAAATAATGACCTTAGTTCAAATTTTATTGAAAGCAAGTGGTTGGGTTGAGTTGGTAGGAGGTAAAATTTTTTAACAAAATGACAAAAAGACCAACTAACCCTGCAAGCCAAATTTATTGCATTGCCAATGGCTTGTCCTTGCCTAGGAAGCTAAGAGAAAATGAGTTAATTGTCCCCCTTTTTCGGGGGGGGGGGGGGAACTATGATGCCTTGTTTATAAAACTAATTAAATGAGTTAAATACTACAAAGACTAACTTCGAATTTTGAAAATTCGAAATCAATATGCCAATTCAGTGAGTTTTGATCTACCAACAAATCAATGTGAAAAAGTAATTCCACATTGAGTCGGAGTTTTAAAAGCTCAAACTCGGTCTTTTTACTTTTTTTATTTTAATTTTCCTTGTTGAAGTTTGAAAAGTTGAATTTAGTCTTTTATTTTTTTAAGAAAATTAAGTTTGAGTTTTGAAGAACCTAAATTCGAGTGGAAACTCAAATTCAGGCTAATTTCGAGTTTTCCAAATCAAACTCGAAATCAAGGGAAATTTTAAAGAAGAATAAGAATAAAAAAGCTAAATTCGAGTTTTCAAATTTTAAACTGAACGTAGCACTAATTCAGTCTTGTACCACGTCCATTAGCAGGACGAGGAAATCTCGCTTAGTCGGCACACTAACTTCAAAGTCAAGTTTTGTTGGACATTTTGATTATTCTTTTTTTCTTAGAAAATGGTCATCAACTCATTTTCTCAAGAAACTGGCTGTAGCAGCATAAATTTTACGCACACATACGATTCCATGTATACGTAGACTAATCAAGCTTACATAATGAAGAAGCTAGCTCATCGGACGTTAATGCCATCTCGCTGAACGTTGCTAATTAACTAATCGTAGCGCCAGACATCATAGTTGTTACATCACTGGTCATACATATATATATATATATATATATATATATATATTGAAAAATGTAGTTGTTAATAATTAATGCTTAGATGATAAGTTGGTAGCTTCCCATAATTTGATTGGATCTCGACTTTGCAACAGAAAAACAAATAATCCAAGTTTTCTCTTGAGACACCAATGTGGTGAGGACCGGAGTTTCAATGCTTGAATGAGTTAAAAAAAAGATAAAGCTAAATGTTAAGACTATTTGTGTGATAATATTGAATTATAGGATTCGGGCTCCTTAAAAGTAATTCGATAGCTAATATAAGCCACGAGAATGGTAGAATTCGACTAGGGGGGGAGGGGGGGTCCTTTGGTAGAGTTAGGTGTCTTAAAGATATATCCCTAATTACAAATTTGTCAAACTTCGGCTCTTTTCTATCCAAAAAAAAAGGCTAAATGCAAAAATTATATATAAGGAAATAATTTTTTATTTAATATTTTGTATACGATCGTAGGAAGATATTTACTATGATCTTTGTGTGTATGCAAATCGAATCTGAGAGCCATGGGAAGTATTCTCCCAGAAAATTACCTAAATAGTGAATCGTAGTGCCTCACTAATTATTTTTGGTTATGAATCAAAGCTATAGGACTTTCAGAGTAAAATTCCATTTTATCCCATAAATTTTTTATTAAAACCCAAAAGTCTCTATAAACTTTTACTCTGTAAACGTTTACTCCATTTTATCCCATAAATTTTTTATTAAAACCCAAAGTCTCTATAAACTTTTCAAATTATTTAAATTTCCTCCATAGTGTTAAATTGGTTAAACAAAACTTTAGAGTAAGGGTATTTTTATTTAACTTTTTTATTTTATTACAAAAATAAATCCCACCCTCCAATACATAACGCTTGTTGGGTTAACTTACAACTTACCATGAATTTTGGCTGTTGATGAGTTGACCCACCTCTTTTAAAAGTTAATAAAACTGCAAATTTCTAAGGAAACAATTGTGAGATCATTATAATGAAAAATAATACTTAAATTCTCAAGTTACAACATAAGATCATCATTAATCACAAAAATTAATACTTACATTCTCAAAAAGCTGTGTATTTACACAATTTTATATGAAAATATTTGAACTAAAATTTTAACTCTTGGACATTTAGATTAAAAAATCAACAAGTCTCCAGTTAAATACGCAACATATGTGTAAAAGTACCACACGCAACTCGAGAATCGATGGAAACTGGAAAGAGTAATTTCAAACAATAACTTAAAATTTGACCAAAAGAACTCTTAAAAATTGACGAAGATAAAAGAAGAAAATGATGACGAGAAAAAATTGACGTATATTTTAATTTTAGTTAAGTTCAGGTTTGTGAATTTGAAATTTACAAGTTGTAAATATAATGTTCATGCTTGGTTTGGTAAATATGTTTTAAACAGTGCAATTATTAATACATCTTAAAAACAGTGAATAAGTAGTTAATGTAAGACTTTTAAATATATAATATAAAAATAACAAATAAAAGTTACAAATATAAAGTAAAAAAATTATAAGCGCATACTATAAGATATTAAAAGCCGTGAACTGCACACTGTACAGCGTTGGGTGCATAGTATAAGCGCTAATCAAATTATTCAAATAGTTGAAGACCTATTTATATATAATATATTGAAATCATCAAAACAGAAAGACAGCATAAGTACGAACGGGATTGTATCCTTTGTTAACTGTCCGATTCGGTCGCCTTTGAAAATTTGAATCATCTATTTCAAAGTTTTATTTTTTAATCGCAAGTTTAAAAAATATGGTTTAACCATAAAAAGAAAAAAAACAAAAAGAAAAAATAAAAAACCGCCTTATCCGGTGAACGGTAAACAAGGGAGTCTTTAAATACGTCTATCAATTTTTCCAGTTGCATGCCGTCGTGTTTGCAATTTTAGTCCAACCCCAACTCACCCACCCCTAACTAGTCTTTCTTCTCCACAAAATTCTTCCATTTCTTTGGCTTTCTCTCTCTCTGTGTATCTATATACACACATTCTATATATATATATATATATATATATATATTAGATATTCTATAAATATATATTTTATATTTATATATATATATTAGATATAGATATATTATATACATATATATAAATAGGTACATAGTTACAAACATCTTATACGTTTCATTCGTATATTTTATTAATTTATAGCCATCGGGGCAATTCTTTCTGCTCTTTCTTTGGGATTTTTGTGGGTTGTTTGTTCATTGCATGGCAGCAAGTTTTCTTCGCCGGGAGGTGTCAGAGCTTTGCCTAGGAAAACCGGCGTTGAAGTCGTCGGTGACGACGGTTGCCACCGTGAAGGAGGCGTTGACGGCGTTGAAGAGGTCCGGCGATAGCCATGTAAGCGTGTGGAGCTCCACCGCAGAGTCATATGCATGCATTGGCAAGATTTGCATGGCAAATGTGATTTGCTTTCTCTGTAAGAAGGAGAATTTGACTGATATTGAAAAGGCTTTTGAGGCACCTGTGGTGGATCTTCTCCCCGAAGTTTCTGGGATAGTCAAGCATCTAGAACCAGATTCAAAGTTGGTAGATTTAACTATTAACAAGGAGAAAATTTTTTTCCTTTTTTTTTTGGGTGTGTTTTTTGCTTTGCTGTTCATATATACATATATGAAGGAAGGTCTAGATTAGACATTCTTCTCTTCTTTTTTGGAATCTTGAATTAAGTATTGCTAAGGGTTTTTGTTGATAGATGAAATTTTGAAATTTTTGTCTGAAATTGCATCTGACTTTTTATTGTTATGCTGTTCTTCTCAATAATCAATGTTTGTTTGGGAAGCTTTTTTCCTTTTTTTTTTTTTTTTCATTTCTTGATTAAATAAGAACAGCTAATGAAACCATGCTTATTTTTTTCCAAAACTTCATTGGATTTTATGCTAGAGGATTTCATAAAAGGGGGAGGAGAAGAAACACCCCAGAGAAAGAAAAAGGAGAAACATATCAACCACTAGACAATTGCAATTCATGTGACAAAGAAATATGGGAAAGAATTGTGTGACGTTGAATATGTTTCATTTTATGGAAATTAAACCTCACTGCTCTGTTGGGGACCCTTCCTATAAAAGGACAGAAAAAGATAGGGGCTGGGGAATAATAAGGCCCCACAAAGCATCAAAAGATTTTACTTGTGTTTCTTTTTAGTTTGTTTCTAAACAAGACTAAATCTTGTGTTTTAAGGATTTCATATGGAAATTTGTTGAAATGCACATCAAAATGAAGAAGAATCTCGAGGTTTATGCCTATGATTAATTCACATCATGCTTTGTTACAATTTATGACCTTTGCTTGGTACTGAATGGATATGTTTTAATTCCAGCTTACTGGAGGCCATAGACTGCATTCTTGAAGGCAGACAGAACCTGGTTATACCAATCCAGGACTATTCAAGTTCCAGATTAAGAAGAAAGCTCCTTATTAAACCATCCTTATCAAATCACACCATTCAGACCGGCCTCAGATGTTGTTGGTTAACTCAGGAAGACATAGTCAGGTTCCTTCTCGACTCTATCGGGGTCTTTTCTCCGATCCCTGCCTTCACTATCGAATCACTGGGCATCATTGATCACAATATCATGACAGTTCATTACCATGATCCTGCATCTTTGGCATTGGGCTCCATTTCACACTCTGTTACTGAGCAAATCTCTGTTGCTGTCGTTGATGATGATAAAAGATTGATAGGGGAGATAAGCCCATCTGATCTTGCCTGTTGTGATGAAGCTGTTGCAGCAGCAATTATGACCCTTTCAGCAGGTGATCTCATGGCATACATTGATTATGGTGCTCCTCCAAAGGACTTGGTGCAGTTGGTGAAGATGAGGTTGGAAGGGAGCCACATGGGTGCAATGTTGGATCTCATGGAGGAAATTTCTCTGGCTCTGGCATCATCATCATCATCATCTTCTTCTTCTAGTTGTTCTTCAGATGATGAATCTGCATCAAGCAGGTATAGTGGCTGGGGCCGGATTAATTCGGGGAGGAGATCAGAGACAATCATGTGCTATCCTTGGAGCTCGCTGGTCGCGGTGATGACTCAAGCTCTTGCACATCGTGTGAGTTATGTTTGGGTTGTTCAAGAAGATCAAACCTTAATCGGAATTGTAACACTCAAAGGAATCTTGAAAGCCTGCAGAAGTACAGCTGGGCATGCATCATACACCTGAATGAGAGAAGGCATTCAAGCAATAACAAGCATTCTACTGCTCAAACAAGTTAGAGCAAATCAACATTATTGAAGTGTAAATCATATGAACAAAAGACTATATGGTGATGGCCTTAAACAGAATGTTATTATGAGACATATATTTATTTTTAAATGTATGATTTAGTCTGCAATATTTTTTCCTCTATAGTATGTTTGGTAGACTAGTGCCAAATTCAATCTCAGTTTTCTTTTGATCAAGTCAAAGGCAAACTTAAAACACGAAGCAACCTGTGAGTAAAAATTGATTTAAAAAATAATGCAACCTGCGAATGAGCATGAGCATAATGTATCTAGAATAGAATCCTAGTTAGAAACAGGCCCTGTTTGATTTAGCATTTAGATTTTTAAAGTGCTTTTGTAAGTTTAGAAGTTAAAATTTATCTATTTGGCTAAAAGCTGAAAAATAAGCTCCAATGCCCAACCTATGGTTAAAAACGGAAAAATAAGAAGCTCCAAGCTAACTGTTTTCACAATTCAAATAGGTTTCTGTTCACCAATATTTTAATGAACTCTATGAAGAAAAACTAAAAATGAGAAACTTCAAGTTAAGACTCACGAAGTTGCATGTTCAACAAACAAAACCTTATTGTTAAAAGCTCTATACCTCAATGGCTAAAATTTCACGGTTAGGCCATATAGAACCTCAAAGCTTCTTCATAGACAAACTAAACTTATCCTTTATCCCAATAGGTGGTATCAATTATATAAATCTGGTTATACCATGCATTCTATCAAGGCCCCATCTTCTCAAGTAGTTCCATGCATGTGAAATCTCGCTTGAGCATTTGAACTCGATCATCTTAGATCTTGCTTGGGCCATCTCTTCTATTAGCTCCATGCTTGCATGCATGTGAGATCTCGCTTAGGATGTCCTACATCTAGATATCAATTTCTGAAAACAATCTGATAGGCAAGCTGAGGTATCAAGGGAATATCTGATAGATGGAGATCCTTTGTAGCAGAAAATAGGCACAATTTCTTCCTCAAAATGAACTTGAATAACTCAAACAGCAGGATGAACTTGAATAACTCAAACAGCAGGGAGTCGAGTCCTGCTGACATTAATAAGTACATCAGTGAGGACAGGAAAAATCCAACTTGTAGTAAGCATCACCAGCTTGAAATGTTCGAAGGAACAGAGATATCAGAGCTTTATTTGATTTTTAAATTAAAATAAAATCCTCTAGGCTAGATGTCACAACATTTTATTCATATAGGCATTAGATGTCACAACATTGTATTCATACACAGACATTAGATATCACAACATTTTATTGTATTCATACACAGACATTAGATATCACAACATTTTATTCATGCAGAGATGTTTCTACAGTTACACCAGGGTTAAAGCTAAGCTTTGGTGTAATTTATAAATATTAGATACAAAATAATTATGGTATCCAATATATTTCACCTTCACTTAGGAACCAGGATCACCTGCCCAAATGAACGAAGAATTGAACAGAAAATTTTGTATAAGAAGCCGAGAAGAAACCATCTGAGACACAAGCTCAAGCATTGCTTGAACATTGTTGGGAGAGTTGAGGAACGAGAACCGGGGCTGTTTTGCATATTGATCGCTGGATCTTATGATGTGTCAGTCAATCTACTTTAGGGACTAACGGTACCAAAACTTCAGCTCAGATATACATGATGATAAGGCTGCCTCCACTTGCAAATTGTTAGAATCCATATCAAGTGCATCTTCATAAAATCTTCTTGCCTGCTGCAGCAATTTCACCTTCTCTTTACTATTCCATCGTCTCAGGCGTGACCTCTGCTGTAATGCAGCACCCCATCTGAAAAGAGCTGCACCCACCATATTTCATAAATACAACATTTTTATAGCTGAATTGAAATTTCTATCCCTCTTTTCTATTGAAAAGAAGAATGGTTGGAGTAATACTGCAACATAAGGTTAGAGTTGCAGTTAAGACATGAGATATTGCATGCTACAGAGATTTATCAGAGATATTGCGGGTTATGCTAATTTAACTAGGAGGTCAGAGTTGCAGTTGAGACATAAGATATTGCATGCTACTGAGGTTTATCAGAGATATTGCCCGGTTTATGCTAATTCAAGTAGGGTTTGTTATATGTAGGAGTCAAATGTCACAATATGAGAAGAATGATTTTCTGAATAGAGGTATCATGTCCCAGTTGGGGATTCCTGCTGTAGGGGGGAGCAGCTTTATCATTACCAGTTTCATTTTGCTTTAGCCAGATGAACGGAAACAACACTTATTAGTGAACAAGGATTTTGCAGTGAAGCTATGCATGACAGGTGCAGCGACATCTATGAAGCCAATTGAATTGGAAGTTTTTTCAGTAACACTTTAGCACTAGCACTTGTGTACTGTGTCCCATTCCAGTGGGATCAGAAGTCCTCAATTCGAAGAGACAACAAGAGCAGTATTGAGCAAAAATGACTTACTTGTGCAATCTTCTCTAAATGTTCATGTCTGAATATCCGGCAAAGGTCAAAAGAATAGGGGAGAAAGAAAAAGAAGAGAAGTATTGGAAAAGGTTTACTATACACTTAAGAACCAAGAATACAGAATGAACCATGGCAGATGATCATACCATCAGGTGCATAAACATTGCCTTTGGACAGCATTGCATCAAATTTATCTATAGCTGCCAAGAACATCTTGTCAGCATCATCAGCAGTGCCCTGAAATTTTATGAAGATATACATGTTAATGACTTAAGAGCAGTAGATATGAACTGAATTCCTAGGAGTCAAAAAACTTTGCAGAGTTGTTGCCAACAGGATAAAAATCTGTCCTTTATTAATTCCTTTGCAACTTGAGCTGCTCGGAGTGAATCTTAGATGGATAGGAAATTGTTTCAACCAAAATGAAGCTATATGAGGGCAAATGGCTTACAGGTCCAATATCTGCAATTAACTGAGCGCGGAAAGAAAGGGCAAGTCCCCAGTTATACAAGGCTCTCATATCATTCCCATCTATGGACAAGGCCAGCCTATATGTTCTTCCAGCCTTGATGAGTAATCCTTCACACTCCTCACAAACATTCACAAGAGTGGATATAAGTTCATCTTTCGTTCTGAGCTGATCACTGAGTCCATTTAGTCCCCACTTACTGGATCTGGGATCTCTTCCAGCAATCATGGCTCTCAACCCACGACTAGTCTTTAACTTTAATTCTCCATGAAGGAGATAAGTGTTTCCCAACTGCCCCACAGCCAATAGACTCATGGGTCTAATGTCTATGGCTTTTGAGAGTAAAATGGCGGACTGATATAACGCATTCTCTACATGTCTATCATTAGTTTGCTGCACTAAAACTTCTTTGGCTTTTTTTAAAAGCATATTAGCCTCCTTAAGGTAGCTATTGAACTGAGTATCCTCTCGAATTATCGATGGTGGAGGAGAACCAACGTCATTATCATGTGCAGACTCCTCATTAATTGAGGAGGGCTCCTCTCCTTGAATTTCCTTCTCTTCTCTAACGGAAGCCCTCATGGTCTCTATTTCACCCTTCTCAACATGATCAGGATGCATATATTTTTCCCTCCAATCCATAACTTCACTCTCTTGCCTAAATGGCATTTCACTTTCTGTATGCTCAAGACGGACAGTGAAATCCATAGAATCAAGTGAAGCATCACGGGAATCCCATGTTCCAACTCTGTTCGGATAGTTCATTTCTAGAGAAATTTGCTGATTGTTAAGATATTGGTTATTCCTGTAGTGATACTCCTTACGGCCAAAAGCTGCTTCAGAAACATCATGCACCCCTGTCATACTCCAGTGTTCAGGAACTACATCCATTTTCCTACCATTACTCAGCAAATTCCCAGAGTTGTCCCAAGTAATAGAAGCTTTATTAGCTTCGGGCCCTAACAGACTGCCTTTCCTACTTTCTCCACCGCTATTTAACACCGTATTTGGAATTTGTTCTTCAACTGCAGAAACAAACATGTTCTTTTGTTTCCCATCATACACTTCAGCATCTTCAAATCCCTTCTTACCTAAATCTTTAATTTTACTAGCATTTGAACCTGATAAATTTTCTTGAAACATTCCAACGATAAACCGAAACAAATCAAACCCGTTCTCTCCTACCTCTTTTCTTCTCTTACTTGGCTTTCGATTTACTTTTTCCTCCACTTCTTGGCTTTCAGTCAATACACTCTTTATAAGGCCTTCAATAATACTTTTAGCATCTAAAGCAGATAAATCAATAGATTCTGCAGTTTTAACAACACCTTCTAAGTCATTTACCGTAATTCGACTTCTTTCAATACTTTTCTCAATACCATTTTTTAAATTCACAATATTAGCATCAATGCTACCAAGCAAATCCACCAAATTTCTCAACTTTTCCATAGAATCTCTAAGCACCTCATATTTAGACCTTCTCTTGATACCACTAAAGCTCAAGTGGCCACCATTAACATACCCAACCGAGAAACCAACAGCAAAAACTACAACGCAAGCTGGAATTGCAACAAGTGAAGATACCCTTATCCTAATAACAGCTAAAGCACAAAAAAAGCCCAGAAGATACACAAAGATGTATTTTTTATCATTGATCCCAAGTGAACTCAGAATCTTCTGAAGCTGAGTTGACTCACCGGAGAGGACCGAGTCACCACCGAGTTGAGGGTCATCCCACCCACCATATCCTAGTGAGTCAGAAGGTGTGGCAATGCAAAAAGTTTGAGTCTTTGATGTGTATGAAGAATTTCTTCTCAAGGGTGAGTTGAGAAAGCTTTGACTTCTTGGGGCAGGTGAAGAAGGCAAATGAAAAAGAGAAAGTCGAGGTGAGAAGTGAAGAGGTGCTCTTGAGATGAGGATCTTATTCATCTTTTTTGAGGCTTTCTATAAGTGGAAATTTACATGGTAACAAAGCCTCTGGTTCTGATTGTTTTGGTCACCTTCAAGGTTGAACGCTTGAGGCTTCAAGTGTGATGATGGGACAACAATGGCGTTTTGGTGAATTTGACAACACACTATGGGTATTCATGTCTTCTAAAACTGTAAAGATTTATTTTTCTTTTCTTTTCTTTTTAATTTACTTCCAATTCTAGTTTCTCTTTCTTTTCTTATCTTTTTCTTTTTTAATCCTTTTCTTTATTTTATTTTTTTCCGCCTGGCTGGATTGGGGTGGTTGAATGAAGAACTTGTGTCAGCAAGCAAAGACAACAAAGATCATGTTACCTGGCTCAAATGTAGTGGTAAGTTAACATAAGCCTCATTTGAATTGACTTAAAATATATATATATATATATATATGTATGTATGTATATTTTGAATAATTTTTGAAGATTGTTCTTTTCAAAAAGTAAAATTTTTTTATTCATGTTATTTTGTTATAATTATATTAATAATTTATGATTATTAAGTTTTGCTCATAATACCTGATCCATTCAATTTGGTCACTTTAGGGGAGGTGGTGACCTTTTGTTTCAGTGGGCTTTCTAGGGAGTTTGGTCAATTTAGATTGTGGGCCTTCGATTCAATTTAGTGGCTTAGAGCCCAAGAGTGGAGAATGGAGGCTTTTGATGGTTTGGGCTCCTCCAATTTTGCTCACTCTTAGTTTTGCATTCGTTTAGAGAAAACGTTTTGGATTCAGAGCTTGTTTAAATAAACTTTTTTCTACAAGTGTTTCAGTTTGTTTTTAAAAATTATTTTGGAACATCTGAAAATTTTTAATTTAAAAATTAAAATTTCAAGTTTTTCAAAAATTAATTATTTTAAAGTTAAGTCAAATACTTAAAATATACTTCTTCATACATATCTTTATATATATACATAGGAAAATTTAGCACTATTCAGTTCCATTCAAAAATCCATCAACTATTTTATTAATACTTGATCAATTACTATGTGCCAATATTTATTTTTTTTCCTTTTTTAGAAATAATGCTAAATTATGATACTTTCTCTAATGGATTGTCTCACGAGTTGCTGATAATCACGCTATGTTTACCTAAACGCGTTATCATGACATTGATCTTTGCAAAATTGCAGATATCACGATAAAGGAAAAAAAGTTGAGTATTAATTATGTGTATTTTGAAAAAAAATATAGTTACAATATTATATCATCTAATTAAATTAAATAAATATACAATCTTAATAAGACCTAATAAAATATAAAATATATTAATCTAAAAAGTATTTTAACATCGAATTAAGTAACTTAAAATTTATATTATATCCCATAAATCACACAAATGCATCAACTAGTTATTTACAACAATACATAAATTAGAACAAACATACATCATACCTGCTAGAACTCACGCATTTAGGGATGTCAATGGGGCGGAGTAAGGGCGGGGTTCACAAACCCCTACTCTGCACCTGGTATTTTTTCACCTGCCCCTACCCCACTCCTATACCTGTACCGGGGTTTTCTCCCGACTATCATCCCCGCCCCTACCAGTGTTTTTTACACCATGCCCCTACCTACGGGGCACCTGTCAACAAAAGTTAAAGGGGTCGTAGTATCGGGACAAAACACCTACTTGTTAAACCCCTATTTGTCAAGTGAAATCTCTACTTTTTAATTAGATAAAAATAAATAAAAAATAACATAAATCATGTACCAAACCTTAACACATCAAATTCAAACTCTAATACCTAAAATTCAATATAATTTTATAATAATAACATATTAAATCTAAACTTATTTTCAATCATAATTATTAAACATAACATATAATATACATACATACATATATATACATATATATATACATACATATATATACCGGGGTGGACCGAGGCGGGGTCACCCTACCCCGCCCCTCCCCGGCACCAGTGTATAAAGAAAAAACCCTATCCCGGCCCGTCCCAGGTGTTTTTTTGCAAAAACCCCGCCCCTACCCCGCCGATATCCCTGCGGGGCGGGGCGGGGTACCATTGATATCCCTACACGCACTGCTGGAAATAAAATAAGAATAATAAGCTCATTTTATAAAAGATCGTATCATATGTACCTTAAGGTTATAGATTTTTTGGTATAAAAACACATCAATTATATATTTTTCAGGTAGTCAAAAATCAAATAGTAATTAAAAATTCAAAAATACAAATATAAATTTGAGTATTTTATTCCCAACAAGTCATTACCCCCATCATTCTACCTAACACTTGCGAAGAATCATTGTTTATGAATAGGTGCAATTGCATAAGAATCTAAAACTATTACGTATGGTTCTCTAAACTTATCTAGAATTACGAGATGAGATCAATGAGTTGATTAATTACTATAGTTTATTAAATTTATTAATTGAGAAGTTGACGAAATAAATTTTAACGAGTGTTCCAATTCTAGAATGATTATCAAAATTTTCATACAAAAATTCTATAAAAAATTGAAAAAACAAAACCATGTTAGTTCTTTCTGATAAAATCATTGAAGAAGCCAAAGATCCAAGCAAGCCTGCTTTTTGGGTAATTGCAAAACATGTCATCTGACCAATGAATCTTGGTAGGTATTCTAAACAACCAAATAAGGTGCTTCAGCAGTGGACAAAGCGTTACCGTCCTTATCCTATAATTTCAATGAGTAGGAGTTGGACAAAGAAGGAAAATGCGTCGGACCCGTGTCTAAGTCCAAGAGTACCTAATTCGAAGAGGATATTGACTTGGTTGGATTTTAATTTCTCTCCTCACGTGACTTTGTATTTGTTAAGACAAGTCTAAAAACTTAGAGATCTTATTCTAATCACACA
The DNA here is from genome assembly GCA_028554755.1 of Cordia subcordata. Lineage (NCBI taxonomy): Eukaryota > Viridiplantae > Streptophyta > Magnoliopsida > Boraginales > Cordiaceae > Cordia > Cordia subcordata. The sequence continues at coordinate 8,584,436 of JAPTOF010000006.1, read as the reverse complement.
GTATTCTATTTTAGTCGACACTTGACTAGCAAGTTTCTCCATAATTTGCTACCGTTCCAATTATATAAGTACTTTTGAGGTGTAGAGAAATGAGCAAAAGCAGCTATACTACGAACATCGTCTTTGAAGAAGTTTTTCCATGATTTCCCACCGTTCCAACAGGAGAAACTTTTTTGACCGTTGACTAAATAATTGCCGAGCTCGGACTCAGTGGAGGCTCCACAGCCCTCACCGCCCTAACCGCCCTATTTTGCACTAAAGCATGTTATTGTTCTTCTAGTGTTTAATGATGCAAATTAAGTAGTCGAGGTGAATTTCTTTCTTTTTCTTCTTCGTCAGTAGTTCAAGTATTTTCATATTAATTTCTCAAAACGAGCAAAAGATAGAGACTGTATGTAATATATAAGTGCTTTTTAAAAGAGTTGAAACTCTCAAATAAAATTCAAATTCAATTTTTTTTTACAAATTAAAATTTTATTTTAAAAAAACTTTTAAAAAGTCAATTTAAATAAATTCTTGATATAATTTTTAAATATTTCTTCTCAAGACGTATGGATATGATCTCATAAACAAGACAAAAGTATCTTGCAAAAGCATCTCATAATTTTCAAATGTTCTTTTCATATTTGAAGTTGACAAAAGATTTCCAATTCATGTCTCTTGCAAGATTTTGCGTTTTCCGTCTATAATGATGAGAAATAATATTACAATCATGATCTTCTCAAGGGGGGATATAAAATATTTTATTCGTAGGAGTTATGTAAATATAAAGACAAAACTAGTCAAATGTAGGGAGTAAATAATTCTTTGTATTTAAAAAATATAAAAAATTTAAAAAGACACTTTAAAGCCTTTTGTAAACTCTGTGAGTAATGTCGCTCCTACAAAATTACCCATGACCAAGGGCAAATTCATTAAAAAATTATTTTAATTTATTAAGATCTTTTTCTATATATAAAATTTAAATTATACACTTTTTATTTAAAAAAATAAAATTCTAAATCTATCTCGGCCATAGCCCTTTTGTTAGGTTGATGACAGAAAATGGGAGCGCATTCCACAAAGTGCTATTCTTAAAATGGTCCAGAAATATCCCTGGTTCAGCTTGACATCTATTTTCATTTTTATATATTATGTAAACTATTCATATTTCTCTTTCAACACCAAATGTTTTAATTTTATCAGTTGATTTTTCCTTCAAAACATGTTAAATTCTAACAAATGCATTGTTCATATATATATTTTTTATTTTTGGGGATCAAATCCTTTATTTTATTTTTAATTTTCTAATTAAAATATTTTATCTAACTATTATAAATCTATCATAAAAATATAATTAATGTTAAAAATTCATCAAAATTAAATTTTATAAAATGAATTCACATTTCGTACTCTCGTAAACTATAATAAATGATCTATTAACGTTAAGTAAAAACATCTATTTAAAAAAAAAAAAAAAAAAGAGAGAGAGGCCATATCTCCGTGGGTATTTCTGGAAACATCTCGATTATGTCACTACACCCACCATTGGTCCCACCCAACCCACACCTAGAATCTGTCTTCTGTTTCTTTATAGATATTGATCCCAACATCTCTAATTCTTAAATTAGAAAGAAATATATTATTTAAAACAGAGTATTCTATCCTTCCCCAGTGAGACACTTTGCTTGAAGTTTGGTGGAATCTCTAAGCACGAAGGTTCACACTACTAGAGGTCAGTGATATTGATTACTAAATTCCCGAATCACAGCATGTATAGCCCTCTAAGATTAAATGATCTTATCCAGGTTGTGATCTCGCTAATGATTAGTCTAAATTTAAATTTATACAGGTCATGTCTGATTCGACCTGTCTTACTTAGTATAGAGATTTTTCTTGTTTGAAGGGAGTTACGACTCGTGTTGGGCTCGAGATATCCACCCACAAGTTTTCGAACCTATTAGGATTGGATCCGTGTATCTCGAGATATGATCTAAACAAGTGAAGGAGTCAGTCTTCTATAATAATTTATTACACTAGTCCTATTAGAATAATGTCACCTGGTTAAGTGCAACAGACGTCAAAATTTATCTAAACTTCTCTATACTAGAGTGTCGAGTCCTTTTGACAATACCACATCGGTGCCCCTGTCATTTCCAACCGCTCTTTCTCTTCTTCTTCTTGTAGGCACACAACAACTTGGACGTCCAAGAATTGGGGCTCAGGGGAATAACTAATAATCACATCATTATCACAAATTAATCAAATTATGTTTCATACCCATATATATACATGTAGTAAATAGTGTAGAATCTTTGGAAATTTATGTTATATATTAAAATAGTTGAATGCGGTGGCCTTCAACTACAATAGTTTTATCTCCTTTCCGGAATCCTTTTTTAGTGTTAGGATTTTCAGCTTTGTCATTTACTGCTTAGGTAAAGTGTCACTAACATCCTGTGATTTTTTTTTTATATGTTTTATTTTTTTCTTAACAATTAAAGCTCAATATTTTTTACCATTGACGAATTCATAAAAAAAAATTTCAAAAGTTAAAATAATTTATAAATTTTTTATTGCTCTTTTCATATCAAATTATTTTTTATTTTATTTTCTTATAAATAATTTAAATATTTTGTTAAATTATTAGAAATATCTCACAAAAATATAATGAGTGTTGAAAACTTGGCCATAATTACATTTTAAAATAAATATTTATATTTCGTCTTCATATAATATATAAAAATTGGTCATTGATAACAAATAAAGACATTGACAACACACATTTCTCCCCTCTATTGCACAGGGTATACCCTAATAAGTTTGAAAAGTTATCTTGTTTTGTTTTACGCTCGGGGTTCAATGTTCTTCAATTTTTTATGTTTAAAACTTAGGTCGATTATCTCATGACATCCCACAGCTTTTTTTTTTCTTTTCTTTTTAATTTTTTGTAATATTTTATTTCTTTTTTATCATTGACAAAAAAATTAATCTCCTCACTTGAAACCTTTCTTAATCAAAATCTCATAGATATTAGACGTTCAATAACATAATACATTTTATTTTTGGTAAAAGAGTTGATTCACTCTTATATGACGATACACAACGCAAAATAGAAAAGGTACATCTGCAACATCATACGCTTATATACTACTGGTTTGAAAGAAAAGAGTATGAATGAAATTCGACTGTGCGATCATCGCGTGGAGCAAAAGTAACAGAATTCTTCTCTCTCTCTCTCTTTTTCTGGGTGCCGTTAAAGGCAACTGAATTCATCAAAGATTACGACAAAAAGGAAAAAAAAGAACGGTCTTTTTGTATCATTTTTAATTATTTATTTTCTTATAAAAAGTTAGATTATATTTAATATTAAGTTAATTAAAAATAAGAAATTTTTATATATATAAAGTCATTTAATTAATTTTAATACGTGTAATATTACACCCTTAAAAGATTCGTACAAAAGAAAGAACCATCAAAAACAAAAGTGGAGAGAAGAAGGAAAATGGATGAGCATTACGGTTGACTTTGAGAACTGCTTTCCACGCTCGCGTCGTACAATAATTTTCTTTTGAAATTAGCATACTATATTACAAAATTTCCCCCATTACTATAATTGCAAAGTGGTCCTAATGACTTATCAAATTGCACCGTCAATCAAATAACCAAACTTTCGCCTATTGACAACAAAGCTTTTGATTGTGGCCATTAGCGGCTCTAATATGAGGCAACAATTAATACGAGAGGATTCTAATTCTTAATAGGTTACTTTAAAGTAGTTTGTTTCAATGTGGTCCAAAACATTATCTCGAGGGTTTAGGGGGTTGTCTTGTTGGTTAGTGTCGGGCAATTGAGAGGCCTTCTCCTCTTCTTAAAATGAAGGTTGATGGTCTTCTTGACGAGATGTTTGTCAACCCTGGGACTAGAAGGATTGTAACGATGGTGGTGTTGTTGGCGTTTATTTAGGAGTTATGGTGTGGTCTCCACCTGTTGGCGGCATGGTTAAAATGGATAGTGTTGCATCCTTTATGGTTGATAATGAGTTTTTTTAGTGTAGCAATGGTATACAATGATTTTGTGTGGCGAATACCCGAGGGTGGTGTGGTGAAAGTTTGCTGTGTTTCCACTTTACAATTGTTGGGAGTCTCGTGGGGAGTTGTTGGAGCTCCATCTTTTTTGTATACCTCTTTGCAATGGCAAAAATTGCATTATAGTTTATAGAAAAGTTATTGAAGTTACCCTTAAAGTTTAGAGAAAATTTTATCTTTAGTTTAGTTTTTAATATTGAAGAGTTAAACTAATCTCAATATTCCAAAATTCAAGTCCAAGAAAGTGAAAATGAGAAAAAACAAATATTAGGTTACGTTTGGCTTGGAAAACATCTCTTATTCCCCATTTTCTATTTTCTAAAAAAAGTTTTTATTTTCAATTTTTATAAAATTTTAAAAATACGTCTAGTTGAAAAAAAAAAATTAAAGTTGGTTGCCGACGAAAGAAAACTAGGAAATTTGTTTGTGTATTTTGTAAAAATTGTTTCTGTGTAGTCTGTCTTTATATGCACATACTATACACATGAGTAATATTATGTCAATTTTCAAAAAATTAAACTAAATAATTATTACAAAAAATGTAAAAAAAAAAAAAAAAAACCCTTTTCCAAAACCAACCTAGACAAGCCTATAGCGTACCAACTACAAAAGTTATGGCGAATAATAAAGTCGGAGAAGTATCATCAGGAATCAAGAAAATAATAATACACAGCAAGTCAAGGGGGGGAGCGCAGTGTAATTTATCACCCCACCCACTCCCCTCAGATACACCCCCTATGTGTGGCATCACCTGCCCACGTGTCAACAGATAACAGCGCCCCCTCTCTCTCTCTCTCTCTCTCTTTTTTTCTCTTCTTTTTCCAAGTGTACTAGTCTGCATTAAAGTTTAAAGGTGTCAGTGCATGATTTTCTTCAAAACCAAAAATTTGAAAAAAGAAAAATGAGAGTGTGTTTTCAGTGAGTGATCAAAGATATCTTTAAAAGGACCTGTTTTGCTGTTCTCTCTCTTTTTTTTTTTTTTTTTTAATTTCCTGAAGTTTGATAAACTGCAAAGATGTATATGGGGATAGGGGGTGGAGGAGGAGGAAGTGGAATGAGAAGGTCTTTCAAGGATTCTCTCAAACTGCTTGAAGCTGATATTCAGCATGCCAATACTCTGTAAGTCATTTTTCTTCTTTTGGTGTTTGTGTTTATGTGTAAATACATGTATATAATTGTTAATCTTTGATTTTTTGGTGGTTCTGAGGGGAATTATATTGCTTAAGACCCATAAAAATGTTGCCTTTTTTCTTTTTGTCTCTTTTTTCTGGGTGCCTGTGCATTGTGAATCCTTTTTATTTTTTTATTTAATTTTTCTTCTTTTCTGAAAATTTATGTATTGCTAATTTCCTTTTTTTTTTTTTTGGGAATTTTGCCTTTGGGTTTTGCTTGAAATTCTTCTTTCTAGTTTTTCTTGGACGAATTTGTACGATTTTGGAATTTTCCCTTTGGGTTTTGCCTCAAAATTCTTGTTAAGTTTTTTTGGACGAATTTTTACTATCTCCTGTACCTCTAATTTGTGTGTTATATATATATATATATATATATATATATTCGGTTGTTTAATATTTAATCTCTCTCTCTCTCTCTCTCTCTCTCTCTCTCTGCTTTTTCTTTTTTTACTCTGATTCTTTTTCTGTGTTTTCGACTGGTGGTGCATATAGTGAAGGTATAATTGATGATTAGTGTGCAGTTCAGTTTACTGATTGCTTCAACAATTAATAAAGGTATCATTTTTAAGGATAACACAATGCTTAGCTTGTAATGTTGTTTGATTACTTTGTTGATATGGAAGGTGCATTTGGAGATTCCAATTTAGTGTTAGATTGTAATCCAATATTCATGTTTATTGACTGCACAGCAAGCATGGGAAATTACTTTTTACGCGATTGCCTTATTATTTCTTTGAATAGTTTAAATTCCACAGCAGATATCGTTGATGATGTTAATTGAGCTGTTTTTGAACTTCCTAGGTCTTAGTGGATAGGGAGCATTTCTATAGTGTGTGTGAACTTTTTATTGATAATTTCGCGTGGTTTACATTGACACCTCACAATGTGGGATACAGGGCGTCTGACTTTTCGCGAGAGTATGATGGGGCATGCTTACAGATGAGAATGTCTTACAGTCCAGCTGCGCACTTTTTCCTTTTCCTAGTGCAGTGGAGTGATTGCCACCTTGCTGGTGCTCTGGGATTGTTAAGAATCCTAATTTACAAGGTTGCACTTTCTCTTCAGTAAATGCTGCTTGTTTCTTTTCTTGATTCCGCTGTCAATTTGCTACCTTGCTTTTGCTACAGGTTTATGTTGATGGCACTACCACAATGTCCACGCATGAAAGAAAAGCAAGCATAAGAGAATTTTATGGTAAATTTTATTGATATAGATGCTCTAAAGTGGTAAATTAGAGTGTTATTAATATCTTAGCATTACTCGTGGCCAGCCATAATTTATCCCTCCTTGCTGCAACTTGAAAGAGGTGTTACGGATTCTGAAGACAAAAGGCAAAAACAAATTTGCCAAGAAAGGTATAGAAGAAGAGATGATGTGGAGTACAGGCAATGTTCAGAGCTAGAGACTGAAAGGGAAGAGGAGTGTGGTATCTGCATGGAAATGAATAGCAAGATTGTCTTGCCTAGTTGCACCCATGCCATGTGTTTGAGGTGCTACTCGGAATGGTATTTTTTCTCTTTTACTTTTATATCTATTTTTCCCTTTGGTTCTCTAAAAGCACTGCAGCATTTCAATATGACATGATAAATCTTACATTCATTCCCACAATGGTTCCAAATGATTCTGCAGAGGCCATTTATGATGTATGTGTTATAAGGTTCCATGTTTTAGTTCCTTCAAGCACAACATCATCCAAATAGATAATATTTTAACCATATTGATGCCCCTCCAGAAGCAAAACATTAATGCGCGTGCCCCCCCCCCCCCCCTCCTCCTCTTCTTCTCTCTTCCCCCCTCCCACCTCTTCTTCCTTGAAAGAAGCATTTTCACTTGAGGAAGTATGTATTTGTCAACCACAGATTGCAATTATATTCTCTGGCCACTTTGTTGTTTGACTTGGCTTGTTATTTCTTTACATAATACATGCAGACTTGTGATCATTTTTACGGTTATTTGGTGCTGGTTAGTTGCAAGTTAGAATGATTGAAGTTGCCTGAACTTTGTAAAGGAAATATGTTACTGCAGAGTTTTCTGAACTTTCCTGCAGTGGATTTTGATTAGTTAAGTGTCCAATAAGAGAGAGATAATTCTTGTACAGTGTGTGTGTGAGTGTGAAATAAAGATTATTATGATTAATTTATGTTATATTGATGGATACTATTATTAAACACCTAAAGACTTTCCATGTTGATTGTGCACAATGTCAGTTTTATGTATGTTACCTCCAAATCAGCATCTTGGTCCTCTTTGAGTAGCTGTCTTTTTGGATTCATCTAAGATTTTGGAAACATATTGCATGAAGAATTATGTCTGTTTTAAGCATTTGGTCTTCTGAATTTAGGCTGTTATGGGCTATTACATACTTCTTTTATGAGGTTTTATAGTTGTCCCCATTATTGTTGTGCATGATCAGTTATTTCTTTTCCCACAAGAACCGAGTCTGTGTGCATATATCTCCTTTGAAATGTTGATTGTTTATGGGCTGCTTAAAGCTTGTAGTAATTATGGAAGACAGAGAAAGTAAAGGGGTAGCTTCAAAAGGTACTATTTATGGCTTCTTCCTAGGTGAAGAAAGATATACTTGTCAGTTTCCCAGAACAATATTGTTTCATCGCCTTTTAGTTTATTCCCCATATTGCCAGATAATGCTGTGCATCCATGTTTGTTTGTGTTGAAGGGAACAATATCAGACGAACCCTCAATATGCTGCTTCCACTCTAACTGTAGAAGATGCCCCCCGCCTGACTGGCTGTCCCCTAAAAGTTCCTAGTCACTTGCCTTCACTTGGCTCTTAATACTAGTTTCCCGAGTAATTGCAATCAATTGGTGATCTATTGATGCTTATTTTTTCGAGGATGGGGAAAGTAATTTAGAGTCCCAATACTGAGTTCCGGTTTTAGATTCTCAAATATTTCTCCAGGGGACTATGTAAAAGGACGCAAAAAGAAAAAAGAAAAGAAAACAGAAACTCCTAAATGAAAACGGGTAATTTCTGATGTGGATCCTTTTCTTCATTCTGGTGTTAACAACATGTTGACAAAATTTTTTGGTTATACTTCTATCACAAATTTTGATGAGATTAGGCTTTTAAGAACCAAATATAGCCAAGTTCTCTTTGGGAGATTCTGAATGTTCAATGAATTGGGCATCACTTTCTTAGCCTTTCATCACCCCATTGAAATTCTTTTTTGTCTAACAAAAATCCTGTTCTACCTTGTCACATATTGCTTGTTCATATAGTTCCTTTTGCATTATCCCATAGTTTTTGTATGAAAAAGTTTAATAGGAAACAGAGAATTTCTTTAACAATCCAATCCTATCTGTAGGGAGGCAAGTTCTACATATTCAAAATTCGCCCTATTGGTGTTTTCTCTTTTGTTATAGGCAGTGCATATTATCCCAAGACCCAGATGAATTTTTAATGCTCGTTTTTCTCTTTTTTCCTCTTCACTTTTACCTCTTCCCCTCTCCCGCTCCAATAGCCTCAACAAGAGAAAAAGAAAGTAAAACAATGTTCGGACTCTTCTGTGCGAAAAGTGTTTTGACTCTCACTAAAAAGATGATACTGGAGCAGTGCTGATTTCTTCTCTATATGATTTCATGAAATCTAGTCTCTTGCATCTGCGAGGGCAATGATGACTTCTAATTAACTTGGGAGATTTCTTTAAGCGGGTGTATATATTGTCCTTGGTTGTGGACATAAAATCTTGGTCTAAACATCATTTACATTATAACACAACAATTGTGGAAAACAAGGTGGTTGACAATCTATTGTTAATCCAAGGAAGTGGTAATGGTTTTGCGGATAACTTGGAGATTTTGAAAGTTTAAACAAGAGAACAGCATTGCTCACTTAGGTGTGGATTTGTGTCTGTTGTCTTTTGTTTCTTAGCTCGACACTAAAGCTACTGTACGCCATGCCTTTCATGCTTGCAGAAGATTTATTTCTAGTCCTTGAGAGGGTGAACTATAAAGATCCATCCCATGTCCTTTTACTGAGTTGATGAATATGAGATGCATGTCATATTCTCGTCTATTGTCCTAGTCTTGTTTGCTTCTCTTTTGAATAGACATTTATTTTTTCGCTAATTTTTGTCTGTGTTGAATTTGTTCATGTATACCGGACGTTAAGTTTTCTTTGGGTGCTTATGATATGTATATAACCCATCTGCTACCCAATGCACCGATGCAGGCGGACAAGGTCACAGTCGTGCCCATTTTGCCGTGGTAACCTGAAGAGAGTGAACTCTGGAGACCTTTGGGTATATGTGGACAACAAGGATGTGATAGACATGGCTACCATCACAAGGGAGAGTCTGAAAAGGTTGTTCACGTATGTAGATAAGCTGCCTCTGGTTGTTCCTGATGCTCTATTGGACAAATACGATGCACATGTAAGGTAGAGAAATCTGCAGATGCACTGGTCAAGCTTGCTTTAGAAATGCAGTGGTGGTTTGTTTTCCACTTCTGACTAGGTGGAAAAAGCCCGGCTGGATTATTTGTGGGTCGGGGTTGAGTATAGGAGTCCTTTTAGTTTTGTATTTTTACCATTTCTGTAAATGCTTGTATAGTTTCAGTGTGCCTTCTTCTGAAGGCTGTATGACATGAACCGTGTATTTACTTCTACAAAATTTCCGTCACATCTCTCTGTGATTTGCTAATTAACTAATGGTAAAAAATGATATTTATCGTTCACCATGTTGGATTTTGTTTATAATGTTATCAATCCATCTATTTATACTATAATATAAAGCAATATCAAGGTTCAGACTTGTTTCGTGTCTGCTGTGTTTGTTATATGCTTATTTGAAATTTTAAATATGAAAAATGTGTTTGTTATATGCTAATATGTTTCAAACACAGCATAAAATTCATTGCACTCTAGCATGCATATGTGTATATATATTGTAGTTTTTCCTTTTAACCAGTTGTCATTTTATGCCGCACTGGTTGTTAACAGTGAAAACAAAGTAAGCATCTCCTAGATAAATATTTTATACATATACATAAAATATAAAATAATTATAACAGATTTCTTACACGTTTCCAAGTTGTGCGAACTATTATCTAAATAAATTTGCATATTTCTTTATAATATAAGCTATTTCTTTTTATTTATTTATTTATTCATTTGTGCTGAAAAGCCAGTGAATATCTTCAAATGAAAATGAGACCTTAGCAACAAGATTCAAGAGAGTCCAACAACCTTATAAGACCCTGCCAACTACGTCAATATACAAAAATAAAACACAGAAAGCTTTGCAGAGATAGTCTTATTCGATGTATTGTTCCTAAGCTCCAAATTGAAGAGCTGTTTAACTATACATGGCATAGATGACATTATCAAAAGCGAGCGACAACATTGGAAACCTATGATGTACTTTACCCTTTTCGTTTACCCTGGATGATGTCGCCTGTCTCACTTGCTGACTGAATATGGAAAACCATGGAACAATAACAACATTAGTAATAAGTTTTAGTTATAAATAATAAGGGTAAAGGCCCGGTGTGACATTTGGTTCGCTTCGGCCACTAATATAAGGATTATTCTTTTATTCGCTAGACTAACTTCAGTCTAAAATATTGATCATTAATTTTGTAAGCATTGATTTTGCAAACATTTATTTTGTCTGATTAGAGATCAATGGTTCAAATTCACTAGATTGATGTCAATCCAAATGGATGGAAGAGCAACTCATATAGGTGGATCCCATATGGTGTGTCACAGGCCACATCCAGCATTGAAGCATTTCCCAGATGAACGTGTTTGTATTCACTAATGGTTACCTAATAATTTAAGTTATAAGATGTGTTTGGTTACTCACAATGTAATTACACACTGATTTCTTATGGCATGTTTGATAGTGTAGGTCGCAATTATACGATGAAATAATTTAATTTTAAAAATAAATATTTATTTTGAAAGTTGTTAACAAAAATATTTAAAAATGTATCTACTAAAATAAAACATCATTTATTGTAATAATAAATATGACTTATTGAAAATATTATGAATTATAAACATTAATATATGAAACTAAACATTTGCTACTACTAATATTTTTAAAATAAAATATTATTTACCAATAATATAATTAATATTTAATTATAATCAACAACTCTATTATAATTTATAAAATTAAATGATTTTATAATTTTAAAAAATACTTATTTGTATTTTCATGTATTTCATTTTATCTAGATCTATTTATTTAGTTATTTATTTTTTTATAGTGAAATAGGCCAAATATAAAAGACATTAAAAAAAGTCCAAAAAGTTGTCAAAGAGCAATTACAATATATAACTACACTAATTCACATCCCCTATGAGAAATAAAGAGTATAATTGAGTACGTCTAATTACATTCAGTTTACTTCCAAATAATTAATTACTTAATTAAATAAACACATGTAACTTTATAAATTACTACAAATTATATTCAAATCAATTATAAAATAACTTTTCACTTTACCAAAAAAAAAAAAAAAAAGGTGACTTTTCAGACGAGTCTCAGTTCATCTCTTACCTGCGAAGGCTCGCAGTAGATAAAGTGTGGCTCGCCAACAACGTAAGTTGGAAGTGTCGAAGGAGGAGGCAGCTGGCTCAGAAGTGTGTATTCATCGTCACTCTCAAATATGATTCCCTTATTTGTTCCCAGAGTTCTTAAAACTGTGGCTAATAAGACGGAGCATCCCTGCATATTTCATAAAATAAAGAAGCATTTAGTTTGACTCGTCATTATTGAACTATCAGTCCATTTAAAACCTTTAAAATTATATAAAAGTTTAGCTTTATTTGTCATATTTAACATATCCCGTCATTATTATTGTAAAGTTTAAACTTGTTGTGAGGGTTTAGTTTTATTTATTTAATAAGCATAACACACCACCATGTGCAATTTGTTTTGAATCTTGGATGCGGATAGTTTTGTTTTGAGCCTTGTATTTGCATAGTCTCAATGGCTTTAAATGAGTGGCCATGAAACTCGAATACATGACTTGGGCTTTAATATGTTACCATCTTATATGAAAATTTAAGTTTGTAAAGTTTGTTTAATTTTATTTATTTATTGTGTTTAACAGTTATCATTGTAATTTTTAAATAACAGGAGATAAACATATACTTATAACAAAACATAAAGAAGTTTCGTGCAATTTACCCTAGTATAAAATATGAATATAATTTTGTGAGCCTTTTATAGAGAAGCATGAGATCGATTGGAATTAGAATATACCTGTGCGAGCAAAATTAACAAGGCAATCCATTGACAGATATCGATATTTGACTTAACGAAGTCCCTGAAATCGTTAAATCTTCCTGATGGATCATCTGGTAAGTCCTGAGATAAATCATCATATATATATATATATATAGCAATTAATGGAAGCAAAATAGCTCAAGACCAAAAATAAATAAATAAAATAGCTCAAGAGAGTCATATGTTTTATATATATATATGGTAACTTTGAACTCTTTAAAGGACATACTTTCTCCCACTCTGAGTTGAGGAAAACGTCTGCTACGAATGCTGTCTCAAATAAGAGAAGCAAAAGGATGAAAACCATATACTTGCTAAATTAAGGTTTACAACTTTGAAACAATAAAATGTCGACTATATTTTAAGATGAGAACAAATGATAAATGTGTTGACTCCTCAATTAAATATCTTCGATTTAAACTTTTCTTTTAATTAAACTGATATCACAAGATTTATAATTTAAAATGGACTTAATATATTATATTATAAATGATTGAAAGAACTTTCAAGCCATGCATGCAGGTTAAATTCTGATGAAGGCATGCGTGGAAATGTACTAGAAGGCTCTTGCTTCTGTATTCTGAAAAGAGAGAAATTAAAACTTATAGTTAATGGAGCAAGCAAGGATACACAAGAAAGGCAACAGGTGTTTGCAGTATCCGCAGCAACGTGTCCAAGGCATGTGATTGCACACAAAGTGATGCCGATAAAAAGGAAAGCATGAATAAACCTGCATGTAAACAGCACCAAAAAAAAAAAAAAAAGATTTTCGTGATGTATAGCTGAAATAATTGATGACTTTGATATAAAGGAAAAAAAAAAACAAAAAGGTTTTCCTATAATAGTTAAATACAATCTCCAATCAAATTATACGTGTCTTTGCTGTCTGAAAGGTGCTAAGTTCTTTTTCCCCCCTGATAAAGATTAAAAAAAAAAAAAGAAGAAGAAAAGAAAAGAAAAGAAAGAAGAAAGATGACAAAAAAAGAAAAAGAAAAAAGATGCTATGCTTCTGCATAAAACGATGCCATTAATCTGTGGGCACGTCTCTTTATTTTTCAGTTAACGACAGGATAAATTAAGAAGAGTTAAATTTTCTTGTAATTTATTTAAGTGTGTAAAATTCATTGTGTGTTTTAAGATTTTTTTTTGCTAACGGACCTCTGTGTTACAATGAATTGTGTTTCCAAAGCCCTCTTGAATTTTTTTGACTTTTGCACACGAACCCCCTCCATTAAATTTTCTTGTAATTTATTTAAGTATGTAAAAATCATTGCGTATTTTAAAAGTAAGTATGATATTTTTTTGGGAAAGGCGACCTATGTTATCTGCTAGAAAGTTAAAAAGATTACAAGAGAATTCTAAGAACATTTTTGATGCGAAAAACTTTCGGCAAATCATGAAAGAGCTTACCAAGGAAAATGATTAATATAATCATCTGATGATGAGCCCTCAGCATCACGCTGCCAAACTCTAATCATCCACACAGCATACATGATCATCACAATGCCCACCATTCCGATCGTGGAATTGACAAGTTTCATGGATAACTGCAGGCAACTCTTCACAATTCTTGCCATCTTGTTGATGGTTGAAAAGTAAGCCAAATCAAAAAGCACTTTCGGGCTCACTAGCTCGACAAAGCAATATGAAATATTGCAACTCTCACGAAGCTTATAAGTTTCTTTCAAGTATCTACTGCTTATCAAGAAGTGATTAATTAGGTGAAATTGGTTATAAATTATTCAGCGATGGTGTTTAAAGAAATAGGAGAGAGAAGGAAATTTCCAAGAAACCTCTCATCGTTTGTCTTTTCGTTGGATTAGCATGGCACCGTTACATGTACGGGGGTGCCACCCAAAGAATGGTGATTGGGGTGTGGTAATAGCGTGGCCCATCAAGTAAAGATTTTCAGCATTGCTTCTTGCTGGCAGCTCTCTATGGTGACAAACGACATATAATCAATTGCTACTGTGTGGTGGTAAAATCAAGCCCACTGTTCGATCCTCGGCAACAATAGATTCTTGAATTTTTTCTAATCGCTTAGAAGGTTCTTCGTTAGTAAATGATAATCAAAATTGCAATGGCATATGATGTTTTTATCTGAGACTTTGCTATGTACATTTTGGCCTTTCTATACCTATTTCTTTTGCCAGTAATTTTGCACCAATTTTTTCTACTCTTATCTAACTTTCATCCAAACACTATTTATTGCCACATTTAACACGCAAAGTCACCAATTAATGGTGAAACAAAAAACATTATGGATAAACATAAGCAAATTAAGTTCAGCAATTTATTAGTTAACTTCAAATGATTATATTTTGAAATTTGATGCATATTACTGCTAATAAGTAGGTTAAAATTGAGACAAAAAGATGTAACATGCTTTGAGCGTGGGGAAAATTGTCATTTTAGGAAATTTTGCCTGGAGGTAAGAAGAGTTCAGCGAATGTGGTGGGCAATGCAAAGGACAAGAATTCTGACGATTTGTCACCACAAAACCATAACAAAACCAGTGGATTTTTTATACTAGTTTTGACATATGTCGCAAAAGATATTGATTTTCTACATCGAATATTATAAAATAATAAAAATTATTTACAGAAAATATAAAAATAATGGAAACCTATAATAAAACTAAAACCCTAATAAATCATGAAGATGTTACAAGGACGGTGGAGATGAATTTGGTAAAATTATCTCTCTCTCTCTCTCTCTCTTTTATGTCCGCAAATTCTCCTCAAACCCAAATGCTAGAAGATTTTGGTTTCCCAATAGAAAACAACCTCTTCTCTTTCCCCCGCCTATAAATACCACGCCCAACAGCCGCTTCTCAGGGTGTTTCTACCAGCAATTGTGTTGAAGATCTCAACTCATCGGGGAAAGTATTGTCGGATTGTAATACTCAAGAAGCATTAATTATACTCGAGAAGAGATCCGTCAATTTGAGAAGCCCAAGAAACAAAAATCACTGAGGAAAAGAGAGAAGCTGGATTTAGATGCCCTTGAAGCAGAGGCTGAGGCTGAGGCTAAGGCAGAAGAGGCATCTAAAGCACGTAGGCATGAGCGAATTTCCAGTGTTCCAATGATTGGTGGTGATGATGATGATGAAGATCTACACAAATCATTAGAAAGGGCAAGAAAGATAGCTTTGAAAAACCAAGATGAGGCAGCGGCAACTGGTCCGCGGGTGACTGCACGGCTTGCTTCTTCCACGGCTAATAAATCAACTTCAGACAACCAAAATTCTGAACCTGGCGACCCACTGGAAAACAAGATGGTGTTCACAGAGACGGAAGAGTTTGTCTGGGGTCTGCGACGACTTAATGAAGAAGTGAATGAAGCACCAGTTGCTTCTGACCAAGGAAACAAAGAGGGAAATGGGTGTTGGACTGAAATAAAAGATAACCGAGAAAGAAGAAGCCTCTCTCCCTTGGAGGAGGAGGAGGCGCCAGATGAAATTATACGTGAAGCTGCTGTTGGGAAGGGTCTAGCTGGCGCGCTCAAGCTTTTAAGAGACCGAAGATCGCTCGAGGAAACTGTTGAATGGGGAGGTCGAAGCATGGATAAGAAGAAAAGCAAGCTTGTTGCCGTTTACGATGATGACAGACAAAAGGAAATACGCATTGAAAGGACTGATGAATATGGACGAATTCTAACTCACGAGGAAGCCTTTCGTTTGCTTTCACATAAGTTCCATGGGAAGGGGCCTGGCAAAATGAAACAAGAAAAGCGAATGCGGCAATACCAGGAGGGGCTGAAGGTAAAACACATGAAGAATGCAGACACGCCATCAAAGTCGGTGGAGAGGATGAGAGAAGTCCAAGCTCAACTAAGAACACCTTACCTTGTTCTCAGCTGACATGTTAAACCACGGCAAACTAGTATTATGATGTATAGGAATACTGTAACACATTTTACTTAGATAACATAATTGAAAAATAAATAAATAAATATACCAATGCTTAAAACCGGAGAAAGTATAAGCTAATGACCGTGCATTTACAAAGGAAAAGGGCATCAACTCATTGAAATGTGCTGCTTTCAAACGTCAACTTCTTAGTGGGTAAATTCTCATCACACATTCTTGATTAAGATAAAACTAAGATAGTTATGAAATTGGCATTAAGATGGAAAAAGGGTACTCTGCGACGAGGCCTAAAGAATTCCCTGTTGCTTGCAACACTCAAGTGCTTCGTCATACATTTCCTCCAGACCATACTTGTACCTGAATCCAGTGTCCAAGAGCTTCATTGATGAAAGGGTCGAAGTACTGAACTCTAGGGCACCTATCATGGAACTGCAAAAGAGTAGGGAATCATAAGGATAGTTGTTCCTCAGATATATCAAACACAAGGAGAAGAAGCAGAAGATGTTTTCTCTTTTTCCATTCGAAAGCAGAACGGTGACGACAGATGAGGAAAAAGGTGAATTTGGACTTACTCGAGAACTGGTATTTGGTGCTCAGGGTATCTAGCTGAAAGAAATTGAAACAGCTCGTTTACTGTGGTTTCAACAGCAGAACATATATACCTTCCTTTAGCATGTGGATACTCAAATAGGAAGATGTGTGATCTTGCCACATCGTCTGTGTGCACGAAACCTATTCGTGAATTACTTTTCTGTGGCTCCTTGGTACCTGCAATTGTTCCAGACATTCTCATGAAGCGTTGAAACAGAAGACAGATGTTTAAACAAGGTGAAAAGGCTACTGTTTTTCCTCACAATAATTCCCACGTGAATGCCAGCAGAGTTTCCCATACTCATTCGACTCTGGGATGCACAACATAGCTAAATGACACTTACTGCTGCTGAAAGATCTGTTAAGAGGAAAAACATGCTCCCCCCAAAAACACCCAACACACACACAAAAAAAAAGAAAGAGCCATTTCTCCTTGTTTGGATCAGTAACAACGGTTTTCTGTGAAGTATGAAGACATGGAAAATTGCAGTGCAGGGCTGCCTAAATCTTTGCAAGAGGAAGAATAACATACTTGAAATTAGAGAGAGTGAAGAGCGCACAGAGCCCGGGCAGTGAGGAGTAACGAAGGGACCGTTTATCCAAGTAGGAATCGCAGAAACAACATCCAACCCATGTTTTTCTCCAAATTCTAGAGCTGCCTCCTCTGTTAGTGTCTTGCTAATCATGTAAGAAGCTCCATAAATCTTTGATCTTCTAATAAAATCCACATCACTCCATGTGTCCTCATCCAGCATATCTAAATCCGTGCTGCTATGTCCAACAGCTGCCGCGCTAGAAGTGTATACTACTCGCTTCACGGTCTTCGAATCCAGGCATGACTGTAAGATGCCTAAGGTTCCGTTAATAGATCTTTTGGTCTGTGTTTCCTCCGTTTCATTGTTATGAAAATCAATTGTCTGAGCAACATGAAAGACGCCAACGCATCCTCTAATCGCCGCATCAAAACTTTCTGGCTTATCTAGATCAGCATTAAAAATTCGTAGCTTTTTTGATGCACCGGGTAGGCTTGTGAGGTAGCTAACATCTTTCTTGGAGCCTGTAACATCTTTTCACGTTGGTATAAACCACCAAAATCATATATACGCATCAAGAAACCGGGATGGTAAAATGTAACAGATGCATATTGAGCTTGTTGCCGTCGATATTAGAACAAGTCTCGACTAGTTCAACATGTAATAATTGCCACTAATTCACGAGACAACTTAACTGCTGATATTATGTTCCTCGAATTCAGCAGGCAAGTTCAAGACTAAAATCTTCTTATCAATCTTTAGTAAGACCTGGGCCAGTTCACCCGATTTGTGTGAGGGTAAATTACTTCTGCATTCCTTTTATCTTTCAACAAATAACATTATCCACGTTTTACCTTTGCAATTGAACCTTTTAGTCCTTCAATTTTAATTTTGTTACTACCGCTAATCCAATTTTGAATTTCCGTCCAATTTTCACCACAATTCAATACATTGCACTGCACGTGCACAACACATGAGGATAAAGGCTAAAATGGACAGAAAATTTAAAATGGACTAACGACGTAATTGAGTTAAAACTAAACGACCAAAAAGTTCAATTAAAAAAAATAAAAGAGCGCATCATTTTGATAAAAGATAATGAACGACGAGAGTAATTTTCTCTTCCTGTGATTACAACATAGATGTTTTGGTTAAACACCACTGTTTTACTGGGCACCTCAAAAGTCACCATGGAATTCACTGCTAAATACGCAATGACATGAATTCTTCTACTGGACAAGAGCAACAACACACACAGACACACACACATATATATACACGTACATACGTACGTACGTACCTGGGTGAGACCTAATAGTAGTGTTGACAGAGTAGCCATGTTCAAGAAGCCTCATGATCAGCCATGACGCCAGGAACCCTGTTCCACCCGTAACACACACAGTGCCCTTATTATCGCTATCCTCCTCCATTTTCTTTTTCTTTTCTTGGATGATGATAATTAGTTTGAGGGGCTGGGGTTGGTATCTTTGGATATTTGGATACTCTTGCAGGACACATCAGATAAAGTTTGTGCTTGCTGTCAACTTTGGATTAGTCATCGTTGGTTGGATGTGATCTTTGGCATTGAAAGCCAAGTGAAACTTGTCTGAACTTTGCATGGAAAAGTAAACCTTGCCAATTAATGACAAATGTATAATGTTATATGTCATTTTTTTGTAACTTTTTTTTGAGTAAATTACATTTTATCTTTGTACTTTATAAAAGTCGCATAAAATCTTTGTATTTTTAAAAACTCATTAATAAATTCTTGTGATTTTAAAAAATATTACACATTCATCACTATCGTTAATTTTCTCATTAAGTTAACGGAGAATGTAAAAATATACTTAAAATGCATTTAACTTGTTAACAATAAAAAAAGCTCAATTAAATTGGTGTAAATTCCTTCATTTGATTTTAAAATTGGTGCAAATTTCTCCCTCTGTTTTTTAAAATAGTGCAAAATTCCCCCTTACGGTTCAAAAATAGTGCATATGCCTCTCTCTTATTTGAAATAAGGTACAAATACACCCCTAGATGAGTAAAAATTAATAACATATTTTTTAAATTATGTACATTTCTTAGTTTAAATGACTCCTTATTAAACAATACATATATATTCAACAATAGTTGAATGAATAGAAACAAAGAACTTTACATAAATTATTATATATAATTTTTTTACTTTTACCTTACAAGTGGTGTATTTGTACCTTATTTCAAACTAAAAAGGAGAATTTGCATCATTTTTAAAATCATTGCTTCATTTACTTTAACAGAAAAACTAGCGAGGGGTGCCAATGTGCAACGTTTTTTAAATCATAGGGCTTTATCAGCGAGTTTTAAAAATATAAGGGGTTTTATGTGACTTTCATAAAATACAAGGGGGTAAAATGCATTTTTCTATCTTTTTATTTTTTCTCTCTCATTTTAATTTATTTTTTATTTATTTTCTTTATCCAAATTAACTTTTCAATCAATTCTTTTCTTATTCGTTTTTTGTCAAAAAGTTTTTCTTCATCATTAAATTTATTGTAGCCATCGTTAAACCTTTTTTTCCTTCCATTTTTTAATTCTCAAATCACTATTAAATTCAATAGAACTTTTGTTTGTACTGAGTCAATACTCATATGCTGCTCTGCATATTTATTCGTCAATAGTAATGCTATATGTAACATAAACGAGTGAATCAATGTTGAAAACGTAACTGGGGGAGTTGAACTCAACCGAAATTCTTTTGGAAATATTTAAGGATATTATTAGTTTAAAGAACCAATGAAATCTCTTACTTAAAACAACACTATAATACTATTTATGCTACTCGGTGCTATTTATTCGGAATTCTAAGCAAACATCGTATTTTAACTTAGAATTCAATAGCATAAGGATTCACCAATTATGTTTGACTTATGTGCATGGACATGGCTTTGAGATTTCTGGCCCATTATTTGATGCACAGAAGTTGCATCCATGTATAGCAGCAAGTATTGGCTTGTTAAACCAAAAGTTTCTGCTATTGAATTTGACGATGAATTAGGAATTGAAAAATGGAAGGGAAAAAATGTTTAATAGTGGTTGCTATGGATATAACAAAGGAGGAAAGAGTTCTGAGAATGAATAAGAAAGTAATTGATTGAAAAGTTAATTTGAATTAAGAAAAATAAATTAGAAAAAATAAGTTAGTAGGAGAGAGAAAAATACAAAAAATAAGAAAGTAAGAGACCAAATTGCATGTTTATATATACACACATATATATCGCTAAATTCCCTAAAATACAAGCAAACCAAAACCTAAAACCTATGTAATTTGATTGAATACATGTCAATAAGACTCAAACACATAAAGTAATACTGTAATAAAATTTATTATTTTATTTAAAACTTAAACTTATAAAAAAAATAAATATATATATCGATTGTGCTTAATACAAAATTCTATCGAATGGCGTGAGTCTCTCGAATAGTGCAACCGCAATCACCAATCACCCCCATCCATCCATACTAAAAAACCGAACCCTTTTTGGCTGCATGCATGTACCCTCTACCAACTTATGTTCTTACACGTAAAACTCACGACCATTCCATTGATGTGACACCTGCCTTATCACCATGGCTACTGCAATGTTATCACACTATTATACTGCTGTGTATCGATAAGTATTTGAGCACTTTCAATCAAACCCACACAGACCGCAGTTGCATACTTAAGATAATAATTTGCCTCAAGTCTTTGAAATTTTACTTTTGCCAAATATGTTGGCAGTTTTTGATCAGTCCATTGCCAAACCGCCGAAGGAGCTAAGTCTTCCTGCGGTCGTGAAGCCTGATTTGAAATCTCGGGATGAAATTTCTGGAATTTTCTGCTCGCGTAGGCCAGGTTCAACTCTGTACAAGCTTGCAGATGGAAACTTTATGGCTTTCTCTCATGGAGATGAAACCCCATCACATCCGAGGTAGTCTTGACTTGTATACTAGTTGTGTATATTGTTTTTAAATTTTACTGATATGTCATATAAGTCTTGGGTTCGGGTTATAGTTAGAGTAAGTGAAAAATCATGATTACTCTTCGTTAGGAAAAAGGAAAATTCAATGATATGTGACGATAGTGGGTATGTACTCTGGAAAAGTGGTTGAAGATGTTAAAGTCAACTGTACGTATGTAGATTTTAATTTAGCAATTATTGGTTGAAGTCGTAGTGAACTTACCTTGTAAAAAAGGATAACAAAAGTTTAAATTTGGGAAGTGATATTTGTTATGAGTGTTGTTCCTTCACCACTCCCCATCCCGACTTGGTAGAGACTAGTTTCATGGCTACCCTAAGTGAAAGCGGATTTAGCGAGCTTATAATCATGTTTTTCTTTTTCTGTTGTCCAAAACTTTTCGCACTGACCCAAGCTCTGCTTGTAAATTTGAACACAATCCCTGTAGAATTAACATCAATCACTTGAACTATTCCTAACTTGGAGCTTATAATTGTGTGATATGAGCACCCATTAATTAGCTACAAGGATTGCAGCCTTGCCCCAGGGACATAGGTGAGTTGGTAAGTGGCCAGGTGACTGGGGTGGAGACACCCTGACAACGCGGGATCGAGTCCGTGTGGTGGCAGTATTCCGTTGAAATATTGCGGGACTGTTGCTGGATTTCCACGCCCGTTGGTCCTCTCCCTAGTCGGGCTGCCACTCACGCACATCCCTCGATTAACCTCCCGCCTGGTTAAGGGGCTCTAGCCAGGTGGGAAAGGAGTTTTCTTTTGGTTAACTTTTTTTTTTTTTTAAAGATTGCACCTTCATTGACTTCGAGGCAAAACCATTAGAAAATGAGCTGGGTCATAATTTTGAAAATTTAAGTGTTCTGTACTATCTTTAGGTAAAAAAATCAATTTAGCTCTCATGCAGAATAATTACCCATATTATGAATGTTCAATTGCATCTTTAATATTGTCCACTGAATAAAATTCTCAACGGGTTCAAATGACAAAACTGATACTGCCTATTTTTGGCAGATCAATTGTAATAGTGGATGATATTTTTTGCATCTTCTCTGGGGCATTGAATAATACTCATGAGTTGAGGCGGTACTATGGTCTTTCAAGGCAAGCAACAGAGGCAATGATAATAGTTGAGGCTTATAAAGTTTTAAGAGATAGGGCACCTTATCCTCCTGATCAAGTCATCAAAGAACTTGAAGGGAAATTCGCTTTCATTTTGTTTGATTCTAAAACTTCCATCCTTTTCCTAGCCAGGGTGAGTTCGCTAATTGCATAATCTTCAGGGCATTATCTTCATTAAGATGTTTCTATCGAAGCTACCGCTTTGGTATGTCATTGTATAATATGCTTATCAGTTGAGAATGAAGATGGTTGTGTACATTTGATTTCTATCGTAATTGTGTTTTCGGTTATTATAGGACAGCGATGGAAGCATGCAACTTCATTGGGGAACTGCTACTGATGGTTCGTTAGTATGTGCTGATGACTCAGAAGTGATTACAAATGCTTGTGGAAAATGCTATACGCCATTTCCTCCAGGTTCATTCACAAGAAAGATATTTTCCCTACTCAAACTGCCCTGTTTTACCTATACTCAATTAAGCGTTATGTACTCTTCCAAAGCGTTGGTGATGTCAATTAGAGAAAAATTTTCAAATATTGCTGCATACCCTGCTTCTTTTAATGTGCATGTGGCTAACGTTATGCCGTTTACTCAAGGATGTGGTTATATTTTGAGAGTCAAGTTTCTATGTTTTGTAGGATGTATCTTTTTAAGTAGCAATGGACTGACTAGCTTTGATCATCCCCTCCACAAAGTGAAGGCAATTGCACGCGAGGACGACGAAGGGAACGTCACAGGAATTATTTTTCAAGTGGATTTGTTCACAAGGCTTCACAGCATCCCGCGTTCAGGAAGTGCAGCAAACTGGGCGGGTGCAACAGCGGTTGAGGGCGATTAAGACTGGCTGCAAGTTTTCTGGGCGCTGAGAAAATAAATTGTCAATACTTGGTTTCAGGATTAAGACATTAATCTCGTGTTTTGACAGAACTTGCTTTCTTCTTGTGCTTTGACCACCTTGTACCTGATTGTATTAATCAAATTTCCTTAAATTCATGTTCAACAAGGTTTCATTCAATTCTCCTGTTGCAAAGATTATCTTCTGCAGGTATGTAAATACTGTCATCCAAATTCATTTCAATTAATGGCATCAGATGGCTTGCTAGGGGTAGCACTAGCACCATAGACAGGTAGTTGGCCTTTGGAAATTGCAGCTCCACCTCCTCTCCCTCCCCTACAACCATCTTTATATTTGTAGAGTTCGGTAAAGTTGAAAGAATGATGTAGAGATACTATTTATATTTGGCCGCCATGTAACTACGACAAAAAGAAGCCAAACCATTGACATGGGAGTTTCTGAGAATTATGATGATAAAAATTCAAACAGGGGATTTAATGTCCAAGCAACAAGATGCTTTGAACTTTTGTTGCTATAAGGCTATGTCCAACAGTTTTTCTATTTCCCCCCCCTAAATTTAAGGTAATTTGAGTCAATTTTTTATATTTTGAGATCTTCTATTTTTAACTTTATTTTAACAACTCTCTTATTTTTTTACCAAATTCTCAATTTAAGAAATTTTAATTTCAGTTTTATTCTAACAATTCTCTTATTTTATAATGTTGCAGTCTTAGAACTATAGAAATGGGGGATGAAATTTGGGTGATGGCTTTGGAGAATCAAACAAAACCTCTATGTATGGGTGTTTAGAGTTTGGTTGAAAGAATCACCAAAATATTAGCGATGAGATAGGGGAGCTATTGGAGTGTATTATTGTAATAACTCGCTCAAATATAAGTGATTTGAATGTTTAGGAAATTTGTTAGAGTTAACTTAAGAACAGAAAAAAAGAGAAATTAAAGTTGTCCTGGTCGTTTGGTAACCTGCACTTTACTGTTTTTCCATGTGCTTTCTGTTTCTGACAATGTAGAAATGCTGCAATGGGTCTCGGATCTGAACGGAGTTTTGATTTTAGGTTTCAGAATGGATGACGGACAGAAGACATTTCCCCATCACAGCTGCTGATGCTGGTGCTCGACTTCATTTGACTTGTTGATTTCATGGGTTAGAACAAGCTGAAGTCTATTTCAACAACATCTCACAACAAATAAGAGACTTCAATGTCTATGAAAATATATGAATTCATGAAGTCTTTTTTACTTGAAAAATTAATTTAGTTTTCATTGCAGAGGAGTTTTTTCGTATAAAGATATTAAATTATAATTTTTAATTCTAAACAAATGAAAAATTATTTTAACCAAAAAAGAAAACATAAACTGCGTACACCATAGAATTGACACCAAAGTTCCTAGATACCTCGAATTCATATAGCACACGCATAAATTTTGTGTAGTTTCTGTCGAATGACATATATAAAATATGTTTAGCTTGTCTTGTGACCAGAGAGAGAGAGAGAGAGAGAGAGAGAGAGAGAAAGACATTACCAAGATTCAAAAGCCAACAGTGACCGTTCGAATCGTATTTTCACTTTATTGGTTCATTTACTTCTGGATTGGAAAACAAGGTGGTGTTCACAGAGATGGAAGAGTTTGTCTGGGGTCCCCGGCTTAATGAAAAAGCGCGGAAAACTGAAGGTGAAGATGTCTTCATGGAAGAGGATGAAGCACCAATTGCTTCTGACCAAGGAAACAAAGAGGGAAATGGGTGTTGGACTGAAATAAAAGATACCGAGAAAGAAGCAGCCCCTCCCTTGGAGGAGGAGGATGTAGCTCCAGATGAAATTATACACGAGGCTTCTGTCGGGAAGGGTCTAGCTGGTGTGCTCAAGCTTCTGAAAGACCGAGGATCGTTGAATGGGGAGCTCGAAACATGGACAAGAAGAAAAGCAAGCTTGTTGGCATTTATCATGGTGACGTACAAAAGGAAATACTCATTGAAAGGACCAATGAATATAGACGAACTCTAACTCCCAAGGAAGCCTTCCGTTTGCTTTCACATAAATTCCATGGGAAGGGGCCTGGCAAAATGAAACAAGAGAAGCGAATGCGGCAATACCAGGAGGCGCATACAGACACGCCATCAAAGTCTCTGGAGACGATGAGAGAAGTCCAAGCTCAACTAGAAACACCTTACCTTGTTCTCACCTGACATGTTAAACCAGGGCAAACTAGTATTATGATGTATAGGAATACTGTAACACGTTTTACTTAGACAACATATATATATATATATATATATATAAAGGAAAAATACCAATGCTAAAAACTGGAGAGAGTATAAAGCTAGTGACACTATATTTACAAAGGAAAAGGGCATCAACTTATTGAAATGTGCTGCTTTCAAACGTCAACTTCTTAGTAGGTAAATTCTCATCACACATTCTTGATTAAGATAAAACTAAGATAGTTATGAAATTGGCATTAAGATGAAAAAAGGGTACTCTGTGACGAGGGGTAAAGAATTCCCTGTTGCTTGCAACACTCAAGTGCTTCGTCATACATTTCCTCTAGACCATACTTGTACCTGAATCCAGTGACCAAGAGCTTCTTTGATGAAAGGGTAGAAGTTCTGAACTCTATGGCACCTATCATGGAACTGCAAAAGAGTAGGGAACCAGAAGGATAGTAGTTCCTCAGATATATCAAACACCAGGAGAAGAAGCAGAAGATGTTTTCTCCATTCGAAAGCAGAACGGCGATGACAGATGAGGAAAACGGTGAGTTTGGACTTACTCGAGAACTGGTATTTGGTGCTCAGGGTATCTAGCTGAAAGAAATTGAGACAGCTCGTTTACTGTAGTTTCAACAGCAGAACATATATACCTTCCTTTAGCATGTGGATACTCAAATAGGAAGATGTGTGATCTTGCCACATCGTCTGTGTGCACGAAACCCATTCGTGAATTACTTTTCTGTGCCTCCTTGGTACCTGCAATTGTTCCAGACATTCTTCTGAAGTGTTGAAACAGAAGACAGATGTTTAAACAAGGTGAAAAGGCTACTTTTTTTCCTTACAATAATTCCCACGTGAATGCCAGCAGAGTTTCCCATACTCATTCGACTCTGGGATGCACAACATAGCTAAATGACACTTACTGCTCCTGAAAGATCTCTTAAGAGGAAAAACATGCTGCCCCCAAAAACACCCAACACACACACAAAAAAAAGGAAGAGCCATTTCTCCTTGGTTGGATCAGTAACAACGGTTTTCTGTGAAGTATGAAGACATGGAAAATTGCAATGCAGGGCTGCCTAAATCTTTGCAAGAGGAAGAATAACATACTTGAAATTAGAGATAGTGAAGAGCCCACTGAGCCTGGGCAGTGAGGAGTAAGGAAGGGACCGTTTATCCAAGTAGGAATCACAGAAACAACATCCAACCCATGTTTTTCTCCAAATTCTAGAGCTGCCTTCCCCGTTAGTGTCTTGCAAATCATGTAAGAAGCTCCATAAATCTTTGATCTTCTAATAAAATCCACATCACTCCATGTGTCCTCGTCCAACATATCTAAATCCGTGCTGCTACATTCAACAGCTGCTGCACTGGAAGTGTATACTACTCGCTTCACGGTCTTCGAATCCAGGCATGACTGTAAGATGCCTAAGGCTCCATTAATAGATCTTTTGGTCTGTGTTTCCTGCGTTTCGTTGTCACAAAAATCAATTGTCTGAGCAACATGAAAGACACCAACACATTGTCTAATTGCCGCATCAAAACTTTCTGGCTTGTCTAGATCAGCATTAAAAATTCGTAGCTTTTCTGATGCACCGGGTAGGCTTGTGAGGTAGCTAACATCTTTCTTGGAGCCTGTAACATCTTTTCAGGTTGGTATAAACCACCAAAATCATATATACACATCAAGAAACCAAGATGGTAAAATGTAAGAGATGCATATTGAGCTTGTTGCAGTGGATTTTAGGACAAGTCTCGACTAGTTCAAGCTGTAATAATTGCCACAGATTCACAAGCCAACTTAACTACTGATATGATATTCCTCTCACCTGAGGAATGCTTATGTAATTACAGTAGCAGCACCTGAGATATATGAAACATCTTGTTTACTGATCAGAAACCGTAAAGGAGATTTGTCTTCATACAATGGATTAATGGAATGATATCAAATTCAGCAGGCAATTAAGTTCGAGACTAAAATCTTTTTATCAATCTTTAGCAGGACCTGGGACAGCTTACTCGATTACTGTGGGGGTCAATTACTCCCGCATTCCTTTATCGTTTAGCAAATAACATTATGGTCCTTCATCTTTCCAATTGAACCTCTTAGTCCTTTTAGTTTCAATTTCGTTGCCGCGGCTAGTCCATTTCTGAATTTCCGGGCAATTTTTAGTGTTGTTCAATACATTGCACGTGTACAATACTTGAGAATAAAGGCTAAAATTGAACGGAAATTCTAAAATGCACTAACAATGCAATGGAGTTAAAACTAAAGAATTAAAAAATAAAGAATCAGCAGGTCATTTTGTTAAAAGATAAAGAACTGCAATAATAATTTACTCTTCCTGTGATTACAATATAGATGTTTTGGTTAAACACCACTGTTTTACTTGGCACCTCAACAATCACCATAGAATTCACTGCTAAATACATATTGACATGAATTCTTCCACTGGACAAGAACAACAACACACACATATATACACAGACAAACACATACCTTGGTGAGACCTAATAGTAGTGTTGACAGAGTAACCATGTTGAAGAAGCCTCATGATCAGCCATGACGCCAAGAACCCTGTTCCACCAGTAACACACACAGTGCCCTTATTATTGCTATCCTCCATTTTTCTCTTTCTTTTCTTTTTTTCTTTTTTTTTTTTTTGTCGGAATTCCCTTTCTTTTCTTGGATGATGATAATTTAGTTTGGTATCTTTGGACATTCTTGTAGAACACACTAGATAAAGTTTGTGCTTACTGTCAGCTTTTTCCTTCTAAGCGTGGATTCGACGTCAATTGGTTGATGTGACCTTCAATTTGGCTTTGAAAGGCAAACGAAATTTGTCACAAGTTTGCATGGAAAAGTAAACCTCGTCCCTTACTAATTAAAGGCGTAATGTTATATTTTATTCGTTTTTTCACTAATTTTTTAGTCATGTTAATTAAATAATTGTTTTATTTTTCTTTCTCCGAATAGTAAAATTTCAATCAATCATTTTCTTATCTATTTTTTATCACAATTTTTATTATATAGTTAAAACCATAGAGGTCATTATTAAACCTTTTTTTCTTCTATATTTTTAATTATTAGCTCACTACTAAATTCAATGACAAAAATTTTTCTTTTACCAAGTCGATACTCATATAGTCATATGCCGCTCTACATATTTATTCAAGTGATGCTATATATAACATAGATAAGGGAATCAATATTGAAAACGTAACTGGGGGGCTGAGCTCAATTGAAATTCTTTTAAGGATATTTTCAGTTTAAAAAACCAATGAAATCTCTTACTTAAAACAGTCTATTACTCTTTATGCTACTGGGATGCTATTTATTCAGAATTTTAAGCCATGTCATATTTTAATTTAGAATTCAATAGTATAAGGACTCATCAATACTATTAGACATATATGCATGGACATGACTTTAAAAACCTGCTTTAGCAAGCAGGTGTGAGAAAGAGCTTTCTTGAAAATGGTTGATATCAAATTTGATTTTCATAATCCTATTGTTGAAAATAGTCTCATTGGTACTGCACTACCTTGTGATGTCTTTGAAAAAGGAGATGATCATTGGAGAAATTATTTGATAGGCCAATTCATTGGAATCTTCCTCCCTTCATCCTTATCTGTAAAATGGTTGATATACATTGAAAAATTTTCGGTAGTGTTGATATCATAATCGCTAAAATGGGCTTTTTATTTTCAAATTTGAAAATAATGAGTATTGTGACCTTGTTATGGAACAAATGTGACATGTGAATCACCACCCCCTCTTGCTTAGGAGGTGGGATGTTAATGCACAATTGATCAATTTTAGTAGTGACAAAGTGCCTCTTTGGATGAAACTTAAGAATGTTGCATGCTGACTTATTATAAGAAGAGGTTTGAGTTATATTGATAGTACTTTGGGAATGCCGTTGTAAATGGACAAACTACGGAGTCAAGAACCTTTGTAGGATTTGCAAGAGTTTACATTGAGATGAATCTTTCTAAAGAATTGCCGGCTCATACTTTTGTGAAATTAAGGAATGGGAAATAGATAAAAATTGAGTTTGCTTGGAAACCTCTTGTTTGCTTTTTTAGCAAAATTGTTAGCCATACTCTTTCCCAGTGCCTGAATGCTTCACTCCATAATGCTCCATAATGCTTAAAGACAAATGCCTCAAGTTGAAAGGAAGAAGGATGGAGAACGGAAGAACTACAAGCCCAAAAGAATCTGAAAGAAAATTGAAAATGTGAACCCTATGCCATTTTCTAGTGTTGTTCTCCCTAGGGTCAATCAAAATTTGAAGGTTGCAGATGCCACCTTGGCTACATCTTCAAAAAACACTTTGTCATCAAATCGGTTTGCATCACTTGAAGTCACTCCAAAGGATGAAGAAAATGACTCTTTGCTTGAGAAAAGTGGAAGGCCAAATCTTGGAAATGATGGACATGAGATGAAAATCAAGAAATTCAAGAAAAAGCTCAATTTGAAAGTGGAAGAGAAGCAGTTGTGGACATAAAAGAGTCGGGAGTTCGTGCATCTCCGGGTGATAAAGTTCTCCTTTTCTCCTTTTCTGCATGATTGTACGAATTTTTGCTTTCTTTTTGCTTGTTGTTTGCTAGTTATTTGTTCTCTCATAGGTAGATAACTTGTTTGTTTATTAATTCTTTCCCTTAAATCGAATTTTTGGTTAGTTTTGTTGTCTATTAACTTGAGGGAGTTTGTGATTAATAAATTCTTATTTAATTTATAATTTTTTTAAATTTATAAAAAAAAATTAATCATATTTATTTATTATAGTTAACAAAATTCTATCCAATGGCGTGAGTTCCTCGAATAGTGCAACTGCAATCACCAATCACCCCCCCATCCCATCCATACTAAAAAAATGAATCCTTTTTGGCTGCATGCATGTACCCTGCACGAACTTAATGTTCTTCCACGTGAAACTCACAACTATTACAGAGATGTGACACCTGCCTTGCCACAATTGCTAATGCAACGTAACGTCATTATACTGGTATACTACCACAAGCAAACTCACACAGACCCAGAGTTGTATACTTTAGATATTAATTTGCCTCAAGTCTTTGAAATTATGCTTTTGCCAAATATGTTGGCTGTTTTTGATCAGTCCATTGCCAAACCGCCGAGGGAGCCGAGTCTTCCTGCGGTTGTGAAGCCTGATTTGAAATCTCGGGATGAAATTGCGGAAATTTTCTGTTCGCGTAGGCCAGATTCAACTCTGTACAAGGTTGCAAATGGAGACTTTATGGTTTTCTCTCATGGAGATGAAGCTCCATCACATCCAAGGTACTCTTGACTTGTATACTAGTTATGTATATTGTTTTTAAATTTTATTGATATGTCATGTGAGTCTCTGAGTTCTAGTTATAGTTAGAGTAAGTGAGAAATCACGATTACTCTTCTTTTGGCAGAGAAAAGAAAATTCAATGATATGTAACCTTGGTGGTGGGTATGTACTCTGGAAAAGTGTATGAAGATGTTAATGTCAACTGTATGTAGATTCTAATTTAGTGAGCTTATACCAGCAAGGCAGCGGTGGAAGTGGTAGCGGACTCACCCTGGAAGATGGATAATACAAGTGTGAATTTTGGACACACACTTGTTACGAAGGGTTTTTGTTTTTCACCGTCTTTGGCCCAAAGGATTAGTTTTATGTGCAATATGGTTTAGGACACGTCCAAAAGGGATTAGTTTTACGTGAAATATAGTGTTGGGACACCCTAATTCAAAGCCAACTTAGCAAGCTTATAACCATGTTTTTCTTTTTTTTATTTTTCTTGTTTTTTTGTCCAAAGCTTTACGCATCAACCCTGCTCATAGGTTTGAACCCAGTTATCACTTACAAGATTATTATTAACCACTCGAACTATTTGAACTATTTCTAAACTCAGTGCTTATAATTGTGGGATATCAGCAAGGACACACCCATTATTGGCCACAAGGATTTTAGCCTTCATTGACCTCGAGGCAAAACAATTAGAAAAATGAGCAGGGTCATAATTTTGAAAATATAGGTATTTTGTACCATCTTTAGGCCGAAAAATCAATTTAGCTCTCATCAAAATGATTGCCTATAGTATAAATGTTGAATTGTGTCTTTAATATTCTCCGCTAAATGAAAATTCTGGACGGAGGATGTCAGGTTCAAATGTCAAAACTGATACTGCTTATTTTTGGCAGATCAATTGTAATAGTGGATGATATTTTTTGCATCTTCTCTGTGGAATTGAATAATACTCATGAGTTGAGGCGGTACTACGGTCTTGCAAGGCAAGAAACAGAAACGATAATAACAGTTGAGGCTTATAAAGTTTTAAGAGATAGGGCACCTTATCCTCCTGATCAAGTCATCAAAGAACTTGAAGGGAAATTCGCTTTCATTTTGTTCGATTCTAAAACTTCTATCCTTTTCCTAGCCAGAGTGAGTTCGCTAATTGCAAATCTTCGGGACATTATCTTCATTAAGATGTTTCTATTGAAGCTACCGCTTTATTATGTTGTTGCATAATATGCTTATCGGTTGAGAATGAAGATGTTCTGTACATTTGATTGCTATCGTAATTGTGTTATCGGTTATTATAGGACAGCGATGGAAGCGTGCAACTTCATTGGGGAACTGCTGCTGATGGTTCATTAGTACGTTCTGATGACTCAGAAGTGGTTACGAGAGCTTGTGGAAAATGCTATACGCCATTTCCTCCAGGTTCATTCACAAGAAAGATATTTTCCCTACTCAAACTGCCCTGTTTTACCTATACTCAATTAAGCGTTATGTACTCTTCCAAAGCGTTGGTGATGTCAATTAGAGAAAAATTTTCAAATATTGCTGCATACCCTGCTTCTTTTAATGTGCATGTGGCTAACGTTATGCCGTTTACTCAAGGATGTGGTTATATTTTGAGAGTCAAGTTTCTATGTTTTGTAGGATGTATCTTTTTAAGTAGCAATGGACTGACTAGCTTTGATCATCCCCTCCACAAAGTGAAGGCAATTGCACGCGAGGACGACGAAGGGAACGTCACAGGAATTATTTTTCAAGTGGATTTGTTCACAAGGCTTCACAGCATCCCGCGTTCAGGAAGTGCAGCAAACTGGGCGGGTGCAACAGCGGTTGAGGGCGATTAAGACTGCTGCAAGTTTTCTGGCTGCTGAGAAAATAAATTGTCAATACTTGGTTTCAGGATTAAGACATGGTCTCTTGCATTGACAGAACTTGCTTTCTTCTTGTGCTTTGACCTCTTTGTACTTGATTGCATTAATCAAATTTTCTTGATTTCACATCCAACAAGATTCCAATTTTCCTATTGCAAAGATCATCTTCTGCAGGTATTTATATGCTGCCATCTAAATGCCATTTCAATTACTGAGATCAGAAGGCTTGCTTGGGGTAGCACCATAGACAGGTGGTTGGCCTTTGGAAATTGCAGCTCCACTTTCTCTCCCTCCCCCACGACCATCGCCCCATTACGACTGTTACAATATATGCTTGTTCTACATGGAAAAATTGCAAGAATCAGGTCCCCACCTTATAAGGTTATGCGTTACTTTTCATACTAGCAATTTCACAACTCGTGCTTTATACGGGTCGACTTTTTCTTGTTCTTTTGTGAATTATATACTTTATATATAAATCTTTTTGCTATTTTTTAGGTTTAATTTACCTCCATTTACATTATCATATAATATGTACTGAATTGAGTCTTGAATGTCTTTTTGGTTAGATCTTTGATATTTAAATAATACAATATCCTAATAATCCTTTATTAATTTTGTAGGTAAGTTTGGCATTTTGTATTAATATATATTCTTTTATTTTTTTGATCAAGTAGTAATATATATTCAAACTTTTTACTTCTTCATTTTGGTGTATTTTTGGAGCCTTTTTTTTAATTACTTTACCTATTACTAAGTTTATATTATTATTTGTTAAGATCACAATTTATATGTTGATATGTTAAGATCTAATGATGTTTCTTTTTTTCACTTATAATTTGAAGAACGGTTTATATAAGTTTTTCCAGGTATGTTCCTTTTCTTTGATTATTTACTTTGGTTAAGATAATAGTTTGCATATACTATATAATTACAAATAAAGAATTAAACTTGTGTGTAAATAACATGATAATTACAAATAAACTTAAATTAAAAAAATAATTCAAAAAGTTTTTTTATATGTATAGGCTTGTGTACGAACCATAACGTGTACTAATATTAAATATCTAAACTAAAATTAGAATAACAAATTGAATACACAAGTAATATAGATTTATTAAACAAAATAAAATGAATTGCAAGAAATTGAAAGAAAATATTTATAAGAAAAAAGTAAAAGAATATCAAATGTTAATTAGAATGGAGGCTTGAGTTGGATTTAATCTCCTTAAAACTTTAACGCACTGCTATGGTATTGACAGCTCCTATCACATACCTCCTATGATAAATGGTTTGCTTTTTATGGATATATCAGTCAAATTTTTAGAAGTCAATGATAAGGATGGTGTTAAAACTAATTCGATTATGTAAGCTTATAGACTATAAGAAATGCTATATTCCAAAAAACACTTCATGTATTTTGTAGGTTTTGAAGTTCTTACAATATTACTATTTATAGATTGAAGAATTAGTAACGTATAAAGTCTACCATAAATAAGGCATTCGAAGGTTTTAAAATCATTTTACATTAACCTTATGGTTTGAAAGTCACCTTAAAGATGACACTCCAAGGGTTTCAAAATTCATATGTATTAACCTCCATAACCAACATAGTATGAAGATCAAACGTCTTCTAAATGAATGATGTTAAAATTGTTATTAATTAAATTGATAATATTGATAAAAATTTTTTGCTGGGTTAGCAAACAAATGAAAGCTAATGTGGCATATTTCTTCGAGCTACAATCCGTCATAATAAAAAAAATATACGTAGAGTAGAATTATGAATTAGTATGTAGTTACAAAAACATTTTATATATTAGATAACTACATTAAGTGGCAAAAGGTGATATGTGTATATATATATAAGAAAAAACAATGGATTTCGCTTGAATGGTTGGATCTCTTTCATGTTATTTATTACTATAATTGCAATGTGAAGACATGGTAGATAACTGTAATTAGGATATGATGCATAAATTAATTAAATTAAATGAGTTTTTTTAGACTTTATTATTTTAAGTTCATTATAAAGAAATATATAGGTGGTATATAAATATAATTAGATATCTCGTGACTCCATTGCAAAGAATGAGGTTAGAAAGTGGTGCATAAATGTAATTAAATACTATAATATATAGATTTATAATAATGTAATAATATTAAAAATAAAATCTATGATGACTTGGCAAATAGATAAATGTTAATGCGGCACCCTTTGAGCTTCCTTGGCTTTAACTTTTATTTATATATAGATATAGATTAACCAATTAATTTTATAATTGAATATCAGTGATTCTTAACATGATACCAGAGTTGGGCTTTTAGTCCAGCCTTTGCACTGTGCACATCTCCACGAGTGACTTATCAAGCTCATCTATTGTGTATATCTATTTACGTGGAGGCCCATCCTTGTAAACAATCAAGCTGTATCTATTTCAGATCGTGGTGGTCCATCCCTGTTTCAAACCACATGACCATCCGCGTCTGATTGAGTCAAAGTGGAAAATGCCAAATTTCTTGGTTTTGGTATGGTGGAAACAGATGCGGGGAATTTGGTTGCGCATTGGATGCTATTCTTCGAACTAGAGCAAAATTCTAAATAAAATGAGGCGGTGAATTAGAGATTTGTTTTATTTGTTTGAGTAGTAATTTTGAAAATTAAATTTACTGTCTTCTTATTGTTTATTTTGAAAATAAAAATTTCAACCCAAAACGGTAAGCTAGAATAAATGTGATAAGATTGATTTCCTTAGGCTATGCCTTAAAATTTCCGTATTTATGCATCCATACCATTTATATGCATTGTCATCCCATATTCTCTTTGCTTACGTAACGTTATCAATCATTACTATGCCTTAAAATACACGATAAAGCGAAATGATAATTCAAAGGGAAGGGGGAAAACAAAAAAAAGGGCTTCTGCTGAAGAGTTTTGGCTTTTACCCTTCTCTTGGCAGTTATGCTTCCATTTGCCTTTTCTCAAAGGTATATAGTTATCTTTAAATCGATTGGAAATTTAATGATGTGTTTTTGTTTTAATTCTTCATTATGTGCTTTATTTCATTTTTTTTAATTTGGCTAATATATATAACTTCTTTTTCTTTTTCATTTTCAATTTAGATATAAATGATATATGTTTACTAGTGAAACACAAGATTATTATACCAGAAAAGTTTAAAAACGAAAGACAGAAAAAAAAAGGACTTGAGTTAAATAGTTATTCAAAACAAATGTATTTCTTTTTATTATTTTTTAAAAAGTTCTTTACTTCATTTTTTTTTAATATGTTCAATAACTTCTCCTTTATTTTTTTTAATATATTTATGTTATATATTTAGATCCAAAAGCAAATTATACATGCGGAGGTAGATTTATAAAGGGAGGGCGTTGTGATGACAAAAATTGGCCAGATTGCACTGGAGCTGCCCTTCTAATTGGGAGATTCAAAAATAAACATCCAAGAAATTGTATTTGTGGAAGTTTAACCACTCTGGCGATATGCCTTTGCCAGATGGATTGCACCAAGTAACTTTAGTTACATTAATATTTATAATAATAAAATAGGAGTCACTACTTGCGCAATGATATTGAAGATATGCATTGAAAGAATTGAAGAAATAACAACAATATTGTTGCATCATTCATAGACTGGCTTTCGTTTCGAATATTAGATTTTACAGAGTTTATCGTCCTACAATCTTTGATCTTGTCAAACAAGAGTTGTAAGTTTTCGGTACTCAATGTATAAAATTGATACACAGAGCTTTATATGTGACTTTTATAAATATAGGTTAAGAAAAAATTCGTCAAGAACTTCAAACAACTAAGGATTATATTAATTATATCTGAAAATGTTATGCAATTAAATAAAAATTACACCATGCAATTAAACAATTAAATAAAAATTATTTTTACGCACCCTCTTTTTTTTTTTTTTTTTTGGTCAAAGTAAGTATTTTCGTATAATTATGAGAAAAGCATTATCAAGAATATCATTTTTATTTTAGAGAAAAAAAGTAATTTTAAGGCCTACATTTTGCAAAATATGAAATTAATGGCTTGACTTTTAAAAACTTTAATAGAAGGCTTGACCTTATTAAAAGGATGACATTTTACACTCTCTTAAGTAACATTGTTAATTCTTTACATACGTACCATTTGTTTTCCATTTTGTATCTTAAGTGATATGGCATTCCAAATCTAAATGATGCGGTCAAAAGAAAAAAAAAAAAGGAAAAACGAGAGCTCTGCTCTATCATGCCTAAAAAAAAAAAAAAAAAAAAACCTTACCTCAAATTGCAAAACAAAAATTGCTTAGTAGACTACTCTTAAATTGTGACATTCTTAATGACTATGATTTTCAAGGTATAGATATGTCACCATATTACTGTTCTTAATTTTTAAAATGAGCTCTATTTATAGGTTTTTTTTATAAGGGTGTTATCTGTGCCATGCACATATATAACATAAATTCTCAAAAAGAATGTAATACAAAATCAATTCTTTCAACACTAACCATATCCGAAGAAAAATTATAATATATAGCTAGTTTCGTGTCGCATGTATGTTTGTGCAGGCTCTGCCTATGGCAAATTCAGATTAAAAATAATTTTATTTGACAAAAATAATACTTAAATTAGATTGAGAAATAATTTTACACTAGTGTCACTCTAAATTGGCACCAATTATGACAAAAAAAAAATTTAGTTCAGGAACGCTTCTTATTGAATATAGATAATGCTCAATTAAGAAAAAAATTTAATTAGAAAATGATTTTTACTTGATAAAAATAATGATCAATTACTATATGGTATGAAATAAAAAATAATTAAATTTTGAAAAAAGAAAACATAGAATGAAGATACGTGGCATTATAAAATATGGTATGCACTCTAACTTTTATAATGTGTAGATGAAAGTATAATATGGATGTCCTCCTAAGAAATAAAATTATTGATTGAAAAGGATACATAAAAATTAAACAACTAGTTTAACGAAAAGTTTGTACCGAAATAAGAAAATAACTTTTGGAGGAAAAGAATTCGTCACACGAGGATACATGGCATAAATTAAAGGCAGAAAAGCTACTTTATAATATATAGATATAGATTTTTATATTTCTTAATACTTAAAATGCAGTGTTAATTTATATTTTCTTAAAACTTAAATATATATGAAATTTTTATGTTTAACAAAATAAAAGAAACATAGGTTAATTTATTTTTCCACAGTCCAAAAAAAATCCAAAAATTTATATATATGCGCATATACATGATAGTTTAGAATTTATAAATTTGTATGAATATGTACGACCTAATTTTGGAAAGCTATGTACGAAAATTCAAATAAATTATAAAAGTGAAATATAATACTGCCTTGGAATTGAAAAATACCATGTAATAAAGAAAAAAAAAATCCAAACTCTTTTATTAAAAATTTTGAAACATAAACTCTTAATTTTATACTTTACAAAATCCATACCATGAAGCTATTTCTTTCCTCATTTTTTTTCACAAAAAAAATTCAACTGGCGGAATTCAATTACCAATACACTAGACGAAATTTGACTATTAATTGACAAAACTTGAGTATACAATACCTCTCATATACTAGACACTAATTAAGTCAAGAACACTTAGCCAGAACGGTGAACTTAGTCATGAGTTGTACTAATGTTCAGCTCTCACCATAGCAATCATTCATGAAAACCTCTTCCTTCTTTCTAGACTAACATCAATCTCTAAAAAAAAAAAACTTTAGAATAAAAATTTGTAGGTTTAAAATAATGTAAGACTTTTAAAAAAAATTTATAACATCAATCCAAAAAAAAAAATTATAGGTCTAAAACATAAATTTATGAGCCCATAAAAATTTTGTAGGTCTAAAACAAAAATTCTAAAAGTTCTATAAATTTTTGCCGTAATCTTGCAAACTTTTATTTTAAATTTATATATATTTTTAAATTGATACTAGATCTACAAATTTTTTTATTATCTGATATTAGTTTAGGGAATTGAAGAGAAATACTTCATTAATTTTAACTTGCGAACATATCTGACCAAAGCCCCAGACCCTCCTAAGTTAAACCCTCGGCTCTTTATTCCTCTTGGCACATTTCTTAGGCTTAAACCCCAATGAAGCGCTCTCTCTTCACCTCACCAAAATTCGTCAACAAAAATGTGCTGATACGTTTATTCAGCTCAGAATCAACAACGACCCATTACAGATCAAATGGGTCTGATTCGCTTTACAGGAGAATCACACCCGTTGGTGACCCAAATGATTCAGTGGTGCCAGTTCTTGATCAGTGGGTCAAAGAAGGAAGAACTGTAGACAAAGTTACCCTTGAAAGAATCGTCAGAGAATTGAGAAGATACAGAAGATATAAACATGCCCTTGAGGTGATATTTATTCTTTATTTTGTTTGAGTTTCGTTTGAAGTCATGTGTTTGTGGACCATATAGGTGTTTTTATTTTGTCTTTGTTTGATTTTGGTGCTTTTGAGGTAATGTGTTACCAAATATGGAGAGTTATGTTTCAAGATTGTGATGTCCAGTGGTAATTCATGATAAGTTAATTTAGTTGTTTGTAAGTTCGTGATGTGGGTTTAAGTAATAATTTTTGCTATTCGAAGGTGGATGATACAAGATTATTTTCATTTTTGTAACACTAATCTAGGCTCGAGTTTTTGGAGACTTCCGTTTCTGTAATATTTGTGCACCCGAAGTTGCTTTTTGGGATCTTCTCAAAATAATTATTGTTCTTAGCTGGAATAGAGGCTTTTTGTATGTAAGGGGCTGCATATTGGTTCATTTGTCATGTTTTTTGAGGGAATATGTTGCTGCACTGCATAAGTCCTTGTTAAATTCATGTAGTTACTTATATTCTTGCGGAAAAGGGTTATGCGTGTAACTATTAGAGACCGTATGAAGCTTTTGAGCTTCACATTTGCATAGGATTAGGTTTTGTCTGTATGCAATTGTATGTAAGCTGTCTTGCTTCCTGTTTCTTGTATGGATATGTTAAGATTTTCTTTTGGTTGTAGTATGTTGTGTTTTGAGCAAGTCGGTAATTTTTGGAGTTATTCTTTCCTGTTCATTTTAGTTTCTGGTTTGAGAGTACAAGTAAAATGTAGGTTATATATATGGAAAAATACTGTAGAATACTCTGAGTTAAAACTTATGAAGTGTAAGCTACAATGTTTGCCCTGAAATACTGCCATTGCTCTGTCTGGGGTTACCGTAAAACTCTATTACTTCTTTGTCATCCACTTTATATGAGTAAAAA
This sequence comes from Cordia subcordata, assembly GCA_028554755.1. Taxonomy (NCBI): domain Eukaryota; kingdom Viridiplantae; phylum Streptophyta; class Magnoliopsida; order Boraginales; family Cordiaceae; genus Cordia; species Cordia subcordata. The sequence goes on along the minus strand of JAPTOF010000006.1, from coordinate 8,544,300 downwards.
GCAAATCTCTGTTCTTAAATTTGTGCTGATGTAGTTGTAATTCTTAAGTAGATTGGTTTCCCAAGTTCATCTGCCTGTATAGTGTATTGTCATATATGCCTATTTATGTTGGTTAACATTTCTCATTTAACACATATTTGTAGACTAGAAAAAGAAATGGTTGTCCATGGTCTATGAGATTGACAAACAAGGTGGTCATATAGTGACTTGTTGTGTTCTTAAGTGCCAAGTTGACTCTACGCCCCTCATCACAAATATCCCTTGGCACTTGACTGACCTATGTTTTGAGCTACACTCAACACCACAGGGTTTACGCGGTGACTAGTTCCTCGTCTTTGAAAGGAAGAGGAGAAAAGGGGTAGTGAACGGGGCTCTCCCCAAGGCTAATCTTTTGTAGATCAATGACTTTGGATTAATGTGAAGTACTATTTGTTAGCACTTTATGTTCTGATTGTACAGGTTATGCCTTAGAAAGAATCAGCTGATAGCTGATTTTGTAAGTATGGATCTATTTCCTTTTCTGTCAGAGTTTGGTAGAGTTGAAGAATGATGTAGAGAGACTATTTATATTTGGCTGCCATGTAACTATGACGAAAAGAAGCCAAACCATTGAAAAGGGAGTTTCTGAGAATTATGATGATAAAAATTCAAATAGGGGATTTAATGTCCAAGCAGCAAGATGCTTTGAAATTTTGTTTCTATAAGAAGGGAAAAAAGGAGAGTCATGGTGGTCTGGTAACCTGCACTTTACTGTTTCCATGTGCTTGTTTCTGACAATGTAGAAATGCTGCGATGATCTCGGATCTGAATGAAGTTTTAATTTTAGGTTTCAGAATGGATGACGGACAGAAGATATTTCCCCATCACAGCTGCTGATGCTGGTGCTCGACTTCATTTGATTTTTAGAGTTCATGGATTAGAACAAGCTGAAGTCTATTTCAACAATATCTCACAACAAATAAGAGACTTCAATGTCTATATTGCCCTTCTTAACTGCTATGTCCACAAAAGGTCTGTGGTAAAAGCTGAGGCCCTCATGCAGAAAGCAAAGGATCTGGGATATGTTAGAGCACCACTGTGGTATAATTTGATGATGAATCTTTATTATAACATTGGAAATTGGGAGAAGTTGGACAATCTAATGGACGAAATGAAAGCAAGGGGCATCTATTTTGACAAGTTCACACTCACCATACGCTTGAGTGCATATGCTGCAGCCTCTGATGCTGAAGGAATTGATAAAATTGTAATGATGATGGAATCTGATCCCAGGATAAGTTTGGATTACGCAACGTATGCTATTGCAGCTCAGGGTTACCTGAGAGTTGGATTAGTGGAAAAGGCCTTGGCAATTCTGAAGAAAATTGAAGAACAAATGACTTCCATCACGAGCAAAAGTAAGATGTTTGATTCACTGATCCATTTGTATGCAGAAGCAGGTCAGAGAGATGAATTATACAGAATCTGGAACTGGTACAAGCAAGGGACAATCTTTAACAAGGGATATATATTTATGATGCGTGGATTAATGAAGTTTGATGACATTGAAGGTGCTGAAAAAGTCTTTGAGGAATGGCAATCAAAGGGCTTGTCCTACGATTTCCGAGTTCCAAACCTTTTGATTAATGCTTACTGCAGGAATGGTGATATGGCGAAGGCTGAAGCCCTTCTAAACAGGGGAATAGCAAGTGGTGGCTCCCCATTTTTCAGTACTTGGTACTCTATGGCCGGTGGGTATATCATGGACAACCAGGTACAAAAAGCTGTAAGTTCATTAAGAAATGCAATTTCGATATGTCCACCTAATTTTAGGCCTAGCAAGGACATCTTAGATAACTGTGTGGAATATTTAGAAACAAGGGGAGATTCCGAGAAAGCAGAGGAGTTCATGACCTTCGTCAAGGATAAAGGTCTTTTCTCACCAGTGATTGATAAAGAATTGCTCACTCTTGTTAAGGAGGAAAATTAGTCATCCTAAGCACTTCCCAATTGGATGTTATGTTAGAGATGTGGAGAAATTTGGCTAAGTCTCTCAAGCTAAGATAGAGCGTGGTGGCTGCCACAACTATATAGAAGTTCTCTAGGTTGTTAAAGCTTCAGACTGTGTTGCATTGGTTGAATGTTTAAATTGATACCGAGATAACCCATACAGCACCATTTCTGGTACTCCAATTGTTGCAAATGGAAAAATCAATCTTGGGAAGACACAAATCAAGATTGTAAACTTTGAAACGCTTTTCACCGTATCGGAGGCCACAACTTATGATATAACTTCAGTCGTTCTTCTCCTGAGGCGTCATATGTGGGTACGCATAATTTCAGACATTGTGCATTCATCTGACAGGTACTATCATATGTTTCTCTCTATTTTCTTAGTCATTTGATCAAGCAAGTCCATTATTTTGGTTCCCATCATATGAAGTTAACACTCGTATCGTTTCCTTCAAGTGAACTGTATATGAATTACTTTCCTTATGGCAAAAATTGCTGAACAAGCATTTTTTTTGGGTACCATCTACAGTACAATAATTTGCAAAAGGGAATATTCTGTTCAGTAGTGAATTTTGATAGTTTTCTGGGGAAATTTGATCGTTGGAGAAATCTTTTTTTCACACGTGTCCGGTCGTTGTGAGCCACTTGACTTTTTTTTTTTTTTTTTTGTGGGTGTTAAGAGAATTGAATATAAAAGTTGTGATTTTTCAAATTGTCTTCGTTTGTAAACAATAATCAGTTGCCCGTCTATTGTGAAAGTTCATGAGAAAAAATTTGTAAAGTTTAGAATTTTTTTTTTTCGTCAATTCTTTACAAAAATTTGTACGTTAAAAAAGAAATATTTGCAATAAAATATAAACAACTTGTAGTTCATACGAAAGAATTTTAAAATGTCTAGAAAAAAATCATAAATTTTCTAAAAATTTTGTATATTTTAAAAGAAATATTTGTAATAAAACATAAACGACTTATTATCTTATATAGTTGTGAGAAATGTGTAAAATTCATAGAAAAAAAAATTAAAGTCTAGAAAAAAATTTGTACATTTTTACAAAAATCTATACATTAAAAAGAAATATTTGTAATACAACATAAATGATTTGTATTCCTGTATAGATGTAAAAAATGTGCAAAGTTCACAGAAAAATTTGTAAATTCTCGAATAAAATTTGTAGATTATTTACCTATCTACACTAAAAACAAATATCTGTAGTCACAGCATAATGACTACTAGTCCTATATACTATTTAAATTGTGTCAAGTTCATGTAGAGTCTAGAAACAAAATTTGTAGATTCGTTACGAAAATTTGTACATTTAAAAGAAGTATATATAGTAAAACACAAATGACTTTTAGTCCTATATACTTGTCAAATATGAGTAAATTTTACAGGAAAAAATTGTAAGTTCTAGAAAAGAATTTGAAGATTTTTTTGTCAAAAATCTAAACATATAAAAGAAATATCTATGGCAAACATAAATGACTTTTAGTCTTATAAACTTGTCAAAAATATGAAAATTTCATAGGAAAAATTTGTAAAGTATAAAAAAATATTTGTAGATTTTTTCTGATAAAAATCTGTATATTAAAAAGAAATATCTATAGCAATACGTAAATGATTTTTGGTCTTATATACTTGTAAAAAATGTGTAAAGTTCATTGAAAAAACTTGTAAAGTATGGACAAGAATTCATAGATTTTTTACAAAAATTTTTACATTTAAAAATATTTCTTGCAAAACATAAGTGACTTTTAGTTTTATATACTTCTAAAAAATGTGTAAAATTCATAGAAAAATTTGAAAGGTCTAGAAAAAGTTCTTTACAAAAATCTGTAAATCTAAAAGAAATATTTGTATTAAAATATAAATTACTTTCAGTCCTATACACTTGTCAAAAACATGTAAAGTTCATAGGAAAAATTTGTAAAGTTCTAGAAAAAAATTTCTTAGATTTTAACAAAAATATGTACGTCTAAAAGAAATATCTATAGCAAAACATAAATGATTTTTAGTTCTATATACTTGTAAAAAATGTATAAATTTTATAGAAAAAATTTGTAAAGTATAGAAAAAAATATTCGTAAATTTTTTACAAAAATCTGCACATTAAAAAAAATATCTATAGCAAAATATAAATGACTTTTACTCCTGTATGCTTGTAAAAAATCTGGAAATTTCATAAAAGAACTTATAAGGTGCAAAAAAGAAATTCATAGATTCTTCATAAAAATTTGTACATTTGAAAGTAATCTGTAGCAAAACATAAATGAGTTTTAGTCCTATATATACTTGTCAAAAATGTGTAAAGACAAAGTTCATAGGAAAAGATTATAAGTTCTAGAAAAAAAAATTATTGATTTTTTACAAAAATTTGGACGTGTAAAAGAAATATCTGTAACAAAATGTAATTAACTTTTAGTTGTATATATTTGTTAAAAATGTGTAAAGTTCACATAAAAATTTGTAAGGTTTGAAAAAGAAAACCCATAGATTCTTATCTATAGGAAATATTTGTAGTAAAACATAAATGACTTTTTATCTTATATAGTTGTTAAGAATGTGTAAAATTAGAAAACATATCTGCAAGGCCTAAAAAATTGTAAATTATTTACAAAAATCTGTATATCTAAAAGAAATATTTATAGCAAAACATAAAAACTTATATACTTGTCAAGAATGTGTAAAGTTCATAAAAAAAAATTGTAAAGTCTAGAAAAAGTTCCTGGATTCTTAACAAAAATCTGTACATCCAAAGGAAATATTTGAAAAATTCATGAATTCTTAACAAAAATCCGTTCATCCAAAAGAAATATTTGTAGTAAAACATAAAAGATGTACAATATGATATAGTTGTAAAAAATGTGTAAAGTCATACTAAAATTTGTAAGGGAAAAAAAAAATTAATAGATTCTTTGCAAAAATCTGTACATCTAAAAGAAATATAGGTAGTAGGACACAAATGACTTAATATCCTATATAATTGTAAAAAATGTGTAAAGTAAATAAGAAAAAAAATTAGTATATTTTTCCTTTTTTCCAAAAATTTGTACCTTAAAAAGAAAAATGTGTAGTAAAACATAAAAGATAGTCCTATGTACTTGTCAAAAGTATATAAAGTTCATAAAAATAATTATATATATAAAACAAAAATTTTTAGTTTAAATAGAAATATTCGCAGGAAAGTCTTTCATTGGTTGGTAAATTCATTGTCTCGAACATTTCGTTCGTGATAGTCGAAACTTAATGGGAATAGAAAATCAACTGAAAAGAATAAGTTCGTGTGGCGTGAAACAAAACTTTTGGTCGCAAAACTTACTGGAATTTCCCATTTAGCTAATGCAATACAAAGTTATGCCACTGGCAGAGAATATTGAATGTCAAGAAATTAAATTGGATTTGATATTTAACTACTAAATTAACTCTATTATACTATTCCTATTTTCTAATATTGTTTCTTCGGTTTTACTGTTTGTTTCCCGCTTATAAGCTTGTGAATTTCTCCTCGGGAATTGGGCAAAGAGTAAATTGGGCAAAATGACTTTTCCCATGCAAATTGGATCAAGGACATCCTAGGCATAATGTTTTTCCAATATCAAACAATGAACACATGTTTTCGCCCTCTAATTGCCAAACATTCCATGCTAAGGCCACGTGTCATGTGTTAATTAGTCATATGTGGACTGACGTTAGTTTGACGAATGTAAAAAAAATACTTCAAATTGATGTATGACTCTTCTCATTATTGATTTTGACTTTTCATGCTCTAACTTTCTCGCTTATATTGAGGAAACAACTCAAAAAAGACAATGCTCTTGGTGTAGTTCAATTTTCATTTCCATCCTCATGCAAACATAAAAAGAAAACCACGTTAGAAAGACATCCCATATTATGCTCTTCGTGTAGTCACATATTGTGGTGTGCTCTTGGTATCAAACATCGGATTTTTATTTTTATTTTTAATTTCTAACCCATTTTCTTAAATCTTTTTTAAAGGTAATCTTGTTTTCAAATTGTTCTAAAAATGACCTAATTAACACTGGAGCGCATCGACTAATTCTGGGAGTTAAGGGACGACTCTGGGAGTGAGTTTAGGGTTTTTTTTTTATTTACTTTTTCTAACTCTGGGAGTTAGTTCAGAGTTTTTTTTATTTTTTAGCTTTTTTCAACTATATTAATTTTCTAACTTTCACAATTTACTATTAATATTAGAATACATAAATTTCTTCAACTCTTTATAATCAATAAATTCATATTAACAAATAAAAATATTTAATTATAAAACTACATAATTTTTTTTAAATCTAAATATTAAAACATTCATATTAATTAAAAAGGTACGCAAATTTTCTTAAATCACAAATTCTTATTGATCATAAAATTGCCTAAATTCCTTAAACTCTAAATTCCTATTGAGCATAAAATTAACAAACTTAAATTCTTCAATTTCTAAAATTAACTAACTTAAATTCTTTTAAAAATTTAGAAATTTAACTAACTAAGAAATTTAGAATTTAGGAATTTAAGTTAGTTAATTTTATGATAAATAAGAATTTAGGGTATAAGGAATTTAGGCAATTTTATGATCAATAAGAATTTATGATTTAAGAAAAATTTATGTACATTTTTAGTTAATATGAATATTTTAATATTTATATTTAAATAAATTGATGTAGTTTTATGATTAAATATTTTTATTTATTAATGTGAGTTTATTGATTATAAAGAGTTGAAGAAATTTATGTAGTTTTAATATTAATAGTAAATTGTGAATATTAAAAACTTAATGTAGTTGAGTTATGATTAAATAATAAATTTTGAATATTAGAAAATTAATGTAGTTGAGAAAAGTTGAAAAAAATCCTAAGCTAACTCCCAAAGTTAGAAAAGCTAAAAAAATCCTAAACTAACTCTTGAATCCATCCATAACTCCCAGAGTTAGTCAATGCACTCCTAGCATCAATTTAGACCATTTTTAAAAATGATTTGAAAAAGGGGTTAGTTTTGAAAGGGATTTGAGAAAAGGGATTAGGAATTAAAAAAATCCTCCAGTACCTCTCCATAATTTTGAAAGTCTATTTTGTTCAATAGTACTTTTACCTAAAAATCTACTACTGAAAATTTTATAATTCAATAGATAAAATTTAACAATTAGATGAAACAGAGCTTAATGTTTCTTAGCTATAGCTACAAAATTGATATAGAAGGATGTTATCGTTAATAATGATACGTGACATTGATCCAAATTAAGGCATATTGTATAAAAGGGTAAAATGTATTTTACCTTTTGTGTTTTGTCAAAATTATATAAAACCCCATACGATTTCAAAATTCACTTATACTTGTTGTAGTTTAAAAAATATTGCATATTGGCCCTTACTGTTAGTTTTTTCTGTTAGAGTTATGAAAATGGTAAAAAAGAAAATGTGCCTAGAATGCGTTTTGACTGGTCAATAACCAAAAAATCTTACCCAAATAATTGGAACAGATTCACCCTCTAATGTTAAGAATAATAACACATATTCCCCCTTTGATTTGAATAAGATGCAAATATACCGCTGAGAGAGTGAAAACAAAAAATTTATCTGTTAAATTATGTAGATTTCTCAATTATCAATGAATATACTTTTATTACTTAATAAGGAGTCATTTAAACTAAAAAATTTATATATTTTAGATATATTTTTGATTTTTTTTACATTTTTTAAAATAAAAAGGACAAACGTGCATCAGTTTTTAAATTAGATGGAGAATTTGTACAACTTACTTTAAATCTTTTTAAGTTATTAACAAGTTAAAATGCACGGTTGGGCGTGTTTTTTCAGTCAACATAAAGTAAGTACCAAGCCAAGTTGTTTTCAACTTTTGGGACTGCTTTGCAGGAGCTTCACACCCTTAAGACATCACTATAAAAATGGGTTTGGAAACCCTAGCGGACACACCTCAACAACACACCATGGCTTCTCTTCTAACCATTCCCACAAATGTTTTGTGTTCTACTTTCTCCTACACGACGCATTCTTACCCTTACTTTGCTAAGACATCGAAAGTTCTCAGGACCCAAAAGCGTCAAGTTTCTAAGACAACACGCAAAGACATCAAAAGTTCTCTTGGGAAGATTGATAGGAGGAGTTTGCTTATTGGGTTGGGAGGAGTATACGGTGGTGCTAATCTTGGTGCTGATCCTTTCGCCTTCGCGGCCCCCATACAATCTCCTGATATTGCAGAATGTGACCCTCCGGAGTTGCCAGCGGGTGCTGAACCAACGAATTGTTGCCCCCCACCGGCGACAAGAATCATCGACTTCCGGCTTCCTGCGAGACCTCCTCGCACCATGCGTGTGAGACCAGCTGCTCACTTAGTCGATGATGCCTACATTGCCAAGTTGGAGAGAGCCATAGGACTCATGAAGGCCCTCCCTGCTGATGATCCTCGATGTTTTGCTCAACAGGCTAATGTCCACTGTGCTTATTGTGATGCCGCTTATGATCAAGTTGGTTTTCCGGATTTAGAGCTTCAAATTCACTATTCATGGCTGTTCTTCCCATTTCATCGATGCTACTTATACTTCTTTGAAAAGATCTTGGGAAAATTAATTGATGATCCAAATTTTGCCATTCCATTTTGGAACTGGGATGCTCCTGGTGGTATGCAACTGCCTGCAATGTATACTGATCCTAGTTCTCCACTTTATGATAGCCTCCGCGACGCCCGTCACCAACCGCCGGCACTGGTCGATTTGGACTTTAATGGCACTGATTCAGATACAAGTAATCAACAACAATTGGTTCAAAATCTGACGATCATGTACCGGCAAATGGTGTCCAATTCCAACGGTCCACTGCTATTCTATGGAAGCCCTTACAGAGCTGGCGACGAGCCAGAGCCTGGTGGTGGTTCCATTGAGTGCGTTCCCCATGGTTTGGTCCATTCATGGACTGGTGATAGAAGCCAGCCAAATTTGGAAGACACGGGCCACTTTTACTCGGCTGCTAGAGACCCTATATTTTATGCTCATCACGGAAACATTGACAGAATGCGGACTATATGGAAAACCCTAGGAGGAAGGCGTCGAGATATCACTGAACCTAATTGGCTAAACGCGTCATTCCTCTTCTAGGATGAAAATGCACAAATTGTCCGCATCAGGGTCCGTGACTGCCTGGATAACACAAAGCTTGGCTTTGTATATCAAGATGTGGAGACTCCATGGCTGAATACTCGTCCCACGCCGCGGAGACAAAGATCAGGAACTTCTACTGTTGATCCTGATGCACCAAGCCCGAAAGATATCTTGCCAATGAAGCTAGATAACACCGTGAAAATCAAGGTTAAAAGGCCAAAGAAGAAGAGGAGCAAGAATGAGAAGGATGAACAAGACGAGGTTTTGGTGATAGAAGGTATTGAACTGGCGGAGACGAGCTTCTTTGCCAAGTTTGATGTCTTTATCAATGAAGAAGATAAGCCGAAAAGTGGACCAGACAAGAGTGAGTTTGCTGGGAGCTTTCTGAACGTGCCGCATACCCATAAGAATGGGATGAGAAATACAAAGACTCGGTTGAGGTTAGCCATAACTGAGGCCCTGGAGGACTTGGAGGCTGAAGATGATGAGTATATCTTGGTGACCTTGGTTCCAAGAAATGCTGGTGATTGTGTAACTATCGGTGATGATATTAAGATTGAGCTTACTGCTTCCTGAGGGAGTAATTAATCATCAGCATTCAGCCAGGCCTGTATATTAATTGGGCATGTCTTGGTTCTAATCTCTTGCTCAGACCTCTATGATCTCATTGAGAAAAAAGATATTGACGTATCTTGTTTTTAGACATCAAACTAATGTTGTGTTTGTTATATATTTATTTGAAATCTTAAGTCTGATATCTATATACTTTTCAAATTTGAGATTTTAGATAGCATATAATAAACATATAATAAACACAGCATAAATAAAATTCTCTCATATTCATACGAGAGGTCAATGTGTGTACCACAATAACAAAGTTTCAATAATGAATTTAGATAATTTTCTGGGTAAGTTGATCATTAGTGAAACTTTCTTTCTTGTTGAACCCAATAAAATAAAATAAAATAATTTATACATCCTTTAGTTTTCCCAGTTTTTGTGAGCCACGTGAGATTTGGTGCTAGGAGCATTGAATATAAAAGTGAATTTTCAACATTGCCTTTGATGGTCAACAATAGTCAGCTGCCTGGCCGTTGTGTTTATGGTGTCGGAGCATGTTCTTCACTAAATTTTAACATCTATATAACCAAACACCATTTACATAGTAGACGGAATTTCCATAAAAATGACTTGCAAAAGATGCCCCACACCGGTAAGAGCCAACGGACGGATTCGGGATTTCTTTTTTCCTGACATAGATATAACATATAATCCAACACTCATATTCAATTTTGTATTTCTTTTATCACGGGCTAATAATATTTCTGAGACAATTCCCTAACTACATAAATGATTTACTAATTACCACAAATATATTCATACAGGCTTTGAGAAAGATATGAAACTGAATTAGCTGATAATAAACGAAAATTTAGAAGGATACAAAAAGAGAGGAAAACTGAGATTCTATTCAGAGACATCTCAGCCTAAATCTCTTCGGTAAACCGTCTACTTAGAAAATTCCATGACAGGACAATGGAAGACGCCCGTTGCTGGATTTTTTTTTTATTTCTACATTTATTTTGGATATTCCTTTCAAAAATACCTTACTTCTCAACTGGATTTTAAATCTACCCTTCGGTACGCTAAGTCACTTATCGAAAGTATACTATTTGACATGTTGTTTGCAAAATTTCAAAAATATGGTAAGTCAGTTATTGAAACGGTAATTCACATATCGTATTAGCAACCATCAATGCTTGTTTATCATCATGCACATTCTTTAATTTTTTCTGGCAAAAAGTTAGGATTTCTGAAAATGGTAAAGAAAATTAATGGTGGGTGTATAGACTATTGTCATGTTTGTCAAACTTAGATTCTTTGAGTTTGTCAAATATAAGTATTCAATGCTATTACAATTTAGCTTATTTGTATATATTTGAGAAAATCATTTTTAGACAATTTTTCAAACACGAAAGTGCTGTAATGCACGCTTTAGTCATTTTTTAAATTGGCCAAAAATAAGATAATATTTTTAACAAGAGAACATGAGTTCAAACTTGTACTTTTAATAAGCATTATATATTTGATAAGTTAAAGGACCTATTTATATTGACTTTTTCTTTTTTTAATTAAGAAACACTGTTTCTTGTTAAAAACATATTCATTTTGCAATAAGTATTTGGTTTACATTAAAAAAATGAAAACTTTAAAAACGTTTAAATTTAACTTTTTCTAGAAGTCATAAATTTTAACATGTCAAAGAATACTTTATTTAGAAGTTATAAGAAAATATTTTTTTAAAAAATAATCTCTAAATAAGATAATATGCTCTCTTAAAAAGTGTTGGTATATTTTAGAGAGTTGTTCTTACTTAATTAGCTCCAACATATATCTTACTGTATCTTACTTACTCTATGTGCATTGATAATACAATGAATTCAAAAGCCGAATTGCTGCGTTGAATATGGTAACTAGTTTACCGTTATGGTAAGTTAATTACCATAATCTTGTGACATTTGCTAACTTGTTAGTTGAGAAATATAAACAACCCCAAAATAGTAAGTCAATTACTATTTCGGTAAGCCAGTTACTGAAAATGTTAGATTTAAAAATGAAATGAAAAGTAGAGTATTTTTGAAAAAGTGTTCAAAATCAGGGTAGAAATTAAAAAAAAAAATCCCCTATTGCTACACTGCTTATTGGATTGATCGATGAAGATGACAAATCTTCTCTGTGGAATGTGGAGAATCTTTATAAGAATAACAACTAAAATTTGGTTTTGCCTTGAACTAAGGTATTCCAAAATCATATTAGACTTGAGACTAATTCATGTCAAGTGGAATACGAAGAATCTTCACGAGAATAACAACTAAAAATTGGTTTTGTTTTAAACTGGGGTACCTTAAAGTCGTATTGAATTTGAGATTAATTCATATCGGACGAAGAGTTGGGACGGGAAGCCCTCTCAACAAATGTGCTTCTTAGAATTTAAACTTGTATTCTTCTCCTTATAGAGATAAGACTATTACCATCTCACCCAAGAGTTCTCCACGACAAGATGAACTCGTCAAAGATTGTTTTCCACAAGTAGATGGCAAAGCTAGGAGGAATGAATCTTATGTGGCACGGCCTTGTTATAGAGTTCAAGCTCCGGAAGGGAATTGCTCCTGTCTATAAAGAGAAACCAAGGTAGCACTACAAGAACTCGAGTCAATGATTACATATATTCTAGTTCCTAGTTATATTTAGAAATGTAAAACAATCAATTGCTTATGTTTGGCCCAAGTATAAAAATTTTTAATGTAACTAAACATTGATGCTATACTTGAAAATATAACTAATATTTGTTACATTTGGACGTGTAATTAATGTTTGTTACACGTAGAAGTATAACTAATTTAAGAATAGATCAAATGAAATTCAAACATTGTTATAAATGTAATTCAAATTTATATTAGTTACACCTTCAAGCGTAATAAAACTTTTGCTACCTTAAAGACAATTAAATATTAAAATTTCAACATCATATGTGGTTCAAAATGCAACAAATATTTTGTTATATTTCATCTTCAGACTCAAACACCAAACTCCATTCCAAAAAAAATCAAGAAAAAGAATTTTAAAAGGTAAAAGAAAAAATTACTCCTTTCTTGGCCTTAGTCGCTGCCATGGTCGCCGGTTATCTTTTATTAGTGCCGCTGTCACATTGTGGGGTGGTGGGTGGGGGTGGAAAGGGGAAAGGAGATCGTCGTTGGGTGGGGGAGGAGGGAAAAGACGACTTGGGTGGGGGAGGAGGGAAAAGACGACTTGGGTGGGGAGGAGGAAAAGTCGACTCTGGTGGGAGGAGAGGGCCAAAGTGATTAAGTTTTAGGTTTTTATTATTTATTTTATATATATATATATATATTATAATAAAACTTAAGGATTAATTTTAAACATATTTATAATATTAACCCTTAACTTTTATTACTTATTTTTTCTGTTATATTAGTTATGTAGTTATTAAATATTAATAAGTAAAATCTTCTAAATATTACCGTAATTGATGAAAAAAGATTGATAGAAAAATAAGTTAAAAATAATATTAAATATTAAATATTAATAATTACTTTTTTTACTATTATCGTAATTGTTTTTTACGATATCTTAGCATTGCAAACAGGGCACTGAGGGTGCACATTTGAAGTAGAAAAGTATCCTGGAAATGGAAATCCTTGTAGATGCAAACCGTAGCCTTTTCAATGTCTGCTGCTGCAGGCGCCACGGATTTCAATTCTTTATCATTTGAACATCATGGATTCTTCATAAAAATTTGTACAGTTGAAAGTAATATCTGTACCAAAACATAAATGAGTTTTAGTCCTATATACTTGTACAAATGTGTAAAGTTCAAAGGAAAGAATTATAAGTTCTAGAAAAAAAAATTATTGATTTTTTACAAAAATTTGGACATGTAAAAGAAATATCTGTAGCAAAATATAATTAACTTTTAGGTGTATGTACTTGTTAAAAATGTGTAAAGTTCACAAAGAATTTGTAAGGTTTGAAAAAAAGATCATAGGTTCTTTAGAAAAATGTGTACATCTATAGGAAATATTAGCAAACATAAATGCCTTGTAATCTTATATAGTTGTTAAAAGTGTAAAATTAGAAAAAATCTGGAAGGCCTAAAATTTTTTTTAAAAGATATATCTATAGAAAAACATAGAAGACTTTTAATCTTATATACTTGTCAAGAATGTGCAAAGTTCATAAAAAAAATTGAAAGGTCTAGAGAAAATTTGTGGATTCTTAACAAAAATCAGTACATCCAAAAGAAATATTTGTTGTAAAACATAAATGATGATAGTATTATATAGTTGTGAAAAATGTGTAAAGTCTTACTAAAGTTTGTAAGATAAAAAATAAAAATTTCATAGATTCTTTGCAAAAATCTATACATCTAAAAGAAATATTGGTAGGAGGACATAAATGACTTAATCCTATATAATTGTAAAAAATGTGTAAAGTAAATAAGAAAAAAATTGGTATATTTTTTTGCAAAAAATTGTACCTTAAAAAGAAAAATGTGCAGTAAAACATTTAAAAAAATCCTATGTACTTGTCAAAAGTATATAAAGTTCATAAAAATAATGTGTGAAGTCTTCAAAAGCAACTATTATATATATAACAAAAATTTGCAGATTAAATAGAAATATTCGTAGGGAAGTCTTTCATTGGCTGTTAAATTCATTGTCTCGGACAATTCGTTCATGATAGTCGAAATTTAATGGGATTAGAAAATCAAGTGAAAAGAATAAGCTCGTGTGGCATGAAACTAGGGTTGGCGGTGGGGCCCACCCCCCCCCCCCCCCTGCAGGGGTTAGAGCGTGGTTTTTGCCAAAAAGCTCCTACTCGAGGCGGGGTGGGTTCGGGGTTTATCGTCCCTGCTCCCCTGTCCCGGTATAGATATTATATATATATTTTAAATTTTTCTATATTGCTATATATTGTATACGCTATAATTTTACATAGCCCAGAACTACTTTTTTTGAGCCTCCTAAATTAACCCAATAAGAATTAGCCCAATTAGAGCCCACTTTCCGCAACAAAACCTTAGCATATAAAATCTAAAATATCAATTCTAGAACCCCCCCCCCCCCTATCGCCTCACCCCCATCTCCCTCACTACCTCTTACCCTTACCCCACAACAAGAAAATATTAGTTATGAGCTAACCATTGTACAAATATGTGTTGCGGCTTTAAGCATAAATATTTTGCTGAGCAAAAACTTGAACGGATGTGACTTCATGGTAGATAAGCCTTGATAAATATTTGCCAGATTTCTTTTCCATTTTCTTCTTGCATTACTAACCTCGATCCCTACTCGCGAGTTCATCGTCAATCCCGTCATCCCTCCACCCCTACGAGATTGTAAGCACCTCTTTGTTTTTTAATATACAATTTATTTATATTTTCTACTCTTTTGTTTTTTAAGATTTGAGTATGAGTTGGTTGCAGATTTTGTTATTGTGGAGATTAATAACATGGGAGATCTAGGGGTTTTTCATCTTTATTTTTTTTTTAGAATTTTATTTATTTTATTTTTTGTTTTCGTATGAAATTTTTGTATTTTAGTTTTTTTTTTCTGAAATTTTAGTTTGTTTTTATTCTTCCATCTTTTATGATATTTCAGTATTTTTTTAGAATTTTAGTTTTTTATTCTTTAACTTTTTTGGTAGAAGTTTTTAGTATTTTTTTTTCTAAAATTTTCAAAATTTTATATTTCTAGTGTTGTTTTTCTAGCATTTTATTTTTTTAAAAAAGAAATAGCACTGGTACTCTAGTAGGACGGAGTAGGGTTTTTAACACACGACAAGTGGAAGGATGGGGTTTGGAGATAACCCAGGTAGCAGGTGTAGGGGCAGGGTCAGGAGAGGTAGTTTTCGAGTAGATGCGAAGTAGGAGCACCCAAAACCCGTCAATATCTCGCTCTATTGACAACCCTACGCGAAACAAAACTTTTGATCGGAAAACTTACTGGAATTTCCCGTTTGGCTAATGCAATACAAAGTTATGCCACAAGCAGATAATATTTAATGTCAAGAAATTAAATTGAATTTGACATTTAACTACTAAATTAACTCCATTATACTATTCCAATTATCTAATATTGTTTCATCTGTTTTACTGTTTGTTTCCCGGGTATAAGCTTGTGAATTTCTCCTTAGGAATTGGGCAAAAAGCAAATTGGGCAAAATGATTTCTCCCATTCAAATTGAATCAAGGATATATTGGGCATAATGTTTTTTCAATATCAAACAATGAACACAAGTTTTCGTCCTCTAATTGCTAAAGATTCCATGCTAAAGCCATGTGTCATGTGTTAATTAGTCATATGTGGATTGATATTAAGTTTAACGAAGGTAAAAAAAAGTATCTTAATTTGATGTATGACTCTTCTCGTTATTGTTTTTGACTTTAATGCCCTAACTTGCTCAACAACACAAAAAAGACAATGCTCTATGTGCAGTTCAATTTTCATTTCCGTTCTCATGCAAACATAAAAAGAAAACCACATTAGAAAGACATCCCATATTATGCTCTTGGTGTAGTCACATATTATGGTGTGCTCTTGGTGTCAAATATCGGATCTTATTTTGTTTAATTTCTAACCCATTTTCTCAAATGCCTTTCAAAAGTAATCCCGTTTTCAAATTGACTTGAAAAATGACCTAAACTGATGCTGGAGTGCGTCGACTAACTCTGGGAGTTAGGGTTGGACTCTGAGAGTAAGTTTAGGGGTTTTTTGCTTTTCTAACTTTGGGACTTAGTTCAAAGTTTTTATTTTTAATTTGTAGCTTTTCTCAACTACGTTAAGTTTCCAACATTCAAAATTTACTATTTAATCATATCTCAACTACATTAATTTTCTAATATTCACAATTTACTATTAAATTAACTCTATTATACTATTTAATGTCAAGAAATTAAATTGGATTTGATATTTAACTACTAAATAAACTCTATTATACTATTCCTATTCTCTAATATTGTTCCATCTGTTTTACTATTTGTTTCCCGGGTATAAGCTTGCAATATTCTCCTTGGGAATTGGGCAAATAGTAAATTGGGCAAAATAAATTTTCCCATGCAAATTGGTCAAGGACATATTGGGCAAAATCTTTTTTCAATATCAACCAATGAACACATGTTTTCTTCCTGTAATTGCCAAACATTCCATGCTAAAGCCACGCGTCATGTGTTAATTAGTCATATGTGGACTGATGTTAGTTTAACGAATGTAAGAAAAATACCTTAATTTGATGTATGACTCTTCTCATTATTGTTTTTGATTTTAATGCCCTAACTTTCTCGTTTATAATGATAAAATAACTCGAAGAGGACAATGCTTTTCATGTAGTTCAATTTTTATTTCCATTCTCATGCAAACATAAAAAGAAAACCACGTTAGAAAGGCATCCCATATAATGCTCTAGGTGTAGTCACATATTATGGTGTGCTTTTGGTGCCAAATATTGGATCTTTTTTTTTTGTTTTTAATTTCTAACCCATTTTCTCATATCTCTTCCAAAAGTAATCCCATTTTCATATCGCCTTGAAAAATGACCTAAATTGACGCTAGAGTGCATCGAATTTACTTTGGGAGTAGTTAGGGTTGGACTCTGGGAGTGAGTTTAGGGATTTTTTGCTTTTCTAACTTTGGAACTTAGTTCGGAGTTTTTATTTTTTTATTTTTTCCCAGCTTCTCTCAACTACATTAATTTCCAATGTTCAAAATTTACTATTTAATCATATCTCACTACATTAATTTTCTAATATTCACAATTAACTATTAAATTAACTCTATTATACTATTTAATGTCAGGAAATTAAATTGGATTTGATATTTAACTACTAAATTAACTCTATTATACTATTCCTATTCTCTAATATTGTTTCATCTGTTGTACTATTTGTTTCCCGGATATAAGCCTGTAATTTTCTTCTTCGGAATTGGGCAAAGAGTAAATAGGGCAAAATAACTTTTCCATGCAAATTGAATCTAGGACATATTGGGCATATAATGTTTTTCAATATCAAACAATGACCACCCGTTTTCATCCTCTAATTGCCAGATATTCCATGCTAAAGCCACGTGTCATGTGTTATTAGTCACATGTACCGGACTGATGTTTGTTTAACAAACGTAAGAAAAATACCTTAATTTGATGTATGACTCTTCCCATTATTGTTTTTGACTTTAATGCCCTAACTTTCTCACTTATAATGAGAAAACAACTCGAAAAAGACAATGCTCTGCATGACGTTCAATTTTCATTTCCATTCTCATGCAAACATAAAAAGAAAACCACGCTAGAAAGACATCCTATGTTATGCTCTTGGTGTAGTCGCATATTATGGTGTGCTCTTGGTGTCAAATTTCGGATCTTTTTTTTTTTTTTTTAAAATTTCTAACCTATTTTCTCTAATCTCTTTCAAAAGTAATTCCATTTTTAAATCGTTTTGAAAAATGACCTAAACTGAAGCTAGAGTGCATCGACTAACTCTTGGAGTTAGGGATGGACTCTAGGCGTGAGTTTAGGGTTTTTTTTTGCTTTTCTAACTTCGGGATATAGTTCAGAGTTTTTATTTATTTTTTTCAAGCTTTTCTCAACTACATTAATTTTCTAACATTAAAAATTTACTATTTAATCATATCTCTACTACATTAATTTGCTAATATTCACAATTTACTATTAAATTAACTCTATTATACTATTTAATGCCAAGAAATTAAATTGGATTTGATATTCAACTACTAAATTAACTCTATTGTACTATTCCGATTCTCTAATATTGTTTCATTTGTTTTACTATTTGTTTTGCTGGTATAAGCTTGTAATTTTCTCCTTGTGAATTGGGCAAAGAGTAAACTAGGCAAAATAACTTTCCCATGCAAATTGAATCAAGGACATATTGGGCATAGGGCTCGTTTGAATTGACTTTTTTCGAAAATATTTTTTTTAACTGCTTTTGAAAAATAACTTTTTTTAAGAAATTGAAAATTTCGGCTTCTAAAAAAAGATGTATTTGAGCTTTTTTTATAATTTCAGCTTTTTTGAAAGTTAAATCAAATAGTTATTGCAAATTTAATGTAACTTTTTCAAGAAAAAAAAAATATTTTTTCTTAAAAAAAAAAATCAATCCAAACAGGCTCATAACATTCCATGCTAAAGCCACGTGTCATTTGTTATTAGTCACATGTGGACTGATGTTCGTTTGACGAAAGTAAGAAAAATACCTTAATTTGATGTATGACTATTTTCATTATTGTTTTTGACTTTAATGCCCTAACTTTCTCGCTTATAATGAGAAAACACCACGCAAAAGACAATGCTCTTCGTGTAGTTCAATTTTCATTTCCATTCTCATGCAAACATAAAAAGAAAACCACTTTAGAAAGATATCCCATATTATGCTCTTGGTGTTGTCGTATATTATGGTGTGCTTTTGGTCTCAAATATCGGATCTTTTTTTTTTTTTTTAATTTCTAACTCATATTCTCAAATCTCTTTCAAAAGTAATTCTATTTTCAAATCGTTTTGAAAAATGACCTAAACTGATGTTAGAGTGTGTCGACTAACTCTGGGAGTTAGGGATGGACTTTGGGAGTGAGTTTAGGGTCTTTTTTGCTTTTCTAACTTCGAGACTTAGTTCAGAGTTTTCATTTTTTTTATTTTTTTCCAACTTTTCTCAACTACATTAATTTTCTAATGTTAAAAATTTACTATTTAATCATATCTCAATTATATTAATTTTCTAATATTCACAATTTGCTATTAAAATAACTTTGTTACACTATTTAACTAGTATGTTACCTGTGCAATTGCACAGGATGTGCCATATATAGGTAAAAGGATTTAGTTTTTTGTCCACCTAAATATTTCAAATAAATTATATGAACTAATTTTAGTAGATTAAATAATAATAATACACATACATTTAATAATGTAACATTGTATTGGAGAAAAAAAATTTAGTCCTACCTAATAAAGACATTTGTAACCATATAGTAGAAAAAGTCTATTGCTAGAAATAGCTTAAACAGTTTTAAAACTAACTTTTCCATATGATCTACAATATAACTTGCTATATTTTACCAAAACAAATAGAAATTAATGATGTTACTATGCTTTAAGTACCATATAATGAATAGACTCAAATATAGATGATAACATTTTAAATAGTCAAATTTATCATATATATTTGTCAATTGGCAGAATTATGTTTAAGGTCTAAATTAAATTATAGATTAAAAAAGAATTTTGAAAAATCTTCAATTTTATATATTCTTCTTAGAACAGAAGGAATACTTGCCTCCATTTTCTAAAAATATTTTTAATACTTAAATATAATAAATCATCATAAGCTCCATACCAGTTTAGTAAAAAAAGCAGCAATATGTTAACAAAAAGTAAAAGAATAACATGCTAACAGTGATTAAGATAACATTATTAAAAAAACGTATTTTTAGAGGAGAAGTTTAAATGAATAATAAAAACATGAATAAAAAATAAAAATCAAGATGAAGATATCATAATAGAGACAAATAAATACAACCCAAACCATAGATAATGAACTAATATTTAAACCGATGTGTAAGATAGTAAAATAATAAATAATTTTTTTGTCCCTTTTCCTCCCGAAAAGCTATATATCGAGGCAAAAGTAGCAGAGATAATAAAATGTTAGTGAAATATAACGGTGTAACAATACAAACACATATACAAAGGGTTTAATATAAGGGAAACTATCAATCACCAATGATTCCGGTAGCAATTAGTGTGTAAATCGAAAAAGATCTGACAAAAATTGACAATATACATGTAATTATCTTAGATATGCACAATTTTGAAATTTGCGAGATATCACAATTTGGAATTTTGAAGAAATTATGGTGATAAAAAATGAATCAATTGAATTGCGAGTATTTAAAACAAAAGAGAAGCAAATCTGTACTACCATGCGTGAGATTAGAACGTATAAGTTGAAATATGACACTAAAATAATAATTTAACCATGATTTTAGGATAATATATGGAGAAGAAAAAAGAAATATTTTTTAATGCACGAAAAGGGAAGAAATCGAATTGAACAACAACTAAATGATTTAGTTGTAAGCAACACATTTGTGATTTCCATATATATTTATAATTTTGAAAATCAAAAGAGTTAAAATTCTGCAATTAGGGAAGAATTAAATAAAAAAAACCAAATATAATGAAAGAGAAAGATTCTAGAAAAGGAAGGTCATCTATGAATTTTTTTTTTTAAAAAAATGGACAGCTAAGCTTTTTTTTTTTAATTTTTATTAACATTATTAACCAGTAACACATGGCAACAAAGTAGTAATGACATGTGACAACATGACATTTAACGGGATCTATTTTATACTATAGTATAGATGTCAAGAAATTAAATTGGATTTGATATTTAAGTACTAAATTAACTCTATTATACTATTCCTATTCTCTAATATTGTTTCATCTGTTTTACTATTTGTTTCCCGGGTATAAGCTTGTAATTTTCTCCTTGGGAAGTGGGCAAAGAGTAAATTGGGCAAAATAACTTTTCCCACGCAAATTGAATCAAGGACATATTGGGCATAATATTTTTTCAATATCAAACAATGAACACATGTTTTCGTCCTCTAATTGCAAGATATTCCATGCTAAAGCCACGTGGCATGTGTTAGTTAGTCATATGTGGACTGATGTTTGTTTAACGAACGAAAGAAAAATACCTTAATTTGATGTATGACTCTTCTCATTATTGTTTATGACTTTAATGCCCTAACTTTCTCGCTTATAATGAGAAAACACCTCGAAAAAGACAATGCTCTTCATGTAGTTCAATTTTCATTTCCATTCTCATGCAAACATAAAAAGAAAACCACTTTAGAAAGACATCCCATATTATGCTCTTGGTGTTGTCATATATTATGGTATGCTTTTGGTGTCAAATATCAGATCTTTTTTTTTTTTTTTTAATTTCTAACCCATTTTCTCAAATCTCTTTCAAAAGTTATTCCATTTTCAAAAATAACCTAAACTGACGTTAGAGTGCATCAACTAACTCTGGGAGTTAGGGATGGACTCTGGGAGTGAGTTTAGGGTTTTTTTTTTCCTTTGCTAACTCTTGGACTTAGTTCAGAGTTTTCATTTTTTTTTTATTTTTTTCCAACTTTTCTCAACTACATTAATTTTTTAATATTAAAAATTTACTATTTAATCATATCTCAGTTACATTAATTTTTTAATATTCACAATTTACTATTAAAATAACTCTGTTATACTATTTAATGTCAAGAAATTAAATTGGATTTGATATTTAACTACTAAATTAACTCTATTATACTATTCCTATTCTCTGATATTGTTTCATCTGTTTTACTATTTGTTTCCTGGGTATAAGCTTGTAATTTTGTCCTTGGGTATTGGGCAAAGAGTAAATTGGGCAAAATAACTTTTCCTTTGCAAATTGAATCAAGGACATATTGGGCATAATGTTTTTTTTTCAATATCAAACAATGAACACATGTTTTCGTCCTCTAGTTGCCAAACATTCCATTCTAAAGCCACGTGTCATGTGTTATTTGTCACATGTGGACTGATGTTGGTGTAACGAACGTAAGAAAAATACCTTAATTTGATGTATGACTATTTTCATTATTGTTTTTGACTTTAATGCCCTAACTTTCTCACTTATAATGAGAAAACACGTCGAAAAAGACAATGCTCTTCATGTAGTTCAATTTTCATTTCCATTCTCATGCAAATATAAAAAGAAAACCACTTTAGAAAGAAATTCCATATTATGCTCTTGGTTTAGTCACATTTTATGGTGTGCTAGCTCTTGGTGCCAAATATCAGATCTTTTTTTTTTTTTTTAAATTTCTAACCCTTTTGCTCAAATCTCTTTCAAAAGTAATCCCGTTTTCAAATCATTTTGAAAAATGATCTAAACTAATACTAGAGTGCATCGACTAGCTTTGGGAGTTAGGAACGGACTATTGGAGTTTATGGTTTTTTTAGCTTTTCTAACTTTGGGACTTAGTTTAGAGTTTTTTTTTCAGTTTTTTTCGACTATATTAATTTTTTAATATTCACAATTTACTATTAATACTAAAACTACATAAACTTCTTCAACTCTTTATAATCAATAAAGTCACATTAATAAATAAAAATACTTAATCATAAAACTACATAAAGTTCTTTAAGTATAAATATTAAAATATTCATATTAACTAAAAATGCACATAAAGTTTTCTTAAATCATAAATTCTTATTGATCATAAAATTGCCTAAATTCCTTAAACCGTAAATTCTTATTTATCATAAAATCCTGTAGTGTTTTTGCCTTAGATTTAGTTTATGGGAGTGAATGAGTGGTTAAGATAGATAGATGAAGGGAGACAGAGAGTCTAAAATATTACAGATAAATGGTAAAAGAAAATAGTGATATACAACTCTAATGCAATAGAAGACCTTTTTGAGGAGAAAGACAGCTATGTTTTTTCTTGAAACGCAAAAAAGTTTGGAATTATAGAGTTATTTAAAACCTGAAGTAACTTTACAGATGGCATGCAAATTAATAAGGCCCCAAATGACAAAGTTTATGCAAGTTGGATACACCTTAATGTGCGACACACCAGGGCTTCTCTTCCAACCACTCCTACAAATAAAAAAAAAAGTAAATAAAATAATAATAATAATAATAATAATAATAATAATAATAATAATAATAATAATAATAATAATAATATATTATTATTATTATTATTATTATTATTATTATTATTATTATTATTATTATTATTATTACGCATCACCAAATCACGCATCTCAATTCAAATTCACAAATAATAATTCATTAAAAAAAACAAATCTATTCAACAAACTTAAAGAATTAATTGGAACATAAGCATTACACAGTATGGATGCGCACACACATGTATATATATAGACAAACTTGAAATAAAATCTTTAGTACAAAGAATATTCCACCAATTAGATCTTAGAACTTGAACAACATCTATGAACATTTTCTTGTTGGGGGGGGAGGAAATGGTAGTGCCAGGTTTATGCAATACAATATACTAGTCCATAAACAGCATGAAAAGGAAACAAGGTCTTACTCTTTGATATCTAGAATTGTGATCATATGATCAAGCTGTCCCAAGCTTCTCCTTTTGTGTGTGCGTGTGTGTTTTTTTTCTTTTTTTTTTTTTTGGGGGGGGGGGGTTTACAGAGAAATTCATCATCTTAAACAAAATCAAATTTAATATATCTTAAGACAACAAAACGATCTAATAAATACTAAGAGTTAACTAAAACCAAAGAATGTTTATATAATAGAAAAACATAAGTTTAAACTCGAAACTACTTATATATCTTAAGACAACAAATTCCATCATGCAACAATATGATCTAATATGTACTACAAGTCAATTAAAATTTAAAAAATCAAATAATATTTATATAATAAAAGAATATAAATTTGAATTCAAAAATTTTAAATTACAATGAGTTTTACGTATTAGCAGTTTAATTTAGTGACCCTACCAGGCAGTTGTTTCTGTGAAGAAACATAAAGCAGAGAAAAACCACAATAATTGGCCGTACGCTTCTGCGCACTAGCATTCCTTTTCTTTTGATGTTGGTTTTGGATTAATTGTTAACAACGTACAATAGATAAATACTATGTATCAGCCCACGCAATGCACGCGTGTGAAATTATTACGTATTAAATTAATAGATTATAATGGTTATATATATATATATATTAATCGATTTAACATAATATAAATAAGAAAAAATAAATAATTTTAATGAGGAAATAAGGTATATATAGAATGTAACATTAGTTTAGAATATATTGATATATTGATTATCATTAAAACCAAATGTGATTATTTACATAATATAGGTTAGCAATAGATCTAAAACTTAAGATGGGTATTACAGATAAAAACCAAATATGTAAAATATGTAGAAGTCTCCCTTATAATTTGTGTTAAGTATTTCACTATAAATAAGAAATGTCAGGTCGATGATAGAATAGGTGGTGATGGAAATTTTTTTTTTTTTTGGTATGAAACTTCCAGATTTCATTGGCCCAAAAGCAAGATTACAGCATTCATAGAAAAAACATTAAATACCATGAAGGCACAAAACAGACAATACATGATACACAAAAGAAACAGTACAACGGAACCAAAAGCAACAACATTTTCCAACCGATCCAACGACAGATAATTCCTCAAAAATTTTCCTCAACTCTCAATTTCAAATTGGATAAAGCCAATCAGCAAAAAAAAAAAAAAAAAAAAAGGTCTCGGACACAGCTAAAACATTTTTCGTGATATAGGTGCTTGTATGTATATAGAATAGAATTTAAAAGCAATGTATCTGCCATGGATTTGCTTTTATCAGTGATCAAGATAGATGTAGAAGAGAGAGCTTTTTTTGCAAGACAAAGATAAAGAGAGAGCTTTTTATGTCCGGTGAATCACGTAGGGTCTGACTGAGAGAGAAAAAAAAGAAAAGCCAAATATATTTAATACAGAAAGTAGCATTATCAGCCGTTGAAGTTGAAGTTACTATCTATATATAGCTCGTAAGTGTAATACATTATAGATGGTTCCGAAATTCTCGTTGATACACCTCAACAACACACCCATGGCTTCTCTTCCAACCACTCCCAGAAATGTTTTATATTCTTCTTTCTCCTACAATACGCATTCTTACCCTTACTCATGTGCTAAGACATGGAAACTTCTCAGCACCAATAAGCATAAAGTTCTTAAAACAACATGTAAAGCCACAGATGGTGACCAAAACTCAACTGCTCCTTCGAAACTTGACGATATTTCTCTTGGGAAGATTGATAGGAGGAGTTTGCTTATTGGGTTGGAAGGAGTATACGGTGTTGCTGATCGATTTGCTTTTGCAGCCCCTGTAGAAGCTCCGGATATTGCCAAATGTGACCCTCCGGATGACTTACCAGCGGATACGAATTGTTGCACCCCACCAGCGACAAAGATCATCGATTTCCAGCTTCCTCCGAGGCATCCTCGCACCATGCGTGTGAGACCAGCTGCTCACTTAGTTGATGATGCGTACATAGCCAAGTTCGAGAGAGCCATACAACTCATGAAGGCCCTCCCTGCTGATGATCCCCGAAGTTTTACTCAACAGGCTTCTGTCCATTGTGCTTATTGTGATGGTGCTTATGATCAAGTTGGCTTTCCAAATTTAGAGCTTCAGGTTCACCATTCATGGCTGTTCCACCCATTTCATCGATGCTACTTATACTTCTTTGAGAAGATCTTAGGAAAATTAATCGATGATCCAAGTTTTGGCGTACCATTTTGGAACTGGGATGCTTCTGGAGGTATGCAAATACCTGCAATGTACACTGATCCTAGTTCTCCAATTTATGATAGCCTTCGCGACGCCATTCACCAACCGCCGACACTGGTTGATTTGAACTTTGATGGCACTGACCATGATATAAGTAATCAACAACGATTGACGCAAAATCTGACGATGATGTACAGGCAGATGGTGTCCAATTCCAACGGTCCACTGCTATTTTATGGAAGCCCTTGCCGAGCTGGCGATGAACCGGACACTGGGAGGGGTTGCATCGAGAACGTTCCCCAAGGTGCGGTCCATTTATGGACTGGTGATCGAACCCAGCCAAATTTGGAAGACATGGGGCCCTTTTACTCGGCTGCTAGAGACCCTATATTTTATGCTCATCACGGAAATATTGACAGAATGTGGACCATATGGAAAACCCTGGGAGGAAGGCGTCGGGATTTCACTGATCCTGATTGGCTAAACTCTTCATTCCTCTTCTACGATGAAACTGCACAAATGGTCCGCATCAGGGTCCCTGACTGCCTGGACAACACAAAGCTTGGCTATCTATATCAAGATGCGGAGATCCCATGGCTAAATACTCGTCCCACGCCGTGTAAACAAAGATCCAGAGCGTCTACTATTGCTCCTGATGCCGCACCAATAAGCCCGAAAGTCATCTTGCCAATGAAGCTTGATAAGACTGTGAAAGTGCGGGTTAACAGGCCAAAATTGAAGAGGAGCAAGAAAGAGAAGGATGAACAAGACGAGGTTTTGGTGATTGAAGGCATTGAGGTGGACAGGGATGTCTTTGCCAAGTTTGATGTCTTAATCAACGCCGAAGACGAGACGAAATGCGGACCAGACAAGAGTGAGTTCGTTGGGAGCATTGTGAACGTGCCGCATAAATATAAGAGTGGGAAAAAGACAAAGACTTGGTTGAGGTTGGCCATGACTGAGACCCTGGAGGACTTGGAGGCTGAAGATGATGAGTATATCTTGGTAACCTTGGTTCCAAGAAATGCTGGTAACTGTGTTACTATTAGTGATATTAAGATTGAGCTTATTGGCTGAGTAATCATCAGTCATCAGGCCTATTACCTCTATTTCATTGAGAAAAAATATTTTTATGTATCTTGTTTTTAGGTATTAGACTTGTTGGATTGTGGCTCAAGTGTTAAACTTAAGCCCATATTAAAATTAGGAAAGAGTAATAATGTGAGTCGAAATTCCAATTATGGTAAGAGTCTTAATTATGAAAAGATTGATAGAATAAAAAACCCTTGTCTTGGAGGACAAGGAATTCTCGTCTATAAATAAGACTCTTGCATTAATTGCAATGTGTGTCTTACAATAGGTTTAGATTGAGAGAGAGAGAGAGAGAGAGCCGCTGTAAAAACATCATGATGGAGGGTTTAGACTTTTCGGGCCATACAAAAAGTCTTATTAAGTGTGTACTCTTTTCTATTTAGTGGAGTTCTCGTGGACATAGGCAGAAGGCCAAACCACATTTATTTGTTTGTGTCTTCTCTCGTTATTCGTGATTTACTTCTGCTACATGGGTGTTTACATGTCCCAATTTCCTGACAACTGGTATCAGAGCTAGGTTGGAAGGAGGATGCCATATTGCATAGAAAATGAAAAAAGAGACGTCGAAGAGAAGTTCAAAAAATTTGCAAATCTATTGGTCATGTTTAGAGGCCTTCCCAGAGTTCGATCGACAACCCGTGTTTTTGTTGCTCTGTGTTTGTCATGATAAGGAGAGTAAGCTACTAAAATTTCACGATGATCTGACAGTTGATTTGTGATATACAAGTAGGTCAATTTTTGTGAGATTGTGGTAAAAAAAGTCAAATATAGGGTTTGACCAGCGTTGACTAAAGCGCTGCAGGGGTTTGACAACGTTGATTGAGGATATCCCCACCATTTTTCAACGTTCGGAATTCGTTTTTGGGGTTGGTTTTGCCAAATTCTTGCTAGATTGTTGAATTTGAGCGAATTTGTACATAGGAGCCATGACGACAACTAGTACATCGTCTAAAATTCCAATGTTTGATGGGAACATAAACTTCAATTTGTGGGGGACTATTATTAAGGACCTTTTGGTGAAGCAAGGTCTTGATGAAGTGTTAGAAGAGGTGAAACTGGACGAAGTTAACGATAAGAAATAGAAGTCCCTACAATGAAGAGCTGTAAGTACCATTTAGTTGGCATTAACACCACAAATTAAATGTGATATGATTGATGAGACGACGATAAGCGGTGTGTTTGACAAGTTGAAGAACATTTATGAGTCGAATTCGATCACCAATCATTTGTGTTTGAGGACGGAGCTCTACTCATTCAAAATGGAAGAGGGAACCACCATTTAGGATCACATCAATAAATTCAACGAGCTATTGGTTAAGCTCATAAGCGTTGAGGAGCCTGACAAGAGAATTACGGATGAAGAATGAGCGCTTGTACTACTATCTTCCTTGTCGAAGTCGTACAAGCTGCTTGTGCAATCAATCCTTGTTGGGAAGAAGATCTCAAGTTAAACAAAGTGACTGTGCTCTTAAAAGAGAATGAGAGGATGTTGGGAAGAAATAGTGTACCTAGTGGCGATCAAGCACTAGCTGTTGAGGGATCGAATTGATGGAGAAGTTTTGAAAGATGGAATTTTCACAGAGGTACGTCGAGATCAAAAAGCCAAGCTCGAGATGGAGAAAATGATCGAGAGTACTACTACTGTAGAGAGAAGGGCCATATCTAAACACAATGTCCCAAATTAAAGGAGGATATGAAGAGCCCTAGAGAGTGAAGGTCTAAGGGCAAAGAGAAGGACTATGGCAAGGACTTAGTTGAAGGGGACGATAATGATGGCAATGACACTTGTTTGATGGCGGTGAGTAGGGACGTTAATGAAGGCTCGAGGAAGAGAACTGACTGGGTGTTGGATTTAGCAGGTACGTTTCACGTTTGCAATGATAGACCTAGTTTTGACATTTTGCTTTTGGGTAAGAAGCTTGGGTATATCACTATTGGGAACAACCCAAAGGTGAAAGTTAATGGTATTAGGAGAGTTCGCCTGAGGCTCAATAATAGTAGTATTAATATTGTCTCTAGTGTGAGGTATGTGCCTTCTTATGTGTCCAACATAATTTCGCTAGGTGAGTTGGCATCAAGAGGATACAAGTACGTTGGTGAAGGAGACTGCTGCAAAGTGTATCATAGAGAAGAGCTAGTTATTGAAGGGAGAAAGAACGAGAAACTTGTATGCTACTTGAAGGGATGCACTGTGCTGAGAGAAGAAAGCGACAAGTGTGAAGAAGAGATTAATGTGTACACCACAATAACAAAGTTTCGATAGTGAATTTAGATAATTTTCTGGGTAATGAAAATTTCTTTTTTTCTTTTGAACCAAAAATGGAAAAAAAAGAAAAAAATATCATTTATTCACTCTTTTTGAGTCACTTGAGATTTGCTGCTAAAACAGTTGAATATAAAAAGTGACTTTTCAAATTGTCTTTGTTGATCAGGAATAGTCAGTTGCTTGGCCATTGTCTTTAATGGTTTCGTTGTATGTTGTTTCACTATATTCTAGTATGTAGAAAACCAAACACCATTTACATGGTAGATGGAATTTATATATATTATATAAAAGAAAGTACATATCGTTTTAATACATATTACATGTCAACATTTTAAGTCTTCTCTTCTATCCAGCAATGTAATAGTCATATTTTATATATATACACACACACACACACACTATATACGAAATTATTACCTAATTTAAATCTACTTAATTGTCAATCAATAATACTCTTTGTATCTTAAAAAATCAAAATAATCTTTTATTACTTTTTCAATTTAAATATTTTATTCAAGTATTGAAAATGTCTACCACAAAAACGTTATGGGTAAAATGCACCACACCCCCCGCGGTATACTATAAAATTATAACTCCTTTGTAGTGCTAGAAGTCACTTATCATACTCCTAAGCTTTTTGAAAGCAGCATCATGTGCCTTTAAACCGTTAACTAACACTAAAAGAGTTAAATTTTAAAGCAAAAAGACTTTAATACCCCTGTCACATCTCTACATATTACCTTAATTGTACTTTTTTTTTCCTCTCACCATACCCCCATCCCTTACCTAGTCACCCATGCATCCTATGATCCCTACCCCTACCCTCACCCTTTATTAAGAATTGAGTAAATAGCATATTACCCCTTTGTAGTTTAGTGAAAGTGCATAGAACATCTTTATAGTTTTAAAACTAGCTAATTAGCCTTTATATTTTTTAAAAGTGTGCACACTTGTCCCGTTTTGACTTTTTCGTTAAAAAAAGTTAACAGAAATGAAAAGATGTCTATTATGCCCCTTATATGTGAAAATATTTATTAATTCATTTCATCTCTAAATTAACTAAGAACCCTAATACTTGTTTGAGATATTAGAACCTAGCAAATCAAATGGATAATTAACCTTAGTTTGAAAAATCTCCAAAATTTACCAACCCACATATTCAAAAATAAATAAATAAAGACATTAAAAATAGACATTTCTCTTGTTTCCATAAAAATGACTTGCAAAAGATGGGCCACACCGGTAATTCAGGATTTCTTTGTTTTACTTTTTCCTCCAACGGGGGTTATAACATATAATTTGACACTCATGTTCAATTTTGTATTCCTTTTATCACGGACTAATAAATGTTTCGAACATAAACTAAGATATCTATATAGAAATAGCATTTTCAAGGTCAGGGGGGCCTGAGCTGCAGGACCATGTAGAGGCCATATACATCTATCCTTTTAAATGCCAATTGAAATTAAAAAGAAAATCACACATATTGAGAGACTAGATCTCCAAGGTCCACATTCATTGAATCATATCATTTACTAATCATATCAGGCAACTTCATACATGCTTTGAGAAAGGTATGAAACTGAATCAGCTACACGAAAATTTAGAATAGGAGAAGGCATAGAAGGACGAAAAGGAAGAGGAAAATTTAGGTTGCTAAACTGCTTCCTAGATTGAGCGATAGAGATGATAAATCTTCTTTGCAAGTACTTGGAGATTCATCCGTGGAATGTGGAGAATCTTGATGAGAATAATGACAAAAAATTGGTTCTCCAGGACTAGATGAACTCGTCAAAGATTGTTTTGCGCAAGTAGAGGTCCTAGCTAGCTAGGAGGTATGACTTGTTTTGCGCAAGTAGAGGTCCTAGCTAGCTAGGAGGTATGACCATCTTATGTGGCAGGCGTTGCAAGGAGGTGTGCGATATTTCAGCCTTTCAAACACACTACAATAGGCACTTGGGCCACAAAATTAGTTATCGGAAAACTTAGCTATAAATTTTAGCCACAAGATGTCTTATAACTAAAGTTAGAATGTTAGCCACAAAGACAACTTTTCTCGTGGCTAATTTTATAGTCACGGCCTTCGCGCCATAGCTAATGATAACTGAATTACCCGTGACTAAATAATGTTGCCACGGGAATTATAATGTTTTATCATGGAATTGTGTTTGGCCCAAGTGCCGAATTGAAGCTGCGGGCAACGGCCTGTTCAATGTCTACTGCTACAGGCCCCATGGATTTCAATTCTTCATAATAGTATTGCTCATATAGGTAACCAGTATCATATTCTCCAGTCTCCATGTCTACCAAAGTGGGCCAAGTAGTATTGGACAACTTTCAACAGCTTATGGTTTACTTTTACATTTAATTGGTACCTAGCGAGTTGAGCGTGAACAAAGATCATGGCTTCAAACTAAAGAATTAAGCCTTTAGGTAGATAGGTGATGATCAGCGAAAATAATGTGCGTAGCAGTTTAGTCCAAAAATTTGTAGTAAGAAACTTCCAAGAGATTTAGAACATCCACCATTTATACCAATTATCATATTTTGTGGGATAAAAACCATAAAGATATTTAGCTCAAAAGCCTTTTAAATTTACTTAATGTAATAAATAAATACACTAATATCATCTCCATAAGTTTAAACTTTTAGATGAAATAGTAATTCACTAAGCTGGAGCCAGGACTCGGGGTCAAAGCTAGGGGCATACTTATGTATAAGTTTTTTACATAAAATTAAAATGAATTATACAATATATACTAATTAATATAATAATGACATCTTAATTTAGAAACATAAGTAAATAACTATAGTTATTACAAATAGAACTACATTTTATAATGAACTTTCAATACGACTTCATATTTTGAAATTGTTAAATATTCAATTTACTCTTTTCGCTATTATCAATCATTTAATCTTGCTATTTTCTTTTATTTTTCTCTCTTCTTTGCCCCTTATTCTTACTCATTTTTATTGTCTCACTTTTCACAATAAAACTAATTGCATGTATTTTTTTTTGTCTCAAATTTATTTTTTCAATTTCTTTGATTAAAAGCTCAAAGAAAAAAGAATAATACCCTCATCACAATTACGAGCATGTGCATCCTCCTTGAGAATATGTGCACTCTATGTAATTGACCTCTTATTAAAAAAATTTAAAAATAAAAAATAAGTATAATTTTTAGCCACCCATAAAACAAAAAGTCATGGGGTGCATAGGCACCCCTTGAAAGAAAAATCAAGTCTAGATAACCTATCTTAAGGCTTGCCTTCTCTTGTCTAGGCCCACTGTGTTTGCAACTCAACAAAAGGGCCCAAATAACTTATTTTAATGCTTGCCGTGCCTTGACTATGCCCTTTGCATGGCAACTTATACCATGGACATTCATAAGATGGTTTTTCATTTAACATCATGTTCCTTCACATTAAAAAAAAAAAAACTAGTTCATGCACAGCACCTACCCTTTCTCTTTCTCATCTCCTTTCTCTCTTTTCTTCTTCTCTCTGACTTCTCTCTTCTTCTCTTCTTTTCTTCTTCGCTTTACTTGTGACACCACCGATCATCTCATTTCAAATAAATGTCACCATAAAATTCGTCTTTCTTCGTTGATCGTAATGATATGCACTATGTCCAAGAAAAGCTCCTAGGTGTCGATCCACCATTAAAGTCCACCGTCTTCTTCCTTATGCTTGCAAAGATTCCGACATCATCTTGCTACGCCGCAACTACCAATCTCTTCTTCTTTTTGTCGTGATCCTAACTATGCCTCCTACGCGACATTTGGACACTCCAAGCTCAATCCGCCATTAAATCTCACATTGACCTTCAAGTATGCAGACCTTTGTTGTGTTTTGTGTCTCTGTGTATGAGAGTCGTGAACAAATAGTTGTGACATAATAAACAAATATTTGATGTATATATGAAACTTAATTAATAAATAGTTATAAGATAATGAACAAATATATATGTCTATAACAGTGTGTCTCTGTGTGTGAGAGCAGCAAACAAATAGTTGTGGGGTACTGAACAAATAGTTATGGATTACTAAACAAACAATTGTAGGATACTGAACAAATAGTCAGCAAACAATTAGTTTTAGGGTACTGAACAAAGAGTTGTAGGTTACTGAATAAACAGTCAGTGAACAAATTTTTGTGGGATACTGAACAAATAGTCAGTAAGCAAACAGTTATGGGATATTGAACAAATAGTTGTGTTATACTAAACAAATAGTTAGTGAACAAACAGTTGTGGGTACTGAATAAACATGTACTGTGCATGAATAGTAGTGCACTATAGTAGAGTGTAAAAAGTAACAAGCGCTATTCACGCGGTAGGCACATATTGTATTATAGACCTGTAGGTCCATGATATAACGACTCCCTTTACATCTATGACTCATCAGTATCGGCCAACTAGTACAAACTGTGTGCTACTGTAATTCTTCCCTCGTAAGGAAAGAATGGGGGCAATTGTAGAGCCCATAATTGCCAAGTAAAGGGTCATTCGAATAGGGGATGTTGAAAGAGCCTAGAGGTCCAATAACCTCAATGACCAAGCCCTTAACAAGAGCAAGTCAACCAAGTCATAATAGAAAGTCCATGATCCTTAATCCATGATGGATTGCAGTTAATCAAATCTTCTCGCGATTGGAAAAATTATAGCAAGCTTCCTCTTAAAAGGATGAGAGGCGCGGCTTCTAATGACACAACACACTCTATCAATATACTAGCCTAAGTCTTCTTCCCTTTGGTACCTAAGCCTTCTCGCCCCTTACTTGTTCAAAAAACGACTTAGGCCGCACCCTTGCTCTAAACCTTAATTGTAGATTTAAAACTCTACAATAATATGGATCATATTCTTCTTCACATGTTCTTTGATATACA
Organism: Cordia subcordata; assembly: GCA_028554755.1. NCBI lineage: Eukaryota > Viridiplantae > Streptophyta > Magnoliopsida > Boraginales > Cordiaceae > Cordia > Cordia subcordata. Next base: position 8,510,028 of record JAPTOF010000006.1, on the reverse strand, counting down.
TCCATAATATATATATATATATATATAGATATATATAAGTAAATTACATAAATTGTTGTTTATCTATATCACCCGTAACAATCTTGTCCCTTGTATTTTGTTTGTGACAATTAGTCAGTTACCTAACATATTTGTGTTGCCATCAGTCCCTGTTAAATGTGATGCACATGAACTAGAATCAGAATCGAATCGAATAAAATTTAACCGAATTGAACAATAATTTTAGTTCCATTGGTTCGGTTTTCAGTTAATTAATAATCGCATTATGTTCAGTCGTAGCTTGTGCTACCCGAACTGGCTTTAAATCTCATTGCTAAAATGCTAAAAGTTTTCCTCCGACAACTGTGGCACCAAGAAGAAAGGTACTAGAGTTTGAGATATGGCCGCATGGTGCGGGTAGAGGGAAGGAAAAATCTGATAGGTTGCGTGAAGCTTGATAGGATATGTTTGGATTGGCTATTTGATTTAGTTATAGGATATGTTTGGTGAAAAATATATTTTTATTGTTGCTATTTGATTCAGTTATAGGATATATTTGGATTGACTTTTTTTTTAAAGAAAAAATATTTTTTTAAAAAAAAAATTACATTAAATTTGTAATAACTATTTAATTTGACTTCTAAAAAAACTAAAATTCTAAAAAAAATACAAGTACAACTTTTTTAAAAACTAGAATTTTCAACTTCTAAAAAAAATTATTTGTCAAAAGTTGTTAAAAAAATACTTAAAAAAAAAAACTAATCCAAGCAGGCCCATAATTGGTTTGGAATAAATTTATTTTAAATTTACAAATTTAAATAAATTATTTGAAAAGACTGATTTAGTAAAAGTATGTAGAAAATAGAATTTCATTAAAAATTTTGTTAATTCTCTCCACGTCTCAATGAAATATTAGATACCAAAATATATTTTATTTTTAACAGCTACATATAATAAAGCTTATTAAAAAAAATACTTTTTATAAGTTTATAATAAACAGTATTTCTCACATAAAATTACAAATAAAACAAATATATGTAAGCAGCTGATGATTTTCGCATAAATTAATATGTCCTCCCTTTAGACGTGTCATCTATCAATACATCCACTTTACAAATTAATGTTTATCACGTCTGGTTTGCTTGACAATTGTTCAAAGCACAGAAAAGTCACATGCAGTCAATGCTTTACAATTTTCAAACCTTTTACAAATGGATGTAAAGAATTCTAATTTGCAATGATAACATCAAATATTCATACTCACCAAACATTGAGATTTTCAGCTTGGCACGGCTAATTCAAAGTTCTGACTAGCAAAAGTAATAGTGATCAACAACCAACGATAAGCAAGCGCGTTGGACTTTTTGGAATTAAGTACCAAGTTGAATCAGTAAAAAAAGCCTCATTTCATCGCGACCCCGATGCATATCAAGCTTAATTGTTCGTTGTTGCTTCTAACTCTTCTCCTCTACTTCTTTGTCCACTTCTTTACGATTTCTATAGTGGACTTGTGATTAATTAGATCAAGAAGTTCTGCTGCCTTTGCTTATTTAAATATGCTTATTAGCAAATTGATACCTATAAAACAATTTTTTATGCTTAGTAATTATCAAGGAAGCAGCTCAGCCTGATATTTTCATGAGATATCTTTTATCTATTAAACTATATCTGTTTTATTCAAATATTAGTGTATTCCTTCATTGTAGTCATGTGACTTAATATTGTACTTATCTTCCCGTACAAACATTGTATAAAAGATGTTTCTGATGAGAAGCAATACCTTTTCCATCTGTTGTGCGCCTCTTTAAGGTAGTCAGAGCAAATACCTCTAATGAGTAATTTTTTCTTTTCCTGCTTCCCCGCCATGGCATCAACTGCTTCAGCATCTTCTTCGGGATAAGGATCTTCTCTTAACTCTTATTTAATCTTAACCTTTTAAATTAAAGTCTCAATCAAATATTTTATATATCAATAAATTTTGACCATTAATTTAAATAAAAAAGATTCCTTCTCTTCTTCTATATCTACCTGTATCACAATCTCTACGTCTGATCCTACTTCCACAAATACCTCAACAAACCTTATTGCTCTTAATGTTGTAAGTCAACTGCCCTCGAAGCTAACGCTTCAAATTATATTTATTGGAAAACTCGGTTTGATGCCCTTCTTTTTGGGTATGAGCTGCTCGGCTATGTTGACGGTACAAATCCGTGTCCTTCCCCATTCCCCAACCATTAAAATTGGTGATAAAGAAGTCCAAAATCCAAAGCATGTTTTCTGGTTACGCCAAGACAAATTGATCCTTCTTGGAATTATTGGCTCAGTCAACCCCTCTACAGGCCCCTTAATTCGCAATTGTGTCCATCTGTTGTGCTGTCTCTTTACTAATCAGTAATAAATAAACAGAAATTTTTAGATAATATAAATGTATAAGTCGCTAAATATATTAGTAAGTAAAATGTTTATGATTAGAAACGCCAGTTAAAATACTGAAAAATACTTTTCATTAGTCATAAGCGGGAAACAAGAAGTAACTGATGCTGCTTCATGCACTTATTTATATATACATATATATATATATATGTATATCGTAATTTTTTTACTGAAAAATAAATTTTGATCAGCTCATAAGGAAAACTAAACATCCAAGTACACTTAATTAATCACGTGGTCACATTGAACCAACTAATGCAAACGCCTCCGCCCAAAAAAAAAAAAACACGCGCACTTTCGTTTTCTTTTCTTGGTGTTTGTACTGTTTGCTATAATTATGTTTTGTTTTAATGGAATTTCTCTTTTGACCCAAAAAAAAACCCTCTGATTTTGAACATTGGAGCTCCTGCCCACAGCGATACCTGAAGGATCTAGAATTGGACGACCTCCGCGCGGAGATTTTTTGTTTTCTTTTCAATATGTCCGAAAAAAACTTTTGAAAAGTATTTCAAATTTACGAAAAGTCTAAATTTTGAAATTTATAAATCGGCTAAGAAAAATATAATTCGACTTAACAAAGTGTAAGTTGGAATTTTTTCCGAAGAAAATAACATTGTTGCTAATTGAAACTTTGAGAATTTTACGTTGATGTGTAGTAAGTGCATTTTGAGAAAGTTCCTTTTCACGGGGGACGAATCATATCAAGCTGAAAACTTAATAAAGTGGCTAGAGTTTAGATGATGGGTAGACTATCTCCATTCATCTGCACCATAATCAATCAGATAAGAATTAAACTCTAAGAATGAGCAAGTTCTGGACATTTTCATCCATCTACAGCTATTTTCTTATGGACTTAAATACATTGGTCCTCCAGTGCTTTTTATGGTATATCATATTACCCTCGTTAGAAAAATTGTAAAATATAACCACAAATGAAAATATAACTGTATTTTCTATTTTATCATAAATTATTTAAGCAAAAAATGCACCACGTCTATGTGGTTTCTATTAATAAGTGTACATGTACTTTTTTATGATTTAAAAAATAGTTCATGAACCCTCACAATTTAACATTTCCAATTAATACAATTCGCTCAAAGAAAAAAAAATTTAAAGAAAACACAAAAAAAAGATTTTTGGTTATTTCAACAAATGTAGAGAATGCCGGTGTATTTTAGACAAACAACGTAAGACACTCGTGCGTTTGTCCCTTTTCTTATAAGATAGTCATGGCCAAAAATTTTATATATGCATAATGTAAGACCTAAATTTCCAGCTCCAATCAGAATGAAGGTTGGCCCAAAAAAAAAAGGAAAGTAAAGAAAAAAATCAGAATGAAGTGCAATCGCTATCACAACAGGATTTGAAAATATCGAACCTTGACATGTTAAAAACCTTTCTTTTTCACTGACAAGTAAATCATCCCACTGTACAATCAATATTATGTACAAACGAGTTCAAAATCTTCAACCAACACGCGGAGTAATACTTATTAGTTATGAAAATACATGAGAAATAATTTATTTTATATCATTATATTGAATTCATAAGAGTGCAGCACCCAGCACACATTTTTTATACAGTAAACTTCTACCATATGAATCTCTGCAATATATATCATTCAAATACCAGTAGGTTGGTTTGATATCTTGATTATTTCATTTTCTTATTAATCTAATAAATTGGAAACTATCATGTTTACCATATTAATCTCTCACTCTCTCCCTCTCTCTCTCTTTTTCTCTCTCACTATATCTATCTATCTATCTATATACACATATATAGAGAATATCGCATTCAATTCATCTCAAAATTATAAATCCCGTGTTACAACGGCTTGTTTTAATTAAGCGTGTCCTAAGTCAGTCACAATATTTATGATAAGAGGGTAGAAATTCAAAATTAAAACTTGCAACAACATTAACTCGATATATATATATATATATATATATGTATTTATATTTATAATTTATCAAGAATTGATATGGTGACCTCTCGTAACCTAACTTTAGATCATTAGGCTTATGGTGGTTAGTATTTTTCCATGTGCATGGGTTTTCTGGTCTATAACCAGAAAAACAAAAAATAAAAAGAAAAAAAGAGAAAGCAAAACCTTGATCGAGTTGTTAAAGAAAAAAGAGAACCAGGTTTCACATCCGAAAGATGGTAATTACATATTATGGTGCGATCTTTCCTAGAAGACATCTCGAGTTGAAGGCGGATAAATTCATCTGCTAATGGTTGATTCTTGACCAGTTTGGTATACTTTTCGAGGTAGATGACTTTTAGATTAAACAATATTCAATTTGTCATAGTGTGATTCACCTATGCAACTCGTCATACTTTAGTATAATCTGCTTACGTATTTTATTTAGCAGTAGAAAATCTTAGAGAACATAAATTATTACCGAAAGCCATCTGCTTATGTATTTTGCTTTTAATAAGGTTAAAACCCGTAGTAAAGAAATTTCTGTTGACACAGCATCCAGATAAAATCATGCTGCCATATAGACTTTTTTGAGCATCAAACATGTGATGACCGTTTTAGTTGCAAATAGTATAGCATATAATATCGTATAGCAGCCCTAATTTTGTCTGCATCTGAATGGCTTACCAAATCCTTAATTCTTTTACAGAGAACAAGAACAAAACCATAGTTGTACTAATCAGACTCGAAGGAAATATTGTTAACTGCTCCTAAATATTGTCTTAATTAAATTGATGGTGTTTGCACTTGTTTAACTTTGTTGACATTCTCCCCCTTTTTCTATCAAGAAAAATCAGTATGCAACAAATATAATCATTGAAAATTAATATCAAGATTTCTCGCACCTAACACGAGAAACATAATCACCAGATTACTAGGCCTCTCTGCTAACTTTGTCAACTTTTCAAAGTGCAATGAAGATGTCTCTCGCCTATCCATTACTATAAATACACGTAGTTCGTGAGACCCTATTGGATACACCTCAAACAACACCATGGCTTCTTTTTCAACCACTCCCACTAATGCGTGTTCTTCTTCCTCCTACACTAGGCATTCTTACTCTTACTTTGCTAAGCCATCAAAAATTTCCACAATCAACAAGCATAAAGTTTCTAAAGTCACATGCAAAGCTAGAGATGGTGACCAAAACCAAAAGTCAACTGCAGATCAAAAACTTTATGATCTTTCTCTTCGGAAGGTTGATAGGAGAAATTTACTTGTTGGGTTGGGAGGATTATATGGTGTTGCTAATCTTGGTGCTGATCCTTTCGCCTTTGCAGCACCTATAGAAGCTCCTGATGTTGCCACATGTGGCCCTGCGGACTTGCCGCCGGGTGCCGAACCGATGAATTGTTGCCCCCCACCGGCGACAAAGATCATCGATTTCCAGCTTCCTCCGACACCTAGCACCATGCGTGTGAGACCTGCTGCTCACTTAGTCGATGATGCATACATAGCCAAGTTCAAGAGAGCCGTTGAGCTCATGAAGGCCCTTCCGGCTGATGATCCTCGGAGTTTCATTCAACAGGCTTATGTCCACTGTGCTTATTGCGATGGCGCTTATGATCAAGTTGGTTTTCCAGATTTAGAGCTTCAAGTTCACAACTCTTGGCTATTCCTCCCATTTCATCGTGCCTATTTATACTTCTTTGAGAAAATCCTAGGAAAATTAATCGATGATCCGAATTTCGCCATGCCATTTTGGAACTGGGATGCTTCTGGTGGCATGCAACTGCCGGCCATGTATGCTGACCCCAGTTCTCCCCTTTATGACAGCCTTCGCGACGCCCTCCACCAACCACCGGCAATGATCGATCTGGACTTCAACGGCACTGATTCTAACACACCTAATCAACAACAATTGGTGCAGAATCTAACAATCATGTACAGGCAAATGGTGTCCAATTCCAACAGTGCACAACTATTTCATGGAAGCCCTTACCGAGCTGGCGATGAGCCGGACCCTGGCCCTGGTTCCCTGGAGAACATTCCCCATGGTCCTGTCCATGTATGGACCGGTGACCGAAACCAGCCTAATATTGAAGACATGGGGAACTTTTACTCAGCTGGTAGAGACCCTATATTCTACGCCCATCACGGAAATGTTGACAGAATGTGGACTATATGGAAAACCCTGGGAGGAAGGCGCCAGGATTTCACAGATCCTGATTGGCTAAACGCTTCGTTCCTCTTCTACGACGAAAATGCACAAATGGTCCGCATCAGGGTCCGCGACTGCTTGGATAACACAAAGCTCGGCTTTGTATATCAAGATGTGGAGATTCCGTGGCTAAATACTCGTCCCACGCCACGGAAAGCTAGCGTTTTGAAGAAGCTACAGAAACTGGTAGTCGCAAATGCCGCTGATGCACCAAGCCCGGCAGAGATTTTGCCGGCGAAGCTAGAGAAGACACTGAAAGTCATGGTTAAGAGGCAAAACAAGAAGAGGAGCAAGAAACAGAAAGATGAAAAAGAGGAGGTTTTGGTGATAGAAGGCATTGAGGTGGATAGAGATGTTTTTGCCAAGTTTGATGTCTTCATTAATGATGAAGATGAGCCAAAAAGTGGACCAGACAAGAGTGAGTTTGCTGGGAGCTTTGTGAACGTGCCGCATAAACATAAGAGTGGGAGAAAGATCAAGACTCGGTTGAGGTTAGCCATAACTGAGATCTTGGAGGACTTGGATGCTGAAGATGATGAGCATGTCTTGGTGACTTTGGTTCCAAGAAATGCTGGTGCTGCTGTGACGATTGGAAATATCAAGATTGAGCTTGTTGACTGAGTAATTATACTAGTCAGGGCTATTGGTATCTCTTGGTTCTTCATTCTGTTTCGACCACCATTCTCATTATATATGGTGTGCCGTTTTATTGATATCTCCCTTTGGGGCATGTTTTATGCCATTATTTTCTTCCTTTTGATGTAAGTGTTCCATTGTTGTACTAATAAAATGAAGAGCCTAAAATAATGGAATGGAGATAAACTTCAGATAACGAGTTGCGACTCATACCCTCTTTGAATGGCATAATTTAACGGGTAAGAAGGAAGCTGAGACATCCCCTATTTGGATCGTACTCTAAGATAGCATTGGTATTTAGTATTTAGTATAACGGAATAATAATTTTTACTCTATTCTAATTTTTACCATTGGTATGCTATAATGGACTGAAATGGAATGACCAACGCAATGTCTAATTCCTTTTCTTTTGTTTGGTGGCATTGATTGAAGTTGGAACGTCTATTCCCATAAAATGGATTTTTTTAAAAAAAAATTTGAAAAATTTATTCTTTAGTCAAACCCAAAGAATGAGTATTTTAACTTAAGTAAAAATCAATAAAAATAAAGTACAATAAAAAATAATTTATTTCCCATTCTCAATTGTTATTTGAAATAAAAAATTTGAAAAATAAAAAATCTAAAAATTTGAAAAAATACATGGGAATGGCCCATTCCCATGTTTGGTAGGTATAACCATTTCACAAAACTAGCCTTTTGTATACACAATTTTATGCAATTCTTATGACCTAATTAAAAAATTTAAAAACTTTTAACAATTTAAAAATTAGCAAAATAAAAAAAATTAAAAGGTTCAATTTAGGAAATAGAAAATTAAAATCAAAAATAAAAAAATTTCAAATTAAAAAATTAAAAAATTTTAGAAAGTTAAGTTAAAAATTAAAAATAAAAATAAAACAAAATATTTTAAAAATTAAAAAAATGGTTTTTTCTCATTATCTCAAAGGAGGTAGAAACTGTCAATTAATAAACTTATGAATGTAAAAACAATATATATATATATATATATATATATAGAGAGAGAGAGAGAGAGAGAGAGAGAAGTAAACATATTGAAAAAATTATTTATATAAGTGATATTGCGTGTGTGAATCAGTATATTATAATGACAAATACTTTGTTAAGATTATGTCATAACTAATTTAAAAATAAATACTATGATAATTCTTATTAATTTTATTACTATTCATTGTACAATTATTATTATTACTAATACTACTACTGCTATTAATTATTTATTAAGATTTTTAATATTTATAAACAATTTATTACTAATATTTTATTAATATTCTTAGTAATTATTATTATTATTATTATTATTATTATTATTATTATTATTATTATTAATAAAAATTGATAAGGACAAATCCGACCCGCCCTATATTTTACCAGGTTTTAGATATGCCCTATGTAAGGATGACTCATATATAGACTCAACTATATCCTAATTTTATGGAATATATGAATAAATACCAAACTGTATTATTAGCATTCTATCAAATACCTAATAAAAGGTCACATATATATATATATATATATATATATATATATATCCAAAGACCATCCCCATCACGCTATAAATACTGCAAGGGGTATAGGCTATAGATAACTCTATATTAACGAGTTCATTTATATACATATTATTGGCAAATTCATGCTTATGTCTAAATTACGCCTATATTCTACTAACTTAAGTGTTGGAGGGAAGGTCTTTGGCCAGCACTACACTGGTGGTCTTTGGCCGACACTACATTAGTGGGAAGGTCTTTGGCTAGCAGGCACTACACCAGTGGGAAAGTCTTTGGCCGGCACTACACCAGTAATCTTTGGCCGGCACTACACCGGTGTTCCAAGATAATCATACTCTGTCTTCTTTACTTTGCAAGTCACGATACGAGATGAATTTAAATATAATTCTCACTGGTAATTTTTTACATTATAAAAAATAACAGGTGTCCTGGAATTGTTTCAGGTTTCGACAGTGTAATTGTATGGACACCGGCCACTCTTTCGATACCAAGGGCGGGCCTCCTTTTATTGGACGACAGACATCCATCCAAGCTACTTTTGCGCCACTCCCATTCCACAAAGAATTTGTGAATTTGTTTCGGTAAAATTTCACACTAAGGTTTTATTGTTTTGTCATTTTTAATCCATTCCAATATTTTAACATATTCAAAATAGTTCTTAGTATTTTACAAAAATATTAAGTTAGTCCAAATATTTCATTCATATAACACCATTTGCTCAAAAAACACATTAAGTTAGTCCTAAATATATATATATATATGTGTGTGTGTGTGTGTGTGTATACATTTCTTTTTTATTAATAACAAATGTTTGAATTGATTTTTAAAAAAGATAAAACTTTTTCAAATATTTTAACTGGATTTTAATTTATCTAAAAGTTAAAATTTTTGAATTCATTAAAAAAGGACCTTTTTAAGAATATTACTATTTAGAAACTGTAGGAAAAAAGCTCTTTTTCTATAAACAAATTGAAAGGGCCCTGTATCCTTTTTAACGATGCTCCACCTCTCATTACACCTACTCTAGAATTGTGCCATGTTTAATTTGCTGTGCAATTATTCAAAACTCAAAAAGCACATCCCTTCGCACGCCTTTACGAGTGCTCAATACATTACCAGATGGCAGCAAATGTTTTTGCAATGATAACTTGAAATCACTATTTCGCCAAACATTCAGATTCAACATCTAATTATTCAAGTTTGAATAGCGAAAAGATAACGTAGACGTTAAAATCATGAATTCAGGGACACTAACAACTTGTGAAATAGAAACTGAGAAAGGTAGTGAAAAAGGTGGATGAATTCTTGACACTGGTGTAGTGCCGGCCAAAAATACTCCAACGCCCAAATCAATTATTGGAAAGAGTATTACGATATAAGGTCATATAACTAAAAGATATAGTTGTATAAGGCTGTATAAAAGAGAAAGCTAAGACTGAATCTCAAGGATGTTGAGAAAGGTTGGGTGTGTAAGGGTATAGGGGTGTGATATCCAACCTTGTGCTACTCTCAAAGAGGCGTATTTATAGTCCTCTCAAATATAGAGGCGTGTATAGCTCCATTCTTATCATGTTGAAAGAGGTGTATTTATAGTCCTCTCAAATATAGAGACGTGTATAGCTTCATTCTTATAATGTTGATCTAATTGGATAGGTACAGTATATCTCCTTAGGTGCTCCGGAGACTTCTTAATTATCGTATAGATAAAATTGAACCTATCTAAAAGATATGCTACCCACAGAGGTGTTTATCTTGAAGGGTTAGGATAACGTCGTACGTGATTTTGCAAATCATGTTTGTTAAACACACCTTTTACTGCAAAGCAGTGACCACGAGCTTTCTTAGGCTACGCAACATTAACGGGTTATGGTCGCCTTACTATGTGTTTCAAGATAAGTGACCCTTGGGCTAGTCCAATTTTGACTACTACAAATAACAGTGATTAACAGCTAAGTTTCATTTAACCATGCATGACGCTTGTCAAGCAATTCTTTCTAACTCTTTTCCTATTGCTTTATTCCATTTCATCATGATTTTCTATACTCTAAATGGAAGAGCAGACTTGTGATTAGATTATAAAGTACACTTGCTAGATGGTCACGTTGGACCAACTAATGCAAACGTGGTATGCCTTTTACTTTTGCATGTTTTCCACCTAAAGATAAGATTTTCTTTGGAAAGTTATTTTAGGCCCACACAAGACTGAAACTTCAAATACGCGACTCGTCGGAAAGAAATGCAATCCCATTTAATTTGATGCAAGATTTGCTTGGTTTTTTTTTTTTAAACCCTCCATTCCCATGGGATTTGAATTAAGACCTTACTTTTGGGAAAGATAATCTCAATCACATGTGGCTCCAAAAGATTATTTGCTTCCAACTGGTTGTTGCTTTCTTGTTATAGAATAGAATGGACAATTAACCCTAGACATTTGAAGGAAAGGGACAAATAACACACAGCTCCAAAGAATAAGGGAGGTGATAGACATTGGGAGCATTGTCTAATTGGCCAATTTCTTGATCATCCCCCTCCCTTTTCTCATTAGAAGAATGGTGGATTTTCATTGGAAAATTATGGGAAAGTGAAGATCAAATTAGTCGAGAATGAATTGTTTTTGTTCAAGTTTGAAAATGATCATTATTGTGAGCAAATTTTGAAACAAATGTGGCATGTTAACCATAGACCCTTTTTGTTAGAAGGTGGGATACAAATGCACAATTAATGCTTTTTAGTTGGCAAATGTTCCCTTGTGGGTCAAGCTAAGGAATGTGCCATGCCCTTTGATTACTAGAAAAGGCTTTAGTTTTTTTTTTTTTTTTTTTTTTTGTGGAAACCCAGTACCACTGTCCCTCATAGGATTTGAACCCAGGACTCACACCTGGGCAGAGGTAGTCTCAAACACTTAAGCTACCCGCTAATCCTAGAAAAGGCCTTAGTTGTATTGTTAGTACTCTTGGTTATCCAATCCAAATGGATAGGTTGACGGAATCTAGAACTTTTGTTGAGTTTGTAAGAGTTTGTATCGAGATGGACCTCTCCAAAGAACTTCCTAATCACACATTTGTCAAGTTGAGGAATGGAGAATGGGCCAAAATTGATGTTAAATATGCTTGGAAGCCACGTGTTTGCACTATATGCAAAATTGTTGGCCATTCCGAAAGAACAAGCCCAAATTTGTCTCATGCCAATGTGCTCCGTCAAGTTCCAATGGTTGAAAAGAAAGAGGGAGGATGGAGAAATAACAAAACGAAGAAAGTTTGGAGGAAAGTGCCCAATGTTTATCCTACTTCATTTGCAAATGTGATTCTTGAATCCTAGGTCAACAATGAACCCTGGCCACTACGCCTTTCAATTCTTTTACACGCAACCGCTTTGCAATCCTTGAGGAAAAAGTTGAAACCACAAGTGATGTTGGCAATGAAGATGAGAACAAAAAGGACAGCCATGATCAAGAAGGAAATCAAGAAGTGGAAGTTTCAACCCAAGGGGATTTTGTGGCGAATAGGGGTGAACACGGGCAGATTGGGCTCTTTTATCAGTAATATTTTAATCAAACCGATCTTAGTAGTTTATAAATTTATAAAATCGAAATAGATCAAAATAATAGAAAAGTTGACGGTTTTGATTGAAGCGATTTTTGAGTGGTTTAGGGCAATTTTGACAATTTTAAAATTTGGTTATTGCATACTTAAATATGTAACATAATCATATTAATCAATGAATAATTTTATAAATCCCAATAACAATTACAAACCCAATAGTTCTTCTTAACTATCAAGAACTCTTTCTTTTTTATTTATTTATTTTTTTTTTGGTACACAAACATAAAGACCAACTCAAGTATGAAGAGAAAATCATAAAAGTGAAAAGTAGAGACAAAAAAAGTAACTATGCAAATATGTGTTAGAAGTAAGAAACTTTAAGTGTATGTCATTAATTATATATTTTTAAATTCTTGAAAATTAAAATAGTATGTATGTATGCGTAAATATATATACACACTCACACACAAGTAATTCGGTTTGGTCACGGTTTTTTACTACTAAAACAAAAAACCAAACAGTTCATTTCAGTTTTTAAAAGTTGAAACCATAACCGATCAAATCACTTTAAAAATCACTGATTTATAGTCGATTTGATTCAGCCTAAATGATTTTTTATTTTATTTTAACAGTTTTATGTTCACTCCTAATGGAGAATGTTGCTAATGTGTTGCATTCCCATGGGCTTGAAAAAGTTGGGGAAGCTTTGGACCCGAGTTCACGTGTTAGGCCTCCGCCTAATGGACCGGGCACACAAGCTTGCTTGTTTTGGTTTTCTTTCCCCTTTTCTTTGATGTTTTACATCTTTGTTGTACTTTGTTTTTAGTGTGCCGGGGTTTTCTCTCTTTTTTTTTTTTCATGCCCCCAACTCTAGTCTCCTTTTGTAATGTTGTATTATTGATTTTGGGGACTATAGATGGTTTATACCAGATTTTTCTGTTTGAATAAATTCTCACTTACCTCGTTAAAAAAAAAAAAAGGAAAAAAATCTTAGAAGAGTATACGTAAAACTTGTCGTTCGAAAAGAACAGCTTCAGACCAAAAGTGCCATACACAGTAGACCAAAAACGAAATCTAGAAAACATAGTAATATTGCGACCGTTGATCTGCATGGTGGATTGAACGGTTAGATAATAGGCCAGGCATTTGTAAAATAGCAATGTATTAGAGCGGGAACTGGCAGTCCCACCTTGGCTTTTGCTTTTTTTTATTAAAGAAAGATGTTTTATCATGCTATTTGTCTCATTAAGGGCAAAATAATATTATATGAAAGTATTTAATTTTTCTGTTAACTATAATTGGCAAGGAACTTAGGAAGGAAGGAAGAAAAACGGAGGTACTTATTTGATCCAATATCTGAAAATAAGGTTCTTAAAATGTTTTTTCCCTCTAACTTTCTAAATTGACATATTATTCAATATTCATATAGGTTGGCCTGCGCATTATTGTGGTATCTCATTTGTTTTTCTTACTAATCTTAGGTGTAAATAGGGATCTATCATCTTGTACTTTATCAAAAATATATATCTCTAATACACATTTGAGTACCATTGGGGAATCCGTCACTGCAAAATTTCATGCCAGTAACTGCATGTTTTTTGTTACATTTGGGATAAGCATAGAAGAGTAAGATTATAATTTTATTTTAGTTATGATTTTGAGTGTAACAAAATATTTGTTGTAGTCTATAACAATAACATTGAAATTTTTATATTTAATTTTTTTAGAAGGCAAAAAATTTTATTATGCTTAAAAGTGTAATTAATAATATACATTTAGAAAATGCATTGTTAAATCTAAAAAAATGTAACAAAATTTGAATTTCATTTTGTGTATACTTAAATTAGTTATAGGGCTCGTTTGGATTGGTTTTTTAAAAGCTTTTTTTTTAACAACTTTTGAAAAACAGTTTTTTTTTTTAGAAGCTAAAAATTCTAACTTCTTAAAAAAACTGTATTTGAGCTTTTTTTTTTTTTAGAGTTTTAGCTTTTTTGAAAGCCAAATCAAATAATTATTGCAAATTTAATGTAACTTTTTCAAGAAAAAAATACTTTTTCCTATAAAAAAAAGTCAATCTAAACAGGCCATACTCTCAAGCATAAAACATTAGTTGCACTTTTAAATGTAATAAATATCAGCTATGCTTCTAAATGTTGCATTAATTTTTAGTTACATTGGAAATCCTTACGTTTGGACCCAAACATAACTAATTAATTTTGTTACACTTTAGGAGTTAAAATATATAACTACTAGTTGGACTTTTGTTTAGGGTTTAGGGGGCATGTGTTACATATTTAAAAACTTATTTTTAGATTATAATTAATAACATACGCTTATGATAAGTCATAGAAAATTAAAACAAAATGCTATTCACCCTCAATCTAATAAAATTGAAAATTACCATCATCGTTTGCAGCGATCACATTTTGTAGTTGGTGAAGATCATCTAACCATCCTTATCAGGCCATGCTTGTCCATCGTCTGTACAATTTTCCTTATTTGCTGAGGAGAAAATAACAAGAACATGCGGCATACTTGAATCGTGTTGTAAAATAACTTAAATATAATATTATATAAAAATAATTTGGATAATAAAATCCTTGCCATTACAATATAATATCACTCTTGTTTCTATCTTGTTTTCTCTACTACTTCTTGTATATACTATTTCTATCTTTCTTTCTTCATCCTAACTTCTACCATCCCATCTCCTTTTATAGCAAAAATTAAGAAGACAATGCATTAAATGGGAGGATATGCATATCTCCAAAATTTCAAACTTTGCATGATATAACAAATTCCTAAGCAATTATAGCACCAATTGTTGACTTATTAACAAAAGTGAATTTTGCAAGTTGTGAATGTCCATTTCACAAGACTCCCCTTTGAACATTCATCACAAGAATACGCCTCTTAAAACCTTACTCGGAAAAACCCAGTGGGAAAAAACCTCGTGAAGGAAAAGAGTACAACATCTTTGTTATACGCTTCATGCTGCCTCATTAAAAACCTTGCCAGGAAAACCCAATAGGACAAAACCTAGGCGAAAGGAAAAAGAGTACAGCGCGTGTAATTCTCCCCCTCATGAAGGCAATCAGGAACAATCTCTGAGTCATCGCATGCCGATCTTATGTACCATCTTCTCTAATGTTGTTACAGGTAACGCCTTTGAAAACAAGTCTGCTAAATTCTCACTTGAGCGAGTTTGACAAACATTAATCTCTCCTTTCTTTTGGAGTTCATGTGTAAAGAAGAATTTTGGTGAAATATGCTTAGTTCTGTCACCCTTGATGTAGCCTCCTTTTACTTGAGCAATACAAGCAGCATTATCTTCATACAGTATGGTTGGTCCCCTTTTGCTAGTTGAAATGTTGCATTCTTCTTCAATATGTTGAGTTAAAGATCTCAACCATACACATTCTCGGCTTGCCTCATGTAATGCAAGTATTTCAGCATGATTTGAGGAAGTGGCGACAATAGTTTGTTTCGTTAAGTGCCAGGAAATAGTTGTACCACCATATGTGAAGAGATATCCAGTTTGAGATCGTCCTTTATGCGGGTCAGATAAATACCCAGCATCTACATACCTTATTAATGCAGGATGTGTATGCTTTGAATATAACAAGCCCATATCAATTGTTCCACGAAGATAACGAAGTACATGTTTAATACCGGCCCAATATCTTCGTGTTGGTGTAGCACTAAATCTTGCTAATAGATTTACAGAAAATGCAATATCTGGACGTGTATTGTTAGCAAGATACATCAAGGCACTAATTGCACTAAGATATGGTACTTCAAGGCTAAGTATTTCTTCGTTATCTTCTCGAGGACGAAAAAGGATAATTTTTGATATCAAGAGATCGGACAACCATTGGGGTACTCAATGGATGAGCTTTGTCCATATTAAATCTCTTCAAAAATTTTTCAGTATAAGTCTTTTGGTAGACTAAAATTTCACCTGACAAATGCTCAATCTGTAGGCCGAGACAAAATTTAGTTTTGCCTAGATCTTTCATCTCAAATTCTTTACATAAATATGCAACTGCTGCTTGAAGCTCTTTAATAGTCCCTATGATGTTTAAATCATCAACAAATACAGCAATAATAACAAATCCTTTTCCTGATCTCTTGATAAAAACACATGGGCTTATGGGACTATTAACATATCCTTCTTTTAGGAGGTATGTACTTAGATGATTGTACCACATTTGTCCAGATTGTTTCAATCCATATAAGGATCTTTGAAATTTAATGGAGTACATCTCCCGAGGTTTTGATCTATATGCTTCAGGCATATTTAGTCCTTCAGGAACTTTCATATAAATATCACTATCAAGTGACCCATACAAATATGTTGTCACTACATCCATGAAGTGCATATGAAGTCCCTCACAAATTGCTAGGCTGATTAAATATCTGAATGTGATTGCGTCCACCACAGGAGAATATGTCTCCTCATAATCAATTCCATGCCTTTGTGAAAAACCTTGTGCTACAAGTCGTGCTTTATATCTGACAATTTTATTGTTTTCATTTCATTTTCGCACGAATACCCACTTGTATCCTACAGGCCTTACATTTTGAGGCGTTTGGACGATAGGTCCAAAAACTTTACGCTTTGTAAGAGAATTTAATTCAGCCTCCATTGCGTCTTTCCATTTATGTCAATCATTTCTATGTCGACATTCTTGAACGGACTTTGGTTCACAATCCTCGCTTTTTATTATCAATTCAGTAGCTATCGCATATGAAAATTTTTCATCAATAACAATTTCGTTTCAGTTCCATCTTTTTCCTGTATAAATATAATTAATTGAGATTTCTTCATTTTCAATATTGTCGCTATTTTTCTCACACTCAGGTACCTGATTCTTTACTGGTGTTGCCTTTCCAGCAATTTTTGCAACATCTACAGGATCATTAAGAACCTCAAAAATGCCAACTTGGTTACTCAGCTCCCTCTTTTTTTGAGGATTTTTATCTTTGGAGCCAACTGGTCTACCACGTTTTTTACGTACAGTAGACTCATTTGCTAAAGTATTAAATTGCTCTTTTGAAATATCAATTCTAGCGGGAACGTTTCGAGCTGGAACGTGTGACTTAGTCACTCTCGTTGTATCAGTGAATGCATCTGGCAATTGATGAGCAATCCTTTGTAGATAAATAATTTTCTGAACTTCTTGTTCAAATAGATTTGTGCGAGGATCAAAATGAGTCATAGATGATGCATTCCATGTAATTTCTAGCTTTTCTAGCTTTTGTTTTTCTCCCCCTAATGCTGGGAATACTGTTTCGTCAAACTGACAATCAGCAAAACGTGCTGTAAAAAGATCTCCAGTTAAGGGTTCAAGATATTTAATAATTGATGGAGATTCAAAACCAACATATATTCCCAGTCTTCTTTGTGGTCCCATTTTTGTGCGTTATGGTGGAGCAATTGGAACATATACTGCACAACCAAATATTTTTAAATGGGATATATTTGGTTCTTGACCAAAAACTAATTGTAAAGGGGAATATTTAAGATAAGCAGTTGGTCTTATTCAAACCAGTGCTGCAGCATGCAATATGGCATGTCCCCAAGTAGAACTAGGCAACTTAGTTCTCATAAGTAGTGGTCTAGCGATTAGCTATAGACGTTTAATGAAAAATTCTGTTAAATCATTTTGAATATGTGTATGAGCCACATGATGCTCAACTATAATCCCAATTGATGTACAATAATCATTAAAAGATTGGGATGTAAATTCTCCTGCATTATCAAGACGAATTTTCTTAATCGTATAATCTGGAAATTGTGCACGTCTGCGGATTATTTGTGCAAGGAGTCTTGCAAATGCCATATTTCGAGTAGATAATAAGGAGACATGTGACCAACGTGTGGAGGCATCTATTAATACCACAAAGTATCAAAATGGTCCACATGCTGGAAAAATAGGCCCACATATGTCCCCTTGAATTCGTTCTAGAAATGCAGGATTTTCAGTATTAATTTTAGTTGGGGATGGCCTTATAATCAATTTCCCTTGGGCATTAGCAGTACATGAAAATTCATTTGATGAGAATACTTTTTGACTCTTTAATGAGTGCCCTTGTGAATTTTCAATAATTCATCTCATCATTATTGCGCCTGGATGTCCAAAGCGATCATGCCAAAGAGTAAAACTCTTTGGATCAATTATCTTCTGGTTTATCACAGCATGTGATTCCATAGGATTTATATAAATACAATATAGTCCAGAAGATAATGCTGGCAAATTTTCTAATATATGCTTTTTGCCAGATATAAGCGATGTGATATAAAGATATTCTTTATTGCCTTCCTTTATGGTTTCAATATGATAACCATTTTCTCTTATATTTTTAAAACTGAGTAGATTTCTTTGTGATTTATTTGAGTATAAAGCATCGCTTATTATCATCTTTGTTCCTTTAGGAAACAAAACACAAGCTCTACCAAAGCCTTCAATTAATTTTGCAGAACCAGCTATTGTATTGACATTTGCATCAGCAAATTTCAGCAGGGAGAAATACTTCTTATTCTTGAGAATAGTATGTGTTTAGCACTATCAGCCAAACATATTTCTCCATCATTGACATGATGCAAATCCATGTTTCTTCACAATAATAATAATAAAGGAAATAGAAAAATATTAGCAAAAATATGACATTCATTTATAAAAGATAGATATTACATTCAAGCTAAAATTAAGCATTAAAGTGACGGACAATTCGACATAATAGAAACATTCTACTTTTATATAAATATTAATTCAGATGAATATTTTCATCACCAATCAATTGCTCGATATTTTCAGTGGTATCTTCAAAGAAGTCAGAGCAATCAAGGTGCGTGTAGTTCATTTGAGTATTCTGTTCAACAAGATTTGTCTCTACACCTTTTCCTTTTTCTTTCAACGAAGCTTGGTAAAGATCTACGAGATGTTTAGCAGTACGACAGGTTTGATGCCAATGCCCTTTTATGCCACATCTATAGCAAGTACTTTCAGTACGTTGGAAAAAATTTATGTCATGGATAATTTCCTTTGTCGTGGTTTTCTTGTCTTTTGAAATGTGGTCTATTTGACTTGTGAAAATTATAATCATTACCATGTCTATAACCACGGCCACGACCACGACCACAACCACGGCCATGACCACGACCATATCCATGACCATAATTATTTGATGATGTAGCATTCACCTCAGGAGATGCAATTTCACTCATTTTAGGAAATGGTTCTGAGTCAATTGGTCGTGTTTGATGGTTTTTCATCAAGAGCTCATTATTTTGCTCAGCAACTAGAAGACATGAGATTAGCTCAGAATATTTTTTGAAACCACGCTCTTTATATTATTGTTGTAAGAGCATATTAGATGCGTGAAAAGTAGAGAATGTTTTCTCTAACATGTCTTCATCAGTGATCTTTTCTCCGCATAATTTCAATTGTGAAGTAATTCTAAATACCGCGGAGTTATACTCGCTTACAATTTTAAAATCCTGTAATCGCAGGTGAATCCACTCGTAGCGAGCTTTAGGAATGATCACTATTTTATGATAATCAAATCTTTCCTTCAAATTTTGCCAAAGGATTTGTGGATCCTTTACTGTAAGATATTCAGCTTTAAGCCCTTCATGGAGATGATGACGAAGGAATATTAATGCTTTAGCGCGATCCTGTAAAAATGCGTTATTTCCTTCTTTAATTGTTTCTCCAAGATCCTTGGCATTGATATGTATTTCGGCATTTAGGATCCATGATAAATAATTATTTTTAGAAATATCAAGTGCCACAAACTCAAGTTTCGTGAGATTTGACATTATAAATCTAGCATATTTCAAAAATAAATTAGTAAGTGAAATAATAATATATTTATCTGACATAACTTGTAAATCAATAAATATAAGCATGTAGGCATAGTTACAAATATGGCATATAAAACTTAGAAGCATGACATAATATAATATAAGATGCCAATAACATGTTGTATAATTATTACAGTTAATCGTTACATAACTATATTAGTGTTTATATCCTTAGAGGTCATCATCATTTTTTTATTTTTTATTTTTAAATTAAGTCATCATAATCACATGTCCAAAAGTCAAGGTTATCACGTCCTTAAAAGTCACGGTAATTAGGTCTTCTGAAAAATTAGGGTATTTGTTATTATTTTATTTTATCATTATTATTTTAAGGATGAAATATTGTAATAATCTATTCTAAAAGAAATAATATAACATAAATTTTATTTCTAGAATAAATGCAATGTAAAATAAATAAGATAGTAAAAAGAAACCTTATACTATAAATATGATGTAATGCCAAAAATAAAATAAGAACCGTTACCGAAATTTTTTGCAGGATCGTGCACCTTTTAATAATTTGCAGGACTCCTCGTCGGCAGAGACTAGTGCTGATAACATGTTGTAAAATAACTTAAATATAATGTGGTATAAAAATAACTTGGATAATAAAATCCTTACTATTACAATATAATATCACTCTTGCTTCTATCTTCTTTTCTCTACTACTTCTTGCATATACTATTTCTATCTTTCTTTCTTCATCCCAAGCTTCTACCATCCCATCTCCTTTTATAGCAAAAATTGAGAAGACAATGTATTAAATGGGACGATTTGCATATCTCCAAAATTTCAAACTTTGCATGCTATAACAAATTCCTAAGCAATTATAGCATCAATTGTTGACTTATTAGCAAAAATGAATTTTGCAAGTTGTGAATGTCCATTTCACAACAAGTCGATATCTTTTCTTTCTGTCTCTTTTTTTTTTTTTTTAATCCTTCTAGAAAAGAATTCTATATGATCACTGCAAATATTCTTGCAAAAGTATTCTCTCCGCCACCTACAACCTGAATTCTCTGCTCTTCACAAGTCTTTTTCAATAACAAGGACTTCATATTATGCAAAATCATATTGAATGATCTTAAAATTATAAATTTTATAGTATAAAACAATGTGTCCCTACCCATACTACAATTCAATCAAATACAAATATGAATTTGAAGCCTTTAAACACAACAAATTATTATCCGATTACTCTTACTAACTCTTACTAACTCTTACAAACCTCCAACCTCTAGCCTCCTCTAAATGTAGATGAAAAATTCTTATTCGACTTTCTTTTGGTTATGATTTTTGCTCTGCTTGCCTTTTTTTCTCGTTCACCATAAAAAATGGAAAAGAAGATAATGTACTTGTTGGTTCGATGCATGTTCCAGCTTTTCATTCCCTCGAAGAAAAGAAAAAGAGAACCACGTTCGACATTAGAAAGATGGTAATTACATAATATTTTATGTTCTTTCCTAGGAGACATCTTGAGTTGAAGATGGATAAAATCATATGCTAACTACTGGTCCAAGCATGTCCAAAATTGGTATACTGTTCAAGGTGCATCAGTTTAGATTAAACATCATCTGAAGTAGTGCGATATATACCAATGCAAATCGTCAAAATTTTAGCCAGATAATGTTATTGTTCTACTGACTCTAATTAACTAATCATGGTGCAAATCTGTTCCCGTTTAGTTACAAAAGTAAATCTTGAAGAATTAGATATATTATTATTCTTCTCAAAAGCCTTCCGCTTATGTATTTAGCTTCGTAATATTATATTGTATTAATCTATATTTACGCTTTGAAGATAAATATCCGAAGTAAGAACTTCTTTGTTGACATTTTAGCCACATTAATTAGAACATGCTGTCAAATAGAGGTTTTTGTGATCATCTCCTATATATAATTTATAACGTTATGAGTAGAATTCGAGAATTTGCAAATTATTCATATTATTTCAGGACAACATATAAGTAATTTATGACTGAATCTCTTGCCATTATTTTACCTACAGATTAAGTTGAAGCAGTTTGAATTCGACATATATGTTATCGTAGATCTGACCTAAATAGTAACATAAGTTGGTGTTTATGCAAAGAACTGTTAAAGGTTATCCAAAAGTGCTCTAGCATTATAAAAATTTTCCCTGTATGAGTGGCCTACCAAAACCTTAATGCTTCTACAGAAAGTAAGAACAGAATCAAAGTTGTTGCGTTCAGACTCAACCGAATTATTCCTGACTTCTCCTAATTGCTTGCTTAATTTAATTGACGCCAGGTTTGAACTTGTTTAACTTCGACAAGCTGTGCTATGAAGATGTGTCTCCCCTTAAAGAATATTACGATATATATGCACAGGTCTTGAAACCTTTGTGGATGCATCTCAAACAACAGCATGGCTTCTCATCCAATCACACCCATTAATGCGTGTTCTTCTTCCTCCTACACTAGGCAATATTCTTACCCTCACATTGCTAAGACAACGAAAGTCTTCACACTCGAAAAGCATAAAGTTTCTAAAGTCACATGCAAAGCTAAAGATGGTGATCGCCAAAAACAAACTGCAGAACCAAAACATTATGATCTTTCTCTTGGGAAGGTTGACAGGAGAAATTTACTTTTTGGGTTGGGAGGATTATATGGTGCTGCAGCTAATCTTGGTGCTGATCCTTTTGCCTTTGCAGTCCCCATAGAAGCTCCTGATGTTGCCAAATGTGGTGGCCCTGCGGACTTGCCGCCGGGTGCCGAGCCGATGAATTGTTGCCCCCCACCGGCGACAAAGATCATCGATTTCCAGCTTCCTTCGAGATCCAGCACCATGCGTGTGAGACCAGCTGCTCACTTAGTTGATGATGAGTACATAGCCAAGTTCAAGAGAGCCATAGAACTCATGAAGGCCCTTCTTGATGATGATCCCAGAAGTTTCATTCAACAAGCTTATGTCCATTGTGCGTACTTCGATGGTGCTTATGATCAAGTTGGTTTTCCTGATTTAGAGCTTCAAGTTCATAATTCATGGCTGTTCCTCCCATTCCACCGATGCTACTTGTACTTCTTTGAGAAAATCTTAGGCAAATTAATCGATGATCCAAATTTCGCGATGCCATTTTGGAACTGGGACGCTCCTGGTGGCATGCAACTGCCTGCCATGTATGCTGACCATAGCTCTCCCCTTTATGATAGTCTTCGCGACCCCAATCATCAACCGCCGGCACTGATGGATTTGGACTTCGACGGCACCGATTCTGATATAAGCAATCAACAACAATTGGCGCAAAATCTGACAATCATGTATAGACAAATGGTGTCCAATTCCAACAGTGCACAATTATTTTATGGAAGCCCTTACCGAGCTGGCGATGAACCAGACCCTGGGTTTGGTTCCCTGGAGGGTATTCCCCATGGACCTGTCCACGTATGGACAGGTGATAGAACCCAGCCTAATCTGGAAGACATGGGGAACTTCTACTCAGCTGGTAAAGACCCTTTATTCTATGCTCACCACGCTAATGTTGACAGAATGTGGACCGTGCGGAAAACCCTGGGAGGAAGGCGCCGGGATTTCACCGATCCTGATTGGCTAAACGCTTCGTTCCTCTTCTACGACGAAAATGCGCAAATGGTCCGCATCAGGGTCTGCGACTGCATGGATAACAGGAGGCTTGGTTTCGTATATCAAGACGTGGAGATTCCATGGCTAAATAGTCGTCCCAGGCCACGGGTTTCCAGCGCTTTGAGAAGGCTACAACGACTCGGAGTGGCTAATGCCGCAGACGAGCCAAGCCCGAAAGACATTTTGCCGGTGAAGCTGGACAAGACGTTGAAAGTCATGGTTAAGAGGCCAAGGAAGAAGAGGAGCAAGAAAGAGAAAGATGAAAAAGAGGAGGTTTTGGTGATAGAAGGCATTGAGGTGGATAGAGATGTTTTTGCCAAATTTGATGTCTTCATTAATGATGAAGATAAGCCAAAAAGTGGACCAGACAAGAGTGAGTTTGCTGGGAGCTTTGTGAACGTGCCGCATAAACATAAGAGTTGGAGAAAGATGAAGACTCGATTGGGGTTAGCCATAACTGCAATCATGGAGGACTTGGACGCTGAAGACGATGAGCATATCCTGGTGACTTTGGTTCCAAGAAATGCTGGTGGCGCTGTAACGATTGGAAATATTAAGATTGAGCTTGTTGACTGAGTAATTATATAAGTAGTCAGCCCCTATATATATTGGCATCTTTTGGTTCTTCATTCTTGTTAGACCACCATCCTCATTGTGGTGTGTCGTTTTATCAATATCTCCCTTTGGGGCATGTTCTCTGCCACTTTTTTCTTCCTTTTGATGTAATTATATTGCTCCATTGTTGTACTAATTAAATGAAGAGCCTAAATTAATGGAAAGGAAATAAACTTTAGATCGCGAGTTGCCACTCATCCCCTCTTTGAATTGGTTACTTTAAAGGAAAAAAGAGACATCTCCCTATTTGCATCGTATTCTAAGGTAGCAATTGATATTTGATAATATATATATATATATATATATATATATATAAAGTTTTTCTTTTTTAAATATTGTAAGAACGTTATGCCAGTGCTAACATTCTTGTACTAATAAAATAAGGATCCTAAGTAATGGAATGGAAATAAACTTTAGGTTGCGAGTTGCGACATTATTATTATTATTATTATTATTATTATTATTATTATTATTATTATTATTATGATGATGATGATGTGATGGTGATGGTGATGATGATGAAGATGATGATGATGGTGGTGGTGTCCAAATCTAACAAAATAAAACACATGAGAAATAATCTCTCTATATCAATATTTTGAGTTTTACTTATTAAACTTTCTAAATTGATTTATTATTCAGTATCCATATAGATTGGTTAATTTGCGCCACCATTATGGTATATCATTTATTTTTCCTTTCAATATAATTAAACTGGAAATTACCACGACTATTTGCGGCCGTTATATATATATGTAGTTCCTAAAGATCATCCAACCACGCATCTTTAGCAGGCCATGCATCGTCTTTAGAATTAATATTTCTAACTCACTAAGGGGAAAAGCTAGAGCATGTGGAATACTGGAATCGATTTCTTTACTTTTTTTCCTTTCCTCTTTTTTTTTTTTCAATTCCATGTTAGAGCAAATATTATTGCAAGAGATCAATTCTCCTGCCAGCTCCATCTGAATCTCTGTCCTTCACAAGCTTTCTCAATAACATGGAATATTATTTAAGATCATATTGACTTCATCTTAAAATTATAAATTTCATCCTATAAACAATGCACAATTATATATAAGAAGTCAATCAGGACTTAGACAATATCTTTATAAGAGAATACAATTTAAATTTAAAATATTTAAACACAATAAGTTACTATTCGATCACTTTGCCTAATTAGTCTTGAAAAATTCCAGCCCCCGACCTCCTCTAGTTAGTATAAATGTAGAGGAAATTCTTATTCGACTCTTTTGGTTATTGTCTTTTGCGCTGCTTGCCTTTTTATTTTTTCTAGTAAATCATCCAAAAAAAAAAAGGAAAAAAAGATAATGCCCTTGTTGGTTCCATTTTCTTTTTCATTCCTATTAAAAGAAAGAAAAAGTGAATCACGTTCCACATCCAAAAGATGGTAATTACATATTACTAAAATCCGAAGTAAAGAACTTCGCCTTCGGAATGGGACTAGATGAAATTGGACGAAACGGGTTATCATTCTCTACAGTACAGAATAAAGTATTAATTCCAAATAATAATTTTTGTACCAAAACCATCTTGAAGTAAAACCTATATTTAGGTTTTTTGTAACATAAATTTTGGTAGAAACCAACTTTATAATTCGGGATGAGACTGGACGAAAGTAAGTCTGAAATCAAGTATTAGAAATTCTAATTTTTATAAAAAAAACTAGTAAATTATTTTTACATAAAATTTGGACCTGACCACCTCCATGACAGGAGTAGAAGAATTTAAGTGTACATGAACCAGATGAGATATAATTCTCTGTGGTTTGAAATCAAGTATTACAATTTCTTACTTCTTTTTTGGTACCAAACATATTGCAATTGTTGTAATTTTCAAGAAACAGGTTTCCTATATCCTAAGCCTCACATCCCAGTGTTTTGGAAATATCCATATAGATTGTACTGAAAGTTATTGGCTGTGAGCAAGTTCAGTATCATGCTTGTACTGAAATTTCTTAAAATTCTTGCCTGGTGTGATAAATTTCATGTCTTGTGTATATTCGATCGACAGTAGCTCCTGCGGGCAGGAAACAGAGGCCCTCACCGGTAAGTTGTGGTGGTGAAGGTTCCCCATGCCATCAATATGAGTGGGCCCAGAGATCGTGATATAGCTGTTGTGAGCTCCTTGCTTGAAAATTTAAAATAAGCCTCCGTCTGGCCATATGATTATTAATTTCAAAATCTAATAGACCAAAAGAACAATGTGCAAAACGCAGCCAACGGTTGTCCTCAACATCTAAAGCACGCCAATGCGGCCTCTTTACGCCCAAAATTAAACTCAAGAGCTAAAAACTTTAATTCTTTTTTTTCTACTTAATTCGAAGCCAATTTTTGAAATCAAATACCCTATTCCTTGGTTTTTTATACCAAGGAATTCAAATTTGATATCAAGTTCACCCCAAAAAAAATGAATTTCTTTTACTAAAATATGCATATGTATTTCTTTTTTCTTTAAATTAATGGAAAGGAAATAAATTTTAGAGCGCGAGTTGCCACTGATACCCTCTTTGATTTGCTTACTTTAAAGGAAAAGAAGGGACATCTCCCTATTTGGATCGTATTTTAAGGTAGCAATTGATATTTGGTAACCAATATATATATATATATATATATATATATATATATATATATTTTTTAAATATTATATTGTAAGAACGTTATGCCAACGCTAACATTCTTGTACTAATAAAATAAGATCCTAAATAATGGAATGGAAATAAACATTAGATTGCAAGTTGCGACCCGTAGTAATAATAATAATTATTACTGTTATAATGATGGTGATGGCCGGTGATGATGGTGTCCAAATCTAACATAACAAAACACATGAGAAATAATCTCTTTATATCACTATTTTGAGCTTTACTTATTTAACCTTCTAATTATTACTCAGTATCCATGTAGACTGGTTAATTTGCGCCACGATTACAGTATATCATTTATTTTTCCTTTCAATCTAATTAAACTGGAAATTTCCATGACTATTTCCGGCGGTTACATATATATATATATATATATATATATATATATATATATATATATATATATATATATAGTTCCTAAAGATCATCAAACCATGCATCTTCAGCAAGCCACGCATCGTCTTTAGAATCAATATTTCTTACTCGCTAAGGTGAAAAGCAAGAGCATGTGGCATTATTTCTCCCCTTACCTCTACCATGACCATATTTGCCACGGCCTCTTGATGATCCACCATGGGCATATTTCCCACGGCCTTGAGAACCCCCATCAGGAGGTTGTATCCTCCTGCAAGTATTCATGGGACAAAAAATCAGGCAAAGTATTATGCTTTCCCTGAATATGTTTGATTTCAAATTCAAAAGGGGCTAAATATGTTTGCCATCTTGCGAACATATATTTCGAAACATCATGTTTAAAATCTTTGTTAAACATAAATTTTGCAGATTTGCAATCAGTTTTTATTAAAAACTTTTTATTTAAAAGATCATCTTGGAATTTCAAAACACTGTTGACAATAGCCAAAATTTCTTTTGCAACAGGTGCGTATTTTTTCTGACTTTCACTCCATTTTCCTGATGTGAAGCGAACAAGATATTCTTGTTTTGTTGATGGTTGAATCTGTTTGAGAATTCCACCATAACCAATATCTGAAGCATCTGTCTCCACAATCTTATCCCATTGTGGATTGGCAAGCATGAGACAAGGCAACTGTTTGACTTTTGATTTAATCACTCTCACTGCCTCAGTATGACTTTGTGACCAAGGGGAAGGGGTTTTCCTCAGTCTCTCATATAAAATAGCAGTATCATTAGTCAAATTCTTATAATATGGCTGAACATAATTAAGACTGCCAAGAAATCTTTGCAATTGAGTTTTATCCAAAATTTCATCTGGAAATTTAGAAGCAAATTCAATACTTCTGTCAATAGGAATTATTTTCCCATCTTCAATATTATATCCCAAAAATCTGATTTTAGATTGGAAAATCATCATTTTTGGTTTTGACACA
This sequence comes from Cordia subcordata, assembly GCA_028554755.1. Lineage (NCBI taxonomy): Eukaryota > Viridiplantae > Streptophyta > Magnoliopsida > Boraginales > Cordiaceae > Cordia > Cordia subcordata. Next base: position 8,481,657 of record JAPTOF010000006.1, on the reverse strand, counting down.
ACTAATCCATTTTGGATTACAAGATTCTTGAATATTTCAAGATGTTTGAAATGCGTATTAATGTTTTTTGAAAATACTAAGACATCATCAATATAGACAACCATAAAATTATTATATGGTATAAATATATCATTCATAATCTTCTGAAATTCAGAAGGAGCATTTTTCAAACCAAAAGGCATTACCTTCCATTCATAATGACCAAATGGTACCACAAAAGCAGTTTTATATCCATATATATATATATATATATATATATATATATATGTATGTATATATATATGTATATCTGTATGTATATATATCTGTATGTATATATATATGTATATGTATATATATATGTATATGTATATGTATATATATATCTATATATATGTATATGTATATGTATATATATGTATATGTGTATGTATATATGTATATATATGTATATGTTTATATATGTAGCTCCTAAAGATCATCAAACCATGCATCTTTAGCATGCCACGCATCGTCTTTAGAATTAATATTTCTCACGCACTAAAGGGAAAAGCAAGAGCATGTGGCATACTTGAATCGTTTTCTTTACTTTTTTTCCTTTCCTCTTTTTTTTTTTTTAATTCTGTGTCAGAGCAAATATTATTGCAAGAGATCGATTCTCCTGCCAGCTCCATCTGAATCTCTGTCCTTCACAATCTTTCTCAATAACATGGAATATTATTAAAGATCGACTTCATCTTAAAATTATAAATTTCATCCTATAAAACAATGCACGATTATATATGACAAGTCAATCAAGAGTTAGACAATATCTTTATAGGAGAATACAAATTTAAATTTAAAACTCACAGCCACCCATTTAAAACTATTAAAAGCATCTACATGCAAATTATAAACAAACCATTTTGTACGTAAGGAAATGTATTAAGTATAATAAATAAATATAACCAAATCTTCTTTATAAACTTAAACTTTTACATGAGGTAATAATTCTAATATCATCATTCTTAATAGTATATTCTTGTAAATATCTTTATGTACTCTCTCAACTTTTTTAATAGGGTTTACTTAAAAAAAAGTGTCGTCAGACAGTTGAACATCGACATCTTTCTCATTTTTTTGAAAAATATATTTTGGGTCAGGACATAAAAGAAGGATTGGTGACATTAGGAAAATGTGGACATGTGATGGACGGCTTAATGGACGTCAATAACAAATTGTGTCATTAGAAAAGAACTTAATTGTTAAAGGTTATCCTAACAAGTCTAGGTTGTATAACAACCGTGATTTTGTTTGCATCTGAATGACTTACCAAGTCTAGCCTATAAATTTGGTATAACAACCCTGATTTTGTTTGCATCTAAATGACTTACCAAGTCTAGCATATAAAATTTGTATAGCAACCCTAATTTTGTTCGTATCTGAATGACTTACCGAGTCCTTAAGGTCCTGATTGGTATGAGAAATGAGTAACGAATAGAGTCGCATTCCTAATTGATTTTAATTCCTAGAGTGATAATTAGTATAATGAAATGAATTTGAATAAGAATAGAATTAGTTAGGGAATGGAATGTGTTTGGGAATAGAATGGACTTAGTAATGAATATACTATATTTGGTATAATATAGGAATTATGGTAGGAATGGATATTGATTATTTTAAATTCATATTTAGTAGTTAGTATACTAGTATTGTATTGAAAATTATTTATATAAAAATGCATTATTAAATATATTAGAATAGTAATAGTAGTAATAATAATACAAATAAAAACAACAGTAATAAAATGATTATAATGGTAACCAACAAGTTGTTGGTTAAGGTGGTACTGACTTCACTCTATAAGAAGGAGAACAGAAGTTCAAATTTCAATAAGCGTGATTGTAAGGAGGGATTTTCCTTAACTACTCCCGGCCCGATAGAGATTAGTCTCAAGTCCAATATGACTTAGGAAAGCCCTAGCTCATTGCAAAATAATAATAATAATAATAATAATTTTCACTCAGCATTATCTATCTCATTCCTTTGGATTGTGGGTTTATAATATAGCTATTGGTGTCTTTTATGGACTTCATATTCTGGATATTTCTTATTGTCCGGATCTTATTTATTATATTATTATGGAGTTCTTTCTGGAAATCTTTCTATTAAGCATTACTTCACTGTTCGCTTCTAGTTGTACTGGAATTTTGATCCTTAGTTACTTTTCTACTCTAAAAGTATGCTCAAGATTCTGACTCTATCTTGTAGTATGATGGCAATATTGATGTAATTTAACTAGTCTCGATTTCATTATAACTTATATTATGTATAAATAATTCAAACTTGTAAAATAACTAGTCTTGATAGTATTAGTGCTCTAATAGGATTTTTTGTGAGATGCCTTAGCTTTTGTATTGTGTTTTAAAGCCTTAAGGGCTAGGAAGGATTGAACTTCTAAGCTAATGGCGGTCAAGACTCCAAGTTCAGGTAGGGGAATTTGGGGGCGTGACACCACCATTCTCATTATGGTGTGTCATTTTATCAATATCTCCCTTTGGGCATGTTCTCTGCCATTGTTTTCTTCCTTTTGATGTAATTATCAGGGTGTTTGACTTTGCTTACAAACACTTAGAGAAAAGTATCATCTCACATGTTTTTTACTATTTAAGCAGTTTTAAGCACCAAATAAACAAAGCCAGACACCCTGTATATTGCTTCATTGTTTTACTAATAAAATGAAGAGACTAAAAAGGAAATAAACTTTAGAACACGAGTTGCCACTAATACCCTCTTTAAATTGCTTACTTTAAAGGAAACAGAAGAGACATCTTTCTATTTGGATCATATTTTAAGGTAGCAATTGATATATGGCAACCTATATATATATATTATCTTTTTTAAATATTGCAAGTATGTTATGCCAGCGCTAACATTCTTGTACTAATAAAATAAGGATCCAAAATAGTGGAATGGAAATAAACTTTAGATTGCAAGTTGCGACCCATAATTATTATTTTTATGAAGATGATGGTGATGGTGATGGTGATGGTGATGGTGATGGTGTTCAAATCTAACATAATAAAACACATTAGAAATAATCTGTTTATATCAATATGTATATATATATATATATGTATTCTTTTTTAATATTATATTGCAAGAACTTTATGCCAACGCTAACATTCTTGTACTAATAAAATAAGATCCTAAATAATGGAATGGAAATAAACATTAGATTGCAAGTTGCGACCCGTAGTGATAATAATAATTATTATTGTTATAATGATGGTGATGGCCGGTGATGATGGTGTCCAAATCTAACATAACAAAACACATGAGAAATAATCTCTTTATATCACTATTTTGAGCTTTACTTATTTAACCTTCTAAATTGATTTATTACTCAGTATCCATATAGACTGGTTAATTTGCACCACTATTATAGAATATCATTTATTTTTCCTTTTAATCTAAATTAAACTGGAAATTTCCATGACTATTTCCGGCGGTTACATATATATATATATATATATATATATATATATATATATATATAGTTCCTAAAGATCATCAAACCATGCATCTTTAGCAGGCCACGCATCGTCTTTAGAATCAATATTTCTTACTCGCTCAGGTGAAAAGCAAGAGCATGTGGCATACTTGAATCGATTTCTTTACTTTTTGTCCTTTTCTTTTTTTTTATTTTTTTAAAATTCCGTGTCAGAGCAAATATTATTGCAAGAGATTGATTCTCCGGCCAGCTCCATCTGAATCTCTGTCCTTCACAAGCTTTCTCAACAATACGGAATATTATTTAAGATCATATTGACTTCATCTTAAAATTATAAATTTCATCCTATAAAACAATGCACAATTATGTATGACAAGTCAATCAGGAGTTAGACAATATCTTTATAGGAGAATACAAATTTAAATTTAGAATATTTAAACACAACAATGCCTACTCCTCTTGAAAATTTCCAGCCACCGACCTCCTCTAGTTAGTATAAATGTAGAGGAAATTCTTATTCGACTCTTTTGGTTATTGTCTTTTGCGCTGCTTGCCTTCTTATTTTTTCAGTAAATCATCAGAAAAAAAAAAGGGAAAAAAAGATAATGCCCTTGTTGGTTCCATTTTCTTTTTCATTCCCATTAAAAAAAGAAAAAGTGAATCACGTTCCACATCCAAAAGATGGTAATTACATATTACTAAAATCCGAAGTAAAAAACTTGGCCTTCGGAATGGGACCAGATGAAATTGGACGAAACGGGTTATCATTCTCTACAGTACAGAATAAAGTATTAGTTACAAATACAAATTTTTGTACCAAAACCATCTTGAAGTCAAACCTATATTTAGTAACATGAATTTTGGTGGAAACCAACTTTAATTTGGGAAGGGACTGGACGAAAGTATGTCTGAAATCAAGTATTAGAAATTCTAATTTTAATAAAAACCTAGTATATTTATTTTTGACATAAAATTTGGTCCCGACCACCTCCATGACAGAAGTAGATGAATTTAAGTGTACATGAACGAGGTGAGATATAATTCTTTATGGTTGGAAATCAAGTATTACAGTTTCTTACTTCTTTTTGGTACCAAACATATTGCAATTGTTGTAATTTTCAAGAAGCTGGTTTCCTATATCCTGAGCCTTCCTTCCCAGTGTTTTGGAAATGACCATATAGTATTCCACTGGAACTGATTGTACCGAAACTTATTGGCCATCAGCAAGTTCATCAGTATCATGCTCGTACTGAAATTTCTTAAAATAGGGCTCCCTTTGGCCATATGATTATTAATTGCAAAGTCTAATCAACCAAAAGAACAATTTGCTAAACGCAGCCTAAGGTTGTCTTCAACATTTAATCCACGCCAATGCGGCCTCTTTAAGCCCAAAATTAAACTCATGAGATCAAAACTTTAATTCTTTTTTTTTTAATTTAATTGTAAGCCAATTTTTTAAATCAAATACTCTATTCCTAGGTTTTTTTTTGTACCAAGGAATTCAAATTTGATATCAAGTTCACCCCAAAAAGAATGAATTTCTTTTACTAAAATATGCATATGGATTTATTTTTTCTTTAAATTAGAGTTTTTAATTTAAACAACCTCATAAAATTTTCCTATAGCTCAAATTTTGTATTTCTGATTAGGTTTGTTCCTCTAATAATCTATGTATTATTAATTTCGTCGCATTTTAGTCTCTTAATTTTCAAAAAGAACCTTTTAATTCATGGACTTTGATAAATGGGACGTTGTTAGTCCGTGAAGTCTTTAATCCTTCAGAAAGTTCATTTTAGAGGTTTAAAGATTAAAAGTTCTACAGAAGTCCTCATATACATATTTGTTTGTATGACTCAACCGTGCAATCCGTGGTTCAAGCATTAGTTGTAATATACATATTTGTTTGTATGCATTTAATTATTATTGGATATATATTTGTATTGGTTAATATTGGATCATTTAAATTAACAAATTCATAACAGATTATTTGCCCCATAACAATAACATTATTCATTTTTAATTTAGAAATTTCATTGATAATATTTGGTGCTAGCTTTTGTAGAGAAGGTAACCTTAAGATCAAACAACTTCTTAGGATGTTTGAATTGAACATCTCACATGTGTCAAGAGGCGCTAATTAAAAGCCTGTTTGGATTGGCTTTTTTTTTTAAACGCACTTTTTTAACAGCTTTTAAAAAATAACTTTTTTTAAAAGTTGAAAATTTTGACTTTTAAAAAAAACTGTATTGTAGCTTTTTTTCAGAGTTTCAACTTTTTTAAAAGTCAAGTCAAATTGTTATTGTAAATTTAATGTAACATTTTTAGGAAAATAGTACTTTTTTTCTTAAAAGAAAAACCAATTCGAACAGGCCCTAAGTGGTCAATCCTAGTGAATTATGGAGCTAAACTATTTTGAGACTGTTTGGCTCAATTTTAATAGTCAAAAATGCTTTCTGTGAATTTAAAATTTTAGGCTAATCTGTGTGAGAAATCTTTTAAATTAATTTTACATAAAAACTAAAGTTAGAAAAAGCTAAAAAAAAAACCAAAATATTCAAATTAGAGCATTTTGAAAAGGTATTTTTACATCATGCTAGAAATTAATTTGTTCTTCTTTACTCAAAATTACAAATTCATTATTTTAAAATTTCAATATTGTCCTTGAACAAAGCCAGTGATCAAAACATCATTACCAAGGTAGCAACCAAGAGTTATGCTCAATAATTTATCTAACCTCATGCTGGGAGGCAAGTCCGCACGGGCAGCTCAGTTGGTACCCAGGTGGTAGATTGCAAGAATGGTGCCGGCTCGTGTCCTGGCAGCCGCAGTATGGGAGTTCCGATTATTTGGGCGGGCTCCTTGTGGGCACTAGGCACTGGGCCTCCCATCTAAGGGGCCGCTGAGTCACCGTGGTTTACCCCTTCACCATCCTGTCGGGCGAGGGGGTGAGGGCCCTGGGGGCGAGGGTTCCGCCTTTTTGCAAGAATGCTGAGAGGCAAAAATGGAAACTATTCAGAAAGACCACCAGTCATGTAGAGTATCACAGCTATCATCATACGAGTAGGGCTAAGTAAAACTATTGAGGAGGCAGTATATATGAGCATTTTGTAATTAGGTTTTCTTTAGTTTGGCATGAATTCCATGCCCAACACCAACTACTAGTAAAAGTCCTAATTAGTACACTACACCAATAGGTCTTCTTGCTTGGGATTAGTTCTTTCATGCCAAAATGTGTGGTATACTTGGTTCAAATAATGTCATATATATATATATATATATATATATATATATATATATGTATTTTGTACCAATCAAATATCGATGGCTTCTTTTGTCTATACCTGATTGGCATGCCCAAAAAAAGAAAAAATAGAGAGATGGAAAAAATCGAACATCAAAGAGCGAGGAATATGATAAACAAAAACACAAAATCACGAAATTTATTTGATATATCCAACTGATTTTATTGGAATACTTTTGATATATCAAACAGTTTTCATATCATTCCTAGGAATGATTTTTTAATCTTTGAACCAAACGCCCCCTAATTTTTAGTAAAAAAGAACAAAAGCAAAGTCTTAAATGCTCCTAATTAATAGCTAAATTAAATGGATGGTGTTTGCACTTGTTTAACTTGGGGACTGTAAGCATAATAATTATCTAATTGTAATTGGTTGAATGATTGATTTTCATTGTTAGAGATCTCCCGTTGTTAGAGATTTATCTATGACTTTTCTTTCCAGTATTATTGTGTGTGGACTTCAAATAGTTTTTTCATGTACAAGACTTCTAGCTCCTAGTGTATGCATTGTAACTAAGAAGATGTCTTAGAGTGCTTATAAGTTGCTCAAAACCTAATTATAAATAGAAAAATAGAAAAATAAGATTTATGCGTTTATAAATTAAGTTGTATCTATAAGTAGGTAAAATTGGCTTATAAGGAACCCAAAAAAACAAAAAGCATCATCCCCTCAACTTCTTTTTCTCTAACTACTTATAAGTTATGAGAGTTAACTAAATAAAATAACATTTATATCCCCTAAAAACACAAAAATAATTACACTTAATTAATGAAAGATTTTTTTAGTTGTTATTTTAATAAATTTTGCTGTTTATAAGCATATATGTACCAAAACATGTCAACAGTTTATAAATATATTTAATCTAAACACTTCTGTACTTATTTATTATTTACTTATAAGCATAAAAAGTTTTTTATAAAGATCAATTATATGTAAGCAATTTAACAAATGCAAAGCCAAACACCCTTTAAATCATTGTTAAGTATAACAAATAAATATACCAAAATTTCCCTACAAGTTTAAGCTTTTAGATGAAGGGATAACTGTAATATAGTATTAGAGTCCAAGTCATAACTTTAAAATTTACTGCCATCCATTTAAAACTATTAAAAGTATTTATGTGTAAATTTTAAACAAATCATCCTATACGTGAAGGGGCATATTAAGTGTAATAAATAAATATAACCAAATTATTCCTACAAATTTAAATTTTTAAATGAAATAGTAATTCTAATATCATTATTCTTGATAGGATATACTTATAAATATCTTTACATATCCCGTCAACTTTTTTGATAGGATACTTAGAAAAGGTGTCTGTCGAACAGTTGAACATTGACATCTTTCTCGTTTTTTGGAAAATATCTTTTGGGTGAGGACTTAAAAGAGGGATCGGAGACATTAGGAAAATTGTGGACATGTGATGGAGGTCTTAATTGACCTGAATAACGATTTGTGTCATTAGCAAAGAACTTAATTCTTAAAGGTTAACCTAACAAGTCTAGCCTATAAAATTGTATAACAACCTTGATTCTGTTCGTATCTGAATGACTTATCGAGTCTAGCCTATGAAATTTGTATAATAACAACCCTAATTCTATTCGCGTCTGAATAACTTACTGAGTCTAGCCTATAAAATTTGTATAACAACCCTAATTTTATTCGCATCTGAATGACTTACCAAGTCTAGCCTATAAAATTTGTATAACAACTCTAATTTTGTTCGCATCTGAATCATTTACCAAGTATAGCCTATAAAATTTGTATAAAAATCTTGATTATGTTCGCATCTGAATGACTTACCGAGTCTAGCCGATAAAATTTGTATAACAACCCTGATTCTGTTTGTATCTAAATGACTTACCAAGTCCTTAAGCTGCTGATTGTTATGGGAAATAAGTAACGAATAGAATGGCATTCTGAATTGGTTTTCAATTTGTATAAGTGGTAATTGGTATAATAAAATGAATTTGGATAAGAATAGAATTAGCAAGGGATTGGAATGCATTTGAGAATAGAATGCACTTAATAATGAATATACTAGGTATAATCTAGGAATAATAGTAGAAATGGATATTGATTAGTTTAAATCCATATTTAGTAGTTAGAATACTAGCATAGTATTAAAAAATTATTTATATAAAAATGTATTATTAAATATATTATAGTAGTAATAATACTAATAACAACAACAACAGTGATAAAATAATTATAATAGTAATCAATAAATTGTTGATTGAGGTAGTAATGGCCTCACCCCTGTAAGAAGGAGAACGTAAGTTCAAATCCTAAGAAACATGCTTGTTGGAATGGCTTTTTTTTAACCGCTCACAGCCCAATAGAGATTCGTTTTAAGTCTAATGTGACTTGAGAGTAATAATAATAATAATAATAATAATAATAATAATAATAATAATAATTAATAGTAATTAATAGTAATAAAACTAATTATACAAAATATTATTAAAGTTTTATCAACACTATTATATAGTATATCCATCTTAGTAACTTCAATAAAATAAATAATAATATTGATAAATTTATGTGTGCATATATAAACATATAATCGGGTGAATTTTTCAATTTGTTCATGTTATTATTTTTTTATTATTTTTATTTTAATTCAATTTTCCATTTTTATTTTTTCATTTTCAAATTTTTATTTTGATTTTCTATTTCTAATTTTTAGTTTACGTGTATTTTGTTTTATATATTTTATTTTTATTTTTTACTTTAAAATTTTTTATTTTCTATTTTCTATTTTATTTTTATATTTTTTAAACTTTAGTTTTCAATTTTATTTTCTATTTTATTTTTATCTTAATTTTTATTGAATTAATTTTTGAAAAAATATTTTAGTCCTTTGACAAAAAATTTTATTCCCACTAATACAAGGATAATTCCTATGTGTGTTGGCTGGAATAGCTATTTCATCGTTCATGAAAATGGGATTCCTACTTTCATTACTATATATTAATCACTAGAATTAAAGTCTAACCAAGAATGTGGTTCCATTCCCTATTCATCCTTGCACAATAATCAACTTTTTTTTTGCTGAAATGATTGATGAGTAATATTTCATATGATTGAACTTTAGATCAAACCAAAATATTTATCTTGAAATGTTATACATGAAAACATAATTGATAGTTTTTTAGGAATCTCTCTCGTATATGTTTCTTATGTTTTTGTGCAGAAATATATGGGCTATTAAACTCTTTTCTTTTGAAGATTTGAACTAAAGCAAATGTATCATAATTTTTGAGATATTTCAGCTTATACATTCCATTAAATACATTTTTCCAGAGATTTATACTCCATCATATGAGAGCTGTTAAATAATCATAAACAATATTTAAAGCTAGTTTGGATAATAATAAACTAACTCAAATATAAATATTCACAATAATTTAATAATTTCATCACAATTATTAATTATTAGGACTTGGTCGTGTCTGCTGACTTTGTCAACTTTTCGAAGTGTAATGAAGATGATTCTCGCCTATATATACACACACGGGCAGTTGCAATCTTCTTGGGTACACCGCAAAAACATCATGGCTTCTCTAATTTCATCCACTCCTATTATGGCCACCTTCTCCAGTACTAATGTTGGCTCTTCTTCAACCTACACTAGGCATTCTTACCCTTACTTCACCAAGACATCAAAAGTTTTCACTTTCCAAAAGTTTAAAGTTTCTAAAGTCACATGCAAAACTATAGATGATGATGAGGATAACCAAAAGCCATCTGCCGATCAGAAAAGTTATGATCTTTCTTTTGGGAAACTTGACAGGAGAAACTTACTTGTCGGGTTGGGAGGATTGTATGGTGCTGCTAATGTTGGAGCTGATCCTTTTGCCTTTGCAGCCCCTATAGAAGCTCCGGATATTACAAAATGTCGCCCTGTACACATCAAAGGGCTTTGTACTAAAGCAACGGATTGCTGCCCTCCAGTGCCGACGGAAATCATCAATTTCCGGCTTCCTCCGGGACCTCCTCGCACCATGCTTGTGAGACCAGCCGCTCATTTAGTTGATGATGCCTACATAGCCAAGTTCGAGGAAGCCATACGACGCATGAAGGCCCTTCCTGATGATGATCCCCGAAATTTCATTCAACAGGCAAATGTCCACTGTGCTTATTGCAATGGTGCTTAGACTCAAGTTGGGTATCCACATTTAGAGCTTCAAGTTCACAACTCTTGGCTATTCTTCCCATTCCATCGGTGCCTCTTATACTTCTTTGAGAAAATCTTGGGCAAATTAATCGAAGATATTGATCCGAATTTCGCCATGCCGTTTTGGAACTGGGATACTCCTGGTGGCTAGCAACTGCCTCCCATGTATGTTGATCGTCTTTCTCCACTTTACGATAGCTTCCGCGATGTCCTCCACCAACCGCCTGCAATAGTCGATTTGGACTTCAACGGCACCAATACAAGTGATAAAAAAAAAAAAAAAAAAAATTTGGTGGGGAATAATCTGAAAATCATGCACAGGCAAATGGTGCACAATTCAAAGGGTGCATGTCAATTCTATGGATGCCCTCACCGAGCTGGAGATGATCCAGAACCTGGACGTGGTTCCGTGGAGAACATTCCCCAAAATCATGTCCATTTATGGATCTGTGATCGAATTCAGCCGGCTTGGGAAGACATGGGGAACTTCTACTCAGCCGGTAGAGACCCAATCTTCTACGCTCATCACGCCAATGTTGACAGAATGTGGACTCTACGAAAAGGCCTGGGAGGAAGGCGTCCGGATTTCACTGATCCTGATTGGCTAAACTCTTCATTCCTCTTCTACGATGAAAATGCAGACATGGTCCGCATCAGGGTCCGTGACGTCTTGGATAATAGGAGGCTTGGTTATGTAGATCAAGATGTGGATATTCCATGGCGACTTCCTGATAATCGTCCCAGGCCACGGGTTTCCGTCCCTTTGAGGAACCGACAGGGACTGGCCGGATTTGATGCTGCACCAAGCCCGAGAGCTGTTCTGCCGGCGAAGTTGGACAAGACATTGAAAGTCATGGTTAAGAGGCCAAACAAGAAGAAGAGGAGCAAGGAAGAGAAAGATGAAGCAGATGAGATTTTGGTGATAGAAGGCATCAAGGTGGATAGAGACGTTTTCGCCAAGTTTGATGTCTTCATCAATGAGGAAGATGAGACAAAAAGTGGACCAGAACACAGTGAGTTTGCTGGGAGCTTTGTGAACGTGCCGCATAAACACAGGAGTGGGGAAAAGATCAAGATTGGTTTGATGTTATCCATAACTGAAATCCTGGAGGACTTGGATGCTGAAGATGATGAGCATATCTTGGTGACCGTGGTTCCAAAAAATGCTGGTTCTGCTATAACCGTTGGAAATATCGAGATTATGCTTGAGGATTGTGATTACTAGTCAGGCCTCCTATATAAACATACATATACATATATACACACACATATATATACATATATACATATATATATATATATATACAGATATACATATATATACATATATACATATATATATATATACAGATATACATATATATACATATATACATATATATATTGGCATATCTAGCTAGGTTCTTCATTCTTGTTAGACCACCATTCCTATTATGGTGTGTCAATGCATGCATGGCTTTATCTATATCTTTACTTGGGGCATGTTTTCTGCCACTATTTTCGTCCTTTTGATGTAGTAATTGCTCCATTGTTGTACTACTTATAAAATGAAAAGCCTAAAAGATATAATGGAAAAGAAATAAACTTTAGATTGCGAATCATAATCTCCTTATTTGAGTTGCATATTTTCAAGCGAAGGAAGGGAAGCTGAGACATCCCCTTTTAAAATCGTAAGATCCAAAACTAAAAATAAAAAATTTTAAGAATAAAAATAAAAGATCTAATAACTTCAATAAAAATAAAAAAAATTCAAAGAATAAGAAATTAAAAATTAAAATATAATTTAACTAATTTGTTTAGATTATATAAAACATAAAATAGAAGTTTATTACAGCTGCGACATCGCGCGGGTGTGACTTCTAGTTTTAAAGTAAAGGAAGGGAAGCTGAGACGTCCCCTTTTTTAGATCATACCTTCATATTAGCAATTGGTATAGGTTAATGAATTAGAAACCAATACCATTTTTTACTCTATTCTAATTCCTACTATTGGTATGATAGAATGTAACAATAAGAATCCCATTTTCAAGAATATCTTAGTCACCATTCCATTGAAAAATAGAGATGTTTTCACCAAGTTTGATGATCATACATTAAAAATTGGTATGATAGAGATGTTTGATGATCATACATTAAAAATTGGTATGATAGAGATGTTTGATGATCATACATTAAAAATTTGTACGATGATCATACATTAAAAATATTGAGAATCCCATTTTCAAGGATATCTTGGTTGCCGTTCCATTAAAAAACCCAAACAAATTGTCTTCAGCAATACTAAAGATATAGGTCATATAGAAAATATATAACCTAAAAATAATTTAACCTACAGTCGGGGGCGGAGCTGGGTAAGCTCCAAAAAATTATTTTTACATGTATATTTGTGGTATTTAATTAAAGAGCAAAAAAGAAAAAAAAATCTACTTTGGCGCCACCCCCCCCCCCCAAAAAAAATTGTGTAGTGATTTAACGTTTTAAAACATGACACTAATACAATGACAAAAAGAGAAATTTTTCTAAATATTTATCATAGTCCTTTTTTTCTTATTTTTTGTTTTGACTGAATTCTTGTTGTGATATTTTATTGAGTTCTTTAATTATTTAAAATGATATTTAAATGGTCAAATTTTTATAAGAGATAGATAATTTTAGGGGATGAAATTCTAATAATGCTTAGTCTATTTATCTTCTAGTTAGGCAATTTAAATTTTTTATATAAAATAATTGATCTTGGGTATACAAATTATTAACTAATGTTGGGTTTTTCATATAAAAAATGTATTTTTTAATGAAAAAAATATTCTTTGTTTAATAAGTTTTTAGATAGCTTTTTAGAGAGCTAAAAAAATAGACTTTTTTCTAGTGTTATAAAGAATGTGTCTTTGTTATAAGCCAGTCCAAATGGATCATTCTAACCTTTAACAAAATTTTCAAGATGTAAACATAATATTATACATTTGCCTAATCACCCTAACTTTTTAAAAGCTAACTTGATTTTTTATATGAAAAAAAAAATTGTTGTCGCGTTAACGTAAATATGAAAATTGATTTTTTCTTTATTTAGGTGAGTCCATTAATTTAATTAGTTAACTTTCTTTTTCATAACCTTATGTTTTTTTTTTACTAACTAGTATTATACTTTATTATAATTAAAATATTTAATAGTATTGATATTTTTAATTAAGTCTCTGTCCTCCCAACCATAAATTTCTAGCTCTACCCTTGCCTAAAGTAGTATTTCAAAGAGAAATATTGTGAACTAAACATGAATATATTTGACATTTAACTTAGGGATCAAATTAGATTAGTGGTTTAAGTTCAAGTGGTTAATAGTACTAGTCCAAAAATGATGAGTTAGCCAGATTCAAAGTTATAAACCAAAATTGGTTGTGGTTTGGGGGCTATTAAGAAAAGAAAAAAGAAACTTAGGATGATCATATTTCACCTTTTAGATCAGAAGTTGACTTCCTATGACAATCTTCTTGAAGTGAAGTTTTTTGTTCTTTAGTCATTAATTAATTACTTATTAATGAATCACATGTGTCAGCCACATGGTCTGCTTCCACTCCAAATACTTATGCATATATGTTTTTCTCTTTTATTTTCAGAAAAATGGACTATATTTTTCTTTGTATAATAGCCGTAGCCCCTACGGGGTGCATAGGGGTTAAATTGAGCCTGAAAGTCAACCATTACATTCTCTTCATGCATGGAGTCCTCTTTCCCAACCGAAACAAGCCATTCTTCCGAGGCTTCTGAGAAAGAAGAATCCCCAAAGGAAAAAATGAAACACAGAGATATAATATCAGCCCTCCCTAAGCTGCAGGAAGGTGCCCATCCATCCTTTGATCTTTACCATTATCAGGGATTTTGGTTCCCTTTCATTTTCCTGGAAGCAATTTCAACAAAGCAAGAAAATTTCCAGGCTCACCCCACAGATTTCTTGCTATGCACCGCCCCGGAAACAGATGCCACAAGGTTGAAAGCCTTGGCTTTCTCTATTATGACAAGAGACGATTCCAGTGCGTCCAGAGGAAGCTCTGTAACTCATCACAACCACCCCACATGAATCTATTTGTCACGCCCCGAAATCTACGCCTAACCCGAGGTGTGACACGCCACAGGTTTAAACCTGCAAGGCTACAAATAACTCACGAACCAAAAGTACATAAACCTACCCAGCACATATCAGAGATCTATTTACCATTAACAACTATTTACACAGGCAAAAGATTTTAGTTACATTTTTTTTTCTAAAAAATGACAGTATTTCCTGTCTAAAGTTTACAATAATTACACATATTCCAAAAACACTGAAGTCATTCCACAAAAAGAAACCCAGCTGAGAAAGTCTCTAGCTAGGCTATGGTGGGTCTCTCCCTGGTGTCCCTGACCACCACCCTCTACAAAATAGATATATAAAATTATGAGTAAAACGATGCTCAGTAAGTGGACACCCCAGATAAAACTTAAGGACAGCTCTAAAAGAAAGCTAAACAAAGATAACACAATAATAACTGATAAGATAGCAAGGAGTTCGTTTATCAAAGTTACACAGACTGAGCCAATTGAAGGAGTTTATACTCAAAATCACGGAATACACGCAGAACAGAACTTCCGTAAGGCCATGATATTAATACTAAATACCCCATTACACCACAGATAGGCATTCACACGCCTTTTCCTCCCACGGTGAACCTCCCACTGACGAGGGCACAGAAATCACACCTCCATCCAGTGAACCATCTCCCACTGACAGGCACAGAACAAAACAGATATATGTATAACGACAATCTCACCTACCGGATAGGTGTCACAGCCCCAAGAAACACATTCAACACAAACAACACACTGAATAGTTCCAGAATCCCAAGATTTCGACGAATATAGGAACATATCAAATACAAACTCAGAATTCTGATTTCACAATAACAATCCGGAAGAGGATGAATAAGAGTGCTCAGAAGACCCAAGTAAAGCGGAGACCAGAGACCGGAGACCAAATGGGTAGTCCAACTTACCCCTGTCCAATGTTCAGTCACACTTCATTCCTGCCTAACATTATATAATAATTATTGGTTAGTTTAATATGTCAATGACGGAAAAATAAAATATAGACTTCATGCTTACATATAACCAAAGATAAGGAGCAACACATTAATATACATATATCTTCACAAGCTACTAAGAGCTAATTAGCAAAGTTATGATACAAAGGAGAAAGAACATTATAAACATATATCATCAACCTAATCCTTCTATCAACAACCATAAGCTAAGTTTCACTCATTTTCATAAAGACAATTTTATGTATATATATACACAGGTTCACCATGTCTTATCTTCCTTCACTACCAATTTTAATAAACTACACACATGCCAAGCCTAATCTAATTAAATTTAATAGACCAATTTTAATCTCACGCATAGCTTTATATACATATAACCATCATTGATAACATCCCAACCATTCATATAATATTTTAATAATTTCTTCTAGGAAGATATATAGTTGGCTCACACAATTATAATCATAAGAGCAAATATCATGTTCAATCTCATAATTTATGGCATGCTTACACTTTACTAATTCATTTACACATTTCTAGCTCATTACATGGTTCAATAGACCTAAATCATACAATTATTCATGTGTAAGAATCCATAAGAAATTAGGGTAAGAGCAATTAAATAAATAACTCACTTACTTGAACTTGTTAAATAGAAAAAGACCTAATCTTGCTCTAATTTCCAGCAATAGTAGCAGTCAAAGAAGAAGGGAAAAAGAGGGGTTTGGAGCTGTTTTGGGCAGAGAAAGAAGAGCAAAATAAAGGTTTTTCGGGTGATTTTTATCTAATCAATTAGAGTTTATTATAATTGCATCTCAGCCCTCCAAAATCTAGTTAATTAGCAAATATAACCCAAGTGGTTGCCGGCTGGTTCTTATACAAACAAACCCATACATACACGTGTAATTGGTCGGTAGAATAGCTTATCTTATTCTCCATGATTTTTCTTCTTTTTCTTTTCTGTTTCTTTTTTCTTTTTTTTTTTCCACGGGTATTGCACTATTCCTTTGCTAGAGGCTGACTATATCCAAAACCTGGATTTTCGAGACCCTAAACTACCCCTCTTGGCCACACACCTTCCTTACAACTGCTTACCAATCTGTACATTCATCAGGCTGCAAGATTGTTTATCTGTGTAGAGAGCCGAAAGATATATTCGTTTCGTATCGGCACTTTGCAGAAAGGATTAGGGAGAAATTCAAACAATCTGGAGAAAAAGTTTCCCTGGAAATGGAATTTGATCTATTTTGTGAAGGCAACAATGATTTTGGACCCTACTGGGACCATGTCTTGGGATTTTCGGAGAGCAAGTTTGGCCAGGCCTGATAATGTATTGTTCTTGAAGTGTGAAGACTTGAAGACAGATACCATTTTTTACGTCAAAAAGCTGGCAGAGTTCCTGGGCGCATCGTTTTCTGTGGAGGATGAAAGAAGAGGCGTGCCCAAAAAAATCCCAGATTTCTGCAGTTTTGAGAATTTGAGCGGTTTACAAGTGAATAAGAGCGGAATATATTGTGCCCCCCCCCCCCCCAAGGACCCCTCCAGGGTTAGTCGACAGTGTGTTCTTCAGGAAAGGAGAGGTCGGGGATTGGAATAATCATCTGACAGAAGTTATGCAAATGCGCATTGATCATATCACAGAGCAGAAGCTACATGTATCTGGCTTGACTTTTCGGTGTAATTCGGACGATTAGCCTACAGAACATTACTTTCTTATTTGGAGGATTAGATCTCGTCAAAGTTGTTTTTGATTTCTTATTACAAGTGGTTGCTTCAAAGTGTTGTGTGCTTTAAATTTGTTATGGTGAATAAGCAAGTTTGTGTTTCAGAACTTTTACAAATTTTATAACTTGGCATGATATATTATCACAAGGGCAGACTAATCTCTTTTTGCATCACTAAATCCTGGATGTTCTACTCATACAGTTACTTATGCAATAGTGAATTTTTAACAATCTATTAGAAGTGACTTTTTTTTGGATAAATAGAGGTGAATGCTTATTTCTTGTGATCACCATAGAGAGTTTGATGAACTTCTAAAAGACTACATACATAGAGATTCGTGACAATTCACCTAAGTAAACTGAAATGTCAGATTAGGAGCAGCTCAACGAATTTGAAAGCCTAAATTGAAAATACAATAGAAGGCCTCCTATAAATTTTATCTAAAATTTATTTTTCTAACGTCCTGCGATGCAAACTACTAATTAAATTCTTGTAATAAGTTTTTTCTAACATTTTGCTAAAATGACATTTTCACTAATCTATTTATTAAGAGCTCCTTTTTGAGGTTATATTAAAACTTGATTCTTTTGCTTCTTTTTTAAGTTTTGAAAATGAGAATCATACTTTTAGTTGATATACTTAAATTCCTATAAATTACAAAAGATGAATATAAAAAAACCTAACAAAAATATAAATTTAAAAACTAATTACAATAAATGATATTAAATGTTAGAACAAGAAATGAAAGATATGCACTCGTGAAGAACAACAAGTAATAAAAAGCCGGAGGGAAGGCTTTCCTTACTATATCTTAATATCCTTTTTTTTTTTTTTGACATATAGTATCTCTGGTTCTTGAATACATTTGGAACAAGTAAGAATCAATTCTACAAAAATATTGCTGAAATTATTCATCACAGGTTTTTCAAACAATGGAATTATTTTCTTTTTACTTACAGGGTGTTCAGATTGGCTTTTAAGCTAGTTAAATTAGCTTAAAACCCAATTATATTTAAGTTTGTAAAAATGTTTTTTTTTTAAAAAAAATTATTCTAATTTGCTTTTAAGCAAAAAAAAAAAGAAACAAGTCTCATCTCTACCAATTTTTGCTTTCTAATAGCTCGACAATCTTTTTAAAAAAAATGTTTAACTAAAATATTATTTTATCTTTATCTTTTTATTTTTATCCCGATACTACCTTTGGAAAAAACAAAACTATAAGCGTCACATCTTTATTCTTAAACTATCCTTATATAATATATATCATACATTAAATTATGATACTTAAATCATATATTTTAAGAACAGTTAAACAATTATATTTGTGTGTTTGTTTTAATTAATGAATATTTTATTTTTATATCATCGTGGTCATTTTAACATCATAAGTTATTTTTTAGCATCTTTAGCCAAACAAGTAAATATTTATTTTTATAATTAAAACTTCAAGAAAGAAAAAAGTATATAAAATCTCCTAACATCAAATATATTTTAAAGTAACTTTTCATATATAAGCCAATTCAAATTAACACCCTCATAGATAGTGGTAGGGGAGAGAGAAATAATGATTAGTTAGGATTTCCGTTTCCATAAAAGAAGATAATAAGTAGGGCTTTTACTTACATTGATTACATAATTCAACAAGAAAAATGTAATGATAAGCGAAAAGAAAAAAAGAAAGAAAGAAAATATCATGATTTATATAAGACTAATTTATTGATATATTAGTTTGGTGAAAGAATAAGAATAAAATCCACCAAATCAATCAGAGCATATAAAATCAATCACACCATATACTGCTTTTGCCTACAGAATATATAAATGTATAATATCATACATATAATGTATTTTCAAGAAGTGGTAAAGCTAGAGATTAGCTTAGTTGCCACACAGAGGACTAAGTCAATATGCATGGGCTAAATGTGTAGAACAATGCTATCCTAGAGCGTGCAAGAATCACACTAGTGAACCGTTGATAAGCCTGTTGCCAAGAAATGCTTCATGTGTGATGATTGCCACCTAAAATGCATGCTGTTAAGTCATCAAAATTTGTTTGGGTTTTTTCTTTTAATTTTTTTTCCTTCTTTTTTTTTTTTTTTTTTTTCCTTTGAGTACGCAAAATGCTTATGGATAGAAAACTAATGATCTTGAGATTGATCTAAGGCTGAGGATCAGTCTCGATTTCTTGAGCCAATTCTCTTGTCAGCTTGTCGGCGCGATCATCGTGTCCGCCGGCGAACGTGTAAACCCGGTAAGCGAATTGGAAGGCCTTCCACAGCAGTTTTCCACATCCCTTTTGTGGCTTTGCTTCCCTTCTTTCCTGTAAGCAATATTTAGAATATCATCTCAACATGTTTTTCACCTAAGATCCCGTTTGGCTTTGCCTATTTTTATGTGCTTATTAGCTGTTAGTGATTATAAATAAGTGGAGAAAATGATTGGATAATATGTGCTTTTAGTTAGGTAGTTATGAGTAATTCTGGCAGTATTAATTCATGTTGTAAAACTATCTAATTTATTGATTTTGACTTAATCAATGTTGTAAAACTATCTAATTTTATTGAAGGGTAAAGTCTCTATCCACTTATCATCTGGGAAGAAGGAAATTGGTGTGCGTGGTTTATTTTCTACTTTAAGCACCTAAAAATGGCTTGTAGGCCCTCAAGACAAACATGCTACATATACAAGTAACTCTTTGATAAGTGTGAAGCTTAGCCAAGCACACTCTAAAGTCTCAAAGGTGATAATAAGTGCTTATTCGTGTTGCAGCACATGAAGCTTGGACAAACCTTTAGTACTAGCTCCATGCAGTTTGAGGAAACATCTACCATCAACTCTTTAATACGCACAAGGATGCCGAAATCAAAGTTGATTTTGTGACTGTGGAACTTCTTGGCTTCTTCATCTTTAGTCCTTTCAAGTGTGTCCATTTCTCCTTTGATCTGCATGGAAGTAGCAACTTATTAGTGCTCAATTATGTTAATTGATGATAATAATTGAATTACAATATGATGAAATTTACATGTGATTTAGAAATTACCTTATTAAAGTAGCTCTCCATCTTGTCCAGGAGTTGGTTAGCAGGAGACACAATTTGCCAGTTTTGTAGAGTCATGGCTATGGAATCCAACTTCGAGTAAAGTGATGCTGCCATCCTCAACGCTTCCAACTTCTTTGTTGGAAAATCTTCGAATCTTGCTAGCACCTGTGCCATAAACAATAGCTTGTCATACATGGTCATGAAGTAATGCCAATGATAAAAAGGCTAATGTATTAGACCTGCGACTCATCTGTGAGTTTCTCAAGATGTGACTCGACGTATTTGTGGAATTTGATCAGCTCAGCCATGTCTAATGTTTGAAAGGAACTGATTGCAATTTTTACTTCCTTGATTGCTTTGGCATGATTCTTGACATCTTCTTCAATTTGCTGGAAGAAAGCGGATCTGAGCGATAATTGTGTACAAAATTTAGAACTTGGGAAGAAATCTGATATGCTAACAAAGATAAATTGGTTGGAGAACAATGAAAGTGGTACCTCTTTGTCATCTCTGCCAATGCATCAGCCATCCCCTGTTTTCCTCCAGCTGCCGCAGCACCAATTTTACTACCTTTTCCTTGTGGTTTGCCACTTAAGCATGATCCTTCAACCTTTCCTTTGAGAAGTCTATAGAGATTACCCATTTGAGATGATCTCTTCAACTTGGTTGTTGCTTTCTTCGGACGTAAGTTTTTGGCGCCGGCAAGCCCCGGAGGTGGAGGAGGAGCACCAACCTTTCCCACTGGCAATGGAGGTGGCGGTGCTGGCATTGATCCATTTGATCCTCTCATGGGGGGAGGTGGTGGTGGGGGTGCCATACCTCTTGCACCCATAGGTAGAGGAGGTGGAGGTCCCATACTACTCCGTCCCATATGTGGAGGTGGGAGTGGTGGTGCCATATTGCTTGACCCCATGGGCGGTGGGGGTGGCGGTGGCGGTATTTTTACATGTCCTGATTTAATGGGAGGTGGTGGTGGAGGAGGTATAACATTGCTAGACATCATTGGGGGAAGTAGAGGTGGTGGTACTACATTTGCTGATGTAATGGGAGGTGGTGGTGGAGGAGAAGGTATAGCTTGTATATGGCGAGACGTCATTGGTGGTGGAGGTGGAGGTGGAGGTACTGCCCTTATATTGCTAGATGTCATTGGTGGTGGAGGAGGAGGTGGAGGTGGAGGTGGAGAAATGGTCGTGGTTTCTGATGTAATAGAAGGTAGAGATGGCAGAGGTGGAGGTACTTGTGACGATTTTAGATTATATTTTGGCAATACTAATGGCGAAAGTGGTTTAGCTGGAGCTGGCATTTGCATTTCTGCTTCATTTATGAGTTCTGCCAAATTTGATTGCAGCCTTGGAGTTGGTGGTGGAGTTGAAAACACATCCATGTTGCCGCAACTCCTTCCATTAATGTCTGTTACCTTCCCCAAATTAGGCCTTCCTTGAATCTTCACTGCATCCATTAACATCTTAGAATCTTGATTCATATCATCTTTAACAACTGGTTTCACTTCAAAATTATACTTAGTTTCTACTTTTGTCTGCTCCTGAGCTGCCTTACTCATCTGTATTGTCAAATTGTGACTTTGAGCAGCTACATGAGGAAGCATGTGAAACGAGAGGCGCTTCAGATCCATGGGATTCAGTTTTCCCACAGCTTGCACTCTGAGTGGCAAGAGAAGTGGAGGGGAATAAGAAACCTTGGTTCCGTTGCTTGTGACATGGATAATTTCAGGAAGCACAGAGGTCGGGGTGGCTGGCGAGCAAGGAGAGGAGGATTTACTGTCTGAATCTAACTCCGATAAAGCCTTCCCAAATGCATTTGATGAGGGACTGTAATCCCTTGTTTGGTCATCCTCATCCATCATATCAAACAACCTTTCCCTTGCTAGCTTGTTGATGTCTTCCAGGGTTGCAATTCCTATTGATTTCAGCAAATGAAAATTTCCTTCAGTTACAACTCCAGTGGAAGGACAAAAAATGCAGAAACTAAATTTAGGGTATCAATTATCACATACCTAATTGTTCCAAGTCATTGATATCCAACTTATTGCATGCCTTGCTTTTGCATTTCTCCATCCATTCACCATTGTTTGTCCATAGGTCACCAAGTGATCTTAGAGCAGCACAAAAAAATTCAAGCACCTGCAGAAAAAGTTCTGTTGGTTAGCTGCGCACCTATAGTAGTTGTAATACCCTAAACAGTTGCAGCTACATGATGCTTTGGAACCGAACCTGAGGTATAGATGCTCGTTCCAGCTCTGAGACTGAAACACTCATTTTGATACTCGGATAAGATCTAAAAATGTCCTTCAGAGTCCAAATCAGTAGCTGTGGAAGAGGTTCAGTCAAGAAATAAAGGGAGAATCAATAGACTGCAACAGAGATGCAGACTTGCGGAGAGCAACAAATAGAGAACATGGACAAGTACCTCATCTACAGAATCAGAGCCGTTGCAGGGTGTAAGGTCAAGTAAGTCTCTGAACGTAAGAATATTGTTGCGAAGCTCTGTCATCATAATGAAGTTTCCTGCAACCCCACAGGGCTTGCGAACTGTAGACTTTTTCATATCTCTATGATTCTTTGCTACATCATACATTTTGCTTTCCTCAGGAAGTATTTTTCTCTGCCAGTTTATTCCAACACATCTTAGGAAGCTATTCGTGTTTCTGAAGCTGCAATTTCTCTGAAGATGTATAGTTTCAAATGATATTCTGATTTGCTCATTATGTGAAGAATGTGATCATCAAGATGTTGGCCAAATATATGATAAAGAGAGATGAATTGTCAAAGTTACTATTTCAGCCAAGAAAACATGTATAAATAGCTAGTTGTTTCCTGAATCTAAAGTGGTAAACTTTAAAATTTTGCAGCTTCTCCTCTAGCGACTATTAAGACCTCATACAAGATTGCAGCTTCTCCTGTAGGGAATATGAATCTCTCTTGCAAATGGAAGCCATTTGCAAGATTATGCTCAGCTTAGGGGCTATTGGGTTAGCGCTATAAGTTAAATCGGGAGTTAGTTAAATATATTGCCCTTTTCTTTGGGTCAAAAAAGAAAATATAGCCGTTCAAAATGGTCGTCATTTGTAAGGATTCACTTGTATGAATCCTAGTATAGCAAGTATCTTGACTTCGAAAGGGGGAATGAATTAACAATTTCACATGGCGAAGCAAATCACCATTATAAATCCAGTTAAAATGCATAGAGATGATCCAAAATGAAAAGGAAGAACGGAAGGCAACTGTTATTTTTAATATGCTTTCCCTGAAGAACATATAAAAAATACTTGAAATGTCCAGAAATTATGCAATATCATTAAACCAAAACAAAAAACATGAAATTATTCATTTGTATCAATGGCCGATCCGATGCATGCAAGTGATGTTAGAAGAGATCATATAAGAAACGGAATGAAAAGGGAGTTTGGCTAACAAAATAGAATTGAAAATGTTTTGTCAGAAAATTTAATTATTTTGGAAAAAAATGATGAATCGACCAGAAAACTTTGATTCACCAGCAAGAAAATAAAGGGTGGTTATTGAAATGATTAACTAGGAGAAACACCAATGCATGAAACTCCAACTATATGAAGGGTTTGGGAAGTGGAGGGAATTGAAATTGCTTTATGAAAATAACTCGTAAGACAAATACAATTGACAAAATAGAACATTTTCTGAATTATGAAACAGGATTAACATCATCGATCATGCAAAAACCTTGATACATAAACAATAAGATTAAACAACATTAAATCTTGCATATGTAATCATCACCTAGACCTCTTATACCCCGAAGAAATTCTCTCACGTTAACAAATCATCAATTCCAAAACTATCGAATACCAACTGAGTTCAAGAGGAAACCAGCATGTTCATTAAACAATATCCATCTAGATCATTATATATGCCAAAAAAATACAAATATTCTCTCACATTAACAATTCACCAATGCCAAAACCATCAAATACTAACTGGGTTTAAAATAAAATCAGCGCGTTCATCAAATAGTATGCTTCTGGATAATTATAAATGCCAAAAGAAATTCTCTGACCTTACCAAATGATCATCAATTCTAAAACGTAACCATCAAATATCAACTAGGTTTAAGATAAAATCAGCACATTCGTTAAATAATATGCATCTAGATCATTATATACGCCAAAGAATAAATTGTCTGACATTCACAAGCCATGAATTCCAAAACCATTAAATACCAACTAGGTTTAAGATAAAACTAGCACGTTCGTTAAACAACATGCATCTAGATCGTTATATATGCCAAAGAGTACAAATATTCTCTCATCTTAATAAATCATCAATTTCAAAACCATCAAATATCAACTGGGTTTAAGATAGAACCAGCACATTCGTAAAACAGCATGCATCTAGATCATTATACATCCCAAAGAATACAATTCTCTTACATTAATACATCATCACTTATCAAATATAAATTGGGTTTAAGGTGAAATTAACCACATGTATTTTCAACAGCATATAAGCATAAATTTAGACATGCAGATAGATATAGACATGGTTAAAGCCATAGACACATACCTCAGAACCTGCAGAAACCCTCTTACGTGAAAAAAATGAGCCACAAAAAGTCCCACCCTCCATGCCACTAAACACAACGAGCTTTATATAGTCTTGGAATTGGCAACAGCGAAAGCGAAAGTTAATAATTAAACCACTCAGTTTTTCATACCAGGTCAGCTTCGTCAAGTTTGACAAGCAAACACAGACATGCTGATGCACAAAACAATAGAGTAACAAAAAGAAGTAGATAATTATTATTGTGAGTATGAACATTCAAAATTCAAATTAAAAATATGGGATAATGATGATGGAAAAAGTTTCTCTATGTGTATATAACGTGCAAGCCAAAATGTTGTAATGCCTTGGCCCTTCAAGATTGTAATGGACAGACACTTTGTTTTTCTCCTTTGTTCCCAAAAAGAGGAGAATGATAGTCAAAATTGGGCATGAATAAATGCTTATTTTCGCTTTGTTGAGGACAAATCCGCGGTTTGGGCGTGATTTTCGCTGCTTTGTGTCCCCATCTGATATTTTCATCATATGATGGTAATTTTTTACATCAAAGGGACCATTTTCTTGCCATGTTTGAAAGTAATTTAAAAATAATATACAATTAGTTTGTGATAAATGTGTTTAATAAATTTTTGGATAAATAAGAACTTATCCGTGATTTGTTATAAATGTAAGTTAACCTCTTATGGTTTTAAGATAGGCACGAAACCTTTATGCTTTTCAAAACTAGAACGCAATCTCAATTAGTAATGTTAGTTAATCTTTTAGTGAAAAAAGCAAAATGTATAATATATACTTCAAAACAGGGCATATCATGCAATTGTGGAAAAGTAAAGAGATTATCATGTACATATGACAAAACACAAAGAGGTTAGGTAAAATTTATCCATTTATGTTATATAAGAGAAAATGGATTTATATTGCATTGACAAGATGCAATGTTTAATATGATAGAAAATGTAATGGAGGGACTAACTATGCTTGTGCTTTTAAAAATATAGGATATTTTGTGTCTATTCTAAAACTACAAGGAAATAATATGCATTGTGACAAATCATAAGCAGGTTTGGGTTGCTATTTATTTTTAAAAATTTTAAATTGAGAAATATAAAAATATTAGGTAGATATTGTGGGGCTTTCTAATATGGCTATGTCCTAACTAAAACATTCCCAGGAAGAGGTAAAGCAACATATCTGATTTTTTTAGTGTTTCCCACTTTTGGAAGCAACTATAGTTGTCTAGAAGATCGAAGATTGTTTTCCATTAGTTTTTGTGATTCTGCCTTAAACAAGAGACAAAATGGTGATCGTATTAGATTTTAATTGGATATATCATTTTATAATAATTTGAGAAGTAATTATTTTTTATGACGAAGAACTTAACATAAGAAGTCGTTTAAATTTACAAACGAAGAAATCAAAACATGAAAAATATCATCTCTTTGAAGGAGATAAAGTTCACGTTGATCACACGTAAAGCTTACCAAGACTAACTTTTGAAAAGGGGAAAAAAAAAAGATGATAGATTCAAACTCAAAATATATACAAGTTTCCCACCAAAACAAAGTTTTTCTTTTTTCGTATGTTATGCCATTTCATCAATATATAAAAACACTATAAAAACCTTTCGAAATTTGTGTCTCAACCTCTAAAAATTTCATCTGAAAATGAATTTAACACATAAAATTTTCATCTTAAAAAGCACCATTATAAATATTGAGATAGAAAATATTATCCCTAGCGTAACTTTCACCCGTTGAGTCCCTGAGACCAAAATTTTTTCCGTCAAAGTTCTATCTCAAATTACGACAAATATTTCATCTCTAATTCATTTCAAATATGTTGTTAAAATTCATTATTAGCGAAATATTGTGACAGAAAGCAGTTGGGGACCTTCCACAGTATCTTTACAGCTTGTGCCATTTAGTGAGTCTCACTTTTGCTGATTCCTTCCTACTTTATTTTTGAAGTTGAACTCCCGTACGCATTTGAAACTCAAATTGCAAAATTTGACGAGTCATAAGAATTTGATTATTATCTTTTTGACGAGTCACAAGAATTTGATTATTATCCTTTGCCATACATTCCTACTATCCTCCTTTTTCCTTTCATTTTTCTGATTTCAAATTCGATGTAATTATACTACTTATTTAAAAAATATTTTTACAGAAAATCAATGTTAGACCGAAAAATATATGAGAGGTAGTTTCTCTTAAACCTACGCTTACTTAAGCGATGGTCTCCTCATTACTATTTTTTTTCATTTTGCTAAGTGGTTTTTTCATTACTGTGTATAACACTACTAGAAAAAAGACATTTTGCTACCGCCAAAATCGATCCCTAAATTACAAATCAATTGCTAAAACGAGTTAGTGATTGATTTTAGGACCAAAGTAAGCGGCCGCTAAAAGCCTCGTCGCTAAATCAAAATTAACAATTGACTTTGAAATCGGTCACTAGTTTGCGACCGTGACATCAGTTGCTAAACACATATGTCGGTAGCTAAATTATAATTACAAAGAATTCTTAAATAATGTGCTAACTTAGGGCACAAGGTCCTTAAGCAAACAGATCACAATCCTAACAATGCTGATTTTAGTTTCATGCATGTATTTTTTTTTTGTCCGAATTTAATGCATGTGTAGGCCGTCGCTTATACTGATCAACATTTTCAAGTAAATTTCTCATGATGAATGTAGAGTACCACTCCCGATTCTTAGAGACGGAGATAATGAGCACCGACTGATGACCAACTAATTAAGAATAAGTTTGAATTATTCAGCCATAGGTTGGTTATCACTAATATATTTATCATTCTTGAGAAACACTAGCTGGCAAACACATTTGACACGGACATTAAAATTGAATAAATTAATGAAGAGTAAATAATTGTGCAGCCTTGAATTGGTGGTAGAAAATGGCAAGCATGACCTCGTACAATTGAGGGCGACTTAATCAGGACGCAAGATTATTGCTTAAAGTAATCAAGCCTGCTCCATCAACTGAATTTCCTTTGTCACCAAAAAAGAGGGGGGACTCATCCTCAATGGATACTTTGGTGGTAAATACAAAGAAAAAACATGATTTATGTGGGTTCGAACCGCATCACTTATTATTAAGTTGAGTATTCTATATTACCTAGTAAAGTGATTTTAGGAAAAGTTATTGTACCTGAAATTTTACTAATTGATGGTCAAATTCCTCTCAGTCAGTCTAGTGATCGAATCTTACCAATTGAATTTTTTTCATATTATTAAAAAAAATGAAGAAAAAAGGTGACCAATCCTCCCAAGTCACTAGTAATGTATGCATTAAAAAGCCACTATAGTTATTCTTCTCATTTGTCTCTTTTTCATTCACCTTGTACAGTTCATGCATATATACTAAAATATATCTTTTCATCTACGGTCTAAAATTACCAACCTTTCTCCAATAATCTAAAGGGTGAATTATTCAACTCCCCCTTGTGGCTTGACTAATATTCACAACATTCCCTTGTGTTTTACAAATTAGATACTTGACCCCCTATGGTTTCAACAATAGTGCACAAGCCCCCCAAAAGTTAACTATCGTTAGCTTTTTAACAGATTTTAGTAAAATGTCATTTTTTGCCCTTGTCTAATATAATAAAAAAATCTATTTTACCTTCATTAATTTTAAAAATTAAAATTAAAAAATTAAATTTAAAAAAAGTCTTAAAAAGTCCATTTTGCCCCTAACTTATTAAATAAAATATCTATTTTACTTTTATTTTATTTAAAATTAAAAATAAAAAATTAAATTAGGAAAACACAAAAAAAAAAAAGAAAACATGAAGGATGGGGGGGCGCGTAGGGGGGGGGATGGGGGGGGGGGGGGGGGGGGCGGGTGGGGATGGGACGGGGTGGTGGGGATGGGCAGCAGGGGTGGGAGCTGTTAGGGGTAGGGGTTGCTGGGGGTAGGGGTGGACGAGGGGTGGGGGTTGCTGCGGGGTGGGGGTGGGCAATAGGGGTGACGTGGTTGGTGGGGCGTGGGGGCAACGAGGGTGGTGGGGGTGGGCAGCGGGGGTAAGGTGGCAGGGGTGACAGGGGTGATGGTGGGTGGTGGGTGGGGTGGGGTGGTGGTGGGGGGGTGGGGTGGGGGTAGCAGGGGTGGTGGGGGCTGGTGGGTTGAGGGGTGGCAGGGGTGGTGTCTTTTTTTTTTAATTTAACTGCTTTTTTTATTTTTTAAACAAATTAAAGATAGAAAAATTTATTTAATGCATTTATTATGAAAAAACAAAACAAAGTTGCACAAAGCACACGTGCATGTCAAAACACGTTATTTTTTCTAAAAAAATTAACAGAAAGGGTCTATGTGCACCTTCATTGAAACTATAGAGGGTAACTTAACTAATTTCGTAACCACAAAGTATTACTATGCACATTAGTCAAACTATAAGGAGAAGTTGAGTAATTCACCCATAATCCAAATACCAACAATACTGTACAACTCCTTTTTACATTGAAAGTTGGCAAATATGTAAAGGCATGTAAATTTTACATATAATTTCGCCCTTCCTTAGACATGTATAAAAAAAATCTATATAATGAGACAACCACTTGAAAGGCTCGCAACTTCGAGAAGAAGCAACAAAAAATTTACAATCTCGACATCTTTTTACGCATCAGACCCGAAGATACTGCAGCATTGGCTCTAATATTTTGTAAGTGGATTAGTTTTGAAGAGATCATCGTTAGATCTTGAAGAAGAAGCTATGGCCATTTGTGACATTGTTGAGCTCTGAATTAGACTTGCAGTGAAACTCTGCATTTGCTTTTCTTCACGAAAGCCTCTCATGGCTCTAAACCGCAAATCTTCGGTGGTACTGCCGGCTTGGCTTACATCAGGAATATCGGTTCGTCCTTCAAGCATGCTTACAACCTCAGACATGGTAGGCCTGATTGCAGGAGATGCATTGGTGCACAAGATTGCTATTTTCACCACCATTTCTACTTCGTCCATGATGACTTGAGAGCCCAATCTTTCATCTAGAAAATCTTCTAATTTTCCATTTTGTTGCGAGTGAAAAGCCTGCCATAAGCAAGGTAAACGACTTTGAGAGGAAATACTTCTACAAGCACTGCCATGCAGATGTGAAATACTTCTACAAGCACTGACATGCAGATGTGCAGGCTGGCGTATGCGCCCATAAGAACAGCAGAGCATTAAGATGAATAGATACAGAAAGCTGTCCTACCCAATCTAAAAGACAAACGAAATCTTCACTTGGCATGTAATTGCTGTTGTTCTTGCCACTAACTATTTCCAAGGCCAGGATACCGAAGCTATAAACATCCACTTTATATGTCAAGTAACCCCATAATGCATATTCGGGTGCCATGTATCCACTGCAATAGGAAGTCAAAATTCAACTTTTGCCTGGCCAAGTACCCAAGCATGGAGTGGAATTAACAATATCCATTAGCACAAGGTGAACTTACATTGTTCCCGCTATTCGAGTGCTAATATGGGTCTTATCATCTTCATTAAGCTTAGCCAATCCAAAATCCGATATTTTTGGATTCAGGTCTTTGTCGAGTAGCACGTTAGAAGCTTTAATGTCTCTATGAACAATTTTTAGTGTCGCCTCTTCATGGAGAAAAGCTAAACCTCTAGCGACCCCTACACAAATCTTGAACCTTCTTGACCAATCTAGAACCATTTGACTGTCCTTTGAACCTAAATCACACGCAAACGTTAGAAGAACAACTTCGAATTATGTAGTGAATGAAATTTATATACCAAAATATAAGGTTTCTAGATTTAACAAATTCTAGATGTAATGTTGACAAGAATGTACCAAATAATGCACGGGCAAGGCTATTGTGTTCCATGTATTCATATACAAGCAGAAGCTGATTCCCTTCTATGCAACATCCATGAAGCTTAACAAGATTTGGGTGTTGCAAGCAAGAGATCATGCCAATCTCATTTAAAAATTCTCTGTCCCCTTGCCTTGAGTGAGATGAGAGCTGCTTCACGGCTACTGTTGTACCATCAGACAGCCTACCCTGTGGTAGCTAATTTGTCAAAGTCCACAAATGGCTAAAATAATGATTGATTCAGTAATATTTTTGTCCAGACTTACCTTGTAAACAGGACCAAAACCACCTTCCCCAATTTTCTTTGAAACATCAAAGTTGTTGGTAGCAGCTTTGATTTGCTTTAAGGTAAAAGAAACAATTTGCAGTTCCAATCCTCCAGAATCTGTGGAAAAGGAACATTTCATATGAGACCTTTACTCATTTAATAATTTCTTGTATATCTTATTATACCCAGATTTTGAGAATTAATTTTCATTTTGTAAGAATTAGAAAAAACGTATCTTTTATTTTCCTTAGTTGGAAACTCGAATTTCCATTACCATCCAATTGCCACCACACAGACATAGATCTACATATTTCACATGATAACTGAAAAAGAAATTTGGTAGATTGAATGCCACCAAGTGCTTTGACAAATCTTGTTTCAAGACTATTTTCAAATGATATCATGTCTTCCACAAATCTAAAATGAAGTCAACATTTCAAATATGCAATAAGTTAAAAATTATCTTTTAAGAAATAAACTGAACGCAATATACTAAGTAATCACCTTTTCTGTTTGTACTTCTGCCACACAAGCACCCTTTCAGCCAGAGGATGACAATTATGAAGAAAATAATGCATACTGCCAAAACTCCAATAATAACATACACGGTTACATTTACATTTTTCTTGTTCCCATCTGAACATGTTTTGAAACCTGTGGAAGAGAGAAAACCCGATGAGTGATGCTATAAAGATACATGGATCAAAATTGAGATCATTTTGTTAATAGTGTAAGTATAGTCTAGGGATTTATATTGCACTGTTACTAGGCAGAACAGATGATAGAAAACATGCAGATACATTGCTTTGGAAGAAAACTGGATTGTTTTATGGTAGTATGAGAAAGAATCAAGTAGAAATTCTAATCAAACAAATAGAACATTAAGTGCAGAGAAACTCTTATGGCTTATTGTGTTCTATATAAAGTCACATAAAATCAAGTTCTTCTTCTTATGATAAATTTGTATGATCAGAACATCACTGAGTTAAATGCCACAGCCAAGACTTACTTGGGTTGACCGAAATAGCTGATACTAGAGGACCGTAAACTCCCCTGATAGGGATACGTGTAGTCCCTTTGCCACTCCAGTGAAAACGAATCTCAAGAGTATTGTCTTCCACAGTGGCATTAAATTGTCTCACAACAGGTCTCTGAGCTCCACGTGCCTCATCTTCAATGTTGAAATCTTTCCGTACTAATTTGTTCTAAATAGATATCAAATTAATAAGCAAAGCAAGTTGTAAAGTTTGAGTCGATATTAACTGTTGTCCACTTAGATAATTACCTGAATATAAATATCAAAAAGTCGCCTCCCAAGACTTCTGTATGTATTGTCATTGGTGAAATATATTTCTGCAAAATAGAGACTCACTGTGTAATTCCCATTCTCCAAGCAAGAGTGAAAATAGGTGAGCGTAAGAGGGGAAATTCGGGCTGTGTTGTACAACTCAGAAAGATTTGTTGATGTTCCAGCATAAACAAAGTTTGCATTTTGGATATTATCAACATCCATGAAATCTCCTGTGCTACTGAATCCCCAGTATCTGTCACTTATATAATATCTAGCGGTACCACCATCAATTCCCCCGTCTCCTTCAAAGGTAACGTCTCTGTTGTTTTCTTCAACAGTAAAATCTCCTCCACCACTATTAACATGTAAAGAACACCCATCTGCCATAAATAATATGGGTTTATTTGTATATGCAACCATAGTTAGAATATTCTGCGAGAAACTAGAAGAGTAATTGACCAGCTGTAAGCATCAGAAGATTATCTACCAAAGTAGAGAGGCGTGAACGCACACACATATATATATGCTCATACCACCTATTCAAGAACTATCGTAACTAAATGTAGTATCAGAAATATAAAAATATTTCAAAAGCTGTTTACAAGAAGTAGCAAAAGATGCAAGAGGCTGTTTTCTCAGTTGACTGAACAACTCAAATTTTGGTGGCAACTGGAGCATTAGTTGAAATCAGATGAGATAATGAGGGGCTTGAACATTCCATTATCATACTTTTCAAAATACCGTTCACAAAATGTACTTACATCTGGGACAGGTGAAGTCCTCTTTGCATGGAAGAAAATTCTGTCTGTTGCAAATATAAGATGAAAGCAGTTAGTATCTGATCCCGAAATAAGAAGATGATGATTCTCAAGTAGAAAATGTTCCATTTTTTTCAGTTCCATACTTAAAGAATACATAACAAAAAGATTCTAGAGCAATCAGAATAAGAATTTTACAATGTGTTTGTCATGGAAGAGCTCCTGAACAAGTTTATATATAGATTCCTGAAGCAAAGATCACAAAAAGAAAAGTTAATATTTGCATCAGATAGTTTGTCATATGATTGAAATACAACAGAGGAGAAAAAGAATAAAAGAATCCTTCTGACAACCTCTGTTGACAAGCAGCTTCCTCTGGGCCTTGCCATGTAAAATTATTGTAAGAAACATCACTGCCAGCACACAGTAGTGTCAGAATTCATTGTGGAGGTTATAATAAGAACACAGTTGCAGGAATGAGCAGTCATGAGCACAACGACAAGAAATGCGAGGTCAAAAACCTGTGAAGTTGAAGGATATAAAACGACTGTTGTGAACTGATCATTAATATTTTATTTTGCTAACATGAAAATTTAATTTCAATATACGGTGGTGGAACATAATAGCATATATCAATTTAATCAAATGCAAGTATAAAATATTAAGTAATGTGTTGTCAAGATTCATGCATGTAGTTGAAGAGCTAAAAATAGAAACAATAAATCCATTGATCAGTAAATCTAGACTTTTTAGAATTCATGTATTTGTAATTAATTTAAGGGTCAAGTTCATGTATTTTAGTTGTCTCTAAAGCCTATAAAAGGGAGCTTTGCATGATTAATCACAATTCAAGTAATATAGAAAATTCTCTTATTCTCTACAAACACATTTTCTCTTGAATTCTTGAGTGAAATGACTGCCAATATCTAAATAAAAATGTAAGAGTAAAGAGCATAATCAAGATAGTAAACTCACATACTGCTCCCGCCTTTCAAGATTGAATCAGGTACTCCTCCGCCAAGCATGTTTCCAGTTAAGAATCTAATTCAGAAAACATTATAGATTAACTATAGGTCAACAAACAAGATTACAGGTGTTGTGCATAGAGGTAAA
Organism: Cordia subcordata; assembly: GCA_028554755.1. NCBI lineage: Eukaryota > Viridiplantae > Streptophyta > Magnoliopsida > Boraginales > Cordiaceae > Cordia > Cordia subcordata. The sequence continues at coordinate 8,447,044 of JAPTOF010000006.1, read as the reverse complement.
CTAAATCTTGTTGGAAGCTTTATGGTAATCGGATGACAGAAGAAAAGGAAAAAAAAATTTGAATTTTCTCTTTCCAGAATTAATCTGGCAGTTTCTCCAGTATGGATTTAGTTTCTAGAGGCAATGTCTGTCAAAGTGAAGTTTACTAAATTCATACTTACACCAGCTTCAAACTTCTTGCATCAATATTATCTGGTATCTCTCCAACCAACTTGTTGAAACTGACATCTCTGTCCGCCACAAAGAGCATTTTTATGAGTAAAAGTTTCCTTCAAAGTTCTCTTTAAACTTGTATTAAGGGGAAGTGGTGGCAAGGAGTAGGGAAGAGTTAGATACCAATTAAAACTCTACAATAAAGGTCTTTCCAGAAATAGAGATTCTATGAGATAAAAGAATGATTTGTCTACAAAAAGTTAAATAATAAAAGGATGAACATGAATGAACATTATATAATGATATAGCAGCCTAAAGCTCCCAAATTATTACTCGAGGAATAGAATTGAGCTGGTGTAATTATCATTATCCATGCATTCCCATCTTCCATCAAATAATGCAACAAGCAGGCAAGCTAGATTGGACAAAATAAAATGTATAGTTCCACTGAGAGAAACTATTCTCTTTACTTGTTGCAACTGTTCTGTAATGACCCAGGCCCAACTCCTAGCCTGCCATCACAATTGAGCCTAATCAACTGGCCCAAAATGCTTAAGCCGGTGATGACAGTAAAAGTGAACCCAAGTCATTATAAAGTACACACAAATATCACAAAGAACCGATGTGAGATGGGGCGTTACATGTTCCATCAACTTTCATTGATCTTAAGATCAAAATCCAATAGTCAAATTCAACACTTTACTAGACTTTGCTTGTCTTCAACATTCCTTGCTCCTTCTTACACATTTTAAGGAAATGGAAAGCGCAAAATATACGTGCTTTGAAGTATATAAAATCAGCTATCCCACTGCCTTGTGTAGGACATATGAAATATGATAAGAACCACTATGGTTATTGACTCCAGAGTAAGGTCTAACAGGCTCCAACTCTCATTATAAGTAGCATATGTTCAAAGGTCAATCAAGCCTCTTCAAGGAAATGTAACTTCCCAGGAATCTAATGTCTTAGAAACAGAAACAACTTATGCAGATTATATGTGGTCAAGTACTTCATATTTTCATCCTAATGAAACCGAAGAAATTTACCACGGTTAAATATTATGAAGAAGCTGCTGCTACTTCTTCACGGTAGCCATATATGCTTTACTTACAAAATTTGCAAATTCCACATGTTCCAAACATATCGAGGGATTTCTCCAGATATATTGCAGTTCCTCAGCATCCTAAATCAAATAATAACACTATATTATAGAAAGTTTATAGCAGGCCAGACTTGATGATCCCAAATGTGAATAATTTTTCAACATACAATGTCACTAAGCCTGCAGCATTCCTAAGATCTGGAAATGCCTGAGTTGGCCCTTCTGTATCAGCGATCCTCCTGCATAAAGAAAAGCATCATGCAAATCCCTTAATGAGTAAACCTCATAAGGAATAATGAAATGCCTGTGCAGTAGGAGATGGAGAAAAAGAAACTATACAAGCCAGTTTTCAAGAAACACTCACAAGTCGGTCAACTTATACAGAAGAGAAATGTTTGATGGAATGGGCCCCTCCAATCCAGTAGCTATCATCTCCCTTTATTGATCATTTTACAAATGATTGGATAGTGAATTGATATAATGCAAATATTTCTTGTGAACCATTTAACGCAGGTAGTTTTAGAAAGATAAGGTTCTTACAGTCTTGTAAGTTCTTTCCAGTTCTGTATAATATCAGGTAGTGATCCATTGAAGTTGTTATCACTTATTCTACTGCATTACAGTGGAAGAAAATCTTAGAATAATAAATAACAGGAACATCAGTAAACTACAACAACATGTGATTATGCTTACAAGTCCGTCAATTTGGTAAGTTCAGAAAATGATGTTGGAAACTTTCCTGTAAGTTTGTTCGAGGACAGTATCCTGTAAGTCCATTATCATTGAAGCTGTAAGTTAAGTAATTTTCCATCCTTTAGAACAGTCTATTCCAGCACAATATGAAGAAAAAATAAGACATCTTACAGAGTATTCAAGTTCTTCAGTCTCCCAAGTTCAGAAGGAATGGCGCCAGAAAATTGGTTTAATTCGAGGTTTCTGTCAAAACGAGCCTATGAGAAGCTATGCTACTAAACTTTCACGATTACACATAAGAAGGACGTCAAGCAAGATCTTTTTATTTTGTCAAAATAATATTTGATGCTTCAGGTCAGTTACAAAATAATGCAGTTCAAATTGATCTTATACAGTTAATTACCATGTTTGGAATATAGCACCAAAGTAAGAAAAGAAAGCTAAAGAAACTTACAGATATGTTAGAGTGGTAATATTTCCCAATATCTTTGGGATTTCCCCTGATAACTTGTTCCCAAGCAAAGATCTGGAGCAAAATTCTCCATATTGTTTTATTAATGAAGATAATAATAACTAATGGATTAAGTACCAGAAAACATTAACCTTACATTGAATTCAACTGCGTGGAAGCCCATTCTTCCGGGATTGTACCGCTGAGAAGATTGTAAGCGAAGTCACTAAGATTTGAAGGACAAACTAGGATTAGCAGATAGTTCCTATCAGTTTGCATCACCAAGTAAAAGTTGGACAGAAATCAGAAATCATACATTTCTTTGATGTAAGAAAGTTTCACGAGTCCTGGTGGAAGAACTCCAGGAAGACTGTAGCCCTTCAGCACACTGCAAAAGATATATCATTTTCATCTGAGATCTACATGCAGAAGTTACAGCTCTGAAAAAGTTAGATAAATAAATGTCTTATTTTATTACAAGAAAAAAAAAAAGAAAACTAAATAATTTGCAGGTCAGCAGATGCTTCAATTAAAACAGTATCAAGTAACAGCCTGTTTGGCTAAGCTTATTTGGAGCTTATAAGTAGCAAATAGTAAAAACTACGAGAGAGGGTGCTTTTTTCTATAAGCAAAGCCAAACACCCTCTGTCTTCCTTCCTTTTAACTCAATAAACTATTAGGATCTAGTTTCACTACACATATTTGAGGAAGCTCATAGCCCTCTTCAAATTTAATAATCACAATTAGCTCATCGAAAAGGAGAAAGCTGGTGCTAAATCATTAGCAGAGCCTCATTCTGCATTACTTCTTTCTGTTTAATTCGCTTTTTTATCTTGGTTATCTACTAAATCATTTGATGCTTAACAAAGTAATGATTAGAGGAAATGAAATTGGTTGCAGAATATTATATATTGATGTAGGAGTGGCAGCATAACCCAGACACAGGGGATTATACATGATATTTTCTTCCTGTCAAAGGTGAGCACTGTGTCAAATAACAAGAAAGGAAACTGTACATTTTTTTTATATGGCAGAAAGAGTCGTTCGCAATGCCGCAATCACATTCAACACTACTCATTGATGCACTTGGTGACTGCTGCATCAACACAACTTGACAAGAATCAGCATTGAACTCCCAAAATGTTGCACCCATTATAGCCACAATTTCTCGAAGGGCATCCACTAGATATTGTAGAGCAAGAAAGATAAGTGGATTAATTTGCATGGAAGTGAGCAAAAATAGTCACTAAAAGATCTGATTGGATGACAACAGCAGCTAAAATTATTAAGTTTCTACAGTTCAAATCTAATCTTTGAGAAAAGAAAACACTGAAAGGTTGAAAATTAAGAGAAAATGTAAAGCATGTTTCTTAATATCTGAATTTAGACGTACGACTTCTACATTGTCAACTTCAGGATAAGGAAACAAGTGCCTAATTTGATTATCTTGGTGAAACAGATGTGCTAACTTCAGTAAAAATCTTAAACCGTTTCTAGGGATAGTCCAGAAATTTATATAAGTGTATATAGGTGGACAAATCAAGTTAGCAGCATCAGCAGGTGAACAGCAGCAAACTCGGTGGCTTGCCTCTTATCAATTTAATGGTTGTAATTTAACCAGATCCACCCTCATGCTATTATAGATTCCATTTCTTCGAAAATATTTGACCCCTGAAATCATCTGGCCCATGTCATCCCTGCATCACGCTATTTTCACAACATAATTTTGTACTCCATCTATCCTTCTTTCTCTCCATGAGCCCCATAAATCCAAAATGCATATACCTAGCAATCAAACTGAAACGTGCTTTGGCAAGTATCTGCTTCCAGGGATAGAAATTTTATATATCAATCACCGAAGAGGCAGTCTTTTTCTTATTTTACTGTGGTCCTCCTGATTTCTGAAAATAACCTGAATAATTGTGCTATAAAGAAATTTATCTTCAAGCCATCGAAACCCTGTATACAACAATCATACAATCACATGATTTTACACAGCAGGATTACCAAGCCCAACCCTGAAAGGTTAGAATCTTTCACTATTCGGCATTCACCTCTTCTTTCTTGATTAAACAACACAAAAAGGGGCCAAGTCCCATTCAACATACTGCTAGAACATTATTGGTTATTTCGAGTGAAGCAGAAAATGGTTTGCAACACGAATTTGCAAAGTCATATTACGAGACTCTACCCCTCTGCTCCTGGCCCCTAACTGATAGAGATGCATATGAAAAACATTGCAATTTTTTGGAACCAATAATCAAGAACTATAGAAGTTAAAGCTTAAAGCTATACACTTCTTTGCATAGCTTGTCATTCAAAATCACCAATTGCAGAGTCCAATCATTTAGCATGAATAAGGGATAAACGGACTAAAATTGGTCAGATAGTTTGAACAAGACTGTGTAGGTCTCCTAATTTTTTGACAACATTTGACTGCATGAGGTTACCAACTTATCTGAAAAGCACTAACATTGGTCTACAGAAATTAGTTTTTTTTACACAAATTCTCAAAGGAACAGCCCAACTGAAATCTTGAGGATATTAATACAACTACCATCCAAGAAAATCTCAAACTTTATAGTTACTGTCAAGAATGACACTTGTGTTAATCATAAATTTTATAATTTTTCAATACGAAATAAGTTCATACTCCATACAGCTAAACCAAAAGGAGAAAAAGAAAATTTTAGTTTCAAGGTAGTCAAACACAAGCTGAGCCATAACAAGAGCAAAATTCAACTGAACCTAGTCACTGCTTACCCTCTTGTTGTGGCACCTTCATCTCAGCATGTTTCAACATCAGGAAGCATATCATTAGAAGAATCCCTCCACAGATATCCTTGCCAGAGAGCATTTTCAAGCTTCAGATCCTCAAGTACACCATATGTATGTATATATATATATATATATATATGAAATTGTACCATGTGAAGGGTAGACACTAAAATCTATACCCACGAAATTACTTTGGATAAAAAAGGACGAGTGCGGTATCAACTCCAACGTCCAGCTCAGCTACCAGATAGAAAAAACGACCGTAAAGGGGCAAAGGACGAACGCAGAAAGGGTGCATGAGGCAAGCTCATGTATTTGAATTATTGTGACCGTAGATTTTAACCTTTACATAAAGAATTATTTTGTTCAGTACTTGGGGTGTCACGTTTTTTTATTTTTCCTTTTTTCCTTGCAACAGTGTGGAATCGGATCCATAATCCCTTGTCGTGATTGCCCAAAGGCCAATAAGCTGTTTATGTAGGGTTGATTTTATTGAAACATTACTAGTAATTGATGTGACATTATGCTTGTTGCTTAGTATTGCATGTCGACTGTTTCTTCATAACCATTTGGTTGCTAAGTTTGAATTTGACCAGTCTTTGGGGTCTTTTTCCTTTTCATCACGAGTCCGACTAGTACACCAGTGACATATACTAGTCCAAGGGTTGCATTAGCGTCTTTCAATTGAATTCATCCATCCTAGTTTCTACTCTCGCTCGCTTGCCGAATGGAAGTATTTTCTACGAGTTATACATCTAATTGATATTAAATATAAAGAAAAAAATTTTCATCTATATACGCATATCACTACATAATAGTAAAAGATTTATCTCTTTTCTTACCTTTTTTTTTACAAGAAAAATATAGTTGGCAGAGCCTGATTACCAAAATAACTAGCAAAGCCCAAGTACCAAGCTTTAGGTGTGCAACATGTTATATTGAATACCAATTAAGTTGAGAGCATTCACCTAAGGCACAGAAGTAAATTCAAACTCGGATAATGAGTCATGTCCAGTTCTAGCTCTTATTTCTGGCACTCCTGGATACATTTTTTTTCTTACCCTTATTAGTACAACTGCAGTCCCTACACTATGCTTCCTAATTACTGTATGCGTAACAATCATCATATACCTTCCTACTCGTGTGCCTCACGCGCTATATAATAATGCCTAAATTAGCCAAAACTCCTAAAAAATACGAAGCGCCGCATCTAAAACACGGACAAAACCTCTCTATCTCTCTCACATCTTCAACAATAACAACCTCTCCAACGACTAAACAACTCCGACGACTTCATCCTAATCAACGACACCAGTACAAAGCTAACAATTTCTACAACAAAATACATAAATATTCACACTATATACATGTATGCTTGCATGATTATATATGTATGCTTGCATGACAGTGATGTTCAGCCTAGGTATATGTTTGAATATTTCTCTGAAAATGTATGAACATCACTGTCAAAATGTGTGAAATCGCTCTGAAAAAATATTGTAGTTTCTTTGAACACCACTTTGAAAATACTTTAGTTCAAAACTTTTACTCTACATATTCAAATTGCATATATTACTATTTGAGGATCAATATTCTACTATGTGATAAACTAAAAGTCAAAGTTCAAAAAATTTGCTCTGTATGTTCAAATTGAATAAACTACTGATTCAAAATTGACATCATGCTAACTGATAAAATAAAATCATGGTTCAAAATGAATAAACTATTGATTCAAAATGAATAAACTATTGGTTCAAAATGCATAAAATGCTACTTCAAAATGAATAAAGTACTGGTTCAAAATAAATAAAGTATTGGTTCAAAATTAATATAATGCTAATTGATAAAATAAAAATCATGTTTCAAAATGAATAAACTACTGGTTCAAAATAACTAAACTATTGGTTTAAAATGAATAAAGTACTGGTTCAAAATTGATATAATGTTACCCGATAAAATAAAAATCATGGTTTAAAATAAATAAAATACTGGTTTAAAATGAATAAAGTACTAGTTCAAAATGAATAAAGTACTAATTCAAAATGAATAAACTACAAGTTTAAAACGAATAAAGTACCGGTTCAAAATGAACAAAGTACTGGTTCAAAATGAATAATGTACTCGTTCAAAATAAATAAAGAACTGATTTAAAATGAATAAATAATTGGTTCAAACTGAATAAACTACTGGTCTAAAATGAATAAACTACTAGTTCAAACTAAATAAATTATTAGTTCAAAATGAATAAACTACTGGTTCAAACTAAATAAACTATTGGTTCAAAATTAAACTGAATAAGCAATTGGTTCAAAATTATCAAGAAAGGAACGAGAAAGCAAAAGAACGACAGGGGAAAAAAAGATAAATTCTCATAGAACTTATGCTCAAAACTATAGTAACAATTTTAATAGCTTCGCTTTTGACCTGTTAAGACATATTTTATTTTTTAATTAATTTTAAACTACGTTAAATGATGTCGTTTTAATAGAACGCATATAACACGCACTTTAAGAAACACTGTATATTGTGCCTGCACAACACAGTAAAAATTGCAACACCACTAACATATGCGGGTAGGCAATATGCAAGCACATTAATGGAGGCCATCTTTTTGTAGTCGGATAATTTCTTATTATATTTTTTAACAACTTGTGATGCACGATATAGATAACTGAAAACCATTCTGGCACTATATATTATTATTATTATTATTTAAGATAGTGGGGTAATAAATTAATTCACCGTGAATTGCAAACTTCAATCCTTTGGAGAAAGCGTTGACAAAAATATAGGCTTTTGATATTGTAATGGGCACATGTGCGCTGTGCGTTCCAAGTCAATGGCTTCTTTTAGCCTTTTCCTGACATGGTGTATGGGTCAACGCTTGATGAGTCAACAGGCGCACATAAGATTTTACGCGACATACATTTTAGAAAAGCAAATTCTTAAGTGAACTTGGAAAACTAAACATTTTATATTTTAGAGTTAAAAAGTCGAATACTCAATTGATTTCCATGTTGTATTAACATTTTAAAATAGTGAGAATAAAATATTTGTTATGTTTTCATCATTTAAGAAAAATTTTTATTTTTAAGGTCTTAGAACGAGTCATTGATAATTGACTAGTAATGTGAAAAGGGAAATTAGTATAAGAAGTCATCGATATACTTCTTGATAATAGAATCTACAGATCAATGAAGACGGTCATAATAAATTTGCAAGTTATTCAGATGTAATTGAAGGCAAAGAGAAAAGATTTCGTAAGACTTTGCCCGGTAAAAGAGTTGATTATTCAAGGCATTTCGTCATTGTCATAGGTCTTTCATTTCATTACGTACATCGGTATGGATTGCCTCGTGAATCAAGACATTTCGTCAGACAATAGGCCCTTCACTTTCATTACATTAATGTGGATTGCCTCACGAATAGTAAAACGGCTTTTCCAGATATTTGTAATTTGAGGGTCTAATTAGACAATATCTTGCTTCAAATATAGGAGTTATTAAAAGATAAAATAGGGAAAAAGTACCTCAAATGTTTTATCAAAGTCATATAAATTTTCTTGTGATTTCAAAACTTGCTGATACTTTTGTAGTTTTAAAAACATCGCACACTAACTTCTTATTTTTTGCGGAAGATAAGGAAAATACTTTCATTTGTTGAAAATGAAAAACAATTATCTTTTTGAAAATTGTATACGTGTTTGCTTGTTAATAGTTTTAGTTTCTAGTCTTTTTTTAATTTATAAAACTTAGAAAAAAATTTAATCATGTGGATAGGTGTTTTAAGGATTTCATGCTATTTTATTTAGAAAGTTGTTGGGATAGGTGCTTTTGTCTTTTAAAGATTCCATGTTATTTTGTTTAGAAATTTGTTGTTGGAACGGGATAAAAGGAGGACAAGTGAAAAAGAAAAAGACAAAGGAAACAATAAAGAGAATAGAACCAAAATAAAAAATTTAGAACTCCAATATTTTAGATGTATTTTCCGAATGGAAAACTGTTGGAGAACAATCCAAATTTAACAAAGAAAACTATGGAATCAATCCAACTCCACTACTCTTCTTTAATTTGAAAAATTCGGAAAAGTGTTTTTTTAGTTTTCATTTTGGAAAATTTTCATTTGTAAATATAGTATCTTATTTTTCACTCTTTGTGAAAATTTCTTTTAGAACACAACTCTAATTTTTTGTAAGTAAATGGGCTCTAGCCCTCGCAGTTGGTTTTTGATTAGAGCCAAAGAAGAGCGTAAAAAATGTGCTTATAAATGCGTTTTAACTTGTCAATAATAAAAGAAATTCAAATAAATTGGTGCAAATTTCACCATTAGTTTTTAAAAATGATGCAAATTTCCCCTGTGATGATTTGAAATAAGGTGCAACTATTCTAAATGAACGATGAAATAAAAAATATATCTCCTAATTTATGTAGATTTCTTTGTTTATGCATTCATAAATAATGGAATTTATTTGTCTTGCTTAATAATGAGTCATTTAAATTAAAAAATCTACATAACATAGGAGATATATTTTTGATTTATTCACTCATCTAAGGTATATTTGCATCTTATTTCAAATTATAGGAGAAATATGCATCATTTCTAAAATTACAAGTGAAATTTGTATTAATTTACATGAGTTTTTTTTTTATTGATAAATCAAAATGTATTGTATGGCGAGTTTTCTAAGGGAAAAACTAAAGGCACCAGCCAGGCAGGTATGCAACAATTTTGAAATCAAAAGAAATATTAACAAGTTTTGAAACAATAAAAATTTTTATCCTACTTTAACAAAATATAAGGAGTTAAAATACACTACATTTTATATCACGTTTCTTTCATGGAGGTCTTCGTCTTCAATATTTGTTTATGTGATTTGTCTTTTCGTTTTCTGCAACTAAATGCAAATGACGCGGGAAAGAGCAAAAGCAAAAAGAATTTAAAATGAGGACTAATGTGTAATGTCGTTTTTATAGTGAAAAAAGTACTTTTTCTGTCTTTCTTTTCTTTTTGTGGTAAAATATAGATTACGTGTATAGCTTATAAGTGGATTAACTGAGAGGATGTTTGGCTTTACTTATTTAGTGCTTATAAGCATCTAAATAATTAAAAACATATCAGATGATATTTTTTTTTTAAGTTCTTATAAGTACCAAAAATAAACAAAGCTAAACACCCTCTTAGTGTATGCTTGTAAGTGGATGGCAAATGGTTGTAGTTGATAGCTTGAATTACTTATTTTTAGTTAATGAGTTATTTAAACATTTAAATATTAGTTTCACTTATAGACTAAGGTTATCAATAGTATGAAGTTTGACCTTTTTAATTCTGTAAGATTTTAAGTTATCATAATTAAACCCAAATTAAGCCAATCTTCAGGAAGAGATTCTTATATCACTATGCAAAAACTTATTCGATGTACATAACGAATCTCTCTCTTCTTCCCTATTTGATATTTCTCGCGTTTAGATGAACTTTCTTTATAATTTATGTCAAATCCTGTTTGCAGAAATATGGTTGGCGGCTGCTGAATGAATTACTATTTTTTCGTGTCAAAGAACATTAGCAGCCATGGATAATGACCATCGATTAGTCCTCCTTTTTTGCGGGGCCCGATTATTCCGCCTTTCACATTACTGGCGGCTTAAGTGCCGCATTGATATTGACTTTGTAGTAAAATCACAGTTTTTGTAAGATGTGAACCTTTTCGATGTATAATCATTTCCTATTGGTGCTCATATACATACACTTACGGATGGGAAAGCCAATATATATATATGGACGGGAGAGGTTGTCTTAGATTAAAAATTTGAAGAAAACACGATAAGATAGGGAGGATACATTGAATGTCTTCACGTATGAAATAGTCCATTTTAAAAATCTCGGCCAAATAATCGAGAAAAGAAATAGCTCAAAATAAAGAGCCTGTCTTTTTAGTATATATTTGACCAAAAGAAAGTCTTTTTAGTATTAGGCCCAACAGAATAGGAAAAATTATTTTTGATTTTTCTTCAATCCTATCTGCAATCTTGCATCCATAGGTCAATTATTGTTTATTTCTAATTCCTTTGCTGATAGGTGTTTGTGTTTTATTCTTGTTGTTTGCCATTTTTGGTTGACGGAGTTGGAGGGTATGTTTGGTGGCTAGGTTGGGTTTTGGTTGGGGCGTGTCTTGGGCTATGGCCCAATTTGTGTTTATTATCTGTTTTTCTATTTGGGCTTTACTTGGCCCAAGTTTGTTATTTTTATGGTTGTGTCTCAAACTAGTTTTGTTGGGTTTGGACTTCTTGTGTAATGTTTGTTTTGTAGTTTAATAATTGTCTCTTCTGACCAAAAATAAAAAATAAAAAATCCATTGCTTGATAAGAATGTATTAGAATTGTGCCAATTAGCCTATCTATGGCCTGAGTTTAGTGGGTACTTATTCGGAAACAAGCAAATCAATAAAGTCGCATAAATTAGTTTAGAAAAGATTATCTCAATCTAGTTTAAAAAAGCGAAATTGTTATTGAACCTGTCCAATTCGATTTGGCTTAAACTCATAAATCAAAGTATTATGTAAGGCATAGTACACAATAACAATCTATTAGACATACATATGTTCTCTCTCGCAGGAAAATTGTTTCTGCCATAATTCACCTCTGGTTTGGGTATGAATACCTTTAAGTGAGAATTGGTATAATAAAATTGTTAAGAATTAGCAAAGTTACCTTTGTTTGCGTATTAGTGGTTGTCTAAAGGACAAGCAATCTGCATCCAGAGTTCTACTGCATTGCCTTTTTCTGTATATCTGACATATGAACACAATTTTTTAGTTAAAAGTATAGTAAAAAGTAAGCATGAATACTTGGGATTTTTAAATATAACAAAACCAATCAATTGCAAATGCAAGATTAGAGAAGTTATGCAATTCTGCTGTAGTTGCAACAAAGGACCAACATTAGAACCAGTTTAGCATGCTTTTTCAATGGCTTTGAAGACTTTGTGAGAATTCATCAAATCTGATAAAAAGCAACCAATTCTCCCAAACACTAATCCAACAGCAAACTTAAAGATGTCTCACGAGTAACTAATCATTACAAAAACACTGCAAGCTACAAAGCTTATGCGCATTATACAAGAACTCGAAACAAATGTCTGCTATTGTGGAAAAAAAGAATTCATACAGCAACAAATATGAACCAAAAGATGAGCCAAGGCAGAACTGAAGTGCATCTCTGAGCTTTGTAGAACAGGCAACGAACATCACCAAGTTCGCTCTGCAGCTTTATTGATGGACTTTATCCCCTTTATTTTTCCTACGGTTAGTTCCTTTAGTATATCTATATATACCTTTTTTTCTCCATTCTTGTACCATGAGTGAATCTTCAACTGAAGAAGTCCTTTCAACTTGCTTCCATTTGAAAATGGTCTCGTTCAGATGACACAGTGTTGCTCTCATAAAACATTGTTTTTTACTTTTCAAATACTTTTCAAGACAAAGGGTTTTCTCTCACACTATAGTAATTGGGCTCACCCTAGAACGTCTAATTTTTTTCAATATGAGTTTAAACTTTGCACTCCAACCACAACCTAACAAACAAAAATATTACTGATAATTTATGTAACATTATGTTTGTTGCTTCGTCATGCATGTCGACTGTTTCTTCACAACAACTCGGAATTGAATATTGTCTTTTGGGTCTTTTTCCGTTTCATCAGATGAGTATGGTTTGGGTTATGCCAGCTACTACATCACGTACGCCTGTAACATCTATAAGTCCGAGAACAAATATTATACGTACACAAGTTGCATTCGCATCTTCCAATTGAATTTATCCATCTCACATGCACGTAAAAATATCATCTGAGCATTGAAATTGCCACGCAACTCAGGTTTTGCCATCTCTGCGTCGACGAATATTATTAATCCATATTTTTCCTTCATATTCCTTTTTGGTGAACATCCATCATGTGTTTCTTAATTGGAAGTAATGCAATTGTTTTCATGACCACTCTGTTTTCTTTTTGGGGCTGGTAGACCCATGATCAAGGAATACAACGATGAGGGGAAGCTTCTTCCACAGAAAGTTCTTAATATCCTACAGCGGGAAATGGATCAAGCTACGTTTAAAAGCTTTTTGCTTAAAAGTTTTCCTTGTATGTTCCCCATGATCTTCAATAGGAAAATTTTATTATGTTTGAGCAAGGACGGAACTAAAAATTTGTAACTGGAGGTCGAGATCTATTTACATATTTGACCGTAAATTACCTTAGAGATAATACTAAGTAAAATAACAAGTTTTTCTCTTTTATCAGGAGATAGGGATAACAACACCATTTTTTATAATAATTATAACAACAAAGGTTGAGTAATATTAGATATTTAAAATAAAAACAAGTAAAGAAAATATTATTTAGCAAAATAATATCAGATTATGTAAAAATAAGTTTACTGATTCAAAGGCAAAGGTAAAATTAAATTCTTCTCTCATTTATGAAATTATCTAGCTAATGAAATAAATAAATTATATATGAAGAGACTTCCTAAATATACTCTTTATGAAAAGCTATCCAAAATTTATGAACTTTTTTAAATTTATCTCGTGAGACTTAACCAGCAAGATAAATATATTATGCATAATTGGAATTTATCCTCTAAAATTATTATGATTTTTTTTAAATTTATCTTGTAAGACTTAACCAGCAAGATAAATATATTATGCATCATTGGAATTTATCCTCTAAAATTATTTATTTATTATAAAAATTTAATCACTAAAATATCATTTGCATCAGAAAAAATGTATACTAAAAGAACAACTACGAGAATAATTTCAAAAGGAAAAAAATGAGAGAAAAAAAAATGGGGGGGGGGCATGAGAAAAAAAAATTAAAAATTTACATACACTGATATATATTTTATCGAAGCAACCCCCGATTCTGCCCCCGTGTTTGAGGATTTTATTTTTGTTAATTGTTATGTACATGTTTAACAATAAAAAATTGAAGAAATTTAGTTATTAATATCTTTTGTGATGTAAATTTTAACACTACTGGGGAAGTTTAGACAATAGGATATGCGTGTGGGACTTTTGGCACCATAAGGAGGTGTTGTGTAATTAGGATAGAGCACAGGAGAAGGGTCTAGTGCATTTTACTTTTTATTAATTGATGATTAGGTTCTTCTCAATTAGTCTAGTGACCAAGGGACCTTATATTATGTATCTTAAGGACTATGTAATTACCAAGCATTGTGCACTTTTAGTAAACAAAGACAATAAAATTTATAAGTAAATAGTATAAAAATTATGAATAAAAATGTCAATTAAATTATTCACAACTTTTTAACTATTTTGTTCGTAATTTATTAGTTCACTATTTAACATATATTTGTTCACCACTCTTGCACACATATATACACAAAAACACATTCATGCCCACAAGACCACATAGTATTAATATTGTGAACAAACAATATTGTAATTCTGAACAAATAGTATTAATATTATCAACAAAGGTGAGAGAGCACAAGAGAATATGACAATAAAAAAACATGGTATAAATTGCAAGTGATTATATGTATATAAAGTGACCGACCCCTCTTAGAGTCGCTTGTAATGTATGCATTAAAAAGTCATCATCAAATTAATACAAAAGCCTTCTTCAATTTTGTCTTTTTTGCATATTCTCCAATTCAAGCATATATACTAAAATACCATCTTTTCATCTACATTCTAAAATTACTAACCCTTCTCCAATAATCCAAATATCAACAATATCGTACAACTCCTTTTTACATTGAAAATTGGCAAAAATGAAAAGCCATGTAAATTTTACATATAATTTCACCTTTCCTTAAACATGACTCGCAACTTTGCCAAGAAGCAACAAAAATATTTATAGTCTCGACATCTTTTTACGCATCAAACCCAAAGATACTGCAGCATTGGCTCTAATATTTTGTCAGTGGTTTAGTTTTTAAGTCAGCATCATTAGATCTTGAAGAAGAAGCTATGTCTATTTGTAACATTGTTGAGCTCTGAATTAGACTTGCAGTGGGACTCTGCAATTGCTTTTCTTCATGAAAGCCTCTCATGGCTCTAAACCGCAAATCTTCGGTGGTACTGCTGGCTTGGCTTACATCAGGAATATCTGTTCGTCCTTCAAGCATGCTTACAACCTCAGACATGGTAGGCCTGATTGCAGGAGATGCATTGGTGCACAAGATTGCTATCTTCACCACCATTTCTACTTCGTCCATCATGACCTGAGAGCCCAATCTTTCATCGAGAAAATCTTCTAATTTTCCATTTTGTTGCGAGTGAAAAGCCTGCCATAAGCAAGGTAAACGACTTTGAGAGGAAATACTTCTACAAGCATTGCCATGCAGATGTGTAGGCTGGCGTATGAGCCCATTAAGAACAGCAGAGCATTAAGATGAATAGATATGGAAAGCTGTCCTACCCAATCTAAAAGACAGATGAAATCTTCACTTGGCATGTAACTGCTGTTGTTCTTGCCACTAACAATTTCCAAGGCCAGGACACCGAAGCTATAAACATCTGCTTTATATGTCAAGTAACCCCATAATGCATATTCGGGTGCCATGTATCCACTGCAATAGGAAGTCAAAATTCAACTTTAGCCTGGCTAAGTACCCAAGCATGGAGTGGAATTAACAATATCCATTAGCACAAGGTGAACTTACATTGTTCCTGCTATTCGAGTGCTAATATGGGTCCTCCCATCTTCATTAAGCTTAGCCAATCCAAAATCTGATATTTTTGGATTCAGGTCTTTGTCAAGTAGCACGTTAGTAGCTTTAATGTCTCTATGAACAATTTTTAGTGCCGCCCCTTCATGGAGAAAAGCTAAACCTCTAGCGACCCTTGTACAAATCTTGAACCTTGTTGACCAGTCCAAAATCATTTGACTGTCCTTTGAACCTAAGCACACCAAAATGTTGGAAGAACAGCTTAGAATTATGTAGTGAATGAAATTTATATACCAAAATATAAGGTTTTGAGATTTAACAAATTCTAGATATAATGTTGACAAGAATATACCAAATAATGCACAGGCAAGGCTATTATTTTCCATGTATTCATATACCAGCAGAAGCTGATTCCCTTCAATGCAACATCCATGAAGCTTAACGAGATTTGGGTGTTGCAAGCAGGAGATCATGCCAATCTCATTTAAAAATTCTCTGTTCCCTTGCCTTGATTGAGATGACAGCTGCTTCACGGCTACTATCGTACCGTCAGACAGCATACCCTGTGGTAGCTAATTTGCCAGAGTCCACAAATGGCTAAAATAACGATTGATTCAGTAATATTTTTTCCAGACTTACCTTGTAAACAGGACCAAAACCACCTTCCCCAATTTTGTTTGAAACATCAAAGTTGTGGGTAGCAGCTTTGATTTGCTTTAAGGTAAAAGAAATCATTTGCAGTTCCAATCCTTCAGAATCTGCGGAAAAGGAACATTTCATATAAGGCCATTACTCATTTAATAATTTCTTGTACATCTTGCAATCTTGCACTTATTATACCCAGATGCTGGTTTCTGTTACTAGCTGTAACTAGCAATATTTGTTCAGACAAACATGTCTCTTGCATGTCAAAGACAGGAATATTACCATAGAAATTTTTGCAAATTAATTTTCACTTTGGAAGCCTTAGAAAAAACCCATCTTTTATTTTCCGTATCTGGAAACTCGAACTTCATTTGCCATCCAATTTCCAAAACATTGACATAGACCTACATATTTCACAAATCTTGTTTACCATTTTCAAATGATATCATGTCTTCCACAACTCTACAATGAAGTCAACATTTTAAATATGCAATAAGTTAAAAATTATCTTCTAAGAAATAAACTAAACGCAATATACTAAGTGATCACCTTTTCTGTTTGTACTTCTGCCACACAACCATCCTTTCAACCAGAGGATGCCAAATGTGAAGAAAATAACGCACACTACCAAAACTCCAACAATAACATACACAGTTACATTTTTGTTGTTCCCATCTGAACATATTTTGAAACCTGTGGAAGAGAGAAAACCTGATGAATGATGCTATTAAGATACCTGGATCAAAACTGAGATCATTTTGTTAATAATGCGAGTATAGTCTAGGTATTTATATTATACTGTTACTAGGCCGAACAGATGACAGAAAACATTCAGATATATTGCTTTGGAAGAAAATTGGATTGTTTTATGGTAGAATGAGAAAGAATCAAGTAGAACTTCTAATCAAACAAATAGACCAGAAGTGTACAGAAACTCTTATGGTTTCTTGTCCTCTATATAAAGTCGCAAAAATCCAAGTTCTCGTAAATTATGATAAACTCATATGTTCAGAACATCATTGAGTTAAATGCACAGTCAACACTTACTTGGGTCGACCGAAATTGCTGATACTAGAGGACCATAAACTCCTCTGATAGGGATACGTGTAGTCCCTTTGCCACTCCAGTAAAAACGAATCTCAAGAGAACTGTCTTCCACTGTGGCATTAAATTGTCTCACAACAGGTCTCTGAGCTCCATGCGCCTCATCTTCAATGTTGAAATCTTTCTGCACTAATTTGTTCTAAATTGGAACTAAATTAATAAGCAAAACAAGTTGTAAAGTTTGAGTCGATATTAACTGTTCATTTAGATATTTACCTGAATATAAATATCAAAAATCCGCCTCCCAAGACTATTGTAAGTATTGTCATTGGTGAAATGTATTTCTGCAAAGTGGAGACTCACTGTGTAATTCCCATTCTCCAAGCAAGAGTGAAAATAGGTGAGCGTAAGAGGGGAAATTCGGGCAGTGCGGTACAACTCAGAAAGGTTTGTTGATGATACAGTAGCAACAAAGTTTGCATTTTGGTTATTACCATCATCCATGAAATCTCCTGTACTACTGATTCCCCAGTATTTGTCACTTAAATAATATGTAGCAGGACCACCTTGAACTCCTGCATCTCCTTCAAAGGTAACTTCTCTTTTGTTTTCTTTAACAGTAAAATCATTTCCACCACTGTTAACATGTAAAGAACACCCATCTGCCACAAATAATATGGATTTATTTGTATATGAAACCATAGTTAGAACATTCTGCGAGAACCTAAAAGAGTAATTGACCAGCTGTAAGCATCAGAAGATTATCTACCTAAGTAGAAAGACACATGTATGCTCATACCACCTATTCAAGAGCTATCCTAGACTAAATGTAGCATCGGAAATATAAAAATATTTCACAAGCTGTTCACAGGAAGTAGCAAAAGATGCGAGAGGCTGTTTTCTCAGTTGACTGAACAACTCAGATTTTGGTGGCAACTGGAGCATTAGTTGAAATCAGATGAGACAATGAGCGGCTGATACATTTCATTATCATACTTTTTAAAATACTGTTCACAAAATGTACTTACATCTGGGACAGGTGTTGTCCTTTGTGCATGGAAGAAAATTCTGTCTGTTGCAAATAAAAGATGAAAGCCATTAGTATCTGATCCCGAAACAAGAAGATGATGAATGTCAAGTTGAAAAGGTTACTTTTTTCCCGTTCCATAGCTAAAAGAATACATAATGGAGAAATTCTACGAGCAATTAGAATAAATATCTTACAATGTGTTTGTCATGGAAGAGCTCCTGAACAAGTTTATACGTAGATTCCTGGAGCAAAGATCACAAAAAGAAAAGTTAATATTAGCATTAGATAGTTTGTCATATAATTAAAATACAACAGAGGAGAAAAAAAGAGTAAAAGAATCCTTCTTACGTCCTCCGTTGACATGCAGCTTCCTCCAGGCCTGGCCTTGTAAAATTATTGTACGAAACATCACTGCCAGCACACAGTAGTGTTAGAATTCATTGCCGAGTTTACAGTAAGAACACAGTTTCAGTAATGAGCAGTCATGAGCACAACGATAAGAAATGCGAGGACAATAACCTGTGCAGTTGAAGGATATAAAACGTGAACTGATCGTTGATTTTTTTGCTAACAAGAAAAATTAATTTCAATACACAGTGGCAGAACATAATAGCATATAATTAATTTAAGTCAATTTGAGTTCACTCTAAAGCCTATAAAAGGGAGGTTTTTATGAGTGATCACAATTCAAGTAATATAGAGAACTCTCTTCTTCTCTAAAAACACATTTTCTCTTGAGTTCTTGAGTGAAATGACTGCCGATATCTAACATAAAAATATAAGAGTGAAGAGCATAATCCCGATAGTAAACTCACATACTGCTCCCGTCTTTCAAGATTGAATCTGGTATTCTTCCGCCGAGCATGTTTCCAGTTAAGAATCTAATTCAGAAAACATCACAGATTAACTATAGGTCAACAAACAGGATTACACGGCATTGTGCATAGAGGCAAACTAAATCTTGTTGGAAGCTTTATGGTAATTAGATGCAGCAAAAAAGGGGGAAAAAAAGGATCTCTTTTCAGAATTAATCTGCAGTTTCTCCAGTAAGGATTTAGTTTCTAGAGGCAATGTCCGTCGAAGTGAAGTTTACCAAATTCATACTTACACCAGCTTCAAACTTCTTGCATCAATATTATCTGGTATATCTCCAGCCAGCTTGTTGAAACTGATATCTCTGTCCACCACAAAAGAGGACTTTTATGAGAAAGTTTCCTTCAAATTTCTCTTCAAACTTGAATTCAGGGGAAATGAGGGAGTAGGGATGTGTTAGATACAAAATAAACCTCTAGAATAGAGGTCTTTCCAGAAATTGAGATTTTTGATAAGAAAAAAAGAATGACTTGTCTAGAAAGGATTAAAAATGAAAGAACGAATGGTATATAATGATATAGCAGCCTAAAGCTCTCAAATTATTCACTCGAGAAAGAGAATTGAGCTGGTGTAATCATCGTTACCCATGCGTTCCCATCTTCCATTAAAGAATGCAAGAAGCAGGCAAGCTAGATTGGAGGAAATAAAATGTACAGTTCCACTGAGATAAGCTACTCACTCTACTTGGTGTAACTGTTCCATCAACTGTCATTGATCTTAAGATCAATATCCAATAGTCAAATTCAGCACCTTACTAGACTTTCCTTGTCTTCAACATATCTTGTTCCTTCTTACACATTTTAAGGAAGGAAAGAGTAAAATATCTTTGCTTTGAAGGTATATGAAATCAGCTATCCCACTACCTTGTATAGGACAGATGAAATATGATAAGGACAACTTATGGTTTTTGACCCCATAGTAAGATCTAACAGGCTCCAACTCTCATTGTAAATTGCAGATGTTCAAAGGTCAATCAAGCTTCTTCGGGGAAATGTAATTTCCTAGGAATCTAATGTCTTGGAAACAGAAACAACTTATGCAGATGTTATGCAGTCAAAGTACTTCATATTTTCATTCTAATGAAGCCAAAGAAATTTTGCCACAGTTAAATATTATGAAGAAGCTGCTAGTGCTTCATGATAACCATTAATGCTTTACTTACAAAGTTTGCAAATTCCACATGTTCCAAACATATCGAGGGATTTCTCCAGATAAATTGCAGCTCCTCAGCATCCTAAATCAAATAATAACACTGTATTATAGAAAGTTGATAGCAGGCCAGACTTGATGATCCCAAATGTGAATAATTTTTCAACATACAATGTCACTAAGCCTTTAGCATTCCTAAGATCCGGAAATGCCTGAGTTGGCCCTTCTATATCAGTGATCCTCCTGCATAAAGAAAAGCATCATGCAAATCCCTTGATGAGTAAACCTCATAAGGAATAATGAAATGCCTGTGCAGTAGGAGACGGAGAAAAAGGAACTATACAAGCCAGTTTTCAAGAAACACTCACATGTCGGTCAACTTATACAGAAGAGAAATGTTTGATGGAATGGGCCCCTCCAATCCACTAGCTATCATCTCCCTTTATCGATCATTTTACAAATGATTGGATAGTGAGTAGATATAACGCAAATATTTCTTGTGAACCATTTAACGCAGGTAGTTTTAGAAAGATAAGGTTCTTACAGTCTTGTAAGTTCTTTCCAGTTCTGTATAATATCAGGTAGTGATCCAGTGAAGTTGTTGTCGTTTATTCTACTGCATTACAGTGGAAGAAAATCTTAGAATAATAAATATCAGGAACATCAGTCAACTACAGCAACATGTGATTATGCTTACAAGTCCGTCAATTTGGTAAGTTCAGAAAATGATGTTGGCAACTTTCCCGTAAGTTTGTTCGAGGACAGTATCCTGTAATTCCATTATCATTGAAGCTTCTGTTAGTTAAATAATTTTCCATCCTTTAGAACAGTCTATTCCAGCACAATATGAAGAAAAATAAGACATCTTACAGAGTATTCAAGTTTTTCAGTCTCCCAAGTTCAGAAGGAATGGCACCAGAAAATTGGTTTAATTCCAGGTTTCTGTCAAAACATGCCTATGAGAAGCTATGGTACTAAACTTTCATAATTACACATAAGAAGGACATCAAGCAAGATCTTTTTATTTTGTTAAAAACATTATTTGATGCTTCAGGTCAGTTTCAAAATAATGCAGTTCAAATAGATCATATATAGTTAATTACCATGTTTGGATTATAGCCAAAGTAAGAAAAGAAAAGATAAAAGAGACTTACAGATATGTGAGAGTTGTAATATTTCCCAATATCTTTGGGATTTCCCCTGATAACTTGTTCCCAAGCAACGATCTGGAAGGAAAATTCTCCATATTGTTTTATTAATGAAGATAATAATAACCAATGGATTAAGTACCAGAAAACATTAACCTTACATAAAATTCAACTGTGTGGAAGCCCATTCTTCCGGGATTGTACCGCTGAGAAGATTGTAAGCGAAGTCACTAAGATTTGAAGGACAAACTAGAATCAGCAGAGAGTTGCTATCTGTTTGCATCACCAAGTAAAAGTTGGACAGAAATCAGAGGTCATACATTTCTTTGATGTAAGAAAGTTTCACAAGTCCCGGTGGAAGAACTCCAGGAAGACTGTAACCCTTCAGCACACTGCAAAAGATATATCATTTTCATCTGAGATCTAAACACAGAAGTTACAGCTCCCAAAAAGTTAAATAAAGATCTTTAGTTCTATTACGAGAAAAGAAGGAAACTGAATGATTTGCAGGAAAGCAGATGCTTCAATTAAAACAGTATCGAGTTGGTCTTCCTTCCTTTTAACTCGATAAACTATTAGGATCTAGTTTCACTTCACATATTTGAGGAAGCTCATAGCCCTCTTCAAATTTAATAATCACAATTAGCACGTCATTAAGGAGAAAGCTGATGCTAAAACATTAGCTGAGCCTCATTTCTGGATTACTTCTTTCTGCTTAACTCCCTTTCTTATCTTGGTATCTACCAAATCATTTGATACTACGCCAAGAAAATGCTTCGACAAACAAAGTCATCATTATAGGAAATGTAATTGGCTGCAGAATATTATATATTGATGTAGGAGTGGCAGCATAACCCAGACGTAGAGGATTATACATAATATTTTCTTCCTGTGAAAGGTGAGCACTATGTCCAATAACAAGAGGGGAAACAGTACATTTTCTTGATATGGCAGAAAGAGTCGTTCGCAATGCTGCAATCACATTCAACGCTACTCACTGATGCACTTGGTGACTGCTGTGTCAACACAACTTGACAAGAATCAGCATGGAACTCCAAAAATGTCGCACCCATTGTGGCCACAATTTCCCGAAGGGCATCCACTAGATATTGTAGAGCAAGAAAGATAAGTGGATTAATTTGCATTAAAGTAAACCAAAATAATCACTAAAAGATTTGATTGGATGATAACTGCAGCTAAAATTATTTAGTTCCCGCAGTTTAATCTAATCTTTGAAAAAGGAAAACACTGAAAGTTTGAAAATTAAGAGAAAATGTAAAACATGTTTCTTAATATCTGAATTTAGACATTTGACTTCTACATTGTCAACTTCATGATAAGGAAACAAGTGCCTAATTTGATTATCTTGGTGGAAGAGATATGCTAACTTGAGTACAGATCTTAAACCATTTCTAGGGATTACCAGACAATTATATTAGTATATATAGGTACACAACTCAAGTTAGCAGCATCAGCAGGTGAACAGCAGCAAACTTGGCGGCTTGCCTCTCATCAATTTAATGGTTGTATTTTAACGAGATCGACCCTCATGATACTATAGATTCCATTTCTTCATAAATATTTGATCCCTAAAATCACCGGGTTCATGTCATCCCTGCATGACACTTGTCACGCCTCAAGAACCATAAACCTTTATTGGGTGTAATGCGTCGCGCTTTAGAAAGGAACGACCTTCCCGAATACGCAAGGATATAAATTTCAATATAATAAAATGAAGAATCAAGCAACTGACAATAGTCAATGTGAAATATCAGACTTCCAAGCAAGAAAACAAAAGATTTCAATCTACTTCTAAGTCCCAAGTTTTATCTTAAAAAAAACAATGCAATTGCAACAATTTGTTCGAAAACAAATAAAGCAAAAGTTGTTTGACATCACCCAGATAAGGGGCCTTATTAATAATCTACTCTAAAAGTTCCAAGTAGTTGTGTCCCAAGTCTACTCCTCTTTGTTTGTAGCACAACAAGAAAAACAAAATTTGCAAAAACACATAGAAACTAATGAGAACAATCTCAGTAAGAGGATCCTCACAACAATAAAACGATAATCTGTAAGACAAGCAAAAGTCAAATGACACGTAAACCTAGTTACCAATAATTACCAATTAATACGAATTCGTAATGATAGAACTACACAACTAATGTCTCACAATTTCTCTATGAATAAATGTAGAGAGTAACAAATTGAAGACCAAAGTCACATATTAAATAAGGTGGCGGTGGCGGTGGCTACAGACGGGTAACACCGTTCTGACGTAGTGTAGTTTGACAAGCTCAAAACTACCAAAAGCCCAAGAGGAATTCCAATTTTATAATAATGCACTATTCCAATGTTATTGGTGTTTAACCCCCACCAACAAGGTCCTGAGTTCGCAGCCATTCAAATATATTCTAGACTTTACAATTTTTCAAAAAGAAATACTGAAAATCATAGATCATGTAATATTTAATCTTTCTTGTTAAAACTGCTACAACATTTAATTTAATAAAATTATAAGAAAGACATCATTTTGAAATCCTATTTTGAAACTATAATTACAAAGAGAAAGTACAAAAGAAAATAGTACAAAACAAATCACAAGTCAAATTCTTTTTTAAAAGAGAAAAAACAAATCACAGTGCCCCGCACACTGTTCATGATACTTATACTTATTATTATTATTATTTTAAAATTCATAGCATTGCATTAACAATTCATGGTACTAAACTCCCCCCCCCCCCTTCATACACAACTGACAACAAGCAAATTACGAATCAAAATTTTTTTTTAAAATACCACTGTTTACAAACAGTGACGAGTTACTGTTCATAAACAGTGCTCGCGCCACTATTCGTGACTCTAAAGGATATATATATATATTCTTTTACATTATCATCATCAATAAATTTAAAGGTTTACATCATTCTAACATTACAAAAAGACACGAAGAAAAACAAATTAAAAAACTAAATAAATTTAAAGTGAGGATTAACCACTTACCTCCTTTTGATACTTTTGTGAAAACCTTTGTTAATCAGAAACCTTCTACTACAAAGCAAACTCACAACCTAATTCTAGGTGTTTTTTTTTCTGCAGAGCGTATAAAAGTTTTTTTTATATTAGGTCAAAATTTTATTTTATTTTATTTTTAATAAGAAACCTATTCTAAGTAAGTCTCTTTCTTTTATTATTATTATTATTATTATTATTTTCTAAACCTAACTTAAAAGATATCGGGATGTTACAACACTATTCTCATAACATAATTTTGTAGTCTATCTATCCTTCTTCATATCCATGAGCCCCATAAACCCAAAGTGCATATGCCTAGCAATCAACGCTGGGATTAGGGGATAACTCAAGTAGTTAAGACTACCTTTCCCCGGACACGAGGTCCTGAGCTCAATCCCATGGATGGTGGGGGGATTAACAACACGAAAAAAGAAAAAAAAACTCAAATGTGCTTTGGCAAGTATCTGCTTCCAGGGATAGAATTTGTATATATCAATCGCCAAAGAGGCAGTCTTTTTTCTTATTTTATTGTGGTCCTCATGATTTCTGAAAATAACCTGAATAATTGGGCTGTAAAGAAATTTATCTTCAAACCATCGAAACCCTGTATATAACAATCATGCAATCACACTGATGTTGTGCAGCAGGATTACCAGCCCAACCCTGAAAAGTTAGAATCATTCACTATTCGGCATTCACCGCTTCTTTCTTGACTAAACAACACGAAAAGGAGCCAAGCCCCATCCAACATGCTGCTAGAACATTATGGGTATTTCGAGTGAAGCTGAAAATGGTTCGCAGAGTGAATTTGTATAGCCATATTAGGAGACTCTACCCCCTCTACTCCCGGCCCCTAACTGATAGAGATGCACATAAACAACACTGCAAACTTTTTTGAACCATAATTGAGAATTATAGGAATTTAAGCTTAAAGCAATACTTCTTTGCGTAACTTGTTAATAGAAATTGCAAATTGCAGAGCTACACAACTAATGAATGCACAATTAAACTTGGGATTCATTTTGCATGGGAGAGATAGGTGGACTAAAATTGGTAGGGTAGTATGAACAAGAGTTTGTAGGTCTGCTAATTATTTGACAACATTTGACTGTATGATGCTACCAATTTATCTGAAAAGCAATAAATCATTGGTCTACAGAAATTAGTTTTTGACACAAATTCTCGAAGGAACAGCCCAACTGCAATCTCGAGGATATTAATACAACTGAATCCAAGAAAATCTCAAATTTTATAGTTACTATTCTAACGACCTAGGACCGATGATTAACTTGCCACCACAATACGAGGGTGTTTGGCTTTGCTTATTTGGCGCTTATAAGCAGTAAATAGTAAAAAGTACGTGAGATGGTTTTTTTTTTAAATGCTTATAAATACTTAAAATAAGCAAAGCCAAACACCCTCTCAGCTTAATTTCCTGGCCAAAATGCTTAAGCTTAAGCCTGAGATGATAGTAATAGTGAAGGCGTCATAAAGTGCAAACAAATCTCATGAAAAATGAATATGGGAAGATGTTACAACCGTTAAGAATGACACTTCAGTTTTATAAGCATTTGTTACCAAATAGGGTATTCAAAATCATAAATTTTATAAGTTTTTGATACGAAATAAGTCTATACAGCTAAACCAAAAGGAGAAAAAGAAAATTTTATTTTCAAGGTGCAAAATTCAACTGAACCTAGTCACTGCTTACCCTCTTGCTGTGGCACCATCATCTCAGCATGTTTCAACATCAGGAAGCATATGATTAGAAGAATCCCTCCGCAGATATCCTTGCCAGAGAGCATTTTCAAGCTTCAGATCGCCAAGTACTCCATGTATATGAAATTGTACTATGTGGATAATGATTTTGTTTCAATACTTGGGGTGTCACCTCATTTTTTTTTTGTTGCAACAGTATGGAGTCAGTTCCAGTGACCTGATTTCCCAAAGACCGATAAACTATTTGTTAGAGTTGATATTATTGAAATTCTTAGGGATTTAAGACGCGAAATACAATTGTAACGAGATATTGAACAAATAACGAGGAAACACAACTTTATTTATATCCACAAAAAACTTACACGTTCAAATGACCTCTTGCATGGTTAACAAAATCTAAATCCTTCATCACAATACTAGCAATGGTTCTCTTACATGACACAAATACCAACTATGCATAAAGTCCTATTTATATAAATGGATTCCTTGTACGAGGATTTTCTCTTACACTAATCCTAAAGGACTGAAAATAAGACTTGAACTTCTAATTCTTTTTAATATAGGTTTGAGCTTTGCACTCGAGCCACAAGAAATGTTATTCCATGTTTTTACTTAGTCATGCATGTTGACTGTTTCTTCATAACCATGATGTGGTTGAGTTTGAACTTGATAACTCGGAATTGAATAGTATTCTTTCGTTTTCATCAGATGAGTCTGACTAGTTTGGGTTATGCTAACCACTGCACCACCTACACCTGTAACATATACAAGTCTAAGTTGCATTGGTGTCTTTCAATTGAATTTATCCATCTCGCCTTCAAGTAAAGTCGTGCAAATTTTCCTATGGCTTTAAAACTTATTCAGATCTTGTAATTTTGAAAATGTGACTTCTTGATTTTTTGAAAAATCTAGAAAATTTGTTCATTTATCGAAAATGAAAAACGATTGTCTTTTAAAAAACTATAAATATGTTTACTTGTTATTTCGTGTCGTTACTTAGTCATGCATGTTGACTATTTCTTCATAACGATGATGTTGTTGTGTTTGAACTTGATAACTCGGAATTGAATAGTCTTTTTTCGTTTTCATCACATAAGTCTGACTGGTTTGGGTTATGCTAGCCACTGGTGCGCCTACACCTGTAACATTATCAAGTCCGAGCACAAATATTATCCGTAAGTTGCAGTGGTGTCTTTCAATTGTATTTATCCATCTCGCTTTCAAGTAAAGTCGTACAAATTTTTCAATGGCTTTAAAACTTATTGATATCTTGTAATTTTGAAAATGCGACTTCTTGTTTTTTCTGTGGAAAATCTAGAAAATTTGTTCATTTATCGAAAATGAAAAACGATCATCTTTTAAAAAACTGTAAACATACTTGCTTGTTTATAGTTTCTAGTTTTTTTTTTTAACTTATAAAAGGAAAAAAGGCATACAGGTATTTCAAATATATATTTTATTCCCAAACAAGTCTTTTAACTTTTTATAATGTATCGACTATGTAGAAAGCCAAAAATATCCGCAGATTAATAGTCATATTTTGCAATTGACATATAATCTTCATATTTGATAGTTTCTTGTACACCTTTTTGCCTATTTTCCTTTTTTTCATCAACATACTCATACCAATTTTTTTCATTGCTTGAAATTTTAAAAATTCAAAATTGAAAATTAAAGAAATTAAAAAAGTGAAACTTAAAATTTAAAAAATTAGAAATAAAAGATTATGAGATTAAGATTTTAAGAGGTTAAAAATTAAAAATTAACGAAGTTTGAATGAGACAAAAGGGGACGAAAAAAAAAAAGAAAAAGGCAAAAGAGACAACAAGGAGAATCGACCCAGATAAAAAAATTAGAATTTTAAAGTTTTAAACGTATTTTCTAAATGGAAAATAATTGAAAAACACTATAAATTTAACAAAGAGAACTAAACAATCCGACTCCACTGATTAATTTGAAAATTTTGGAAAAGTCTTTTTTAGTTTTCATTTTGGAATAATTTCATTTGTAAACATAGTATCTTGTTTTTCGCTCTTTGTAGAAAAAGTTTTTAGAAAACAACTCTAATTTTTTTTGTAAGTAAATATGTCCTAACCTCACAGTTAGTTTTTCTATTAAAGTTAAAGAAGAATGTAAAAAATGCGTTTATAAATACATTTTAACTTATTAATAATAAAAAAAACCTCAAATAAATTGGTGTATATTTGCCCTTTGATTTTTAAAGATGGTGTAGATTCCCCTGTGATTTGCAATAAGGTGCAATTACCCAAAGTGAAAGAAGAAATAAAAAATATATCTCCTATATTATATAGATTTCTCTGTTTATGCATTTATAAATTAAGGAATATATTTGTTTTGATTAATAATGAATCATTTAAACTATGAAATCTACCTAACTTGGGAGATATATTTTCAATTTCTTTAACTTGGGAGATATATTTTCAATTTCTTTAACTTGGGAGATATATTTTCAATTTCTTTACTCATTTAATATATTTGCACCTTATTTCTAATTATAAGGGAAATATGCACCAATTTTAAAATTAGAGGGAAATTTTGTACAAAATTTCTTAACTTTTTTCTTTCTTGACAAATCAAAATACGTTGTAATGTGAGTTTTCTAATTCTAAAGAAAAACTAACCCGTGTGGCCAATATGCAGCGATTTTGAAACCAAAGTTGTATCAATAAGTTCTAAAACTATAAAAAAATTTATGCGACTTTAATAAAATATAAGGAAGTAAAATATATTTTATACTATATTTTATATCATGTTTTTCATGGTGGCCGTCATTTTCCATAAATGTTTATGTGATTTGTCTTTTCATTTTCTCCAACTAAAAGCAAAAGATCCTTGAAAGAGGAAAAGCAAAAAGAATTAAAATGAGAACTAATGTGTAATGTCCTATATTAGTGAAAAAAGTATTTTCTCTTTTTTTTCATTCTTTTCTTTTTCTTGTAGAATGTAAAAGAATTAAATCTATAGTTTATAAATATGTGACGGATTATTGTCGTTGATAACTTGAATTACTTCTTTTTAATCAAATCCAAATAACTATAGATTAAGCTTTCAATACTAGTCTCATATAAGTTGAAGTTATCAATAGTATGAAGTTTAACTTTTCACATTTTGTGAGATTAAGTTATCATGATTCAACCCAAATTAAACCAATCTTCAGGTAGACAATCACTAAGCAAAACTTAGATATACAAGGGGAATCTCTCCCTTTCATCCCTATTTGAATTTTCTCATGTTTAAATGAACTCTTTTAATTCCTTTCACCATCTTAAGGTCATTTTTTAATAATTATGTCAAATCTTATCTGCAGACTATTGCTGGCGGCTGCTGAATGAAGAATTATTGTTTCATGTCAAAGAACATTAGCGTCATGGATATTGACTATTTGCTCCTTCTTTCACATTAGCTGGTGGCTTAACTACATTGTTGATGATGTTGACTATGTAACAAAATTACGATTTTTAAATGTAGACATGAATTCTAATCTTTTCTTACTTGTTTAGCAGTTCCAGAACGAACAGATGGAAACACATACCGACTTGAAGAAAATGTTAACGTTTCCAAAATATAAACATTTCTTATTAGTCTCCGTATGTACACTTGTGAGATGGGAAAGGTTACCTTGACCTGATGGGGTAATCTTGAAATGAAATGATATATATATATATATATATATATATATATATATATAAAAGGATTAGTTAAAATAAAAAAGTTCATTTTTGTGGAATAACTGATTCAAGAAAAAGTTGAAAATTCTATTCCTCAACCCAACCTAAAAAATGAGTATTCCAACTTAAAGTCGAATTAACAAAAATTAGAGTAAAGCCACAAAATAATAATTTAATTCTAATCTATTATTGAACAAACATTCAATTATCATTTAAAAATAAAGATTGATAATTTAAAAATCTAAAAATTTAAAAAATAAAAAGTAAAAAATTTAAACAATTAAAAAAATTTATGAACACAATTTACTAGCTAAAAGTAAGGTAAAAAGTAAGCATGAAAACTAGATTTTTAAATAAAACAAAACCAATCAATTGCAACTACAAGATTAGAAGCCCAGCGCCCCCCCCCCCCCCCAAAAAAAAAAAAAAGAACTACAAGATTAGAAAAGTTGTGTAATTCTGCTTGCAACAGAACTAACATTAAAACAAGTCTATCATGCTTTTTCAATGGCTTTACAGACTTGTAAGAATCCATCAAAACTGATAAAGAGCAACCACGTTATCTGAAACACTAATCCAATAGCAAACTTAAATATGGTCTCACAAGTGTGTAACTGACCATTACAAAAACTGCAAGCTACAAAGCTTATGCATTATACAAGAACTTGAAACAAATGTCCGCTATTGTGGAAAAAGAATTCATACAGCAACAAATATAAATCAACAGATGAGCTAAGGCAGAACTGAAGGGTACCTCTGACCTTTCTTAGCAGTAGAACAGGCAACGAATATCACGAAGTTCGCTCTGCAGCTTTATTGACGGACTTTATCCCTTTTAGTTTCCTATAGATCCTATAGAATATCTTTACATACCTATATACAGAGACTGCAGTAATACAATGTACTGGGAGCTCATAAATAATAGTGTACAAGTAATGCTTAGTCTTTCCCTTAAGCAGAATATCTTCATGATTTAACATAACTACACGAGTATGAGCAAGAAATCCGTGGAAAACCAGCTATGCACATGATCAGGTGCTGGTCTAATAGGAAAAAGTAAGTGTAGATGCATACAACCTGGTGCAGTTGGATGCATGTTTCTCCTTGCACATTCTTCTTCATTGCACTCTGAAGGCCCTGCCACTGACTTGGCATAATTATATCTGGGATCCCAGATGAAACTTTAAGTAACTTGATTGCACATCCTCCTAAAATATGACTGCTAGTTTGTATTGGTAATTTGTCATGCAGCGTTTAAGCATTCACAAGACTAGGCACTCTCAAGCTTGTTTTCTTAAGTTGGGTGAGTTTAGGTAAACTGGATTCCTCCTTGTGTTTAGTCTTTGCATCTTTGGCAGAGTTCATAGGTACTGTCTTAGGTACAGTTTGACTCCTATGTTTCTCAAGCTTTGCAGAAGCGGTCTTACTTCCAGTTATCACCGCCTTAGATGCAGCAGAAGTTAAACCACTAGCAGCAGTTCGTTCAGCAATCCTCTTCTGCCGTTGAATCACTAATTCCTCCATTCTTTTACGATTCTCTTCTTCCTGCATATGATTATAAAGGACGTGTCATACTTGCATCAAACCAAAATAAACCAAATCTGGACCCAATAGCTGGGTTGGCTATATGCGGGACACTTGGGGAAGACGAATACAATAAGCTAAGAATGAGTGACTAATGAATAAAATTTATCTTACCTTCTCCAGTTTGCTCTTCTGAACTACAGACCTACTTGTGGAAAATGTCTTCTTGCTCTTTAACATAGTATCTGCCTTGCTTTTTGCAAGGGATCCTTGCAAAAGTTTAGACCTTGTCTCTTTTCCAGAACTTTTTGCAGCAGGACCCATAGCCTTTTTATTATTTGCGCTTTTACAATCCACATTTTGTGTTTCCTCAGGAAGGCCATTTGTTCCAACCACAGAAGATCTTCTATCAGTTTCTGCATAAGAAATCTCTATTCCATAATCCATCTCTCGTGTCAAGGAATCAGAAGACTCTATCATGGAATCTCGTGCAAGCACCACGCAAAGATCATCAGGCTCCTGGGTCCCCCAATCTCCATGCTTAGCATGTGAGACCTTTGGGCCATCATTTACAAGTGAGGACCCCATAGACAAGTCTGCAACCATGCTAATGTCTGTTCTCCACTCTGTGTCATGTTCATCTTCAAAACCTGGTCGAGATTGTAACATGAGCGAATCATCAATTGGAGAAGTCCTTTGACTTGCTTCCATATGAAAATGGTCCTGCTGAGATGACAAAGTGTTGCTCTCATAAAACAGTGTTTGCTTAGTCTCGTAGATTTCTAAATCCTCAGACCGGTTGACAACAAACCAATCTTCCCTGTTTCTGCTACTGATTACAGATGATCCTGCAGCAAAATCAGAGACCATTCCAGAAGAACTGCCCCCTGATTCTTCTATTTTCTGTGGGAATAACAGTTGCACATCTTCTGCCCTCCTCTTCATACTTGGATGTATTTCCCCCGCAATGCCAATATCAACCATGTTAGCTCCACCTTTGTCACATCCGTCTCTCTCGGTCAGAACAACCGAGACATCAGTTGTCAAACGTTTCACCTTAACTTTCTCAGGTTCCAAATTGACAGTAGGACC
The DNA here is from genome assembly GCA_028554755.1 of Cordia subcordata. NCBI lineage: Eukaryota > Viridiplantae > Streptophyta > Magnoliopsida > Boraginales > Cordiaceae > Cordia > Cordia subcordata. The sequence goes on along the minus strand of JAPTOF010000006.1, from coordinate 8,414,249 downwards.
ACTGGTGAATGAAATGACATCATGAGAATGCTTGACAGCAAATTGGTCCTCAAAATCAAGTGTGTGCTTTTCTGGTACCGCTTTGGGGGATGATTCCTTATGGCTCATTAGAAGACTCTGGAAAGCATTCCAATCTTCACTTTTTTGCCCTCCCTCAGATATATCTGGAGCTAAATCTTGTATAACTTCATGATCAGCATAATCATTATGCCCATTTTGATTCTTATTTTTACTTTCTTTTGAGCGATGATGTTTCTTTAAAGATGTAATTGCATCAACCACATCCTTCCTTATGGCATCTTCATCAAGTACTGCAGCTTCTTCTGAAGAATATCCTTCAGATATGCTGTCTTTTTCCCCAGTCCTCTTCTTGGAAGTGATGTAATTGATATTGCGTATGACAACTGTTTTTGAGGACTTCCTGTTCTTTTTAACATATGGTTTCTCACTTGGGGAACGCTTTTTGTCGGGCTTCACACCATCATCACTATCAGTCCCAGAACCAGAGATGCCGGATTCACTTTGTTCATCATCTTCTGATGTTTCAGGTCCTTTCACATTTGGGTATTTCTCCTTTTTCTTTGATGATTTGTGAGATCTATGATTTTCTTGAGCAAGACCAGTAACTGGATAGTATGGTGGTACAGGATGCATACCAGGGATAGGATAACCTTGATATGGTGGAAATTGTTGAATAGGAATCTGAAATTTGTGTATGTACTGAGGCCCTTGGTTTGGCCATGGCATGTTCAACTGAACTTTCGCTGCAGTTGACGGTGTTTGGTGTGATGCAAGCAGATCTTTATCTGCACACAACATTCAAATATCTCAGTAAAGCCAACTAATCATATCCACAAGTGCACATTGGATGTCCTTAGAAATTATCAGATGCTCTACCATATTACAGATAATAATATAGTAAGGCAAGTGCTATTGGGGAATGCATTTATTGCGTTACTACGGATCAGCTGGAAGTTGGGACGACAGTCTCCTTGTTAACTACTATTATCAAGAGAAATCTTAATCTTTTTGTTTAACCCAGGTTATGGTAAGTGGTGTTTCAGATAACAGGAAAGATTTGCTAAAAATCAAAAGAAACAACTAATGAACATAACTCAGACCAGTTAAATGAAAATCCATGTGGAAAGACATATTTGATGGCCCTGCTTCCTTGTACTCGATCAACACAGGGGCTCAGCTAATCTAGCTATCATTAAGACACGTTGCTGATTTAATCACACCAGAGAGACAAAATCGAGTTTCTGGCCGTTATTATGCCATTTTTCATCACTGATGACTTACTGGAATACCAATTTTTCTGAATGTATTCTTTTTCACAAGACAGTTTCCCTCCTTTTGGTAGTCCATAAAATAAAGGAAAACCACAACAAAGTCATAGTCAAGTCCAGAAAGTGCAGCTACAGATAGGACAACCAGTATAAGCTATGATATTCCAACCATGATAAATTGTTTAATTGACTACTTTATCTGATATCATAATGGCCTTCACAACATTGTTCTCAGTGTGCACAGGAATCCCATTCACCTATGTTTCCTCCACATTTCCTGTTGCCTATGAAATTACCTTCATTAAGTGACAAATGGTTCAGTATATATCTCTTCCAACCAATGTCTGCAATGAATATATCCAGGCAAAAGAGCATGAAAAGCATACCTGCTATATCCGAATTAGTTCCATTTGCACCTGAGCTGGATGAAGTATTCAGAGAGCCATTTTGAGGATCTGGGCCATTACTCTGAGACAAACCATTGTTTTCAAATGCAAGTGTGATACCCGAAGTCCCCAAGTATGACAGGTCACTTGGAGGGAAAGCCTCCATAGCTGCTAACTCATCCATCCACTGGGAGTCAGCATGTTTTTGCTTGTAAAGATCCCTAAAATCAGCACATGCCTCCCTACAAGCAACCATCAGTTTAGTGTTGAAAAATGTCAAAGTTGGACATAGAAAGCAAGATCACCAATAAGATATACTAATAAAATCGAGAGCATGGCAGATCACTGGGCAGAAGAAGTTAAGAACAGGTGAGCTGAAGACTTTAAGATCCATCAAAAAGAATGTCTACTTGTAGTTCAAGAAGGTGCCTCATTGAGTATAACAAAAAGAACAAATTTTTTGAGACACCATATACAGTAAAGTAAAATTTCATTTAAGTTCAGAAAGTGTGGTACAAAACTTTTCTACTTCCTATTATGGTAGCAAGGCTAAATGGAAAAACATACATATAAAGCACATGCCTCCCTACAAGCAACCATCATTTTAGTGTTGAGAACCAATTCTTTTGCAATTCAAATTTAAGCTATTATTGAGTCTCAAAATATGTCAAATGAAACTAGTCATTGCAAAAATACGATACCTTGCTATCTAAAAGATTCAACAGCTGTTGCTGAAAAATGAAAGCTTACATTAACTGCTATATCTCCTATCTTTGCTAGCTGCCTAATATTGTAAACAAAGAAACTGCATGAAATGTGATGATTCAGAAAGAAATTTTGTGATAAAGATATTTTTACTGAGCTATCTTCAACAACGCCTTTAGTTGGAGGAATACTAGAACATTGGTTAAATGTTGAAAAACTCTACCTCTTAAGAGAGGAACTTGTTAAGAAATTGGGCTCATTTCCTCTCTAAAGCATAAATAGTTATATCTCATAAGTTTTTCACGAGCAGAACAGAAAGATGGCAGAAGGTATGCAAATCTCGGCCCACTATACAGATGTAAGAATGGTAGAAACTGTTTAATTGAGGCGAACTTGGACAGAAGTTTCTGATTGGCTTCACAGATTACTGGTCTGGAAACATACCAAAGATGAATCTTCAGTCTTAATATTAACCTTTTCACCCATGCCCTAATTCGATTCAAGAATCTGTTGTATGCCGTTTTAATGACTAAGATAAGTATTTAAGCTCAAAGCTACCATTGCATGTGCCGTCAGTAAAGCAGAAGAAAAAGATATATTCAATCTTTAGTACTAAGAAATTAAGTTCTCAAAATAATTTAATCATTTTGACTTGATTTAGCTTTCGATAAATGCAATTTGCATGACAAAATGCACTAAGCTTCTTCATCTGACAAAATGCACCAAGTTTCTTCATCTGATATATATAAGTCATACCTCAGGCGTGAAGCTCCAAAAAAATCAGCAAAATATATGAGATCATCCATGCAATCCATTTCAAAACCTGCCGCTTTTGCACGGGCAAAAGCCATGGCTTGCTCTTTCAGAAGTAAAGACTTTCGAGTGCCCAAAAGACACTGGAGACGAGACCTAGTCAATATGAGTTCAATATTTCATGTTAGAACACTTATTAGCGACTAATGTAATGATAAATGCATTGATCAAATGTGAGGCCTTTTACTTGGAATTTTCTTCAGGTGCAGCAGCATCTGGTACTCCAACTTTGCTTTTTGACTAGAAGAAGCATCAGAGAATGTTAGCAGCATTTTCATTTTATCAGTTGTATAAGCAAATGAAATACCTTATAAGAATTGCTTGTCCTCTTTGAGACCCCATCTGCAGATAATAAACAGTCAGGCATTAGAAAATTTCCAAAATCAAGCACCATTGCCTACAACTGATGATCTGTATAATATTAGCCCTGCATTAATTCTGCAGGAGATTGTTTCCCTCAAAAGCAACCAGTTTCAAACAAAGAAAACAAATGGAAGGGCAAGCATTGGACTTGTGAACATACAACAGCATGATTAACTGAAGTATGTCTTGGAAGATCATCATCATATCTAGAAGTCTTCAGTGATCAACAGTAATACCTAAAGTAGCCCACATGAAATCTCTAGTCCACAACAAAAATTTTTGGACTTGACTAGAATAATAAAGAAAATCAATTAAGAAAGGAGTTTAGTGGCAATTATATACTTGGCAAAACTCCTCCTAACTAGGAACATTCGTGATAATAAAATGTTGTTTATGATGCATTAAATACAGAAATGGGTGTACCTGAGATTATTGAGGAGGCATGGGTACACGTATACAGAAAAAGACGGCATATATGTGAGGTGTGTATAGGGCGTCTCTGTGTGTGCACATGTGCACAGAAATCTACATAAATGTATATCTTTCAAAATACAGAAAATGCTTTAGTAATACCTTCTTCTTCATGTCCTGTGTTATCAGAGCTTGATATCTCATTGGATTGAATGGAACTCACAATCTGTGAAATTTCCCGTTCTATTTGTATAAACCTCTCAAGAATTTCAGGCGTACTCACGAACCGAACAAATCTGGCATAAAGAGAATGAACCGCAATGTTATGTAGAGAATACAAGCCATATTATGAGCTTGAAGGTCTGAACTTAGTTATGCAAAATGAAGCATCAGTACCAGTATGTGATTTATATAAATTATAATAAATTCAGTCTTGGAAGGCTTTCATTTTCATTAATTTCTGCTAAGGGTAATTACCATTTATTAGAGCTTGCACGGGCTTTCAAGTTACTGCAAAGTGTATAAATGATATCAAAACAGGAAGTACACTAAAGTAGGAATTCAAGGATCAAGAATGATCTAGATAGTATGAATAGGAAATATCAGCAAAGCTGAAAGAGAAAATTCCTTAAAAGTACTAGAAAAAGGAGAAATACAACAAAAAATTCATAACAAGTAGATGATATTGAGAAATCACAGAAATGGAAGACAATTGAGATAACTTGCCAAATGTCCAATTATAGATTATTGAAAGGCAAGTGACAGAGAGCAACCAAAAGAAAAAAGATGAAAATTTGACTCTTTCTTCAATTAGGCCTTCTCTTTTCTCTAGTTGAGCTAAATGTGAGGATGATTTTAGAAATTTCCGCAATTAATGAACCATGGATTACTAAAAATCATATGGCTAGAGTACTTTGAAGACTCAACTTCATCATCAGATGAATTTGGGATTTAAAACACCTCGTGAGCAACAACTAAAGTAACTCAGATGACATGAGAAAAACATTCATTCGAAGATCATATTTAGATAGAGTTTCCAACCAGAAAGTCACATCCATTTTGAGGGGAAAGAAACTGAAAATAACAACTTCAATTGTAGAAATAATAAAACTTTTGAGCTTCATACTTCTTTCACATGTGTTCCAATACACAATAAAACTAACAAGCATAACTGTCAATTGATATTAGCTTATGCAACAATCTCTATTACATTACAATCCACTAAACCATATCCTAATCAACATTTACAAGAAAACGGTTATCATAAACTTGAAAAAAAAAGGAATTACAAAGAATGAAGTTTACCTTTGAAATGTGTGTTTAGTGAACCAAAAGGCATCAGCAGTGGGTGGACGAAGAGTTATAGAATACCCTCCTTTCAAAATCTGATCTTTAGCAAATTTCAAGTGAGAAACAAAAGGTTCCACTAGCCCAGATGCTAGTTTCTCACTTTTTCCCGCAGAAAACACCACAAGATCACATCTTTCCCATTGCCAAAACACACCCAACAACACAAACAAAACAACTTCATCAGTTTCTACACCAACATGGATGAATTCAAACATAAAACTTGACATGCAATTGTGCAAAAGATGTATAGAATTATAACAAGAAAAAAATGTACCTTGTTCTTGTTGGGGTGAGGTGAAACAGAGCATAATCAAGAAGGGTCTTGGACTCCATACCACACACTCACACACACACAGTGTAGAGTTTAGCTTAGTATGTTTGTATGAAGAGCAAGAAAGCTAACATGCCGACGAATGTGAAGAATGTATGAACAAGTCTTTTCAGATATGAACTGGAAATGAAAAGGAGCCAGCGGGAATTGATTAAGCATGGCACATGGCATTGAAGCAGAGACACATTTTCCTTTTGTGAAGGATCTTCCAAGATATTGACGTGGGCCCCACTAGCCACACTGTCCCCGCTTCTTCTGCTTTATTCTCTTCTTTTTCTTTCTTTTTTTTTTTTCTACGGCACATATTTGTTAGGTATGGATTCGAGATTTTTTTTTTATAACGTGGTTAAAAATATATAATTTTGTATTTTTTAGCGAGAATTAAATTAATTTTTGTTAATTTCTTTGTTGAGACCAGTGAGAACAACGCCATTGACAGATAAATATATTGGTCCACGTGTTATTATAACTTTCTTTTTTTTAGTCCTTGAATTTTGAACAAATTCCCAAATAAATTCCTTAACTATAAAAAATATGATTGTTAATCCCTCAAGTTAATAAACAATTATCAAAACTAATAATCAACTATTTAACTTGTTGAAAAATCCCAAAATACCTTTTGTACCTTTTATATATATTTGGGCTTCATATGTTTACTGGAAAATATTTTCTTAAAAAATAATTTCTTAATGTTCTAGTGTTTAGCAATACTGAAAAATAAGTCAACTGTAAAATATTATTTGGTAAAAAAAAAAATAGTTATAAATGAAGAAAAATAATTTTTGATTGTTAAGAAGACGAAAATATTTTCAACACAATAACTCACTCTCTTTTTTTTTTTTCCACTAGGCTTACACCCATCCCCCTTGCCCATCTGCATGCTGAACCCTGCGCCATCGTTACCTCTTTAAAAAAATAAAAAATAATAAAAAGTTAAAATTATTTTTTTAATACTCTTTAAAAGAATATCATTTAAAGAGAAATTAAAATAATTTTTTATTTTTCAAAAAGGTAGGGCTAGGGGTGGGCAGAAGGGTGGGGAAGGGAAGGCATAGTGAAAGAAAAAGAAAGAAAGTTACTATGCAAAAAATAATTTGTCTTCTTGACCATTGAAAAATATTTTCTTTAATTTATAACTAAGGTATTTTATTGACTGAAAAATATTTTTCAGTTGACCTATTTTACAGTATTACCAAACACCGGATCAACTATATATAAAAGTTGTTCAAGGATATTTTGAGATTTTTCAACAAATGGTTGACTATTAATTTTGATAATTGCTTATTAACGTGATGGACTAAAAATAGTATTTTTTATAATTGATAGATTTATTTGAGAATTTGTTCAAAATTCATAGACTAAAATATCTTTCTCCCTTTTTTTTAATAATGGGAACATGTAAAATTGGGACATGGATAGTTAAGAACATAGTCCTTGTTCACAGCAACTTTTAGCTATATATGCGAACCTCCTACCGTTTCTATCACTTGATCTAGACGAATTCACATGAATGCCGTGTTTGTTTGGAGTTTATTATAAGATATTTATTTTATTTAATAATTTATGTAAAAAAGATTATTTGTTATCAATTTATTATAAGACACTTATAAAATACTTTTCATAAGATATCTTATTTGTAGTTATAAAAAATAAGTTGGGTTTAGAGTACTCATATCTTATCAGATAGAAAATAATTAAAAATAAAAATTTAAAAATTAAAAATAAAGAAAATATAAAAATATAAAATTAAAATACAAATTTAAAAATAAAATATTAAATATTAAAAATTAAAATTAAAAATTAAAAAAAATTAAAGATTAAAAAATTAAAATAAAAAAATTTAAAAATTTATAATTTAAAAAATTAAAAATTAAATTTTCAAAAATTTAAAATTTTTAAAACAAAAATAAAAAATAATTAATATTTATATTTTATAATTTATTATTTAATTATAAAATTAAAATACCATAAGTCAAAATTGATAACATTATTATCAAAATAACTTATAACAGTATTTCAGCTAACAAACTAAACAGTTTTATTATATCAGACACTTATTTCTTATAAGACACTTTTCAGCTAACAAACTAAACAGTTTTATTATATCAGACACTTATTTCTTATAAGACACTTATCAGATAAGATGCTTATCAGATTTTAGATTTCAGATAAAACTATTCCAAATAGGCTAGAAGTCAAAGGCCAAATGCCATTAAGGAATTGATACGTAATAGAATTCTGTATTTATAATTGATATGTATTTAGATCACGTCTCATGTATCACATAAGTCAAACACTATTATTTATATGTATGTATGTATATATATAACTTAATTTGCATGTTATTGTGTATATTTGTGAGTGTGTGTATCGCAATAAAATTCACTTGAATCACACGAACGCAATGACTCAAATTGGGGAATCAATCCATGTGCTAAGGAAGCAAACAAAATACCACGTTCTTCCACATGATCTCCTAATTTTCAGTTTAGGGTTTTGTCAATTTGAAGAAAATATAACCTGATTTGCATTTTTAGTCTCTTAAGTGCCATGGGTATTTTCCGAATGTATCAAAAGAAAAAGGGGAAAAGTATTTCATGTAGTGAATTATATTCCCAGTTGTATACTCATCTTGTTTTCAAAAAATTAATAGGAGCTGGTATGGCTTTGCTTTTTTAAACTACTTATAAGTAACTCTTAATGCTTATAAATGATGACTAAGTAACAAGTATTTGAATAAAATGTTCTTATAAGCTATTAATATATTTGGTAAAATGTACTTATAAGTAGTAATATTTATTAAAATTATTAATAAGAACCTTTAATTAATAAATCTTTGTATTTGGTCAACTCTTAGTGTTTATAAGTAGCCCAAAAAAAAAAAAGTTAGAGGTGGCGCTTTTTTTTTCTTTTGTTGCTTATAAGCTAACATTGCCCGCTTATAAGCAAAATTTACCAAAAAGCAAGTTTGACCAACTTATAAATACTCACAAACACCCTCCTAAAATAAACCGGGTTACAAATTCCATAAAATGATCACAAAGTCATCCGATTGAATTTCTTGTATTCTTCAATGTTTCAATAATTGACCAGAATGAAGAATAGCATTGCATGTGATGAGAAAAATGAAGGGAAAATATGCCACATAGTGCTTTACTTGTCATCAAAGATAAGCACAATACAAAGTTGTAAGCAGTCCAGATCTGTAGATAAGATATTCCAATTCCTTGCTCTATGAGAATATTTATTGTTAGAGATCATATGGTTACTAATGATCATTCATTTATTCCTAGAATCATTTATTTTTTTGGGTTTACCAACTTAGTCTCATTCAATGCTTAGCTTGCCTCCTGATATTGTGATGGTGCTCAGAATTTTTCGTTATTGCATGTTTTGTGTTGGAAGATGGTCCTAAATGAAAGTAAAATGTACTTTATTTTTTATAATTTGTTTAATTAATTGATTATTTAGTTTCTTTTAAATTTTATCTTTAATTAATTGATTATCTCATTTCTTTTAAAATTTATGATATTACTCTCTTATATATATTTTCACTCAATGGCACATATTACCCCTTCTCCATTTGTTAACTATCCTTTCGCGTTTTAAAATTTATTACATTACTCCATGTACTTATTAGAAGATATTATAATTGTCTCTTTTTCATTATTATTCCAACACCGTTAGATAAAAGTTTTAGAAGTTTCTTAACATTAACCTGCCAAAATAAGGATATTTTCATGAAAATGTGTATAACACATTGCAAGAGAAGAAAAAAGTTTTTTTTAATACACTTTCCATTTATTTACATGTTAAACTTTAAGGAAAGGCTACCTTCTAAAAAGCATAGAAAATAATGTAATAAACTTCAAAACATAAAAAATAATCAGCTAACAATACAAATAAGGATTTAACGTATATTTAAAATGAATCCCAAAAGAGAGATCCAAAATGATAAATAGATTGAATTTTCCTTGAGCCTTAAAGCTTGCATGGGGTGTCGTGCCGTGGGAAATCGAACAGTAAAAGAAATGCTAACCCCCACACAACCCCCCCCCCCCCCCAAAACAAAAAAAAAAAGAAGAAGACGAAGAAGAAGAAGCTGAAGTCAATATTGCGTGCTGACGTCTTTAGGCACCCTAATAGGAATCTGCACTGCACTAAACACAGCATCACAACAATTCAGAGTGCTCGTCCAACTTGCATCAGACAGGTAGATAAACTTTTTGCCAGCCAAGTAAAATAATAAACATTGTTCTGCGTTTTAGAGCTGGAAGAAAAGAATAAAACATAATTAAAATGAGATGCCAATTTCTTCAAATGATAATAACCAAATAAAGCAAGACAAGAAGGTTGTACACTTGCAGTGAGGAAAGCCTGCTCAGAAACTCAAATAAGCAGATAAAAACTGCTTAACTTGGATGCTTTCATGTGCAAAAATCCTCTTACAGACAACTTATCAGTGACTGTCTCTCTGGAGGGGTGGAGATTCCCCAGAAAGAAATGAAGAAAAGAATGCAAGTGATTCACTTGGCTTAAGTATGGGCACTGCATGTCCGGCTCCTCTGAATGTCGCGAAAGTAAGCCCCTTGTACTCTTGGATCCAACCTCCAACCTATCCAAACGCACTTATCAATCAGTAGACTGTAGCTGCTTTCGATATCTAGATATATATGGTTGATCACTTACATGAATCATGTTGCCAAAGTAAATGATAGTATTGGGTAAGAAATGAATCCTTGTCCGTGCAGTCGTTCAATTTAATTCCTACTACTTAAGGAGCTAAAGATGGATCTTGAAATTCAAATATGTTTTGGAACTGCTTTTAACATTTCACATCCTGGAGAGATCATTATAATGTGTTGTTTCTTTGGTGGGAAGAAAACATTGGACAACCCTTTAAGTGTCTTTTCACTGTCACTTAATCTTATCAGATCGAATCCTTTTGTCTAAATCATTCTTCAAGTAATTAATATCTGCTTATACTTATGCCCATCTTTAAGGCAGAAGCGATATGAAGAACATTGGCATACATTGTCTGTCAACTCATATCCAAGCAGAGGCTAGTAGCTAGAAGCGTTAACACTATCCCCTTGATCTTTACTTTTCTATCTGTTTGTCACACTTTGGATTCTGATTTTGGAAGTAGAATTGATTTGTCTTCACCTTTCCCTTTCTATGTGTCATTCATCTATAAAGGTCAGCATGATTATTTATAGAGCTTCATTAAAAAATTGAAGCATTAAATTTAATATTCCAACCTGTCTCTGATGGTACCAAGGTGTCCATGGCCTGGTGATGGGCAAGCCAAGTGAGCTTAAACAGTATCTTGTAGACAGTACAGGAACTCTTCCATCGGTATCTCCACTAGTTAGCAAGAAAAATATTATTAGGATGAGTATTTGTTCTCTTTGATTCAAATAGTTATGACTCTAAAAGCCTCCTTGTCCCCGTTGATATTAAATTAACATGTTCCAAAAGAAAAGCTTATTTTTATCTGGGGAGGCTAAATATGTTTCATCAATAAAACACGTACCTGTAGATCCATATTCTAAGTCCCATAGAAATGAGTTTCTTATAAATAGGAAGAACTGAGTCTTTCCAGTCTGTCCAGTTATCATAGACCGTTGTACTGCAGGAGAATTGCTTGGTTTAGAATTATGAAGATCAAATCAAATCAAAGCTTCTACCATTACTTCTCTGCATAGTCACCAAGTACAATTGTCAGATATGTCATCTTAAAGAAAGATTGCATTACTTGCTCAATGTCCAGTTTCTGAGAACGAGACCATCAGTAACATGGAGGGCCCTCTGGACCTCGGGTCTGTTATAATAAATATTGGCATAGCCTTCCAAACAAGGATCATAACCGCCCATGAGCCTTGGCATCTGTGAGAAAGAACAGATGTTCTGAGTGTCATATATCAAAAGCTATATTACAATACTAACAAAAACTGTTAGGTCTTGGAATGGGACATGTAGCATTTGGGATTTGAAATATGAAAAGTTTAAGATAAGCAATTGCAATTGTCACCCAAGTCTATGTAAACTACTAATCTTCTTGTTTATTCATGTGGGACATTTTTATCCCACAAGCTCAAATGTATTATAACAAAAACTATTTGAAGTACTTCAATGCTCAAGATTTCTAATTGAACTCAAACCCCTCCAAGAGAACCAATTGCCACAATGAATTCTCTGTTAACTCAACACAATAAACAGAGATTATGTATAGGTAGAAAACAGTTGAACAGACTACTATTATTGCCACTACTATGACTAAAAATATTCTTTTACCATCTTGGAAGAGCTCCTGAACATGACTTGTAGCGATTTGTCTTCTGAGCCAGTAGAATTGCCAGTACAGGTAGAAGTGTAAAGGCTGTAGATATCTATCTCCTTGTACTGTTTAAATACTTCGTCTACGGCCTGATTACAATCTTTATTGCTCCATCTATTCCTGCTGTTAAAATTACAGGACTTTTTGATAGTTTTATGTGTTTCATCTGATATCACAGCATGGCTCCAAGCATAATCCACTATACCCTCCCAGTCTTCAGCTTCAGATGTTTCTGGATTACCCAACTGCTTTCAAGTAAAAATAGTGATCCAGAATCAATAAACATCCTAAAGGTATTTGCAGATAAACATAGGATAGTTCATTTCGAGTTGAAGATACCGTACACGCACACACGGCATATAATGAGAGAAAGTCAAAAAGGTAACCATATACATGAAAACATTCTAATCAGTAATCAAATTATTTTGTGGGCAAGCAGAACCATTTGCTTGGAAATGACCATACCAGTATGCCTCTGAGATCAATAAAGAGGGAAGGATCTTTATTCCTTTCATGAATGAGCTCTGCAAGCTCAGGCACATACCTGCCTGTTGAATGCATCAACAAGTTATATGGGAAAGCTTTGGTACTTTCTTCTAAGATGTACGACATTGACAAAGTTATCAGTATACCTGCATAACTTTCTCCAGCAAGGTAAAAGGTTCGTGTTCGGTATGATGGGAACTTGAGGAACCACTTATGCAGGAAAGCATAGGCATCATTTACTGATATAATATCCAAGAGACATTTTCATATACAGAATATGAGATTTACAAACATCTGATACTCAACAAGAAAACTGATGCAAGAAATAGCAAAAACAAGTGAATCATGCCTGAAGGAACCAGGCAATGGACAATCTCATGATTACAGAAGCCAATGAGTGTGATTAATACTTACTCTTGGAAAGATGAGGAGAATGAAAAAGACAAAAAGTGGATGGCAAGAAGAGGTGTTTTAACTTAATTTTATTTTCTTTTGCATGTCTTTCTTTTTTCCCCCCCTTTGTTAGTCTACCTGTCAATTCATCTCCTATCTGATCATAATCAGTAGATGTATTTGAGTATGAAAAGCCAACACCAATGGGGCATTCCAGGAATAATAGGTTGGCCACTGCATCATCGACCGAAAAATCATCTTATTAGGAATAATTTGTAACATGTAAAGTTGGAATATCATGATAATTAATTGTTTGTCAAAGTCATGTATATGCATGGAATATCAGTCTGTACTTCAACTAGTTTAATTTTCTTGTAGTGAAATGCTGCTTAAGTAATCTGTGAGCAGTATGTCCAAAACCTTGGTTCCATGAGTAAGGATTGGATTTTAGGCCATGTCCATTTTCGTCCACAAGGAAAGGTCCAATCTCTTGTGTTGCTCCATATCCAACAGAAGAACTTCCAGGACCTGAAAAACATAAACTATTGTCAACCTTACAGGAGAAACAGATATGTCAAAGCCCCACATCATGATCATTGGAATACAAAATTGTATAGATGGGAAGGCATGTATGCTCTGCATGATGCATAACAAGTGGGACCAGTGTGATGTCATCTTTAAACTTTATGTAAATGGTGCTAAAAGTTCAATTAGTTTCTAATGAAGGATACTCCAAGCAAAGCAGAATAAAAACACCAGCAAGCATCTCTGCTCTCTTCTCCTTTCAACTCAACAATTAAGCATCAACAAACATCAAGAAGTTCTGAGAATACAGATACATACATACATACATACATACATACATACATATATACATACATATATATATATATATATATATATATATATCCTAATTTAGACATTTCTTACCTCCATTAAGCCAAAGAACTAAAGGTCTCTTCTCAGGAAGAGTTGAGGCTTCATAAAACCAATAGAACAGTGCTCTTCCATTCTGTTCGTCGACCGTGACATATCCAGCATAGTGTTGAAAGTCTACACAAGGTTGGCCTGGCAGCTCAGTTACTAGATCCTGCATGCCCAATGAGTTGGGATTACTCTCATTAGACCATGGCCAGTGCCTAGCTTCTGCTACAGGATCTAAAATGAGCAAGGCAATGAGAAGCAGGTTGCCAAAAGGCATTATATTTAATACAGAATCCACTCAGAACAACAAAAGGTCAGAACAGCTGCTTCAGTGAGGTGATAATGCACAAGGGCTGACACATCTATATATACTTGTGAGGAATAACTTGTTACCAGTAGATCCATTATCCACATATGTATTTTAAAATTTGTTTTCAGCAGAATAGCTCCTATGTGTCAAACTTTCCTTTTTGTTTTGGTCGCCACTGTGTGGCATCTGACATAGATTTTGACCAGGTTCCATAGCTTAAAATTGCATTGAAAAGCAAGAGTGGAGCCTCCATTTTGATGTGTGAGTTGTTGGCTATCAGACACGAATATGCTACAGAAAAAAATGCAATGTCTGGAATCAACAAAGCTCAGTATTCTTAGCATGAATATGAAATATTATCTTAGCCTTGATGTTGATGATCGACTTCAGACTTCCTTTTCCTCTTCTACGAATCAACATATTCTATTCTTAATAACTATGCTGATGCTCAAAAGTGAAGGAATGGCATATTATCAATTGAAATTTAAAAATATGACAGAAGTGGAAAGCAATATGACCAAAGTGGAAAACATGATGACTGGTCTTCAACTAAGTAGTTCACATTTTGGCATATATTGCTAGTGTTACTCATTAATTACTCTGTAATGTGATAACTGCCAAAATGGCCACCAAAGCACCCAGATTTCATATTGCTAAATAATATTTTGGAGTTACACTTGTCAAGTTCTGAATATCACAGATAGATGTATTTACTAACAGAACATATCAACATAGCTCAAGGTGAATATAAATTATAACTCACATAGAAGAGCCATTATCTAGAAACAGCCATTGCAATGCAAAACACATTGCTAAAGTTGAATTTAAGTTGCAACAGGGATACTTTCTGATAACTAAAAAAGGAGAATGCTTGCTAGAAAAATTTCGGGATGATCAATATTATAATGGGTTGTGTAGAGAAAAACTGTCTTGAGAAATATCGGCTCCTATGTGTACACCTAGTTGGCTGAAAATAAGCCAGATGTTGTAAGGGACCTGACAAGCGTAAACAAGTTATATAAGTGGTTAATTTCTAGCAAATTCCAAGTCAGCTGTAAGGGAATCTTGCAATAGAATTGTGATATTAGATCAATACCTTATTCTAATCAAGATGTGTCTCACTGTAACACTAAAGCTACCATAAGAAAGTCAAAAAAAGAATTATACCAACAGAAGGGCAGGTTTTCTTTTGCAGGTTATCACATATTGGTCATATATACTTGCTATTCAGTTTTCATGTCATGAAAGTACCAAGCGAAAAGACATCTCAGTATAATTTCAAACTGGTGGTAACTGGAAAGTTATTCTATTTTTTGGAATCTTGTCATCAGAAAAAATAAAAATAAAAATAAAAAAAGAAGAAGGAAACACTTTTCTTCACTGAACCCTTGTGGCTTGTGAATCTTTAATATTTTAGTCAAGGTGATGAAGATTGATGATTACAAGAACCAACTTGGTTGTGAATCATGACTTGGATTCCAACTTAGACTAAATTGAAAAATGAGGAGGAAATCATCTCCTGATTACCCCTAATATTCATCTGCAACTTCCATTAGAAAATGCATAAATTTCTCATAGCAAGCATGATACAATCCTGTGTAATAAACACAAACTTTCTAGACTTCTCTGCATTTTCTCTCGCTCCCTCCCTCTGGTTGTACATCAGATCAGATGATGAGTAGGGGCTTTTCCAATATCAAATTTGAGTCTAGAAGAATGAGGATCAAACGATGACTTGGGCTTGAAGGAGATTAAATCGAGAAGGATTTTGGAGAAAACAGGAAAATTTGTTGAAAAAACATACTTCACAGGGAGTCTGTCTGAATTTAACCCTTGGGTTTCGGGGTCCTCACACTGACCACAGGACATATTCAAATTTGGGTTCTAAGACAACCCTGTTAGAATCTAGTAATAGTAATAGAATGCAGAAATAGTAGTAATAGTAATAGAATGCAGAAATAGTAACAAGGTAAATAGAAAATTGAATTGGAAATAACAAATAAAGAAGAAATAAACAAAATTAGTCGAGGCTCGAGGTACACGATTTTCTTAAAGGATTTACGCCCCTTCTACGGTGCTAAAGGTTATGGCGTATCCTTCCCAAGATACAACGACTATACCTCTTGACTATGGTAGCACATCGAAGCAAGAGCCGGCGAACCAGAAGCGTAGGACTCTCTCTGTATGAGGGAAAAACGACTAGCAAAATGCTTATACTATTACACTATATGCTAATACGAGAATGCTACTATTTTTTCTCTCTGGCTCCTTCTGGACACGACTATATATAGTGGAGCAAAGAGAAGCAGTCAGCAAATAGCCATTAAGGGAGCCATAAACATGTCCCTCCAACAGTCAAAAACGTCCACAAAATAAGCTCACCTGATGCCAACGTGCTAAAAAGTAAATCCCGAGCTTTAATATATCAGTTACGTCCTCCTCAAACTCTTCAGGTGTTTGAGTTTTTTTTTCCCAAAAATACAAACCGGAGTGAAACCGCGTCCCCGGCCCGGCCCGGCCGGGGCCGAGCGGTGCGGGCGCGCGCACGTGCGTGTGTGTGGTGGGTTTAGTACCATGCCCACCATGTATAGTCTTCCCTCCATATGCCTCACTGGCACACCTCATAAAGGAATCTATATATAAAGTGAGAAAAATTTAATGGTTTTCCTATGTGGGATACAAACCCACAGATAACCAAATCTAACAACCAAACTAGTAACCCACTCAACTTTGGTTGCTAATTTCTCATTCACCTTTAATCCGTTTTTAACATGTAAATATATCATGTCCATTCGAAACAAGGAACATAACGATATCAACAACAGACCCTTTTGACGTGCGGGACCTAACTCAAAAATTGAGTCAATATTGCTTTGACCTCATGTTAAAGCATTCTAAACTAACATTCCCCACATGAATGAAAATTATATGACTAATATGCAAATATGCAAATGCAAATGCAATAGAGAGTACGAAAAGAAATACTGCCTCAGGATAGGTAGCTTTTGGCTTTGAACCTTCCTTAGTGTATACCATCGAATTTACTCGCTGACCAGTAGATTGGATGCTTTGAACTGTTCAGTTTTAGTGTAAATCAAGACAACAGCATACACACAGCATCTCTTAATACACTTTTAGTTCTCACGGTTGTGTTCATTTTGGCCCTGAACAATTCCCGGTATTCATGAGTACTCAGAGAATTCAGCCTACAATTCTCTTAGGAGCGGCCCCTCCTTACTCATATAGGTGATTCTTCGTGAAGAGTATCCTGCTATACTCCACTTGGTTTTCCCAAGCTACAAAGATCATTAAAAGCTAAGCTTATCCTATACCCCACAGGCTGCACTATCTGCTTGTCATAGGAATGGGTAAAGGTGGCTTATACCCCACAGTGCTTGAATAAGGTCATACATAATCCAGTTTCCCCTTTGAACCAAGATTCAGGGATCTCCTGTCAGCGAGGTAGGGTTGACAATTATAATGACCTTTTTAGTTACTCTATAGGCTTCAGACCCATTCCACTCGACAACTTAAGAACTTGCTCTCTATTTACACCTTTGGTGAGTAGATCCATAATATTATCCTTAAACTTTACATAATCTAAAGTAATAATCCCATTTGAGAGCAACTGCTTAATAGTGTGATGTCTACGGCGTATATGCCTAGACTTACCATTATACATAACACTTTGTGCCCTGCCAATCGCTGATTGACTATCACAATGAATACTAACAGCAGCTACAGGTTTTGACCAACATGGAACGTCCTCTAAGAATTGTTGAAGCCATTCTGCTTCTTCTCCAGCTTTGTCTAAAGCAATAAATTCAGACTCCATAGTGGATCTGGCTATACATGTCTGCAGAGGATTTCCATGACACAGCTGCTCCAGCTAAGGTAAAGACGTATCCACTTGTGGATCTTGAGTCTTTTGTGTCTGATATCCAATTCGCGTCACTATATCCTTCTAACACAGCTGGAAAAGTAGTATAGTGCAACGCGTATTTCATGGTATATCTCAAGTATCTTAAGACCCTGATTAGTGCAACCCAATGTTCTTGACTTGGATTACTAGTGTATCTACTTAGCCTATTCACAGCGCAGGCTATGTCGGGTCTTGTACAATTCATAACATACATTAGACTCCCAATGATCCGGGAGTACTCCAATTGAGATATCCCTTCACTTGTATTTTTTCTTAGATGTACACTTACATCTAAAGGAGTCTTCGCAATCCCAATATCACCGTTATTATGCTTATTCAGTATTTTCTCGATGTAATGAGATTGAGACAAGGCTAGACCTTCAGGTGTTTTGATAATTTTTATGCCCAGGATTACATCAGCAACACCCATGTCTTTCATTTCAAAATTTCGAGAGAGCATCTTCTTTGTAGACACAATCGCTTCATTATTCTTTCCCATAATAAGCATATCGTCTACATAAAGGCAAACAATGACAAAATTCTGATCTGTTCCTTTCCAATAAACACACTTGTCACACTCGTTGATTTTGAACCCATTTACAAGCATGACTTGATCAAATTTCTCATGCCATTGCTTAGGTGCTTGTTTTAAGCCGTTAAGAGATTTCACAAGCTTACACATTTTTTTCTCTTGACCTGGAACTACAAACCCTTCAGGTTGTTCCATATAGATCTCCTCTTTTAGATCTCCATTCAAGAAAGCCGTTTTTACATCCATTTGATGTATCTCCAAACTATATATAGTTGCAATAGCTATCAACATTCGAATAGATGTAATTCTAGTTACCGGTGAATACGTGTCAAAATAATCTAGACCCTCCTTTGATTATAGCCTTTTATAACCAATCGGGCCTTATATTTGTCTATTGATCCATCCGCCTTCATCTTCCTTCTGAAAATCCATTTACACCCTAAAGGCTTATTTCCAAAAGGTAGATTCACTAATTCCCAAGTATAGTTGTGCATGATAGACTCAATTTCACTATTCACCGCCTCTTGCCAAAGAGGTGCCTCAGGAGTAGACATAGCTTCCTTGAAAGTTCTGGGCTCACTTTCTAACATAAATGTTATAAAGTCAGGCCCGAAAGACGTAGAAGTTCTTGCCCTTTTACTACGTCTAGGTTCATGAGCTGTAGCCTCTTTATCTACATTTGAATGGTCAAGACCCCTTTTAGACGAACTGGGTTCAGAAGAATTTGATTCTTTTGACCCTTTATATGGAAACGTCGTCTCAAAAAACTCAGCATTTCGAGATTCAATTACTGTATTCTCGTGAATGTCAGAAATTTCTGATTTATGTACAAGAAATCTATACGCAGCACTGTTCTGCGCATATCCAATGAAAATACAGTCAACTGTCTTTGGTCCTATTTTGACCATTTTAGGAGTAGGAACTCCTACTTTAGCTAGACAGCCCCACACTCTTAAATATTTGTATGAAGGCGGTCTACTTTTCCACAATTCATACGGAGTTTTTTCTAGTTTCTTGTGGGGTATTTTATTCAAAACATGATTTGCAGTCAAGACTGCTTCCCCCCACAAGTTCTGAGGTAGACCAGAATTTATCAACAAGGCATTCATCATTTCTTTGAGAGTTCTATTTTTGCGTTCAGTAACCCTATTTTGTTGTGGAGAATAAGGAGCTGTTGTTTGGTATATTATTCCTTGTTCAGCACAATAAGCTTCAAAAGGATATACTTACTCTCCACCCCTATCACTTCTCAAAGTTTTGATCTTCTTCCCTAATTGATTTTCCACCTCAACTTGGTATTGTTTAAAAGCCTCCAAAGCCTCATCTTTGGATCTTAGTAAATATACATAACAATACCTTGTGCTATCATCGATAAAAGTTATAAAATATTTTTTACCGCCTCTTGTTTGCACAAATTTTAAGTCACAAATATCACTATGAATCAATCCAAGAGGTTACGTGATTCTTTCTCTGATTTGAAAGAAGTTCTAGTTAATTTTGATTCTACACAAACTTCACATTTTTTATGATTAGAAAAATCCACTCCATGGATTAGTCCCATTTTTACAAGTTTGTTTAGAGAATCAAAGTTTACATGTCCCAACCTCTCATGCCATAAAGTAGGAGATTCAAAGAAGTAAGCAGAAGGAACAATTTTATTAATCTCATTTTGGCCAGAAGGCCCAGCAGTTACATTTCCTTTTGGGATTTGGGCTCTAACACTTAGTTTGTACATCCCTCCATAGAGATAGCCCTTACCCACAAAATCATATCCCTTCTTGATTACAACTTTATCAGCACTAAACAGCATAGAGAGTCCGGCTTTACCTACCAAAGAACCGGATACTAGATTTTTCCTAATCTCAGGAACATGCAGAACATTCTTAAGTGTCGACAATGCCGAGGTCATCTCTAGAACCACATTTCTGTACCTACCACTTGGGAAGTTGCAGAATTTCCCATGTACAAGACTTCTTCCCCGGTATTAGCTGTGTAGGAAGAGAATAGCCTTTTCTCAGAACAAACGTGTCTAGTTGCCCCTGTGTCAATGAACCATTGTTTAGGATTACCCATCATGTTCACTTCTGACACCACTGCTGAGATATTTAAATTAGACACGTCGCCTTCTAGGTCTTCTACGACATTTGCTAAGGCTTTTCTCTTGCGCAACCTGCAATCCTTTTCCTTGTGACCAGTTTTGTCACAGATATAACACGTCCCATTGAACTGCTTCTTGTCGGCTTTGGCTTTCCCAGCAAATGTCTTCCCTTTTTGCCCACGATTAGCTTGACTAGTGAACTTTCTCTTTTTGTTGGGATTTGAACCATGTTCCACCATGTGGGCCTTGGATTTCATACCACCATGCATGCCCCATTTGCTAGTTGAACGATTTTCTTCCTCAATTCTAAGCCGCAGGATTAAGTTTTTCATTGTCATCTCCTGTTGCTTGTGTTTGAGGTGATTTTTAAACTCACTCCAACCACAGGCAATTTATCTATTAAGGCAGCCACTTGGAATTGTTCAACCTGTGGCATCCCTTCAGCATGGAGTTCCTGGATGATCAGCTGGTATTCTTGTACCTGTGACATCACTGGTTTAGAATCTGTCATAGAGAATTCTAGAAATCTAGTCACTACGAATTTCTTCGTGCTAGCACTTTCTAGCTCATACTTATCCTCTAAAGACATCCATACTTCCTTAGCTGTTTTACATTTAGCATGTACTTTATATAAGGAAGTTTCTAAACAATTCAAAATATAATTCCGGCAAAGGAAATCATTGTGCTTCCAAGCATCCACACCGCCATCGTCAGATATCCGGGTTATCCCCAAGGATGGAGAATCTTGCTACACATACATTATGACCCCAAAGTTGTGAGATAAAATTCCATTTGAAGCTGCCATGTTTTGAAGTCTTTGCCAGAAAACTTTTCTGGCTTCTCAGCATGTGGAGGTGGAGGTGCATAGTTGGTTGTCCCAAATATAGGCCTGCCTCCAAAAACATTGCTCGAACCAGCTATATTTGCAGTTCCCCCAAAGCCACTGCTTGAACCAGCAATATTGTTGGCTTGTCCAAATGAACTGAAAGCTGATCCAGTCGCGGCTCCAAATCCGCTGAATCCCTGCGATCCAGTGAACCCGCATACCATATTAGCTGTTAGAGTAATTCCAACATTCCCAGTCATGGTAACTCCTGTTGGGGTGTCCCCAGCAGTCACAGTAACATTCGGGGTAACAATGGAAACCCCAGTCACACTCGTTCCAACAGTCCAAGTTTGGGTGTTATCCACAAATTGGACTTCATCATTATTTCTAGTTTGAGTTTCATTATTTCCAGACATGATTGAAAGTAAAGGTTATAAGAATTCCTGCACTCAACCAACCGAAATTAGTTAACCTGTATAATAGATAATTTAAACCAGTAGTGAACAAAAACTAGTTTCTGTTTGATACAAATTTGAAAACTGTAAGCAATAAATACTACAGTTTATCAAACCCGTAAAAATTTAGAATAATATAAAGATAAATCCTTTAAGACTGTTAGAATCTAGTAATAGTAATAGAATGCAAAAATAGTAACAAGGCAAATAGAAAACTGAACTGGAAATAACAAATAAAGAAGAAATAAACAAAATTAGTCGAGGCTCGAGATACACGATTTCCTTAAAGAATTTACGCCCCTTCTACGGTGCTAAAGGTTATGACGTATCCTTCCCAGGATACAACGACTATACCTCTTGACTATGGTAGCATACCGAAGCAAGAGCCGGCGAACCAGAAGCGTAGGACTCTCTCTGTATGAGGGAAAAACGACTAGCAAAATTCTAAACTAACCTCATGTTAAAGCATTCTAAACTAACAAACCCAAAATCCTTTTCTTTGCTAATCACAAACCTCACGAGGTTTACGTTTGTGAGTAGATGTTGGCATGTCGCCGATTTGTGCCTTCTAGGCTCTATATTGACTTCAACTAGAGATATGCACCATTAGAATTAATGAGGATCAACGCAAGATCAGATTGTGATTTAGCAGTTGGTCTCTTTGCTGTAAGTGCAGTTGATACTTTTGAATGATTTGAGTGGTAAAGGGGAATTAGCGATAGTAGGCCTGTTTCCCTCGTGTATAGACCAATAAAAATGCACGAGTATTGATTCACCCTTAATGACACCAGAATACTTATCATTTTGAGTTACCCAACTTGACTTTGTTTCACTTAATTAGAAGCTATCTCATATTCCCCCGCCCCCTTGAAAAAACCCCCCCAAATCAAAAACGAAAAAAATGAATATCTCCTTAGCAGAAGTCTCAGATCATTTATTTTCATATTTTTTATCACATTGATATCTTTCTCAATCTAAAGCACGGATAGCAAATTTCTTTCTTGATCCGTTATGTTTAATATGATAGTTACATAGCAACTATCTATCGCTGGTTATTGTAAGAACTATTCTGGAATCTGGAGCATGACACTGTCATTTGAATTGATCTTGGGCCAGTTCAAAAGGATGACTTGCAGTACTCTATGCAGGAATCAACAAGCATGGCATGTTTTGTGCAGAATAGTTGCTTTTGAGATCATCTTGCATCCATTTTCAAAAGATGAAAAAGCCCCCCATTTGAACCTGCATATCCATAAATTTTTAACTGGAATTTCAAACATCTAAAGTAGCTTAATTGAAGATCCCCTCTCAGTAAAAATTTCCAATACCTATATAACATGCTACATCTATATACACGACCGATGAGAACCATTCAATTGTTCAGAATATAGAACAGAATAAGCAGAGGTTGTGTATGTGAAAGTAATTCTGAGATTCCAAGGCAAGTGGGATTAGAAATAATCAGGTATGTCTCTGATTTTGGAATTACTGTTTTTTATTCTGTCATTCTTATATACCGCAAGCAGAATATTTCAGCTATTATTATGCTAAATTTCAAATAAGGCCTACAAGTGACAAAGGGAAAGTGCAGGCCATATTCCTACCTCCTTGGTAAATCCCCTCAAAAGAGTTCCATCAAAGGTCCAACAGAAGAAGATCATATAAACCCGAAATGCAACTCTAACACGATCCTTATTTCTTTAAGCTTCTCACTACCGCTAAATTACACCAGCTATTCACCGATTTGATGCCCATCTTTTATCTAGTAATCATTGTTTATTTCAAGGTGTATGAATCAATTAGTTCTTATATCTAAAAGCCTACAGATGCACACGTTCACAAGTCCCCTGAACAAGAATATTCATACGATAATAGCCATCGCGGCCTTCCACCAATCACTCTATTTGTTAACGGGGAAGGTGTCAAAGGCAAGCGGCTTCCACTATTGGCCACTTAATCACTCTTTTGGTTAAGGGGAATGTATTAAAGGGAGGTAGCTGCCACCACTGACCACTTTAAAGGACCATAAACAAGAGGCATTATTGGGAGCAGAAAGTTTCTATATGCTTTAGCTTGCTTTATCTTTCTGCCCTTCCATTGAAATATGACTAGCACACATTGACCTATAGAACTAGTTTTTGCGCTTTTTCCAATCTATAAAAAGCTTCACACATTGTGGGACGCACCACATTTAAGAACAGATAAATGATTGCACTGTGTGTATCAATCTGTAAGAGGTTCATTGTTCCAATCATGTGCTATTCAAAAGGAAATGGCTTATCTTTAATCCTGCTTTATACATGATTATCAGATAAGCCAGAGAAGATAACTTTACCCAGCAGATCCGATACTTGTTTCATAATAAACCAGCATCTTACTTTCTGCGCTTTTCTTTTATTTATTATTACAAAAGCATTGCATTGTTCTGAGTTTGAAGGGAAAGAGAATCCTCTTCAGCTTTTGCACTTCAGAAGTTTCTGATGTAATCCATCTTGTCAATCTGTTTCAGTACATGCAAGATTGAAGCACTAAACCATTGCATGAAAGCTCAACGGCAACACACAGCCCCTCGTCTATACCTCTGCCAGTTGGCATGTCACTCCCCAGTCCAAACCTTGGGCCCCGACCCGAAACTAAGTCCGCGAGCAAGATTGATATTTTAGATATAACCGATAGTCATGATCCAACAGGGTCAATCCAATTTACTAGCTTTCCCCACATCACCGACTTGTAATGACATCAGCTCCTCAACGGGGATATTAATGTACCATGCGGTGTTTTATGGGGTGATATGTGAAAGGCTTTTAAGTGGATAGTATGGGTAGTAAATGGGGTAATTTGTGAGTGATTTATGAATGGTTGGTGTAAATATAATTAATAATTTGAGTTAATTATTTTGATTAATGAATGGTTTAAAAGTTTTGACTCTATCTACTTAATTTGGGGCCTAAGTAATTATTGCTTATTCCACAACATCAATCTCGTTTGCGGACCTGAAAATTTGGGCTCAAGGGCGTAACAAGGCGTAAAAAGCTTTATATTGTCACATGACAATGACAGATTAGACAGTCAAGTACCAATGTCTATGTATACTTGTAAACGAAAAATTGAATCACATAAGATACACTAGATCCCTATAATTCCTACAGTAAACCTGTTTTAGTTAACAACGTGATGATTATACTACAAAGAAACTGTACTCATTCCAGATCATAAAAGTGAAGCAATTCAAACTTGTTCATCTAGAGAAGATTACCTAGCACATTTGCTGCTCCTTTGGCAATACGCGACTATCTTACTTTTCGCTTTTTCTTCGATTCTCTACAAAAGCACTGCTTTGTCCTGAGCTAATCCTCATCAACTTTACAGTACACTTATCTAATTAACAACGTGAAATTTATTTTAGAAAAATTGTGTACACAAAAGAAATGCAGTTCAAATTTGAATGGACACTTTTTGAAGCAAAGTTCTTTAAATGAGTGGTTTGACTACCCAACTAGGACCCACACATGACCAATCAAGATAAGCCATGTCAGCATGCGGGTATATATATATATATATATATATATATAGTAATTAAAGTTAAATGACTAATTTGCATGTGTAGCCCTCAAGTCAAAAGTCTAAAAATATATAATATAACGAATTTGCCTTTATGAATTTCTATGCAAATTACTAGAAGTAAACATGCTAGTCCTACAGCCATATGGGATAAAATACTTCAATGATGAAATCACCCTTGTGTTTTGCTAAAAAATAGAAATTTGTTTAATTTTTATATGTTAAATCAGTATTTGATACATTTGAACTTGAAATTCTGTCCAATTTCTAACATGTTATTGCACACAATCAGCCTTGTACATAAGTGTGCTATTCCAATTTCATTCAATGTGATTAAATATTATTGTAATTTGTAGTGGTACTAAATTTATGTTATTATAGTGTTATTTATGTAGTAAAATATTTAGTAAGTAATTTAATATTTTTTAGTTTATTATTAAAAAAATCTGAATTCCAACCCAAGAAATATCAGACATACAGATGCTCGATAATCAATCAAATGCGCACTTTTCAACCGTGTGATGACATACTTGATTTCTCAATCCGATATTCAGTTATCCGATTGTCTATGCTGATTCTCACCCTCAATTTATCCATCTTGGTAGCCTTGGCCTCGGTAAGGAACCGAACTTTGTAATCTCAAGAGAACTTGTCTGAATTATACTTTGTCGAGGCCATATAGGAGAATCAAAAGCATGTGCAGCATCAATGGAATAAGATATACCTTATGGTGACGCTTGAATTTTGCAAACAAAAGGTATAACGTCCCAAGTAACAAATGAAGTTATAATTATTGTTATTATAGGCTCAAATACTGTAGACCAATTAATTACACTCAATGTGGCTATTAGACCAATTAATTACACTCAATGTGGCTATAAGCCGTCGATGCAACTGGAACCCCTATACCTACTAATTTTGAGCTTCGGGAGCCATCTATCATGCTATAAATTGAACTTTTACCAGAGCCAAAAGCTCCAAGCTAGTGCCTATATTCAGCTCCAGAAGCTTGTAGATAGACTTTTTTTTTGCCCTTTTTCATGATCGAAAGAAGCTTGTAGATAGACGCACACGTATCCTGCGTCCCTCTTCTCGTGTTTGTTCCTACTCTAATTTCAGTTTATCTCAAGCTCAAAACATTGTTTAGTTCATGCTCTTTGAGAGGACTACATCTAACATCTCCTGCAAGAAATTACATTCTGCTTGGCCGAAAGTAGCAAGAAGTTACACTCATGTATCATCATCCTTTTGTTGGTCATACAACCACTCAAAAAATGCATCAATCTTTCATGTTGTCTTGATACTCTGATCACCAACAGAGAATGATTTAGCAATAAACTCGTGTTTATACTATAATCAAATTGGTGACAACACATCCCAATTCAACAAAAATTGCACGCCCCATGAACAGCATCCCAGCAAAGCTCTTCCCTGCCAAAACATGTCTTGGGCTCCTGAAGCTCTTAATAGCAACCAATACATAAAATAACAAAACCTGACATGATACCACGAAAATATATCCACTTTGTTACTACCGTATGCCTCCTGCATAACAGAATCAACAAGTAATTGCATATCAAGTGCTTCACAAATAGCAAATGATATTATCCTCCCCCAGAACTTCAGCAGGCCTCCCTTAAGCAAGCTCAGGCCAAGCAGCAACCAAACATACCCAACTGCCAAAGACCGCACAATGAAGAACAGGACCAAAGGGCATCCCAGGTGACGGCAGCAAAGAACAACTCTTACCTGCCACTCTGTTCAAATAGGATTAACTTGACACATCCTTTGGACAGCACATTCAACTCCAGAATTGGAGAATTGCTGAAGTGAGAAAAACAAAGGAATTAGGGAACCCCAATATATTCCCACAGCAGCTGATTCAGGGAAATATATATAAATCTGATTAGCTGGACCTTAAAGTCCCAAGTGCCTCAAGCAAGACGATAGTTCTCCGGACAGATGAGCATACATCTCACAGAACAAACCTAGATACCAAAGATGTTTCAACTGTTACAAGCCTATAAAACAACTTCCAGGGAGGAAAATATCAGAATTGGATATTAAAATAATTCAGAATATAGTTCCCTCCTAATAGTACGTAAATCACTGAAACACAACCACCAAGGAGATAGCAAAGCAGCAGCTACACGTGCAGAAAGAAGCATGAGTTAATAATGTAAAGAGGAAAAGCTACAGTGGATCTTGTCCTGAATATAGAACTAGTTAACTTCCTATTAACCTCGGAAGATGATCGCCCAGTCGCCATTATCTGTAGTACATACCATACATCAGACCAAAAAAGAAAGTTGCTAAATCCATAATAGGCAACCTTAAAATACAGTAGCTAATAATTTCCAAAATAACATGAAAGTAAGCAGACTGGAGGAGTTTAAGAAGAATCCTCAAAGTAACAATAGTACCTAATTGACCTTTTTAACAGCCTCGGCAAGTAAAAATGTTCATCTCTTCCTACCACCACGCTCCCTCAGTGAAAGATTGAGTGTTTCTCCAGGTGCGACATTGTAGTGTGCAAGTGACAAATTGTCCTTGAGAAATCCAGCTTTTCCACTCAGTTTCTGCTTGTTTGCAGGAAGCTGGATCTCCCCAGCAATTTTCTCTTTCAGACTGCCAACAGTTTCAGAAAGGGATTGCACCATGATTTCCAGTGTTTGACCTTTAAGATTCCCTTCATCAACATTAGGCACAGTAATGCTAATAGAAGCAGGTCCCTGCAGCAAAACCAATTAGATGATAAACATAAGTAATTGACTATGTCAATAACCAGCAATATATATAAGTTAAATTTAAGAAATGGCCAAATATCTGATGCGAATAGAAATTCCACACTAAATTTAGCAAACAATGAATGAAAAGAAGCCCCATACCAAATGCTGGGACAAGAACTGGTCTTCTGGGATGAGCATAGAGTCATCAAGCTTTTGCCTCTTAGGCTCTGGTTCATCTGGAAGCGGAGGAGGAGCTTCCTCAGGTGGAGGTGGTGGAGGCATTCCTTGAGGCATAGGAGGTGGTGGGACCATAGGCATGCCAGGCTGGGACATTGGGGGAGGAGCAAATGGACGAGGAGGACCAACAGGAGTAAATTGTGATCCAGGTGGTGGTGGAACAGCAATGCTTGGTGGATTCATCGACATAGAAGGATGCATAGGAGGTCGATTTACCATAAGTGGTTGCTGTCCAGGCATCATTGGCATTGGAGGCACTGGTGGCCGAACTGAAGGAATCATGTTAACGACAGGTGGCCTAGGTGGAGGTGGTGCAAGGACCCCAGCACTAGATGGAGTTGAATACTGCACAGTATTAGGAGGGCGGGGAATATTCAGGGCAAGCCCAGGCGGCGGAGGAAGTGGCCGAACAGCTGGGACACCTGGTCTAGGAGGTGGTGGTGCAGCAGGACCAGGAAGATTTCTCGCATCATTGTTCATAGCATCATTTTGATCCTCCCCCACAGCACTCTGAGACATAGCCTGGCTGGCAGTGCGTCCAATACTTGCGGTATGACCATCCCATATGACCTGCTTCGGTTGCTCATCTTTCTTCTTCTCAATCTCTGCCTTGACAGCATTAGAGACCTCTTCCTCTGTGGTACCAAATATATCAGGTCGAGTCCGTGCAAGGGTCACAATATTTCTGGAAATTTCGTCATCTTGTGCAAGAGTAGTCTCCTTGATCTTAGCAAACATCCTATCCTTCTGCTCCCTGTATTTAGGATCAATGAGAGAAATCCTCATATGTTCAGACATCTCACTAATGGGAATCAGTTCACCGGTTATTGGAGATACAACATATTTAGTTGGATCTCTTTCAGCAGGGATCCTCTCCTCAGGTCTCTTCCAATTCTTAACAATCCTCATTGGTGCTTCCTGTTCCTCGGCAATCACCATACCTTCAGTGTTCTTCCCATCACCATTCTCCTCCAGAGTAGCAGCTCTCATGCCCTCTTCAACAAGTTGCACCTCTTCTTCATCCATCTCCATTTCTACCTCCTTTCCAGGCTCAACAATCTCTTCTTCCTCCATAGCTGACATCTTGCTTCTCCTAATAACCTCCTCGAGGGTCATTGGAGGAGGTAACTCCTCATCCTCATCATCCGCAAAATCAATAGTCTCAACGACAACAAAATCATGCCAGTCGATCATAGCCATCTGTAACCGCTCCTGCTCAATTTCATCTTCAGCTTTCTGCCTAGCCTGCTCCTGTGACCTCTCCCATTCCATCCTGTGAAGACATCTTTCGAGTACTGTAGTCATGTCAGCAACACTATTCCTCAACTTATCAGTCAACCCGTTTGGAGGCATCAACACTTTAGAGTAAGCATCAGCAAGTGATGTGAAAAACATAAACATGCTATGAGTTGGCTTCAGAAAATGAAACTGAGGATTATTGATCTCCCTACTAGTCAACCCCGTCAAGAAAGATTTTCCATTACGTGCAACAAACTGTGCAGTAAGCTTAATAATGTCCAGTTCCTCCCCCGTAATCCCTTCGGGAAGCCGAACAGTGTATTGCTCCGCCTCCGGTGGCTCAAGAACCTTGCGGACAGATCTAAACTGGGCTGAGGGGTCAGGCTTGGCAGCAACTTCTTTCCCCTCAGCAGTGGATGCAGCAGGTGCTGTCTCAGGGGCAGCTGAATCCGCAGCCTGAGATGGCTGCTGCTGGTTAGGAGCTTGACTCTGGGATCGTGCCTCAGACAAGCGATGCTGGTAATATGCATGGTAAGGATCCGAGGCATTCAAAAAGTTGAATTTCACATTCCCAGCATTATTAACAAGAATCCTTTTCTCAAATTCGGGTCCGTTTTTTGCCACAAACTGTGCAGTTTTGTCAACAATACTTCTGATATCAGGTGGAGGATATATAATACCAATAGTCCTGGTATGAGTTGCAACTGATGATGGAACAGAGTTGGCATTGTTCTGCTCCTCATTGTTCTCTTCCTGTATGACCTGAGCTGGAGGTGTCGGACCGAGATTCCCATCAGAAGGTGGAGCCGGTAGGGGCAATATCGGCAATGCACCTGGCATCTCTCTTGTCTGCAAGTAACAATTAGAATTGCTGCAGTAAGCTGAATAAACACCTCAAAACACCCAAAAAAAAAAACACACACACACACACAAAAAAAGATTATCATGTCCTTTCCTATCTAAATTACAATTGAGCGATACATATTAGACCTCACAGATCAATACTAGGGCTTAATTACTGCACCACTTCTACATAGCAAATACAAGCAGAAAGAGCAAAATAAAAGCTAAATGAAATAAATGGAACTTAGGGCATGGTAAAAGAATAACTGCTAAGCAAACAATTAAACATTGAAAAATCACAAAAAGAATCTGAGGGTTTGAAAGCTAGATTTTTATAGTCTACTTTAAAATAAAAATTAAAATGGAAGGAAAAGAAAACATTCAATAGAAAAGAATGCCAGACATAGTAAATTGAACCATGAAATACACAAAATACAAAGAATTACCTGACTTTCTTTTTTCCAATGAAAGGAAAAAGAAACTCTATGATATAGACAGCAAACACAAGAAGAAAAAAATAGCGCCTTGTTTTGTATGTACTATTTTACATGTACCGGTTATAGATCCCTCAATATCACAGCTTCCTCACAAGATAACTCTATGCTATGCAAGAATCAAAGATTTGTTCGTAAGTTTACTTATGTTAATTACCTATGTTTTTATAATGACATAAACTTGAGTCACCAACAAAATACAAGGGGCAAAAAATTCAGTAATCATACTAGGAATATTGGAAACTTTTGGCAATAGTCAGTTTCATAAGGAAGTGAACAACTAAAGGAAACAAATTAATGTAGAATCTTTTCGTCTGATAATGCTAAGACACCAAAATCAAACTGTTTGCTGCTAACAAGCAACAAATTCAAGGTTATGCAACTGCCTCATGATGCAACACAGACCACATCAGTTTGGGAGTGAACAATCTTATACCAATTAGATTTACTTTGATAATGAAGTCGTCTGGCAGAACTCACCATAAAGAATCAAAAGTGAAAGAGAGTAAGAGTTAACAATAACTTCGTTCTCACAGAAAGCATTTGGGCGTAAACAACCTCTAGCAGTAAATTATTAGTTTCATATAAAAGACCATAGATACCATAGAGAGTATCCACAGGTCATTTGTTTGCTAGTTGCTTTCACTAATTAGCTATCATCTTTTTAATGACGAAAACTTGGGTCACCAACAAAGTCCGAGGGAACAAATTCAGTTATCACACTGAATATTGGAAAATTTTTGACAATATTCAGATTCACGTAGAAGAAAACACCAAATTAGAACAAAATAGGCACTCAGGCAGCCATAAATGCCAAGATCAGTATCTTGAAAAGACATTGGTCCAGCTTCCATCTGTATTTGATTCCTACAACCTTTTCATCCAATAAAAATCAATAAAAATAATTATGATGATTCTGTAAATCAAACATGGCTCAGGTAGCATAATCTTTTAGCAACAAATAGACAGGAAAGAGGATGAAGCTCAGACACCCATAAGCATGATAGTGATATTCAGGAAATAAACGAGCATGATTTTTTATTTTTTCACAAACATGAATGTTATGAATAAATAGTAAGGGGTGCGAGGAGCAACCCCGAAAATATTTACATTAGCAATTTAAGTTTTCTAAACAATTTTGTATTCGTATAATATCTACGCAAAAGATACAAGATGCCATGTAATAACAGGAAAAAAAAAAAAAAAAAAAGCATCAAGTTCACACCTTTGATTCCTAATCTCATGTCTCAATTATGCCATCGAAGAAAAAACCA
Organism: Cordia subcordata; assembly: GCA_028554755.1. Lineage (NCBI taxonomy): Eukaryota > Viridiplantae > Streptophyta > Magnoliopsida > Boraginales > Cordiaceae > Cordia > Cordia subcordata. The sequence continues at coordinate 8,381,938 of JAPTOF010000006.1, read as the reverse complement.
TCAAAGCTAACGGTAGCGAACACTAATGCCTTAAAGCAAGTGATTAACGATTAATTACAGATGTGGAGGAAAAAAGAAAAAAGAAAGTTGAACATACCTTTAATGTCTAACCTCAAGTGCGCCAGTGGTGGTGGCGGAGACGGTGGCGGAAGGCAATAATGGCAAAACCCTAAAACTATTAGCGTTTTTGAATGAAAAGCGATTAGTACTGCCTTAAATCTGAGTGATTAACGATTAAATACAGATGAGGAGGAAAAGATGTTGAACATACCTTTGATTCCTACAATCAAGCGGCCCAACGGAGGTGGTGGTGACGGTGGCGAAAGGTGCTGAGGGCAAAGCCTAAAACCATTAGCAGTTTCCTTTTAGTAGAAAAGCGATTACTACCGCCTTTTTTCTCTCTCTTTCCTTCGATTAGTAGTAGTAAATTAATGCAGTGCAAGCACCGCAATATTATTCAATATTATTATAATATAAATCTATACTAGTGTGTAATGACTTAAAATAAGTTGTAATTTTGTGTAATCAAATCACATTTTATATAATAATTTTTTTATAATTATTTATTAATTAATTAAATATGTTCTTCTTAAGTTTTTTTTTGTTTTTCATCATTTATTTTGTTTCATTTTTATATTAAATATTTTAATTTAATTAATATTATATTATTTCTATATATATATTATTATTATTTTATTAATTTTATAGTATATACTTGTTTCAATAACTATTTAGTAAAATACAAAAATTTTATAGGTTAATATATTCAATCACATATGTCGCTCTCTGTGCATCACACGGGTGTCATACTAGTTATATAATAAATAGTTATAAAAAATTCAATATTCTTGTAAAGTGTTAAATAAGTTATATTTATATTTACATGTCTCTTTATAAAAATTGAATTCAAAAAAGTATTAATTTTATTTTTTTTGTTATTTTGATAAGTTTAAGATAATATTGATTATAAAGTAGAAAATAATTTGTAGAATTAGAGGAAGATTGGGTGAATAAGAGGATAGAAATATCTAAATTTTTTTTTGCATTTTGCTTGATCGAATTGGAAATTCATATATAAAAGTTATATAGGAATCAGATTAAAAGGTTAATTTTTTTATTTTCTAATTCGCATAAGTATTTAATATAACTTAAGATGATTTTATAATTATTTAATTTTTTCAATTTTTTTTTTTAATTTAATCTCAATAAACACAATATGATTTAACGAAGAAACCAAAAAAAAAAGAAAAAAGATTATGAGAAATTAGAAGACCAAAACCAGGGTATTGAAATCATGATAGGGCTTTAGAATTTTTTTATTACCTAATTGGATAGTTTATTTTTGCTTTTGAAATTCAAAATTCCAAACCTAAAGATTTTAAGTATTTGACTCAATTCGCACTCTTATGTGAAAGCTGAAATCTATTTTTAAATTTAGTATAAATTAGCATAATACAATTTAGCAAATATGTGTTTCTTTTTAATCTAGTCTAACTTATCATAATATATTTAACAAATAACAAAAATCAAAAATCAAAACTTGAATTTAGAAAACCTGAAACTGAAATATCCAAAACTACTAAAGTTTTATGATTTTAAATGTTTAATTTAATAGCTTTCTAGCTATGAAAGTTTTAAACATTTGAACTTAAAATCCAATCAAATTGCCATCTCTAGCCCGATCAAATAGTTTTTTTGACTCCAACTGAAAAAGAATTTAAAAATTAAACAAAAAAATTGTAATTAGCCTAGAAATAAAAAGAGACTGCACATCATTTTGATTGAGAAAGAAAAGGGTAAAAAGATAGAGTAGATATAAAATTATATAATTGAATAGTTTCTTTGATTTTTAATAATAAAAAATTAAATTTGAACTCAAAAACTCTAACTAATTCTCTTAACCCGATTTGAGCTTTATGACTTTTAATACCTATCAAAAGATTTTTTAATCACAAAACTCAAAATATTAAGAATTTAAACCAATTACTACCCCCAGATAAAAGTTAAAAGAGGTGATTAACAAAGAAGTACGAAAACAAAAAAGAAATCATTTTGCTAGGGAAGGAACAAAGAAAAAAAAATATAAAATTATAACTTTTACCATGGCAAACATAAAAATTAAAAATTTACCATTACAAATATTATATAAATGTTTATTGATAACCATAATTTTTTTTAAAATTTATTTCAACATTGCCTTTTTAAAATATATTTATTAAAATAACACATCTAAATATTTATTGGAAATTAATATAAATTTAAAAACAAATATTTATTTTTAAAATTAAGTTATCTAATGGAGTAATTGCCATATGTACTACCAAATATGACATAAAAAATTAGTGTGTAATTACATTGTGTCAGCCAAGCATGTCTTACAACTTAAATTATTGTGTAATTATTAGGCACTATGATTATTATTTTAGTAGTGACACCATCCAATAATTATATTGTAATGTACAAGCAGACCCCTAAAGTTATATTGTGGTGGTGGATAAAAACATTAATTTTTATAAGCTTTTGTCAATTTATGAATAAGTAAAATATAATGTTAAATTGTTAATTACTTTAAAGATTAATAAAGTATAAAAATTAAATAAGTAATACTGGGGTTTCAACACATTATCCAAGTATTAAGTACTGGAAAATTAACAAGTACTCATTAATAAAAGAAAAAAGAAAAAGATACAGTAGTTTAATTCCTTTTCCAAAACTTAAAAGCTAAAATGGTTGGCAAATGATACACAACACTTATACCATGCAGCCATTTACTGTACACTTTATTAACTTTGTGATCGTACATTACGTGAATAGTGCGCATATTCATGGCCATTATTCTATAAGCTAACACTTTTTATATTATACTCCACAAATTTTAATTATTTACAGAGCTTATATTATATGTTTACAATTTTAAATGAAACAATGACTTAAAATGTAAAATGTAAAATGTACTAGTTTTCAATTGACACATAGGGTTCGTTTGGATTGGCTTTTTTTTAAAGTATTTTTTTTAATATTTTTTGAAAAATAGTTTTTTTTTAGAAGCTGAAAATTCTGACTTTTAAAAAAAATTATATTTGAACTTTTTATATAGTTTTAATTTTTTTGGAAGCCAAATCAAATAGTTATTATAAATTTAATGTAACTTTTTTAAAAAAAAATATTTTTTCCTGAAAAAAAAAATCCATATAGGCCCTTAGTGAGTAGAAAATACTGATCTATCATTGCTGTAGAATGCAGACGTGCATGAAGGATTCAATGTCATGGCACGGGAAATCCACCAAAAAATGTGTACACGGACTGGCTCCTATCGAACTTCTTATTTATTTAATTTTTTTTCCCCTTTTCTTTCTTGTTCTTTTGCTGATGGCTTATTGGATTCTGCAAAGCACTAAGCAAAACACAGTGAAAATCGTAAACTGATAGTGAGTGGATGTTCACTGTGTCGAGTAAATTTTAGTATTATTCTGCCTTTCAGAGCTGGAAGAAAATAACTGAAGAAAAGAACTTATAATACACAAAATGAGGAGCCATTTTGTGGCTCAAAACTCTGCAAATTATTCATTAGATAAGAAGGTTGTCCACACTTCTAATTAGAGAAGCCTTACAGCTCTCAGGAACTCATGCATGCAGAGAAAAGAGGGCTATAACACTGGCAATTGTATATTGCGTACAACTTCGACAATCTTAACGCTTTGATAGAAAAACTTGTATTACAGACGAGTTCTTAAGTGTTATATCTCTGGAAAGGTGGAGATTCCCCGGAAAGAAACGAGGAAAAGAATGCAAGCGATTCGCTGGGCTTGAATGAGGGCACTGCATGACCGGCTCCTCTGAAAGTTGCAAAAGTGAGTCCCTCGTATTCTTGAAGCCAACCTCCAACCTGTAAAGATAAACTTTGTATCAGTAGACTATAGCTGCTTCCGGATTTATAGATAGTTAATTATTTGACAAGGATCATATTGCAGAAGGAAATGATAGAATCAGAAAGAAACTGCTATCAAGACTTCCTATCCTGAATTCCTGAGAGGGAAAAAGAAACCGGAATATCGTTTTCAGATAGAATCCTGTGTTCTAAATCATTCTTCAAGTAACTGACATCTCCGGAAAGCCATTCTTAACCCCTTTCTCTTAAGGGCGAGGGGAAGTGATGATGAACATCAGAAGATATATACGAACAATATGGTCATGTGTCAGCTGCCAACTTATATTGATGTCAGGCTGGTAGCTAGAACTATTGACACATCAACCCCGTGGTCTTTCCCTCAATATCTGTTTATGTCACACTTTTCCTTTCGATTTGGGATAAGTAGAATATCTTGCCATTCTATTTCTTGTTTACAAATAAAGTAAGCATCATAATCTGGTCAGGCTTTGCGGAAACTGAAGCAACAATTCTACCTGTTCCTGATGGTACCAAGGTCTCCATGCCCTGGTAATTGGCAGGCCCAGCTTGCTTAAACTGTATCTTGTGGACAATACAGGAACACGCCCATCGGTGTCTCCACTGGTTAAAGTAAGGAATATAATCAGGTCAAGTACATGTTAAGAAAGATAAAACAAAGAGAGTTGCTACATGTTTCAAAAGATCAGAAGTTCAGTTAAGAAAGATAAAAGAAAGAGAGTTTTTACTTGTTTCTAAAAATTGAGAAGTTCAGTTTTAACCGGGAATGTTAAGAAGGGTATCAATAAGTGACGTACCTGTAGACCCATATTCTAAGCCCTGCAGAAATGAGTTTCTCATAGATAGGAAGAACAGAGTCTTTCGAATCTGTCCAATTCCAATTATAAAAGATTGTCATACTGCATAAAGATTAGTTGATTTAGGATTATGGAGATCGAATCAAATTAAAAAGCTTCTAAAATTAATTTGCTGCAGTCCGAAGGTATAATTTTCAGAAATGGCAACTTGAGAAAAGATTGCATTACTTGCAAATTGTCCAGTTTGTGAGAAGAAGCCCGTCACTAACATGGAGAGCCCTCTGAACATCAGGTCTGTTGTAATAAATTTTGGCATAATCGTCCAAGCAAGGGTCATAACCGCTCATGAGCCTTGGCATCTGGTAAGAAAGAAAAGATGCTTTCACCCAAGTCTTGAACATGTGAAGACCATAATCATCTTTTTGTTACTTACGGAAACTATGTGAAGGACTTAGAGACTCAAGAGAGACATAACCCACTCCAATGGAGCAAATTGACACGATGGAATATCACGTTACTACCACAACTAATAAAAATTATATTTAGATAGAGTTCAGTGCCGTGGACTATTATTGCGATGCTGTTACTAGAAAAGATTCATTTACCATCAGTGAGGAGCTCCTGAACATGACTTGTGCGGTGCTTTCTGATCCAGTAGAATTTCCAGTACAGGTAGATGTATAGAGGCTGTACATATCAATCTCCTTGTACTGTTTGAGGACTTCATCTATGGCCTGACTGCAATCTTTGTTGTCCCATGTATCGCTGCTGTTAAAACGACAAGATACTTTGATAGTTTTATGGGTTTCATCTGATACCACGGCATGGCTCCAAGCATAATCCACTAGACCCATCCAGTCCTCCGCATCAGATGTTTCTGGATTACCCAACTGCATTCAAGCAAAGATAAAGATCGAAAATCAATTACTAAGGAGTTTGCAGATAAATCTACATTAGTTCAATTCCAATATGAAAATATCATATATGCATACAGCATACATGTGATATAAAAAGAGAGTCAAAACAATGTCAAATAGACAATATCAAAACTGAAAATATGTGTAATTATGCAGAATCATTTTCTGTGAATGAATATACCAGTATGCCTCTGAGATCAATGAAGAGGGATGGATCTTTATTCCTTTCATGAATGATCTCAGCAAGCTCGGGCACATATTTGCCTGTTAGAATGTGTCAAAAGTTATATGGTCATGCACGGGCTGCTTCAACTAAGATGTACTGCATCAGAGTATTATCAGTATACCTGCATAGCTTTCACCTGCAATATAAAAACTTCTTGTTCTGTATGACGGAAACTTGAGGAACCAATTATGCAGGAAGGCATAGGCATCATTCGCTGACATAGTAGCCAAGAAATATTAGCATATGTGCAGCATGTAAAATTTACAAACATCAGGTGCTTTACAAGAAAATTGATGCAAGAATACAAACCCCAGGTTGAATCATGCCAGCAGGCACCAGGCAGTGGAAAACTTGCTCTTCCCTATGAGAAATCAAGGGAAAGAAGAGCACAACAGAGCAGAATGTAGAAGCAATTTATTGTACCTGTAAATTCATCTCCGAGATTATCATAATCAGTAGACGTATTTGAGTATGAAAAGCCAACACCAATGGGGGATTCCAAGAATAACATATTGGCCACTGCATCATCAACCAAAGCATTATTTTAGCTGAAATACTTTCTACAAATGAAGTTGAGATACTGTGTGATATAGTGGGCTTTCAGTGTTATATATATCCGTTTAACAGGAGTTCATGTCCATGTAAAGAAAGTTTCTATTTCCACTTATTTTATTTTTCTCATTGTAAAATGCTTTTTGGAATATCTTTGCAGTATGCAACTGGGTGGTAGACATCACACCTAGGTTCCATGAATAAGGATTAGATTTTAAGCCATGCCCATTTGTGTCCACAAGGAAAGGTCCAATCTCTTGTGTTGCTCCATATCCAACAGAAGAACAACCAGGACCTGGGAAAGACACTTGTCACCTTAGAGGAGAACAGATATATTAAAAGCAATGGATGAGACTTCTTAAAATAAAATGATATGAATGAGACGTATTAAAGGTAAGAAATGTATTATATGCACCAAATCATAACAAGCGGGATAAATGTGAAGTGTTCCATTAGAGCATTATTTAATTGGTACTAAAAGCTTGATAGGTTTGTAATGTAAGACTTTTTAGACAAAAGGCAGCATGGAGACATTCACTAGCATATCTTCCCTTCTTTTTATACCAACAATCAAGATTTCTTCTGAACCTTCGTAAGATGTCACTAGGCTATATAATATTAGAATGAAATTGACTTAAGATGACTTCTAATAACATGGATATACTCATTTGTATTCCTTACCTCCATTGAGCCAAAGAACTAAAGGTCTCTTCTCTGGAAGAGTGGAGGCCTCATAAAACCAATAAAATAGTGCTCGTCCATTCTTTTCATTTACAGTAACATATCCAGCATAGTGCTGAAAGCTCACACGAGGTTGGCCTGGCAGATTAGTAACATGATCCTGCATGCCCAATGAGTTGGGGATCTTGTTATTGGACCATGGCCAATGCCTAGCGTCTACAGCTGAAAGTAGAATGAGTAAGCCAATCAGTAGCAGATTGGCCAAATGCATTATGCTTAACACAGAATCCATTTAGAACAATAGAAGGTCAGATATAGCTTCTTTGTAAGTTGATTATGCACAATGGCAAACATGTCTATATATAATTGTGGGAAAGTGCTCTTACCTACGAATGCATTATCCATACACATATTTTATAATCTACTTTTAGTGGAATAGCTCCCATGTGACAAAGTGTCTCTTTTGTTTTGGTCGTCAACTGTGTGGAATCTGACAGCGATTTTAGGCATAAAAAGCTTATTTTGCATGGAAAAACATCAGTGGAGCTCCATTTTGATGTGTGGGTTGTTGGCCATGACATGCGATTGTGCTATGAATATAAACACAATACTTAGATTCAGCAGAGCTCAGTCTTCCTTCGTATCAACATGAAATATTGTCTTTGCCTTGATGATCTTCTTCTAAAAACTAACTATAACTCTTTTACAAATAGGCATATTCTACTGCTTAATTATGCTGATTTTAAAAAGTGAAAGAACGGGACATTATCAATTGGAAATAAGACCAAAGTGACAAGTATGATTATTGGTGTTCAACTACACAGCAAACATTTTGTCATATATTGCTAGAGGTACTAACTAATAACTCTGCCATGTCTGAACTGTCAAATTTTGGTGACCAAGAGCAGCCATTTCTTAAATTCCTATATGTTTATAGAGATACTCTTTTTGAATTTGGGATATAACAAAGAGACGCATTTACTAACAGGGGAACCAGATCTCTTACTGTACATGAATTATAATGAGCTTCACCAAATACTGTTCATAATTCTTAGCAAGTCAAGCAAGACTACAAGGATACAGTTTCATCAGAAATACACGGTAGAATGTCTGGAAAACAGAAAATACCACCATTATAGCACAGCTGAAGTTGAATGTAAATATGTAATTACAACAGGAATACCTTTTGCTAGCAAAAGCAGGATAATGGTTACTAGTGAAAAATAGGAAGGATCAATAACAGACATGCAACAGGAAACTGTGTTCAAATCCTAAACAATGTAAAATTGCTAGTTAATTGCTTTTGTATCTCAATTGAACTGTTGGGACCTAATATTGTGACTCACCATTCTAAAGAAGTGTCTCACTATAAAATAAATCTACAGAGACAAAGTCAACAAGAGAATCATTTAAAGGTGGATAATCTTCTTTTGTAGGTTAAAGTCAGTTTTCATGTAATGGAAGAGCCAGGCAGAAAGGCATTTCAGTACAACATCAGATGGTGTTTTTGAAACCTTGAAAGTTTCTCTATCTTTTTTTTCTTTTTTCTTTTTGGCATCTTATCATATAAACAAGAAATAAGAAATATTTTTACTGAACCTTGTGGTTTCTAAATCTCTAATGTGAGGACAAGGTGATGAAGATTGATGATAACAGAAACCAACTTGAAAGTGAAGCCTGACATGGACTCCAACTAGACTAAGTTGAAATTTGAGGAGGAAATTGTCTCCAGATTGCCCATGTATGTATGTGCAACTTCCACGGAAAGATATATGCATGTCTCATGGTAATCATGATAGGGTCCTAAGTGTTTGAAATTATATTTGTGAATCAAGGTTCATTTTTATTTTGGTTCAATGCACATAGACTCCCTAAGCTTTTAAACAAAAGGGCATTTAGCTCCCTCAGCTTTAAAATCTTATACATAAACTCCCTCATCTTTTCGATGGAGGAACATAAGAAGACTATTACCCTGACAAACACAAAATCTCAGAAGTTTCTTGCATTCTCTCATTCCTTTCCTTTCTTCGTCTCTCCCTATCTAAATTATACATCATATCAAGTAATGAGAAAGATTGTTTCCAATATCAAATAATATCTGACAGAATGAATACCGAACAATGACTTGGGGCTTTTCGGAGGCAAATCGAGAAACTTTAGGGAAAAAGGGGAAGCACCATTAGAAGATTTACTTTAAAGGGAATCTATCTCCATTTAACCCTTTTTCTTTCTGTTACGTTGATGCATAGATGTCCAAGTTACAGTTTGTCAAACTAACAGGACATATACCATCCAAGTAGTGTACAAATATAACCAAAATCTTATTCTTCGTAAGTCAAAAACCTCATGAAGTGTATGTTAGATTATGACTACATGCTGCCAATTTGCACATTTAAATCTTTTCTCAATCTAAAGCGGGGACGATGCAGATTTTCTAGAGTCATTATGTTTTAAGTAAATTTAAGATGATCACAAAGCCCTTATAAATTTCTGATTATGGTGAGCACCATTCTCGTGCATGATATTGTTATCTTTGCAGATTTTTGAGGCACTTAAGAAGCACAAGAATATGCTATACAAGAATAAAACAGAATGCCACGTTGGGCAGTTGCTTTTGACTTTTCTAAGACAATATGATATCATCTTCCATTCATCTTACAGAAGATGAAACACACACATTTTGAACCTACATATCCAATAAAAAATGTTAACTAAAGTTTTCAACTTCAAATTATTCAATTGAATTTAAAATTTCAGGTAATTCATTTAATAAAATTTCCTATCAGTAAGTTTATTCATTAACTGTATAACATGTTACATCTATATACAGATTCCATGAAGCTGTCCTTTGGGCTCAATGTGTGCAATATAATAAAAGAGGTTCTGTTTGTGGGAGTCCTTTGAGATGCCAATATTTACAGGATAGAATATTATCAGATAAATCTCTCACTTTGGCATTAATTTTTCTTTCATTCCATAATTCTAGAGTACCAAATGAAAAACAGAGGGAAAAAAGGAACAGTCATTACATAACACAGAGTTGCCAAAGATTGTCAGAGAGATGGAGCTGCCATTCAAAACCAGAAAACCTTTTTGGAGCCAACCTACTGATGAAACGAGGAAGTCTAGGTTTTATAATCAAGTTCATGAATATACTTTCCGGTAAAAAGCAAAAGTTAAAGGTGGTAGAAAATATGCTTTCTGGTAATTGTAAGTCAAACCAATAAGGGGCATACATGCAAAGCAAATCACCAACCTTAGTGCTTCTACTGAAGAAGTTACTGGATTGATCATTAAAGAAACTTTCCAGCCAACCTTATTTTTGGACGACCTCTTACAAGGATTCCAGATGATGGCAATACAGGCTAGAATGATTACTTTCCCCCATACTGATACATTCTCAAACTAAGGCGAAGGACTCTAAGCTCTTTCTGAAATTGGTAAAAAAATTTTAAAGTTGTGGATAAGCCTCTTAGTATAGATCTCATTGTTGCAGGTATTGGCATGAAGAAACCCTTTCCTACAATGCACAGAATGATTGGGAAGTTTTCTCCTCAAATGACTCAAAAAAAATTTAAATTGTGGAATATGAAAGAGAATACAAAATGATGTGACAAACCACAGCAATGCGAGGATGACATCAAGTCATCATACCAGTGGAAGAATACATCAATAGGGAAGTTGATTCTAGAGGGTTAGTAAGTTCAACTCCTATTCTCAAATTGTTAAGAACAAAACTAATCTTTTTTTTTTCCCTTTATTTTAGAATTGAGATCTAAATCTATCATGATGTCTGTGCAACGAGGACCGATAGGCGATAGCCTCTGCCCAATACGGTAGCAGAAGAACGCTTAATAAATGACAAAGAGCAACAGATGAAATAAAAAAGAAATGTCAGCCACCTAACTACTGGATGAGTTCCCTTAATCTTCAAGTGATAGAAAAATGAGCAAGTACCTGATAGTTTTTAGTTATTAGATTATTTAGTATATGCATCATATACAAGCAAAGTTAACTATTGGTTTCAGATTTTCTTTTCAAATACTTTCCCTGGTCTCTAATACCTGAATTTCTTCTATAATGTATGCGTTTCATCTAATATTGTGTTATATTTTCGAATACTGGTTGCCAAGAGGAGGTGCAGACTATCTTCCTACCATCTTATCTTGGTAAACCCCCTCGAAAGAATTCCACTGAAAGGCCACCAGCAGAAGAACATGTAAGCCTGAAATGCAACTGCAACGAGGCTCTTATTTCTTTATGCTTCTCAGGTCCCACTACCACTAAACAAAACCAGCTCTTTATCCATGTGACGCTCATTTTACCTACCCATTATTGTTTATTGGGGTCAGGTTTATCAATTGACTATTCCTTACATCTAAAAAAACCTACCAATGGACATGCTTTCACAAATCTCCTAAACAAGAATATTTATGAAGTAATAACCACCTTTGCCCTTCCTCCAGTAGCTCTCTTAGTTAAATAGGAAGGTACTAAAGGGCGGTAGATTTCTTTATTGACCAATTTAAAGGACCATAAACAAGAAGGTATTATTGGGAATTGAAAGTTTATATCTGCTTTATGTAGGTTTATTTTTCTTCCATTTGAATCATCGAAATTCGACGAGCACATGTTGACTTGGGAATACTTATTATTATTATTATTATTATTATTTCCATTCTGCAAAAGCTTCGTATTGCGTGGGACAGACCAGATTTAAGAAACAGAAAAAATTCGACTGCGCAATAGACATCTCTCTGGGTGAGTCTCATATTGCCTACCATGGTGGGGTACAAAAAGGATATAGCTATCTTTATCATACTTGATCATTGAGCTTAAACATTCATAAGACAGAGATCATAACTTTACCAAGCAAATGCACTACTCCTTTGAAAGATAAACCATGAAACTACTTTTTGGCATTTCCTCTTCTTCCTCTCTTTCTCCTTTTTAACAAAAGCATTCCATTGTTCGGAGCTCACACAAAAGAAAGTCTTCGTCAACGGTTGCACTTGATAATGCTTCTTTTATTCACCTTGGCAATCTCTTTCAGTATACCTAATCAGCAATGTGAACATTTCTTTAGAAAGAATATAAGACTACCGGTTCAAGGTCATAAAAGTAAAGCAATTCTAAACTTGATCATCTAGAATCTATAGGGCATGTAACTAAGCCTTTGGAATTTGGAAAATCAAGATCAGAGAAATTATGAAAAACAAAGTAGAGAGGAGAAGCTCAGAGGATACTGTAACCAAATATTTCTATTTTTCTTGTTTCTGCATCATTTGTATAATAACAGAAGATTGTGAAGGAGAGATATTAAAGTAATCAAACAAGGAGAGATTATTACACTCTAAATTTCCATGGTATAGGTGATCTCAAGACTCCTTCAGAACTGAATGAACCTGCATTTGTCACAAAATCACAGTCCTAACCATGGTGGTCAAGGTAAAGAATTGTCCAAAAACCAAGTCACAAATTATAATGCTGGCTACAGCATGTGATTTGACATAGCATCCAGCCTGCTGCTTTCTACAAAATCTTCTACATTCTTTTATTGGTTCACATGAATTCTTATCAGATCCTCAATCAAAATACCATTTCATTTGAATTTAAAAAAAATAATAATATAACTTTAACCCAGTTTATGTAGTTCTTCCTTTTAATCTATTTAACCGATACCACGCAATGTGATGTGACTTGCAAGGTAAAATTTGCTTTTAGTAATGTTGTTTGATCAAATAAAAGGATAATTTTACCCTTAAAAAAAAAGAAAAAAAAATAATACTCTCGTACTTTAATAAAAGGTCATTTTAACCATTTTAACAAATATCACTACTTATGATCATATATCTGCCAAACCTATCAATATCATATGAGCACATTTTATTCGAATCCTTTTTTGGTTATTTATCATTTGTTTATAAACATCAAAGGTTGCCTATAAGCATCAATTCCCTATAAACAGCTTGCAAAGCCAAACAATCTCTTAGCTCAACTTGATTTGGTTTAGTCTTTCCTTCCGATTACTCTCGGACTATCTCATAACGACAAAGAAGCCAATGAACAAAAACTTCAATTAAAACGTGAAAGAAATCTGAAATGCATAAAAAGCTTCAAAGACTGTGACTAACGGATGCAAAAGTCAACTTTTTTCTTTTCCTTTTTCTCTTTAATCAGCACAAAGGAGGCAAAAAGCATGGTGTATCGTAATTAAAATTTAAAAGATTACCTCAGAATGCTGAGTGCTCAACTAATAGAAATTTGATTCTTTATTAGCAATTAGCAAATCAGCACTCTCCATATGTAAGTGCACGTGCACTTTTAGGATCACTATTGTTTCTTCGGCTGGTCAACAGTCAACACCCTATCCATTCACATTGAAGAATGCAAAAGGGCCAAACTTGTTCATAAACCCAAGGTGGTGCCTACCAACCTCCTGTTGAGTGCTCGAGTCATCACAATTACACCATGCTCAACACTTAAAAAAAAAAAAAAAACTTTAAGAAAAAAGTAAATGTCACTTCAGAACGTCCCAATGTCACCAACTAGAAGCTTCCACGTTTTCTTGTACATCTTTAGGGGTCTTGTAACATTCCAACTCCTAATACAAATTAATTTTTCGATGAAATATTTTGTTCCTTTAGGATGGAACTCATAATTTTGCACATAATATTAAAGTTCAGTTTTGATATAGCCACGTTCATTCATGTATAGATTTATCTTCATAATTTTGAACATGATATCAAAGTTGGGTTTTGATCTAATCACGTTCATGCATGTCAAATTTATCTTTTTTCTCACTTTTGTTATTTTTTGAAACTATGTTATATGTTTGAAAATGTTAAAATATACCAAGCCTCTCGCATTAAAAAATCATAACTATGTGAGATTTTAGTTGTTCTTATTAACATCAATTGCTCCGTCTATCTTTTGTCATTGCTCGTTCAAACTGATTTACACGCGAGGCAATTTGAAATCCAATTAATTTTAAGATAAAAAGTCTGCAATTGTTTTTTTGGATTTCAAAAATATACTTTTTTTACCACTACCCTTGTTCTAAACCCCCGAAACACACCCAAAAAAAAAAAAAACCCTATATCAGATCCGGACGCTCCATAACTTTACAAAATAAACTAATGACATACCATACAGTATGTAGATGATGATTGGCTCTCACCATTCAATTCCACCCAATTACAAAACCCTCGGCATCAAAACTTTTCGAGGTTCATGTATGGCTGGTTCAATATAACTATTGGTCCATTTCATATCCACTAATCAATTTAATGGTGCAATATTCGTAGCAAGCATGAGTGATATCTTAGAGAAAACGACGCCAATATGGCCTACACTTTAAGGCCCTGTTTGAATTGGATTTTTTCAATAAAAAAAATATTTTTTAAAAAAGTATATTCTTTTTATAATAGGTATTTGTCTTCTTTTTTTTTTTTTTTTTTTGAAAAAGTTAAAATTTTGAAAGAAAAAAAATTGTATTTCAGAAGGCAGAATCTTTAATTTTTTAAAAAGTATTTTTTTTAAGTTATTTAAAACATGCTGTTAGAAAAGTTAATCCAAACGAGGTGTGTGTGTGTATATTAGTTTTCTAAAGAAAAAGTATACTTTTTAGAAGTTTAAACTTTTAGCTTCTAAAATGGAGTAGGTTGTTCTTTAACAATTCAAATACTCATTGTAAAAAATTTTATGTCAAAAAAAGGTGCTGATCTGAAAGGCTTGTTTGGATTTGTTTCTTTTAAAAGCATCTGTTTTTAATAACTTTTTTAAAGAACACATTTTTTTATTACTTCTAGAAAAATGCTAAATTTAAGTTTTTTACAGTTTCAACAATTAATATAAATAGTTATTGTAAAAAAATGTATTTTTTTCCCTTCTAAAAAGTATTATTTTATGGGGAAAAAGAACAAAAAGAAACCAATCCTAAACCTTGGTAATCCTTGCCATGCTTGCACCATGTTTGCATTTTTTTTGTCCGACTGCTGATTTATTAAACAAGGCCACTAAAGTACCAGAAGAGAAAAACTAATGCTGTGATAAAGTTCAATGAGACTCAGGCTTCATTTTGTTCTGTAGAAAATAACATGTTTTGAAAAATATTTTCCATTGTAAACATTTTTTATTATTTGATTGTCACAATAAAAATTAATTAAAGAATATTTTTAATAACACCAAAAAATATGTTTATGTGCCTGACAAAGGGTGGAGGCCCCCGCCCTCGAGCACCCCAACAATCTAACCCTAGCGTCGCACCGCCCGACCATGGCCCCTTGGCTCTCCAACTTAGGCCCAAGCCTCCAACCCCCAGCGCATATGCCCCGATCCCTACGCCCCAACCCCCGGCACTGGGGCCAAGGGGGTGTCAGGGCCAAGTAGTTGGGAGTCGGGGGCAACGGGCCTAGGCGCCAAGGTCAAGGGGTTAGTGGGCCTTGGGGCCACAGGGGCGAAGAATGAGTTAGGGAGGCTATGGAGGTGTGATATGATAAGTGTGTGGAAAATATTTTCTTGTTTTAAATATATATATATATATTCTTGAAAATTCACCTTATTTTTTATTAATCAAAAAAAAAATTTCTTTGACTTTTTTATTTTTAACAACCAAACATCAAAAAATCAAGAAACAAAAGGAGTCTTAAATCTTTTGGAGTTGATTACGCGATGTGCTGAAATGAATAGACGTGGGGATTGAGATTATCAAGATTTTAATAATGAGATACTGCATTTATTTATTGTTTGGGGAGATGGGACTGTTTGTGATTGTTAACCAATGTTTCACATCTGGTTGAATGATTGATCCAAGCCATGTAGTCCTTGTCTAAACTAGCAACGTGGTTAAGGGTTCATTTGAGTTGATTTTTTTTTTAAATATATATATTTTAATTTTTGAAAGAGTATTTTTTTGAGAAGTTAAAAACTTTTATTTTTGAAAAAAGCTTCAAAAGAGTATTTTTTTTATTTCAACTTATTTGAAATCTAATTTAAATATTTATTGCAAAAATAATATGTATTTTTTTCCAAAAAAAAATATTTTTTTTATTAAAAAATCAATCCAAACAAGCTCCAAATGCCTACACCTTCACCTTCATGCAGTGCACCCTTCAACACTTTTTATTTTTGTTGAACCATTGGCTCATGATATTAGTATATTTGTTTATTATATTAACGGTATTAAAATGTATGCAAAGGCTATTCTCTTTTAATATACATATGTACGTGCGTATATATACATATATACATATATATATATATATATTTCACTCTTTTAACACACTTTTCATTTTTTTCGCCGTTCTTCAAATTTTCTTCCAAGTCTGCGCATGAAATTTCCAGCATCTAAAGGTTTCATTCGGCTCCTTTATGGAATATGAGTAAATTTCTCGATCTACGATTTGAACCATATAGCAAAAAAAATTCTCTCGTTCTCTTCTCACAAAAGAATACATAAAAAACCTTTCTCCAATTTCTTAACTACCATTTATTTTCTAAAAATGTACATAAAATAAGAAAATAATATAAAAATCAATTTGTACATTAAATCTTCCCTTCTATTTCATTCCCCATCGGAAAAATGATAATCTTTATCATGCTTTTTTCGTTAAAATTTTTTTACCCAAACAAGATATATAAATTAAACCCAATTAAAAGTTAAAACCAAGCGTACTATGCCAGAAACAAAGCTTTGAAACTCAAAAATTAAAAAAAAAAAAAGAAAGGTCTCACCAAGGTTTGAACTCGGGTTACTGAATTCACAGTCCATTGTCCTGACCACTAGACCATGGGACCGGTGGCCTTGGTGTTTGAAAATTAACTAATAAATAGAGTAATAAAAGAATCTTCGGATAACATTTAATAAAGAAGATTTTGCAATACCCTAATTTGAGATTTTATGAACCAGGGGTCGATGAATAATATATACATATATATATATATATATGAGTTGTACCAGTATTGTTTCATAAATAATAATAAATATATTTTTAAAAAATTATTGTTCTTCTACCGAGAAAAATAATTAGATATTTAATTCCTAAATAACAAAATACTATTATTTGAGTATTAATCCATCAAAATAGGTGTCTCCCAAATCTTTTTTCTTTTAAAGGAAGCTACAAAACTGATATGAAGACTACTTTATGAGAGGTTATTCCTCTCAAATCTTCTCCAAGGAGACGTTTGAGTTGTTTTGGAGGGTCTCGTCCACCAATTGGGAGTGCCAAACTAAAATCAACGAACTAATTTGCGCTTCAATTTGCTTCTCTATATACATGTTTCAAGTGAAAACCTAGATTATGCGCCATTTTCTTCTTGCATGTATCTATCAAAGACAACATCATTCCCCCCGCTTACATTTGTCGTATCACTCAACTCACTAACAATTGTGAGTCCGTTTCAATCTCTAAGATATCAATCCCCTTTTATTCTGCAATAATCAATCCCTTAAGTAATACCTTTGCTTCAGCAATATTGTTTGAGACCACCCCTAAATTGATAGCAAACCCAATTACCTAGACTCCTTGTTCATTTCAAAAAAATCCTCGTTGCTGCTCTGCCCGAGATACCTTTTAAGCACTCATCCAAGTTGAGTTTCAAGCCCTGATAAGGGGGTGACCAGCCTATGAGCCACTATTCCTTTGTGATCTGAGCTTGCCCTTGCCGACGAGCTTCCCATGCTTCATGCACTTCCCTTAAGTACTGACTAATGTACCAAGCTTTGCTTTGTGGCTATATCTCTTCTCTTTCCTGTGAAGTTTGTCATTTCACCACCTCTATAGCCACCAAAGTGTTACAATGAAAGTGTCTCCCAAGTCTTTTGACTCATAAGATATGTGTCGAAGAGAGCAACTAGCTTGCATCATACTTCAAGTAAGAGAGAAACTAAAAATCAACATATATAAATTTATATTGATAAAATTTATGTTTTTTTGTATCCCACAAATGAGATAAATCCTATATCTAACTTCATGTTATTAATGTTATCAATGTGTATTTTAAAAAGTTACAAGTTATATGATGTAAACAACATGAAATTTATCATTATTGCTTACGTAATTTACTAAAACCAAACCATTTTCTTTTGGATGGCATTTTCAGACTGGGTTGTCGTCCTAATTTTCGCATGCAAGCAAGATTGAGAAACAACAGAATCTTGCAGCGGAACAAGGTTGTTTTGTCAAATCTGTCCTATTATATAAAGTTAAAACCCAAGTAAGATTTGGTAATCTTTGAATATCAAATAAGCTAAAGAATTAGATTATTTGTTACTTTATTAGTTTGCAATTATATTTGAAGTATTGTATGATAAGTTCGCAGTAATCGTATTAAAATTAAGAGAAAGAAAGAAAAAATTACTAAAGAAGTAATTATCAATTTCAAATAAAACTATCAACAAAAAAGACAAAGTTTCTAAAAATTCATTTTTACAAATGGCCATAAAAGATTTTAATATTACGTTCTGTTCTCAATATAAAACTTGAGAACATTAAAAATGGCCATAAGAGGACTTGACCCGTGCTTTAAGATCTCATACTAGTTTTATTTTATTTCATTATTTAATTCTCTTTCCTTTTCTTTTTTTCTTTTTTTTTTTTGGTTGGGGGACTTGGGCCTGACTTGCTATTTTTCATGGGGCAAATTATTTTTCTCCACTTTGGATCTGAGCTTAGTTGAATAGGCCCAGCTGGTGGGCTCATATGTTGTAAATTTCTTTAATCCAACATAACCTTATCTCCACTAGAAAGAAAGAGTCAGTTTTGCTCCTTTTTCTTTTTTTTTTTTTTCTCCTCCAATTTGAAAAGAATTAATTGTTAGGACAAACAACAATTTATGGTACTCCCTTTTATTTTTTAGCTCACACCTAGGAGGATTAAAGCTAGAAATCTTTTCAGAGAAGATCTGTCCGATTTCATTTATATTATTATGCACATGGATTTGGTTCAAAAATTAAAGATCCATACTAGTAAATGGGTATTGATTTCACGGCCCAAATGTAAACGATATTTCTTCATCTTTTTGTAGAAAATGCAACTGTGTTTTTAATATGCGTAAAACTGTGATCCTTTTTTGCTTTGTGTTTATTAGAGATAGAAAAAAAAAAAAAGAATTAACCATAAGTCATGAAATTTCTGGAGAAAATTCACGTGGATAGTTTATATGAATGCATCACCATCTAATATCTGATGTTCTTTCATTGTGAGCAAGAATAGAGAAAGAAGAGAAGAATGAGAGTAGCAATGAGGCCGCAACAGTACTAGCAAAATAGAGTTTATGATACAGTGGTGAAATAGAACTAGGCTTAGGTGTGTTATTCTCCATATCGTATTAACAAATCTAAACCATTGTTGATGCATAACTTTTTACAATCTATTATTCCACATTCTACCCGTGCATTGCATGGGGATACAACTAGTATGGTGCTACTAAAGAAGATGTTGGTAATAAATTCTCTGTGGAACAAACCATTGCATTTGCATTCAATCCAAGTGCAAATCACATATCCGGTAATAATACAATGAGGTTCCTTTTGCTAATCTTGTTCCCCTTTCCTTAATTCTTGTAGTGAAGTAACAATCAAAATAAAGGTAGCGACAATTTTCAATACAACTCTATTGGAAGACACATAGGGTCGATATGGAGACCCCATACAAGTAATTTTTGTTTTGTAGGATTTTTTTAATTGACCAAATCGTGAGATCATGAATTATCCATAAAATGCTATGAGTTTTTGAGACCTTAATAAACACCTCTCTTGCTATCATTTAGTTAAATAGATGTCAGTTCTCCGTGAGACCAACTTGACCAAAACAAGCAATAGATTATGATAAATTCAACACAATATCTTTACATTTGTATCTGACACAACACCTTTACATTTGTCAATATACAAGAAAATATTATATAGAGAGAATAACCTCTTAGATAGAAACGAAGTTTTGATCTGTTCTCCTATAGTCAAGGTAGAGATATGTAATTTATATAAAAAAAATTTCACAATTAATTCTTATTATTTTCTCATTTTTTTAAATTAGTCCCTATTATTTTAAAATGTTCATTTTGATTCTCAATATTTTGCAAAACTATTCAAATTAGTTATCAATATCTTGCAATATAGTCAAACTAATCCCTATTGTTTAGAAAACATTCATATTAATCCTCAATGTTTCATAAAAATAGTCAAACTAGTATTTATTGTTTGAAAAAAATTCGTATTAGTCCTTAATATTATACAAACTTGCTCAAATTAATTTCAATTTTATTTATTTATTTATTTTTTAAATAGGGACTAATTGAAACATTAAGGACTAAATTAAATATTTTAAAACAATAAGAACTGATTTGAATAAAATGAGAAAATAACGAGAACCTATTATAAAATTAACCCAATTTCTATACAATGAAAAACAGCCAAGAAAAAGTGAAAATAAGAGGCAACAAAGAAAAAGGGCAAAAAAAAAAAAAAAAAGAAACTGTACAATGTAATGATAATCGCGGAAGTTGGTGGAGGGCAATTCTGGAAAAGCACATTTAAATTTCATTTTTCTCTATTTAGTAATTATTAATTATTTATTATAATGAACTGTTACTACACCACCATCATCATCATCATCACCATCACCATAAAATATCATCAACAGTAAAATTCCAAAACACAAAACGAAGAAAAAAGACACAAACAATAAAAGGGAAAAAAATAATATATTTTTTCTTTTTTTACAGCAGAAAAGTCATAGTATCGTGGTGTTTTTCTTTTTCTTTTTCCTTTTTTTTTTTCTCAAATTTTATTATTTTTATTTATTTTTTACATGGGTTTAGAGGCGGTGTGCTGAAAGACTAAATGTCATTGTTCTGGATTGTTATTCGCCAACTCGCTGAAATCGAAGCCATGGTAAAAACCCAACTCCCGCACACACAAACACGCACGTATACGTGCGTGTGTTTGTTGATTTCTGTTTACCCTTTTTATTTGTGATGTTTTCTGCCTCCTTGATTACTTCTTTTTCTTTGCCGCTTGTTAGGTCGATGGTGGAGTTTGCGGATCTAAATTTTTAACGTCTCGTCCCACATCGATTCTGTAAAGCATTTGCATTTGCGTTTAGTTTGTAATGATTTGGGTTTCTTAGTATCGTATTCACGAGTTTAATCATTTTGAGCTAGTTGATTTGGGGTGGAAGCACCGTAGTTGGACCTGCGTCATTAGTAAATTGATGCTAAAGTTTGGTCATTCTTAGGGGTTTTGCAATATGAAACGTTTATATGTTTCTTTTTGTTCTTTTTTCTATACCTTTTTTGGGTTCATATATAGATATGTTACCTGCCTAGTGGATTTTAATGAAGTAAAGTGTGTTTTAAACAAATGGTAACTGCCGTGAAATCCGGCAGCTTTTGGATGAAATGCGCCAATAGCTTGACTACTAGTGTATATAGAGGTCTCTGTGGTCACTGGTCAGTATGGATATAGTGATGTATTTAATTTTGTGTGTGTTTCCTGTTTTTGAATCCAAAACAAGTATATTTGTCTGTGTTCTCTATGTATTTAATTTTGTGGGCATTTGCTGTTTCTGTATCCAAAACGAGTATATTTGTCTGTGTTTTCTATGTTTACATTTACATGCTTCGTGATGGTTTGCGGAAGAGGTTTATTCCATTTAAGTTGTGTGAATAAGTTTGTATGGAAGCACTCCAATTTTCCTTGCAATGATTTGAGGGGTGTCTTAGCTGTGGTTGTGTTTAAAGGATGAATCTTTACTTGGAAGATTTAGAGGACAACTGACTGATGCCACCTAAACGATTGATAGTTGGTGAACTTTTGGTGTTTGGAGTTGTTATTCAAAGGAGAGATCCGAGTGTCCTTCGTGAATTTTGGTCCTATTGTATATGATTTTATTATTCCTGGTTCATTTAATACCTGAATGAGTCTCAATCCGAAATCTTGGTATTATTGAGAGAATCAAATTAATGAAGGAAAAGAGCATGGGCTGGTCTGTGTCTTTATGGACACATTTATACCATTGATTAAGTCAGATGCTTCTGTTTTCAATCTAATGAGATGTTTGTCCAATGAATTTAACTATAAGAGTCTTATTAGGAGAGATTGATTATATCATGTTTTGAAATGTTTTAATCTGGGTTTGCCTATATGGATGATGAATATTGCAAAAGAGTTGTTATTAGTTGAATCACATGTTTAAGTTTGTGTGGTATGATATATGCAATTTTGAGCTTCAATTGCTATGGCAATGCATTTAATTTCGGTGGTTATTTCCTTTTAGGCCTCTTCGAAGAGAGTAATAACAAGAGCAGAGTGGGAGAAGAAGCTCAACGATGTAAAGATTAGAAAAGAAGATATGAATAAATTGGTGATGAATTTTCTTGTCACTGAGGGTTATGTAGAAGCGGCAGAAATATTCAGAATGGAATCTGGAACAGAACGTATCCTCTTTGTTTCTCTATGTGCTGCATCTTTTCTTGTGACTGTGCGTTGTTTACTTGGCAATCTTTTAAAACTATGTTTTTCCTTACAAATAAACAGCCGATATAGATCTTGCCACTATCACTGATCGCATGGCAGTTAAGAAGGCAGTACAGTCTGGTAATGTTAAGGATGCGATTGAAAAGGTTAATGACTTAAATCCTGAGGTATGCTATCCTTTCCTACTTTCCGTTTGTTCTGATAGTCGATAGGCTATAAATAGACCTTATTGTCTCATTTAGTTGTTGCATTTACGTGTTGTGACCTGTAGATCATTTGATTTTATTGTACTTGACACTTCTGTTTGTAGATGTGGGGTAGATTTCAGCTTCATTATTATTGGCATATCAAAATAAAAGTTTGTGTCGCAACATTGTGTTTGTTTCTCCTTTTTTCAGATGAGTGGGGTGGGAACAAGGAGTTTTTTCATGTTGTTAAGTTCGTAGGTAGCTTATTGAGAGTATTCTTCTTGTCAGTGTTTTCAATATTAGAATTATTAGGGTGCTGTTTTGTTTCTTTGATTGTCCTATATCTAAAATTGGTTAATTTTGGTGTCAAATGGATGGTCAGTCAAAAATAGTTTACTTGAGGCTGTGTCCCTTACTAGACTATGTTACTCTTTCAACTACATGGAGGTGAATCTTCTTGAAATTTTTAAAGATAGCTGTGGCAAACTGACCACTGGTTGTCTGTTGAGTATAACAACCCATTTTAGTTTCTTGAGCAACTCTGTTTTCTTGTTAGGGAGGATCTTAATTTGTAATTTCTCTCTCTCTTTCTTTCGATTGGGTGGGCATTGAAGGCTTATACGTATGCTTATTAAAATTGATGTTTTCTAGTTACCTGATCTCTTTTTGACGATTAGCACACTGAATTTTCCTAACAAGAGGAATTTAGATTTTCCTTTCAGCGAGGGCTGGGTCATCCACATAAAGTTTTATGAAAGTTAGATCTGGTGTCCTTTGTCGCTTTATGCAATCAAAATATTACGTGATGGAAATGAATGAATATTACGGTTTCATAAGGGAAAAAGTTAGAATTTACCTGAACTCCGGAGTTCCAGATGAAGGTACTTTTAGAAATTAAATACTTTAAATTGATAAGATCCAAGGGTATGATATGATTTTTGACAGGGTAAAGATTCAGGCTGAAAGGGTTATAGGGTTGAGTAGAGTGTTATATGGATAAAGAGAGGGGGAGAGCAAAGAAATTATACTCCCTCCAACTGCTATTATGATCCATGTGTTGGCGAAAGAGGCAGTATATATTATGGTGGCTGAACGGTATACCATGTTCAGCATACTGTAGTAATTCTTTTTTCACCTGATCATGAATCTGTTACTAAGAGGGCTTATGGATTGCCAGCCTCTAGAAATGTATCTTTATTTGCTTGGTCAGTGACATTCTAATTAATTCTTTTCTTTTTAAGAGACACATCCTAGTAGCCATGCAAATTTTAGTCTACCCAGAATGGGGAAGGGCATCATTCATCAACTGTTGCCATAGGAAGATGCTTTTCTGCATCCAACTCATCCAGAGATTTGAAATCATTGTTAGTCAAAGTTTTGTTGTGACGAGTTCAGATTTCAGAAGCAACACATATATGGAAAACTGCAGAAAATTTCACACTGTTGCTTGTATTAATCCAAAACTATACTTTGCCACTCTATGTATGTTCTTTCTGTAAATGAATTTTAGTCCGTTCTAGACCTGGATTTTGGTCTCCATAGTCCCGTCCATAAGAATCTCCTTGTTCATTAATGCATTTGAGTTTAGTTTGACAGTACTCGTATGTGGTCCTTTGAAGTTCCAGTCATAGTATAGTAACGGAGGGAGACTTTTGGTGAGTAAATGTCTGTGTACTTTGTGTAATGAGAATAGTATTCCCCCCTTTTCGAAAGATATTTCCTGGATCCAGGTTCAAGAGATATAGTTGACTTCCTTACAAAATGATTCTACTGTGTTATAGCATGTTATTGCTTGTACACTAGCCCAAGTATGCTACAGCTATCCTTTTGTGTCTGTATAATCTTGTTATCTTCATATCACTCACCTTGGAATATATGATTAAGATCCACTTGGAGCATTGGAATCTAGTTTACCCTAAGATTGTCTGAAGAGCAAACTTTGTTATGGAAATTTTGAATGTCATTCTTGATTCCTTGGTTATTAACTCCTATAAATATGATATTGCGTCCTTCCAGAAACTCCTCTGATAATGGCAAATCCATGTTTATGCTTGTTCACAAAGTCACATCCAGAGACTTCTGCTCTTGACCCTGTAAAAGATCCCATTTTGCTGGAAGGATATCCTTATAGTGTCACTACTTCTGTCAACAGCCTTTATGAGTTGAAAATGTGAACTTGATAATTCCAGGCTACTAGTTCTTTGTCCCAAGGAAAAACCTTTTAGAGTAGGCTATTTTGGTTGATCCTGGCTGTTTTGTGGCTGTTTTGGTTGTCTTCTAGGTTTTCTTTCTCTCTCTCTCTCTCTCTCTCGCTCACTCGCTCGCTCGCACAGAGGTTGTGTTTGCACTCTCCCTTCCTGGCCTGAGGCCTCCTCAGTGGAGTTCAATTCTAAGAAATACGTGTTTGCCTCATTCTTTTCTTTGCTTGCGTGATGTTTTTATAAAATCACGACCTCAGAGTATGCCAGTCAGTATTGGTATACGCTTTTAGAACACACATCTCTCATGGACTGGGCATCTGATTTTGTGCTATTTGACTATTTTTGGTGCAGATACTCGACACAAATCCTCAGCTCTTTTTCCATCTCCAGCAGCAAAGATTGATAGAGCTGATAAGGAATGGAAAGGTGGAAGAGGCTATAGAGTTTGCTCAGGAGGAACTTGCTCCAAGGGGAGAGGAGAATGTAATACTGAACGTGTTATATTTAGCTTTCTCTGCGTGGACGTATAATTTACACATAAGATAACATCCATTTGGACATCAAAAACTAGATCCACCTGAGCTTAACACTATTTATTGTAAAAGCTCAAACAGGAAGATTACTTTCAGATTGATATTTCTTGTATGATGTTATTTTAACTTTGAATTTAATTTTGTGCAGCAAAGTTTCTTAGAAGAGTTGGAGAAAACTGTAGCACTATTGGCGTTTGAAGATGTAAACAATTGTCCTGTTAGAGAACTTTTGGATATGTCGCAGCGCCTTAAGACTGCGAGTGAGGTTAATGCTGCCATACTTACTAGCCAAAGCCGTGAAAAAGGTTAGTTTTTGTCTACCCGTGGATATTGTTAATTCTATCTTGACCATATGTAATAAAAAAAATCAAGCCTGGATCTCTTAGTCACTTATTTAACCAACAGAAATATGCACATCAGACATGGATAGTTTTGTTATCTTTGCATGCTTAGGTTAGCATAAAAAGGCACACCAATTAATTTGTATTTTGCTGGATGGTTCGTCAAAGGAACTGAATTTCTATTTTGACATTTTCAATTGCAGCAGTGGATGGTAATGTTTAATCCCCAATTTAGGAAGTTCTAGATACATCATATGGTTTGGAATATGTCACTGAAATCTCTATGGACCTGAAACATGCTTCTACTCAATTTTTATGCTATTAGTTGAATTATGTTAACATAAATTTCACCCAAGAATTGAAAACTGGAATCTATTATCTTTGGGCTGATATGTCATGTATTGATGTATGGTGGTTGAAAAGGATGGATCAGACTGCGGAATCGTGCCTGCTGTTTGTTTTCTTCTGCAGTACACTCAATTAAGTTTTATATATATATATATGTAAAAATAAAATTAGACCATAAGAAAATACAGTTGATTGCATACCAGGTCTCTTTCGTTTCTATGCTATTAATTTCTAATCATTACACCAAAGAAATTGTAGTTGTCATTGCATAGGAGTCCTATTTCTTTGTTATTATTATGGTTTCATTAAGAATAAAGGGTTCTCTTTATTCTTATGGGAAAAGGTCCTTTATGTCTAATAATTATAATTAGCATCGTTGATCTGTTATCTCAGCAGATCCAAGATAACTGTCCTTTAGTTCCAAAATTTTCTGCACGTGATGTTCTGTCATTGGTAATATTGTCATGGTACATCAGTGTCTACTTTTTGATCTGTTGAACTTCATGTTTGTATATGGAATAATGCATGTTTTCGCTATAACGGTGGATCGTGGATTCACTGGTTCAAATAATTTGCTTTTAAATGCAATAGCAGGCTACCATTCTTAAGAGGGAATCCTGTTAGGAGAGTTTTAGTAAATATTTCATTCTCATCTTTAACAAAAGATGTGTGTACATATTATCAGACGATTTGCATTTAGCTGCAGAATTTAGATGTTTACTCCCTGTTGAATTTACTTGTTAATCTCGAGTACATACAATCTTTCTCTCTGCATATACATTGCCATACTATCACATGAGGCATCAAATTTTGAGGCTTAATTTTATTATTGAGTTATAGATCCAAAGCTTCCGAGCTTATTAAAGATGCTGATATGGGCGCAAAATCAACTCGATGAGAAAGCTGCTTATCCGCGCATAAACAATCTGTCTACCGCTGCCCTTGAAGATCCTGCTGTTTGAGATGCGGTCTAACCCCCTGGGGGTGTGATTAAAGGTTCTTGTCTGGTATCCTCCAAGGAGTGAAAGCGAAGAAAGGCGAAGAATTCGTGTAATTGTATTTGAAAGCCGTCCAGCTGTCCTAGTCACTCACATCCTCAGCAAGATTTTAGATGTCTTGGGGTGGTAGTGTTTGTCCTTGGGAAGTTGCACTTGCTGTAACTCAATATGTATACAATAGAGAACTCTTTTCTCTTTTCCATTATCGTGTTAGGGTCATTAGTGTTTCCAGCATATGCAAGAACGCAGAATCATCTTCGTTTTAATCCTACTTGCCCAATGAAATCCAAATTGCCCCTAATTTATTTCGGAGGATTGTCTGCTATGTTTATTCGTTTACCCTATGGTGCTATACTATGTCTTTTCAGGTGTTGAGTGTCTAAATTCTATGTTTGTTAATTTTGTCTCATGCTAAGATGTAGTCCCTACTGGGTACATTTGAATCTCGATCAGAAGGGGACAATGTGCAGTTGAAAACTAAAAATAGTTCCGAACAGTTTAAGCAATGGAGCACTTCGTATGCGTACGAGACTCTTCGCTCACGCGCGAGGTACATGCTCGGCTGTATCAGATGTACGGCTGACCCTTCTTTGGAGCAACTATAGACTTCACATGCGTGAGGTACGTGTTGGGCTGTCCCCGATGCAAGGCTGCTCAAATGACGGTGGAGTTTACATGCGAATGAGATTCATCGCCTATGCGCGAGGTACATGTTCGACTGTGATAGATGCAAGGCTGACCCTTCTTTCGAGTGTCTATGGACTTCACTTGTATGAGACTCATTGCCTATGCGTAAGGTACATGTTTGGTTGTCTCTAATGCAAAGGCAGCCTCGAACAGTGGTGGAATTCGCGTATATGAGACTCATCACCTATATGTGAGGTACATGTTGGGCTGTGTCACATGCAAGGCTGACCTTTCTTTTGAGTGTCTATGGACTTAATGTGTATGAGACTTATGACCTTCACGCAAGGTACATGCTTGGCTGTCGGACGCAAGGCGGACCCTTCTTTCAGGTGTTTGTGAACTTCATATGCATATGAGACTTATCGCCCACCAGTGAGATGTGTCAAATGCAAGGCTGGTCGTACATAAGAGAGCCTTAAGGAGTTTTGTAGGACACTACATGCTAAATAGTTGAGGAACATGATATCAGGATTGTTCAAGATTACAAGAAAAGCGAAAGAGCAATAGAAAACCAGGAAAAAAGAAAAATTGATCTATATTAGTCATGCATGCAGAAAACTGACTTCAGTTACATGACATTGAAGACATCTAATGGAACTTTGAGCATTCTAAGCTTCCACCCAGATTACATAAACCCATGTGGCGCTCTCTGAAAAGTCCTGAACTTTAGCCTGGTTATACACTCTTGATCTTTCTGCAAACTCACAGCATCCGTCATCAAAGTTGAGAGCATAGCTTGAAGGATCATATTGGAATTTGGACTGTGGTTTGCCTCCATTCTTGACTGCCTTCTTCACTGCTGCTTTCATTCTACATAAAAGGCTTCTGCATTGCTTCCTACTATAATTCTTCAGACTTCTAGCCATCCCCATTCTCTTTACGCAACACCTTGCGACCAAAGAAAACAACGTGCAGATCGTCTAATCAGAATGCTTTACGTACTTGAATCGGGTTCAGGCTCACGCGACGACCAAGAACATGGGAAAGAGCATATTCAAATGTGCTAAATTTGAAGATGAAGAATGCTTGAGGAAGCTACTTATTATACTAGTTTTGGTTGGAAAAAAAAAAAAGAAAAAGCTAAAGTGATTATCTCCCAAACGCCATAGCTTGAAATGAGGCAAGGATAGAGTTTTTATAGAATAAAAGAACCACCCCGGAAAAGGAGTTGAAATCTTTTTCAGTGGGAATATAAATGAGGCCAAAAGAGAAACACAAATATGTACATCCTTTATTCTTTTAAAGAGGCTGCACCCCTTCTAGTTGCAGCCTCTCTTTTCTTGCATTGGGAGACTCAAATTCCATGATTTGGAGGGGGCAACACACACAGAGACAGAGTTGTGGGAAGAGCACCTACTTTATGTTGCATCACTATCAGACTTACTTGTGCCAAAACAAAAGCTGGGAAAAACGATTGGGGTTTGGATTCTCTTGTAACATTAGAGCCAATTTTCGGTAATTAACTATCAATTGCTCTTTCCTAGCGATACTTGTATCGAAGCATATAATGGTGTAAATATACTAGGAGTGTTTATTAATTATTACAGCACAAAAATGGAAACAATGTGCAATCACTCTGTGCAAACTTTACTCCAGTGAACTGCTTATCAACAATCATATGAGTTTTGCTTTCAATTCAATGGAACTGTACCACATACTCCAATTTTGAATACTCAAAAACACACAAAAAAAAAAAGGAAGAAAAAACATGTAAATCCAGACAAAAAAGAAAAGGAAAAACATGTAAAATCCAGACAACGCTGGAACGTGCTGTGCGCAGAGAAGCTTGCAGATTCAACTATTGCACCCTATGGTGTCTACAAAACTAGCATTTCGTATTGAACAGGCCAAGCTGTTTTTAAAAGACAATCTCAACTCAAAGGCTATTATCATTATTTATAAATGAGTACATTAAGAAGGTGTATGGCCATGATTGTTTTGGTGCTAGTAAAGAGTGCCTCTCACTGACTTTTTAGTTGAGTGTTTATAAGTTTTTAAATAAGAGGGTAAATCAAACTTTGCTGATAAGGAGCTGATTTTGTGGTCAACAAGAAGTTCAAGATTGGGTCAATATCAAATGATAAGGTTTACAGTTGAAAGTCCTACAAGTCATGCTGATTGTGGGGCATTATTGTTGTTGGGATATCTATACTTTTGATCACACAAGATATCCATCTATGTATATAATATAAAATAATGCTTTTACGTTTTTAATGTATGCCACATATCATTATATTATATTATATATGTTTTCCTTGTAAAATGTTTTGTTTCAGAACAGTTTTAGTCTATCATATTTATATGAAAAGACTTCCTAATCGAATTAATTTTATATACGTGTTTTCTTCCCCTTTTATATTACTAGATTTACACGCATGCAATGCACGGAATTTTTTTAAATGTAAAAATAAGTTTCAAAAAATATAAAAATATAAAAATCAAATAATAAATGCTAAACGAAAAATATGTTTTTTATATCAAGTGAAAGTATATTAGGTTCTTAAAAATAATTGATTATAGAAATATATGTCTTAAAAATAATCTGTTAGCAAAGACCAATTCAATTATTCAATTATTGTAATTTGAAATTGGACAAGTCTTGAACGATAAAATTTTATAGAGATTACAAAAGAAAAAAGATAGAATTAATACAATGTAAGGTGAAATAGAGATTTAAGTACATTAGTTTTTTCATAAAATATTAAATATTTATTATTTTTAAAGATAATAATTAAAAATAACATATATTTAGAAATGTTCTATAACAAATATATATATATATATATATATATAGAAAGTCATATATATTCTATTTTTAAATGAGGATTTATCTTTAACCTCCAAGGCATAGACTTACATTTATATATTAAAAATGACATCATTCTTGTTATTTATGAAGAAAAATCAAAATGGCAACTTCTAATTTTCGATAAAGGCCAAATTTTCTTGATAACAAAAACAAATAGAAGAGTTTTTGAATAAAATTAACTAATAATTGATAAATTATTTGCAATTCAGATATCCATTAAAATATCTCATAAAAATGTAGAAATTTATATGGTATTTACTTTATTAGTTAAGTAAAAAATAAGATATGATATATTATACCTATGTGATACATGAAAACAAGTATTTTATGTCTTTGTTTATCATTGATAATCAATTTTTATATTTTATTTAAAAATAAAATATAAATATATTTGTAAAATTAAATCCTTTTTTCAACAGTAATAACATTTTTTTTAAATTTTTATAAAATCAAATAATCTTGGAAAAAGTTAAAATGAAGTAAATGGAATAATATAGAATAGGAAGGAAATATATATATATGGAACAAATTTTATTAGGATCTTTTTGTATAAATGGAAGGAGATAAACTAAAATTTTTTTGGAGGCAAAAGATGCTATAACTACATAACATGTGACATGATTAAATAAGGTAATAACATTACTCTATATAATATACAGATTCCATTTACTTTATTTTAATTTTTCCAAGATTATTTGATTTTACATAAATATAAAAATCTGCTAAAAGTTTACTTTCACAAAATATAGCTATATTTTATCTTCAAGAGCAATATAAAAATTGACTATTAAAAAAAAAGATATAAAAAGACTAATTTTTTGGAACGGGGTATAATATAACATACTTTTTGTTACAATATCTTACCTTATTTTCCACTTAACTACTAAAGTGGATATTATATGAATTTCTAAATTTTATATGATATTCTAATAGATATATTAATTACAAATAATTTATTAATTATTAGATAATTACCATGCAAACTCCTCTATTTATTTTTGTTATCGAGATATTTTTTTATCTCTATTCAAAATTAGATTATTCAAATTTTAATTTTTCTTCATGGTTAACTAGAGGGATGGATTTTACATTTCTAATATAAATATATGTCTATACTTTAGAGATTAAAAATAAAGTTCTTTATAGAAATAGACTAGACTTTTTATATATATTTGTTACATAATATTTCTAAATATATATTATAGTACTTAAATATCATCTTTAAACGTAATAAAAGTTATTATTTTATTAAATTCTAACATACTCAAGCTTCTATTTCACCCTACACTTAGATTAGTGCTAACCCTTTTTTTATAATCTCTATATATAATGTTATCTTTCAAAATTTGTCCAATTTCAAATTACTTATTAGTTAATTTGTCCAGCCATAAGCAATAGTTAAATAATTGATATGATCTTTATTAATTAGTTATTTTCAAGACATATTATTTTGTGTGATCAATTTTTTTTTTAGAATGGTTATGCTGCCACTTAATGTATTTTATTATTTATAAATATATAGTGCTTTTATTATTTAATATTTGATTTTTTCATAACATTTTACTTTTTGTTTTTAAAATTTTATTTTACATTTAATAAAAATATATCTTGTGCATTGCACATGTGTAAATCTAGTTTTGAAATAAATTAGTGTGAACCCGTATACAAAATTATTAAGCTTTACTCAGAGTCTAAAATTTCTATTGATTTTTTTACCAACAAAAGATCTTAAACCTACCATATTATGATCACTTTAATCTTTGGCTAGGATTGAGCGTTAGGTTAATATTCGAACTAAATAGATCTAATATGTTTTTAAACACAAAGTACACTGAAATTAAGAAAATTAGAAAACATAGACCAAATTGAAATACATTTTGGTTCATTTTGATTAAAAGCGAAATTGAGGTTTTCTGGTTAACCAAAAAAATAGAAGGTAGTTGCATGATTAAGAAAATCAAGCTAATACTTCACAAAGAATAATGCTGATCCACATGTTAACACATAAAATAAATTAATTAATAATTTCTTTATAAAATTAAGTTTTTAAATGATGTCTTAACATATCAGAGTCTAAAAACCAACTGATCTCATATTTGAAACTTACTGTCACTTATTTAAAAATATTAAAATTCTTCACATGCAAACTTTTAAATAAATTATGCTGCATTTGAGGATGAGTGTCAACACATTAAATAAATAAATCAATATCTTCTTTCTAAACTTAAGCTTTTTGATGAGGTGGCAACTTTATTGCCACATACATAATCACATGCATGCATAGATCAAAACATATAAAATCCTCAAAAACATATATTATTAAAAGAGAAAGAGTGAAAAAGAATAAAGTCTAGAATATTATATTTTGTAATATATGTATTCTATTATTCGGTTATTTTGATATATTTGGTTCTGTTTAACTGAAATCAAACCAAATCGAACTAACCAAAACTTTTAGAACTTTTAGAAAAAGAATTAACTGAATTTAACTTAATAGATTGGACTCGATTCGAGTTTCGTTTCCGGTTCGGTTTCTAAACAACCCTTTGCGTGGCGAAGATATCATTCCCAAATTTTGTAAATTAGTGACTGTAACATTTGCATGGGGATGAGTCTTTGCGTTGTTCTATCCAATCAACGAGCCTTTTCCTAGAACTCCTTTGTCTGCAGTACACGTAATCGAGGATGTGTTTTGATTTCTGGATTTTGTTTTTACATCTCTCGCATTCTTTCTTTCTTCTTTTTGTTTTTTTGGTGATCTCCATAAGCAGCTCTCTTTCGCCGTTTCTCATCATGAGATTCTATGTTGTCCCATATAACAAAAGCTTTTGTGGATTGGCCCATACTGCCTCGAGCCTATTTATTCACCAGCGTGCACCGCCATCATTGGCCATCGTGGGTGATGGAACCCATTATTAAATGACTTGTCATTCTAGGATCCTAGTACATTAGGGGCGTTTGATGTGTTAGGACATATGTTGAGCACGATTAAGAGGGTGTTTGGCTTTGCTTATTTTGGGTGTTTATAAGTATTTAAAAAAAATATTATTTTATATATATTTTTTATTATTTTAGTGTTTATAAGCACCAAATAAGTAAAGTCAAACACTCTTTAACTGTTAGAATAGCTTATAATTGTTTAGGCAACTTAGGGTTCGTTTGGATTGGTTTTTTTCAAAAGTATTTTTTTAACAATTATAGCTATTAGTTGATAGCAGTTTAACTAAGTTAATTGAATAGAATAAAAAATTTATACGTAATTATTCTTTTAATTTATATAAAAAATTTAACATAAAATGTGCCACCGCTAACCATTGAGTCCTAACTCTGCCCCTATGCCTACTTGTGCTTGGAGGCTCTAACTAGTGCTTGGGACAACGTTTAAATTGATGGTAGGCGTTACTAAAATGGCAAATTAGAATAAGGCAGGTCAATTTTTGCCACTTGACAATTGACATCTCCTTAAAAACATCCCCTAAAGTGGTCAAGATTCTTTAGTGGGCCCATTTGATTACTGACAAAAATGGCACTCGTCAGTTAGGCTACATTTAGGAAAAAGCCCACTTACAAAAAGTTCGACGCAGGCCCGAAATTTTCAGTTTTGTCAGCCCAATGATTCTCATATTCTCTCCAACTTGGCCGCTTGCTATTATAGTTTTCTTACGTGAAATTATTCTTTTTTGTTGCTTTCTTGGACGTTTTTTGTTCGCATTGCATGATTCCAGTTTAGTACACAATGACGGATCTAGAATCTTTTATGTGTACTGATAGAATTATTTTATGAGCAAATGAAAGTTATAATCTCCAAAACTCATATTATAGGTGCTAGCGTCTTAGCAAGATTCAGGAATATTAGAAGAGGAATTATCAAGAGCTAGTGAAATGTGTCAATCAGGAGTCTTTATGATGTTGGACAATAGACTGACTTGTAATGGATGCTAGATCATTGTTGTCTGAAGCAGGAGATTGGAGCATTATTTGCGTGTCTTGACAGATGGGAGCATTACTTGCGTGATAAAAGTTAGAATGATTTTACAAGCAAATAAAAGTTAAAATCTCCAAAAGTCGGATTATATGTGCCAGCTTCCTAGCAAGATTCGGGAATATCAGAAGAGAAATTAATCGAGTCGTATTGCCAAGACCTAGTTAAAGGTTTCAATCGGGAGTCTTCATAATGTTGGACAATAGACTGCCTTGTAAGGAATGCTATATCATTGTTCTCTGAAGTAGGAAACTGGAGCATTATGTGCGTGTCATAACAGATGAGAGCATTACTTGCATGCCTAAATGAGCCAATGGGGTGGCTGATTTTTTTTTTTTTTATCAATGGAGTGACTGATTGAGTAGCAAAAAATGTTAGACTTGGTAATCTTTTTGTTAATTGGATGGGTGCTCCTCTAATGGGTCTATTTACTGTGTTATATTGTGTAGTTGAAGCCACTTGAGTTGGCTAATGGTTAAGGAAAAAATAATAATAATTTGCCCGTAATTTGGTCTAAAATATGCAAAAAAATATTTAAACGTGTTTCTCGATTTCAACACACTTACAAGTATATTATTCTTGGATTACTTAATACCCAAATCTACTTTATTTCTTAAAATAAAAAAAACAAATGGTCTCTTCTACTTTGTACTCATCCTGTATATAAGTTTGTCAAACACATCCAAATAAGAATAATCCTTCATCTACTCCTTTAGTTTCTTGTGCTGGGCTAAAATTTCGGCCCAAATGTGTCCATTCTGTGACAAAGCAAAACAAAAAGAAAAATATGACCATTCAACCTAACAACGTTGTTTACTTTTTGTAACTTGGCCTGCGTTACCCGGATATGTCTAATGTTCAGAAATCTTTTTCTGCTTTTATGCCCCTTAATATCAGATTACTTTTAATTTTACCTTCTCAATTTAAATATTTTATTCAATTACTAAAGATCTCTCATAAACAATTTAAATGTTTTATTTAATTGTTAAACATCTTTCATAAAAACATGATTAGTATTAAAAGCTTACCAAGAATTTTAAAAGATATATTGATATTTCATCCTCGCATAAAATATAAAAATCTATATCTATACATTACATAAAAGAACATACTTGCCTTTTCAGTATATGTCATATCTCATCATTCCAAGTCCTCTATTCTATCAAATAACGCATTTAATCTACCATTCTATTTATATATAATTATTTCCAAATTTAGATTTATTTAATTACCAATTAATAATGCTATTTTCTATCTAAAAATAACGTCTATAATCTTTTATTTTTTTTCCCACATCATTTTAATTTCTAATTTTACTTTCTTAATTTAATATTTTTATTCAATTACTAAAGTTCTCTCATAAAAATATGATTACTATTGAAAACTTACCAAAAATTAAATTTTGAAAGATATATTTGTATTTCATTCTCACATAGAATGTAAAAATTAACTATCCATAATAAACAAAACATTAAAGTAAGAATTTCTTCCAAACGTTACACGGGATATACTCTAGTATGTGAATATATATTTGACAACGAGGAATTTAAATGTTTCTTTTTTTTTTTTTTTTAACAACTGAAAAAAATTAAAGCCAGTAGTAAAATATATATGTTTGGCAAGACTCTAACACTTGAGAGACCTACTTCTAAAGGGTTTGTGGTTGTCCGACATCTATTTTGGGCCAACATTTACTACTCTCAATTTTGGGTTTGCTTTTGTTTATTGGTCATTGTTTCTTTTGGATCCAAAGGAGCTTTATTGAACTGCATCATGCAGTAGCCTAAAGTCTCGTTTGAATTGACTTTTTTTAAAAATATAATTTTAATAATTTTTAAAAAATAATTTTTTTGACAAGTTAAAAATTTTGTCTTTTAAAAAAAGTTATATTTGAAATTTTTAAAGAATTTTAACTTTTTTAGACGTCAAATTAAATAATTATTGTACATTTAATATAAATTTTTTTTAAAATAATTTTTTCTTTAAAAAACCAATCCAAAGGCCTCAATTCAAGTCAAATAGTCAAAGAACCATCCTTTTCTAATTGAGTACTGCCATCATTAAAAGAAGAGAAAGGCCTTCTTTATGTCCAGGGCCGAGAAAGAAATCAGAGTCCTTTTCAGTCTTCACGTGAAGCTTGAACACCATGAGCACCAGCCATCGACTGCGCCCACTTTGACCATGCAAACTTGGACTTGTGAATTCCTTTTTCTTTTCCTTAAAAAAAAAAGGATTATGAGGTGTTTGGGAGTGCTTATAAAATAGCCAAATTTGTTTATAAGTAAAAAAAATAAGATTTATGTATTTGAAAAATTCTGGTTATAAGCAATTAAAATTAATTTATAAGCAGAAAAAGAAAAAAAAAACACCACCCTCAAGTTCTTTAACTACTTATAAGTCATAAGATGCGTCCAATAAAATTACATTCATACCCATTAAAAACACAAAAATAACTACCCCTAATTAATAAAATGTCTTTTATAGTTATTTTAACAAATATTGCCATTTTTAAACATATATTACCAAATATGTTAACAACTTATAAACACATTTTATCTAAATTTTTTATTTGCTTATTTGTTATTTACTTATAAGCATCAATTACTTATAAACCGCTTTAAAAAAAAAAAAAGCAAAGCCAATCACCTTCTATAACAACAATCGCCTTCTATAACAATGTGATAGATTAAAAAATAGTAAGATCAATAGAGAAGTTTATCAATAATTAACTATCAAGATCATTTTGTAGAAATTTTATAACCATAAAAATCCAAATTTACAACCTCTACCCACAACCCACTTTCCCTCCCCCAAGAAACAAAAAGTTGTGAAAAAAACTCAATAGTAGAAAATTATCCAAATTAAGTCTTCATAATTACATAAATAATTTGCTATTGTTAGATCCTCATAATTTTACAGATCTAAAACCCCCAATCCCACCCCTATCATGCCTTCCCTTTCCCCTTACAAAGAGTATGGTGTACCAAACTATTTATTTAGTATTTATAAGTTGTTTGTTAAGTAAAATTTACAGAAATATTTATATATGAAAACAATCACAGATGTTTTTTTATAATAAAAAATTTATTTATTTAGTATTCATAAGCTGTTTGTCCAGTAAAATTCACAAATCATCACAATATTTGTTGACAAGTGTAAAATTGACAAACATCTATATATGAAATAGTTACAAATGTTTGTTTAGAAAAAAAAACTATTTGTTCAGTATTTATAAGTTGTTTGTCTAGTAAAATCCACACATAATTACAATATCTGTTAATAAGTGTAAAATTAATAAACATCTATGCATAAAAATAGCTAAAGATGTTTGTTCAGGATAATAAGACTATTTATTCAATATGCATAAGCTATTTGTTCAATAAAATTTACAAATCATCTTCGTTTAGTACTAATAAGCTGTTTATTTAGTACATTTACAGCCGTAGATGCACGTTACACTATGCACTTGCGGGTTCACGATAAAAGTTTCCCCTTCTCCCTCCCAAAAAAAAAAATTATTAAAAACATAATAGTAATAAATTATTATTTAAATTATTTTATTACAGCAACGAAAATAAATCTGTTCTAAAACAACCCATAAGTTGCATATACCATTGTAACCTCATGTCCATAAACTCCAAGGCCTCGCCCCTACTCCTCCCCCCTCTTCTCCCTACCAACCCACACAACCCAAGAAAAAAATGGAAAAAGAGTGGGACATACATGTAGGCTCCACCACCTTCTGACACTCGAAGTTTTCTATAAAACATAACAAATGAATTTAAGTACAAGAAATGGATTAATAATAGACAAGGCCAAGATATTGTGATTAAAATTGTAAATATTAAAAAATTATATTAAATATACAAATAATTTGTAATTGTTATATTCTCTTTTGAAAATAAAGCATTTCATATAACTAAAAACAGAGGAATTATAATAGTTTAACCCACACAAGGAAGGTACAAATAATAATTAACAAAAATTTCCTCTAAGAAAGAAGGCTTTTAGCCATCCAATCAATAATTAACTTGCCCAATAACATGCTTTTCACAATCCAATAAACAAATTGATTTGCTATCCTTCTCAATTAGTGCTGAAATCTTTAAATATCGATCTTAACAACAATCATCTTAATATCTTCAATAGTTGGTCTAACACTCCTAAAGCGGGTCGAATCTAAAAAAACAGAGAGTTTTGCAAACAATTGTTAAAATCCAACCAACCAACGAAATGCAAACATGTTTAATCGCAATGACTTCCGCAACTAAGGACGAACCAAGGAAACCTTGTATCGTATACACACCTAGCTAGGGTATAACTGTAGGGATGGCAACGGGACGGGTACCCTGCCCATGAAGGAATCCCAAACCCACTACCCGGATAGCATCCCAATTCTCATTTCCGTCCGAAACCCGGATAAAAATTAAATAGGATTCCCATTCCCGGAACGTCCCAAACTCGCGGGTACCAGGAACGTCCCAAACCCGGTAAAAAATTTAAAATTTAAAATTTAAATAAAAATTTTAACAAGAAACATCTCAAATCCAAATTTAAAATATGTTTTCAACCTCGAAAATCGAATTAAATCATTAAATTTTTTAAAACTAACCATTTAAATAAAATTTCCCCAAAAATGTAAACAATATCACTAAAATAGATTAAAACGATAAAATTTTAAAGAGTAAAATTTGAAGGGTTCAAACCTTGCTACTACTTGAAAGTAAAATATTCTCTTAATTTTTAGTATATAATCTACTTATGTACTTAAAACTATAATTAATTAATAAATGTAAAGCAACTACACGCATATATGTACATGTATGTATATATACATAATCGGGTTCGAGAATGCGGATACCCGGGAATCAATTCTAGTTCCGTCCCAGACCCTAATAGGTATTTTTAATCGTTATGGATTCGTTCTGGACTTTTAACAGGACGAATTTTATCAAATTTTAATCGAATCGATCGATGTCGGGTACTCTAAATCATCCGTTCCATTACCATTATGAAACCCCATATCCTCCGACATCGCACACGAAAACACACGCACCGTCCTCCATCATTTTCATCCTATCAAGTCGAAAAGAAACAGACTCTCCTGCCAACCAATCTTGATGCACCATCCAAACTAACTATTACACGCAAACTTATTCACGTGCAATGCTCTGCTAAAATTGCACGCGAGACAACATTTATCTTGACCAACGGGAGACTGATGGATGGGGGGATCCAATGATTCAGATT
The DNA here is from genome assembly GCA_028554755.1 of Cordia subcordata. Classification (NCBI taxonomy): domain Eukaryota; kingdom Viridiplantae; phylum Streptophyta; class Magnoliopsida; order Boraginales; family Cordiaceae; genus Cordia; species Cordia subcordata. The sequence goes on along the minus strand of JAPTOF010000006.1, from coordinate 8,342,040 downwards.
GAATTTAATGAGTGGTGTCAGAAGATCTTAATCGTTAGCTGGGCTTGGGGGGTACAATCTCGATAGAATGGTGTCCCTCTTTGTCGGTGGAATACCTGAGTGGTCCGACATTTTGGGAGCTCATATTGTCGCGTGGGGACAATCTATTCTGCATTTTTTTTCAAAAAGAAAATTATTTTGATTTTTCCATTTCTCTTACAACGAGTCCTTGCTAGACATGTCCAGCTCATCCACGTGGCAAACGATGAGCTGGACGGTCATTTTGACACGTGCGCAGACAGGTGCTTTGTGGGCCCAATTTGTATGATGATGTTCAAAATGTCGTAACTAGGACTCCGTTTGTTTGCAGGAACATAACTTGCTAAGGAAATATAGTTTTCTGAAATTTTTTTTTTTTTTTGGAAAATAGATTATTTTTTGGTGTTTAATTGTCACACTAGAAAAGATTTTCTATTATTTTTTATGACATTTGGAAAACATTTTCAATAAGAAATTTTAAAAATTCTTTGTTTTTATTTTTTGATAAGAGAGAAATTTAATTGTTGAAATCTGATCAGCATCTTTGAAGATTTAATTAACCTCTACCAAGTCTTTTTCCTCTTATTATTTGCCAAAAGGTTGAGGAATAAGAGAATCTGAACCCAAAACCTTTGAACAGTCGAGGATAGTGACGTTTACCATAAAAATATGTCCTTAAACAGCTTATTAATTACCAACGATTTTGTGGTCAAGTGGTAGTTAAAAAAAAAAAACTCTCATTCCCATCTCTATGGAGTCGAACCAAAGTCAATATTTTATGGGTAGTTTTTACTCACAAATTTAAATATTTAAGTCGATTGTGGTGTTTATAAGTTGTTTGATTCATCAATTCCAAGAAATATCCCAAAAACTAAACATGCTTGTACTCCAATATTTGCTTAGAATATCTCAAAGAAGCATAGCACAACAGGTTAGGCCCCATGTCATCTTATCTAAGTGGAGATTCAGATAGGGGCCAAAGTTTGCTTTTTAGTAGAGGCAGTTCGGGTGCCACAAGTTCTCACATGTTCCTCTAGATGAGACGATTCAAAAGATAATGATACTTTTCTTTCATCTCTGCCTTCAATGTTGTTGCGTCTTGTACATGTCTTCGTGTTGTTGAAATTTGAGCTGGGTTCATTAGCTGATACGCATGTACTCGAACTTACTCTTGTTCGTGTATCCTAACAAAGGTGCCCTTCCATCTACCCTCTAAATTGGATAAAATGGTTAGATTCCATTTCGTTGTAATCAGAATTCTCGAACTTAATCTTATGCCCAACTATACTGTTATAAATACTTGAGTAAATCATTGCAGGCTCCTATATAAGCTTTTAAAAGTGTATTGGATATTTCTATGGCAGCCAAAATTGTTCATAATTCTCCAATGGTCACTGAAAATAAATATATACCCTCTTCCCATCCAATTGTCATTGCAATAGATCGTTAACTAAATAACAAATTGACTTTTGTAATGTAGGTTGTTTAATACACTTTTAGAGGCACACAGGGGGCGAATGCTTATTTTCAGTTAACAATTTGTAAAAATGATGATTTTTGGATGGAGTGAGAGTATGATTACTTTTAGTTATCATAAGCTGATTAGTGAATATAGGCGGGTTGTGAAAGAAGTTTTTGTACTATAAGGAGATTCAATATATTTTTAGAGGATCATAAAGAGGTCCATAAAAGGATATTCTAAATATTTTCTAACAAAGATGATTGAGAGCATGAATTGAGATGTGTTATATCATAGTGAATTTTTTATCTTAGAAGTTAAAAATAAATAAATACAGAGCATTCCATCTTCTCTCTGAAATTATTGGCATGGCTAGGACAATTTCCAACAGCCATACAGGTCGGCAAATAAAGAGAAGTTATTTGGCTGGTTGCTATGTTGATAAGAAACTTTAAGTACGCAAAAGGTTAGTAATAAGTCTGTCTGGCAGGTCCCTCATGGCATCGCTAGTGCTCCTATCATTTTTATGAAAAAGTGAAACCCTGGAATTGATTATTCAGTGGGGCCTCCATTTTAGCCTCTTCAATGTTTGTACAAAGTACGACTACCTCACTTGTTAAAGACAAGGCTACCTAGAGTTCTCCACACTTTTGACTTTCTATATATATATATATAGAATGGACAATCTTGCATAAAGTTGTCTAGTTTAATTTTCTCAAGAAAAGATAGTTTTAATAAACCTTTGTTTTAACAAGATCAAAGTAACTTTCATGTGACAAACATTGTCAACCATCAACTTGGACCCCAAGCTTTGCGAAATTAAGCCCTTTAATCTTGCACAAGTTCAAGTTTCTTTCCAATGTCATGATATTTATATTTGGCACGAAATAAAAGGTAAATTATACAATATAACAACACTTGTTAAAGAATAGATCTTTGATTATAAAGTTCCAAAATGGTGTTAAAACTTTTTTGTACATAGCACAGAAGAGCCGTGTGTATAACTTAGCAAATCAATAAGTGAGAGTATCTTTCTTTATTTTTGTTTAGATTTTTAATTACTTCATAAAGTTTTGAAAAGAATGAAATACTTGCTCATATGAGATATGTTTAGATTTTTTCATGAAAAAATATATATTTTTCTAAAAACACATCCTTTTTGCAAAAGTATTTGGATAGATCTTAGAAAAAGCTAAAACTTTGGAGGAAAAAAGCTTAATTTTAACTTTTTTTAAAAGTTAAAATTTTTAACTTCTGAAAAACTATCTTTTTTCAAAAATTAAAAAAACACATGAAATTAATCCGAATGAACCATTGGTTAAAAAAAGCCAAATAACCTTATTAGTCATGATAAAAAAAGGTTCACCATACTTAAGGGAAAGCAAGTTAATTAGGTACATAATGCCTAATTAAGTTATGGACAAATTAAATTTGTATCACCACGACGATGATTTGCTGCTTTTGGAACGAAGTGCCAAAGTTAAATGCATTTGAATTCTTTCTTTGACATTTATTTTAATTCTAATTTTTGGGTTATATACAACATGATAAAATTTTCATTGCAACCAAATGTGATAGTCTTTTTTCAATAAATAAACGTGGTAGGTTGTTCACATAAATGTTTCTAATTTTAATATTTGTTTCCAAGTTGACCTAATCCAACTTTTAAGATAATACATTGAATCTTTAAGTTGCCCCTAAACAGCTCTTCTTTGTCATTCTATCACAAAACCATTGACAATTAGTAGCACTATAAGAAATCTAGGCATAAGATATACTCTTTCTTAGAGTATGAACCATGCCTTCGTTACTGCTCAACCTCGCTATCGCATTGATTCTTGCCAACCCTTCCTGATTCAAATTCCTCCTAGGCATAGAAAATTTTTGTTATGTGGGCCCACATAGCTCAAAGGTTAGAGCAAATGCGATGGTCATCGATTCGATTCCAATAGTCGACTTTTCCCCATTTGTTTTATTCCATTTTTTTCATGATTGAGAACGATCCCTTTCACGCTCATTTCACATTGAGATACTACAGGAAAAAAAACGAAAAAAAGGGTAAAATCTGATCCAATTTATCGTAATCGATTAGTTAACATGGTGATTAACCGTATTATAAAACATGATCTAATCCATACCCTTTATTGATTATCTTATCTGTATAAAATAGTAGGGAGATAGTATATTCTTGACTAGGGGTTGCAAACAGAGTCTCTGTCTAAAGAAATGCAAGGGGTTGCAAACAGAGGCTTTGTCTAAAGAAATGCGTTGAGAAAGAGTAGACGTATAGAACCTTTCAACGAGATAGTACTTTTTCAACTCTCTCAAAATAGAATCTATGAAAAGAGAATTCCTCACTTCTTTCTCTTATTTAAAACCATGCATGAGACTTTTCCTTTCCGCAAGGACAAGAGATTGGATCCAGCCATTGAGAATGAATTAAATCAGATTGTTCTATTTCTTAATCTTTCTGACTTGTTCCTATAGAACCAAGGTCGAAAAGATTGAAAAAATCAGTCATTCACAATCACTAATGAAGGATTCCTCAAAAAATTAAGGAATGGTAATCCTTTTTAGACATTGAATTGATTCTGTCTTATACATATGCAAGGAAGATATAAAAAATGAAACTCTTTTTTTTAAAAAAAATTATTATGGAATAAAATTAGAAATCATTTTTGTATTTTGATCATTTCTTATATGTTTGAATTGTATCGAATCTATTTTTGATTTTAGAGCAAAGAGTAACCTTATAAAACTTTAAAACTATTGCCTAAGCTTGTGTCACCTATACCGTCATGGCCTATTATACAACGCCATAAATAGCAGTTCCGAAACCGTCGCCTATGCGAAAATTACAATTCTAATAAAAAATATTTTAAGAAAATTAAAAAATAATAAAACCGCATGCGCAACACAAGGGGAGAAAAAGCATCTTGCTACATTGAATCTTTAAGCTGCCCCAAAACAACTCTTCTTTGTCAATGACAAAATAGCATTTTCGAATTTGAAACGTTTATTACTGTAATGCCCTATAACCATTTTACCTACCAAACAAACTAAGTATCCATCCGTTAACTATCTCACATAAAAGTATATATATATATATATATATATATATATATATATCTATTGAAGAAATTGCCGCTTATTATGGAAAAACACTGCCTATCACACCAAACCATCGCCTATGATTTTTTTTAAAAAATATTTATCACTATGGGTGGCGGTTATGGTAAAACCGCCACCTATAGCTTTTTAATTGGAAAAAAATAAAATTTAATATAAACATCATTTCTAGTATTTCAAAAAAATAAAATGCAGTACAATTAGCGGTGGTTGGTAAGGAAACTGCTGCCTATATCTTTATTAATAATTCAAAAAAAGAAAATGTAATATAAACACATTTTTACTATTTTGAAAAAATAAAATGCAAGACAATTAGTGAAGGTTCGTAAAGAAACCGCCGTCTGTAGCTTTTTTAATAATTCAAAAAAATATAATATAATATAAATATGTTTTTACTAATTCAAAAAAATAAAATGCAAGGCAACTAATGGCAGTTCGCAAGGAAACTACCACCTATAACTATAATTAGCAGCGCTTATTGGACTAAACCGTCACCTTTGTTGTTTATGGCCAACTGTTCACCCAAACCACTGTCATAAAACCGCCACCTATTCTCATGTTTTATTGTAGAATAGTTAACCTAAAAGATTCCAGTCAATGGTGTCTCCTTTATTTGGTATTGTTTCATCCGTAAACAAAATGTGAAATCCACTCTCTTGTCAAGTTTAATTATAATTTATAAAAAAGCCAAAGAAAGAAAAATGTAAGCCTTGCTATTATCGTTTTGTTAATTTGAAAGGGTATACTTGTTTTTTAAATTATAACAATAACATAAAAAGATTGTAGTCAGAATGAGTGTTCTCTTTCCTGTGAAGTTATATGTAATATTATCTTAAATTCCCCCACAAACTTTAACATTTAACTTTCTCCCATGAAATTTTCATTAACATAAATACTTATAAATTGATATAGAAATAGCGTGGCATCATTGGAATAAACATACGCAGTTAATTATAATCATCATAGAGTATCTACGAACTCGTCGATGTACTTTTTTAAGGATTTGTAAAGTATCAAACCTACTTATAGAATTAAGAAAAATTAAACTAAAACTAATTAATTTGCTCTATATATAAGGTATTATATTAAAAAACTATTTTAATGAAAACTTAGATACTAATAGCATTTTATGACATCTATTAATGAAATAACTTTTTTAGTTAATTCAACTAATGTGCTAGTGATAAACACATACTTATCAAATAAGTTAACAACTTATAATGATATATTATTTGAACAATTATATACTTATTTATTACTTACTTAAAAACATATATGAAAACTTACTTAAAAGCACCAATGGTTTATAATTACCACGTCCAAATAAGCAAAGACAGACGGGCTCCCAATGTAATTTTTTGATAGAGCTTCATCGCGGGAAAGATTTTTTATCTGTCTTTTCATTACCAAATTAACGTCCATTTTCGCTATACCATTTGATTAATTTCAACTAGAAAATAAATTGGGAGGGAAATAGAAAGGAGAAACACCAAAAGGTGTGGCTCACTTGTAAACGGTAAAGCTTGGGCCTGTTAGGTGAGCTTTCTTGCATACTTGTCTGACCAAGACGTCCACTTCAACTGCCAAAAGCAGTTGAAAAAAGGGCAAAAAAAAGAAAGAAAAAAAGAAAAAAAAAATGAATGAAAAACACACACACACACACTAAGAGAGGTACTATTTCCAACTTGTGTATTAAAGCAACAGGCTCTTAACTACAGAAAGGGTTCATATCCAAATCCCAAAGCCCTCTCTCTCTCTCTCTCTCAACCGTTGCATGACCTGCGCGTAATACACAAGTCTCACTTTTACCAAAGCATCTTAAGTACTTTGCTTGCTTTGGTAATGCCGCAAAGGCCTTGAGAAAAGCATTAAATCAAACCTACAATAAACTGTCCTAACTGTTTTTTTTTGCTGCATGTCCTTTGTTGTTATGTTGGCTTTCTTGAACACATCATTGTTGATATATATAGTGAAGCAGTTTTAATGCTGAGTTGAAATCTTAGAGGTTGCATAGCAAGAAAGAAAAAAAAATGGGTGATGAAGAGAAATGGAGTTGGGCACCAACAGGAGCACCAGTTTACATGCAGAAAGATGATCAGTGGAGGCATTTTGATAATTCAGTTAATGCAGTTTCTTTTGGGTTTGTGGCTACTGCTATTCTCATCTCCATGTTTCTTGTCATGGCCATCTTTGAGAGGTTCCTTAAGCCCATCTCGCCGCCGGAATTGACGCCGTCTTCGACGTCCACTGCCCAGCGGCGTGGTGATGTTGAGTCCGAGGTCGGGTTCTACGCAAAGCTTGGCTATCCATCCCCTAAGGTTAGTAGTATAATCGAACAAGCATCGTTATTTATCACTCCTTCCCTAACGCGAAAACATACCCTCGAAAGAACTTATTGTAGAATGTCCTCGTTATGAGAGCAGATGCTAAAATTTTTAGAGCATGCGTATGAATTTGCTTGTTAATAGTTCAAGTGATTAATATGACCTATAAAGTCGTGATCTGGTTTTTAAATTTTCAGAACATAAATACTTGTGATGATTTCGCGCAGTTTTAGCGGTTCTTCCACTTCCCTGATAGAGTCTACCATTTGTCTTTAAAAAAAAGAATTAGCAGGGTGATGGATCATTACCTTATGATCATGATAAAAGGTTCTTCTATCTCGAATGATGAAGCAAAGAGAAAAGAAAGATAAGAGGGGGCCCGTATTACAAGTGGTGGTTAACAAAAATTAATTCCTTACCCCTAATTTAATTTTGACTATAATGAGATTTGAACCCAATTTGTCATCCAAGAAAAGAATTCCTTGTTTTGCGGCTTACTGTTTGATATTTGAACAATGCTTTTTCTTGCCTTTTTCTTAGGGAGATCAATACTAATTCATCACCTACCTCAATTGTAACTCACCCGGCTTTATAAAATCTCATTTGACGTTCTTATGTTAGGTGTGTAAACAAAATTGTCGCATTTACTCAGCTAAAGACGAAAGGGGGAAAAAAAAAACAAAACAAAAAAAAGAAAAAGTTGTTGCATTACTACCTGGCTACATGTTGGTGTTGCATTAATGGAAAGCCACGGAGCTGGAGACAGGTCGCCTACTTTCAAAATATCTTATTCCATTCCCAGCTTTAATAATATACAAGACTCTGGATTCTTTCAATTAATCTGAGTACTAACAATCTAGTTTAATTTAAATAACAACTCTTTACATGCTGTTTCATTTGCTTTATTAATTTGACTGGACAAGAAGGATTTAATTATTAATTTAGAAGTCACCTAATTTTGTCCCCAGCAGTAGTTTAGCTATTCATATAATTAATGATAAACTTATCTGGTGTGCAATTCTAAAAGCTACACTGTAATGGGAGATTAGGTGTAGGATTAATGGTGCAAGCATCGCAGTTTTATCGAGAGATTAGTTACCATATATGTGCCACACATTTTTTTTTTTTAATTTTAAAGACCCCTCACTTCTTGGCCTCGGCCCAACCCTCCGTGATAGTATCAATTACTTGAGCTATTCCCTGATCACCATAATGTATGTTTTGCATTTGCCGTAATTGCTCATTTTCCAAATAACAATTTGAATGGGAGTTTAGTTGTGTGAGAAGCACATTTACAGGGCTTCAACGTTTGATCCAGCTTATGCTGGGAATAATTCTGAAGTGCTAGGCAGCAATAATGATGGTATTTTTTGCAAAAAAAAAAAAAAGTTAATAAATTGGAAGAATATAGAAGTGTCAAAAGGTGTTTCTCTTCACGTTATGGTCTTTTTTCTACATATTTCAACTTGTTGGAAAGTTGTTCTTTTTCTCTTGTGACACAAATTTATGTGTTCTCCATGTTAGTTAACTTTGTCATTCTTATATTTCCAATCTCTGAATTGCATTTTGATGCAGATATCTACCAATGCCAGAGAGGTTTCAGTGTTGATGCCTGGAGAACTCATCCCTACTTTCATTGCTAATGCCGCGCCTCTGCCATGTCCTCCAGAACGCGTGCCGTGGCCTCCCCATCAACCTTATTCGCTTCCCAGGTTCGCCCTGAATTCGAACTCAAACACATCTTCGAGCTCAATCTGAAGGCCACTCGCGAGCATCATAAAAAAACCTACGTATAGAATTCAATTCACGAACATCGTGAGACAATTCTGTCAAAAAAAAAAAAAAATTGCATCAGAAATCATTTTGGCCTTTTTCTTCCTGTGAGTTCATAATTTCTTGTATATAACTTAAGGGAGTCACCATGCTGAGGCTGGCATGAATCCACCTGATCATTAGAGAGGGAGTTGTGGCAGAGGCATTTAGCTCGCCTTTTCATCAATATATTTCTGGGAGAAACATATTTTGTGGAATTATATTCAGCCTGTTAGACAGCTTTGGCCCACCATTACTTGTAAAAGCAAGCAACCCACCATTACTGTGAGGCCCAAAGTGGCCCACATCCAGACCACCCACACTCAGTTGATGATCTCAAAATCTTCCTAGTGCTCTGGATCAACAGCAGGGATCAATGTTAAGGTTCTCACGAGTCTATAAGAGAACAAAGCCATACAGGTCTCGACGACTGTTGACACAGCTATAAATAAACCCCTTAGAAGAGAGAGACATCTAACAATCGACACTTGAGCTCATTACTAGTGGTGTAAATATAAAACACAGAAATATGTGCAAGGCCTAAACTGGTTACTACCTGTTTGTCGATATGATTAAGGGCTCGTTTGGATTGTCTTTTTTTAAAAGCGCTTTTTTTTAACAGTTTTTGAAAAACAACTTTTTTTGATAAGCTGAAAATTCTGGCTTCTAAAAAAAGCTCTATTTAAGCTTTTTTCAGAGTTTTAGCTTTTTTGAAAGTCAAATCAAATAGTTATTGCAAATTTAATGCAATTTTTCAGGAAAAAAAATATTTTTTCCTGAATAAAAACCAATCCAAACAGGCCCTAATAATTTGATGGAGAAAACGAAACAGCCCAAGAATGAAAATGGACAAGATTGAGGTCAATGTTTGCTGAGGCCCAACTAGTTGTCACGTCTAATTGGTAAATTCATTGTCCCTGTGTTTTTCATAATTTTTTTTTTCTCGTGTTATTCCTTTCTTTTTTTTTTTCAAATCAAGTTTACCGCTATACTCAAATTTGAGTTTAGGACCTTAAAAAGATGAAAGCTAAATTGAATTTAATGCTATACTCAAAGTTCTCTCTTTACATAATAACTATTTCTCTTTCCCTCACTGCGACCCATACTAAGGCTCTATTTCTTATTTTCTTATTTTTTATTTTTAAAATTTTGAACTCTTTAAATTCTTTATAAAAATCTCTTATTCGCAAATATTTTTCTACGTGATAACTAAATATTAAAAAAATATTTTTCAATATGACAATCTCATCTTATAATACTAATTTTCAATCTTTGACTACCTTGAGTTGGTACTGCCACCATAGAGTTGTATTGCTTTTGAACCAGGAAAAACAAAAAATAACAATGTTCCTGCCTTGAGCTGCTACCGGAACGTGGATGCCACTGCCACCATAAAGCTCCATTGCTTTTGAATTCCAAAAAAAGAAAAAAAAAAAAAAGAGGAAAAGAAGAAGAAGAAGAAGAAGAAGAAGAATAGTGTTCCCACATACTAGCCCAAAAAAGAGAAAAAAAGAAACTTCCCTTTGCACGTTGGCCCAAAAGAAAAGCTTTTCTTCCACGCTTTTAATTAGAAAAACATTTCTTAAATTTTGAAAAGCTTTTTCCATTATAGCTCTTCATATAACATTCTTCGCTAGCTTACCTTATCTTACACCCAATTTACAAAAAATAAACGAATAAATATTATTCTCAATGAAATAACAAAATAGATTATAATCAAGTTATTTAATCAAATTGATTAATACCCATAACATAAATTATCTATATAATTAATAATATTAAATTTATATCAAATCCATGCAATGAACAAATCATATACTATACAAATATTAAAAAACAACTTGCTACGTCGAAGCCGAAGCCAAAGCCGAAAGTCTTAAACAGAAACAAACAGTTTGCTATGCCGTTTTGAAAAGTCCAAACAAATTTAAGAGAAATGGATGGTTTGTGAATGATTCTTTTTGTAGCTATTTGTGCTTGAAATTTGAACTTTGAACCCCCTTGTAACATTCTTTTTTCCCACTCAACTTCAAGATTTGGTGAAGAAAGATATGATTTGTCCCCCAAGAAAAAACGACAAAGGAATGGTACAGAGACACTGATACGCCCTGGATTGACCTATTTTTGCATTGGGATTTCTGAAGTGGAAGTCACCATCCAATTCTCGTTTCCAACGTTTTCCCTCCATCTAAGTAAGAAACACAATCCTCTGATTCAAGAGATATTATATTTCTCCGTTATGTTCATATTAATTTATCATAATAACGGACTTTGTTACGGATTTGTTCAATCTGCAACGTCTACTACCCCGAACGAGACAATGGCTTTCTTCCGAAAATTCTTCAGTGAAACTTCAAACCATGAGGTGAAGGGCTTGTTCGGATCGACTTTTTTTAAAAGTGTTTTTTTTTTTTTTTAACTTTTAAAAAAGAAGAGCTCTTTGAAGAAGTTAAAATTTTTGATTTTTGAAAAAATTGATCTTCTCAAAGTTTCATTTTTTGTGAAAATCTAATCTAAATATTTATTACAAAATTTACAAAAAAAAAATCCAAATAAGCACTTGGTGGCAGGAGTGACATATAGGGCCTGTTTGGATTGATTTTTAAAAACACTTTTTTTCTTAAAAAGATTACCTTAAATTTGTAATAATTATTTGATTTGGTTTTCAAAAAATCTGAAACTCTGAAAAAAAAAAATTCAAATACAAATTTTTTTAAAAGTCAGAATTTTTAATTTAAAAAAATATAATTAAAAAATATTTAAAAAAAAAATCAATCCAAACGAACTCATAGAGGTGAAACCACGCATATAGTTATGATGCGCCGTTGCATTTGCGATACAAACACTTCTAACGTGAACTCATTTTAACTTTTCAGCTCTAGAAGTAAACCCGTTTACTCCCGTCCAACGTATCACCCACCCAGCCAACTTACTTAAGTGAACCCTCGCAAGATCTCAACGACAACCTCCCTTTTTCTCCATTTCCCTATTACTCGTTAATATTCTCACTTTCTCACATAGGTCCAAATTAATTTAGTCTCGTACAAATAGTTGAGATTATCTCTCTTATACATAAAAGAGAATAAAAAATAAGAAAGGATTCAACCTTGACAAAGACAAATATTCACCTCTCATACATACATTAGTTAGCGGGTGTGGGTATAAAATATCTTAATTATCAGTAATAGTTAAAATATTTTTTAAAAAAATAAAAAATTAGTTAAATAGTGAAGGCTGAATAATCTTTTAGCAAAGAATATTAAATTATAGAAGTGCATAATAAAATTAACGAGGATTATATTTCTCATATTTCAAACTTAAATCCGCACAAAATCAGGATTAGTGTTAAGACACTGCTTACAAAGAGCTTAAGGGCCTATTTGAATTGGGTTTTTTTAATAAAAATATTTTTTTTCCTAAAAAATTACACTATTTTTGAATTTACTATTTAATTTGGTATCCAAAAAAATTAAATCTATGAAAAAAGCTGAAATATAACTTTTTTAAAAATTAAAATTTTTAACTCTTAAAAAAGACTATTTTTTTTAAATGGTTAAAAATGCTTTTAAAAAGAATTAATTTAAACGGCCCTAAAAAGGACACCCCACGAGGACAGTAGTACCTTAGAATGTGACACGAACATTCAACCCCTCAACGAAACTTTCTTTTTTCTTTTCTTTTTCTCTTTTAATCGAAAATAGATGGTTTTAATAAAAGAAGACTAGTTTAGCCAACACCTGTGGTTTGGGTAGGAGGACATGGCATCCGATTAGGAGCTGAAGTACCTAATTTAGCCATTTTCAGATAGATAGTTCACCAATCTATTAGTACTCTTTCATATATGAATAATACTTTAATCTCCAATTTTGTTAACCAAAAGTTTAAAATCATTTATAAAATGATCAATTGTCTAGCATAATGTAGATTTTCAACCAACTTTCAAAGGTATTTTGATCCATAACAAAAAGCACACCAAATAGCAATATATCGGTTTATTAAAAAACCTCTTCAAACTGGCACCATCCCTTATTTTCAACTCATAAAATAGTAGGCTCAACTTAATTTTATTTACTTGGGTGGTGCAAGTTTAGAGAGTTTTCCTGTTCAATCGCATGTACTTACACATTTGAGAAACAAATTGTTGCATGCAACTACACAAACGAGCAAACCATTGCTATTACTTTGTTAAAACTGCGTCTTGGCAATAATTTAAGAAATCAAAAAGCATTTTCGTCGCGTCACTAATTATTCAACGTACATTTCGTAAGCATACCTAACCCCATTAACGCACTATCACTACCATCCCTCGTATTAACTTGAATTTTTAATCTTCATTGTTTCCTTAAGTTGATTTTGCCTTATAATGCATTACGAAATCATGGTAATCACAGTCAACTTTCCACTAAGAAATTAAATGATAGTGGACTTTTTTTAACATTTTTATTTCAACTACATTATTTATTCATTTAAATTAAAAATTTTATATAATATTATAACTTTATGAGGGTACACAAATTCATGTGTTACACCTTAGTGCATATCAAGGAACTTGTGTAATCTTTTTCTCTTTCTTTTTCTTCTTTTTTTGGAGAGGCAATGCATTTTATTAGCATTCAAAATGCCGACGAAGTCAACCCAAGTGAGATTATATTTAAGCGATAAACCCCCTAGCCAACCCTGTACCTATGTGCATTTTCCAAGACAATCAACAATTAGACAATATTTTGACCAAAAAAAAATTAATTAGACAAGATTTGTAATGCAGAGAAATAAATTTAGGTATTTTTAATCTAAAAAGAAGTAATATTATTAAAGAATCACTAGGTCCACCTATCTCAGAACCAGATCAATCATGTGATACAATGCGTACAAGGGGTAGAGGAGGACATGCAGGTCAAATGTAGGCAACTCACCTTGCCAAATTGCTGTGGCAAGCCAATCGACCAAAGTATTAGCAGATCATTTAAATTTAAATTTAAGATCTTTTGTTATAATAAGTCGTTATTCAAATATTTGATTTAAATTTTTGGCATATTTTCGACTTTTTTTCTTTGCACAAAAATGACAAAATTTAATGGGCAAATGCCAAATAGCTAATAACTTTGTCACCCACATGCACCAAATATTACCCCCAGGAGCTTCGAGAAAATTACACTTCTAACCTAAAGGAAAATAAAACATTCCAGGGACACAAGTGGATTTTCCAACGACTCCCTACTGGTCGGTGGGCACGTGTCTTCTCTACCATTACCATTACCATTCTGTACTCTCCGGGTTTCATCACCCAATTCTGATCCGACCCGACTCGGTGACTTCCCAGTTCTCCTCGCCGACGGGCAACGCCCCAGACCCGTTCTCTTCCCGGACTCGTCCACGTGCATCGCCGGCGACCTAGACCTCCGGTCGGAGCTCCGAGGGTAGCCCCTCCTCTGCCCATAGGCCCGCAACCCATTAGCATCCCTCTCGCGTCCTCCTGCCCTGACACGACCCGGGGACGGTTCGGACCTTCTCACCGGAGACTCAGCGGAGACCATCCTGTTCCGGTGCTTCGCCGGGGACCTCTGCCGGATCTTTCCGGCGTCATCATTGACATCAACATCATACTCATCATCCATCACTTTGTTTTGCTCAGTAGCTGCAGAGACACTCTCAGTCAAAGTGCTGCAAATCTCCGAGGCATCTTCAGAGAGCTCATCCAGGTTGAAAACCATTCTGGGCTTCTTCAAAACGACATCGTCTTCTCGCTGCAGCTGCTGGTGGTGCTGGTGGTTCTTTTGCATCTTTGGCAGTGGTGCAGCAGGTGGTACAAGCATAGCCTTTTTGGGCTGATCATTTTCATCATCAACACTCGAAGTGGTTGATGGTTTGGGCAGTGAAGGTGTCTCTGTGAGGACTTCTTTCACAACTGTTTCTTCTTCAGGCAGTGGATGAGTTGGTGGTGGTGGTGGTGGTGATGATGATGATGATTGTTTGATGTTAAAATGGTGAGGCTTTGAGTTTGAGGCTGCACTCACACAGCAACCCATTTCTTTTCTTTCCTTTTTTTTTTTGGAGTACTCTCAAGAAAATAATAAAGATTGACTACAGAAGCAAACTGCTGCTACTAACTAGTGAATGAAGTTCTTGGGTGTTACATTAGAGGAGTTCAAGAAGAAGGGAAGTTTAGGGAGTTTGTTTTGCTAGAGAAGTGGTTGAGTGATGAGACGGTCCAATGCATTTGCTATTTATTTATTGGAAATGGATTGTCATAGGCATGATATAATAATTGTGAATTGTTAACAACTTAATTATAATAAAGATATGTGAACGTGCTCTTTATATTATTATAATATTATGTGCTCATTATTAACAAGCATTCTTTTTTTATAATTTTTGAAAAAAAGTATTTTTTTTAAATTAAAATTTTTTACTTTTAAAAAAATCTGAAATTCATTTTTAAATTTTTTTTTAAAACTTTTTCCATAAGCTAATCCAAATTCTTGTTATAAAAAAGATATACTTTCTTTTTTTTTTTTCAGCAGGAAACCAATCGAAACAGACCCTATGGATAAATTTTCACTTGTATTTATTAGGATTTAGGAGGGATTACAATTATGGAGTTTAAAAAAGGGTAATTAGTTGAGTCGATAATGAACGTTAGTTAATGGCAAATACTTTTAAAAAATTTTATGGCAATTTATTGTCTGGATAATGAATGTTGGTTAATGGGGATACTTGTTAAATTTTAGTTGCAATTAGTTGAGTAGGTGATCAATGGTGGTTAATGGAAAATACTTTCCAAACCTTTTGTGGTAATTAGTTGAATGGTTTAAGTAATAGTAAGTAGTTGATAGTTCAAGTAATGATATTTAATGCAATTTTCTTTTTTAAATTTTTGAAAAAAGATTCAGACAATGACAATTATGAAGTTTCCTGAAAAATTCGAGTTGCAACGAAGTAATGTTGGGTACTTCATTTAATTTATCTTAAACCCTAAACCTTAGAATGGCTATGATCAGACAAACATGTGAAGTTGTTATTAACTTTAATCGGACGCTAAATATTTTTCAATTTCACTGCTTATTCAAAAAAATAATATTAATAGGTATAAAGAAATACTGTAAAGCAAATATGTAAATCCATTTTTATCACAGAAAGTTCAAATTTGCACTTTGAGTTACATCTTTACGCTTCCACATTTTCTCCTTTTGAGCAAAAGCGTATGCGGTACTAGAAGGCTGTCTCTTTGCAAAGCAACTGAATGTCGAAAACATCATGTTGGAAAATGATACCGAGATCATTTCTAAATCAATTACCTCATATGATTAACTCATTTTATGAAAAGTAGATCATATCATTGAGGATATTCAAAAAATTGTTGCTGAAACCAACACGGTTAGGCTTTAGTGTTGCAAGCAGTTAACCAATGTCCTAACAAATTCAATTACACGTAATGTTATTAAGAACACTCTGACATGTAATTGGGAAGGTCCTTCCTCTCTTAGCTCTCTCCTTCGGAAAGATTGTAACTCCACAGGGGTTGGATAATCTCTTTTATATTGTTTGCTCTTTATGCTATGGAAGCTTTGCTCAAAAAAAAAAAAAAAAAATAATAATAATAATAATAAAGAATTAAGAAGAAGCAATCATATAGAATGTATTTAGTATTGGAATTGATAGTCCATGACTTTGTTTAAACATTAAGATAGGCAGAAGTCAAACTAACAAATTAACCATTGTTCCTTTCTCTCGTAGGTTTACTTTGTAGTGAGTTATTCAATCTTAATTCTCTCACTTTTCTTATTTGGTGATCTAATTAGACTGTAATCAAAGTTACAATTAAAGAATTGATTGGTTTTGTTTACGCAACAATTTGCACATAAATCAACATCAATGTTTGATAGAAGCATCAAATATTTCTAGTAATTGGCAACAATCTATCTATCTATACTATATACTAAAGTAATGATCACCTGCACTCTATTGTGCCACGTGTCTCACTCTTTTTTTTTATATATATTTTTATTAGCTTATTTAAAATTGCCGTAGGACCAATGCCAGTAACATAACTGATTGCATTCATCTTTTATTGGGATACATTTTTGTTGTTATCCAAGTTGGTTTCAATTTCTTATATATCTATGCATTTACTTATACATATCATAACACCTTTCCACCTATAGCATCTATCTACTTATTAATTCTTAGTACATTATATAATTTAAAAATAAATATTTTATTTAAAAACTATGACACACAAGCTTAATTTTGTTTGGTCTAACTGTGAGATTTTAGCAGTTGAGTCATAGAGCTTTTAGCTGTAGGGCTTTGGTTAAAAGTACTGTCGAATAAAAATCGTTAATTGTTATATCTGATATTTTAGAAGTTGAGTTTTTAGTTGTTGGAGAGTAATATTTGAATTTTTAAATTATGGAGTAGTATTTTCTACAAAGAAGAAAAAAAAATTCTAACATGATGTAAAAAATTACTTTCCAAAAAGATCTAATTTGGAGCTTCCAATTTTTTGGTTCTAACTTTTACATACTTTTAAGAATTTGCCAAACAAAATAACTTCAACTTCTAAACTTACAAAAAATAGTTTTAAATGTCTAAAAATTGGGCCAAATAAACTCTTGTTATTGGTTAAAAGCATATAACCTACCTAACCATACTTCGACCAATTATATAATTGGTTTTATGGCATTATTATTATTATCATTATTATTATTATTATTATTAGTAATGGGTGGTGAACATATGGATTTCGTTAAATGAATGGCACCCAAAAGAGACAAATTATCACGAGAGCGGCTGATAAAAGCCATAGATTACGGTTCAGAAATCAACTAAGAGATCTTTCTCATATTCCTTGCCCCTCATTGCTGCTTTTAGTGTCGTTTTGTCTAATAATGTTGTCTCGTGATCTTCATTTTATCACTTATGATTAGAGGATATTTAACAACAAAAAGGTTCATTTTTTCGTGCAATAATCTTTTTCTTATCATCACATGAATTTTCTTTCTTCTTTTTGTTTTTTTCCCAATATATCTTCTTTCTTTTCAATCATAAGAGGAAGCTTGAACTTTACATGTGTGTGAGAATGTTCAGATTTTTGAATTTCGCTTATACTTTTATCCAAAGCCAATTCCGCTTCACTTGCATGTTGGCCTATTTTATAGATGGAATAGATGCACCGATGTCTATGGCATATTTGGTTTTTTTTTTTTTTGTTGTAAGTATTTAATTTGATTATCTATAAAAAGTTCAGATTCAATTTTTTTCATAAGCTAAGAATTTTAATTTTTTAAGAAAGTATTTTTTTTAAAAAAAATTATAAAAAAATCACTTTTAAAAAGACAATTCAAACAAACCCTTGTGTGATTTAAAGTTGATGGCGACTTTTTGGAGAAGTGAGAGCAATTTAGGAGCGTTATAAATACATTTATAAATAATGACTAATTTCTGTTTCTGGGATGTGGGTGTTTGCTTCGGTGCACCGTGGCAGTGGAAGAAGTCAATGAAATCTAAAGAGGGATTTAAATAGTGGATCTCAGTGGATAATGGTTTGGTGATTTGGACAGGCCATAAATCTGGGAACTTCTCAATAGCCTCTGCTTAGGATTAAATTAAGAAAGATTATGAAGTTGTGAAATGGCATAAGCTTATCTGGAGTGATTGCAGAAAACATGTTTGGCTTGGCTGGGTTGCTTGGATAGATTACCACCGAAAACCGGGATAGTTGTTTGGGGAATTCTTGACCAACACAGACTATACTAAGAGGTAAAAATTTATTGGTAGCGAATTCAATCAAATGAGTTATTTTCCCCCTACAATAGATACCATACTATCACCTATAATCAGAAAATCCATAACTCCAATTGCTATGGGAATATCATTTAGTCAGTCTTTCATTGATACGAATTAATACGATCTTTATAATACTCCTCTTCCAAATGAAATTTAATGGGATTCAAAGTAACTATGTCTTCATTTATAAAATCCCAAGTGCCTGTATCAACCTAGTCTTATAAAATTTGCACTCGGACAGTGGAGGATAGGCAACACCTATTCTTTGGTTGCGAAATTGCCAAGAGGATTTGGAATCTCCAAGAATCCCAAGTACGTGGATCGACCTTATCTTGTAAAATTTGCACACGCACAATGGAAGATAGGCAACACCTATTCTTTGATTGCGAAATTGCCAAGAGGATTTGGAATCACCCCTTGGAGATGTTGAATGTTGGAGACATTAATCCGGATAGGGAGTGTATTGCCTACTGGGGTTCGAGGTTTGCTAGAAACAAAGGACTTAAATCCATGATTTTTATATTGTTGTTTGGGGCCAAGGAAGAAATAGGAGAAGTCATAGTCAGCAATTTTGATAGAGGAGCACTTATTTGATCTTATCCTTAAACATGTTAAAGTTAAACTTAGTTGTAGTAAGAATTTATGAACATAATGTATAAAAATTGTAAATAATTAAAAGTTTTAAACATAAAATATTAAAATAGTTTTGAACATATTTTGAACTTTTGAACAGATAGTGTAAGAATAACTAATAATTAAATTTATGAATATAAGTATAAAAATTGTAAAAAATTAAAAATTTTGAACATAAAATTTTTTACTTTTATTTACCAATATTGCGTCCTTTTAACACATGCTAACTCTTATTTTTGCATAATTTGGACATTTACATCTCTTATTTTTAAAATGGAACTTAACAATCTCTTATATTTTATTTTGTAATGAAGGCGGTACCCAAAACTCAAAAACTTTTTAATGTTTAACGGAATTAGTGCTCGTTTGGATTGAATTTCTCTAAAAGTATTTTTTTAACAATTATTGAGAAAAATGTATTTTTAAAAGTTGAAAATTCTTACTTCTGAAAAAGAATTGTATTTGAACTTTTTTTTTTTTTAGATTTCAACTTTTTAGAAGTCAAGTCGAATAATTGTTGCAAAAAAAAAAAATTTCTCAAGGAGAAAAAAAATGTATTTTTACTAAAAAAGTCAATCCAAAAGACTCTTAGCGTGTGACCCACTCATGAACCTTCTTCGACGCTTGACACATCTAATTCTATCTACTTTGTGTCACAAAATAAGGACCGCTGTAGCTCAATTTAGAAATAAAAGGGCTTAAATATCAATATAGACAAAAATAAAGACCATAAATATTATTTATCTTTTTAATTATTATGACAAATATATGACCACGAAAAAAAAAAAGAGTATTATGACCAAAAAAAAAAAAAACAATTGCAGAACCCTTGGTCTCTTGTGCGCGGGTGTGGTTTTCATTTTAGTGTTCTTTTAATTTATTTTTTTGTAGAAACTTTCGAAACGACGAAACCAGCCGGGTCTAGTGGTCGAGGATTTGTATTTTGTTTCGTTTTTCTATTTATTTATTTATTTGAGGTGGTTTTTCTCCTGGGGCTAGTTGGAACACGTTTAATTTGTTGTCCGGCCCCAAACGATCAAGGAGAAAAATGCATGGATGGAAAATTTTTAAAATATGTTACCACGTTACGAGTCTTGTAGTTTATGAGTTAATTTAAAAAATTTAAATAATATATCAAGATAATTATTTTAAATTAATAAAAAATGTTTCTTTTTTATCTTTATCGTATTTATATATATTATGAGTTTTGAAATTTGAAGGTAATATGTGACCAAAGGGGAAAAGGAGAGGAAGAATTTTATTTGTCATGCCTAAAGTAACATTATGCAAGATAGACAGATAGTTGACAATGAACTTTAGGGAAATAAGTCAACTTAAATGATTATCTCATCAGATAATTTGAAAATTATATCTCAATTTCCAATAAGTTTAGCGAAGACTAGTTAATTCATAGCAAATTATTATTATATACCCTCACAAGTTAGATCATACATCCATTAACCGACATGCTCTCTTACATATTAAAAAATAAAAAAAAGTACATATTTACAGTTTTTATAATATATATTTATAACTTTTATATTATACATTCATATCATCTAATTATTTATAAATTTTTATATTATATGATTATAATTTTAATAATTTATTATATTTAAATATTTTAACTTCAAGATTATGTTTTCATTATAAACATCATCATTAAACTTTTAATCGATTGAAAATATATATTAAATAAGTCACTCCATTACCAAAATTTATAATTTAGATTCTACTATGATTCTATTAAAAATGATTCTTTTTTATCTTCTCCCAACTGACTTGTATCTGCCATTAATTATTATTATTGTTTATTCTTTCTGTCACTTTCTGAAACCTTTGTTTCAATATCTTTGCTTGCTTCTCTAATTCTGACTATATTTTTGCTGCTGAGCTTAAACACACACAAACTTGTATCTGTACGCTTTCATTTCCTCTCTTCTCTCCGCTAAGGTCGCTTCTCCTCTCCGCGAGACATAGAGCTGCAGAGAGAACGACATAGTCTTGCTGCTCCGTTTTTTCATGTAATGCGCAATGCCGAAGCGCGCTTATAAATTGCGTATCCTTTCTGATTTTTACTGTACATATATATATATATATATATATATATATATATACACACACACATGTATACACATATATGTAATGTATATTTGTATGTGTGTATTTGTGCAGGTGTGTTAAGCGTAAGTGAGCTCGATTATTGAGGTTTCACTCTTCCAAATATTTTTGCTCGATGCTTTATATTAAGTTTTGGAGGAAAGCTAATCAAGCTTTTTTCCTTTTTTCTTGTTTCGATTGTTCTGGAAAATCCCTGCTAAAATTGAGGAGAAATAGTTAATAATATGCGGAAGAAGTTCATTATTTCACCGCAGTTAATAGGAGCTGAATAGTAAAAATATTTGTGTTTTAAAATTTCTTTTTTCCTTTCCAGAACTCTAAAATTTTAACTATTTGTACTAGTTTTGACTTCTGATAGCACAAAGTTCTAAGGTGGTGAAAAGATTTCCCATATCGAAATCTTGTTCACTTGTGGCAAAAGTTGTCAAAAATCGACGCTATTCAGGACTTAACTTATGACTCTGTTTGTTATAAGCTTATTATAAGATGCTTTTTTATATAGAAAATTATAATTTGTTTTGAGTTTTTATAAGATGCTTGTAATAAGACGACTTATAATGAACGTTGCCTTCGCGTCAATGAGATAAGCATCTTATAATAAGCTTATTCCAAACACAGCAACAGCAGGATTTACATGTATTGGACGGTCTTTTCTACTTTTGGAAATTCAAATATCAAGTTGAAATGAAGCCAATGTAGTGTGGCATAAAAATGCGAATTTTACTTTTTATTTTTGAATGTTTGGATGAGTAGAATTTGGTATGAAATGCTAGAGGGAGGCGCAGGGGATATGAATGTTTGTGATTTCTTAACTAGAATGAAAATTAGAGGAGTTTGTGGCGCATTCAAGTAGTGTGAATTGCTTACGCATTGGAAGGAAGAAGTTCCGGCATTTTGTTACTGGTGGAGATGATCACAAAGTTAATCTTTGGTTGATTGGCCAGCCCACGTGTTTAATGGTCAGTTCAATATCCAATCTTGATACTTTCCTTTGCCCACCAAAATTTAAAGATTAAAGAAAGTAAAAGATGCCAATTTTGAATAAAAATGTCACTAATTTGAAGCGAAATGTCTTGTGAGCTCATGGCTGTATATGGAAACATGGAAATATGGAATTCAAGAAATCATACTATGTGAATTGGAGTGGAAGAGACGTTTAAATCACTGCAGTCTTCTAATTGGAAAATTACATTACTGATAGGCAGCTTACAATTCTGTGGCACTGATCGAAAACACGATACAGTTTTGACTTATTTGTGAAGTTTATGAGATTCTGATTAAATTCTGAAGTCATTTAATTAATTAGCATAGGTTGCTCTTGTCAATCATCTTATGAATTCTTCATCTCGTGTATTTTCATTTTGTAAGAAGACTGCCTTCACAGAAAGTAGAATGGATATTGGGAAGTATTTATATCCCAATATTCATAACATATGATGAAAAAGTGCAGCATAGCATAGTTGTATTACCTCTCATCTCTGTGTCACCATAGCTGAAGCTTGACTCATGTCATCAACTGATAAAGGTTCTTTCATGTAATTATGCAGAGCTTGTGTGGCCACACAAGTCCTGTAGAATCTGTAGCATTTGATTCAGCAGAAATTTTAGTGCTTGCTGGATCTTCATCTGGTTCAGTAAACTTGTGGGACTTGGAAGAAACCAAGAGTAAGTTTATCTATTTCTTGATGCTTTAATGTGCAGATAAAGCATACAAGAAGAAACTAATGGATGCTTAATAAATAATCTTCATGTAAAGTAACAAGTTAGAAGTTAGAAGGGCAATACCTGTACTTATGGATGTGAACCCTTGTGTTGGAAATTAAAATGTCCGAGATGGAGTTAAGTGCCCTTTCAATTGTGGTCTTAGAGGGTGACATACATAATTTGGATAACATTTAATTGCATGCCTGAGACATCCACCCTGCAGCTTATGATCCTATAAGAAACTATAATTATCTGCAGCTAGACTCTTAATCCAGTTGTTATTCTTGACGTGTAGTGGTTCGCACTCTTACTGGACACAGATCCTATTGTACTGCTGTTGAATTCCACCCATTTGGTGAATTCTTTGCTTCGGGTTCCATGATACTAATCTAAAGATCTGGGATATCAGAAAGAAAGGATCTATTCACACGTACAAAGGTCACACTCAAGGAATAAGTGCTATAAGGTTCACCCCTGATGGCCGTTGGGTAGTTTCTGCTGGATTTGATAACGTTGAAAAGGTACTATCTGAGCTTTTCAATGCAGTGTGGCTTGGAATTGATTTTGTATCTCGTTTTTATTGGATAATAACCCCAGAAATGATTTTGATAGATATGGGACCTTACAGCTGGAAAGCTCTTGCATGATTTCAAGTTCCACGAAGGTCATGTTCGATCAATAGATTTTCATCCCCTTGAGTTTCTACTTGCAACAGGTGAAGTACATGTGATTATCCACATCTATGTGCAACGCAACTCCTTCTGAGTTGAAAAAAGAAGTGGGATCTTTTTATGCTTTTAGTTCCCTAATCCCTACTTTATATCCAACTGAATATCCAACTGATGATGAATTGGTTAAAAGATGTCAACTGACTAGCTCCTTTCATTCTGCTCCTATATCATGAATGGAGCTCCAATTACTTGCCTATCCAAGAGCCTTATTTTCCTCTATTGCTCTCCTCCCATCTCTCTTCCTCTTCCAAATTTTTGTATGCTCAATTCAGATGGTTGAGTCATCTAATATTGTAAATTATATAGGTTTCTGGTTTGTTTCTCATTTAGTTCATGATGCAATATCTGTTTTAAACCTACCTTGGAGTAGGTGCATATTTTAGGTGGATGTGATTATCATTTTGATATATCAGTAATTGCTCTTGACTACTATAATATCTCTGTATTCTGTCATTTCTTAGTACTTTTATTTTGTGATTGGCTTGTATTTAATTCGTTATGATTTGCATAAATTTTAAATCACGACACTTCACAGGTTGATCCATTAGTGGTGAATCACTTTTCTCTTAGCTAATGGGTAGTATGTGGCATGCTTATGCCAGAGTTAGGTACTTCGAACCGTAGTTGTCAAATCGTGAGTCAAAATGTCATTTTTCTGAATCGTAGGTCTTATCAAATTGTGATCATGACGATTGGGCGACAGACCTAAAACCAGATAAAATAGATATGTTCAGTTGCTATTTTACATTAAAATTTTTATCTGAATTGATGTTGATACATGTTTTTTGTTATTTTTAGGTTATTTCTAATGGTAGAAGGTAGAAGCAATTAGATATTGAAAGATAAAAATAGTTTGTATGAAGATGTTGTCTTATGTTGTAGAACACTCTGTTCTCTTTCTTTATTTCTTTCTTTTCTTTTTTTTTTTCTCCCGGATTTATTATGTTTTGATGTTTGAATGGAAGATATTTTAATAATCTAGCAAATGGGCTTTTCTTTTCCTTTTTTTTGGGTTTACAATAGGTTTTTAATTTAATTTTAGCACATGGATTTTTAATGGTTTAAAATTTGGTTCAATATGAATAGTAGGTGAATTGTAAGATTCGAATTGTGAACGGTATGATTTGGCAACGATTCATCAATGTTTATGATTCGCTTTGGATATGTATCATTTTCCTGGTGAATCGTATCAAATCATACAATTCGAATTGTGAATCGTACGATTATGACAACTATGCTTTGAACTGCTTGGGCTCTGAACCCCCCAGAAAGTGGAAACTTCTTGTCTAAATGTCTTGGTTACTAAATTAATGCTGGCTTGAGATGCTGTGAAGGGTACCTACAGAATCTGAAGGCCATGTATCTTTGGTTTTTAGCAGCATTCTTGTTATCTTAATTAGGTGATTCTAATGTTTTCATTATTAAATTTGACATCAGCTTCCTGATCCTTGCACTGTTGGTATTTGTTGCTTTGCTTATAACAAATTTTTATGGATGTAGACTTCTATACATTGTGAAACCTGCTAGTTGATTATGAACTTGGTAGCCCAAATGTTGCAGACGTGGATGTCAATCTTTGATGTAAATCTGTTACTCTGTATTTGTTTCCATGACAAAGTCTGAATGATTTAAGGGGTAAAATTTCAAAGCAGTGAATTTATTTTTGACTATTGGCCCCAAATGTTGCAGAACTCCGTGGTATTTGTTCGACAGAATATATGGTTGAATATTTAGTTATGTTTTAGAAGCTAAACACTCAAGGGTAAAAAAGCTGTTGATATTGGAAAATATCCTTTTCATTTTGAGTTGAGTTCTCTGTCCCTGTTCGGCAGACAAGAAAGTCTTGATTATCCTAGGTTGCACAGGTGTGGTAGAACAAAGGCTAGAAAGTATGACTTTAGGTGGATATAACGTTGAAACAATTTTATATGGTCTCTTGATTATCTGGAGAAGGGTTGACCAGCTAGTTCCCGTAGTTACTTAATATTACAGATTTCTCTTATTTTATCCATGTAAATTTCAATGCCTTTTCCTCCTAGATTGGTTATTTCATTACAGTAGTATGATCCTCTAATGCCCAAGTTTTTCTCCAGGTTCGGCAGATAAAACTGTAAAGTTTTGGGATTTGGAGACTTTTGAGATGATTGGATCTACCAGACGCGAGGTATCGAAATTTTATGTCTTAGTACAGCTTATGTATATGTTTATTCACATTGGAAGTGGAATCTTCTTTTAACTACTTCTGTTATTTTATTTTGAGCAAGTCTGATTCTTAACGATCATGCCAGGTGAAACCTGGAGATAGAGAAAGAAAAAGAAGAACAAAAATAAAATGAGGAAATAAAGGTCTCAAGCATGCTGAATCGTTGAGTACTTGGTTTCTGTACAACCTCTAATTGCTGCTTTGCTATCAAGCATCTCTCGTTTGCCTATATAACAACTTTGGGTTATCAATCATCTTATATATGTTAAATTTGTTGAATCTTTTACCAAAATGTACTCAATAAAAGCAAATTTCTCACCATGTGGCTGTTTTTTTCTCTTAGTGCTTATTTTCTGTGTTGTATGCTTTACCAAATGCATTATAATTTGGAAATTATATTTACATTCAGAGTGTCACTTAAGGAAACTATACGTCGATCTTCCAAATCTAAGGATGAACTGATATTGCTATCTGATGCGGCTCATTTTGTCTTTCTTACCCTGTCTATCAATGAATATAACCTGCTTCTTGTCTCACAGTGTCTTTCCACAAAGTTTTCTCTTTATTTAACCCTTATATGTGAAATGTGTATGCCTTCCATCATTTTAATTTCTTCCTTATGAGAAGAGCATCTCACACTAAGACATCACAAGCTCTATGGACAAGAAGAAGTATAAGACTGCAAGCAACAGAAGACGTCATTGTTTTGATGATTTTCATATTAAACAAGAAATTAGTTGAGGTTATTGCTTTGATCAGTGTGCTTGCTGAATTGAGCAACTTGGAAAAATAGTTTTAGATTAAACTTCTGCTGTTCTCATTGGATGAATGAAGATTTTCCTCTTCTATATTGCATTTTTGCTGCTCGAGAAAAGAGGAGGAAAAAGTGATTGTTTTGCTAAACCATGTAGAAACAGGAAAAAGCATGGCTCTGCTATTCAAAGGATAACATTTGAACTAAATGTAGAAGATTAGGTTTGTATAAGCTTCCCCTTGCGGGTTTATATATATAAGCTTCCCCTTCAAATAGAGAACTATCTGAGTTGAAAGTGCTGTTGTGTTTTGATGCTTTCCCCTCTCAGCTTGTATTTTTATAGTAACTTTTTCAATCTCGAAGTTTTATCTGTCACCTGTTTGCATATGACTAGAACTGCTATCGACATAATTATTTCAAGCTTGCGTTTTGACAGGAAGGAACAGAGTCATGGTCCAAGTAGCAATGAACATTAAACCAAAGAAAGAATATTGCATAAACCTTGTGCAAAATCAACTCCCGACAAGGAATTTAATAATTTTACTCATTAGAAGACTATCCTTCCCATCCAACCTCTCTACTTGCTGCCTCTTGTCCTTCTGTGACCAAAAAAAGAGGCCTGCATAATGGAAAGAAAAAGGGAAGACAAAGAGATATACATCAAAAGAAAGTGGAACAGAGCATGTTAGCTTAGTGATTGTTCACATATTGGCTTTTGTTTTGTTTCAGTTTTTATGTATCCAATCTTATATCAGTTCAATGTGTCTATTTGTTTTCCTTCAGGACGCTGGAGTAAGATCAATTGCCTTCCACCCTGATGGGCAAACCATTTTCTGTGGGCTGGATGATAGTTTAAAGGTTTCCTTAGTCATTTTGGAATCTGCATTTAAATTGCATTAGAAAATTCTTCACCATTACTTCTTGAATCTTCTTTTATGGTAGGTTTATTCATGGGAGCCCATAGTTTGTCATGATTCTGTTGATATGGGACGGTCAACTGTGGGTGATCTCTGCATCCATGATGGAAAACTTCTTGGGGGTTCATACTATGGGAATTTCGTTGGAGTATGGGTAGCAGATATTTCGGTAGTTACCTGACGTGTACCTCAACCTTTTCTTTGTTTCAGTGTGATAATATTTTTGAATTTGCTTGGCATCTTGACATTTTCTCATGTTTTGATATATATTTTTTTAATTCACCGATTGTTCTTTTCTTGTCAGCTGATAGAGCCTTATGATGGTGGTGCAGTGGCTGGGCGAGATAGCCCATCTAAACAGAAAGTTGTACTCCAGGAAAGTCCTTTAGAGAGAGCAAGGAGTTATAAAAGGACAAATTCCAGTATGCGCAGCTCGTCACCTGATAGTGATTCTAATGAGATAAAGACTATATACATTGACAGTAAATTATTATTTTCTCTTTTTTCCCTAATGCAGTACTACTGTTTTATTATACCAAACTCATTACAATTGAAATATCTGCATCAAGTATACCTGTAAATCCAATCTTAAGAATGGCTGGGTATTGAAGATATGAACTTTGTTAGTTTTTTCTCTTTTCTTTTTTTCCCTCTTTTTCTATATGTTCCTATATTACTATGAAGAGAAAGAGGAAATGCAAAAAATAGTGAGACTTCATTTGGAGCAAATGAAGCACAAAAGACACCCTGAATGGCCTGAGGGGAAGAGGCTCAATCTTGTACTTTTTGATAGGTAAACTTTGACTAGAGAGATTGCAGTGGGCTCAATTGGTATGCATGACTACAAGCTGCTTGCTGAATTTAGATATGTTGGATTAGATGCCTTTTAAAATATCACCTATACTTGTTACGTACATGGCTTATCTAGGAAATTACTTCAAAATAATTATTTTCCTAATCTCTCCTCAATTAAAGATTTTGAAAATGTTTTATACTTATAATAGCAGTAGCTGAATGTGAAATACTCTGGATTGAAATGCTTTGTCCAACTCGTATGAGATATTGTGAAAATTCTTAGAGCTGATTCTTAACAACAACTTTAATCTGTTGTCCATGTGAAGCTGCAGGCAGAAATCGTGTCACTTCAAGGAAACCTGGTATCTTTTCTCCAAAGCATGCAATACCTTCTGAATCCAAGGAAATGAGTAATCTGGCCAGTCGGAAGCAGAGTTCTAGACTAGGCTTAAGTGCAAAAACTAGTGGACCAGGCTCTAAGCGGTCTCTCGATATGCCTAGCACTATACCTCATGATTTTCCTGATGGAAGAGAATCAGTTCATTCTGGAAGAGAACATATTTCCTCAGGCAGGGCCAGCACTACCATGCCACTTAAGCCACCTCATATGCGGAAGCCATCAAATGGTAATTTTGATATGGAAAAGTTGTCAACAGCACTTGAATTCAAGTCTGTTGAGACTGTGAAGACTGCAGCTACTATGAGAAAGGCTCTAAGTTTCAACAACAGGCTTAATGCTGACGATAACGCTAAGGAATTGTCTGAGGATAAACTTTTAGACATCATGAGTGTTGCTGAGAAGGTTAAGAAAACTAGTGGAGCAGGCAGTGATAAGTCTCTAGATGTGCCTAGTACTGTACCTCGTGATATTCCTGATGGAAGAGAATCAGTTTGTTCTGGAAGAGAACATATTTTCCCCGGAAGGGCCAGCACCACTATGCCACTTAAGCCACCTCATATGCAGAAGCCATCAAATGGTAATTTCAATACAGAAAAGTTGTCAACAGCACTTGAATCCAAGTCTGTTGAGACTGTGAAGACTGCAGCTACTATGAGAAAGGCTCTAAGTTTTGAAAACAGGCTTAATGCTGACAATAACACAAAGGAATTGTCTGAGGATAAACATTTAGACATCAAGAGTGTTGCTGCGAAGGTTGCGAAAACATCTCCCCTTGCACTTTTGTCAGACCAGGAAAATAGTTAAGTTTCCTTCTGCGTAAAGTGCTTGTTCTCTGCTTGTTGCTAAAGCCTTGTGTTGTGTCAATTTATTGTGTGTTGCAAGTGTTATATGTTTATTTGTTCTTTGTCCTTTCTTCTGTAACTCAACTCCAATCTTGTTTGCCTGCTTGTGCTAATAAATCATCATGTTATGGAACATGTTTGCTTCATTTCCTGGACTTGCTGATATTTGATAGTACTTGGTGACTCTTATTATCCAAGTAAATTAAGTTAAATTTACAGGTCAATGTACAGATGGTACAACCAGTGACTAGTACACATGGTGCAACCTTAGCCCATTTTTGTGATTCATCCTTGGCGTCTTGTTCTTCAAACTATGCATAGCCACTTGGATTTTCTTGTTGCTTAGTTTCATAGCTTATATGCAAGCTTAGGGAGAAAACGTAAACTACACATGGTGTTATATTGACTTTGGAAAGACATATGACTAAGTCCTTACCGGGTCTATGGAGAGTGATGGGGAAAAAGAGGCTTATGTGTGGCATTTATTGAAGTGCTGAGGAGAAGACAATTCTTAATAAGATGCATGCATTGTCAGATTCCATAATAATGGATAAGGCTAGGTTTGGTTTGGTATGGAAAAAATGTAAATGCAAATAGTTTTTGTTTTCTGTTTAGAATAAGTCGTCTATATTTATTTCTTCAGGAAGTGATGGACACTAATGAATGTTAGCATGGTTGAATTTTATATTTTCTTTATAGAGATATACAGGCAAACTCTTCTAAACTCAACAGCTAATCCATTTCACGATTTCATCATTGTCCAAATAAGGAGATCCTGGATTGCAGCAAAGGGATAAATGCTATCAAAGTTGTCAATGGAGGTCACTGTCAAATATTTTTTTTTTCCTTGCCTACATTTAATGGACAATTAATTGCATTGGCTTATGTAATGACTCAAACCCAACTACTGGCCTGCCACCACACTCGAGCCTAACCAACTGGCCCAAAATGCTTAAGCCGGTGATAACAGTAGGAGTGGACCCAAGCTATTATAAAGTGCACACAAACAAGCTATTATAAAGTGCACACAAATCTCACAAAGAACCAATGTGGGATGGGGCGTTACAAACTCCCCCCCTTAAAGATGCGACTTCCTCGTCGCGGCCCTAACACAATAACAAGCCCAGAACCCCAGGCAGTCTGCCTGGGGCTTGCTCTGATACCACCTGTAATGACTCAGACCCAACTATTGGCCAGCTACCACATTTGAGCCTAACTGACTGGCCTAAAATGCTTAAGCCGGTGATGATAGTAGTAGTGAAGCCAAATTGTTATAAAGTGCACACAAATCTCACAAAGAATCGATGTGGGATGGGGCGTTACAGCTTAACATTCTCTCCTGTGTACTATTGGCGGTGGCAGTTGTTCAAGGAAGGACACGCAGTTTGGTGGAAAGGTTGGAAAAGAGAGGAAGGTTGAACAGCGAAGAAAATTATGGTCCACAGACAACTAGTCATGATGCAACACTGGAACTAAAAGCATCAACCCTGCGTGCACCTGATATGACTAGTGTTGCTGTAATTCAGGCACCAAAAACATCACTCTTCCATACAAGCGATACAACCACTCATGCAGTCATGGAGGCACCAAAAATAAGACCCTTTCATGCATGTGATACAACTGCTCGTACAATAGCCCAGGCACCAACATTGTCACCCTTGCAGGTAAGGGGGCATACTGCTTCATTATAATTTTTTCAGCAAAGTGCATCTGATAAAATCTGCACATGGAAATCACCTATCATGAACATTGTTGATAAGAAGTAGAACAAAAGAAGTGGTCAAGAAGAAACAGGTGGAAAGTGATGGAGAATGTGTTGCTGATATCGAAACCTATAACTTTATTAGTGTTGAAGAATATTTTGGTTATTAATGTATTTCCTTATCTTATGGTATTAAATTAGGCAATAGTCTAGATTAGGTAATTAGTCAAGTTGATTTCCTTACTATTCTAGTTTTCTTAGAATTCTAGTTACCTTATTAGTCTAGCTTCTAGCCTTGCTCACCAAGTTATCATGCCTATAAATAGGCTCTTCTATTGTATTCATGAGATATCAACAATTCACAATGTAGTCTATGAGTATTTCGCTTCTAAAGCCACCGTTAGTGGTGGCTCCAATCATCTTTAGCACTTTCATATTTGCTCTCCATATTATGTTTTATATATTTTCCACAATTAGGTTGTCAATGCAAGATGGGGCTACTAGTAGTATAATGCCTTCTTTGAGCTCCTCTTGCATGAAAATTTAGTTTACTCGTGTTTCCTTTCTTTCCCACCTTCTCATTTTCACCAAAAACTGAATTTTCAAAAACCTATTTTGCAACAATTATCATTAACCTATTCCAGCACATGTTATGTGATTCATTATATAAAATGTACTGACATGGTCTGTGCTGCTTCAATTAACTCCTAACAGAACTGCATGGAAACTCCATGTTCAGCAGCCATGAGAACTCTCCAATTCCTGATTTATCTAAGTAATCTGTCCTCTAATATCAATGTCAGTACAGATGTTCCATGCTATGCTGGTCATTTATTTTTTGTGTTTGGGCAGCCCATAATCAGCAATAAGGTATTATACAAGATGGCTTATGTGGAATTTTAAATGATGTGTCTTCAACTTGGATCCAACTCTCTCAAGATGTAGTGATAACACCAGAAGCTTGGGAAGGGGGAAAGGATGAAAATGTTGAGCTTTAGGGTAGGCTTGCTCTAAGGGCACATAGCAGAAGCCATCCCACTTGGGGCAAAACCCAGAACAAAGGAAATAAATCTTTTTTTCTTGTCCTGTTCTTCAAAAGAATGGTCACACGTAGTTATCAAGCTCTAACTTAAAAGTTACAAAGGATAGTAATGCAGAAACTTAAGGCTAGGCTTGTGGAAATGACAGAACATCCAACTTGCAAATTGCATATGAAACTGCGCATTAAAGTGAACAGAGGAGCAAATAGAACTGAGAAAGGAATGAATATAGTATCTTCTTTTTCTTTGTTTTTTCTTTCCCTGTTTCATTCTGGATTTGAATGACAATGCTTTAAAGGAATCAAAGGTGTAAATCAGATGCCATAAATTCATAGAAAAGAAGTAAAATGTAAGACGCGATGTTCTTGCCCAACCACAAGAACAAAAAAGTAAAAATTAGAGTGGTGTGTCCACTCTGTGCCCATGTAATTATAAAACTAATTCCTTTGGATCTGAATCTTTCTCTAAAGATGTTCTTTCTTCTACATGCAGAATAGTAATCAACAAATTGATGAGCAACAAGAATCAGGAACAAATGACAGTAGTGTTATTGCAAACTGGATGCAAGATCATGATGCACTGTTAAGTACATTTAAATCTTGCTTGGCAAACTTACAGGTAAATTGTTGCTTTTAAGCCTTAAGTTCAGACATGTGCTTTTATGCAAGTACTGATATAAAGTTTCAAATTTTCGTTGGGTTATTAATCAACTTTTTCAAGAAAAAGTGTGTGAATCTCATATAGTATTCGCAAAGTAACATCTTTATTGTCCTAAGAGTTGCAATATAGCAGGGTGATGGTGCATTAGTCTATTAGAAGTGCAGTTAAGCTTCAAAAATTTAAATGGTAACCAAGGATTGGTGATATTGACACTACATTTTTAGATGGTTTTTATTTTTCGTCAGTAAATTGGCTCTCAGTTATCTTGTTTTCTGAAAGCATCTAATAGTTAAAACTGATAATGTTTCAGGTGGTGCGTCACTTTTGGGATCGGAATGATGTTAAGGGTGCCATAAGTGCCATAAGGAAGCTGCCAGATCATTCTGTGGGTATTCCTTGGTGTATCAAATGTTCCAGCTATTCTGTTTTCACGCCACCTGCCCTGCATTTTCTCTAAAAGGATTGTTTCCTTCTTTTTCTTTCCTTTTCTTACTTTGCAGGTGCAAGCTGATGTTGTGAGCGCTCTTGTAGGAAGAGTGGAAATTATGACCTTAGATCTGTTTTCTTGCTTGGCCGCTGTGCTTTTGGGCTTACTAGATAGCAAAGTAGAAAGGTAGTGTAATGTCAAAAGGCCTAAATATTTGATAATCCCAGTCAGTCTGGTTTTGATGTTTTGTAGACTTTTGATACTCTCCTGATCAAGTCCAGATATGCTTTCCTTGTCATTTCTCCTTTTCTGGAACTCAGGCCACCTGTGGACTCCTTAACCTCATCTGTTATCATTTTGGTAGTTAATATACAGGGAAAATCAACTAAGACGTTACAAAACACAAAAATAGTGGGACTCTGTTGTTTATGCTGGCTATAATGCCATCTTGTTTGGTTCTTGAGTTCAAACTGATCCTTCCTTTTCTCTTAGTGAAACAGCTTAAACAATTCGTTGCTCCTCTAATTGGCATTTCGGACAAGTCTTGTTTTTATTTACTCCATTGTGAATCTGATTTCTTCTCGATTAAGATCAAAACAGAAACAGGATGTAACTAATTTTTTCCTGTACCTGTACTTGCCCATAACTGTTTATAAAGTAAAATGAATAGTTACAAATTTAGTATTCTGTAGGTAATAGTGCTTTTATTTGTAACTTGATGGAATACTTTCCTCTATAACTTTCAATGGTACAGGACACTGATACACAACAAGTATGGTGCTTGAGCTAGCGATAGCATGCATTATGATTCCATGCCATTCATTTCAATGATAAAATAAGTAGGAACAACATCCTGATTCTTTCATAAAAACACATGTATTAGAAGTTGAGAATGATCAAGTTAAATGAAATGTGTACATAGCCCTGTTTTCAAGGTGTCCCCATCTGTAGCTTTTGCGTCAATGTATGATTCTTCAATTGTTAGTGGGGCTGCAGTCATGGCAGCTGTTCGACAAGTCCACTATTTTTCAGAGCTTTTCTTCTTTTCCTTCATTTCTTACATCTGGTAAGTAGGCATCTGTTGTATAGGATATGTCGATGATGTTTCACATCTATTTCATATGTTAGGCATGCTGTTGTTTCCTTGGAGATGTTACTCAAGCTTGTTGCAGTCTTTGGTCTAGTGGTCCACTCTGCTGTTTCAGCACCTCCAGCTGTTCGAGTGGATCTTCATGCTGAGGAAAGGTACTTTGGTAATTGTATCAACTGGTTTATTGTTTTTTGTCATGAATGTTTTACCTATAGTGTGCACATATTACAAACGGTATTGCTGTTGGCACTTTGTGTTTAGCTTTACGCACACCACCTTACTTCTTGTCTCTTTATATAGACTAGAATACCTTGGTACATGTTATACATCTACATATATAGTTTAAGAAAAGTGCAGACATACATTTATTTATTAATAGATTTGATAAATCACTTTGATAATTTGAGTTTATTCTCTTTTAGCTATTGTTTCCTATGTCATTTAAAAATGAAGTTATAATACTTTTTGACAAAGAGACTCTTAGATTCAATTAATTATGTAATTTACATCCTTTGAGTAAAAGGGAATTATGATATGCTATTGAGACTTAGATTTCTCTGGTTTCTATAAGCATTCACGTTATTTTTGACAATTTCTTTTTTGTAACTTTTGCGATTTTCTGTATTTCTGAGAATTAGGAAAAAGACAAAGTTAGATATCCCGAGGGTAATGTTGTCTGACATGTGTAAAACAAAAGTAGATGGAACACCTAACGCTAAACTCAGGGGGCAACTTGAATTAAAGCACACATTTGTCTAGTAATGGTTTCTTCTTTTTCTTCTGTTTTTCTTTGTGTGCCATAAACAGACTTGAGTGCTGCAAAGAATGCTTTGTACATCTTCAAAATATTCAGAAATTTCTTCCAATACTCATACGGTAATCGTCTTTCACATTATCCTATATCATCTTCATATAGTAATAGTTCTCGGGATGCATCAAATTCCTCATTCTGTGCTCTTACCCTTAGTCTTAATCTTAAAATTAGACCAAAAGAAACTCTGAAGCATGATCTTTCCATCACCTATTTATCAGCATCTGTGTATTATATGTGATTTACCTAGATCATAGGTTTATCTCATTAATCTTCTTGTGGCAGATTGTGACCTGTTTGTCTTTGCATTTGATTTTTCTAGACAATGGTCACTAAAGGTTAATGTATGTATTTCCAAGGGTTTTTGAGATCCTAGAAGCATGATGGCATTGTTGTCTATTGCAATTAGTATGTTGAGTATTAGGTCCCTTAAATGGGTGAAGAGCTGAATTCACATCAGCATCTCAAATTTATTTAAGCAAGAAACAGAAACAAAGAAATCCGTGAGGAAAGGAGGCAATTATAGGATTCTTCAAGGCTTCATCTTGCATTTGGAGAGCTATATATTTTGCGTTCTATCTTATTTTGCTGGTCTGAAGGGGTATGCATACACTTACAATTGCTTTGGGGGACCTTGCCCTTCTAATGAGATCAACATAGGACTTGGTATCTTGAAAAACATAACATGTTTAACCCTCCTAGCTAGCAAATCCCGTTATACAGCAGTCCCTTTTCCTGCACTTGCTCAGGGTTGTACTTTGCGTCTCTTTCTTGAAGCTCTCATTTCTTCTTTTCACCTTTTCCTTTGGGTCGGGATGGTGGTAGAGAAGGGCTGAGGGGTTCACATTTGGTCACTTCCATGAGCTTACATTTCCTCCATTTGATTTGACCGTAGGAGGGGGGAGTGTTGGCAAAATCTGCAATGGAGCTGAATCTGTTTCTTCAACACTGATAGCATTTCTTGCAATTAATATCTGGTCAGTCAGAGAGGGACAGTTCAACTTGATGGTTCATTTCGCAAGAATCAGATAGGGCCATTCTTCTTACATGGACACAAGCAGCTTTTGCTACCATTTTGAACTCCTTTATGGCAATTTGGCCATGCTAAGCAAAACTCCATTCTTGGCCGCCATGGTTGCCATACACAGATCGAGTGATCTTTTATCGTTATCGCATTACTTGGAGGTGCATTTTTTACTTCCACCTCTAGAATTTGGCAATTACTGCAAATATTTGTGGTTTATATGTAATTGAAGTTAGTTCTACATTTTCTGCTTGTACACAAATGAATGTATACGCAGTCCTATTTTCTTAATGAAATGTATATATCCATATGTGCTAAGAATTATGTTTTCTTTCATGTTGCCTTACAATAACATTGTCTCAGCTAGCTTAGTTTTAGTTGTTGGGTAAAACAGTTTATCTTGTTAACTATTAGTGTTTAGATTAGCTTTTGCTAAAAGTAATTTAACTTTTTAGGTAGCTTTTAGCTTCTTGTTTTTTTATCTGGCAATTCAACCTTTTTTTTTTTCACTTTTTTGGTTATTCTACTCTTTGGCCAATTTCTCTTTTTATTTTTACTTTTTCATTTACAAATATGTATAAGAAACAACATAAAAATTAATTTCATTGAATTAATTAAAATTAATTTTTATAATATTGGTACAAATGCTTATTAAGAAGTTATTAATATTTTAATATTAAAATATTATTATAAAGAATAAATATCTAATTATAAAACAAATTATCTTATTTCAATAATGATAATAATAATTATAATTACCATAATAATAATAATAATAATAATAACAACAACAACGACAGCGATGGCGATGACATGATGTCAATGTTTTTTGACGTCATTTTGTATTAATTTATTAATTCAACAGTTAATTTTATCGAATATATTTTGTTTAATTAGTTAAATAATTATTTATTAATTAACAGTTAAAATACTAACAGCTAATCAAATAGTTATTAGTTATCCTATCAATTAATTTTGCTAAACAAATCCTAAATATTCGCAACTAGAGATGTTGAATACCTTATAAGAGATAATGAATGGATAAAAACAGAATAATATATATTGTTTGATGCTCTTCAAACTAGCTATGTAATTGATGTTTAGATACTACTCATGGGTGTTATATAAATCATGTTTTGATTGCTCCATGATAAGATTGCTCAAGAAAGGTCAAAATGATTACCCTTTCTTTATTTGATTTGGTAACATGTTTTGTCCCATTGTGCCGAGTTAGGTGCATGTCAATTAGACGGATGAACCAACCCAAAGACTTCAAAGATTTTGGTTTGGAGCAGAGTTGATGTGCATATTGGAGTTTATGGCATATTCATATGACATTGGTACATTGAGGACTCGTTTAGATTAATTTTTGTAAAAAGTATTTTTTTAAAAATTTTTAAAAAGTGTAATTTTTTATTATTGAGTTCTATTAATCTAACTTTTAAATATTTTGTATTTATATTAATTTTTTAATCTATATTTTTATGGTTATATTTTACTCTTTTTTTTTTTGTAATTTGTAAGAATTAATTTAAATATGTTACCTAGAAATATGAAAAGCCTCATATTACATTTCGGTTTTAGGCTTCCAAATCTATTCAGTGACCCCTAATAAGTAATCGATATTTATAAGTAGATTTTGATATTTATAAGTAAGTATAAATAAACATGAATTATTTGAATTATGTGCTTATAAACTGTTGATTAGGTGTTTATAAGTAATAGTATTAGTTGAAATGACTAAAAATAACCTTTTTATTAGTTAATGTTGTAAAATATTAAGCGACACTTAAATTATACATGAACAAAAATAAAGAGGCAAAAATATTAAAAAGAGCAAAAAATTGAAACAAAAAAACTAAAAGGAAAAAAAGAAAGAGCCAAAAAAATTTTAAAAAAAACAAAAAGGCAAAAATGGAACAGAAATTGGAAAGAAAGGGTAAAATATTAGATTTTTTTGAAAAAATAAAATAAAACAAAAAAATAGTATTACTAAAAAAGTTCAAATAAAAGAACAATCAATTTTTCTTTTTTTTTTTCTCCTTTTTTTTTGGTGACAAGGGAAAATTTAATTAGTAGAGCATGACTACCGATACTTTAGATAGAGAGCCTGATCTGGTGAATCTTCGGCACACAATACGTCTATTATACAGGCACCAGTTAAGTTGACAGCACTCAACTTAAAGCAAGAGGACTGAGTTTCGGATCATAATTTTGATGTCCATTTCTAATTCCTACCGCTGGGACATGGGAACTAAAGAACACCCAACTTATTTCTTTGTTTTGAGTTAGACTGTGTCCAAATTACGTTAAACATAACAGTAATTTCTATTAGGTCGAAAGTAGTTTAAAAGAAAAAGTCCCCTGCAAAAAAACTTTTCAAAATTCGAATTCGTGCTCTCCCGATTTGCACCTTGAACACACGTTAACGGAATAAAGTCAAGCTGCCAAAACACCGTTGGCCAATAAAATCAAGACCAATATGTATAAGCTTGAAGACGCTATTTCTGCTTGACAATAACGCTTCTATCACACTCATGTTACTGCAAAAGCGAAAGTGTGCGCGCAGCACGCACACAAGACTAGTGCACCACCGCTTAAGACTTCTTCATTACACATTACTGTTATGTGATTGGGTTTAGGTGACGTAGACGACACTGCAGAAGAGAGCGAGCGAGTGACACTCGTCGCTGCATGCATTCCCACCTTTCCCTTCCCTCTTAATACGTGTCACACCACCACTCTCTCTCTATATATCTATATGTGTGTGTATATATATATATATACATATTTATATTTATATGTATGTATATAAATAAGTAAGCTCTTAAATAAACACTTGGTGAGTTGCGAAGCGCATTTGACACATGGGACATATTGCATGACGCATTTCAGCTGGTTGGTGATCAAGTCAAGGTATGGCTTCCCTTTGATCTTCGTCCTTTGTTTCTTGTCGATTTTTCAGGCTTACCATGCAAAAGTTCAGGTTCATGATACCATTTCCTCGGATTAAGTGGAGGGATAGATTTCATCTTTATTTTTTGTTAGTTTGTACCGTGTTGTGTTTTGTGTGTGTGTGTGTGTGTGTGTCTATGTATATATGCGTATATATATGAGTATGTGTGAGCAAAGGCTTGGAGCTCGTTTGGTTTTTCTTATTTTAGGCTGCTTATAAGTAAATAAAGAAGTATTTGGATAAAAATATGCTTATTTGTTAATTACGTGCCTACATGTAATAACATTTTTTAAAATTATTAAAGGGAATATTTCATTAATTCATGTTGTACTAATTTCTTATGTTTTTAAGGTTTAATTTAAGAAAGCTTTAGCTTGATCAAAGTTTTTTTTTTTTTTTAAAAAAAGAACAACTCACACCCAAGGCCTCACTCTCAGGAGAGTCTCAACCACGACCTCTCTCTTGAGGGATAGTCCCGACTATCCCTTGATCCTTGACTTGATCAAAGTTGGTTGGTTACTTAAAAGTAGAAAATAGTAGGGTGTTGTTTTTTCTTTTTCTTCTTAGTCACTTTTAATGGCTTGTAAACTGAATTTATCAAACATGTACTTTCTGTTGTAAGCAATTTTGAGTAGCTCATAGACAAGGCCAAACACCCTCCTAGGACATGTATTTTAGTACTTGCATGTGCTCATGGCTTGAAGCCTATAAAGAGCATGTCATTTAGCCTGCTGCTTGAAGCTGCTGCTATGTGCAGTGTCTGGGTTACACAACCTAACCTGACAATTTTTACTTGTATTTTTTGGCAAGAACCATAAATATATTTCTACAACTTGAACCTGTAACATGCGAACGGCGAACAGTTTCTAGTTATACAGCTTTCCCTTGTAATTTTTACCTTGTAGTTCATGCAAGAACCGTTACTTCAAACAACTTAAAACTCTGACGAAGGATGACATCTAAAAGAGCGAGTCTTTAATTTGCTATTTTGTTTGCTTATCTCTTCTTGGGAATTTTTGAAAGCAAGGAACTTTTAGTTATTGCATCCGACTATAATATAGTATTATTTATTTATTTATTTTCTACAGCAAGCATTAGTTATCATTGTTTTTCCTAATTAATACGTCCAAGAGGGGGAAAAAAAAAGAAGAAAATGATAATATTGGCTGCACAATTCCCGAGGTTATTGCTATGCCTGCACCAAACCCATTGTGGGGTTTATGCTTAGCACTATGTTGAATTTTCCAAGGAGTTTGATGACCTGTGGATCTCACGGTGACAACTTTGTAGTTTCAATATGATGAAGTAGTGGCAGATTTGATAAATTTATGGTCCATTTGAAACCGTAAAAGTGGATGTGGAACTAAGATCTAGTCGAATTTGAATTTATTCTCTAGTTATCTGAGAAGGAAATGAAAGAAAAGAGAGAGAGAGAGATGGAATTGGCCTAAGATGGATAAAAAGAATTAGATTAAATTTAAATTTAATTGAAGGGAATTATGAGTTTGAGTTCATTACGGGGATCGATATTGTTATTAAGATAGTTCCCTCCATGTCCACTGGTTAGTTGTTACTAATCAAAAATGAACATTATACCTTTGGCTCTGCGGTTAAAATTTAAACCCTTAGTAGAGATCACTTTTCTTCACCGATTTCAGTTTAACTGTTACAAAGTTTGTGATGTGTTGTTACCTTTGTTATTAGTTAACTCGGTGGTCGAAAATCATTGAATAAAATGTGTAGTAACATGTTTAGTAGAAGTCATTGACTTTGTATCTTTTGAAGTGTTTATCTCAGTATTGTGCATTTGCTGCAGTATTTTTATGAGAATCTCATGACAAAGTGGTTGCTTATGAAGTCATCTAAGTCATGGAGGTGGCTGCTGAAGAGACATATTGTATTTGATCAGGTATGTTCTGCATAACAGCTTAGTACAGCAAGTTCCATGTTTCGTTGTTTCTTTGTCATAACTTTTCTTTCTCTGATTTGAGATTTTAAAGGTGAGTAAGTTCATTAAGAATGTTTTTGGATTATGGAAATGGGACTGCAGGGAACGTACAAAGTGAAGATGAAACAGCTACCGTTCGTGGGAGTTGTCTGTACAGTAATGTTGTTCATTATATATAGGATCACTAATTTCCAGTATCAACAGACAGAGGTATCCTGATATGTCCATTAATTTGCTTGTTTCTAGTTTCATACTTTTCTCTCAATGCATTAGTTTTATGGGCATTGTGATTGTTCCACATACCAGAAAATTGAAGATGCTTGGTTAGCACATTCTATTTGTATCTCTGAACA
This sequence comes from Cordia subcordata, assembly GCA_028554755.1. Taxonomy (NCBI): domain Eukaryota; kingdom Viridiplantae; phylum Streptophyta; class Magnoliopsida; order Boraginales; family Cordiaceae; genus Cordia; species Cordia subcordata. The sequence goes on along the minus strand of JAPTOF010000006.1, from coordinate 8,300,401 downwards.
CACCCTTCCAATAGAATTCAAGAAAAATAAGGGCACTATTATTAGCCTTACAGCTCTTTTCCACTTAGTGCTTTGCATGAAAATCGTCACATCTTAGTTTTATTTCAAATGAGATTCATTTTCATTTCTTTACGGGAATTTGATGCTGTTGATCATCCTTTAAGCTAGTGAACTAATGACTTCTACAGTGCACCTCTCTCTGCTTCCAAAGATTCGACCAACTTCATTTTGTTCCCCCCTATGTGCAGCACCAGACCCTCCTGCTTGTTGGATTGGGTCTGCCTTGCTTGTAAAATCACTAAATCTTCATTTATTTTGTTTACTAACTTTTTTGCTTCCTTTGCCAGATGGAGTCAAGAGTGGATCCCTTTTACACATTACAGGTGATGCACGAGACAAATGATTCTATTTCTCAGTTCCTTTACTGTTTAGACTTGGCCTGACTGTTAATTGGCCAGGTCCCCGGGATTTGCCTGGCTACTTGTGGTTAAATCTGTGAATCATGTGTTAAAATATCTCTAACATTATTGCCACTCTGAGATGGTTTTGATGTTGAGATCCAGGGTTCTGGTGTGGCTGCTAGAAGCTTCAATATGCTGCCTCATGGTATAATTGACTATAGCTCAGATTTGGAGCTAAAGCCTTTATGTTCATCAAGTAGTTCGAAGTCAAAGGTCAGATTCTGATTCTTGGTGGTGCAGAAAGCAATATAAGTTTCGCTTGTTTCTTGGCCATTTATTTATCATGAAAAGCTGAATTGTTATCAAATCTTCAAAGTTCTTTATACATTTTGTTTATTTTGCTCGAATCGTTCATCATGCAAAGGATAATTGAGATTTGTGGGACATGGTTTATTTTTAGGTCTACGGGCCCAGCTCTCATAACTTGTTGGCAATTCCCGTTGGGATCAAACAGAAGAGTAATGTTGATGCTATCGTTCAAAAGGTTTAATATTTCATTGATGTTTGATTGATGTGACTTTTTCATACATTGCGTTGTTTACTTTGACTTCATTTATATTTCTTACCTGATTTCTTCTTCAGTTCTTTTCAGAAAATTTTACGGTTCTATTGTTCCATTATGATGGCAATGTAGACGGGTGGTGGGACCTAGAATGGAGCAAGAAGGCAATTCATTTTATTGCTCTAAACCAAACAAAATGGTGATATTGATTCTTTTATTTAGTCCAGCTTTAGTACAACTTGTGGTCTACAATATGGCTACTATGAAACTTAGTGTAAACTTCATTAAAAAATGGAAAAAACAATGCAGCTATAGTCCACTCCTGAGTCAAAATTTGTGACATGTACTACTAGTTCAACCGATGATGTATCTGGGAAGTTTATAGTTGCTTAAGTGATGATAAAAATTTCCATGGAAGTCTGGCCCCTTTCTCTTTTCTTTTCACGTCAGCTTGTATTCCTTTTCTTGACCTGTGTATGTCCATCTTTCTTCCCCAGCACGATCAAGTAAATTTGATGACCTTAAGTATGTGGAACTTATTGCTTATTAATGGATCCCTTCACTCAATATGTTGACTTCTGTTTTATAAGTACAGATAGATGTCTGTAATAGGCGTTCTAATTTAAATTTGTTGAGGCATACACCTGTTCTTCATGGACACTTTAAATTTGCTGTCTATGTCGCAGTTGTCATATCATATGTGTATTTTTTTCTCATTAAGGTGTATTTTCAATCTCAGGTGGTTTGCAAAACGCTTTCTACATCCATCTGTTGTGTCTATGTATGATTACATATTCCTGTGGGATGAGGATTTGGGGGTAGAGCACTTTAATCCTAGAAGGTATAGTAACTGTACTTGTGCAATATTCTGTGATTCCATACCTCTCCTGTCCCGCGGCCTCTATCCAATCTTCCTCCCACAGAGAAGGTTTATATTCAATCTTCTGCATGGTCATAGACATGGACTGCAAGATTGCCTATATTATACGATGCTCTTTTTCCGGTCTACTTCAAACGTCTCTGCCATTCTTTGTTAGTATTGCAACCTGCATAGCTTTCATTTGTTTTTATTACAGCCTTTAGAAACTACTTCCAACTCTCGACAACCCCCCCCCCCCGGGCGGGGGGGGGGACCTGGGGAAAATGGTTCATTTTGCTGTTCAATGTCTCGCTCCCACATCATGTGCGTCGTGCTAATCAGGACGCTGCACGTGGAATATTTATTTGTCTGTCTATTGTCTTGTCATTTAGCCAATAAGCTGCTTGCAAATCTGGGGTCATTGTTTTCTCTTTTCTCTTCCCAGATACTTAGAAATTGTAAAATCAGACGGACTGGAAATATCTCAGCCTGCTTTGGACCCCAATTCAACTGGTATACATCACAGGATTACAGTACGAAAGAGAAAGAAGAGGCTTCACAGGTTTGATGCATGATTCTGCGATCCAGAAAAAGAATTTTTCTGTGTGATAACACCAACATCTTACTTTGCAGAAGAGTTTATGAAACTAGAGGAAATCTGCGATGTTCTGGATCCAGTGAAGGGCCACCATGCTCTGGGTAATCATGACTTTATACGTGGAGATCTTTTTACTTTGTCTTTTCAAATTTGGCTTCTCTATGTCATACATTTCACTACTCTGCCTGTCAAGAGGAGACAATGCCATCTGGGAACTGCTGAGGGTTCTATCCTTTGCATTGACAATTCTATAGCATGGTCTAGCTGATGACCAGCATAAAGAGTTGGATTCTCTTATGGTTTTGAGACACTAGGATTATTAGTTTGGAGGTGTCCTTATGAACTAATAGATGAAACAATCCTCAATAGGAGTTTATGGTGTCACTAGATTCATATAGCTGACTGACCTACACACGTAGTAGGGTAGAGGCTGGGTTGTCTGGTATGACATATACATTTCACATTTTCCCTAATCTCTGAACTGAGTTCCCACGTGTGAAACATTTTTGTGATTCTATTGTGGTAAGCTTCTTCTTTATTTCACGAAATATGAAATTTGTTATAGAATTCCTAAAATAAGTTACCATTTTGCATATGCAGATTTGTTGAAGGAATGGCTCCAGTTTTTTCAAGATCTGCTTGGCGTTGTACCTGGCATTTGATACAGGTAATATCTTTCGATGTCCTACTCTTGTAATTTCTGTTAAACAATCACCGAGTCACCAAGTAGACCAATTTGTCTTTTAACTATATCTGTACTAAATTCTGAACATTGTGGGTCTAGCAATTTGTATCAAAGTATGATGCATACAGTAGAGATGGTAAAGTGGAACTGAGTCTGAGAATTGGTGTGATTCTAGATGCCTTAATACTCGTCTCTGGAGAAATTGTGCTCTACCATTGTCAAATGAAAGCTTAATTTCTGCATATACTTTTCGATATCTACTGATCAAATGTTGGGAAGAAGCGAAAGGTCTTTCTATCCGTTTGCAGTCTTATACAAACTAAAAAAGCTGGGAAGTTTACTTGTTTAGTTATACTGATTGGCTTTCTTGTGGTTTCCCCATCCTGAGTCTGCTTTAAACTCTATTTACCATTAACCGCTTGCAACAATTATATTATTTATAATAAATAATAGATATATAATGTAGAATATTATAAACTTTAATAAAAAAAGAAATAAAGAAAATCATTTTTTTAATCAAATTGTTCATTTCTGGGAAGAAAAAAAAGCAGATAGAGCAAAGGCCCCCTCTTTCCGTCCACTCTTCCTGAAGTGAGTGAATTGCATGTAGAGATTTGTAGGGGCTTATAGTTTAATTGGTTGAAACGTACCGCTCACAATGGTGATATTATAGGTTCAAGCCCTACTAAGCCTACCGCTCCCTTCTCTTTACCTGATACAAGGCAGTCGAAGTACCCGCCACCTATTATACGTATGAGAAACAAAAGCTGGAAATGGTCTACTTTTTTGGTAACGTGACTTGTGGTATTATCTACAATAGAGGCAGACTACATGGCAGCTACACATGCTTGTAAAGAAGCTATTTGGATTCAGAGGTTAACGGAGGAATTCAGGCACAAACAAGAGAAGATTCCCTTGTATTGTTATGGTCAGAGTGTCTTGCACATTGTAAGGAATCTAGCCTTTCATTCCAGAATGATGTACATAGGTATTTAGTATCACTTTGTTCGTGAAGTGGTGGAGAAAGGGAGCATGGGCATGCAAAAGATTCAGAACAACAAAAACCTAGCAGATGTTATAACGAACCTAATCAACGTTGACAAGTTCATTTGTAGTAGATCTTGTTGTGGCCTAGTAGAGCCATAATCAATATGGAACTGGCAAGTTTGGATAGGTTTGAGGGTTAGCTCAAAGTGAACTTAATGTAGGAAAACATGAACAATAGAGCTCATAGTGGAACTATGTGAATGAAAGAAAAGTCAAAGCAAGGTTCGTAGGAAATTGAGGCAGATATGCACCATATCTTTTGAAAACAAAGTCTTTTGCAAGCATTTAACACTGCATGCAAAATGTACTCATCTATGCTATGGAAGGGCAAAAGCAATAAAATTTTATTTGACAAATTGTTCCGATCTCAACTGTAAATAGGTGGGTTTGGATGAAACATTGCATCCCAAGCAGGTCAACAAGTCTTTTGATAAGAAAACTATATGTTTCTATTCAGAGTATTTCTTCTACTTGTTATATATAATTGCATCAGAGTTAGTTCCTTCTATTATAAGAGGAAGTGTTGTAGTTTTCTCCTTATCATAGAGAAGGTTGTAAAATGTTTTTATACATTGTGAATCCTTTCTTATTCGCCTCTGGTTTTCCCCTTAATTTGTTTGAGGGTTTTCCAGGTAAAAATTTAGTATCTCAATTATCCATTTTTCACATTTTTATTTTAACTGTGCAATCTTGCTTTGACCCTATTATTCTATTGCACTACATGCCAACAATTTGTTCCTGTGAAGTGGAGACTTCTTGTCAGTAATTGGGCCTGGGTCGTTACACTTGTATTGGCACCCACCTCTTGGACTTACCTTTTTGGTGGGAATTAAGAGGTTGAAGGCAATGAAGAATGAAGATTGGGACTTTTGCCATTTGTTGGTGGAAACTGAAGAAAGGAAGACAAGATGAGTGAGAATACCTTTGAGATAGTTTTTTCACGTGAAGAGAAGACTTGTATTGGCACCTGCTAGAAGGCATGGAGGTTTTGGGGCTGCTCACCATAATAAGGGTAAAGGAAGGCTGAATGAGAGTTTGGAGGAGATCTTGGTACGAGTCCTTGACTTTATGGAACTAACTGATGAGATGGCTCTCAACAGCAGTGATGAGTCAAGGAAGGCCTAAGAAGAGTTTGAAGGAGACCCTAGGACAAGACCTCGAGTTGTCAAAGTGATTGATGAGATGGACCATTAAAAAAGTGCTGGTATTGTTAGATCTATATAGCCGAACTTAATTAAGGAGCTATAGGCATATTTGTTTGGAAGCAAAGAAACTTGGTTCATGTGCACCACGAGGGTGAAAACTGATACTGGGATGGAAATTATTGAGAACAAACTATATACCTTTTGCTGTGTTCACCCAGAGAAAGGAACCTTTACAAGGATTACTTGCTCTGCATCTTTAATTTCTTTATCCTTTTGATTCTTCGTCTCTTATTTCTTTGAATTATTAATTCAATAAGACTCGAACTTTTGCTTTTATAATTAGTAAATCTTTAGTCTTGCTCATTTTTCTTAAACATAAATATTGAGAATTCTTTCTTAAGCTGTATCTCTGAGGATTCTTTTCATCCATCATTCCTGCCTTTTCTTGATAAGTAAATCTTTGTATTATTGCCCATTTTTGTCAGAATGATCTTGTTCATGGCTGGGGAATGGACATGAAACTTGGTTATTGTGCACAGGTAAAATTGAGTATCTGGTGTTTGCTCTGCTGCTGAAGGTTTATTATTCTAAATTTATATTGTTAGTGTACCAATCCACAAATACTTATCGTCCCAATAAAAAAAGGAAAAAGAAAGTAATTCAATCTAGACATCTTCTTCAATCTAAACATCTTCGGCACCATAGGATCATAGCGTTGTTTCTTTGTCCACTGTAAAATCATCCCCTTACCACATAAATCAGTTTCCCTTTACCTATTTCACCATCTGAAATGTTCCCATCCCTGTATCCTTTTTCTTCAAATTACCTGAGGATTTTGTATGTATCTGAGATGTTTCCTTTAAGAGTCCCATCTTTTACATGCATAAACATGCTTCTTTTCTTGTTACCTTAAGCAGGCTAACGATCTCCTGCTACAGCTTCACTATATTTACCTTTGGGTAGAACTAAAGCATGCAAGCCTTCTTCCTTCATGGGCAGATACTGTAGCATATAGACAATAAACTCGTATGTTTAGTGCACATAATCTAAATTCTCTTCAATTTTGAAGTTCATTCAAAGCCTTTTGTCTTTCTAAATTCTAATATTGGTCTATTGATGCCGTAGTTTCAAAAGGCCTGAATCTGAGTGTCGTTATAGCTCTGTCATTTGAATAATTCACCTCAGTTCTATGAATGTGTAGAATATTAGATATATATACTTTACCAATTTTCTCTAGAACTTTTTTCTCAGCTTCTATGTGGAACTCGAACTTTCACAGGGAGACCGAACAAAGAAGGTGGGTGTGGTTGACCGTGAATATGTAGTTCATCAGAGTATACAAACTTTGGGTGGGGAATCCACAAAGGTAATTTCTTATGGGGGATGGCATTAAAATCTTTTCCCTTTTTAAAGTTTGCTTCGGTTTCTGCATAATATCATGAACTTGTGTGCACTTACCTTTGCATCATATCTGTATTGGGATCATGAAGAATAAGAAAGAAGAATAAATAAAAGAGAAAAAAGAACTTCAAGAAGACAAGGGAAAAGAAGGGAGGATGAAAGTTTTAGCTTCTCTTCTTTGTTTAGGGAAGTAATTGGAGAGAGAATAAATTTGTCGAAGTTGGAAGAGGAGAACTTCAAATCTACAAAAAAAAAAATTTCTCGTTTTAGATTCTTCTACATTTTGCTCAAGTCTCTACCTTCTGTTCATGCGGATTTGAGAGGATTAACAAAACAATTTGGCTTTATGTTGAGTACATAACTGTTGTGATTTTATGTAGTCAGTCTCTTATTCGGTAAGAGAATCATGAGCATTGGACAAAAATATTTCCTCCTTAGGAAGTTGCCTAAGCAGCATGGAAGGATCTTGTTTACAGTTTCCTCGTCTATCTTCCCTTGCATTGACAATGCTTAATGTTTATGCAGGCCTCAAATGCTGGAGAATCTTTGAAGGTAATGTTTCCTTTATTCTGACCGTTCCCTTCTCAAAAAAATCTCACCACCGTCTTCTCATTTTCTTACGTAATTTCTTTCTTAATCTACAGAGGCGTGCTGTCGATGCGCGATCTGAGGTAAGTGACTGTACACCAGAATCCGTTCTTTCCACCATAATGATTTTTTCGGGCCTGTTTGGATGGTCCATTTTTTTTTTTTCATTAAAAAACACTTTTTTCTCCAAAAAAAACACTCCTGTTTTTGCAACAAGTATACATGACTATTGAGACTGTCTAGTGGTCCTCATTTGAAATTTTTGTTGTTTCTTATTACTCGTTTGTGCAGATTAGGAGACAATCGACATCTGAGCTTCAAATATTCGAGGAGCGTTGGGAAAAGGCTGCAAAGAAAGACAAGAACTGGGTAGATCCATACAAAAACAGCCTAAGACGTCGGTTTCGACATAGCGAAAGACGGCACCCCGAGGTGTAGCCTTATCCCTATTGACATCATATTTTGTTTCTCTCAGAATCTTGACGTCCAAGGCAATTCATATGTTGTAATCTGTAGTCTGTCTAAGCCAATTGACACTGAAAATTGTTCATTATATATATAGTCTCTGTTCCCCCAAATATGTATGTGATCTTCAGGTGTCATGTTTCTTATTTTTTGTTCACTCTTTCTTGCATCCTCATACTCTTTGATCTCCAAATGAGGGGGATTCGTTAGAAATGACTTGGTTCTTTGGCCAAAAATAGGGAGATTGGCCAGGTGAAGAAGCCGATATTGCGAGCCCTCAAATTGGCACGTGTCACGCTCTCCATCTCTTTTAAGTGTCGAAAAATGGAGTCAAACTCTTGAGTGTAATGAAAAATAGGGAGTGGAGTCACCAAAACTCGGGTGTAAAGAAAAATAGGGAGTGCTGTTAAAGTGAAACTAAAATAATATATGAACTAGTAATCAATTGATTAAGAAGCTTGTTGACAGCAAATAGTGAAAAGATGGGCACTTAAAAAAGAAATATTTAATACAGTATTTTTGAAAAATTAAACTGTATGTCTTTTTCTTTTAAAAAAAAAGTTAGAATTTAAGCATTAATAAAATCAAATTAAACCGGCCCTTAATTTATGCTCCTTGAGGTCGTCCTGTTCTGGAGGTGGAAACACCAAAGAGCCATTGGTAAAAAGGACAAGCTGTTAAAGATGCGTCTACAAGAGCTTGTGTGTTGTAGCCTCCCCTGGGCGGTCAACTCAAATGAAAGAGTTCATAATTTACAAATCAATATTTGGTAAAGTTTAGGGTTGGTTTGAATTGGTATTTCTTTTATATGAAAGTACATTTTTAACAAAGTATTTCAGAAAAATAAAAACAAAAAACACTTAAAAAAATTCAATTAGAAATTTGAGTTTTTAAGCCCTTAATCACACACATTAAACTTGCAAATTAACTAGTCATTTCTCTTTTTGATCGAGTGATCAGGGTCATCCCTTCTTCCAGCTAAGGATGTACAACTAGCCTTGCCAGTTTGAGACAATTCTTGAAATTATCAGAGGAAACTTTCATCACGGACTTATCACTTTACTATTTGTAGATTGGGGAGATTGCCAATGAATTATGAATCTTACAAAACAAGCTTGGCCCTAGAGGCCTCTGTTTGGCATAAATTGTAAGATGCTTTTATACATATATACATATATATGTATATATATATATGTGTGTGTGTGTGGTTAATATGAGGAGTGATCTAATATTTTATATGATAATCTTAATTCTTGAGATTTTTTAGAACGGATACTCGACATAAATTACATATGGATTGTTGGGTTGTGGCTCAAGTGCTAAGCCTAAGCTTATATTAAAATTAGGAAAGAGTAACAATGAGAGTCGAAATTCAAGTTATGGTAAGAGTCTTAATTATGAGAGAATTAATAGAATAGAAAACCCTTGTCCTGGAGGATAAGGAAGTCTTCTTTATAAATAAGACTCTTGCATTATTTGTAAGGTGCGTGTCTTGCAATAGGTTTAGGTTAATAGAGAGAGCCATTGTAAGAGTATTGTGAAAAAGGTTTTAGACTTTTTGGACCGTGCAAAAGGTCACTTTGGTTGAAATACTCTTTTCTATCTAGTGGAGATTTTCGTAGACGTAGGCAGACGGCCAAATCACGTTTAATTGTAAGTATTCTTTTCTCGTTACTCGTGCTTTAATTCTGCTGCGCGAGTATGTGTTACGCGTCCTAATTTCTTAACATGAACATATGCACATGTGAAGAATCACGGAGTTTCGTTATAAAAATTAATTAGTTAATATGAAAAATGGACGAGACCTTATACGTTGATCTTAATTTTTGAGATTTTTCAATGTGTTTATAGATTTCAACATCAACTAACTCATAATGTATTAGTCTGAGATGCCCTTTGGTCGATTGGCATAGGATCGTGTGGTTTAGACATCATATCTCGAAACGTGCCTTCATTAATTGGATTTTTTGGAATCACAACCAAGGACAGAGCGATGGATTGGAAGTTAATGTTATTACAATATATATCAGTTCAAACAGAAAAATTTTAAGACTCAAATAGTGCTAGCCTACTTTTTATGTTGACCAATTGCTTAGTTTATGATGGAACTTCTAGGATTGGAGTAGAGGACGAGGATTATGAGCCAGTTTGGATTGGCGTTTTTTCAGAAAAAATATATTTTTTTAAAAAGTACATTATTTTTAAAATAAGTATTTAGTTTGACTCCCAAAAAAATTGAAACTCTAAAAGAAAATTCAAATATAATTTTTTCATAAGCTAAAATTTTTAACTTCTCAAAGAAAAACTTTTTTCTAAAAGTTGTTAAAAAATAATTTTTAAAAAAAATAATTCAAACGAGCCCTATTATAATAATGCTCATTCACGAGGAGGATTTGGAAGAGGGGCCGGAGGAAGAACTAAAATTGTTTTTTGATTCGTTTTTTCTACCATATTTGGAAAGAGAGAAAGTGGGAGTACATTTGGGGATGCCGTGATGGGGCATTCTCTCATGACCAACTTCTTTTTATTTATTTAGTCATTGTTTTTGGGTCAAACTGATGACCAGCTTCTAGAAGACATTATTTTTGACATTAGAGCTGAATTAAATTGTACAAGAGTAGAAGTATGAAAATGAATCTTCTGAACACCCCTCTTTGTGCAGTAAATGCCAGATGTATACATTGGTTACTTGACCTGTGAATTTTTGTTTTTCTAGTCTGTTCTTGTACATCTTTTGATCCTTTTTGCTATGTAAACATCATTATTGTCAATGAAATTTTACTTATTTAGCACAAAAAAAAAAAAGAAAAAGAAAAAAAAGCTTGGCACCAGGGTTTCTCATATTTTCTGAGAAGTTAACCATTGTGTGTGGATTAGAAGGATATATGGAATGAAACATCTTTAAATTCATAAGAAATTGACAAGAGGGGGAAAAAAAAAAGAAAGAAAACTTGGCTTGAGTTGGCTTTGGAACCTATTACATGAAACAAAATCATAAACATTATGGCTTGATCTAAATTAGTATACATTCTACTTGTTTTTTCAAACTTTTAATAAACCTCATGATATTTCAAATTGCAAACATTTGATTTCGAGTCATATTAAATTAAATTTTACTTATCGTTGCTATTTTTTAAAAAAAATGATAAAATATTGTAATCAAAGTTTTAACCTACAGTTGACAATAACTAACAAGACAAAATCACATTTTAATCTTCACCCTTTCTAACAACCACGGCGAATTAGGATAAAAGTAAAAAAGAAAAGCGGAAAGAAGAAAAGAAAAGAAAAAAAAAAATACCCAACTATGAACGCAAGGAAAAAAAAAAGAAGAAGTAGAGAGAGAGAAGAGAAGAAAAAGAAGACTCATGGAATTCATAGGTGAAGTTGGAGGGATAGGCTGACCAAAACCAATGAGTCGTGAAAACACAACGTGTCTTGGACAAGTCGTCATACTTTTCTCGCTTCAACTGTATATCTATTTGTTATCTATACAATATATATATATATATATATATATATATATTTATATTATATGTACATGTGTATGTATATATTTAGCAGTTGAAAAACGAGCCCCTCGACTTTGAATAGGAAAAACAAAGAGAATAAATTTATTCATTCTCTGCTAAGCTTTTCATTTTCCAACTATTTTCACTATTTGCAGATCTCAATTTCTCTCTCAGAAGATTTCGGGAAGAAGAAAAAGAGAAAAATTTGTAAAAAAAGAGAATAAGCAGAGAGCAGAGAAGGAAAGCTGTGAAAGTAGGATATGGCAGGCCGTTACGATCCCAACCCTTTCGATGAAGAAGAAGAAGTCAACCCCTTCGCTGTAATGCCTCTATCTCTCTATATATATGTCTATGTGTAAGTATATATATACATATACATATACATATACATATACATATACATATACATATATATGTGTGTGTGTGTAGCTATACATGTGCATATAGCTTTAGAGATAGCAATTCCTTTAACTGTGTATGTATATGTACGCACACTCATGCACATATATTGACGCACAGTTAAAGGACTGCTGATCGTATATGCATATATGTAGCTATATATTGCCGTATTTGCCTACTAGTAATTTTTTTTCTCTTTTTGTGGTTATGTGTATGTAAATTGGTGCAATTCGATCAATTTGTTAGATGTTTGGATTTGCGAGGGAGAGGAAAGGGAAGGAAGGAAGTTAGAGAGAAGAATTATAGAGTAGAAAAAGAAATGAAAGCGTTATTATTATTATTATTTTTAAATCAGAGAAGGAAAATATAGAGAAGAGAAAGAAATGAAAGCAGTAGTTTTTTTTTCTTTTCTAATCAGAGAAGGAAACAGGACGAAAGCTAGGGTTCGTAAATTAATTTACACGTGTAATCTTGTTCAGGGGTTAGAAATTTATTAAAAAGGAAATTTTGACGTATCTCATGTTCATTTCGCCAATCTAAACAAGGGAGGCATATTGCCTTGCCTTCATTTCCCTGTACCGGAACAAGGTGTTAGCTTATTTGTAATTTGTAATGCATTGGTCAAAGTTCATGTTTTAAAGTAATTTCTTGGGGAATTTAGAAAATGAAGGATTTGAAAAGTAAGTAAAATTAAGTAAAATTTTGTAAGCGAATTACTTGATTATGTAAATGTGTTGTTTATTGCTTTTTGGGCTTGTACATTAGAAATTGTATTGGGATAATTGATTTGTTTCTTCTGTGGTACAAGAAGAGTTTGTTAACGATCTTGTGTATAAGAAGGCCTAGAAGGCATAACTTGTCCCATTTTTTGTTTCTGCTCTTGTCTAAATTGCAAGTCGCAACAGAACTCTGTAAAAGGTGTCGGGGAGATTGGTATTCAAATTGTATAATACCCTTTGGAATGCTGGATAACTTATGTTTCAAGAAGGGTATGGGAGAGAGGATCTAAAACATTTATAAGGGTGAAGCAAAATTGTCTGGGAGTTATTTTGCGGGGCTAACTTGTTTTTGTGTTGATGTTCCGACACCTTTTATGAGTTCTAATCTAGCTTAAATGTAGTTCTACTAGGATAGCATGTCTGACTGGACACTTCTTACTAATAGTGTTAAATTGTTAATTGCATACCTCATCCACTTGTTTGTTTTTGTTAAACCTTGAATAAGATTCTGATCTTACAAGTGTTGAACTGTATTTTAGTCGTCTTTGTCCCAATACGTGTGATACTCTTAGGTTTATGTGGACATGAAGGTAAGAGAAATGGACTTGATCCTTTCTGATAACTAAATTTCTTCTTTGCGCCAGTTGGAAGTATTAAAATCTGCTCATAAAGTAAAGCTAGAAAGAGAAAGAAGAGGGTAAAAATTAATACATTATATCACATAGGAGAATCAGTGGACATCCTGAAACAGTGTATTTTATGATATGGGTTTTGCAAGGTTGAAGTGGAGCTCTGGTTGAATATATGTGTATAATTGTGTGAATGAATACATAGTTAAAATAGTGTAAACTGTATCTCTTCTATTCACCTACTACCATAAGGAAGGATTGTGAGGGTATGCCTATGATCTTTAGCATCATATGGACAAAGTACATGTGCTGTAGATGAACTTGAGACTTACTAATTTTTTTTTAATCTTAATAGTTTGGGAGATGTAAGCATGGGTCCTGATTTTACCAATTTGTTGTTACTATTAGGAAACCACAAGAATCTTTTCTTATATTGTTGATTAGTGTTCAATGGTATATATGATAGTACTTCTGTCCGATTCATGTTTTTTATATCTTTCTACTACCAGGATCAAGCTGCTAAAGGGAAGACAGGGGGCCAATCAAAGTTTAGTGGAGGTGGTTATTTTACAACAGTAAGTCATTCCCTTTTGCCTCTATGTCCCTTTCTAGATAAGGAAAGACTGTTCTGTAATCTACTTCTTCACAAACAAAGAACTTTTGAACAGAATATGAAATTACATCAGCAGAATGTCATTATCATCAATTTGATACAAAATTTGATGATATTCCTCCTTCTGATTGGCATTTCTTCCATGTGTGGTTGTATAGTGAAACTATTCTATCTTTTGCGTATGTTCTCAAGCAACTTACCTTCCTCATAGGACTTGTTACTTTGGTCCAAAACATTTTCTAGTATTCATGTGTTGCTTTATCCTACCTAAATGATTCTTTCTGAGTACTTGAACATATTATCTGCCTTTTTACTTCTTTTTTATGCTTTCATTTCTTTCTTGAGTTTCCAGAATACTGGAAGTGTTCCTCCTGCCACAAATTCCAGGTTGTCACCTCTTCCTCCAGAACCTGCTGATTTTTACAATCCTACAGCTCCAGTTGATATTCCTCTCGACAGTGCTGCGGTATGTACTATAATTAGTATGCTTAGAAGGAAATCTGTTGTGGTCATTTAGACTCATTTGGTTATCATTTTGGTTTCTTAATCAAGTCACTCCCACATGCAGAACTTAAGAAAGAAAGAGAAGGAGCTGCAGGCCAAGGAAGCTGAACTGAAAAGGAGGGAACAGGTACTTGTTTTGCAGGATTTCTTAACTTTGTAGATGTATATGTGCACTCCATTTGCCAAGGTCTTGTTTTTTGGAGTGTCTGCTCATGGTATATAATGTGAACTTCTGGGCGATAATATATTGTTGGTTCTCACCGCCCAAAAAAAAAGGACAAGGAAAATCTTGTTGATGAACCTCTATAGTTCACCTTGTCCAGGCATTCCATCTGATATTGCAAACAGCATGGTTTGCTATGTCAATTTTTTTCTTGTAACTGACAATTACAGGTCACTTAGTAATGTGGCACTAACATAAATTATGATCACATCACACGCATGCAACCGAAGATCCATCTAAAGGAATATGATGAAGTAAATTGTTGGAGCTGATGCCTGCCTTAATCTTGAAAATGATTGTGTTCTTCTGTATAGAGGAAAGCTTATTGTTAATACATATGCCAAAGGGCAAAATCTTATTGCTCTTTGTTTTATCTGGATATGAGAACTGGTAGATCCTAGGTTTCTATAGAAAATAATCATAAGAATATCTGTCAGTCATTTGTTAATTTAATGGTGGCCAATTATATGTAAGGTTGCTGATGCAGGTACCTGCAAATTTCTTGTCAATTGATCTGCTGCTTAGTGGACCCAAGACATTTTAGCCTTTGGATGAATACTGACGTGGCTTTTGGTCCATATTATCTTCCCCTTCCCTCTTAACCTTTCCTTACATTACAGTTTATCGAGACTATGCTACATTTTTCTAATGGCTTGTGGCCTGTGAGGGAAGAATTAGTTATGAGGGTTATAAAGTGCTGCCATCGATGTTCGGTTTAGGAGATATATTAACACCTTTACACTAATGACCATATTGTGAAAATATTCCTTTTGTCTTCATGTTTTCCTTTCTTTAAGTACGTCATTTCTGTTTCTTATATACTCTATTCTTGCCATGCAGGAAGTGAGACGGAAAGAAGAGGCCGCTGCAAGAGGTGAATTTGTTTTCATCCTGCTGATTCTTCTTCTTATCCTCTTCCTCTCTCTAAAATGGTTCTCTACTTCGTCTCCCTTTTATGTTTTCATTTTGCCTTCCCCGTTTTGCAACCAATATTTTGTCCAACTATTGATATAAAAAGGGAAAAGTAGATTAAATTGGTGTCCAGTATTCTATCCTTTTTGGAATGAACTTACTAGTGAAGCTGTACTTATTGCTTTGCAGCTGGTATCGTTCTTGAGGAAAAGAATTGGCCACCATTCTTTCCAATTATCCATCATGACATTGCAAATGAAATACCAATTCATCTGCAGAAACTTCAGTATGTTGCGTTCACGACCTTTTTGGGTATGTCAACTTTCACTTGATGTATGTTGAATAATGATAGTATTTCTGATTAAAAACTTTTCTACCTTTGTGCAATTCTGTTCTGTCTTTAACCTTCTAGTCAGTGCCTTCTTATTATACACTGGATACTATGTAATCTCTCTTTTTCCTAATTTTTTTTGGTGCTCAAAGAAAAATGCCGCCACTTTTATGACAAAAATGGTTGAATGAAAATTGTGAGATATCTGAATTATGGGAAAAAAATATGGTGGATGCAAAGTGACTCGTCTTACTGGTATTGCTTCAAGAAATATTTCTACTATGGTTGCTTGGAAAGTAAAGCCAAAAAAAGTCTATGCAGGACATGATACCTCTTGAACTGGCGGAATTGTTAAATCATTGATTTTATGGTTTTGCGGCATCTATGTGAATTATAAATTAATGACTGCAAATTTATAAAATATCTGATGTCTTGTTAATTTGCATACTGAACCCAACACCATACAACTTATTTCGTAATGTCTGCAGATTATTTTATACTGTAATCAATTTTCTTCAGCTGTATCATGAGATTGCTGATACTCGTCAATCTGGACAGGTTTTGGGGGTTTAGGATGATTTGGTTTATTATATTTGTTAAGCAAGAAGAGAGAGTAGGAGAGAATCATAACTGAGGTGGGAGAGAATGGCTTAGTGCTTATTCACTAGTACTACCGCCTATTTGCATCATTGTACTCTTTAACTCATAAAAAGTCTCCTATCTTCTAATGTGGGAGAGATATCAGAAAACTATTCTAAAACTTCCAACACTAATAATAATATTCTTATTTTCTGGTTATGCCTTGTGCAAGCTGTGTCACTGATCTGACATGAGATAATACTGTTGCAAATTTTGAGCAGGTCTCTTTGCATGCCTTCTGTGGAATATAATAGCTGTTACAACAGCATGGATTAAAGTTGGAGGTTTGTAATATTTCATATTCTGTGGACCTTTGTCATTGTTTTCTTATTCCCATTGGTAACCTCATTCTAACCTATATCTCTTCTCTAGATGTGAAAATCTGGTTTCTGGCACTTATTTACTTCATATCTGGGGTTCCGGGTGCATATGTATTATGGTATCGTTCACTCTATCGTGCTTTTAGGTATGCCTTATTTATTTAAACAATTTCTACATGTGTTATCTTGAAAAAGTTTTTGCTTTTATTGTTGCCCACATGAAGATAGAAGAGAACAAGCTCAGGGAAAACATTTTTATCGGGAAAATAGAGGATAAAAATAGAAAACTAAAAGGGCTCTATAGTGGGGGAGAATGCTATATATAAAGTGTCAACTGTATGTTAGGCACTTTTTTCGTTCTCTACTTGTCCTAGAGCAAAGAATAACAATGAGCTAATTGGATTTATTGTCCAACAATAATCCTACCATAATAAGACAACCTTATTTATTTTATTGGTACAATATTGTCTTGCTTCTTGGATCTGTTCATTTGACAAGAAAAGAATATTTGAAAATTCTTCGAAAGCATCTGCCATTTTGGTTGTTACACTCTCTTGCATCTTTTGGACTCTTTGTAGGGACTAGGGAGAGAAATTGGGTTTTTGATGGCAAAAGAAAATCCATACACCTTCTCCCAAAAAAAAAAAAGAAAAAAAAAAAGAAAAAGAAAATCCATCCAAAGAATGATTGAGGTGCACTGTTATATACTTGTCATGTGAAGCAGAGTAGAACTAGAAAAAGGTAAAAAGTAGAAACTTTCATGTGCACTCAATTAATTTATCTAATTAATACAGTTTAGTGTATTAGTCTGTGAAATAGAACACCATGACCATTAAGAAAAAGGCCATTACCAGTTTCGGAAAAGAGAATATGCTTCCCTCCCGAAAAAGAGACAATGCTTCCCTGGTAAGAGTACTAAATAAAATTGGAAATATGGCTTCTTCTTTCTGTTATTTCTGGCAGCATTTATTTTTCTGTTGTATGAAAAAGATATCTGCTATTTGTCCATAATATCTAGTGGCTTTGGTTATGGTGTAAATTGGGGTGGATACTTTGCGGATCCATCTTGCCTATATGCTCTTATCTCATGGCTCATGGTTTTCATTTCACATTATGTTCTTGCAGAACTGATAGTGCCCTGAAATTTGGGTGGTTTTTCCTGTTTTACTTGGTAAGTTTCCTATGCTCTTTTCAGAAACACTTGTAAAATTGCAACCTGCAAAAAATAGGTTTTATATATTCTGTTCGCAATTCTTCTTCCCATCAACTAAGTGTTGGAGAAAGACTTATATTTGCCCGTTTTGCAGCTTCATATTGGCTTCTGCATCTTTGCGGCAGTTGCTCCTCCAGTGGTGTTCAAAGGAAAATCTCTTACGTGAGTTAAATTTCTAGCAATCATATAGCTATCTAAAAGTCTATTGATTTCCAAATAGTAAACAATATGTTACCGAGATCAGGACTTCTACGACCATGAAATTATTTGATGAACTTTTGAGTTTGTCTCGATCTAACTAAACTTCTCTTTCCCATGCCAATGGGTATAATCATTATCTATGATTATACCATTGTCTATGATTATAGATTGTCTATTTGTTACAAAATATTGAAGGAAAAGTTAGTGAGGTTTGGACCTCTATAACCATGAAACTAATTTGATGAGCTTTTGAGTTTGTTGGCAGCGAACTCCACTTCTATTTCCCGAGCCCATGTGAATGGGTATATCCATTATCTATCATTAATATAGCGTCGCCCATTAAAAGGCAGATCGCTCATTTACAGTGTGTAATTATCGCGAATCGAGCTATTGCGTGGGTTTTCTCATGTTCAGTGTAACTCCCAAGTCCCTTTGAGCTGTTGTGCATGGGTATATAAACAATAATTTGGGACCAGAAGTTTGTGATGTTATATGTTGCACAAATTAAATGTCCATTGCGTTTACTTGTATCTTCTCTTCCTCCACCCCACCCCCCCGGGTTAGTTGTATCTAGACCTTACTTTAGTTATAATTTCTGGCTTAAAATCTGCAAGAATGTAAGGATGGATGATTGTAACATTAGCGGCTGATGGTCTTCTTCTGTGATTCTTTCAACCAGAGGTATCCTGCCTGCAGTAGATCTCGTGGGTGATAGCGCTCTGGTTGGGGTAAGTTTGATTTTGACTCTGAGCAGACACACAACAAACCCCCCTCCACAAAACGCCACTGCCCCTTCAGGTCCCTAATCTGAACTATGAATTAGATAGTTGCTTGGACGCTAATCCATGTTTATTTTTCCAATAGATTTTCTATTTCATCGGATTTGGACTATTTTGTCTCGAGTCAGCACTCAGCATCTGGGTTATTCAGGTCGAGTCAAACTCTATACCAAAAAGAACTTGTTTCTTGTTAATTTGCTTGAAAATGGCAGCCTGAACTCATTTCATTGTCAACTTTGTCCTCTTTTCATGTTGCAGCAAGTATATTTGTACTTCCGTGGCAGTGGCAAAGCTGCAGAGATGAAGCGCGAGGCTGCTAGAGGGGCGATGAGAGCAGCAGTGTGATGCCCTCAGACCGAACCTACGGACCAATTCGTTGTAGATATAGGTGGTCTACACCGTGAGACAGAGTGAGAGTGAGCTTATAGTAAAATTGTGTTCATGGGTACAGTTTCTCCTTTTCCTTACATTGCGTCCATTCTTGTTATGTACGGTTAATTCTGTTAGACGACTTTAGAGAACTACCAAGACCAATCGTGTACCTGATGTATTATAATTTACAATATGATTCCTTTTGTAAATTTTTTGATGATATTTCCAACAGATTTTCATATACAGAAATGTCCCATACAAAAGATACTCTTATGTTTCTTACCTATAAAAATTTTATGCTTAACATCAAACCTGGTCTACTTTCTTCCCTAGGGATCAAGCTTTCACATAACCTTGCATTATCTGCCAGTGATTGGCCCAAGTGCGTAGCAATGATACCAGGGAATAGGTCTAGTTTGTTGAATCGGATGAGAGTAAGTTCACAACCATTTAACCTAATTCATAATATTATAATGTTACGAATAGATTTATTTCTTTACGAATGTCTCTCTGGGGTTTAAAGTTTATACATAGTAGAGGGTAATTACCATGTGGCCTCGAATTTCACGGGAGACGGGGATCAAGTTGTAGTGAGGAGCAATAAATAATATAAAAAAAGAACAAACAAGAAAGAAAAAAAAAAAAAAAAAACGCTGCCAGAAAATTGTCTAAAGCTTTGGATTTTCCTCCATGACCATGTGGGTTCACTAGAAGAGAACTTTCAGTTCCCGCAGGCTCTTGCTTTTTTAAGGTGATTTGTACTCATTCATTAATTTCACCTAGACTGATATATATGCTTCAACCTGGTTAGTTCTACCCTTACTATTAAGAATGGATTGAACTTTAAAGGCTTGGTGTTAGTTGTACGCTCTTTGATCAAGATGACTCAAAATGGATAGATCTACTCGTAGAATCGTTGTATTACGAGTGAGATTCAATTAATTATTAAAACTCACTCATAATATCTATACATACTATATATAAAAGGAACAAGTAAAACAACTATTGTTTCCCTCCCAAATACAAATGTACTACACACTAAAAACGCGTCCATTTTTGCAACATAAGCAAAATACCTCACCTTGCATGTAAGTTCTTTCTCCGATACAACTATGGTTCAAAGTTTAAAAATATTAGGGTTTGCCAACTACTATAACGCATTTCATCCACTAACCCAAACACAATAACAAGTATCACTCCCCAGAATAATCCTTGACCACTTTACTTTCTTTAGGTTTCAATTATCTTTATACTTGATTACAAATAAGAGAGATTGACTTAGACAAATGACTGGTCATTGAGCAATCAAATTTATAAATATAAGATCAGGAGTACATTCTATCGTACGGAATTCTTTGGAATAGTATAATTTAAATTGTTTTTTAAAAAAAGTTATGCTTTATATACTAAATGTTGCATTTGAAGTTTTCTTGGCATCTGGATATTCAATTAAGATGAAATGATCAGATGACTGTACTTTGGTGCATGTGAAATTACTGGTTGCAAGCAGGTTAAAAAAAAAAAAAAAATTCCTTCGGAACAAAAGGTTCTGTAACGCCCTAATGTGGTATACACTGCTCTTTAGCAGACACCCTAACCAAGCCCTGTTTGGATTTTTTTTTAAGAAAAAAAAAATATTTTTAAAAAAATTATATTAAATTTATAATAACTATTTGATTTGCCTTCTAAAATAATTAAAACTCAAAAAAAAAAACTTAAATATAATTTTTTTTAAAGTTAAAATTTTCAACTTCTAAAAAAAAATTATTTTTCAAAAATTATTAAAAAAAAATCACTTTTAAAAAAATAACCCAAACAGGCCCTCACAATTATGTCGAAAGGGATGCACGGTAACGCTAAGAATGCGACCCATTTTTTTTTTTTTTTTTTAAAAAAAAAAGAAAAATAGCAAGCTTGATATAGAGGACTTAATGTTAGCTTTTAAGTTGAAAAATATGCTTATTACCTCAAGAAGAGGGAAGAACAACAGTTAGCATGCGTACCTTTAATAGTTTAGAATATGGTAGTTTCATTAGCAGATCCTGTGGAGTAAAGCCTTCCTTATTAACGGCATTTCGATCTAATGGGAGGCCCTTTACCAAAGAACTAAATTGGGGGAGAATATTTCGCAAGTAAATGGAGTGGCGTATTTCCATCTTCATCCTTTTGATCGATGAGATTGATTGCCCATCTTTGTTCTAAGATGAAATCAACAGCAGCGGTACCGTTATATCTACCTCTAGTAGCAAGATGCAAAACATTCTGGGATTTGCTAGTCACCATGTCCCAGCAATCCGGACAATGTTCAAGCAGCACTTTCATCACTGATTTCTCGCCTTCTAAACTTGCTATATGAAGAGCTGTCTTATTGTCATCTTGGTCCACAGTTGTGTACGCCGTAGATCTGTCAGCACCTAATAGCTTGCTTGCCACTTCTTCGCTTCTAATATAAGCCGCATAATGGAGTGGGATCCGTCCTGATTCGTCTGCTTGTTTTGTGAGTGTCAAGTTCTTGCCCAGTAATTTTGTTGTGCATTCTGTTCAACAATACAGATTCAAGCAAATTAAAAGAATGATTTTGATTATGTATGTATATATATATACATATATATATATATATATACATACATACATACATATCACCATAACATGAAACTACAATCTGGTGATGTGAATTTCCATTACGCCAGGCCACATTACTTTTTCATTTTTCTTCTTTTTTTTTTTTTTTTTCCCCGTGGACAAGGCACTTAAGACTGTTGAAAATGGAGTTGACAATTATCCTTGCAAGAGAATCAGATAAACGAGATTATTAAGCTAACAGCATCGTTCTGCCTCCTCCGAAAATCATGGTCAAACCTTAAAATGCTGTAATACGTAACACAACCCAACAGATCCACACACTTTCAAGTAATAATCATAAGATAATCAGATATATATCTATATATATATATATATATTTAATAAGCATACGATTCGTGTACTATTCTTGTGAAAATTAATTATTTACCAGTACATCTGTCTAATATTGCAGCATGTAAAGTCATTTTACGGTCAGGACTTTCATATCCTGGTGACGAGCAACTTGTTAATATTTAGTCTACAATTTCATGATAACTTTTCTCGACCGCTAAATATAATGGTGTCTCTTTCATCTTATTAACGGGATGTCTAAAATGAGGATCAACTGAAACTAATATTTGCACTACCCTTGTATGCTTACTCTTCACAGCATTGTGCAAAGCTGTGTCTCCGTATTGATCCACTGCCCTCATCATTTTCTCTTCTATTTGAGCACCATTTTCTAGATAATCTCTATCAAGAGATTGCGCACGTTCACAAAGTGCTTGGACAATTTTGACGTGTCCATTTCTTGAAGCTGTGTGCAGTGCTGTTTCATCTAGTGAATTCTGCCAAGTAAGCATTGAATATTGATCTTCGAAATTCTGGATATGATCAAAGATCTGAAGGACACACTCTACAAAATCACCAAATTGGGACAAAACATGAAGCAAATTGTTTTTGGTTCTGGTTATTTGATGAGGTATTTGGCTATTATTTCTTACAAGGACATCTAATTGTTGTTTGAGGTTATCTAAATTGCCATCTTGTACAGATTTATACAAATCAAGATTCATTTGGCTGCTGTTGAAAGATGTTGTTTCACAAGAGAACTTGGCAAAAGGTTGAGCAGATTATGTACAATTGTGGCTCCTCTAGTTCTCAACCAAGGTGATTTTATACACTTACGCTTTTGATTTTTTAAATCTGTCCTCAATAATGGAGCCGTTGGAAGCATTTGATAATTGTAGTGCAACGTGAAAGCTGCCAATTCTTCTTTTCTTTTTCCAAAGATTTTTATGTGATTCCTGTTCGTTTGTAACTTAAGTCCACCTGTTTTATAAATCAGATAAAGTTACCACCTTATTTAAAAGTTTAAACTTATAGAGAAGATATTGGTTTATTTATTTATTATGGTTAACACGTTCTTTTACGTATAGCGTACATTTAAAAGTATATTGTTTATTTACTTATTGTAGTTAACTCGTCCCCTTACGTGCAACGTAATTTGTTTAGAACTTACATGTGGACAATTTAATATTTTCAAATGGGTGGCGAGAAGGATTAAACTAGAGACCATTTAGTTTCTAGACTCTAATACCAAGTTAAAGTTATTACTTCATTTAAAAACTTAAACTTATAGAGAAATATTAATTTATTTATTTGTGGTTAACAAAATTACTATACTATCAAAAAAATAAACGATTTTATTCACGAATAAGAGACCGTTTAATATATTTAATTACTTATGTCCATAATTAATGTTAGACTAAAGTACGTAATATAATGTCTTATATCCCAAATAAGTTGTGGACATGATCGAGAAATGTGCTACAAGTTTTTCTTTTTCCTTAAAAAAATATATTAAAAAACTCAATTTATGGATAGCTATGGCCCACGACGAGATGCCACTTTAAAGAAATGTTAAACATGCAACTTCTAATCTATAATATATTGATGCAGGCTGAGTCATTGTTACTACTTTTTCGAAAAAATGAATGTGATAGGGTTATAAAAGGCAAAGTAATAAAAGCTAAAGTATTACGAGTATAATTGTGATATAATATATTGAACTTTAACACGCATAATTACAAGTATAATTGTGATATAATAGTCTTTCCTTTCAACTCGCTCTACCGCCCACTTTCTTTTTGCCTTTTATCTTTGTTTTCTTTTGGGTCGAATTTTTGCTTTTACTCGTTGAATTGAAGTTTGCTTTCCGTTTTCTTTACTTTTAATGTTAAAGACTTAAAAGCCCATGTGATGCAAAAAATAAGAGCACAAAGCCTTAAAATGCTCGCAAGCGCACGGGTCGTAGGAGTAGGGGGTGCGAGTGTGGGGTTGTATTCTTCAGAGAGGCTAAACGTATGTGGTCTTAAGCTATGTATAACCAAGAAAGGTACATGTAATGATCTAAACTAACAAACTTTTAAGGGTTTTAGATAGAAGGGGACTCAACGAAAAATAAACCTAAGATAAAGACAAGAAAACTAAAGTGTGGGTATGTGAAGATGAGGGAATCAAGCTATCTAACGGGAAATAAACAACGGAAATGGAGATAGGGAGACTTCCACTTGTTTGTAGGCACTTACTACGTTCTTGTTAGGATTCTTTAATGGATTTTCTTGATTGCTCTTGTCTAGAATCGTAAATTACCACCTTATTATTCTCTAGGCGTAGGTGCAGGTCTATCCTTATGTGAATCCCCTTAGAGTGTGGCATGGTCTTTATGACCTAGGGTTTTAGCGCTAGTTTCTTAGAGTTTTAGGTGACTTAGATTGATCTTACCCTAATGTCTAAACTGCTAGTTGGTTTTAAAGCTAAGACCTAGTCCATCGAAAGTCGACTAATTTTAACCAGAAACCTATTGGCTGGGTTTAAAGTCAAAGGAGACTAAACTAGGCCTAGTCTTCAATTAAGCGCCATCAATCGTCCATGACATTAGAGAGTCGAGTATTAAAGGGCAAGTGCAAACACGTCTGGGGCATGGCATTCTTGAATACATCGACATATCCAACTCATAAATACATAGACATGTTTAGATTATACCAATTTAAGTAATAACACTCGACATGTATGTAATCGAAGTTAATCTTGCTATTAAGGCATGTAAACACACACATAGTATAAATGCATTACCTACTTTATGGATTCATTATACAAACATATAAACATGCTCACATAATGATTTAGAAGTGATTAATACCAAATAAGCCTCAAAATATATATGCTATCTCATTGAGGTATATTATCAAACACTTAGACATGTATGAAAATTAGCCATTGAAACCCTAAGAACAAGACATATATATAAATTCATCAAATACTCATTATAAGAATGTAATAAACCAACCCATAAATCAAGTGTTAATTACCCTAACATGCTCTAATCAAATATAGAATAAACCAGGACAAAATGCAAATAAAGAGCCTTTCCTTTCATCCTTAGCCATCTCTTTACAATTCTTGAGCACAACTCCAAATTCAAGTGTTTGGTCCACCAAAGATACTTGATTCCTATTGTAGATGTGTGTTGGTGAGCGTGTATGGATGTGAGAACAATGGACGGTTAGGGTTTTGTCGGTGTGAAAATGGGGATTTCAAAAGTTCTTCCTAACAATGTTGAAAATCGGGCTTTTATAGTTCTCTCAGCAACATAGCCGGTCGACTGGTCAGCTGGTATCTCTTCATGCTCGACTGGTAACCTTTTGGACAAATTGGCTGACTGGTCAGTCGATACTTCCTCGTGCTTCAACCGAGGTACTCTCTGGTTATACCAGCTGACCCTATCGATCAGCCGATACTCTCCAAGGCCAGTCGATAGCTCATATTACTTCTATTCTTCATTCTTCTTGCTTCCGATCTTCATCCCACGACCCGTACTCTTCTATCTTCATCGTCTATCCTCGTGCAAGCTCATTCTCCATCCTATAATTCACCTAAGACACAAAATTGGGCATTTAGTATAGCATTTAACCCTGAAACTCAACTATTGATACTTAACAACGTTTATGCACAAATATACCATAAGTACTACACCAATGCCATCAATGAAGCACAAAACATCTTTAAAACGCAAGAAAATGCTAGCTCAAATACACATAAAACCAAGACACATCACTATGCCATTACCATGTTGACAAAGGGCAAAGCTACGGTGGTGACCTGTGGTGGTAGTGGCTAACCCTTGGTTTTAATTTTTTTTTCATTTATTCTTTCCTTTTGCAAGTTAAATAACATGAATATATATTTTTGCCACCACTAATAGAACAAAAAAGTTAACATGTCTCAGTGGCCAAGCGTGCCTTATCCATTGAAAGGGTCAGCGATTTGAAACTTCTTATGGACATTCATTTTTTATTGCTTTTTTGCAAGTAATAGTAAGCTGTTTGGCACTAAAAAATTAAAATAAAAAAAAAAGACCACACACCACTTTCACTGTTTGACGTGAACACCATCAAGTTGCCTTTCACGTTTAAGAAGAGAAAAAAGGTAAGTTTCTTACTTATAAAATTTGAAATCACTATGTTTTTTTCATTTTTAATTTTTAAATTCTTAAAAAGCACACTCTTTTCAATTTTCTTAAAATTTATTAAATATTCAATCATTATCACAAAATCTCTCATTTCGTAAATTAAGTTATTATTTTACTTTGATGTTAGTTTTTAACTATTTTCGTGGAGATGACTCGTGCTTATATGAATATTATTTATATTTGAATTGGTGAATTAGTATAATTGCTCGTTTTATTCTTTCCAATTGTAGAAAAATAGGACTCTTCTTATTTTTTGGTTATTATAATTGTTATTAGCTCTTTTGTCATTGATCTAAACTTTAGCATCTGAGGTGTGAAAATAAACTTGATATCAAATTCGGCAAATAAAAATTTATTTATATTCAATGATTTTGAAAATTTACAGTAATAAGTTTTATCTATTTATTTATTTTACATATATATACATAATATCTTATGTTATGGTTTATTATTATTATAAAAGTGATTCTTTTGTAATTTGGATTGAAAACTTGAATCGGATTATAATTTAGTGTATATATTTTTTTGCCTCCCCTAATTAAAAATCCTGGTTTCACCATTGATGTCGACTAAGTCAACATTTTATGTTTCCTAATACATTTTGTACTAAAATAATCAATAGAAAAAGATTATATAAAACATCTAATTATATTAAAAAAAAATAAGACCAACATGTTTTTATAGTATATAGACATACATAGATACATACATATAAGCAATTCTCATTAAATTATAAAATATGCATGATGTACTAACGTCCAAACAAAAAAAAAAATCTATTCTATAATAATATATTTGATAACGTATATACAAAAATAATTATTGTCATCTTCTCACCCTAAAACGATTAATATATTGCATATTTATACATCTCCTTTGGCTTCTTCTCTTCTATGGTAAACAAATATGAAGAATCAATGCATAAATTATCTATCTCTTTTCCTATTAACTATATTATTACCAAGAAAGAAATATTTAATGAAGATGCCAAATTTTAAATATCAACCACCAAATTTCCAATAAAGAGTTAGACGATTATTCATAATTATTAAAAATAAGCTAAATAACATTTGAGACTTTAGGCAGCTAACTAACCTTATTGAATTTTTAGTTGCGAGTATAAAAGGTTTAAAGAGTCGCCCATCAAAAAAAAAGGGAGGCACATCAAATGAAAAGAAACAACTATTTAAAATTATATTCATTTAAAAATAGAAAAATTAGTGTGGGGGTCATAACCCCTGCTTGCCCCCTCCTGATGCCACTAAGCTCATGTTGGATGACGCAAATTATTTGATGTGAAAATGCGAATAACAACCTCTTCCACCTTCAACGAACTCTTGGGATATGTTGATAGCCCCGTATCTAAGCCATCACCTACTGATGACATTGTTTACACATTTTCTTTTGGATGTGTTTCTTTCTCTGTGTGTGTTAGTGGCAAATAATTTTGAGAGGAGATGGATTAAAAAATTGTGAAAATATCGCGAATCTCTGAATTAAATTTAAGAAATAATGATATCATGATTTGATTTTGTTGGCTACCTAATCGTCTTTGTGATTTTATAGGTGACAATTGTATTAGGGTTAGTTTGTGTCATGATATTTGTAATGCCCTCCTACATTGGTTTTTGTGAGATTTATATGTACTTTATAATGACTTGGGATCATACTACTGACATTACAAGCTTAAGCATTTTGGACTAATTGATTAGCCTCAATGTGGCTGCACGCTAGTATTTGGGCCTAGGTTATTACAATTGGCAACAAAGTTGACTCTGGGTAGATTTCGTGTTACCTGCACCCACGTTACTTGAGGTCCTGGGCTGTGATTCTGTTCTATTTGTATTTGGACTATGTTTTTAACGGGGCTGTAGTTCTGTTCTAATTGTATTTGGACTGCGATGAGGATGTCGTGTTTTTAACGGGGAGAATATGTAACGCCCTCCTACATTAGTTTTTTTTTTTTTTTTTAAGATTCCACGCTACCTGAAGTCCTGGGCTATGGTTCTGTCATATTTGTGCTTGGGCTGCAACGAGAAGGTTGCATCTTTAAGGAGGACAGTATGTAATGCCCTTCTACATTAGTTTTTTTTTTTTTAATATTAGCTTGGGTTTACTACTACTGTCATCACGGATTTAAATAATTTGAGTTAGTTAATTGAACATAATATGATGACAGTTCAGTAATTTAATTTAGGTCGTTACAATATTTATACTCATTGTTTTGTATGTTTGCCTCAAAGGTTGGTTGGATCTTGAATATTTATCATTAAATTAGTATTGTCAAGTTGAGAAGGATTTAACAAATGGCTGATCATTGAGCAGTCAATTTATAAATATAAGGTCACCAATACATTGTATAATATATGGAATTCTTCGCAGCAGTATAACTAAATTGGTTTCCATACATTATGCTTTATATATACTGAATATCGCATTTGGTGTGTGTGAATTTTGTTGGTTGCAAAGAGGATTGTTTCTCTCATTTCATAGCGTCCCATTTTGGCACGACCATTCTTTTTTCCTTTTGTCACTTTTGGCCCTGAGATAGTGAGATTATAGATTCCAATATACATTAAAATGGTTGAGTGGGGTGTTATTTGTCACCCCCTCAATCATTTTTTTAATTAAAGTGAGTGTTTATTTATTTTTTTGTTTAATAGTAAAAATTAGTGTGTTATTCTTCTTTTTTTTTTTTTTTTGCTAAAGTGAGTGTTTATTTATTTTTTTGTTTAATACTTAAGTAAGATGTGATGTGACATTCCTTGGTTGCTCTTTTTTTTTTTTTTCCTTTTTAAGACTTAATCAATTTTTTTATCTTTAATAAATTGATAAAAAAAATTCAAAAGATAAACTAATTTTTTAACTTTTAAATACAGTGTCACGTGGAACCCTGTGATTTTTTTTTTTTTATAACTTTTCAATGTATTTATAGAGGTAAATATAGTATTTTTCAAGTTTTGAGAAGTTGGATGTCATGTGAGTGTTTTCTTTTTTATCTGATACGTGGGATGAGTGTTCTTTTTTCTTTTCTAAATTTAATACTTGGGGGTGATATACTATAATATCATATGGTTACTTTTTTATTTTCTTAGTGTTTTATCTCATGAATATTTAATTAGATAAAAAAATATATAAGTTCAATATATTATTAACATCTTTAATTAAAAAAAAACTTATTCACATTTAACTATATAATTATTTAAGTTATAGAAAACATAAAATACAAAATTATATAACACTCGTATGGGTTGATATACTAACTAGGGGTGAACATAAAATCCCGAAAATCAAAAAAATTGTTTAGGTCAAATCAAATCAACCTAAAATTAGTGGTTTTTAAAGTGGTTCGACCGGTCGTAATTTCAATTTTTAAAAACCGAAACGAATAGGTTGGTTTTCGGTTATAAGAGTAAAAAAATTGTAGCCAAACCGAACTGCCCGATGTATGTATGTATATTATAGACAGATAGATAGATAGATAGATATATTATATACTATTTTAATTTTAAATAATTTATCATATATAGTTAATGAGTTATACTTAAAGTTTCTTACTTTTGACACATATTCCTTATGTTTTTCGTCTCTGTTCTTTTCTCCTATGGTCTTTTCTTTAGACTTACTCTTTAGGTTTGTGCATCAAACAAATGATAAATAAACAAATTAAGAAAGGGCTCTTGAAAGATATTGGGGATTGAATTATTAGGTTTTGTAATTGTTGTTAGGATTTACTAATTCAGACCTTAATTTAAGAGCTATATTGCATCCCATACATTTTCAGAATGCCAGTAATCAACCAATGACAAGTGCTTTTCCTTGCCAAGATCCCATTTCAATGGGAATGACCTATTTATAGTGGTTGGAGGGCTGGGGAAAACTTGTTTCTTTGTGGAGTCCCTAGAGTCCATGGTCACATATTTCCTAGTATGTCATAAAATGTAGCTATCACTGATAAGGCTACATTTTATCCCAAATTTGTAGTTGGTAATCCATATAGGATGGAGTTGATAGCTTCCAGTTTATCTCTTTAAAGTGAGTTGGACAAAGGCTGGGTCCACTCAAGTTCCAAACTCTTGGGCTAAGCCCACAGTGGTGTAGCCTACAAATTCTGTAGTTATACATGGGCCATAACCTCGAATGTAGGAGCCATTTCAACCTAGTTGGGTCGTTAAGATAGAGCTTTTAGGTCTAATCCAATTTTTTTAAAACACACTCAATAGACGATTCAAAAACTTCTCTGCTTAATTTGAGGGTGATAATGAATGCCAATTTGCTTTCTGTTGCTTTTTCATTTCTGAGAGGCAGAAAATTAAACACAAAGTACGAAAGAGAATTGTTCTTTTGGTGCTTTAACTCCACAATTGTGTTCTAATTAGAATTTGCTTTTCCCCCTTTTTGGTTACTTCTTCCATTCAACAATGATAAACTTACTTACCCCGCAAAAAAAAAAAAAGAAAAGAAAAACTTGCTTGCATTCTCACACCGTCTAAGCAAAAAGAGTTAAGATAGTTAAAATGATTAAATTCTAATTGCTTCTAATTCTTTTTTCCTATTATGCCCCTTGATTAATAACTCCAACTATATTGATATAAATACACATTATTCAGTTAGTTAACTACCTACTTAAAAAGGAAATAAGTCTATAATTTACGAGAATGAAAAAGAAATACAAATCTATCTTTATTGAAAGAAAAGATAAGAAAGATTTAGGCTCCGTTTGTCTGGCCAAAAACATTTTTTGTATTTTCTGATATTTGGTTGCTAAAAATGAAAAAGTTAAGAGAAAATATTTTCTTTATCAATAAAAAGTAAAGTGATTTTTTTAAAAAATATTTTCTTTTTCCCAAAAAAGGAAAACATTTTCCAAATACTTGATACTTATCAACCCACCCTCCTCTACCCCCCTCCCCCAAAACATTCCCCTAGTACACATATATATATTTTTGGTATCATTAAAAAATATTTTCTAATTAACTTTTATTATAACAACCAAACAATAAAAAAAATTTTTAAAAAAATGTATTTTACAAATATATTTTTAATGAAAAAGTAATTTTTAACGAAACAAACAGAACTTATATGACTTGAAGTAACGTGCACCATAACATTGGTCAATGTTGGTGGGGTTAAAATCAAGAAACGTCCATGTGTTCTAATTACAACTCGAGAACCAAAGACAACGCGTGGAAGTTTGTCATTACGACATCTAGGAACAACG
Organism: Cordia subcordata; assembly: GCA_028554755.1. Lineage (NCBI taxonomy): Eukaryota > Viridiplantae > Streptophyta > Magnoliopsida > Boraginales > Cordiaceae > Cordia > Cordia subcordata. The sequence continues at coordinate 8,268,967 of JAPTOF010000006.1, read as the reverse complement.
TTATTATTATAATTATTAGGGGATTAGGATTGCACAAAGATGAAGCCACTTTCACTTGTCGGCTTATATAAATAAGACGGATTTAGAAGATAATGATAAAAATATAAGGCGCACTACTATTACTAGTCGGATAGTTTTTTGGTAGAAAAGGAAGCACTTGTGGATTAAACACCACAACGTCACGAAAATGAATTCACCAACTTGAAGATCCTGTTCTTGAAAGCTGCTTAGAGATTGCTCCAACAAGTAAACAAGTCAAACTTGACGACATTTTTAGCTCAATTAGAGTTCTACATGTGAGATGAAAGAGTTTCGATATTAATTTTATAATAATATAAATTATTATAAATATTAAATATTTTGGGTAATTGTGTCTTTCAGATTCTATAGTTAAAAGCTAAGAGAAGATTTGAAAATAGTAAGTAATTAACAGTGATAAATATAGAGGAATATTAGTAAATCGATTTTATAAGTAAAATAGGAAGATTAGTCATATATGTTGTTAAATTTACTTGTAAAGCAATGTCAAATTTAGTATTGCGCATGTGTAACATTTAACAATGTTGAAAGATATAAATAGAAGCAATTGTTGTTGCCATGTGATATAATATAATGAAGTGAATTCTTAGAGAAAAGCAATATGAGAGTTTTGGTTATTTTTCTATATAAATAGTATCGATAGATGATAAAGATTAATTTAATACTCCAATGTTCAAAAACTGTGGGGAAAATATGTTTGACTCTCTTAAGTGATGATGTGAGTGACACATTCACGAGAATACGTACTTGATTGAGGATAGAATAAAAAACAAGTTATTTAAAATTTCCGAATTTATATGTCAAATCAAAGACGAGGAAATTATAATTTTAGTTTGAGAGAGCACTACAAAAGTTGAAAATTTTCATGTTCAGCTTTTCATTCGGTGCTGATTAGTGCTTATAACGGCCGATATAGCTATTATATAGATATAGTGATCAACTTCACCTTAAAATATCGCTCTGTAATTATTTTAAATCTTCTTCTATATAATAAAAAGTTATATATTAATAAGAGAAAAAAACAAGAAACTCAAGTCTCTTGTTTTTAAGTATCAGAAAAAGTCCTTCAATTCTTTTTTTTCTTTTTTCTTTTTTTCCCCTTCTTAGGTTTCTTTGTCAATTAAAATTAATGGAAAAATTAACTACCTTCACAAAATACAATTTATATCCTTAATGAAACAAATGAAACAAAAACATAATATATATATTATTATTTTTTTGCAAGATTCAATTTTGGCAGGTTAAAAAAAATTCAAAACTTCCATAAAGGCCATTTAACAGTTAAAAAGTTTAAAAGTTAGTTTCGTTTGAAAAAAAGAAAAAACCCAATAAATATTTGTAATTAGTTTAAAAATACTCTTATTTCCTTAATTATAATAAAACTAACAATGAATGCTTATAAATTACATAGTCAAAAAAAAAAAACTAAATATAAATCTATACTTTTTCACAAAAAGGAAAATGTTATGATAACTAACTTTTTTTTAACTTTAGTGACAACACTTGATAAGAAAAAAAAGAAAAGAAAAGAAAGAAACCTAAAAGAAAACGATCTAAATTTTTTTCCATAAAAAAAAATAGAATATACACCGATTGATAAAGTTAAAGAGTGATGCACAGCAATGCTAAAATTTCATTCATCTGATCGGTTTCGATCGTCAGGGCAAAATATTTATTATTTCGTGCATCAACAAGTAGTTAATAAATACCACGCGACATCATTGAATATGCATTAACTTCTTTCTTATCACACAGATTCAGCAGTTTGGCATTGATGACACACCCTAAATCTCACCATCTCATCATTGATCAAGTCAAACTTTTTCCTTTTCCCCTCTTCAACTTTTTAATTTTGGAGCATATTTATTTTTCTTTTACAATTAGAGCAAAAATGGAACAGAAAAAGAAAAACTAAAAATGATCCACTCTGAGAAATACTCATTAGAAATTATGATAGCTCACGATACAAAGCCAGACATATTAAAAATAAAAAATAAAAATAAAAAGGAATAGTGAGAACAAGTAGGATAATAAGTATTAATATAATATATAACTGACAAACTTAGATATGCAAGCTCACATACCTTTTCCTATGCAACAACAAAATGTTACAGTAACATAACGTTGTATATAACACTACAAGAAAATTCAATTGCGTTACTAAATCCGCCGCTAATTTTCGTGACCCGAAAATATTTTCTTGGTAGTGATTGACCATAGATATTATATATATATATATATATATATATATATATATATTATAACTAGTAGCTCATTTAACAATAAGCAACACATTTCTTCTTGCAGTCAACAGTGCAGCCACCACCACCACCACCGCCACCATAGCCCTTGCCTGATCGGCTGAATGAAGTGAAGCACTTAGCAGGGCAGATCAACTTCTTCTTGTAACAAGGGCCCTTATCTTTGCACACCACTGTGGACCTAAAAGTACCACCTTTGCCATACCCACCATTCGGGCCCCCGTACCCGAACCCGTACCCTCCTCCTACTGGGCCAACCCCAGGTATGTTGAACCCCCCTCCGGGCCCGAAGAAGCCTCCCAGGCCTCCACCATAATCTCTACCACCGCCGCCACCGCCGCTGCCACCACCTTTGTTGTTGCTCTTCTCGTGGTGGTGTGATTTTGCTTTGGATGATTCATTTAGATCAGGCCTAGTGGAAATGGTTAAGGTGGCAAAGAGGAGCAAGAAAGCTAAGAAAAAAGTGGTTTTGCTTATTTTTGTCATGTTTGGAAAGTTTTTTTTTTTTTTTTCCCTTCTTGAGAAAGTAGATAGCTAGAGGATGATATGATGATATTAGACAATGTGTAAATATGGAGTTTGAGAAGTATTGGGTGTGGAGTAGAATGAATATATTTAAGTTTATAGTGGGGGGAGGGTGCAAAAAGCATTGAAGAAAGAAGTGGATGGCAGTTGAAGAGGGGATTGCATGACAGCATGAGGTGTGTAGAGGTTCGTTGGCTGCAATTACTGCAAATATACACCGAGAGTAATAAAAAAAATTTTGGCACACTAAAAATACACATTTTAATCGTACATGTACTGTTAGTGTGTGTGTTCGTGTACAGATGTTTCCATAATATCATATATCGTAATCAATTTAGTAGTAGTTTTATGGTCTTTGTATTATGATTATAATATCATTAAATCTCGGTAACCAGCAATGAGCCCATTTGTCAAATAAGGTAGAAATCTATTAGATCAAATTAGGGGTTTGAGAAAAAACTCAATTGTAATATATTACTTCTCAAGTGATTATTTGTGTTTGTAAGAATGATAATTTGAGTTTGAATTCAAAGAGGATGGAAATCAAGATTAAAAAAAAAATAGAAAAGTGGGAATCAGATCACCAATAGCCCACTAATTTTGCCCTACCCCACTACTAGATGGCACTATATGTATGCCTAGGGATTTCCTATATATGGACCAGTTCTTAAGGTGCTTTGAGACTGTACAGTAATTATCTATATTTTAATTCGCAGTTATAGGCTTAGTTTACATAAATGGAAGAGCAAATTTCATAAATAATCCTCATTAGTTATAAAAACAATCTTAACTCTTAACCTTTTTTTATTATTTTAAAATTGATTTTTTGGTCCTTAATATTCTTAAAAGTATCAATTTAATCCCTATTATTGGTTCCAAATATTTGAGAAAAGTGACCTACTTTACTCCTCAAAGATGGTCATGTGATCAATTAATAAGGAACAAAATTAATATCTTTTGCAAATATTAAAAAGTGAGTGGGGCATTTTTAAAATAATAGGGATCTAATTAACTTTTTTTATACAAATATTACTGATTATGAGGATCATTTTCAAAATAATGAGAATTAAATTAACATAATTGGCAAATAATAACGATCATTTATGAAACTTTGCCTAAATGGAAAGTGCTAATGAATGATCAAGTTGAATCAGCTAATTAAATATAGTGTAGGAGTTGCACATGTAAGAAAGGCCCATCAAAATAATCTTACATACATATCATAGCATCAATAAAACTTTACTCTTGTCATATTCATAGACTGCAGCTCCAACTGATACTCATTTTTTTTTTTTTCAGAAATATCCAATTTTGAAGGTGTAGCAATCAAAAGGTCATGCCTGTTTGTTTAAGTACTTTTAAAAATGATGGAGAAACAATTTTCAAAGCTTCCACCGTGCATGCTTAGGTCAGGTAATTAATTAGAAAGCTACCTTTGTGTATCGCGAATACATATTAATGATACTTGTTGATGAGTTTCTTTTCATAAGGTTTTAAAGTTTAAAGTAGCAAATTGGATAAACTATATATTAGTTACTAGCTAAAACATTAGTGCATCAACCAATATTTCTTTTCTGTCCTAATAAGGAACCTCAGATGCAGGCTTTTCTCCTTCTAGCTAGTGTAGTATGAACTTGTACTTTAAATATTATGTTTAATGAATGAATTACAATTTTTTTTTGAAAAAAAAAAAAAAGAAAGAAAGAGTTTGAATCCTAATAAGAAAGGGCAATCCAACTTATAAATAGACAAACAGAAAAGATCATATGAGTTTGCGGGAAGGATACTATTTCCACCGCTAGTCTAAGGATCTACTTTTATGACTCTGGCCCCGGGTGCGAGAAGTATGAAAGTCAATTTTCCGTAGATGTATGTGTTATATTATCAACTTTTGACCTATCACTATAAATCTAAAATTCGGATGAATTTAAAAATTAGGTATGATTTTTCTCTATTTATTTATGTTTTGTGGTGTACTCGAACATTGTAGTGAAGTGAAAAGCCAAGCCTCTTGTTATACTTGTTCAAGAATATGAGATGTTACTGTCTGTGCCACTTAATAAATAAACAGTCTATGATGAGGATGTACCTAGTGGAATCCAGCATATCTTGACTCGAATTAGACATGTCAATTTTGTACTTAATTAAAGTTTACTACATTAATTTGGCACAAACATTTGTCCATAATCAGTTGATCCCACATAATAAGATCATCTTTGATTTTTTTTATTAGAAACGCGTTTTAGGTGAAGTAATAAATTCTTAACATTGTCAATTTTTTACGCAGTCGGCAGGGATGTTGAAATTTTCCGTTTGCGTAGCGAAAGTAGAGGACTCTGCACACACGTGGACTCATAAAAATGAAGCTATTTCTACTTGTTATAATATTTTTTAAATTTATGTTATAATACTTTTAATTATGTTTTAAAAGTAATATATATACTTAATACTTTATAATAATGTATTTAAGTGTCTTGTCACCTCATATGTAGATGAATTCTATTATTCCTTTTTCTTTTGTACTTCCTATATAAAATTCTATATTCAGAATTTGTCTATTAAATCCAAATCACTTATTAATGAATTTGTTTAACAAGAAGTAGTAGGTAGATAATTGTCTTGATTTTTATTAATCAATGTTGGCTAAATACTTGCTATTAGTTTTGATGATGAAAATTTATATGCATTCATAATTTATTGATTAAAAGCATCTTGTGAAAATAAGTGCCTAGATGTATAAATAGATGCTTGAAAGATGAAAGAAGATGAACGAAAATGTATTATTTGAAAAACAAGAAGAAGAGAAGGCATAAGGAGGAGAAGAGACGTTGTTGGCTAAATACTTGCTATTAATTTTGATGATGAAAATTTATATGCATTCATAATTGTTTGACTAAAAACATCTTATGAAGATAAGTGCTTAAATGTATAAGCAGATACTTGAAAGATGGAAGAAGATGAGCAAAAACACATTATTTGAATAACAAGAAGATGAGAAGGTATAAGGAGGAGAAGAAACGTCATAAGGGGTACTGGGCGTTCTTTTTGCTCTTTTGTGAAATGTCTAAATATTGTATATGTTTGGCTCAAATTTCCTTTTTCATGGTTCAAACATTTTTTAAACTCTTGCTTATTTGATTTCATAAAAGCACAAATGAATTGAAATGCACATGTAGAGTAAAAATGTGTTTTTGAAGTATTTCAAGTCATATAAAGTATTTATAATTTGTCTCAAAATGATTTGGAGTTATAAAAATTGCACTGGAAAAAGTTTTGGCAAAAGTTGGGTTTTACTTCACTTTCTAAAGTAGCCAGACCCCCCAACCAGTCAACTGGCTGACCTGAGTGGGTCCCCTAGCCAAGTCAGAAGCTGAAGGACAAAGCCGGATCCTTTAGCCGGTCAACCGGCTAAGGCGTCTAGCCTTGTCAGTGAGGTCCAAAAGGAAGCCAATCGACCGGCTAAACAAGCTACTGTAATAAATACACTATCCGTTTATTACTATTCTGGCCATTTTCTTCCTCTTTTCCCCACCTACCAAATCCCTACCACTAAAAACTCTTTAAATACACCTTCAGTACACATTCAAATCATCAATTCAAGTGTGCAAAATCTTATATTATCATTCAATCAAACTTTGAGCCATTTTTGCAATATCTTTGAGCTTTCAAGAGCTTCGTTCATTGCAATACCCTCCTTTTGAGAAGAAAGTTTTCAAATTCTATCATTTCTTATTCCTTTGATTAGATATACACTTTGAGAGCTAGAATTCTTGTGAGATTTATTCATTAAAGCTTGTAAAGTGTGGGGAAATCCTAAATAGTGAAACTCTTGGATTTTTTGAAGTTGAGACTTAAAGAGGTGTAAGAAATTGGTTTGTGCTTCACCAAAATTTGAAAAAGTATCTTAATGAAGGTTGTTGAAGTTCTAAGGGGAGCATCCTTGGGCGGTGGACGTAGGTTTGGCCGAACCACCTTAAATTGTTTGTCTCTCTTCTCTTTATACTTTTATTATCTTATTTGCTTAAATTGCTTATATTGTATTTGATATATTGCTTGAAAGAATTTGTTAAATTTCTGATAATTTTTAAAAAAATAAAAATTAGTAATTATATCTTAATTCACCCCCCTCTTAAGATATTTGCACCTACAGACGTCATAAAGAGTACCAGACGTTGTTGCTCTTTTGTAAAATGCCTAAATATTGTATATGTTTGGCTCAAACTTCCTTTTTCATTGTTCAAATATTTTTTAAACTCTTGCATATTTGATTTCATAAAAGCACAAATGAATTTGAATGCACATGTAAAGTAAAAATGTGTGAAGTGTTTCAAGTCATAGAAAGTATTTACAAATTGTCTCAAAGTGATTTGGAGTTAAAAAAATTGCACTAAAAAAGGTTTTGGCTAAAGTTTGGTTTACTTCACTTTCTGAAGTGGCCGGACCCCTCAGCCGATCAACCGGCTAGCCTGGGTAGGTCGCCCAGCCAAGTCAGAAACTGAAGGACAAAGCCGGACCCCCCTAGCGGTCGACCCGCTACGGCGTCCGGTCTAGTCAGTGAGGGCCAAGAGAAAGCCGGACGACCCAGCTGGTTGACCGGCTGAACGCGCTACTATAATAAATGCACTAGCCGTTTATTATCGTTCAGACCATTTTCTTCCTCTTTTCCCCATCTACCAAATCCCTAACACCTAAATCTCTTTAAATATACTTTCATTACACATTCAAATCATCAATTCAAGTGTGCAAAATCTTATATCATCATTCAATCAAGTTTTGAGCCATTCTTGCAATATATTTAAGCTTTCAAGCGCTTCATTTATTGCAATACCCTTTTTTTGAGAGAAAGTTTTTAGATTCTATCATTTCTTATTCCTTTGATTAGATGCACACTTTGAGAGCTAAAAATCTTGAGAGATTCATTCATTAAAGCTTGTAAAGTGTGGGGAAATCCTAAAGAGTGGAACTCTTAGGTTCTTTGAAGTTGGGCTTTAAATAGGTGTAAGAAATTAGTTTTTGCTTCACCAAGATTTGTAGAAGCAATTTAGTGAAGGTTGTTGTAGTCCTAAGAAGAGCATCTTGGGCGGTGGACGTAAGTTTGGTCGAACCACCTTAAATCGTTTGTCTCTCTTCTCTCTATACTTTAGTTATCCTATTTGCTTAAATTGTATACATTGTGTTTGATATTTTGTCTGAAAGAAATTGTTGAATTTGTGTGAATTTTTTAAAAATAAAAATTAGTAATTATATCTTAATTCACCCCCCCTCTTGAGATATTTGCAGCTACAGTCAAGTAATTTTTAAGAACCTTTTCTTATACTTTTACTTAATATGTCTTATTATTCATAAATATAATTTTATTTTAGTATTTATTATTTTGTTTTTTAAGAACTTTTCTATTTTTTATTTTTGAAAATTTTTTCTATTTAAAAAAAAATCTCGTGGATCACCAGGAATAAATGTAGTGAAAAATTATCTCGTGCATTAATCTTAAGTTTAAAAAGAGGAAAGAAACCTTGGGTTTTATTTTATCAACCGCAAACGAGTTGAGAACTCAGAATTTGGTTACTTTTTTTCGAAAGTTCAAAATGCTATATGGTGGAATTCCTGCAATATATATAATTAATATATATTAATATTAATATATATTAATTAGCTAATTAATCTCGTAGCTTGGACCTATATTAATTAGTTAAAAGGCTATATTCTTTAAACCAATTCTTTTTTTTCTTTTAACTTATTTGGATCAGACTTTTTCATAATAAAATCATGGAATGTTAGATAAGTCAATTAATAATATATTCCCCCACAAAAAGTGTTGAATTCAACTACAACTCATTATTATTTATAGTGAATTGATCTTTTGTGTAAAGGGAAAAACCCCTGTTTCACTCATATAATAAGAAAACCCCCAACAACAAAAAAACCTCTTTCACTCATAACAAAAAAACCTATCCTAAATTTAACATCATGGGTCATTAACATGAAAATTCAACATGAATATGATTATCAAGATACCCTAATCATCATCATAATTAATGGATGACAGTAACTTCAAACCTATGACGTGAACTCTAATGCTATATATTAAATTACCACCAAATTTAAAAGTTCAAGTTTATTTAAAACCTTGTACATGAATAGTTTAATTAACGGGTGGCAGTAATTTTCAAACCCATAACATGAGTTCTAATACCACACATATTAGGATACCACCTTATTTAAATACTTATTAGATTTGTAAAAAAAATATTGATATATTTATTTATTGTAATTAATAGCTACCATGTATTTCAGATGATATGGGTGTGATCCGACTCACATAAATGCTCCCAAATCACTAAACCAAAGAAGGCACCGGCCAGTTTGGGTATGATCCCTAAAGGGCCAACCTCGTGTAGCTCAAAACTTGGACCCGAAGATTTAAGGGATTTGCCTTAGTTAGTACAATACATATAATACACTCATACTGTCATACAGCTCTTAGCTATGTGACATGTAGCTACTTAGCTCGGATAACTTTTTGCTAATTTGAACGTGAAAGTCTCTTTGACCAACACCACACCAGTGTCCTAAGTAACTTTGCTCTCTTCTCTTCCATTTTGCCGGCAATGCAGAGACTAAGGAGTGCTCTATCTAAGCTTGACTGTTGACTGATTATTTTGACATTGTCAATAAATTTATCATGTTTTGATATTATTATTGTCACGTATAATTAATTAGTTTTCTTATGAATCATTATCGTTTTGAAAACGTAGCCTTCACTTTCAATTTAAAGATTCCATCGTGTAAACTAAGAAAGATCCAGTAGCTAAGTAGGAAATTTTGGCTAATGTGTGTGTGTGTGTGTTTTATTTTTTGCGGGGTAGATTTTGGCTAATGTTACATCTAGATAACTATTAAGAAACAATTCTTGCTAGTAATCATCAAAATATATTTATCAATTGGCTCATAGCCAAAGAAAATGCATGGGGAAGCATGTGTTGGCTAATATTGGATCTTTTTCTCTGAGCCTGGTGGCCTTCTCGCGGACCATACCTTTTACGCATTTGGAAAATGATATTGAAGTGATGATATATATATGTATATACATACATGTATACATGTATCGGCCCAGCGTGGGGTATCCTATGTGTGCTCTCTTGTTGGTTGGCACCACACGCTAAAACCTGCTAAATGCTTAACATTCATTTATTTGCTACTGGGCGGTAAGGCATGAACGTACGCGTGAACTGATCTATGTGAAGCTGACAGCTATGAGTGAATTCAACCACTAAAGAAATTATTTACATCGTTCCATCACATCACGTAATTAATTTGTAATGGATAAATGTATTAAATTTTCTGTAATTTATTATAAGTATACGGTTAAAAATCAAATTTTGATGTTATTCTCATCAAGAGAACCGCTAACAAAAGTTAGTGATTTTGTCACAAAAACCATTCCTTTGAATGTGTTGCCTTTAAACTGGGTTACCCTGCCCCCGTGATAGTTCAGCTTTTCTTGTTAATGAGGATGTTGGGAGGGAAGGTAACGGATAATTCTCTGTAATTGCTTTTTCAATGAATATGTTCGAGTTTTCCTGACAAAACAAAAAAAGAAAAAAGAAAAAAAAATCTCTTGGCCTTATTTCATGAACAAATCGGAGCCCCATTTTGTTTAGAGCTTGCAGCTCTTTTTGGTTGAAAATGTAGCTATTTGTTGCATGTAGGGCGTTATTTGGCATCGCTTTTATACCTTTACATCGTACTTGGAAGCTCTTGTAATATGGAATTCATTTTATATGAATTCCATAAAGAATTGTATTTGCAAATAAATTCTATTGTTTAAATGTATAAAATAGTTTTAAGTTAATTTTATCATTTGTAAATTCGAATTGTGTTTGGAATAGATATAGAATTAGAATTAATATGTACTTTTTACTTCAATAGGACTGTATAAAAATGATAACGTTGTATATTATGTTAATAATTATAGGGATATTTTTATCTTTATTAGATTTTTCGTGGATTAGCTTTTTGTGAAATTGCAAATTCCATCTCTTAAGCTAGGATTTGAGTATAATTAAAGTAAATCTAAGATTTACAATTTTTGGAATTCTAAGTGAATTTCATATTTTAATAAAGTATTACCAAACATAAAAAATTGAATTTGCAAATGAATTCCACAAAATTTTAGTGGAATTCATTTGTTCCAAACAGTCTGTTAAGGGACCCTGTCTTGCGACCTCCACAAGATTTTATATGAATATTTATGATTTTTGCATTAGTATAATGGGTGCACATGTCATTACTCGCTAATTTATTTATTTAAAGTAACAAGAACTTTTCCAAAGTGATAAAAATATCTATCAAATTTTTAGTTAAAAAAACTTTTTAAATCACCCACAAAGTGTTAGTGAATAATTAAAAATTAATTAAAAATAAAAATAAATATATTAGATTTTTTTGTCAATTCAAACAGTGAATGGATAATGTAACAATAAAAAAAAAATAAAGACACACTAGATTTTTGTCATGTCATTTGCTTCATAAGGGCAAAAATGACATTTTCTTAACTTAGATAACTTTTGCTTTAACTTCTAATTAACGATGTTATGTTGGAGGGACTTGAGAAGGAGGGGAAAAAAAAACTAAGGAACTTATTTGGTCTAATGACTAAAAGTAAAAGAATAAAATATCATTTTAGCCTAAAAGTAGTATCACATGTTATAAAATAACTTAAAATAACTTGAACAATAAAAAATTTTTCTATTACAATATAATACCACTTTTCTTTCTCTCTAATTCTGTCTACTTCTTCCTTTTCCTACTACTTCTTTTTCTACTACTTCTTTTCTCTTCTTCCTTCTTGTATGGATATCAATACTCATTCCAAGCCATGCTATTATAGAAAAAATTTGGAGACAAATCAATAAATGATCATTAAATACATGATGACTAAAGTGTTGAATTTTCTTCATCATCATGTGATGGCTTGTAATTTTTTAACAAAATTTTCTTTCCCAAGATGTTAACTTCCTTTCTTCAAAATTTGAATGCTACACACCATTTAATTCTTTGAAAATAACCTTCAATCTTGATTCTTAAATGTGCATTATATACAACACTCTCCTTTGAACATTCATCAACAAGAATATGTCTCTTAAAACCTTACTCGGAAAACCCAGTGGGAAAAAACCTCATGAAGGAAAAGAGTGCAATATTCTTGTTATACGATTCATGCTGCCTCATTAAAAACCTTGCCAGGAAAACCCAGTGGAACAAAACCTAGACTAAGGGAAAAAGAGTACAACACATATAATTCTCCCCCTTGTGAAGGCAATCAGTAGCAATCTCTGAGTTGTTGCACGCCGATCTTGTGTGCCAACTTCTCCAATGTTGTTGCAGGTAACCCCTTTGTAAACAAGTTTGCTAAATTCTCACTTGAGCGAATTTGACAAACATTAATATCTCCTTTTTTTTGAAGTTTACGTGTAAAGAAGAATTTTGGTGAAATATGCTTAGTTCTGTCACCCTTGATGTAGCCTCATTTTACTTGAGCAATGCAAGCAGCATTATCTTTATACGGTATTGTTGGTCCCTTTTTGCTAGTTGAAATGTTGCATTCTTCTTTAATATGTTGAGTTAAAGATCTCAATCTTACACATTCTTGGCTCACCTCATGTAATACAAGTATTTCAGTATGATTTGAAAAAGTGGCAGCAATAGGTTGTTTTGTTGAGTGCCAGGAAATAGCTGTATCACCATATGTGAAGAGATATCCAGTTTGGGATTGTCCTTTATGTGGGTCAGATAAATACCCAACATCTACATACCCTATTAATACAGGATGTGTATGTTTTGAATACAATAAGCCCATATCAATTGTTCCACGAAGATAACGAAGTACATGTTTAATACCGGTCCAACGTCTTTGTGTTGGTGTAGCATTAAATCTTGCTAATAGATTTATAGAAAATGCAATATCTGGACGTATATTGTTAGCAAGATACATCAAAGCACCAATTGCACTAAGATAAGGTACTTCAAGGCCAAGTATTTCTTCGTTATCTTCTTGAGGACGAAAAGGGTCCTTTTTGATATCAAGAGATCGGACAACCATTGGGGTACTCAATGGATAAGCTTTGTCCATATTAAATTTCTTCAAAACTTTTTCAGTATAAGTCTTTTGGTTAACTAAAATTCCACTTAACATATGTTCAATTTACAGACCAAGACAAAATTTAGTTTTGCTCAGATCTTTCATCTCAAATTCTTCACACAAATATGCAACTACTGCTTTAAGCTCTTCAACAGTCCCTATGATGTTTAAATCATCAACATATACGGCAATAATAACAAACCTATTTTTTTATTTTTTGATAAAAACACATGGGCTTATGGGACTATTAACATATCCTTCCTTTAGAAGATATGTACTTAGACGATTGTATCACATTCATCTAGATTGTTTCAATCTATACAAGGATCTTTGCAATTTAATAGAGTACATCTCTCGGGGATTTGATCTATATGCTCCAGGCGTATTTAGTCCTTCAAGGACTTTCATATAAATATCACTATCAAGTGACCCATACAAATATGCTGTTACTACATCCATGAGGTGCATATGAAGTCCTTCACAAATTACGAGGCTAATTAAATATCTGAATGTAATTGCGTCTACCACAGGAGAATATGTCTCCTCATAATCAATTCCAGGCCTTTGTGAAATGTCTTATGTTACAAGTCGTGCTTTATATCTCACAACTTTATTGTTTTCATTTCGTTTTAGCACGAATACCCACTTATAGCCTACAGGCCTTACATTTTCAGGTGTTTGGACTATAGGTTCAAAAACTTTACGCTTTGCAAAAGAATTTAATTCAGCCTCCATTGCGTCTTTCTATTTAAGCCAATCATTTCTATGTCGACATTCTTGAACGGACTTTGGTTCACAATCCTCGCTTTCTATTATCAATTTAGTAGCTACTGCATAAGAAAATTTTTCACCAATAACAATTTCATTTCGGTTCCATCTTTTTCCTGTAGAGATATAATTGATTGAGATCTCTTCATTTTCAATATTGTCGCTATTTTTTTCTCACACTTAGGTACCTGATTCTCTACTGGTATTGCCTTTCTAGCAATTTTTGCGACATCTACAGGATTATTAAAAACCTCAAAATTGCCAACTTGCTTATTCGGCTCCCTCCTTTTTCGAGAATTTTTATCTTTGGAGCCAATTTGTTCTACCACGTTTTTTATATAATGTAGACTTATTTGCTAGAGTATTAGATTGCTCTTATGAAATATCAATTTTAGGGGGAGCATTTCGAGCTGGCACGTGTGACTTAGTCACTCTCTTGGTATCAGTGAATGTATCTGGCAATTGATGAGCAATCCTTTGTAAATGAATAATTTTCTGAATTTTTTGTTCAGATAGATTTATGCGAGGATCAAAATGAGCCATAGATGATGCATTCTATGTAATTTCTTGTTTTTCCAACTTTTGTTTTTCTCCTCCTAATGCTGGAAATACTGTTTCGTCAAACTGACAATCAGCAAAACGTATTGTGAAAAGATCTCCATTTAAGGGTTCAAGATATTTAATAATTGATGGAGATTCAAAACCAACATATATTCCCAGTCTTCTTTGTGGTCCCATTTTTGTACGCTGTGGTGGAGCAATTGGAACATATACTGCACAACTAGATATTTTTAAATGGAATATATTTGGTTCATGACCAAAAAATAATTGTAAAAGGGAATATTTATAATAAGCAGTTGGTCTTATTCAAACCAGTGCTGCAGCATGCAATATGGCATGTCCCTAAGTAGAACTAGGCAACTTAGTTCTCATAAGTAGTGGTCAAGCGATTAGTTATAGTCGTTTAATAAAAGATTCTGCTAAACCATTTTGAGTATGTGTATGAGCCACAGGATGCTCAACTATAATCCCAATTGATGTACAATAATCATTGAAAGATTAGGATGTAAATTCTTCTGCATTATCAAGACGAATTTTCTTAATCGTATAATTTAGAAATTGTGCACATAGACAGATTATTTGTGCAAGGAGTCTTGTAAATGCCACATTTCGAGTGGATAATAAGGAGACATGTGACCAACATGTGGAGGCATTTATTAATACCATAAAGTATAGAAATGGTCTACATGCTGGAAAAATAGGCCCACATATGTCCCCTTGAATTCGTTCTAGAAATGCAAGATTTTCAGCATCAATTTTAGTTGGGGATGGCCTTTTAATCAATTTCCCTTGGGCACAAGCAACACATAAAAATTCATTTGAGGAGAGTACTTTTTGACTCTTTAAAGAATGCCCTTTTGAATTTTCAATAATTCGTCTCATCATTATTGCGCCTGGATGTCTAAGGCGATCATGCCAAAGAGTAAAACTCTTTGGATCAATTATCTTCTGGTTTATCACAGCATGTGATTCTACAGGATTTATATAAGTACAATATAGTCCAGAAAATAATGATGGCAATTTTTCTAATATATGCTTTTTGCCAAATATAAGCGATGTGATATAGAGATATTCTTTATTGCCTTCTTTCATGGTTTCAATGTGATAACCATTTTCTCTTATATCTTTAAAACAAAGTAGATTTCTTTGTGATCTATTTGAGTGTAAAGCATTGCTTATTATCATTTTTGTTCCTTCAAGAAACAAAACACAAGCTCAACCAGAGCCTTCAATTAATTTTGCAGAACCAGTTATTGTATTGACATTTGCATTAGCTAATTTCAGCAAGGAGAAATACTTCTTATTCTTGAGAATAGTATGTGCTGTAACACTATCAGCCAAATATATTTCTCCATCATTAATATGATGCAAATCCATATTTCTTCACAATAATAATAAAGGAAATAGAAAAATATTAGCAAAAATATGACATTCATTTTATAAAAGATAGATATTATATTCAAGCTAAAATTAAGCATTATAGTGACAGACAATTCGACATAACAGAAACATTATACTTTTACATAAAGATTAATTCATATGGATATTTCCATCACCAATCAATTGCTCAATATTTTCAGTAGCATCTTCAAAGAAGTCAGAGCAATCAAGGTGCATGTAGTTCATTTGAGTATTCTGTTCAACAAGATTTGTTTCTACACCTTTTCCTTTTTCTTTCAACGAAGCTTGATAAAGATCTACGAGATTTTTAGCAATACGACATGTTTGATGCCAATGCCCTTTCATGCCACATCTATAGGAAGTAGTTTCAGTACGTTAGAAAGATTTATTTCGTAAATAATTTCCTTTGTCGTGGTTTTCTTGTCTTTTGAAATTTGGTCTATTTGACTTGTGAAAATTATGACCATTATCATGTCTATAACCACGGTCACGACCACGACCACGACCACGACCACGACCACGACCACGTCCACGTCCATGACCATAATTATTTGATGATGCAGCATTCACCTCAGAAGATGCAATGTCATTCATTTTAAGGAATGGTCTAAGCCAGTTGGTAGTGTTTGATGATTTTTCATCAAGAGCTCATTATTTTGCTCAGCAACAAGAAGACATGAGATTAGCTCAGAATATTTTTGAAACCACGCTCTCTATATTGTTGTTGTAAGAACATATTAGATGCGTAGAAAGTAGAGAATATCTTCTCTAACATGTCTTCATCAGTGATTTTTTCTCCGCATAATTTCAATTGTAAAGTAATTCTAAATACAGCGGAGTTATAGCCGCTTACAGTTTTAAAATCCTGCAATCGTAGGTGAATCTACTCGTAGTGAGCTTTAAGAAGGATCACTGTTTTATAATGATCAAATCTTTCCTTCAAATTTTGCTAAAGGATTTGTGGATCCTTTACTGTGAGATATTTAGCTTTAAGCCCTTCACGGATATGATGACGAAGGAATATCAATGATTCATGTAAGAATGCGATATTTCCTTCTTTAATTGTTTCTCTAAGGTCCTTAGCATTGACATGTATTTCCGCATCTAGGATCCATAATAAATAATTGTTTCCAGAAATATCAAGGGCCACGAATTCAAGCTTCGTGAAATTTGACATTATAAATCGAAATCTTTGTAGGATTGTGCACCTTTTAATAATTTACAGAACTCCTCGTCGGCAGAGACTCGTGCTGATAACGTATTATAAAATAACTTAAATATAATGTGGCATAAAATAACTTGAACAATAAAATCTTTTTCTATTACAATATAATACCACTCTTCTTTCTCTCTAATTCTCTCTACTTCTTCCTTTTCCTACTATTTCTTTTCTACTACTTCTTTTCTCATCTTTCTTCTTGTATGGATATCAATACTCATTCCAAGCCATGCTATTATAGGAAAAATTTGGAGACAAATCAATAAATGATCAGTAAATACATGATGACTAAAGTGTTGAATTTTCTTCATCATCATGTGATGGCTTGTAATTTTTCAACAAAATTTTCTTTCCCAAAATGATAACTTCCTTTCTTCAAAATTTGCATGCTACATACCATTTAATTCTTTGAAAATAACCTTCAATCTTGATTCTTGAATGTCTATTATATACAATATCACAAAGATTATTGTTTTTTGTGAGTTCTATTTAAAGCAGAGACATTGGCCACGATTTTTTAATTAATGTTTGCATCAGATCTCCAAGACCAGATTCATATCGGTCTTCACCCTTGACGGTGCTGGATTAGATAGATGATTGGAAACCCGACCCCTTCCAAGAAAAGGGAAAAGAATATGGATTTTGGATCCTCTGATTATTCTTAGGACTGTAGCACATCACTTCTACTTATATTAATTGTTAGATTAAGTGATACTTTGCTACTCATTTATATTTAACACTAAGACGATATAGTTATATATTTTAACAAACCCCCACTCTGCAATCCGACCTTCCGACCCCCACGTGATTTGAAAACTCAGAATCTCATTTTTGAAGGGGTAGTCTCAATCACATAAGATACCCCTAATCCCACTAAAACGATATAATTTTGTATCACAAAAAGTTTACTTTAAGGGGAAAAAAGATATGCACATCTACTTAATTGAAATAAAATTCACCTTAAGAACCACATAAATTCACCGCATGTTAACAAATCCAAATATACGTTGTCACAAAAAAAAACCAAATATAGTGCAACGATGTTCGTCAATGTATACGCTAGGTTAGTCAAATGCTAAGCAACGTGGTTCAAAAACCAAAGAGAAAATAGATTATCAAGAAAGGAAAATGACTAAATGAGTACCAGTCTTGCAGAATATTACACTAGCACCATTTTCTAAGGGTGCGTGGTAATGGTGCCGCCATCCATTTTCACTCGAGAAATTTAAAAGCTGGGAACATCATCTCAAATTTTTCCCAAGTGTTTTTCTAAACATAATTTTTAAGTTAAAAAATTAATTTAACCTTTATTGAAGAATTTATAAATATATTAAGATTAAATTATATATATTTTTAATAACTACTAAACAAAAATTCTTGATCCGTTCCGACACGAGGACAAGTGACATTAAACAATGCATGGGACCGACCACAGATACTTAGTTATGCGCATTCATATAAAGTTTTGGAGTCAAGAGGAGTATTTATATTCATTAATTGGCTTTCGCTCACCATTCTTGACATTTGTTAGAATTTTTGCACCTAAAAGGTACATTCGTATCTACTTCCCTATGAATATGAAAGTCAATGTTGCCCTTTCCCTTGAAATGGCTACTTCACATAACATGCACAATCTTGATATTTTTGGCTGTTTATTAATGATTTTCAGGGTTCAATAAATGATGGGGGTATAGTGTGTGTCTAGAAAGTGGTCTCAGGACTTGTTTCGATTAGTGTTTTTTACAAAAGATATTAAAAAAAAAAATCAAAAATTTTTTTTGTAACAAGTGGTTGAATTAAGTTTTAAAAAAATCTGCAATTTTGAAAAAAAAATTCAATTTTAGCCTTTTCTAGAAGCTGAAATTTTTTGCTTCTAAAAAATGTACTTTTTGTTAAAAGTTATAAAAAAAAACTTTTGAAAAAAATCAATTCAAACGAGCTCGCTGTGTAGTTTGACAATATGTTTTAGCAAGCAAAGTAGTCCATTGTACTTTGATGTTGGTTGCATGATTAATTAGGACCACATAGCCCAATCCGCCGGATATTTTGGATAAATATTAATTGCAAAACAAACCGTAGGATTGTACGTACGCGTACAATTTTATATACCCATGTGAATTTCTTGTTGGAGGATTTAATTCGGGTTGTGTTGGAGTATTTAATTGGGCTCGTGTCATAAATTTTATTGGAAAATTTCATTAAGGTTAGGTGAACCAAACTAAAAAAAAACAAAAAAAAGGAAAAGAGTATTTTAGTAACTCACAATGAAACTTGTTTCTGAAGTGACTTGAGCCACATTGAATCTGATTCTGTATTCAAAAAAATCAACTATCTAAAATATCTAAATCTCTAATATTCATCATTAATAGGTTCCTTTTAATTTATGTAGTGTTTGGTATGAACTAACTGTAAGACACTTCTTTTATATGATGACTTATATGAAAAAATATTATTTGTTATCAACTTATTATAAACTGCTTATAAGGTTCTTTTTATAAGATGTCTAATTTATAGTAATAGAAAATAAGATAAGTTTTGGATGCTTTCTTACAATCTATAGTTGGGACATATTAAGTATTTTAAAAATGTATAAAATATATAATTCCCTCAATTAAAAATAAAGTGAAAATAAAAATAAAAATTTAAAATTTAAAACTAAAAATTATAAATTATATATTGAAAATTTTAAAAATTTAAAATTTAAAAATAAAAAATAAAGAATATAAAGATAAAAATAAAATACTAGAAATAAAAAAATAGAAACTAAAAATAAAAATAAATTTTATTGATATTTTATATTTTATAATTTATTTAATCATAAAACTGCATTATCATCACCCAAAGTTACGAGCATTATTGTCAAGTTAATTTACAACAATATTTCAACTCAAGCTAATGATAATTGTAAACCAAAAAATCTTATTATAGTAGACACTTATCAGATAAGATGTCTATCAAATTTCTAATTTAAAATAGGTCTATTCCAAACAAACCTTTAGTATTCACACTTAATTAATTTGCGATGCGGCTGACGTGTTAGAAACGCATGAAAGTCAAAATGGACATTCTGAATTTGTATATCTTTTTGAAGGTGCAGACGCGTGAAGGCCAGAATGGACATTCCCAATTTGTATATCTTTTTGGAGGGATACTTGTGTAAATGGACCATTCTAATTTTCTCTCTCCAAGTGTCATGCCGCTGCCATTGGGAAGGGCTCAGCAAGCAGGGCTAGGAGTATGGTGTCCTTGTTCAGGGTGGCCTGTGTCCACACAGAGAAAGGGGAAAGAAACACGTAATTTCTTTAATAATTTTTAGCCAAAGCAATGAAAAGATTAATTATCCCTCAGCCTAGGGGATTTGTTTTGGCAGAATTTGATGTAATGCAGTAATCTGTGTAAAATGAGAAGTTCATTGAGGAGTTCGAGTTTTAAGGAAAAACTCATGGAACAAAATGGCATTTGCCTATAGATAATCACTTTATGAGAACTGCTTTGCCATTTGAATTATACAACATGATGGCTTCAGGCTAATCCACTTGGCCGTATTTGGTAATGACATACTCCCCCCTGCCATAAAACTAAACTGTCATCTGATAGTACATTGAAATTTCTCTCAAAGACTAGAGGAGTTCCAGCTAGCATCAACAGCGCTGATGATCTTCTCATGCAGTTTGGCGCCACCACAAGCGATTATACCTCGATCAAGACCTTCTAGATAAATGCCTGTCGAAAAGTTTAACCGATGGCCTCCTGCATCAGTGACCACTCCACCGGCCTCCTGAATGATAACAACGCCAGCGGCGTGATCCCATATCTTCTCTTTGTATCCAGCCCTTGCAAACTTCATGAATATCTCAGCATCTCCTCGGGCTATGGCCGCGTACTTCACCATGCTATATACACGTAAAGGTTTATTCCTGCAACCACAAAAAAGTGCAAGCTTCCTGTGTTAATTGAACAAGAAACTTCACTACTGTAATAGACACATTTTCAACTTTCAACATTCAGAAATGTAAATAATTTTGATCATTGTACCATTCATCTTATTTTGGTCCGTGGCAATCAATTAACTGTTTACTGTAATTTCTTTTGGATAGAAAGTCACAACATAAACAGTGAAGGATGCAATATTTGAGAACATGATCACCTCATGAACTATGTACCTTTTTGTCTTGTTCAAGTCTTTCTTAGTTAAAATATGATTAAGTGAGATTAAGAGTTCTAGAAACATAAATGGAAGGGGAAAACATACGCACATTAGTCCAACACTCTGAGCTAGTCCCGCTGTGAAGGAATGGCTCGAATTTGTTTTCTCAACTGGTTCGCACAAAGTAGCCATTGATGGATCATCAATGGAAGATACTTTTATTTGCCTTGCAGAATTGGGCCAAACAAACTTCTTCTCACCATTCAGCAATGGCTGCATCCAAGCCTTGCCACTACCTCTTCTTGCATACATGATGCAACCTTTATTCCAAGCATCAGATAATGGCGAGCTTAACTTAGATAAGATTCTATGATAACCATGATGGTAGCTTAACCATTCCTTCTTCATTGGGTAGTTTGGACACCCAAGAACTCCAACAACAGGCTCCCCATCTTCAATCAATGCCAAAGCAATGGCATACTGATCCCCACGTATAAATCCCAAAGTGCCATCAACAGGATCTAGTACCCAAAATCTACCATGATGTTCCCTTGTCAAGTTGCTATGATGACTGATGGCCTCGAGGACCTCATTAGTACTGAGAGGGACAACTGGGGCTTTCATTCCAAAACGGGGTGCTTCTAGCAGACATTCATTCACTGTCTTCACCACGGCTTCTAAAAGGCCAGCTGCACCAGCCTTGGAGAGTACCTGAACATCTTCCTCAGCGACAACGGCTACATTGTTAACACCGAAAGCCTGAGAAAGAATCCAGCTGACAGTTGCCTGGACGCTCCAATCTGTACACCTCATGCAATAATTACATCAGCAGATCAGAAAACGATTAAGTCAATGCATGTTACAAGCTCTTGGCCCAGGATAAACTTTGTACAGATCATCTAAAGTACATAAATTTTCTGGTTCTTTCTGTAGTCAATATTTAGCATATTATGCTGCAGTCATTAGGGAGGTGTTGATAGAGTCCGATCTTCATAGAAAATTATACTGGATATACATAGTTTTTAATATGTTCACCTCACTGAATGTATGTAATTTTTAATAACAATGAGAAGATTTAGATTCATTTTCAGTATCTAAAGAGATAACTAAGGCCCATGTCCCCAAGCTCCATTTAGTGCTGCTCTGCAATACATTGAAAATTATGTAACGAAAACTTTCTAAAAGATCAATTTTGTTTAGAGAATAACCTCTATTCAATATAATTGGAAATGGGATAGGAGTGATAAGGCACAGAGCCACTCAGCTTAAGCTACTAAACATACAGCTCACAACAAGACCAGTCAAGCATCATAATCCGTCCCATCATCTCACCCTGGCTTAAGTTCACATAATAGTTAGTTAAGCTCAGGCTTAGTTAGGCAAGTCAGATAGTCAAGAAGCCAATACAGATGCAAGTATAACTGCATCAGCAACTAACATTCATCGGCTAAGCAACTATATATAATTACAGTAAGATGCATTCATTGTAATCAGAACAAAAGAGGAACGTCAATAAAATTCCTTCAATTCTCTCTCAAATTCTTCAGTGGGTATGAGTCATTGAATGAGAAACTAGTCAATAGATCCCGTAAGATTCATATAGAGTTCTGGAAAATAAAATTCATTTAATCCCAGATCAGTTTTAAGTAAGAACGGCATGATGGACAAGCCACAAAGATTGGGAATTGGAAAACTCAGTTCATTAACATTGATGTGAAATTCCTGGCTGGAAAATTGCAAAACAACCGGAAAAGCAGGAAAACAGAATCTGTGTAGTTTCAAGCAGCAATGCCATTTTAACATTTCAATCAGTGAGTCTAACATAACAAATGAACCCAACACATCGACACAAACTTGTTCATGTGCTAAAACTTTGCTGAGTTATTAACTTAACAACAACCAAGTTACAAAATACAACTTCAATAGATTTATATCTTACAAAGAATATTTAGTAACGAAAAACAAAACAAGAACAAAATCTAGCTTGGGGTAATAACTTTTGACATTTGATATAATAAACCTGATACTCCATGGAATTTCATATTTTTAGACAGAAGTGATTGTTTATAACAACAAAAACCCAGAATAATATTGAAAGAGAAAGTCATACATGGAGATCTTATCAAGTTGATGTGCAATTTAGACAAATTCATTCTTCTCTTGTTCTCATCATGATATATATAGATAAATTTTTCCCTCAGTAACTTCAGTAAAATTTTCTTAATTTAGCAAAGTATTGAAACCATTGAACCAGTATTGGAGCAGCATCATAAGTTGAGTAGATGGATCCTACATTTACTTTTGACCTTTCCCACAGTTGCAAGTTCTAATATTCTTAAAGAAAGATAGATCCAAGTACTTAAAAAGGTATAATACTGGCAAAATTGCTGAGGTAGGATCGGTTTCTCTTGGTATATAAATATGCATGACACATATCATCTCTTCTAGCACTTATCAATTTGTGGGGACAATATCGCAGCGGTCGAAAACATTGTTTGATGCTTCGTCATACTCTATCTAGCATGATGAATGCAAATATAATTTGATTTGCACCTTACATATGTCTTACTAAAGATTCGACAATGACTTAGACGGCTTTAAATTGGCTAAAACAGCATCACAACTTCTACTGGTTCTACTAAATATGAGAGGCCATGCACTTTTAACTCAATTTTTAGCTTCTATTATCTATAAAAACACTTGCTTGGACTGAATAAACAGAGCCAACCAATTACTACGCGATAAGCACCTAAATTGTTAAGTTCAATTTTCTATAGTACAATTCAGAAGAACTCACTCAAGACAAGTTATAAACTATGCAATAACTCCCTTCAGTCTAAACATTCTTTAGAGTTATACAACCTTCATACAAGGTTGACAGATGGGTAAAAATTCCTCTCATATGAAATCATTCAGCAACATTGCTTTCCCTCAAAAGCAATTAGCATTAATACACATTTGACTTATCCTGCATCCAAGAATGCTATCACTCCACTGAAATTTCGAATCTTTTTCATTTTGCACATGTTTTCTTGACTAGTAGATTTCAATTGATATTCTCCTTATCTTGTACATATGACTGATACGATCCATCCAAGAATGCTATCACTCCACTGAAATTTCGAATCTTTTTCATTTTGCACATGTTTTCTCGACTAGTAGATTTCAATTAATTTTCTCCATATCTTGTACATATGACTGATATGATCCAATATCTAAATACAAGTACAAAAGGGTATTACTAAACTTTGGCCAAACATACACAAAAATCCAAATTCAAAATTTAACAAATTACTAAATTCCACCACTAGAATAAGATAGTATTCACCAATATTCACATCAATGTATTAGCTTCAAGCCAAACCAAAAAGGAAACAAAGTAAAAAAAAGTCAACTGCCACCACCTGCAAAGCCAACATAGGGAATGCTGCTAAAACAAGAAAGAAACAAGTACAGTATAATGCATCATCACATGGTGGAAAAAGGTATAAGGGGAAATAATATGCACTGGCCCGATAATTCGAGACCCAAGTAATTATTTTTTGTACTTACAACAATAATTACGAGAAAAAAAAAAAAAAAGCAAGCACAACAAAATTTACCTGCTATAGTAACTGGAGAATTATCATCCTTGGCCTGAACCTGTTCAGTCCTATTATTAGAAACAAGATTTTCTTGAACTTTCTGGCAAAGCAGAGAAGCCATTTGTACAGCTCTGACAGCAACTTCTAGTTCTTTGGAGTACTTTTCCGCGTAGTTTTGCAAATTGTTCTTCTCCTCCTCCATTGTTGTCCAAGAAAGATTGCTTTGGGTGCACTTGAGGGGAACAATAGTTGGGTTGGTTAAGCTGTGGTGACACTTTCTATGAGGCAAGACAGAAAAGATGGTGTTAAGGCTTGGTGAGACATCATTTTTTCTAGTCGTGACCAAGGCTTGTGGAACTTTGGTTGTTCCATGAGTTGCACAAAATGTGGGCATTTTAAAGAGATGTCTTTCTCTCTCTCTGTCTCTATCTATATATATTGTGTGCTTGTTTTTGTGTGTGTACAGCAAATGGATTATCTAGTCGCTCTGTGTGTGTGTTTTTCGGCTTAAATAAACAAAAGATTCTTCTTAAATAATTAGGGTGTCAAAGTGGATGGTCCATGGCTAATGGCTTCTTTTTCCTCTCTCTCTCTCTTTCTTTTATTTTAGCTTGCTGACAAGGACCATGGTCATCTTGATGATTTTGATAGGTTAAGGGTTACTGGGATAGTATTAATTTTAGGGTTCTTTTTATTTTGTTATGAGTTATATTTTTTTTTTTAAATTTGGAAAATTGTTCTCTCAGACTAATTCAACTACTTAGGATTTTTACTCCACTAATCTTCTTTCGTCATCACATGTCTACTGGACTAGTGGATCTTATTCTTAAAAATAATATATTACAGGCCTTTAGCACACCTTATCTCCAAAAAAGAAAAAGGAGAAGAAAAACAAATTCTTCTATCTAAATGGTTTTGGTAGCAGATAATAGTAATAAGAAGAGTCCTTTCAAACAAGGCATGCATGAGGCTTTGTTCTTTCTGTCTATTTTTTATATGTTAGGAATTATGTCAGATTACGTCTATTTTTGGGTTGTACTTGTTTTTTGATCGAGTTTATTAAATTTTAAATACTCTTTCATCTGGCTAATCGAATTATTTGGAACAAAAGAAAAATCATATATATATACGTACATGTAATATTCTCTCACATGGTTCAGTTAGTGGAAGAAAGAATTCTCAATTAAATTGCTACATGTTGCCATCATAGTCTATCTTAATGGTAATGACAAGTCCTTTGAAACAAGGCAAGAGGCTATTGTTAATGAGATTATGAGAAGCGTCCTTTCAAACAAGACAAGAGGCTTTCTTTATCTTTATCGATCACATTGCTTGTCTTATCCTAATTGCTCTTGCTTCCTGTTTTGCGGGGTGGTGTTCCATGCTCGGGCAATAACATCAGATGGAGCCTGGAATTTTACCTCATGTTTTCATCAGCATGACTATAGGTTTCAATAGTGGTACTCCATTGAAACGTCACTGGAGGCATACAACAATGATAACTTATGAATCACGAACACTCTCTGGAGATCGCATATCGCATGTTGGATAAGGATACATCAAAATACTTATTTAACATGCGTCAATTTTTTCTTCTTTTTTTTCCCTTTTTGTCTCTTAGACATGCTGACACATCAAGAGACGCGTGCGAGGATTCTTTTCCATATTTAGAAATAATGTGCGGGCTTCATTGCAATTAACAAACATATTAGGTCAAAAATATCAAAAGCCAATAACTAATGTTAAAATTGACTTGACCCAAAGCAAAAAGAAAAACGGCACAAATTATATCCTGCACATGTAGATACACCTTGTAAAGTGTACCTACTTGTTTATTTAATATCTCACAACTGTTTGTCTAATGTCCCATAACTATTTGTTCAATGACTGTTTGTCCAATACTCCACAACTGTTTGTCTAGTAATTATTTATTCAGTACCTCACAACTATTTCAGTAGTACACCTTATATTGTATACTTACAAATACATGATATTAAGTTCTAAAAAAAACAGAAAACAAGAGCCCTAAAACGACACATCTACCATAAGTGCCCTAATTAAAAAATTTCGGTCGACAAAATCTCAAATCCTCTCAACCTTTTCTCTTCTAGATAATCAAATCGTTAAGAGTCTATTTGAACACTACAGTGCAATTACTAGTCAATGTAATTAGTAACTGCACAGTAATTTTAATTACACAGCTTGTTTGATTACCACATCGTACTTACATCTTAATTTCGTATGACATGGTTAGTAACACAAATGGTAATTATATAGTTAAATAATTTAATTTTAAAAACAAATATTTATTTGTAAATTTTATATTAATGCTAACAAATATTTAAAGATGCAATTTATGAAAAAATATTAAAATAAAAATATTATTCATTAGAAAAATAAATATGACTAATAAATATATATGAGTTATAAATATAAATATATGAAACTAAAAATTATCTACTACTAATATTTCAAATTTAAAATATTATTTATCCAAAATATTATTTATTTATATTTTTATTCATTTCATATTTATATTTAATACTTTTTTATTTTAATTTTATTTAAATTTATTTATTTATTATTTACATTTATTTTATAGTGAAAAATGTCAAATATAAAAAGAATAAAATAGTAAGAAAAATTGTTAAAGAATAATCACACAATGTAATTACACCAATTTACACCTCTCCTTGAGAATTGGAGAGTGTAATTGAGGAGGTCTAATTACACCCAGTTCACTTTTGACTAAATAATTACTTGATTGGACAAACATGCTTAATTGTGTAATTACTCCCAGTTACATCCAAATTCAATTATAATGTGGCTTTTCAAACAAGCCCTAAATATTATACCATTTAGTCTTGTTTATTTCATTTTATCACAATAAAATGATGTTTGCTTATTATATATAATAAATTTAATATTCTTTATTTAGTATATATGCAACGTGTCATATCCTGATTTTTGAAAAAATGTTGTATCATTATGAATGTTGTATCAATATGTCATATCGTGTTGCATCGCATTTTCGTGTGTCGTGTTCATGCTTTTTAAACGATAACTTATCTATGCACTTGTGAAATAATTTCGACAATTTACCATTATTAAACTTCTTCCTTGAAACCCCCGCTACACTGAGAAAGTAGCACGCAAGTCCAGAAATAAGAAGATTATGAGATGATATTATTGAAGGAAATATACTACAATAAAAGCCAAGGAGCATCTTAGCTGTTAATGATAAGGAAATCCCAATATAATTTAATCTTCTGTTGGATATATATGCTGTCACATGACAGGTTTACTCTTCCCACTTCAACAAGTTGAGCTATGAGCCTATAACACTTCCCAATTTTGTCGAGCATCTAATGCTATTGCCTCCTACTATATTTTGGTAAAATACTGATTGGATATACTTTGGCACTAAAGATTCATTTGAATTTGCTTTTTCATATGCAAAAGTATTTTTTAAATAATAATAATAATAATAATAATAATTTTTTTTGTAATAAATATTTAGCTGGGTTTCATGAAAAATTAAAATTCTAAAAAAAATTAAATCCAACATTTCTTAAAAGTTAAAAATTTTAATTTAAAAAAATACTTTTCTTCAGAGTTATAGAAAAAATAACTTAGAACCAACGCAGTCAAGCCCTAATGATAGATAATGGAGCTAGATTCTGCAGAAAAGATTAAAAACGGAAAACAAATTGTAAAATTTACCTTTGATGATGCCTAGCCACAAAAAAAAAAGGAAAAAGATAAGATAAAAAAGTTTGGCTTTCATGACGTTGAAAAGACAAGACGATTTACTTTATTTTATTTTATTTTATGATGAATAACACTTTTAAAAAAATGTTTAAATTTATATTAGGAATCAAATTTCGAAATGTATTATAACCCTATCCAAAATGAAAGAGGATTTCTACACTTGTCCGGTTTTCTTGGACTATGCACATCTCCAAGGAATAAGGTGATAGTTCATTATTGTGTATCCGCGTAACCGTGTCCAAACATTTGAACGCTCGACTCTGTTGCAAACATTGACCAATTTCTGTTTCATTTTATTTTATTTTTGCTCATTCTTTTCTTATCCGACTTCTTGCAGCATATAATTATTAATGCGTGAAATGATTTATATATTTGAATTCACAAGGAAAAAAATAAAAGGAAAAGATTTTAATTATTAAAAAGATGAAAAATAGTAAGTAATAAGAAAAAGTTCATGAAGCTGGATACATGTGTCTGTATATTTATATGTGCGTGTGTCTATATATATATATATATATATTATTTTGTTTAGATGAACAAAGAAATGAAAAGTAATAAATTTTATAGACAAATTAAAATCTACCCTTTTTTAACATGTCTTATTTTCTTTTTCTTCTTACTAACAGAGAGATAGTGGAAGTATTATTTGACAATTATTTAAAACTAATTACCTCTTTCTGCCACAATTTATAGATATATGATCGTTTGTGTAGATTTATCTTACAAATATAAGACTTCAAACAATTCAAGTATTATGAGAAATTTTATAGCAATACTTACATTATTATTTTTCGTTTAGGGGGTGTAAATATCAATTAGTTAGTATTCAAAATAAGATCCATTCGTAAAATTTAAAAAGTTTTACGATTAAATTCGTCATCTAACAATAAAAAATAAATAAGTTCATACAACACACAAGATATGAAAATGTTAGTATTTTGTTTTTCTTTAAACTTCCACCGTCAATTCAAATCCCCGCTCTGGTAATCAATCCTCCTTGCAAACCCTTCCAATTCAAGCAAACAAAAAAAAAAAATCCCTTCACAAACTAATCCATTCCCCCTAAAAGCCCGTCTAAACACATTGTAATAGTCAAGTCAATAAGGGTATCAATTATTCGCATGACGCGATCCTTTGCTCAGTACATTGTCATCACTTTATACTTTTACTAATGAAACTCTTCTCTTGATTACTTTCTTTACAGACAATCAAAGAAAAGGAAATTAAAAAAAAAAAGGAAAAAGAGAGAAGAAAAGCCCTTCTCTAGAAGTTACATTTTGAACACTTTGCTTAGTTAATGATACAATACAGTTCTGCCAATTGAGGGCATTTTTCTCGAAAAGCCTATTGGTTGTCTTAATCTGAAAGTGGTGATGGAGAAATCCTATTTGTTTTTTGCTAGATAGGAAACCTATTTCTTTGTTTGTTTCTCATGAACTCTTCATGGATAAAACAAAGAGTTTGTGGCCTACGTTTTATATTTTTATTGGTTTCGCCTGAATTGATATTAATTTAAATGGATCAAAGAGTTTTTAGATTCTAGTTCTGTCTTTCTAAATCCAATCATATCAATTTGTTTCCCAAAAATGGTAGAAGTCTTTCTCTATGATTTAATTGTACCAAGATGTGAAAAAGTACTTAACTTCGAATTACATTGTCGATATAGAGAAACAAACATAACAATCTCATAACCTCCATGTTTTATTTTGAGTTCTCTCTTTAGAGTGTAACAATCATCTTATATCTTGTGCCGACGTCATCCAACGGAGCTTCTACTCTACTCTGTGCATCCTTCCCATCTTCCCTATATCCACTCCTTCAACTCTTGATTTTCTTTTTCCCTCTCAGTGAACTTTTACTTCTCTTTGTCTAGTCCTTATATTGTGTCTTACTTATAGATTTAGAGTGTGTTTGGCTTTGCTTATTTGGTGCTTATAAGTATTTAAATAGTAAAAAATATGTGAAAGGGTATTTTTTTCTAAATGCTTATAAGTATCCAAAATAAGAAAAGCCAAACACCCTCTTAGGGTCAATCTTCATCGATTTTTGTTCCTAGTTCCCGCTACTAGGGATGTCAATGGGGCGGGGTTCACAAACCCCTACTCCGCACATGGTATTTTTCCACTTGCCCCTACCCTGTCCCTATACCTATATCGGGGTTTTCTCTCGACTACCATCCCCGCCCCTACCGGTGTTTTTTATAGTATGCTCCTACCTACGGGACACCTGTAAACAAAAGTCAAAGGGTCGTAGTATCGGGACAAAATACCTACTTGTTAAACCCCTATCTGTCAAGTGAAATCCCTACTTTTTAATTAGATAAACTTAAATAAAAAATAACATAAATCATACACCAAACCTTAACACATCAAATTCAAACTCTAATACTTAAAATTCAACATAATTTTACAATAATAACACATTAAATCTAAACTTACTTCTAATTATAATTATTAAACATAACATATAATATACATACATACATATATATATAGATATGTATATATATATACATATATATACCGGGTTGGACCTGTGAGGCAGGGTACCATTGACATCCCTACCCGCTACCCCTAGTTTGTCATTCACCGTTCCAGAGTTTCTTAATTTATTAGTTTCCTTTGTCTATTCATTTCTAAATTCCTTTTTTTGATCGTCTTCCTTTCTTTTGTGTGATAGGTTTTCTCTTGATTTTGCGACACTTACTTATCTCTATACTGTTTCTTTCTTCACACGACGGTCAAAGTCGACAAATTCCAAAACAAGACGCACTCTAGGTTATGTTTCACGAAGCTCAAAATCGGATGCCACAAGTCAAAAAATGTTAGGTTTTATTTGGTCAACTTTTTTGGCCCAGAAAGGCCTCGTTAAGCGCAGTCAATGGTCTGGTCAAACGAACTCACAATCTCCATGCGCACGAACCACACTACTCCGCACAACCTCCACCTTCCGCCATCATCATTATCACCCGTAGCCTTCCTTCTCACGCCTGCACCATCTCTGGTGTCCATTTGCCACTCCACAGTGACTGCAACCTTCCTCGTTGTTCTTCGTGTTGATGGGCATGCTCCACGTGAGATTTAAAGCCTTCCAACAATATCTAACATTAATGTGCATGGGAGCCATCTTTAAATTGGAGAATGAGTTAAATACGATATTTTTAGAAGGAAAAAAAAACTAAAATATCATTTTTTTAAATTAACAAAGAAATATTACAGAAAGCATTTTCGAGTTTTAAAAACTATAGTTTTATAAGCTTAAGGATAGGAAAAAACAAGGCTAATCTTCGAGTTTTAAAAACTATAGTTTTAATAATCTTCAAATTTTAAAAACTCGAAAATGTTATTTATGACATTTTTCTCGTTACTTTAAAAAAGATGGCATTTTATTTTATTTTATTTTTAAAAAAAATTATTTAACTCATTTTTCCTCCAATGACGATGGCTATGGCCACTTTAACCCATACCGAAGCCACTAATCTCCTCCTCATGCTGTCGACATTGGAATGAACGACGAGCTTGATCGTGGCCTCAATTGCGACATTAAATTCCAGTGGCTTCCTGTCCGACGACAACGTAACCATAGCAAATATCTGTTCTTTTCCTGATGTTAGCGATGACGTCATCATGACATCAAGCCCGACCCATTACTGACGTCAATGGGCAAACAGTAGTTGACCTCCTCCGTTTTCCATGCGAAAACTCGTCGAAGTCCAAGCAGGATTTTGTTTTTGCGGGCAAAATTATTGTGAAAACAAACCATTACAAGACAATGGACCTCCGTTTGTTTTCTCTCATACCCGCACATTGTGCTCAATCATCCAAATCGGGCTTTGATTCCAGTTTATTGGAAATTATGGTCATAAATGTGATGGATATACAAGTTTAACGTGGTTCAGCCTTACACTTACATTTATGGATAGACAAGAGAATTATTCTACGAAACAAACGAATACACCATGGAAAGCGGGCTTGGATTGGCTTGGGCTCAAGCCTCCTCACCTCTTGAGCTCTCCTTACTCACGAGCTCGCTCTGTCTCACTCTCTATTGCTTTATCTCATTGTTTGACATTTAATATAATAGGTTAAACAACTATTTATAGAACACACAAGAGAAAAATCATCTAGTAACATGATCCCTAATTTGGCCATAACTCCTAAGGCCTAAATCCCTGTGGCCCATTGAGCATACGAGCTACTCCCTAAACTATGCTTAAAAAAGCTAGAAACATTAATGTTGGGGAAAAACATGCAAACACGAAGAATACGAGATAACGGACACAAGAATTAAGTGGTTTGGCTTTAAAGCCTACGTCCACGGGCAGCAGAGAATAATTCTATTATTGATCACGAATGCTACAAGGCTCTCACTTTGGTTTATCTCTCACATAACATAATGAGTATTGCCACATATTTATAGTGCAAAGGTTTCCTAAACCTATTAAGCAGAAAAGACAACTAATTAATTATGTGCTACAAAAGATAACAAGCGAATAAGGTAATATGCTAATAAAAAAATTTGCTATTCTTGTTGCCCAAGAATACGAGCCACATTCAACAAATCTCCACTTTGGCACGTATTTGCTCCAATCAATACACCATTATCCCTGCAGCCAACTGCCCCTAAGGGCCCAATGCTCCGCACCGCAAATAGCAACCAAGTCCAAGCAATGCTTGAACTTGCTGATTGGAACCACCTTAGTCATCATATCTGCTGGATTTTCATGGGTAGATATCTTCTGCACCGATATAATTCCTTGTGATACAACATCTCTGATAAAATGATATCTGATATCAATATGTTTAGTCCTCTCATGATACATCTGATTCTTCGTTAGATGGATTGCACTCTGGCTATCACAAAAGATCAGATTGTATCTTATCGCCCAAGATGACGAACTGTGCCTTATAACCACATGGCCTCCTTCACGCCTTTCCGCAATTGCCATGTACTCCGCTTGAGTCGACAATGCCACAAGAGATCAGAATGTCGCTTTCCAACTGATAGCACATCTAGAGAGAGTAAACACGCAATCCGTCAGAGATCTTCTCTTATCAAGGTCACCCGCAAAGTCTGAATCATAATAATCCACCAACCTCGCGCAATCTCCAGTCATCTTGTTAAACAGTAATCCTATATTCGCAGTGCCACACAAATATCTCATTATCCATTTCACCGCTTCCCAGTGTGTTTTCCCAGGCGATGCTATATACCTGCTCACAACACTAACTGCATGTGAAATATCAGGACGAGTACACACCATAGCATACATCAAGCTACCAACAGTACTCGAGTATGGAACATGAGACATATGCTCCACCCCCTCCTTAGTTTTAAGTGACAAATCTGCAGACAACTTGAAATGAGTAGCAAGCGGCACACTTACAGGATTTGTTTTCAGCATCCCAAAACGCTCTAGCACTTTCTCAATATAACTTTGCTGAGACAAGAACAGCTTCCCAGCGTTTCTATATCTGTGAATCTCCATGCCAAGAATCTTCTTCGCTGCTCCAAGATCCTTCATCTCAAACTCATCACCTAGCTGCTTTTTTAATTCGTCGATTGTAGACATGCTTTTAGCATCAATAAGCATATCATCGATATACAACAAAAAGTACACAAACGAACCATCTGGAAGCCTTTTGAGATACACACAGCTGTTATAGGCACTCCTTGTGTATCCAGCACCTACCATGAATGTGTCAAATCTCTTATACCATTTCCGAGGTGACTGCTTCAACTCATACAAGGACTTCTTCAGTTTGCAAATATAGTTCTTCTTACTAGGAACTATATACCCCTCCGGTTGACTCATGTAAATTTGCTCTTCAAGATCACTATACAAAAACGCTGTTTTCACATCTAGTTGCTTAAGCTCTAAGTCATGAAGAGCAACCAAGGCAAGTAAAACCCTGATGGAACTATGCTTCACAACCGGAGAGAACACTTCGTTGAAGTCAACACCCTCCCTTTGTGTATAGCCTTTTGCCACCAACCGTGCCTTGTATCGAGGACCTTTAACCCCTGGAGTACCTTCCTTTTTCTTGTAAACCCATTTGCAATCGACAACTCGCTGTCCCTTAGGCAATTCAACAAGCTCCCATGTTTGATTCTTATGAAGAGACTCAATCTCCTCACTCATGGCACCCACCCATTGAGCAAAATCTTTCCCAGATATGGCCTCTTTGTATGAATTCAACTCATGTCCTTCAATTGTTTCGGCAACAGTCAAAGCATAAGCAACAAGATCAGTGTATCCGTACCTTTAAGGCTCTCTAATCTGTCTCCTTTCTCACCCAGTGGCAATACTGTACTTCTGTTGTTCAGACACATTTTGATCATGCACCTCAGTTGGTTGAGTCGGCTGAATTTAGCTGCTACTATTGCTAGATGGAACATTTGAAACATCAGCAAATACCTCCATCTGCTCTTTGACACCGTCGTATAAACCAACTACCGCTTTCTCCTTTTCTTGGTTTAATAAAGCAGACTCATTGAATATGACATCCCTGCTGATGAGGAAACCTGGAGACTTTGGATCTGTGCACCACAACTTGTAACTTTTCCTCTCGGACGCATAGCCTAGAAATATGCATTTCTTTGCCCTCGACTCCAACTTGCCATCCTTCACGTGAGCGTATGCAGGGCAACCGAACACCCTCAATCAAGAGTAGTCAGCAAGCTTACCAGACCATAACTCAAAAGAAGTTTTCAATTCAATAGCTTTGGATGGAGACCTATTCACCAAGTAGCATGCCGTATTGATGGCTTCAGCCCAAAAGTTTTGACTCAAACCAAATTGGGAGAGCATACAATGAGCTCTCTCCACCAGAGTTCTATTCATGCGTTCTGCAACTCTATTCTGTTGTGGTGTCCTTACACATGTGCAGTGTCTCACAATGCCATGTTTCCTGTAGAACTCATCAAACTCTTTATTACAATATTCCAACCCATTGTCAGTCCTAAGACACTTAATTTGTTTACCAGTCTGCTTCTCAATCAACGTCTTTCACTCGACAAATGTTGGAAATGCCTCATCTTTAGTTTTTAAGAAGTATACCCATACCATCCGAGAGTATGCATCAATGAAAGTGATGTAATACCTGGCACCTTTCTTGGAAGGAACTTTATTAGGACCCCAAAGATCAAAATGAATATAATCAAGTGTACCTTTGGTGTTTTCCTGCCCCTTGCTGAACTTCACCCTGGTTTGCTTTCCAAAAACATAATGCTCGCAAAATTCAAGCTTTCCAGTTCTTTGTCCACAAAGCAAATCCCTCTTGCTTAGCTCGGTCAGTCCCCTCTCGCTCATATGGCCCAACCTTTTGTGCCATAACTGCGTAGTGTCATTATCATTCTCCTCGGATGTAACAGCTGCAACACCTGTAACTGTACTATCTTGAAGGACATATAGGCCGCCAGTCAAGTTCCCTTTCAAGAACACAATTGCACCTTTGGTCACCTTTAAGACACCATTCTCACTTCGAAATTTATATCCATGAGAATCCAAACGCCCAAGAGAAATCAAGTTTTTCTTCAGCTCCGGTACATGCTAACACTCGAGAGATCTTGTACTACCATCAAACATCTTGATATTTACGATGCCATTCCCTCCACCTTCAACGAAAGATCATTGCCTAGAAAGACTTTCCCTTCTCTTTTGGAATAAGAAGAGAACCAGTCACGCCTAGGACACATATGGAATGTTGCACCAGTATCAAGAATCCATTGATTATGCCACTGTGATCCACTCGCAGTTAAAACTTCCCCAGTACTACTCGAGTTATCTCCATCACTGTCAGCACTCTCCACCACATTAGCTGAATTCTCCAACTTTTTCTTTCCCTTTTTCAGTTTTGGACATTCTTTCTTAATGTGACCCTTTTCACCACACTCGAAACAGTGTAGCTTCCTTGCTCTTGATTTTGACCTTGACTTGCTTCTTTCTACTCGAAAATCCCCCTCTATTCTCCGATCTCCCTCTACTCACTTAACCTTCCCCATGAACTTCTTCCCTATGTCCCGAAATATGTGTTTGAAGATCCTTCGATTTTAATGAAGTAATCACATCTTCAAAGTTAATTTTATCCCTCCCGTACAACATAGTGTCCATAAAGTTCATATATGAAGGCGGTAAGGAGCATAATACGATCATAGCTTGGTGTTCGTCATCAATTTTAACACTCACATCCTTCAAAGTAATAAAACAAAAGGAAAACTCATCAAGGTGTTGCTTTAGTAACGTACCTTCTTTCATTCTAAGATGATACAATCGCTTCTTCAAGTAGAGGCGATTGGTGAGAGATTTACATGCATACAATTCCACCAAAGTATTCCAAGCCTCAATTGTCGCTGCCTTCTCAAAGAATCTCCAAAGAATACTTCATTTGTCACGGACATATGTATTGCACTCAAGGCTTTCGCTTCGAGTTCTTCTCTCACTGCTGGTTCCATCTTTACCGGGATCACTTCTTCAATGATTTTCCAAAGTCCTTGCATTGTCATAAATGCCTTGAATCTGATCCTCCATAGACTGAAACTCATTCTACCATCAAACTTCTCGATTTCAAATATTCCACCTGTGGAAGACATCTTTGTTTGCTCAAAACTCACACGTCGGGATGGAATTTGGCTCAATGGACTACAAAAACAGATTCAGCACGTCGAAAAACCTTAAGAACACCCCTGGTCAACTTTGGTCAACACCGGTCAAAGTCAAACCTATTGGTCAAAGTCAACACCGTCCCTAAACACGTACTTTGGAGTAGAATATGGAAAAATAGAGCCCAAAAATGGACTCAGCACGTCAAAAAAGTGGGATAAGGCTCTGGTCAAACCCGGTCAACCCTCGGTCAATGGTCAATGGTCAAAGTCAACCCTAGGTCAACTGGTCAACGCCTGGTCAGCTTTGGTCAACTGGTCCCTTTTTTTTTTTTTTTTTTGGTTTCCTGGACTAAGCCCAATCCAATTAAAAATTTGCCCCTTTTTTTTTCTCTTAGACTAGAAGCCCAAGCCTAAAAAGTTTTTTTTTTTTTTATAGAAACTAGCCAAGCCCAACACAAAAAATAAATTAACCCAAGACCTAAAAACAAAAAATTTTGGACAAAGCCTCTACCCTAGCCCGATCCAGTAACCCAAAACCTCAATCCAAATTCCTACTCAAAAATAAATCCTAAGAACCTGATCCAATTGCTCCACTAACCCAAACCCGGCCCTACCCAAAAAAAAAAAACCCGACCCAAACCCAAACCAAAAGACCCAAAAACCCAGGTACTTGTTTTCTTCACCTGGTTTTGAACCCAAACACACAAAGCAAGCCTCCCGATGCAATCCCCTTGCTCAAGCACTAACGCTCAACGCCGGCGCCGCTACCAGCCTTCTTGTCAGTCGGAGACCTTGCCAGCACCGTCAGCACGCCGTATATGCTTGCCGATAAGCTTTCCTCGTCGCACGATCTCGAGCTCTACTCGTCAATGGCCAATCGCTCTTACAGTTATCAAATTGCACTTTAATGGTATCGAAACAATCCTAGTTGAACGCCAAGCAAGATGATACCACTCTTCTGTCGTGAAAACCACCAGAACGTCACCACAACCACCTCGTCGTCGGCATTTTTTTCTCACGTCGGCACGTTTGCCGTGCACCAAACTCGATGACAGAGGTACCGTTGAGTTTCTTACGCGACGACAAACACAACGATAGCAACCACCGGTGTCACTCCGATGAAGAGATTCAATGAAGACAGAGAGGGTGACTCTCAAGGCCCTGTTTGGTTAAGCTTTATTTGGTTAAGCCTTTGTTTGGTTGAGCGTTATTTGTACGATGAGTTTTGTTTTTCCTCGCAGCGGATTAATACCTATGGCTCTGATACCAGTTTGTTGGGGAAAAACATGCAAACACGTAGAATACGAGAAGAAATAATGGATACAAGAATTACGTGGTTCGGCTTTAAACCCTACGTTCACGGGCAGCAGAGAATAATTCTATTATTGATCACGAATAATACAAGGTTCTCACTTTGGTTTCCCTCTCACACAACATAATGAGTATTGCCACATATTTATAGTGCAAAGGTTTCCTAAACCTATTAAGCAGAAAAGACAACTAATTAATTATGTGCTACAAAAGATAACAAGCGAATAAGGTAATATGCTAATAAGGAAATTTGCTATTCTTGATGCCCAAGAATACGAGTCACATTCAACAATTAACATACAAACATTTATCTTTTGTATTTAATAATCTACATATTTGTGTTTTTATAAAAAAAAAAAAGTTAAAATGTTTACATAGTGTTTTAACTGACTTTCTACTTTTATGTCTTTAATGGTCATTTTGATGATATAAGTTGGCTTTTAGCATTACTAACCAAATAGTTAATTGCCTTTTTTTATAATTAAAACTTTTATTAAATAGGAAACTACTTAAAGTTAAAAACACAAAATGTCACTTAAAGCCAAAGTTACTTTTAAGTGACTTTTTCATAAGCTAATGGGCACTCAAAGGCAGGCTCTATTGAACTCGTATAATATCAAGACCCTCATGTCTCATGTCATGGCTAAAAGACTGTAACTCACGATCTAAAAAGGGAAAACATTTAACATTTTCTGATACATAGGATGTTAGTCCAAACTATTTTTTTTTTGTTAGAAAGAAATAGGTTATATCTCATATGAGGTGCACGATTTTAACTTTGAAAAAGAATC
This sequence comes from Cordia subcordata, assembly GCA_028554755.1. Taxonomy (NCBI): domain Eukaryota; kingdom Viridiplantae; phylum Streptophyta; class Magnoliopsida; order Boraginales; family Cordiaceae; genus Cordia; species Cordia subcordata. The sequence goes on along the minus strand of JAPTOF010000006.1, from coordinate 8,229,844 downwards.
AAATATATGATTCAAGTGTGCTTCATGTGAAATTTAATGTATTTTTTTAATAGAAAGTAGAGTTTCTAACGACAACACGAAATTATTAATTACAAAACTAATTTTTAAGAAAAGAACACAATTATTAAGAGTCACATAAATAATAAATTATCGTTGTAAACTGTAATTTACCTATTTTTTCACTTTTCTAGTCCAAAGGACCGTTCAACATCCATGCTTTGGCCATAGATCTCAAAAACCAAGTCTTCCACTTATAACTGTGTTCCATTTGATGAAATTATTACCGTAAGCTAATAATAACTATATTTTCTTTAAGGATGCAATAGTGATAGAAGCAGTACTTTCTTCTTCTTCTTCTTTTTCTTGCCACGGGGCGGGGATGTTGCCAACTCACTCAGAAGGCGGCTGATTATATGAATATTGGCGTCAAATCGTGGGGCTACTCTTTTCTTTTCAGTAATTGTGGGCGTCAACAAGTAATCAAATATTTATTTTTTCTGTTTTGAAGGCACGGGTTAGCTTTCATTGTAATTATTATAAGAAGAATCTTGCGGGTAAACCTCCAACGGATCAGCAGATGGCATGGCTACAATGACCCGACCTGATTTCAAGGTAGAGCTAGACTCAAAATACCCCTCGATCACTTATCATTCACTTCATGATAACGTCATACGAATATTATGAATTATTTAAGCAAATTTTTTAATGATAATCTAACGGCTATTTTGCATAAACTTTTTATTATTATACATTCATTTTTAAATGATCAATTGATTTGTCGGAGAGTGATTGACTAGCACTATCGATTAACTAATTTAGTTTACCTGGATACATTTTTTTTGTATTGCCAACTTCTTCAACCTCAACATCAACTTTAGAGCACGTGATAATTGCATTATCAGATCTGCTTCGTTTTAATAATGCATGTGGATTCTTCGGGTGTGTGGATCTCAAGAACATGACTTCAAAGCTTGATCTTTGCAATGACCAAGTTGTTTCTAGAAACCTTTGTTTCATAAAAGCATTAGAAACTGAGTTTGTAATAGCTGAAAGTATTTTGATTCGAGAAGAAAAATAACATCAGTGAGGTCAATTTTGCGGTAAATGGATGATATTAATGAGTGTTTCTCAAATTTATTTTGTCATGCTCTCAAGTTTAGACCTCAGATCTATGAACGAGATTGATATTATGATTATATTTATAATATACTCACTTAAACCCTCAAATTAACAGGTTTAAAATGATTAACCTAAATTATTAATTATGTCTCATATTACTTATTTATAAACTACTTAAAATATCATCTCATAAACCAATACTAGACAGCACACATCTAGCAAGACTATTTGGCCTTTTTGAAGGATTGCGGATCTTTTTAACACATAATTTTACCATCAATCATGTCAACAGGTTTGCTAATAAGATCGTGGAATTGGTTGACTAAGACTGCTATTGGGGTCACTTCTCCACTAATTAGTAAAGTAATGCACTCATTTACAACATATTAAGCTTGTTCCAAAACCGAATTAATTAGGTCGAATTTAGCCATGAGTTATTTTAGAGATAATATCAAGATATCTACTAAATTTTTTGGGTAATCTTCGAGTCGCATGAAGTTCTGCATTTCTTTCTCTTGACAAATAAAAGAAATATTTCTTTAACTAATACCAATCGAGTTGAGATACTTATAAAGTTTGCAATTTTGTGAGAGAGACACGCTTCCCTAAAGAACCTTGGCTTTAGTGCGTGTTTGGATTGGCTTTTTTTTCCCCTTACGAAAAAATATTTTTTTCCCTGAAAAAGTTACATTAAATTTATAATAACTATTTGATTTGACTTTAAAAAAATTTAAAACTTTGAAAAAAGCTCAAATATAACTTTTTTTTAGAAGTTAGAATTTTTAACTTTTAAAAAAAACTATTTTTTCAAAAATTGTTAAACAAAAAGCGCTTTAAAAAAAAAAACCAATCCAAACGGACCCTTAATGCTATGGCAGAGCCAAGAACCCAAGATTAGTAGACATTCATTTATACATAATCTTTTTATAATAAGAAAGTAAACAATAATATAAGGTACATATATTTTTCATGCCTTTAAGTTATTTTCAGCTTTGAAATAATTTACTATGATAAAAATGCTTATAATTTTTCGTAGTGACAAAGAACGAAGCTTAACAACCCATTTAGTTCTTTTTCTATCTTTAAAATACAACAAATGGTCATTTATCTTTCTATGTCTGACACTCCCAGGTCTTAGGCTAAAAATTGTCAAAAATTTGCTAATTTGGACATGTGACATACATGTACGTGGATTAATAATTTAGGGACATATGGTTAGGCTGTATAATTTTAGAATGCAAAAAATTTTATGTACTCGCTTTTTTGACATGTCTAAATCGTCAATTCTTTTGATATTTTTCACCTGAAAACTAATAGTTTTACAAATTACAAAAATAAGAAATTAATTTGTCATACTTTAAAAATAAAAAATAACTTAATTATCATAAAGGTTAAAACTAAGAGATTAAATAAGACATCAACTCGAGAATGTAAGAAAAACACTCTCTCGACCTACACTTGGACCTATAGTGTGCTCGGTATAATCTTATTTTAAAATACTTACCCTATTGAAATTTGGAGATATATTATAAGATTTAAGATATCTTATCACATGCACTATGTATTTTATAGTTGTAAAAAATAAGATAGGATAGATTACTTATTTCTTAGAAGATAAAAAGTATTATTTTATTTTAAATTTTCATAGGATGCATGATAACATTTCTTAAATTTTATAAGATGTACTCTCATTTCAATAGAATAAATATCTTAAAGTAAGACTATAACAAAGAGAGTACTAGTCCATCCTCTCTAAACTAAAGGTGCAAAGTATAATGTGTAGCAACATTTAGAAATTTCTATTGACATAAAAGAACTACTTATGAGCCCTTCTCGTACACGGGCCCTGAACTTTTATCCTCAAAATGCATAACTCCTGTTTCATGGGCCTTGATGTCCATGGGCCGCCATCTCAACCTTGTTAGGGCCAATGGTTTGTGGGCTGTAGCCCACTACACTATTCTTATCTTTTACTTTGTGCACCGACTCTTTCCTTTTTTTTTTCGCCCCTCCTTGTGCTCGGTAAATAAATAATTCTTTCCATCCGAATACTTTGCAGAAGCGTATGCTGATAATATCTTTACCTTAGATTCCCCAAACACCAAAAATTAATTTTCAATTTGACAATCCAGCACTAGAAAATTTTCTATCTTGCTCCTTGTAAATTAATTTCTTACGAACAAACGGAGCCGAAATTATAAGAATTCAAATTCCAAATTTTTCATCAAAAGTCAGAGTAGCTCTCTGAATGTTGTTGGTATGGCTTTTACTATATGCGAGCTATTCTGTAAATTGTAACGAATGGTACTTCGATTTGGATATATGAATATTGTCTTTTAAGAAAATATTGATGTGTGTATGTATAGGTTATATGTGTATCAATATTTCCACTATAATAATAATAGTAATAAAAAAGAATAATGTTATATATCACCTCTTTTTTCATTTCTTTTTTGTTGCCCCCTTAGATGACATGCTAGTTGGCATAAAAATTAGATAATTTTTTTGGTTTACTTTCTTAAGTTTTTTTTATTTTTCTCTCTCCTTCTAAGTTATTTTTTCCTAATATATTTTGCTCTAACCAAATTAATTTTTCAATCAATCATTTCCTTATTTATTTTCAGTCTAAATTCGTCATCGATCGTTAAACCCACAACAGCCATTATCAAACTTGCTTTCCCCGGCCCGTCCCCCCGTGGGTCGAAAAAAAGAAAAACGTGATTTCTCTCTCTCTCTCTCTCCCCCCTATTACCTCTTTCAATTTTCTCTCTTTGATATTCTCCCGAGAAAAGAGAAAAAACCTAGTAGCATGCCATTGTCGTTATCCAGTTACCGTTGTCTTCGTCCGCTATTGTCATCATGGTCTTGCTCTTACTCTCTCTGTTATTCTTATTTCCTCTTAAAAGTCGGCCAAGTAATACTCATTGTTTGTCTCACTATTAAAAAATAAGTAAAATGTGTGCTATCCCCTCTGATTTAAAACATACCATATTATTTCGTGTGCTTTCAAAAATGACATATAATCCTGCACCCCCTCCTTTGTTGCTCACATGGATGTCGAATATTAAACACAGAGTTATAACATAATGTGATTGTCTTCACTTTATAAAATTAAATACAAAATAAAATTTAAAAATTAAGAAATAAATTAGTCAACTTTATAAATCATTCGAAAAATAAAGAAGACTTGTGCATTATCTAAACTCTAGGACATTGGTGCAATAGAAGTAGTATGATTTTGCCCATGTTTGTGTTGTTTGTTAGTTTTGAGTTGCCTTCTCTGGTGATTTCGTCAGTATTGGTGTTGTTAGTTTTGATTGGTCTGGGCTACTCTCAAAGTGTGATTTTGATTTTCACACGTGTAATTTTCGTTATGGTTGTAACTTTTTGTTATTTAATGAAAGTTTGATCTCCTGGAAGAAAAAGAAAAATAAAATTATCCACACAACACCTGCTTATAGTTAATCAAGTATCCTTTTCTGATCTATTTGCGCAAGGACTTTAAAAGTATGGAACACTGTATACTTCCAAACCTTTTTTTTCAACGAGAGGAAGGAAAAGAGAGGGAGAGAGACTTTATCTTGTTTTGCACGTAGGAATGCATATAATCAAGTCATGAAGTTTTAAGAATGGAGCATCCGCTGGAGTAAAGTCATAATTGGTAGATTGTCTTTTGCATTTTGTAATTGTGCAGGAACCGTCTCTTTGGCATGATAAATGATCTCCCAACAATATTTGAAGTTGTAACTGGAGCAAGAGAGCTGCTACCGCTGCCCCCTCCGTCGCCCCCGCCATCTCCCCCACCATCTCCGCCACAGTCGCCCCCACCGTCGCCCCCGCCTCCGGTGGAATGGGTATGCCAAGCCAAGCCTGTGAGAGGTCGTTCCGAAGGGCAAAAGTGCTGTACGTTCACACCCAAACCACACACTTGAGAGATCTGCCGCCCTGGTGATAGTACTTTCTAGCACCAAAAACATCTAACTACTAATGTTTCACAGTATTGTTTTACTGGAATTTTTTCTTTTAAAAAAAAATTGTCGGTATGAATGTGTTGTCAGGTATGAATGTGTGAGTATGTTACAAGCAGAACATTTACATCTCAATGATCTCGAATTTCCATCTTCATCAAAATAAAAAGCTTCAAATTCCCATAATTATAATGCTAAAAAATAAAATTTCCTACTTAACAGTAACATGTTATCATATCTCCCCTTGCTGATTCTCCCAACTCTTCTATCCCATCCCTCCCCCGTTCGACATTGGAACCTCTATTTTGATTTACTGACCATCTCGAATTTGAAATAACAAAGTCCACACACATGATCGGCATTTAGAAGACAATTTGGAAAACAACGTCGTATAACAAGTCATTTCTTTAAAATAAGATGACAAAAATTGGAGAGAAACAAGATGCAACTAATCAAATTGTACAGAGAAAATATATGAAAACATGCAAGCAACATTTATGTGAACTGACATGAGAGAATTGTCTCGATTTTGAGAACTCGGCCTTTGCGCAAATACGCTTTGACCCTAGAGGGATCCAGTTCCATCGCCTTGTTTGCATCAACAACGGCTTCTGGTCACAATACATAATAAGCATTGAAGAGTCCTGATGTGTGTGCTTTTGGGCCGTAATGTGTTTTTCAGTTAATTTAAGTGTTTGGTGTGTGTTTCTTCATTAGTTGTCCAGTTTAATTGTATTCGTTATTTTTAGTGTTGTAGTAATTTTGCAAGTTTCTAGTATTTTTTTTCAATTACTTTTGTTTGCTTTGCTTTCTTATATTTTTGGACATTATTATATTATTGATATGCTATTTTTTATAATGTAATACTAGTAAAGAGTTTAGTAATATATATTTCTATTATTTTATTTGTTTTTATTTTATTTCTGATATTTATTATTATTATTAATTTTTTTTATAAATGCTGCTACTATTATTATAAATATTGTTATTATTATTATTACTAGGCAAAGTTTTGTTTTATTTTTCTTGGTTAACCATAATTCAAATTTTGCGTTTGGCTTTTTTTTGTAGGAATTTTAAAAAAAAAAAAAAAAAGGGCATGGCAAGCCCAAAGCACCAATTGGCCCCAGCTCGTCACTTCGTGGCCCAAGACACGTGCGCTCCCTCTAAGCTTACCTTCAAGCAGGAATGGAAGTCGTATTTCAAATCCAAGTCGGTTTGGGAATAAGCTGGGAATTTTCTTCTTATTTATAGCTCCCACAGGTTTATTCCTACCCCTTTATTCCTACTCGTCAAACATGGCTTTGATTCACGAAAACTCCCGTGATTGGGTTTCTCTCCCCGTCCACCTTCTTGATATGATTGTTGCCAATTTAGTGGAGTTCTCTGATTTCATTCATTTCGCTGCAGTCTGCAAACCATGGTTTTGCGTTGCAATCCACAACCAAAAATTCATATCATCTCACAAACAAGTTCCAATGTAATTGGTTCCTTCGGTTGACCAAAGTAGTCAAAGACGTAGTTTATACAATATAATCGAGAATACACATTATAATTTTGAGCCGAATCTATCCTACACCAAGAGATGTTGTGGTTCCTCACATGGATGGTTAACGACCTTGGAGCAAGATTATTCTATCGCCCTCATAAATCCTTTCATCACTAGTGGTGCTAATTCCATCACCCTACCTCCTGTTATAGAAAAAACAGAAAATCATGATTATAATCATCACGAGTATGACATTCATAAAATCATACTTTCGTCTAATCCACGGGAGGATGAAAATTGCGTGGTCTTGGCGGCGGTACCTCGCAAACTGGCCTTCATCAAGCATGGCGATCAGGATTGGACACGTATTCCTATTCAAGGCCACGGTGCTGCTAGTGACGTAATATATCACAAAGGTAAGTTCTATGCAACCAACCAGTTAGGTAATATTATCGTCTCTCTTGACGTCAAAGAGGGTTTGATGTTCAACGTTGAAGTAATTGGTGTCGAACCGGTCAAACAATGGGAATTGGAAGGCATGTGTCAGACATATTTGGTAGAATCCTCTACGGGAGATTTACTTTTAGTTCAAAGATGCTTTGTGGAAGAGGATGATACGGGCACTCAATGCATGACTAGTGATTTTAAGGTTTCCAAGTTGGAGGGCTTAGATGGCAAGCGTGGTACACGTATCGAGCTTAACAACTTAGGTGATCAGGCGTTATTTTTAGGGGATAATCACTCGTTTTTTGTTGTAGCGTCTAAATTTCCTGGATTACAACAAAATTCAATATACTATACAGATGACTTGTACGACCTAACAACGTATTGGCCTCATGGACCGCGTGATATGGGTATTTTTGACTTGGAAAGCAAAAGTTTTAAGGCACATTACACTCCAAACCCTTTAAATAAGAAGCTGCCACCGCCTATTTGGGTTATGCCAACTTTGCAAGGGAGAATGAGTTCTGCAATTGGAGAAGAGCACAAGAATTTATTCAAAGAGAAATCTTGTAAAAAAATAGATAGGTATTAAATATAATTTAGGATTTTCCAATTCGGTGTTCATAGACTCTGTATTTCCTACGTTCTTGACTAATATCAGCGGTTATGCATTCCGTTTAATTTAATTAATGTAGATGAGTTGGGTCTTTTCCTTCACTTAATGAGTAAACCTAATACACACTGGAATTTCGAAGATAAAAGAAAATAAACGGAATATTATTATTTCTGTAAAACGGAATTTAGCAGTAGCATAATGGGCATAAACAAACAGAAAATAAATAGAGTCGAGGCTCCCGAAACGATTTCTTTAAGGGGGCATTTGGTTTAGGGAAATCATTCCCAGGGATGTTCACATTCCTAGGGATGTGATATCAGGAAATGTTGTAAAAATTGTTTGGTATGATAATAATATCTCTGGAAAAATTTTGAAGTATTTCTAGGAATATTAATTTGCAATATTTGGTTAAAGTTAACATTGCGTGGAATCTTGGCTATTCTTCAAAAGTATCCCAAATTTAAAGAAGACAAAAAAATCAATTAAAAAATATAAATGCTTCAATAAAAAAAACACCAGAAGTCGCAATACATACGTTTCATAAGCTAATAAAGAAGAATTTTAATTATAAAATACAACAGCATAGACATATAATTTTTATGTTGCCTTTTATATCATGATAATTCATAACGTATTTGAATGATCGATTTCTTCTTACTAGCAAAATAGTATAGGACAATGAAAGCGTGTTTTTGCTCGTAAAGTGAAATAAGTCGAATGAAGTTGAATTTTGAGTTTTGACCACATCAAGAACAAGCTTGAAGAAATTGTTTAGTTCTAGTCCAGGGGAAGGACGGAAGGGCATCAAAATGTTAGGAATTAAAAAAAAAAAAAGAAAAATCTATGCAAGTTTTTCTTTTTCACTTTTTGGTTAACACCTATAACAATATAAAATAACAATCATATTATCTCGAGCAGATATATATTGTTCAGAGTTCAAACCGAAAAAGGTGTGTGTGTGTGTATATATATATATATATATATATTTGGGGTAGAAAGAGCAATACGAATACAGAGGAGGAAATTTTTTTGTTTTTCTGATGGGACCGAAAGGGCTTTGATGGAGGGTTGTTTTGTTTTTTCAATTTACCTTACACATCCCTATGATTTAGGAAAGTTGGATTCGCAACCTCTCAGATAAAAATAAAAATTGACAAAATCATGAAATATTGCATTCTCTAGAATGTGATATTTTTGGGAATAATTTTTTATTCTTTGAATTAAACATAGGAGTATTATATTCCTGAATTCACTTTTCTAGGAATCCTGTATGATTCTGTGAACCAAACACCCCTGAGGGATTTACACTTCCCATAATGGTGTTAAGAGTTGTGACGTATTCCTCCTAAGATATAACGGTCTATTTCTTGTAGTACGGTAACACTCCTTTGCAAGAGATTGCGAACTAAAGTAGTGATGAACTCTCTTTGTAATGAAAAAATATAGCCTATAGCTATAGAGCTATAGTAATGTATGCTAGGTGTATGCAAGAAGTCTTTTGGTATTTCGTGTGTTCAATTCTACTGAGAAGTCCTCTATATGCAGATGTTAGAGTGGCCAACTGAAAGCCAATGTAGTAAAAAGTGAATCCAGGTTCATCCCAACGTGCATGAGAAGTGCAACTAAGCCTTCAATTTTGAACAATTACAAAATTTTCAAATTCTGCCGGTTGATAAAAGAATTTTGAAGTAAAAAACGAATTCAAAATGAGTCCACGTGCCGAATTAGTTGGACCGAGCGAGTCCAGGGATGTGTATGGTGATTTTAAATATCAAGCCCATTAAATATAGTATTCTCTCCATACGCCTTCTTGGCACTACCCATAAATACTTTAATATATAAAGTGGACAAATGTGTCATAGTTTTCTTATACGGGATTCCTTCTGGTAAACATAACTGCATCCAAATTAGTTTTCGAAATCCAACTTTGATTGTCAATTTCTCATTTACCACAAGTCCATTTTTTATATGTAAATATACAAGGATCATCTACTCGAAACAAAAAAGACACAAAGGAAAGACACGTAAGAAAGACGCAAAAAAAAGTAGCAATAAGAGGATTGTAAAACATAAAGCTTGTTAAGAGAACGTAAAAGGTAAGACCCTCCATTAGAAACTAAGCAATCACTTCCAATTTACTACTATTATTATAGATATTGTATTTGTTATTAATTGCAGTTATGACGAATCACATCGGCCTTGCAATTTAAGTTACCAAATCAAAACGTTGTCCCACACAAAAATGAGGGCATCTTAGTTCCACTATAAAAAAGTGAATGTTATGGAACATGTGAATATTCAAGGTCTATTAGTTGGTGAACTAAGTCTAAGCCCGAAAAGATAAAAGTCTGTAAGGTTGAAAATGAAACTTTCTTGAAGATCAAGTCATTGTATTCTTGGAGACCAAGTCGTTGTATTCTTATAAATAGGGGCTTGTACGTTGTAATTTGATACACTTCAATATCAATAAAATCTCTCTTCTTTCTTCCCCTATTCTTGTCTCTTCTCTCTCTTTTCTCTTTAGTTTTCTCTTCAATTTTGTAACACGTTATCATTACGCAATTCTCCCAATCACAAAGAATCTTTGTTACACATAAAAGTATAAAAGAGACCAAGGTAAGTAGTTATTAAGCTTTTTTTTTAGCTTGTACATGCTACATAGACTCTTATAGTGTGTTTGGAATGATCTTATTTTAAGATACTTATCCTATTAAAATTTAGAGATATTTTATCACATGTACCATGCATTCTATAGTTGTAAAAAATAAGATAGGATGGATTGCTTATTTCTTATAAGATAAAAAATATGGTTTTGATTTAAATTTTCATATAATGCATGATAAGATTTCTTAAATCTTATAAGATATACCCTTATTTTAATAGGATAAGTATCTTAAAATAAGACTATAACAAACAGAGCATTAATAGTCTATTGTGTTTTACTCGCATATTGTAACAAAGAAAAAATCTATTGTTTGTACATGTTACATAGACTTTTAATAGTCTATTATATAGTACTTGTATATTATATCAACAATCTCAATTGTTCGTACATGTTACATGGACTTTTAATAATCTATTGTACTGTACGTGCATATTATTTGAACATAATTTAATCGTCTATACATGTTACATAGACTTATGATCTATTGTACTATACTAGCATAATACAAATAATTTTCATTGCCAATAAGTATCGATCTAGTATACTATATTGGCACATTATAATCTTTATTGCCAATAAGTACTAAATGAGTGCACTCTAATGGCATATGTTATCAATTATTAGTATATCTGAAAAGGTATTCATTGCCATGTTATCCGTTGTTATTTCGTTCATATTATAATCTTATTATTTAATATTGCGTGTCAATTTATCATATTATTGCGATTGTTTTCAGTCATCATGTTATTTGATAATAATCCTGAAGTATTTAATCTACAAAAGATATTGTATATATCTCAAGATGTCAAATATCACAAACCAAAAGTTTGTTATTAAGTATGACAATTAGCTTGAAAAACTTATATTGACATCCATATGGTCATGAACCAAAAGTTCATTATTTTTATTATATTAGGAGATAAATGTGAAATAAACTCATGAGGTTAAAAGTCATATGGATGCAGTGAATTGTGGAGAAATATTTTATAAAAGGAAATTATGCAACCTTGAAGAATGTCGATAAATTAATGATATTCCTTTATTATATCTATACAGGCTTTACGTCAATCCTTCTACAACATGACCATCAAGAGGCAATATTTTGAAAACTCGATATAACTACAATTGCAGAATTTTGAGATTGAAAGCGAGTATAAATTAGCAATATTTTTCAAATAATTTTATGAGGAAAAATATGAATGTCTTGAATATGCTCTAACATATTAGTATTTGAGACCATGGTTTGAAAATTTATTTTGGACATTATCACATCTTATGGGCAAAATTATTGTTCTCAATCATGCCAACTTGCCCAAAATCATTCCTTGAAGAGAATGGTATATTATATTTTTATTATAGGTGTGATTATAGAAATAATACTTATAGGTACTATGATGGTTATAGATAACTTGATTTTGAGGAAATCAATATAAAGACAAAAGATTAATGAAAAAAATCCTTATAATTATCTTCACAAAGGCTAAGCCTACATATATTGTGAAAAAAAAGAAGGAAAATATATCTTTTCACAAATATTGCAAAGAAATATATGACTATCACAAGGCAAGAAATCTTCCAGTGACTCGCTATGGAAATATTACATGCAATTGTATGATCTTGCATTTATAAGCGAGTAGCATTCTGCAATATCTAAAATATTTTTTGAAATAATCTGGACAAAATATTTTGGGAAGATTTGTGAAATAATCAAATCAATTTTTGTACCTTGAATGCACTCTTATATTTGTGAGATTGAGAGTGTGAACTAAAACGAATATTGTGTATACTATCCACATCCCATGAGCAAAACAATATTTGGTATAATACTATTAATTAATCAATTCGCTCAAAATCATCCCCTAAAATGATGTATGATTTATTGCAATGGATATGATTATAATAGTTATTCACATTAGGGTTTTTTGCTCATAGACCCCCTATGTTTAAGCTTAATTACACCCGTAATCCTTAAATTCATGAAACTATAATTAAGTCTCCTTGCATTTTTCCAAAAATTGCACGTGTGATCCATCCATCACGATTTCCGTTCATTTTTACTACAAGTGTTCAACATGAGCCAAAAATGCAACTACGCTTCGCATTTTACCCTCAATTACATGTACACCTCTCGCGTTTAATATTTTTTTAAGTTCTTCTTCTTCTTTCACAAAAGAAAAAAAAAAAAACAAAAATGAAAATCATCAATCTACCCCCACCATCACGCCAGCCCCCTACCCCTACTGCCACCACCACGCTAGTTCCCTACCCCCATCACCACCACCACGCCAGCCCCTACCCCCACTATCACCACCATGTCGGCCACGCCAACCCCCCCATCCCTACAACCATTACCACGCCAACCCCCACTAGCACCAGCCAATACCACCAACACCATGCAATCATCACCACTGCCAACACCACGCAACCACCACCACGTAACCAACACCATGCAGCCATCACTACATCTTTTCACAAATATTTGTAATGGCGAGCCTACTGAATTCAAGAGACATACTTGATCCATACATATGATTCAACAGCCCAAACACAAAATAGTCGAGGTGGACCAAATATTTCTGCCTTACAATATTAATTTAAATAAAGATGCAAATCTTTTAGCAAAAAAAAAATAAATAAAGATGAGATCTTAAATTCTTATGTGTCACATCTCAATTAGCAATGAATATCATATCAGCAAGAAAGCAAGAAGAGCTGCATTTTGGGTAGTGGAGATGGCGGGAACGGGGGGTTTTAGGTGGTGGGGAAGGAGGTAGGGATGAGGGGGCTGGGTTGGGGGTTACAAGCTGGGGGTTGATGGGGTGGCTGGTGGTGTTTTATTTTGTTTAATTGAATTTTTTATTTTTTTAACTAAAATAAGGCAAAATATATATTTTATTAAATAAGATAAGGGCAAAATGAACATTTTACAAAACCCGTTAGTGAATTAACAGAGAATTTGACTTAGGGGCAAGTGTGCAAGTTTTGGAAAAATACAGGGGGTCTTAATTATAGTTTTGTAAATTTAAGGATTAGTGGTATAATCAGACGTAAATATAAGGGGTCTATAAACAAGATGGTCATCAAATTTCAAATGCCTAAAGGTGATGAGAAAAATGGAAAAGGGATTAGAAAAAAATCCTTATGATTACAACTAATAGTTTTTGAAAGGATATTAGACATGTATATGTACTTGTCGAGTATATAAATACTTTCTTTAAATTTTGTTGGAATGAAGAGGAAAAATCATTACTCTTTATTATCTCATGTACACACATGCTATATTGAATTTAATTATCTTAGATTTATATCTATGGTTGAAATACACACGTGGCAATTAAAATTTAGTGAGATAATATCTTATATTATGATGTTTCTAGTCTCTTTTATATATAATTGTATATTCATGTTCCTTAGTAGTTACATGGTAACTATGAATTTAATTTTTAAGATTTATTATTTCAAGTTATATTGTTACCTTTAGTGGGAAAGGAAAGAGATATTACGTCATCAACTAAACGTCGCACAGAAATTGCTAATTTTGATTCTTTTTCTAATAATTGATATTTTATAAAACTATTCAGGCATCAATACCTTTTCTTTGTTTTTCATCAAATATATAAAATTATAAAATATTATTTCTCTATCTTATTTATTGCTTTACTAAATTATTTTTCATTTTGAAGTTGAATTATAAACATGTGATCTACATCCGAATCCCTTTGAAAGAAAATTAATTAATCATGTGATATTAGTTAGCTCACAATTTGGAATCAATATGTGTAATAATGATATACTTTAATAATTTCAAAATATTTGAAATTTTTATTTCTCTAATTATATTATATTAGTGATTTTTACACTTTAATTATCAAGTTATGTGTTATCTGCATACTTATATTTTATTTAACTTTCTTAAATTGTGAGCATACATATCAATCATTATTATTTAAATAAATAGACTTTTTTGAAGAACCCATATTTAGTTTCTTCAAGAAACTATTGATAAGCAATATTTATTTTCAAGTAGATCTTGAGAAGTCTACTAAATGTTAGAGAGATATTGGTCATTATACTCAGACCATATATGATTGAATTAAATATTATCTCTCGTGCTTATTACTGGAAAAAGATATATAATAAAATTTTGAGCATTATCTTCTGGGTTTACATATCTTGGACAATTATTTTGATGAATTGTCACTAAACTAAAAAAGAAAGAAGAGAAAGAACTCGGAGTTGGCGCCTACATATATATAACGGATTGCTTGCTTACCATATTTTTACTCTTTGGCATGACCTCTTAGGTCATATGGGTGCAATAATAATGTAAAGAATTCTTGATAATTCATATATTTACCCATACATATGCTGCTTGTTCCCAAAAAGAAAAATAAATTAGTAGGCATCCCCCAATAAAGACATTGAATCATCTAAATTTCTATAATGAATTGAAAGCAGTATATATTAGTCTAGTAAAATCCTTAATTGAACGGTTAAAACATATATTCCTAGACCATCATTTATAATAATAAAATTGCCTAATTTTATCAGGGAACATGTTATATATTATATTGCAGCACTTATTAAAGAAGACCAATTGCTTATCAACAATTACACCCCATTGGTCTAGAAAAAAAATTCCCACCTAAATATACTTTTTTTTGCCCGAGATATATTTTGAATGCTCCACCACAGCGCATTAAATTGGGTCTATGAAGTTGGGAATTTATGTTAGATCTCAGTCAATTATTAAATATTTTATATCATCGGCTAAGCATATTGAAATAGCATATTTTGCTAATGGTTGAAATAAAGTTTTCAACATCAGGGGGAGCAAAAACAAAAGTTGGAAGATGAAAAATATTATAGAATACATCTGATCCTCGCATAAATAAATATGAATTGCAAGTTCAGAAAATTATATACCTATAAATAGATTGCAAAGATACATTCCTTGATACAAAGAAAAGTGACAGAGTCACATTGACCAGCTTTGGATACTCCTATGATTTAATTATCATTTGAAAAATATATTAAAAAATATGTCTACTGTAACGCTAGAAGCATAGTAGACTTATCGGTTCCAAAAACAAAGGAGCAAAAATGAGCAAGGTGGCATTTTTGAAATATTTGATATCCCAAAGATATCAAGTCATTCATCCAAATATAATATATAACTGAGAAATACTACTCTACTTTAGAAAAGTATCAGTTACCTGAATATGATTGAAATTATTGAAAATAAAGAGATCTCACTCAGTTATGTTACACTTGATAAAAGTGGAACCGAGAAGTGAAAATAATCATGATCAAATATTTGCATATACAGTAGCTACAATTATGATGGAAAGCGAGGATCATGAATTGAAGTCCATCTAAAAATGTCGACATAAATATATTTGGCCAAATATACAAAAGACACAGTCCAAGCATATTTAAGTGTTTTGATCCTTATTGGTCAACGCACGTTACGTATGGGATTGAGGGGGAGTGTTGTATAAACCAATCCTATATTGCTTCAGAGTTTCAAAGGAATATACCACCTAGTTGCCTACCTTTAAAACTACTAAATACTAGTTAGGGAATGCGCTAGTGTGTTATGTAGTTAGACTTTGGCTCACTCTACTCCTTTCTATATAAACCAAGCTTAAAGATATGGAATTAATTATAAGGAGATATGTTTTCATGTGGTGGATGTAATTACATTAGCCTGGCAATTTTTTTTTTAAAGGACTTCATATGCGTCTTATGAATATGAAACATAAATGTATTTTATGAGTACGATATTCATAAACAAGTCCTGAATGGACTAGAGATGTTTGAACCATAAATCTCCAGAGAAGTACATTTAAAGCTCTTTGTATAAGTTGAAACATCTCAAAAATTGAGATATATTTGCTTTAATGCAAATCTTCTAAAGAAATGGTTTAATAGCCCATGTTTCTATGAAGAAGCATATATAAAGTGACTCATGAAGAGCTTTCATATAGAATTTTGAAATAATTATTTTGGCTCAGCCTAAAGTTCAATCATTATTTAGATGGGATATTATCCATCAATTACTCGGCAGAAGAATTTTTGGAGCGAAACAACCATATTTTGAGTGTCAAGTTTTATTCTTGGTATTAGATTGACCATTTTGATTTGCAAAGGTAACAAAAAACTGTTGATCCTAAAGTGTCATGCCTCATTACATCTTGTTATACTATATGTGCCGGCACAATTATCTCTTATTTTATTGGCAAGAGTTGGTTTTGTACCAATATCAATAGAAAGGTCTTGGAGGTATTACACACAAATTTCGTTATCATTATTATCAAGACGCTCAAAATTCAAAATTGATTGAGCATGAAAATTATTAAGTATTTGTTGACTCACAATGAGTAATATGTTTTAATATATTATATTTATGCTTGTGAAAGCTTATTATTATTATTATTATTATCTCCCCAAAACATGCCAATATATTACTCAACAAATGAATGATATGTATTGTTTAAGTAAAAGGAGATTATATTAAATGTATTGAGCCTTATATATCATGCTAAATCCATGCATGAATTTGCCAAGAACCTGGAATAAAGGTTCATCAAGTTTCTCAAGCAGTAACTTAACAAGTTCATCTTAATTAATATCATCTATAATGATATTAGAGAAACTACAAGATTGGCATATGCACTCAGAGATTTCTTGATGTGTTTAATGCTCTGTTTGTTATAGTCTTAATTTAAGATACTTATCCTATTGAAATGAAGGTACATCTTATAAGATTTAAGAAATCTTTTCATGCATTCTATGAAAATTCAAAACAAAACTATACTTTTTATCTTACAAGAAATAAGCAATCATTCTTATCTTATTTTTTACAACTATAGATGCATAGTATATATGATAAGATATATTAAATCTTATAAGATATCTCCAAATTTCAATAGGATAAACATCTTAAAATAAGATCATTCCAAACAGGCTATAAATATCATCTATAATTATACTCTTTTTCCTTCACTAAGATTTTTGTCCCACTAGGTTTTTTCCTAATAAGGTTTTAACGAGACATAATCTTAGTTGATGAATATCCAAGGGGAAATGTTATGGAACATGTGGATATTCACGGTCTATTAGTTGGTGACCCAAGTCCAAGCTAAAGCCTGCAAAATTGAAAATATAACTTTCTTGAAGACCAAGTCATTATATTTTTGGAGACAAGGTCATTGTATTATTATAAATAGGGGCTTGTATGTTGTAATTTGATACACTTCAATCTCAAAAAAATCTCTCTTCTCTTCTTCTATTCCTGTCTCTTCGCTTTCTTTTTTCGTTAATTTTCTCTTTAATTTTATAACAGTGAAATCATTTTCATTCTAAAACTTTTTTCTCTTTCCTTTTGGTAACAGCAAATAACCAATTAATTACTCATGCAAAAGCATACAAACCTTAATTAAGAGCTAATTTTTCATTTTAAGACCCCATTTATATTCTAAAAGACTTCAAGTGGAGTGCCAACATCGAACATTAAAAGGGATTCATATAAATGTCTTTGTTCAATGTATATATGTTCCATTTTACCTCCACGCAAGATTTTGTGTTGCAAAAGGAGACAGGATTAGATTTTATAGTAGATATTTTTCAGATTAGTTTAAAGTACATATGGTGATATCTGGTTTCTAGATTTGGAAATAAAGTATGTCTTTGTTATTCAATTTAATTTATTGAAGCCTTCATTCTGAACGGTATTTATTAGATAAAAGTAGATCTTATTGTCCGGACGCTAAATATACATTTTCTTCCCATGTGCATATCCACGACTCGGTGATTTGTGGGTCAGGAGGTGGATGAAGTCAGAGCTTAGGAGCTCGTTTAGATTGGTTTATATAAAAATATCTTTTTTATAATTTCTTAAAAAGAATATTTTAAAAATTAAAACTTTTAACTTTTGAAAAACAATTGATTTCCTCTATAGTCTCTGAATCATGTTCAACTAATAAAAATCGAAGGATTAAAGGCTCATTTTAATAATTGAGAAATTAAAATGAGATAAAATTTAATAATGTAGGGACTACGAAAAGAATTAACCCCAAAAATAAATAAAATTGACTCCTCAATTTTGCAACTTACATAATGAGGTATTAGTTCAATGACCAAAGTTGAGAATGAGAGTTTTTCTTATCTTTTGGCTTTTGATAATGCCAAAAAATAAATTAATAAAAAAATATTTTCCTACCAAAAGAAAACTTTAATTATAAATAGAGGCAAATGAGAAGAAAACATAATTTGCATGATAATTCTTCCTCTTGATCTTACACCTGACCCTACCTCCCGTGCCACCCCTATCCCCTTAAAATAATTAAAAAAATAAAAATTAACAATTTAAAATTTTAAAAATTTAAAAATTTAAAGAGTTAAAGAATAAAAGATTAAGATTTAAAAATTAATAAATCCAAAAAAATTAAAAACTCAAAACTTAATTCTTTTAAAATATTTAAGTCAAATTAATTTTTATTTTATATATTATTTTAATTTAAATAATATAATGCTAATAATAAATATATTTTCTTTACAAAAGTTTCTTACTAAAAATATTTTCAAGTGTGACAACCAAACAGTATAAACATCAGAAAATATTTTCTAGTTTGACAACCAAATACCAAAGAATATTCTCTTTTTTAAGAAAATATTTTTACAGGAAACATTTCCCCCTGTAAGTTATTTTATTGCAAACAAACTGAGCTGAAATTATGAGATTTTTCAGATTTTGTCACTGTAAAAGAAAGAAAAGCTAGATCTCATACATTTTCCTTTAATAGCTTGGGGGAGGTGATAGTCAAAAGGTAATTTAAATGTGGAAAAATCTCATCATATATTAAATAACGTACGTGAGTTGAAGACTAACTTGGTTCGAAGAAGAGAAGTAGAAGACTAAATTGGCAACTATAAATAAATGGCAAGCTAGCTGCCATCTTATTTATTTAATCATATATGACAAATAATTAATTGATAGTCAAGATAGAGGGGTTTTGAGGATCTATTCATAAATTAAATTGACTCTTATATCTTGTGAAACCTATTAAAAACTTGTAAAAACATATAATAATATGGCACAAAATCAGGTCAAGATTTGCCAGGCGAATCCTCTCTCTCCCTCTCTATACATAAAGTCTTGTAAACTCTTGTTTTTTCGTATACTAGACTTTAATCCAATTACATAAATCTTGTGTTTAATTTCTTGAATTTTTTCGTTTTACACTTGTGAACTCCCAACAATATTATAGTTAAATTAACATTTTCTATATGCATATATACAAATGAATGATGGAGACAAGCCATAACACATAAAAACATATAATGCAGCCATAATTGAAGAACAAACAAACACATGGAACCCTTGATGAAAAAGAGAGAAAAGAAAAAGTTGGTCTGAGTTCAATGCACTCGGCAAGTGTTTATTAAGACAAATCAACTTCCTTCTCACCTTATAATTAACTCAAAAAAGGTATGCACGCCCCCAGGGGCATAGGTGAGTTGGTAAGTGGCCAGGTGATTAGGGTGGTGACACTCTGACAACGCGGGATCGAGTCCGTGTGGCGCGATCTCATTGAAATATTGCGGTACATTCTTTGGATTTCCACGCCGTTGGTCCTCTCGCAGTCGGCCGCCACTCACGCACATCCCTCGATTTACCTCCCGCCTGGTTAAGGGGCCTCTGACCAGATGGGAAAGGGGTTCTCTTTTGGTTAATCCTTTTAAAGAAAAGGTATGCATAGATAAGATTTGTAGGAAGCCACCACTGCCCAATGCAAACCAATAATAATAACACGTGATGTACGTTTAAAAGACAATGTGCTCAGGAATCTATGCTCATTGCTTTTGCTTCTACCAACAAAATATTTTTCTTTTTTAATTAAAAAATAATAAAAGTGACATCATGCTGTCCATTCACAAATCATAATGATGTAAAAGTTAAGACTGTAATAATCAGAAAAGCAAAGGGTTGGGCAAATCTTACATCTATAAATATAGCCCAAGTCCACACACTTGAAAGCACAACTTTTCTCACTAAACCATCTCCATCGCAATACAAAGAAGCTCAAAGCCACGTAAAAAACAACTTTGTTTTCTGGTCAAGAGTACTATATACAAAACAAGATGGCAAGAACAAGGAGAGAGATGATCAACGGCGGAAAAATGTCGAGGATGGGTGTTTGCAGCCGTCCGATACCAAAGAGGGGTCAAGTGAAAGTGGGGATCGTGTTGGGGATAGCTCATTCTTTGTCTTCAATCATTTCATTTCGTGCTCGCGATTCTCAGTCTTGCAGAAGAAATTAATCATCATTTTGTGATAGATGAGCAAACCATGAAAAGAAGTTTAATTTGTTGATCATGGTTTAGAGAGTTAGGGAGAGAGCCGAGAGGGGTATTCTATAATTTGTGACACCCCTGAGCTTGCTAAGTTTTTATGTGTATGTAGCTTTACTTGTGCAAAGTTATGAAAATTTTCACTTCTTTCCATTTAAGGGAAATTAATTAAGTTCACATTTTGCACATGTTATCTTATTAATAAGCACATTTAGGCTCGTTTCAATTAAGACTCGTATTGCTACACCACAAGGAGTGTAATTTGTAAAAGAAAAGGGTTGAACGATATACAAATGTTTAAGAAAAGACTTTAATTAAAACGTGTTGCAATATCACTATCTTTTAAGGCTTTATTTGCTCTGAACAAAATGTGCAAACAAGGCTTTAGTAAGATACAGTGAAGGGCTATGTTGATTGCAAACTACACAAACAAAATTAATCCACCAAGCAACCAAAAAAATAGTGATCTAAACACGAAAAAAATGTCTAGATTTAGAAACTGGATGTTTGTTTTTCTTGGTAAATATCTGAATCTGTAGCAAGAGTTTGCTTATATATATAAAACTCAAAAGTAACAATGAAAGACAATGCAACTTCTGCTCAAAAACAAAAAACAACTTTTGGTGCCGATCATTGTTGTGTTATATATCCTTGTCTCACATAAAAAAATCTCACGATTTAAGACTACCTTATACAAGTCTTAAGTTATTTCTCATGTTGACCAATTAGTTTTTATGATAGAGACTAGTAGTGGTTCTTAACAAGATATCAAAGTAGGGCTTTTAGCTCCCAGTTACACGATCATTAGAGTTTAACCCATCCGTTAAGTATTGCAAACATTACTAAGGGTCACATGTAAGCTGTATGTTACAACATATACTTGTCCTATATGGAGACCACCTTACAAGGGTCCTCGGCCAGCTTATCCAAATTTAACCCATCCGTTAAGTGGTGGAGGTAATATTGCGAGTCACACGTGAAGAGTATGTTGTATTATATACTTGTCCTAAATGGAGCCCCCCTTATAAGGGCATTGAGCCACTCGTTATAAGGGTGTTACAACTGCATTATTACAAATAACAAACCACTTTATAAGGATCTTGGACCACTCCTAATATTAATGTAATATTTAAGATGGAACCTTTGTAATTCTTAACATGTTGCATGGTAATTATCACTTCGAAAGCATTTTGAGAATTTCTCACATAATTTTGAAATATAATTTGACTTAAAATAAATTTTGCCATAAAAAATACAGAGACTAATTTGGCAACTATAAACAAATCCAAGCTTCTGTCTCACTTATCCATACATCACAAGTAATTAATTAATCATAGTCAAGAAGGGACTTTGGAAGCATTCTTTGGTGGACTGACCATTCCAACTCACCTGCGTCCAAAAACTTTAAAAAGAGAAAGTCACGCCCAACTGCAGACGCAACCTAACTTCAGAGAAAAATTAGTAAGAAGTCAGTCAAGATTTGCCAAACAGAGAGTCCAGAAAATTAAGGAATTTAATCATACATATGTATAGTCGACTAATAAATAGGAATCTACGCCCATTAAAATATAATATTTTGATTAATTAATTTATAACCTTGAATAGGTTTGCTAAACAAGATGTGAAGTATTTCTGATCTATGTAGTTTGCTCACCCATAAATTTCGTATCTATTTTGTGTCGAACTGTTCTTGGTCACTGATCGATCGCTATTTAAAGACTTTTGTTTCCGTCTCTATTTAGCGACCGATTTTGTCGGATGCTAATTTCTCTCACTAAACAACATTTTTCTAATATTGTCCATTGCTAGATGTATTTCGTTTAAATTTAGATCCTTCCCAAATAAGGAGTAACGGAAAGAACCTCATTACTCAAATTATCTCGTAAATGAGTAATATAACATTGATTTAGATTCTCTCTAATTATGAAACAATTGGAAGATCCTTCAATTGTTTCTGTAGCAACGTATTATCGTATCTACTTGAAGTTAACTATTTGACTTGTATCACCCAGTACTCCAATAATGCCTCCTTGAAGTAATCTTCTAAAATTTTCTTATCGAACCATATCCACATGATAAAGACTGACTGAGACACCATAACACATAAAAAATTAAATATTGCCATAATTAAGAGCAACCAGATTCAGGGAATCCTTGACGAAGCTGAAAGGGGTTACTAGTCTTAGTTCAATGCACTGGCTAAGTGTTAAAACAAATCAAAAGCCTTTCTTCTTGTCAGTTAATTAAATTTAAAAGGTATAATAGATTAGAAATTGACAGGAAGCCACCATGGCCCATGTCATAATGTACATCTTGATTAAAGCTTTTGAGTCACAACATTTATGATATATCATATTAAAAATTATTTTTCTTTTTTTCCCCTTAAAAATACTGCACTTTCTAAAATTCTAATATTACTATCAAAATAGCTAAAATTTCAACTTCAAAAATACTAGGTCAAATAGTCTATGGCTCTTATTCAATAATACTTTTAATCAAAGTTATACTACTAAAAACTCTATAACTCGATAGCTAAAATCTCATAATTAGGCCAAGCAGAACCTAAAAGTTTATATTTTTTTATTGTTGTTAGATCAGTAGCTTGTCTATACGTAATCTAAGGCTAATTCCAACATCCTCTCTATTTTTCCCTTAAAATGCAAGTCAAAGTCATCTTTATGCATTTAGGGGCTCCTTATATTAGTTTTACTCTAACAGTTTCTTTACTTTTTCACTCTTTATCTATAATTTCACTTTTAATATCTTCTTATTTATCTTTAACATGTACTATCCTATTACATATTTTTTTATAAAAATATCTTGAATACAATATTAAAGAATTTAGTTATTAAAATTAATATTTAATTGGTTGCTTTCTTTCTTATTTATTCTTATTATGTATTATTCTATTACAACTTTTATAAAAAAAATTTAAATATAATATTAAAAAATTAATTATTAATGTTGATAGTGCGAAAAATAAAACTTGAGTACGAGGCTAATTTGCTCAACAAATTTGGTAAGGCAAAAACTTAATATGAGAGCTCCATAAAATAGGGAGACTTTCGACAAGATTGTTAGAGAAGAACACAAATAGTCAACTCCTTTAGAATGGGAAGAATAAGCATTTGACAAGACTGTTGGAGACAGCCTAATCTTAAAAAATAATACCAAAACAATAAAGAAGAGATACCATAACTGACCAAGTTAAGATAAACCTAATTCATGGAACCCTTCACCAAACCTTGAAAAAGAATATTATGAGTCTTAGTTAAACGCACTCCAGGCTAATATATCAAGTCAAGTTGATTCTTGTTTGCTAATCAACTTTTGAGTATGACTAAGCATATTTTGGTTTTTAACCGATAACCGAACTGAAATCGAACCGAATTAGCAATTAGGTTCAGTTATTTAAAGTTTCGGTTCGGTTTCGATTCTCAAAAATTAAAAAATTCGGTTATCGGTTCGATTCTGGTTATTGATTTAAAAAATCGGTTAATAACCGAAATAACTGAAAAAAATGAAACAACATCGTTTTGGTAGTTTTATAATAAATTAATTTTATTTTATTACTTTATAACTTTGAAACGTTAAAGGTTAAAAACAAAAAAAAATTATTTTTATATCAAAATATCTAATTCTTACTTCAGTTTCCTACTTTCATTTGCTTTCATCGTTGGCCTTTGTTCTTACAGAAATAAGAACCCTAGCCCCCAATTTGCAAAATCCCAAATCACTCCGTCAACCCTCAATTTCAAGCGCGCTGCCCCTCTCCTCGACGCATCCGGCCAGTCAATCCCTTGTCCCTCCCTTGACGCAACAATCTCTCGATTGCTCTCTTCGCCACGACCATCTCTTCTCGACGCCGTGAATCTTAGTCATCATCGGTCAACGGTTATTGTCATCATCGGTTAGTTCAACTTCTTGTCTTCTTCATTTCAAAAAGGCAGCTTCCCAAATACTGTAGAAGCATAAGCAACAAAGAGTGACCACCCTAATAATCTTCTGTACTACTCATTAATCTTGAATCTTGATTCGTTGCTTTTGACACAATGTTAATTGCAGGTGTTTTAACACCACGAGAAGATGTACTAGTAGGTTTAGTATTTAATCAATTAAAAACCATAAAAAGGAACAAGACAAAAAGCGAAAATGTATTTTTATATATATAACAGTCATGTATGTATAATGTAATACATATATAATATTAAATGTATGAGGAAATATAATATATATATATATATATATTTATTTATTTATTTTGAGGAATACTAAAAGAGAAAGGTGTAGTCATATAGATATAGAAAGCATTTACATGTAGCAGCTATATATTAGCAAGCAAGGGAAACAATGAGATGGGTCCATTGTCCTTTACATAAATTCAAAACATTTTCGTATGAGAAAAGAAGACACAATCCGAGTCTGCCGCTTCTTTAACCATTGATTCTCTTTTGCATCACCCCTTTTTTTCTTTTTGCTTTGTGTCTTAAAGTATATTAGATTCTTGCTCTTTGAGAAAACAATACAGTATGACTGATCTAAGGCAGTACATGAATACTAACTATTGCATCATAAAAAAAAACACTAAGATTTATTAATTTACTTCGGTGTCCTAGTTCTATTTTAGACATGCTTTACTGTCCTAATTAATGTATTGTCTGATTAATGTGTTCTCTGATTCTTATTTTTGCCTTTTTCTCCCTGGGTTTTACAGCCTTCAAAACGGAATCAATTGCTTCATCTTGCAATGTAAGTTTAATATCTCAAACTATTTAAGTTGCTGTCATTTTGATTACTATATTAATTACATAATATTGCTAAATACTAAGTCTAAGTCTTTGTTTATACAAGATGGCGGATGATCGTGATATACGGATAAGTGAATCAATTGATCAAAGTATTGATGTTGAGAATTCAAGCGAAATATCTCAACAACAATCCAAAAGAAAAGCAATGAAGGCAAGGTCACATGTATGGGAGCACTATTCCAAATTCGAGAATGAGGCAGGTGAGAAAAAAAACAAATGTCATTATTGTGGTAATGTGTTTGCTAGTGACCCTGCAAAGAATGGCACCATTCCCCTAAAAAAGCACTTGCTAATTCGCGTCTTGTTCTTGTATTTTGGTCTACATTACCACGTCTTGTTGAGAAAATAACATTAATTATCTACATTTATGCCTTCTAAATGTTAGCAAATAAAGAAGTGAGCAATGCATTTTTGGGGTCTAAGAGAAGTCAATGAACAAATGATCCCTTTATATCTGTATATATTTATATTGCAAGTGCGTTTTTTCACATTATTCTCTTGAAGTACAGCTTGGGGGATAGGAGGAAAGTTTTTGCATCAGAAAATATTATATCTGTGATTAAAATAAATTAAATTTGTGGTTTTGAGACTATGTGCCAACTATTATTAAGAATAAGTCCAAATCACATATATTGAAGTGCTAAAAAAATACATGTAGCGCAGCAAATCAGTTCTCACATGTTCTAAGAATCTATTAAACAGTATAATAGATACAAACTTAGACAAGAATTTTTTAAATTAATAATAGTATGTATATAGAAGTTAAGACAACATATATTATATATATCAACCCGTACATTTGCTTAATTTATCACAACTTGGTGATATTTTTGTCCTTCAAGATCAATGATTTGGGGGACAAGATTAGTACTTGGCTCATTTTTATTTTGTCATGATGAATGGGCAACATTTTTATTATTAAACAAAAAAAAAAAAACAGAAGATTCTTTTGGCGGAAGCAAAAGCAAAGAGTCCTAGCATAGATTTCTGAACAAATTGTGTTGCACAAGCATCACGTGGAATTATTCGGTTCCAATTAGTGAAGATGTTGTCTTAAAAAAAATAAGTTAATTAGCAGACAAGAATCAAGTTGAGTTGTCGTCTAACACCAATTACCCTGCAGTGCATTTAACTATGACTAATATTTCCTTTCAAGATTCGGCGAAGGGTTCTATAAAATAAGGTTGTTCTTCACTTCTTTCATTTATGGCAGCAATATTTTATAGTGGTTAAATGTCAACATATGCTTCCCAACTATTTACTAAAGATTTGGTGGTCTAGTGGTATATCTTTCACTTTTAATGTGAGTGGTCTAAAGATCAATTTTAGCTAGTTGTATATAATCGGTCTTTAGTCTTTTTTAAAATAAAAAATAAACTATTTATAAATTTGTGTGCGCTTATTCATTTGTTCACAATGATCTCTTTGACTGATTAGGTATATACTAATTAAGACTCTTACTATATTACAAGGTGTACAATCTTAAAATATAGTTCTATCTAAAATAAATCTTGTCATTAGAAAGAGAGAGAGAGACTACTTTGGCAACTATAAACAAATCCAAGCTTCCTTCTTACTTATCCATACAATTATAAATAATTAATCGTAGTCAAGAAGGGACTTTGGGAGCATTATTTGATGAATTGACCGTCCCAAATCTCCACTCTTCTCTACCAAAAACTTTGAAAGAAAAAAGTCACGCCCAACTGCAAACGCAGCCTAACTTCAGACGAAATTTTAGTATGAAATCGGTCCAAATTTGCCAAACAAGACGTTGTTAATCCCCATCACCAATATATATAGGCTTATATAGCAAACGAACACAATATCTAGAACCCAAAAAAAAAAGTGTATGTTGGTAATTCCCGAGCACCAATCTTCGTTTATATAGCAAAAGAACAAAAATATCTATAGAGTCTTTTTGATCCCTTAGTTTGACCTAATAAGATAGCGATTACAACTGAACAAGTAATAAATACTTGACTATAAACTTAAAAGTCTCCTATTTGCCAATAGAAACGTTGGCTTACTTTCACACTAAATATATCATAAACCTTAGTGCGTTGATGAAACATGATAGAACACTTATATTTGCCTTCTAAAAAATTTCGAGCTTCAAACAATTCAACCATCCTTTTGCCTACTTAAAAGAACAAAATATTTATAAAGTAATCTTTTAAGCTTTCGACTCAGGGCAAATTAATATGATAAAGAATAATTGAGACAACATATAAAACCATAAGACATGTGAAAAAAGTAAATAGTGGGACCATTATTGAAGAGCAACCAAATTCATGCATTGAACCTCTGACCAAGCTGAAAAAAGGAGTTATATTGTCTTAGTTCAATGCACTAGCTAAGTGTTAAACAAACTAAACCAAAAACTTCCTTTTTGTCAGTTAATTAACTTTTAAATGGTATAAAGATAAGAAGTTGACACGAAGCCACCATGACCCATATCAGTATGTCACCATGTACATCTTGACTAAAATGGGTCCAATAATGCCACATGATCATTTTGCAAGACAATGTGTTTAGAAATCCCATACTTTTTTTTTAGCTTCTACAAAGTCATAATCTTTACTTTTTTTGTAATTGGCATCGTGTTGTTGTCCACGTATCATGCCGTTACATTAAAGCACTGATCCTGTCCTCCAAATCAAGGAGAAAAGTATTCCCATATGATACTAAATTTAACCAAATTAATGTACCATCAAAAAATAATTCAGGCGATTGAAATTATTTCTTCACGAGTAATAATTTAGATTTGAAACTTATGAAGGACAAGAGTCGACATTACTATAATTAATGTTGGGAGGAAAAGGGAAAAAAAAGGGGTAGAAAGAAGTCATAGCCAAGTGCAAACACATCTTAAGTTCAAAGTATAGTAAGGTTAATAAGTCAAGTCAAGATTTGCCAAGCGAAATAATCCAAAAGATTAGGATTCTCCTGTCGGATATGTTATCAGTAATTTACTAATATAATCAGATTTTAATTAATGCTCTACAGGAGTTAATAAGTGGCTTTCTTTATTTGTTTCTTTGTATATAATAAATGGTCTAACACCTATGAATGCACACAAAATTGCAACCTTTTATAATCTAAATGTTTGTTTACTTTTTGAAATGGCTTTTCTTTTTTAAGTTAGAAGATCATCATTTCATTTTATTTTTTGAAAAGGTAGTTGTTTGACAGCTAATATTCATTGATAATTTTCAATTTATTGGAATAATAAATTATAAAAAAACACAATCTTAAATCTTATAAGATGTCTTTTTATTTTGATAAAATAAACATCTTAAAATAAGTTCATTTCAAACACATTATTAGTTAAATGCACTGACTAATTAGTGTTAAACAACTCAATTGATTCTTGTCTGCTAATTAACTTTTGAATGTTAAAGATAAGAAGTTGACAGGAAGCCACTGTGGCGCATGTCATAATAGACGCCTTCACTAATTGAAACCAATAATTCCACGTGATGTTTGTGCAACACAATGTGTTCAGAAATCTCCATGCTAGCTTTCATTGCTTTTGCTTCTACCAACAGAATCTTTTCTTCTTTTTTTTTTTTTCTTTTTTGGTTTAATAATGAAAATGTTGCCCACTCATCATGACAAAATAAAAATGAACCAAGTACTGATCTTGTCCTCCAAATCGTTGATCTTAAAGGACAATAATATCACCAAGTTGTGATAAATTAAGCAAATGCACGGGTTGAGATACATATGCACTATCTATGATAAATATGGTTGGTTGAGATATATATAACACTACCTCTAAAAGACTTTAATTTATCTAAGTGTACAATTAATTTTTAGTCACATTGAAAATCTTTATGTTTGGGTCAAACGAAATTAGTTAATTTTGTTATACTTTTAAATGTAACTAAGGATTATATTACTATAATATGTGTAACTACTGACTTGATTTCTTGTAGCATGATTTATTTTTTCAATTTAAATATTTTATTGAATCATTGCAAATCTCTCATAAAAACATGAATAGTGCTGAAAACTTAAATTAAGTTTTATAAAATTTATTTATATTTTATCATCACATAAACTATAAAAATTAATCGTATAAAAATATTAAAAATGCACATTCTTTTTTTGTGCATTTTAGGAGTTTTACTTTGGTTAGTCGTTGAACAAATAAAATTCGTATTGTTATATGACGCATGTAGTGTACAAGTCAACAACAATAATCAGAAAAGCAAAGGGCTGGCCAAATCGTAGGTCTATAAATAGCCAAAGTCCACACACTTGCAAAGCGCAACATTTCTCACTCGACCATCTTCCTCACAACAATAAGCTCAAAAGAGAAAAGTACTTTCTCAACGCTGCCAAAACAGCTTTTCTTTCTTCGAGAACATCATACAGAACAAGATGGCAAGAACGGGGAGAGAGATGATCAACGGCGGAAGAATGTCAAGGAGGGGTGTTTGCAGCCGTCCGATACCAAGGAGAGGTCAAGTGAAAGTTGGGATCGTGTTGGGTCTAGCTCATTCTTTGTCTTCAATCATTTCGTTTCGTGCTCGCAATTCTCAGTCTTGCAGAAGAAATCATTTGTGATGAACAAACCACGAAAGAAGTTTTGTTGACTTTTTTTCAGCCTTTTTATTCGGCTAAGCTTATTTCGGGCTTATAAGCTACAAATGATAAAAAAAAACATGTTGGAGGTGTTTTTCTCTCAGCGCTTATAAGCTGCAAAATAAGCAAAGCGAAATAGGCTCTTAGAAAGTTAGCGAGAGGGGCATTCTTTGTCACACCTCTGAGCTTGCTTAGTTTATGTATAGCTTTACTTGTGCAAGTAATGAAAACTTTCGCTTCCTCTTTCCATTAGTTGACATGTTTTGCATGTTATCTTAGTAATAAGTACATTTATTTAGGCTCCTTTGGATCTAAGAAGCACCGCCACTCTTAGAGGTTGCGTGTCTCCATATCTTACATTAATCTGGACACCCTCTGACACGTGTTGAATAGGTGTTCAATAATTTTAATTTTTTAAAATTTTTACGATATTTTCGGACACTCTTTCGATACCTCTCGACACTTTCTTAACACTTATCGATACATGCTCGGTGGATGTTGAACAATCACTCAAAAAGGGGCCAACCCCTCCCTTGGATACCATACTGCATACATATATGTTGTAAGCGTGTGTGATATGACATAAAATGTTTACCATATGTCTTTGGTGACTAAAATGTTAGTTGTGAAACGATATTTTTTAAGCTATAAAAAAATTTATAATCATGTTAGTTTTGTGACTTTGATTTCCTATGACAAATTATGTGTCAAGTAAGGTTGTTCCTTTATTTATAAATAAAATAATGGCTATTCACTCTATATATATATATATAATGTATACCCAGCGTATCGTATCCGTATATCATGTCCGTGCTTCTGAGCTTTGGATTAATAATTGTTGCTACACCACTAAGTGTATAATATGTAAAAGAAAAGTGTCTAGCGATATATAAAAATTTAAGAAAAGATTTTAAAGTATGTTGCAGTGCCATTATCTTTAAGCTTCTATTTGCACCCAACAAAATGTACGAACAGGGTTTTGCAAATATGTAAATCTGTAAGATATAGTGAGAAGTCCATGGTCAATTGTGCATTGCACAAATGAAATCGACCCACGAAGCAATCGCAGAAGTTCGCAAGAATGAGATATTCGCATCTAGATTTCTATAGCAATTTAAATACTGAAAAATGCCTAGATTTAAAAATATGTGTGTTTGTTTTTTCTTGGGAAATATCTCAACTCAGTACTCCAATATTATTTCGTGATGTAATCTTTTATTTTATTTATTTATTTATTATTATTATTATTTTTTTTTTGTATCAGAACAAATTGACATGACAAAGAATGATTGAGACACAAAACCATAATACATATGAAAAAGATTGAAGATTGGGTGCCATAATTGAAGAGCAACCAAATTCATGAAACCCTTGACCAAGCTGAAAGGATCGTTATTTGTCTTGGTTCAATGCACCGGCCAAGTGTTAAAAACAAAACTAAAAATTTCCCTCTTGTCAGTTAATTAACTTGAAAAGGTCGTATAGATAAGAAGTTGACAGGAAGCCACCACGGCCCATATGTCATAATGTATATCTTGACTAAATGGAACCAATAATGCCATGTGAGCTTTTTGCAAGACAACGTCACTGCATGATTTAAGTTTAGAATAAATATAATAAAGTAAAATGGTAACTTTAATTACATTGAAATTTTTTATGTTTGGGTTAAATATAATGAATTAATTTTATTATACTTTTAAATGTAATAAAAACTAAATATGTATAATTACTAACTTAATTTTTTGTAGTATTAGAATTCAGAAATCCCCATACTCCTTTTTTTTTTTTGCTTCTACAGATTCAGAATCTTTACTTTTTCTAATTGGCATCGTGTTGTCTTCCACTTATCATGACCAAATAAGAAAATGATTATTTAAGCACTAATCTAGCTTGTCCTCCAAATCATTGATTGCGAGGACGAAAATATCCCATACTCTATTGCATTAAGCAAATTAACGTACGAGTTGATATCTTAAATTCTTATATACCTACTATTATTAATTGAAAATTTTTGTTTCTTGTCTAAGTTTGTACGAAATGTACCGTTTATTTGGTCTTGCAATATGGGTAAACGCTCATTTGAATTGATTTTTTCAGATATGCTTTTTTAATAATTTGTGAAAGAAAGTACTTTTTTAATAAGTTAAATCTTTGGTTTATGAGAAAAAGTTAAATTTGAGTTTATTTTTAATTTTTTTACAGTTTTAATTATTTTTGAAAGTCAAACCAAATGATTATTGCAAGAAAGATATAATTTTTTTAAAAATATATATTTTTTCATAGAAAAGAAACCCAATCCAAATGGTCCCTAAATTTAATTGGTGTACCACACACGTATTATAAGTTGGACGTATTTTAAACCTTCTCAATTTTTTTTTTCCTTTAGTGTCTATAATATTGTTGTTATCTAAATTCTCCAAAACTGAAAAGAAAATTTATACATATAAATATAATTTGCAAAAATATTTCATTCACCTATATGATATTTTCTAACAAAAAGACATCTTTCTCCACGTATTAGTTAAATAGAATAATGTTGAAAACACATACATTATTTGTACATGTACATATACAATAATATTTGAGGAAAATAAGAAGGGATCAATTTCTATATGTGCCAAAACTCCAATTTCAGGCACATAGAAAAGTTCCACTTCTTCTAAATCCTACAACGAGTACTCACTCGTTTTCTTTATTTTTTAAATTTTGGCACTAACCAATAATTCCACGTGGTGTATTTGCGCAAGACAATGTGTTCAGGAATCTATGCGAGCTCTCGTTGCTTTTGCTTCAACCAACAGAATCTCTTTTCTTCTTTTTTTTTTTTTAAATAAAAAAAAATAATGCGTACTCATCGTGACGAAATAAAATTTGAACCAAGTACTGATCTTGTCCTCCAAATCATTGATCTTGAAGGACAAAAATATCACCAAGTTGTGATAAATTAATCAAATGTACGGGTTGATATATATTATCTTAACTTCTATATATCTACTATTGTTAATTTAAAAAGTTCTTGTCTAAGTTTGTATCTGCTACACTGTTTAATAGATTCTTAAAACAGGTGGAAATTGATTTCATGTGTTATACGTATTCTTTTAGAACTTCGATATATGCGATTTGGACTTACTTTTAATAATAGTTGACACTAGTTTAAACACCACTAATTTAATTAATTTTAATCACAGATATGATATTTTCTAATGCAAAAATTTTCCCCTTAAGCCTCAGCTGTATTTCAAAAGAATAATGCGGAAAACACACTCATTAATTACTTGTATATGATCTTTGGAAAGCCACTAAACCGAGCAGCAGTCACCCGATCCACGACAATAAGAGTTGGCTTGAATGGGTTTAAGAGAATTTGCAAAACCCGATCAGTGCACGCTCCTTGTCATTACACTTTGGTAGATTTGGAAATGGCGCAATGAGAAGAATTTTGATGGACATCCGCCAAATACCATGCAAAATCTCAATTATTACAAAGTAAAATTGGAAAGTGAGGGACATATGATTGGCCAACGAGGGAGCTCCATGAATGCATCGTTGTGAAGTGGCCTTTATTCACTGGCTGTCTCCAGTTAGCCATTGAAATTTAGTGTTGATGGTTGCTCCAAAGGAAATTAAAAACTACTCGCTATCCATATGAAAGACGATCAATTATTATGACATGCTACGCAAGAGGCCTCATCCAGAATGATCATGGCAGATAGATTGTTGGGTTTGCCGTTGACCTTGGGATTTCTTCCAAAAATATCGGTGTATTAAAAATGCTTGTCAAGTCTACCCTTGATCCGCTATTTCAGAACATTATTGTGACGACTGACTCTTAACAAGTTAACAAGGCCAACCACGTCCCTGGATGTTGATTTTAATTCCTATCGAGATTAAATTCATAGTTCTCGATGTTGAGAAATGCTAGATACAACTTTTATCACCCATTTATCCTTTTTAGTCTGCATACTTCGTTACCATAGTAAAAAACAAGAGAAATAAATGCGTGACAAAAATAGAGTAGTGCCTAAAGATAGCTCTTTGTGTTCTACAAGATGATTTAGTTGTTGGTCGAGTTCGAAAAGCATGACAAATGACTCACCTTGATGGGATTGTTGTGTATATACAACTAAGAAGTAGTTCTCATCAAACACAAGCTTATTCCACAATGAAACAAGCATTTCAGAGACTAAAGAGTTACATATACAATACTTTCTACTATGGCTCCATAGAAAGTTGGCTTAACAGAAACAAGTGGTTAAGTTAATTTTTAGGTCTGCATCTACAATGAGCGATTCTGGTCTCAGTGAGCAACCTTGTTGTAGATATTGCGCAAGCATCCTTATCTTAATATTCAAAGACTTGTGACGGATAAGCGTGAGCCAAAAATTCGGTTGAGAACTGCAGCCAAACGAACCCCACCTTGAGCCAGTCTCTTCTCTACAACCGGCAGCCTAGAGAGAAAGTAGTCATCTGTTTCATAGAAAAAAAAGGTCTGAACATGAGATGCTAGATCATAATGGCTAACAACAAACTTGATTTACACAATTAAACAGGTAACAGAAACCATGTAATGTATACTCCACGCCCTCTCCAACATGGAGTGGCAGAAGGATAAGCTTGAAATTGTAGCATACATGGGGGTAGAACTATTTTAAAGAATTATAAATGAAATTGTAGCATACATGGGGGGAGAACTACTTTAAAGAATTATAAAGGCAACAATACATTTCTGATCTCCTGCATTAGGTTCTCCACAGTGGCAGACCATGGAGTGGCAACGTGTCTGCAACTAGAACGCTTGAGTATGTCAAAACAATGTCATTGTCATCAATCTTATGCAATTTCTCCACATTAAAAATTGAAAGTTTGATCTCTGCCTGAAATGGATTATAGCCAGTAAACGTTGTGAAGAACTAAAGAAGCATCAGCTTGATACCAAAAAACAGCTTTTGTGTAATCACTGCATGTTATTTTTCAATAGATTTTCCTTTCCAATATTATACAGTCAAAACTGATATAGCTAACTGGAGAAAATTGCAGGAAGAGATTACAGGTTATAGGCTTTCCAGATTGTTAAGGATATTCTTTGAAAAGCTTAAAAACCTAATCTCTAGCTTCTACAAATGTAAATCCTTACACCAATAAATGCATACATCGGTGTAAATGTTTAATATTCTAAAACAAAAGTCTTGCTAATATTAAAATGAAACTTTATTACACACTTTACATCAAGAGTAAGATAATTAATTCTGCGAAGCTTAAGTTAAGAGGTTCAGTTCAAAAACTGACAAAGAGCCAAAGTTTGACACATGCAAATGAAGGAGATAGAATGAGTATAAAATGTTTCAAGATATCAATTTTTTACCTCCTAGAGTGCTTCCAGGTGTTGCATTTCTGTAGGCATATTTGCAAGCCAAACTAATGCTCTCAGAAGCATACCTGGAAATGCGCAAACACAATCATGACTATGCAAAAATCCGGGAAATAGAATGGAACCATTTCCATCAACAATGTGGTGTTATCTTACGATTGACAAGTAAAACCTATATGCAAATGCAAACTAAATAAGCTCTTTAACATTACTATCTGTTCTTAAGTGCCTCTCTGTCCTCATCTGCTCTCTTGGCAATATTTAGATATATAATTTAGCATTACAAGAAAAGCAGCACTAATAATGAAGAATTTAATGCTTGCTTACTTAAAACACTTGGTGACAGTCACAATCTAAGCATCTCAAATATTACATGCACCTTTTTATGCACAAGCACAATTGCAGACACAAGATAGACATCACATGCAGAGGGAGGGAGGAGGGGAAGGGGCGTGGGGGGTGGAAAAGAGAGAAAGTAACAAAGCAAGCAAGGATTATTACTTACGGATCTGGACAAACTGTCTTATTGCACTTCTCCCAATTTTGGATGTCAAAGGACCATTCATCCTATTTCCAGTTCAAAAAGACAAAACAGGGTTAGAGGATGAATATGTAGGAATGAACTAGAAATCAATGAGACTAACTCAATGAGAGGCATTGTTGCTTTGAGATCCATGCAGCATAGGAACAACAAAAAGAATCAGAATAAAAGTGACAGACTCAATTGCCGAGCTTGACAATATTCCTATGACTTGGTCAATGCAGAGCACACTGAACTTGATGAGGAGAGGCATGCAATGCAGGGAAGACAAGATACGAATCAACAAGTTCACTGTTATCTTCAAAAACTAATTTGAGCAGCATGAGCAAAAGCAACTAGAGAGTTTTTGAAGAAAGGCATCTGTAAACTGTGAACTGTGTATTATCCCAAAATTATCATAAAGAGAATCTGTTGACTGTGTAATATATATAATATTTCCGTCATAAGTAGTCACTCTTAGTATTACATATTTTAAGCAATCAACTGCTGAATTGCCCTTCCAAACTAAACCCCCACCAAAAGAAAAAGAAAAAAGCATAAACATGTGACTATTTCATCCATCATCATACAGACTTTCTGCAAGAAATTATTCAAACTGCTACCAA
The DNA here is from genome assembly GCA_028554755.1 of Cordia subcordata. Taxonomy (NCBI): domain Eukaryota; kingdom Viridiplantae; phylum Streptophyta; class Magnoliopsida; order Boraginales; family Cordiaceae; genus Cordia; species Cordia subcordata. The sequence continues at coordinate 8,193,272 of JAPTOF010000006.1, read as the reverse complement.
GCTTAAATGTTCTGGAGCTTTCTGACATATACATATGTAATGACCAAACAGACAAAAGGTAAATGGAAGGAAATGAAACCTACAGTGATATTTTTCTGAATTGTTTGTATCATAACTGTGAGATCTGAGCCATAGAATGTCTCGAGAGCAGATTCAATGATCTCAGTATCCCAAACCTGAAATGGAGTAAATAAAAAACAATTAAAGTAACTTACATATAAAAATGAATTTCAGAGTCAGCACTGTCAAGGATGTCTAAAATGAAATCCTCATTTCAACAGCTTCTGCATCTCTGCAGCATAGCTTGTCAAGTTTGCTCCCTCACAAATATTTTAAATACTGAACAGCCGACATATTGCCTAAAAACTATGCATCTAGTATTCATCTTTCACCCAGAGCACTATGCAAAAATGAATTACCAATATGTGGCCTAAAACAAACGTAATGTTTACATTTTCTTTTACCCTAAGCATTATCCACATCTGCAACATCTTAAACCTCACAGAAGAAATGTAAACATATAATAACCAAAATAAAGAAAAGAAATTCAAAAAAAGAATATTATTCAAGAGATATTCAGGATTTACATGGTGCAAATTAGTCTTCCTCCGGTACCATCGGACTGTTATTGAGTTCCCACCTCCATCTCCCAGAAAACCAACATGAAGAGGCTGTCATCCAAAATACACATTTAGAAAATCTCAAATTTCCTAAGCTGGCCATCCAAAACACACTTTTGAAAAATCCTGAATTTCCTAAGCCCACTTACTTCATCCCAATGGACATTATAACAATCAAATGAAAGATGTCTCCAACAATATCTCAGCCTTCAAACATTGCTAAGTTTATCTTAAGATGAACAGGAAATAGATGTTTGGCACAATGCAGCAGTGACCCAAGTATAAAGGTACAGGGAGAGTAAAATCCTACAATTTATATCAGGACACATTAGCTGCAGATAAGAATGACTATAATTTTACATAAATATATATTCATACAATAGCACACATGCCAAACCTTTTAGTGCGACAGGCTAGACGTCTGCCTGCCCTACTAGCAAACAAATTTGCAAGCTTGAAATACTCCCAAAAACAGTCATGCCGATGAAAAATACCATGAATCATTGGGAATATGCATACATGGAACAAACAGTTGGAACACTCTGAAAATAGCTAAAATTATCCAGCTTATATTCAGAAACAGGCTGCTCAGGATGGCTGTAAAAGACTGCTTTCCTTGAAGTTCAACTCAATTGCCATCATAGAGAGGTATTTCACATTGAAGATACAAGACTTTCTCCATACGGTTCATTTTCCCTCAATTGCAAAAGCAGCAGGTGAAGCTTAGGATAGGGTATCACTCGGTTAAACAGGAAGATAGCAGAAACCTTTAACCTCATTACCAAAATTAATTTGAAAGGAAATCTAACATACTCTTCAAGCAACTCTGTAGTCTGATCCATATCTGGGGTCCAGCAAGCACTCACATATTCTAGAGCAATTCATTCGCGATTTGTACTTATTATATCTACTACAAGGAGAATTTACTTCATCTGGAGCTTACTCCAGTGGTTAGCTTGATATCTTATAAGAATATCTAAATTCTCACAGCCTTGGTTTATACAAATATTTTCCCTTAGAATTACAAGGTGAGCAAGCAGAACTGTATTCTAGAGCACTTCATTAGCAATTTGAACATATTTGATCTATTGGTAGGACAAATATACTAAATCCAAAATTTAGTGGTTAGTTCAATCTTAAATAAGGATATTCAAACTCTCCATCAGCCTCATTTATCCTATAGTCCTTCCTTAAAATTCTAGGTGGAGAGAAGGATGAGCTAACCTGGTGGACATCACCAATAAAATGTGACAGAAACATTAGCGCCTCTGTCAAGTTATCTGTTACAAAAAGAAGGTCAGTTTCTGACAACACAATATCATAAAATTTGATAATTGGTGCTTACAATTAATCTTCAAGTTTGAGCCATCATAAACCGACATGAGCTGCATTGTATAGTTGTATATAGCACCAGTGACGCACCTATCCTGATTTCCAGAAGTATCATGGCAGTCTCCTACGTGGAAGTTAAAATGAAATCATTAAATGATATCCTTTCGTTTTACAAAGTTCATGGTCTAGTCTTACCCAACAAGCAAAGTTTCAAAGAGATAATATATTAGGTTTCTATTTGTCACGGTATTGATAAATTTAGCTCCTTATACAGAAACCATACTACGAAATATAGCATACATAAGAAAATACCCTTGAGTTCAATTAGCAAGGCAATTGGAATCACTTAACACGAACACAATAATTTAGCATTTGAACTGAATACAGGTAATGGGCAATAAGCAGGCAAGGAACTTACTGCAATATTTGTAGTTACACCTGAAATCTGGTGTATCAACATAATGCAATACGCTACTCCAGTGGTAATGGAACTTAACCTCATCAGCCCAGGAGCAAACGTTGGCAAGATCACCTTCAGCACTCTCTGGAAGCAACTTTTTCACGGCTGCTAGTGCATCTTCTGTTAGATATCCCTGAAATGTCGAGTCACAAGGCCTATCAGCAGTACATCAATTATATGAAAGGATGATTTTCAAGATTCATTTTCTGAAAATGAAATGTGATAGTGGAGGAGGTAAAAATAGTTGGGTTTCAATACACTAAGATTCTAATTAGTTGAGGTAAGAATTTTAGAAAACGAGGGAAAGTCCATGTTTCTCTTATCCACTTCAGCTTAAAACCAATGCTAATTACATTTTTTATTCATTAAATTCCCCTAAATAATTTATCCCATTATAATGCACAAAAGTATAATCTTCCAGGAAATTAGTTTTCTGATATTAGATGAACCCTTTAGCAAAACTCAACAAGGCAAGCATCTAACATTGCTAAAACCCCAAATAACACAATGAGTAGATATTAAGTTGCAACAGCATTAAATATGGAAGGCAGATATTGTACAATCGAAACCTTTTAAACGATACATTCTATAATCCAAAACACAAATGGGAACAAAAGAGTAACTTTTAGGCTTCAATAAGCCCCTTCATAGCAAAAGACTTACTCTCCAGAAACAAAATTAACATCCTTCTATTTTATTCAATTCAAAAAAAAAAAAAAGCACCCTTTGAGTTAAGAATTAAATATCTTGTTTTCTCCATACCAACATGGTCAAATACGAATCAAACACATAGACTTCACAGAATCAACGTATGGGACGGGATGTTACAAGATATATCAGACACTGTAAGGAGGACACTTGTGGAGTTGACCAACAAAAGAGACGGAAAAAAAAAACTAAACTTTCCCATGTTGGATTATGTATGATCTGGTGATCAAACAACATATTTGGTATCTTGATCTCATCAACCAAAAATGGGTGCTTTTTTCAAGCATGAGCTACAGCAAATTACTTAGAATATGAAAAACAACCAGCACACATAAATTAGTTCACTTAATTTACAACTAACTATAATTAGCCCGCGAACGAAACTGGTGTCGAAATAACTGACATAAAATAGTTAGTCTGAGTTATTACCTCAGCAATTTTACAAGTAGCAAAATGGCCTTCTTTTCCCCAACCCAGAATTCTTGGAATAAACACAAGAAATATCAGAGCCCTCCAAACAACCATGTCTGCTTATCAGATAGCAGATTGACACAAATTTTTTTTTTAATTTCAAGGCAAGAATAATAAGAAAAAAATAGTGTAGCATGGAAATAATTTTAGCAAGTGAAGTGACCATAGATATAAAGAACAAAAAGTTACCATGGGATAAGAGGAGAAAGTTGTACACGTGGCAAATGGTCGTGGTAATTTTTACACTCAACCCTTGAAATTTACAGAGGTTGGAAAAACAGATATTTTCACGAGGACCATGGTTGGTTCCACGAGGAATGATAATTGAGGAAAAGAAATGATAGAAAAGTAAGAAAACTTTAAATTTCGGTTTGGATTAAAAAAATTATATTATATATACATACAGAAGAAGGAAAGTATGATAAAGGATAGGGTTAAATATGACAGAGTTCCTTATATTTTTTTGCATTTGATTGTTTAGTCTCTTATCAATCTCTTTCTTTCTTTTTTTTTTTTTTTGTGTCAACGCTAATCCTCTTGTTATGTATCATCTAAATTTAAATGAAAAAATCACATAATCAAATGATTTTTTGCTCTGTGCCATACTGGTCTCCTATTTTTTTCAATTATGTCAACATTAGTCTTTACACATCATTTTTTCCAGTTATGTTCTAACAGCTCATGAAGAAAGTGATATTGGCACAATAAAAAAATAAAAGGGAATAAAAAGTGTCATTTTAAAAGATAAAAAAAACGAATTTATCAAAGATAGGAAATATAAACAAAAAAGTTATTCATAAAATTTACCCAAGTTATGTTTACAACTTTTGCATTGGTAAAGCGCAAATTTCATCCTTAGACTTTTCTTTAAAGAAAATTGTTAATAGTTTTCTTGTCCCTCTGCCCATAATTTTTGTAACTAGATCAATGAGACAAAAGAGAAACTTTTTCCTTTTTTCATATTTTTACATATCCGTATCTTTTCCTTTATTATTCAAGTTTTTCAAAACGTGATTGCATGCTTGTTCAAACATAAATTTTATATATGTCAAGATAATTCAAGTCAGTAAAATTATACAAGGGTCTGAATTGGACAAGTGTCTTTTCTTGTAGTTGTTGATACTTTTTATCTTTGACTTTTAGCATTAATTTCTTAAGGAGTTGTATTTTCTGACATGGATATTCTAGATAATATTGGCTACAAGAGTGATAAGTATGTTAACATCAATACTTTGGCTCGATCAATTCAATAGTTTGGTGGTGACTGTATGTTTGCATAGCCAGTCCCATGTTAGTACAGCAGTGGTTAAACTGCAGACAAACGTTTGAGCAACTTCCAGGAATTTGCTTGGAAGGCAAATATAAAATTTATTTTTTTGGTCGCAAAGAGATTTAACATTCCACAAAACGTCTTTCAACATCACGGAATTTGGAGTCTTGCTTGTCCAAGCGAAGCAAGCAGGGTCCAGGAAATAACTCAAATAGTTAAAATTATTCTCCATTCAAGAATGATAAATTCAAATTTTATAAGCGACGAAATGACATGTATTGAGAGACAAGTGAAGTAGCAAGGCAAGTTTTTTTAAAACGGCCCGACATTTTGGAGAATTTTCCCACTTTTTAATCAACTGCAGCATCAGCAGTTTTTTCTTTTTTATTTTTTTATTTTTTTATTTTTTATTTTTTTATTTTTTTTCTTTTTTGCTTCCAGAGGTAGCATCAGCTGTTGACTTCTGAGAAATGGCAGTCTATATAGCCTTCAACCTTCATAGATGGGGATCTCAAACATAATATACTATATATGTAAATTGGTATTAAAATTTCCAAGGCTTTCAAAGAATAATTAGTTAAGATTAGAGCTTTAGGCATTATTAGCAATCACAATCCTGGCCACCCTTAAGTAACCAGATACATAAGAATTACAAGGGCTCTTCAAGGAATGTCAAAAGGTGTGAGCCAAAATTGTTGAATTACATTAAAAAGTTTCTATAACAGACTATAGAGTTCTCCCGAACACCCCCTCTCTTCTTGTTCTTCTACTTCTTGTCCTCTCTCTCTCTGGTCAATCTCTCACACTGCACACCTAATGTGGCTTTGGTTTATAACCATCAACAGCAAAGTTCCGTGTGGCGGAAGGAAGCGCTAAACGAATTCCATCAATTTCTGGACTTGCAATCACTTGACAACCCAGACGAGACCTGCAAAACCTCTTGGTTTAAAACTAATTCTTAATATCTGATATATTGACAGAGAGAAAGAGAGAACCTACGTCTCCGTCAAGCCAAAAGCAAGATCCAACATATCGTTCTCCTCATCAGTCGGATCCTCTAGTTTATTGTAGTATTCAACATCCTAACAAAGAGCATCATATATTAATAGCAAATTTCAACAGTTCACACCCTCAAAAGAAAGAATGGTACAAATCATAACACACTTTAATAATGCAAAAGGCATTCATATAACCAAATAAAGATACACTGTTGCACGGTTTATGGCTTGCTGGTTAGCAAGAGTTACCAGGATTGTTCATTGATGCTGAACAGGTAAAGAAGTTCATATTTATATCCTCTGTAAATATGGACAAGATAAGGAAGTTCATGGAGATAAAAGCCCTACTTCTGCCTCACAAGGGAGTCTGCCAAACAGAAAATTCACCTTTCCTTGTTGGAGAGATGGTACTGAATCTCAATGAGGACATCTATCTATGCTGTTCGGCCAAAAGTAATCCCATATCTCCTATCTGCTGAATGCTCATACTATCACTCGCATCATCACAACCTTCTGTCTAGATCTGGTTGTTGCAAGTAAGGTTTGAAACTAATTTATTCAGCACATCATTTAAGACCCTTCAACTTTATGCTAGAAAATTCATGAAATAACCCTTTCCCTATATGTCAGTAAGCAACTACACCAAATGATTTCTCCCCCATCTTTTTGAAATCCCTCCCTCCTCCCGCTCCCCACCCCCACCACCCCCAACCCCCAACACCTACCTTTCTTACAAGCAGGACTCCACTTGAAAATCTTTACTCCACCAATTTAGGGCCTTGCACATATATCTTGTTTTACCATGTGCCACTGGCTGAGTCCAGTTCTCCCTCAAAAAAAAAAAAAAAAAAATTGGAAAATCATTTTCATTTATCAGCTAAAATAAATAGTAGTGTAACTGAACAGGATCCTCCAACAGATATTTTGATACTTCTTGATACCTCTACATATAATGTTGCATGGAACTATCTGAACCTTTTTTTTTCTGTTAGTTTTCTAGAGACACCACTTTGGTTAATTCATTCCTGTGTGCAACTTTTAAGTGTACCACAAATTTTATTATTTTTCCCGCATCTTAACATAAATATTTAAGCCATACAAATCTTTTAGTGTGTCATATCCCATTGAAGGGAAAAGCTGGCTTCCCCTGTCTGAACCTATTATCGTGGATTAGGTTTGGACAAAGGTAAGGTTTGGCAATGATTCTTTCCTACAATCAGATCCAAAACTTTGTTTTACTATGAGTAACAGGTCAAAGAGCATTTCCTCAAATTTTCTAGTGAAAGGAATTGGAAAAATACACGAGATGGCTAATCCAGCTCCAACAATTATTACTACCATGATTATTAGCCTGAAATGTCTTCCAGCACAGTGCGATACGGCCCTTGAAGATGAACAGACAAAGGACATACCATCAAAATTACATGACAAGTGGAACAAGCAAGAGACCCTTCACATGCACCTGCAATCAAATACACAAAGCATGGCTCATATAGTAAGTGTGAAGCAATAGAAATATCTAACTGGAAACTTATGGCGAAAACATTAAGATGTCTTATGTAGACTGGCCATAACACATGATAATAAGTCAAAATTTTTATCAACAAATTTTAGAACTAAATTCTAATAACACCAAGAAAACTTGCTTGACCATGTCAAAGATTGCGAAGAGAAGTGTGTATGTATATACACACACACACAAAAAAACTATGAACAACATAAGAGCAAGTCTTACCTTCAAGCTCTATGTCATTGTCATGTGCAGCTTCCAGCATAGACGTTCCAAGAGGAACCTTTATATGCTTCTCTTCTCCATCTTTGTCCACAAATGTTACTGATATTCTGCAGATCCCAATGAGAGGGTACAGTAAATGATAAGGATAAATAGAAGGTGCTAGAAGAAAAGGTTCTAGAAGAATCAGTTATGTTCTTGTTCAGTAATGTAACTACTTCTACTAGTTAGTTAGAAATAACCACTACAGTTAGTTAGTGGTACAGCTAGCACAAGTGCGCAGCACATGTACTTGTCTATAAATAGGAGTTTGTACTCATCATTTCTCAATAATGAATAACAAATCTCTTTTCTCTCTCTTTTTTAATCTCTTCAGTAAAGTAGAGAATTTCAATGTACATGTGCAACCATGCATGCAGGGTAGATCATGGCATATCATTCCATTGAAAAATGGAGATATTTATAAAGAAGTGTGCACATGGTGGAGAAATCAACATTTTCAAAACTTTAGCCCTATTAAATGACTTGAAGTTTTGGGAGATTTTAATGCCAATTTTTCAGCATACTGGCATTATCAAAGACTGCATTACGCCTTTCAGAGTTTAATTTTTCATGGACCTCTGCTTTGTCCTTTCAATCTTAACTAGTATCAATGAACCTTGGGCAGGGATAGACTTCTAAGCCTTTGAAATGAACTTCATTCCCACTCATTATGCATCACAGAGAAGTACACACTCTTTGCTATGAAAACTTACTTTTCCTTTTCATTATTTCCTTCCTCTGAAGCCTTCTCTGCAGCTGTGGTACAAAATAATTTGCTCCTCTGGGAACAGAACAGAATAAAATATTAGAACTGGAAATCTCAAATACAGTAAATGAGAACAAAAAGCGGAATACTGAAAAAGGAACAACTGATCCCTGATTTTCAACTAGGATAGAAGTGAAGTACAAATTTAGCCCTTAAGAAGGGAGTGGAAATGAAGAGGATATAATGGCTACATAGAGAATCTTCTAAAGAAGCACCAAGACAAAACCCAAAAGCCATTATATATATTCTAAACATACTCCAACCTATTGAAGAAACAATGGTAGCAACAGATGAATATAACCTCTTTATTTTCAATTTTGCTATTTTTTGTAGTTGATTTCTCTTAGGGTTTAGCTCATTACCTTCATTCTTATCCTTTTATGTTCTCTTAGTCCAAGACCTGGAAAGATGAGCAAACCACCCATCTCAGAGAAAACATATTCTATATATTGAAACACTAGATCCTATTATCAAAGCCATAACATGCTTCATGCAATTTCAGCAATATTGCCTGGTCCTATTATCAAAGCAATAACATGCTTTATGCAATTTCAGTAATATTTCCTTTCTGGTTCTCTTATCATTTTCTTCCATGTTCCTGTACCAAATTCTATTACAGTTACAAAGAAGCTTAGAACTATGCATTAAACATCTGGAACTATTAATTATCAGCAGTCACTTTTGCATAATCCTCACACACCCCTCTAAGCTCTTCTGTGTTACGCACTTTATGTAATATAGTTCGTCAAGGTTTACCATATCCACATAAAGCAACCTAACAACAATATAATTTATTGCATATTAGCCAGGGAAGCACGTGCAATACCATAAACCGGAACCAGTATTTCAATGCACATTCAGATTTCCTTGGTGATACATGAGAAGACATCTAAAGCTTAGCAAACCAATAATGTATTCGACATGCATCACAAAATGCAACACTCTTATACTGGATTTAGAAAGACACTTACCAGGGGCTGAAAATAATTGCTTCTAACCATGGTTATACTCAATGCACTTCGTGGAGAACTTGATGGAGCTGAAATGTTAAATAGTAAGATATATCAAGAAAGAGACACATTCAATAAATTCAACTCCATGGATCAAAATGATAAAGAAACAGATACATTCAATAAATTCAACTCCATGGATTGAGAAACATAAATGCTCTTCTTCCATCATATATCTTATTTCCAGTTACGTAAATAAAGTTCTTTTACGAATTAAATTCATAGACTCTGGCAAAAATGTAAGTTATAGGCTGCTGATCCTTCCTGGAACTCGCGCATAGTACAAGCTTCGTGCATACAGCTACGCGTTTTAAACACATAAACGTGAAAAAGATCCTACCTTTCATGGAATTCCTAATTGCACGAGCTCCCAGCCGAGAAAATCTAGAAATGAACATAATTCTTGCACCTGCAAATCCTTAAACAAAACCAAAAGAACTATAATAAAACTAAACAAGTTTAAACCAAAAGTAATACAAATATTCCTCATACTACCTTTTTTTTTCTTTTAAAATCACAAGAATCACAAATATTTCCCTTTATTTCCTTTTTTTTTGGGGTTTTTTTGGGGTTTCCTTCTAAGAAGCATTAACACAAACAGGTGCAGCTCGATTGAGATCACAGAGAGGGAAAACGGAAAACAAACGAAAATAAAAACAAACCCACTTCAGATGAAAGCAAGATGAACCTGAAAATGTACAGAAAATTGAGATCAATTTCAGCACTTGGGGTGGTGTTGCAAGTCGAGAGCAGACGCCACTCAAAAGTTTTGGTGTCTCGTTACGTGGTTCAGCTGACGAGGCGCTTTGAATGTTTTTATGAAATTAGGTTTATTTGCACTAAGCACCCTTACATAATGCAAAATCTCTCATTTGGCACTTCTTTTTTTTTAACATGTATTTGGACTAGCCCCTCAAAGGAGGGGAAGGAAAGTTTCGGCGAATGAATTATAAAAGAGTGGCAAGGATGGGAAGCCCCGTTTTAATGACAACTAATGAGAATAAAAAAGAAATTATTTCTTTCATTTGGATGATTTTAAGATTTCTTTCAACATAACCGTAACAAAGTTTTTCTTTTTTATATATCTCGCCAAAAGTAAGTATTGTTAGAAATAGAATAGAATTGCGATGCATCTCCTAAGTTGTTGATCTCTTTCAATAAGCCGAACTTTTAACTATGTTTAATTCTTAATTGAAGTCAGAATCACGCTGCATCAATTATTAGAAGTCATACCCTTAAGCAAATAATCTGATGAAGGAGGAAGTGCTTTAAAGGCTTCTAGATTTATATGAAGAACAGGAAAAAAAACTAACAAATGTCGGGACGGAGTGACTTTGAAGGTTGTGATCTATTCGTGGGCAAAATCATTTAGGTCAAATAAGTATGATCACTGATTCACATCTCCTTTACCTTTTTGTTTGTGGACTTTGCAAAATTCAAGTGGTTGCTACTAGCAGACAACTTGTGAGAATCACGAAACGATTATTGCCAAGTTTAGGTATCTTTTCTAACTCGTCTGCTATTGTTCTTAATACTACTAAATTTAAAGTTACTTGTAAGCTTTTTTTTTTCCTTTCTTTTTTTGAAAAGAAGATTATATTCGATTGATTGGTGAACATTCTCAAGAATGAAACCCCTACGTGCATCATCCTCGTCTTGATTGAATTTTTTTTTGGGGAAGGGGGGGTGCCAATGAGAAAATTTTTCTTTCACATCCTTCTATACGTGTCCCTTCTCACCTTGATGATGAAACGCACGTTAATGGGCCTTCTTGATTCAGGGCCATGTTCAACATATCAAGTCAATTGAGTGTTGACCTAGCAAGGTTGGGGCCATTATATATTTTGGCATCAATAAATATTAAAGATATAATTTCAAGTGACAATTATATGAGCAATTGCTTATCACTAAAACTTAAAAGATAGGATTCCCACCAAAATAAAAATAAAGATTCGAAACGCCCATAAATCTCAATAGCCATGAATCAACAATTGACACGGGAAGAAGCTATGTCGTATCCCCAAATTCAAATGCGTGACAAGTCTCGTGCCTTGAGGGCATCATCCCTCAAGCCCACATGGCACATAGCATGTCACACGTCTGAATTTGAGGACATGACAAGCTATATCAAGAGGATCATATGAGAAGATTTTGGACAGATTCTTCACCTATCTAGTGTCTAGCTAATCACAATGAAAGAATCTCTTTCCTACTACTATTCCAATCTTTATGTATACCATCGTTCGGTAGACCGAATTGCGCATTGCAATATGTTACATCCCTGCTTGTTGCTCTAATCTTCTTGTGTCGGTTCCCCTAAACCTGGTTAGAAATTCAACACATTCCTTCAATGGAATGAATATCACAAGACGAATTTTGCAGTCTCATGCTGAAACAGCTATGCCTGGGATGAAAACGGCACACACATTCAATATACAGAAAGAAAAGAAAGGAAAAATTACACTCCAGTTTTGAAGAGTAAAACTTTTGAACGATGCTACATAGACGACTACAGCTAAAGCAGGGCTGGGACTACAAACTATCACCTTATAGCACTACTTTTGAACCTTTATAAGAAAAGATACGTGCTGCATTATTGAAGCTGATGTCGGCAAGTTCTTCCGCTGTCATTCCAAGTAAAGATGCTACATAGGCGAGTACATGATGAATGTTGGCTGGATGATTGGGAAGATCTTCTGGCGTTTTTGATGTGTCTCTTTCTTCAGGAAGGGGATTCTCAGAAGATCTGCCGCCATCAGTAGTTGGATTTTCTACTTGGTGAGGAGTCTCTTCAGAAACAGAAGCTTCCTTTTCAACCAAATAGAGGGAACCTGAAGTAATTATTTTCGGTAAAGCATCTGGTGCATCTGTCTCCAGTAAAATCCTCTCAGTCGGAACTGCCTTCAACATCATCTTTGCCTTGCTTTCTTTCATGGACATGAGAAAGCCTGAAAAAGAAAAGTATGCCCCAAGTTTAGCTAACTCAGGCACCATCTCAGCAGAACCCAGGTAAGAATGGAGTATTACTCCAGCAGGGAATGGCCCGATAGACTTCAATATTTCCAAAAGATTGCCAAAAGCACGCACGCAATGGATAGATGCTGGTTTATTCAATTCCTTGGCCAGTTGAAGCTGCTGACGGAACACTTCCACCTGATCCATGAAATCAATTTGCCTCCCCTTTGAACCTTTATCTAGACCAATTTCTCCAACTGCAGCAGCAGGAGTAGCTTCAAGGAATCCCTTTAAATTATTCAACCAATTGGGAGACCTCTCTGTGATGAACCAGGGGTGGTTCCCAAAGTTTGGAATTACAGAAGGATATTCATCACTCATTTCCCTGACCAAGTCCCAGTCTTTCTCAGATACTCCATTGACAGCAAAATGAACGACTCCATTATCAAGAGCTTTTTTAATTGCTTGAGGAGCCATGTGTAAGATCCTTGGGTCCTGGAGGTGACAGTGAGAATCAAAAAGTTTCATCATAGACACGGATTGGCAACTGGTAGTTTGTCTCTTCAATTTTCTCACTGTTATTACAACATATGTCTTAGATTGAGAAGAGCTTCATTTGATCCACAACCTCATAGCCACAATTTGACAATCATAAGCAACAACTAAGTCGAAAACAGGAGAGAATCTGGAACAGAACCGGTAGACAGCATGAAGAGCAGCAGCTGCAAATAAGTAATGGCAGCATAATTATCAAAAAATGTCAATCACAACAGTACGGGAAGTAACAGCGTAGGCAGGGGAGGTGCTCTCAGGTAAAGTCATTTCTCTATATGGTAGATAAAGGAGTCTTGTTCTGGAAATAGCTTGGTAGAAGAGAATTGACAATGGTCCAATATAAGATGTGAGAATGAACAAGTGAAAATCTGACTGTATCCCCTAAGCATAACACATTCATTACAAAAGACTCAAGCAATCACTAATACAACATTAACACAAGAAATGATCAACCAAAAGCTCCCTCCTACTACTACTCCATCCCTTAATTAAGACCAATATCAAATAATTATCCAACTCCACCACTTTGAGCATCACGAGCATGAGCTGCACAGACTACTATCACGTGCACTATCTCCAGAACTAAAAATCTGACTATATCAACCTACTCATAACACATTTATTACAATGTTAAGGTCCGAATCCAATTCCATAAACAATTGGCTTCGAATTGCCACATATTCAGGCAAAAGAATTCCCGAGTCAGATAGCCCATATCTAACCCAAAAAAACAAGAGCAAGATGATTCCAATTACGGATTCGAAATCTACACTGAACCTCAAAATTTCTTTAGTCTGCTTCCACATTTTTAATTTAACATTTCAATTTATTGGTATCTTTGGCAAAATACATACTTATTAAATAAAAGCCATTCTTTCACAAAACAAAAGGACAATAATTTCTTTACAATTTGAGCTCCACAAAGCCTCAACTTAACTAAATAAATTTACACTTCTTAAACAGTTGGCGTAAATAGCTATACAACAGAAGCACAATACATTAAACTTTCCAGCTAATGATAGAACTAAGACATGCCCAGATCGAATTATAGACAGATTATCAACAAAAAACAAAATTAAAAAAAAAGAAAGAACAAATCGAGTGAAGCTTATATCATCTCATTTTTTCACAGAGGTTCAATATTTACAGAAAAAAGGTGAATTAACTATTACCTCTTGCTTGAACCTGAAAAGTATGTGCGCAGAGCTGAAGGCTAGAAAGTATTTAACAAAACGAAACTCAAACAGATATCTATGTTGAAGTGGTGTGTGGTCGAAATTGTTTTGCATCTCTACTTCTCTTCTCTGCTAATATTAAAAAAAATAAAAATAACTTTTTTTGGGTATAATTCATTCATTTATGGTTCTCCTCTGTATGAATCTGTGGTTCTCCTTTACGAATCTAGCACCAATAATAATAATAATAATAATGTTGTAATAAATTTCAAAAAAAGCATGATTATCAATGAAATTTAGATAAAATTTGTAATTTTTATGTTTATGTGGCAAAAATTATAATTTTATATTTACATTTTTTTTCCTAGCAAAATGATTTCTTTTTTTTTCTATTTCTTTATTAATTGCCTCTTTTAACTTTTATTTGAGCTAAAAATTAGTTTGAATTTTTAATATTTTGAGTTTTGTGATTAAAATTTTTTTTTGATTGGGTATTAAAAGTCATAAAATTTCAAATCAGATTAAGAAAATTAGTTTGAATTTTTGACTTCAAATTTTTAACTTTTTATTATTAAAATAAAAGAAATTATTCGATTAGATAGTTTTATACATGCTCTGTCTTTTTTTTCCCTTTTTTTTTCATTCAAAATGATATGCACTCTATTTTTCATTTCACTGTTAACCGCTCCTTTTTGTTTGATTTTTATTTTTTTTCATTAGGAGTCAAAAAAACTATTCGATCTGACTAGAGATGGGAATTTGATTGGATTTTAAGTTCAAATATTTGAATTTTTAGAGTTAGAAAACTATTAAATTAAATATTTAAAATCATAAAACTTGAGCATTTTTGGATATCTGGCTTTCAAGTTTTCTAAATTCAAGTTTTGATTTTTTGTTTTTGCTATTTGTTAAATATATTATGCTAAATTAGACTAACTTAAAAAAAATACACAGATTTATTAAATTGTATTATGCTAATTTATACTACATCTAGAAATAGATTTGGGCTTTCACATCAGAGTGGGAATTGATTCACATCTTTAAAATTTTTAGGTTTGTAATTTTGAACTTTTATAACAAAAATAAACTATTTAGTTAGGTAATAAAAAATTATAAAACCCTATCATAATTTAAATATTCAAGTTTTGGCCTTCGAGTTTCTCATTATCTTTTTTTTTATGTGTTTTTGTTTTTTCATTAAACCATTTTGTGTTTCTTAAAATTAAATATAAAAAAAGGAAAAATTGAGGAAAATTAAATAATTGCAAAATCATCTCAAATTACATTAAAGTACTTATGCGAATAGAAAATTAAAAAAAATAACTTTTCAATCCTATTCCTATACAACTTTTACATATGAAATTCAAATTTGGTTAGATCAAGTAAAACAAAAAAAAAGTTATTTGATATTTTCACCCTCATATCCACCCGACCCCCTCTAATTCTCTAAATTCTTTTTCACTTTATAATCAATATTATCTTAAACTTGTCAAAATAACAAAGAGGCAAAATTAACACTTTTTTCGGATTCAATTTTTATAAAGAGATGTGTAAATATATATACTACTTATTTAACTCCTTGTAAGATTATTAAATTTTTTTATAACTATTTATTATATAATATAAATTTTGTATTAAAATAATATTATACAATATAGCCGTACCTTGCACGGCATTAATTTACAAGTGTTGCATAAAAGAATACGTAAACGTGCCTCTTTTACAATAATCTGTTGGTTTTCTACCGCGACAGAAAACCAAATCTGAGAGACATATTTGGGCTTCTTGATAGGATTCAGATTTCACGTGTGGCTTTTCACAACAATTAGGTAAAGTCCCGAAAAGGCCTTCCTAGATAGTAACAGAGTCCGCAGTCCAGCAGTCTAATCAAAGGCGCAAAGCAAACTATCATTCTCTTAGGCATCCGCATCAAGAATTCTCATGTAAAAACATGTTATAATTTGAAGTTTTGAAGCAACTTCAGATTGATCATAATCATCCTGTTACGACAACCATAAAAAAATAGATGGCAAATCTTAAAACCAACAAACATAGAGCAGAATAAAGTTCAGAAAACATAAGCCGCTGAAGCTGAAAAGATGAGAATGAAACTGCAGGACTCTCACATGCAAGACCTGACATGGTTGATCGTCTAGGCGGAAGGAACATGGAACTGATTGATCAAGCAAAGTTGGTTCTCACCTTTGATATTTTGATCAAACTTTTCGGCTATAACAAAAGCTATCAAAGTGTAACACATTGTTCAAGGGCTACATTCTGTATATGTTAAACTCGGAGCTTTATCAATTTGAATCATCCCAATACCACATACGTTGAACTCAAGATCATGTTTTCAGTGTAAATTTTGTGCTGCACCTGCAAAGATAGTCTTTCATGGCCAAACTGTAAAAGAAAAAAAAAAAAAAAAAGCAAATATTTGAACCACATAATACCAAAATTAATCCCATCGCATGCTGTAACCCACAGAACAAGACATAGCCAAAGAATGAAAAATCACTATATCACTTTCATTCTCTTGGATTGCCAATATCAGATCATTCTCTTGGATTACCGATATCAGTTCAGTCAATCTCATAAATTCAAGAAACTCTAAGAAGCACGGACACGATACGCCGACACGATACGCGACACGATGCGACACGCCGATACGTCTTTTTTCAAAAAACTAGGATACGACACGCTCAGGATACGTTAAATAAAAAAATATTTAAATTTTATATATATTGCATAAATATCATTTTTATCATGAATATAATGCATAAATATCATTTTTATCATGAATATATTGCATAAATATCATTTTTATCATGGCAAATCAATTTGCTTCGTAGGCTCCAGTTATCCCCAAAATATGACACAAAAAGAGACCACCAATTTTTGTAATTCATGCATGAAAAAAAATGGAAAAAAACCACCAGTTCTTGTAATTCATGTTTAACAACAATAGACCTGAAAAACCCCAATAATTTTTCAATCAAACATATAATAACACACACAATAATATAATTTTTCAATTCTACCCACCACAGGAATATTAGAGGTAAGTTATTTATTTATTTATTTTTTTGGTAGAGGGCTGAGTCTTTTATGCTGAAGGAATTTTGAGAAGTGAGAAAATGACTTCTCTGGAAACGACAATAAGCAGCATAAATAAGTTAAATTGATTTTTCTTTTTTCTTTTTTTAATTATTTTTGGATTTTCATTAGTGCCCCAAATAATTTTAAAAATTACAAAAAAACCCCGTGCGTGTCGTGTCGGAGCGTGTCGGAAATTAAAAAAAAAAAAATTTTTGCCAGACACGTGTCGGACACGTGTCGGGAGCGTGTCGGTGTCCGACACGTGTCCGACACGTGATACGCTGCATTTTGAAGGTGTCGGTGCTTCGTAGAAGAAACTCTTTCAAGCCTCACAGACGTGTATGCTTATTCGAAATGAATCACATATTTATATTAGTTACCAAACCAAATTTCTATAATCCATTATAAACTGCCTAAGGTAGTTACATAAAAATTATAATTATCGATTTCAGATAGCATTAAGATAAGTTCCATACGGCCAATGACAAAAGGAAGTTCAATAAACTTATATAAGGAGTCTAGGATCAGATGCAACACAAAGACCTATATGTCCAAATTACAACATTAATATTTTTTTCCTCCCATATATGCAGACGATACTACTACAATTGGGCTCCGGACACTACGAGTTCTATAATTTTCCAGCCACACTAACCAATCATGAGTAACAGTTTTCAGAACACCAACCTTGCAGTGTATGACCAAAGAATAATTTTTCGTTTCGTTTCATTCTCCTTATCAAAAGCCAATGTCTTTGGCGTGAATGGAACAGTGCAACCTTCTGGTGGCACAATATTGGCAATGTATAGAGCTGCACCTTCTGCAACATTGGTGGATAAGCAGCCAATATCAGCGTTCCTGGGGCAAGCACATTGGGTATTAAAATTCCAGGATTGGACGTGGATGGCCCTCTTGAGGAATATGATGCAACTGCGGGGGCAGGTTTTGTCCCGACCATGGTTTCTTGAACCTGAGACTTGCAACTCATGCCCCGTTTCCTCATAGTTAATGACCGCCGAAGCATCCTTTTCGCTTATCACCACGGCAGGCCATTGAAATCCTTTATCCTCAAACAGTAAAGAACCATTAACAATGCGCGAGAAACAACTTCAATTTGGTTGCTCAGTGATTCTGTGGTTCCTTCACATACAACAATGGCATATGAATACATTGGTAGCGTCTCGAGGTTATCACAGGAAGCCGAGATTTTGTGGTAATATAGTGGAACTTTCTTCAACACCACACTTGCTGGAAACAGAGTCCACCCAACAATGGTTGCGCCATTTCCAAGAGTCAAAAGTTCCAGCAAAGGAACGGTCAATGCTTCCAGCTCCTACAGTCAAGTTCCACGGAATAGCATTGCTTAAACTCCCACAATATGGACCACAATTTCCTGCGGAAGTGGCAACGAACACCCCTTTCTCCATCGCTGCGAAAGTATCTATGGCAAGAGGATTTTCATGAAACGGAATCTCACCAAGACCAAGGGACAACGAAAGCACGTCTACTCCATCTGGGACCCTCATCAATTCCAGCCGTAAGATCACAAGAGTGAACTTGAAGGTGTTCAGATGCAACATTGTACACAGCCAGCCATGCACGCAGTGTTACCCCTTTTGCTCCCCTTAGCATAGCCGAAAAAATCGATGTTGTCAACGTAGTTACCTGCAATAGTAGATGATGTATGGGTACCATGACCAAAAGAGTCCCTAGGCGAGTTGGGTGTGTTATTGGCGCCCGAATTCTTGGCCTTTGTCCCCTTGTTAAAAAACCTGGCTCCAATCAGTTTATTATTGCACATTGAAGAATTGAATTCTTCACCTGCAGCCTCACACATCCCCTTCCATTTTGTGGGGGCTTGTGTCATTCCGTGGTCATGAAAGCTCGGACTCTCTGGCCAAACGCCAGTGTCAACAACACCAACAATGACATTCTCGCACAAATTTGAAGCTGGCCATAAACCAGTGGAATTGTTGAGTCTCAGGAACTCCATGCTGTGTGTGGTGAGGAGTTTGATAACTTTGTCTTCATAAGCAGCAAGGCAGCCGGGGAAAGCCTTGAGCTTTTGAAGCTCATGTGGTGAAAGGACAACACTGAAACCATGAATCACACGGTTATAAGTGTATAACAAATCTGGACTAGGAGCAAATGCATCAATATCCAACTCCAAGGAACTGATCAGTGAGGAGTACCAGGTGTGAGGACTACTAAAAGGCATCGGCATCAAGGAATTATCCATGTAGACAATGTATGTTGCTACATATATGGACGTTGGAAGATGTGGCTGCAAGTGTTAAAAAGAGAAGCAAAATGAGGACCAAGTTTAAAACCTTGAACATTTTCATGTTTAATGAGAGCATGCAGCAACTGTCAACTGACTTTGTGTATAGGCCAAGTGACTGACTTTGATAATTGTTATGGTTAATTAACAATTTGCAATCTCAAATGTTGCCGATTATTTAGTTTATTTTTAATGATTCTCAATAATAATGTTATCAACTCTTTACTATATATCTTCATTAATAATTTTTTCCTTGGTACCAATATCTTTCATAAATAAAGAGATAGTCAATAACTTAACCATTCATCTTTTTCACGATTTTCGTCATATAAGAGAAGATATCAAAAGAGATGTATACGTTACGTATACAATATATAGTTTTTGGCATCAATAAATGAGAAATAGTTATTTTTTATATATATTTGAGTGAGCTTAGAGAATTGAAAATATTATTTTGTTCACTTAGAGGGTTTTTGACAGTGCTTATTTGTAGCTTATAAGCACCAAATAGTAAAAAACACATGAAAAAGTGCTTTTTCTTTAAGTGCTTATGAGCCATTAGATAAGCAAAGCCAAACACCCTCTTGGGCTCGTCAATAGCATATCCTTTTTCAGTATGTTGGCTTGGGATGCCAATTATAGTTGACTGCAATATAAGAAGGTTACATAATTGCATGATGGTACGTGAATGGTTTATCCACCCATCATAATGCATTCAAAATCATAGATATCCATGTATAGGTCCACGAAGAAGTTGAGAGGATTAGCATCTAAGAAACTGACAAGCTTAACAAAGTAACTTTTGAATTGTCAAGGTCGTAGTAAGCAGCACTTTCTGTGTTTGGAAATCCATTGAAAAATCATGGAGCTACTGGTCTAGCGGAAGGTGAAGAAGCTTGATGACAGCAGGGTGGTGACCCATGCTTCATTAGACCATAATTGGTAGGTTAGTTTACTAATTTTTTTTAAAGTAAATTACATATTACTCTCTGTACTCTGATTTATATATATCATATATTTCCGTTGTATCAAAACTAACTAATTACCTTATGTACTTTGATCTATGTCCACCATACCCCCTTATAGTATCAAAGTTAACTAACCACCCCTCTAAAGTTTTTAAATACGTACAAAACACCTCCTACCATCCATTTTTGTGTTAGTTTTGTGCACTTTTAAAAATGGACAGCAAGGGGTGTTTTGCACATTTTTAAAAACTTTAGGGAAGTAATTGGCTAGTTTTGATACTACAGGAGATATAATGTACATAAGTCTGAGTACAAACTGATAATTAGTTAGTTTAAATACTACCGGGGGGGGGGGGGTTTGATACATATAAGTCAAGGTACAAGGAGTAATATACAATTTACTCTTTTTTTTTTTTTTGTACGACTTTGTTTTTGCAATATGTAACAGTACATATATATACACGTAAAAAGCTTAGGTGCATAATTTTTTTGCCACAATCATCTAGAAGTAGGTACAAAAGCAATGGTTGAGCTCAAAGTATTTTCATGCGGTATTAATAAAAAAAATATTTAATATAAATGTCATTGCAATTCCTATATGTATGAAACAAAACAAAATAAAGGTATTTAAAAAATATATACTTATTAAGTCCAATGCGACATATAAATGTTCCAAGCGAAATCTGAATCTACAAATCACAAAATTGAATTAATAATTATGTTGTACAATATAATTCAACAAGGGGAAATTAAATGAACTTAAAAACATGTAAAATATGAGTATTGTAAAATATGTAATTTAGGCAAGGAATCCCCAATTAATTAACCTGCAGCCTGCTTGTTTATTTGTAAAAAATCAGATTATTAACATGCATTTTTGTTTGTAGAATCAGACTGCCATAAAAAGAGGATTACCATAATGTATAACTAATTTATTAGCAAGGAAATCTAGTTTGATTGGTAACTTACGTGTGTATTTATGAAAATCTGATTATTAACATATGTTTTTGTTAGTGAAATCAGATTGCCATAAAAAGGACTACTATAACGTCCCTTTATATTTATAGAATCAGATTTCAGTAACGTATAATTTCTAAAATTAGATTAGCATAATGCATCTGTTTTTTAATTATGCATCCATACTTATTTACAAAAAAATTAGTATAAAAGATTGCAAATTGGTGGTTGACTACATACTGAAAACAGAAAATGGCTTTCCCAGGAAGTCCTTCTTATGGACCTTACCCACCGTGTGTTGGTTTATGCGAGACTCGCCAGTGTTGCAGTAGAGGTTAGTATCCTATTCGGGAGGAGGGTGGAGAGGAGATCGGAGGGTGGTAATTAGGTAATTTTTCATAAAGCTACCATTTCTTAATTTCTTTTTATTCATCAATATTGCATGTGTTGTTCTTAGGTGTGAAAATAAAAAATGCCATAATCTTACTATGTTAATGTAATATCTTAATTAGACCATAATAAATGCATCGTATATATAGAAATTTGGAGGCAGGAGTTTGTTCATGGTTATATCTCATCTCCTTAATGAAGGATGTTGCAGAAAGGGGTAGAAATAAATTGATATTGGCAAAGTATTTCATTCTTTTATATATATACTTGGATTGTAATATTCATCAATTTCAAAACTTATGAATATTTGATGGTTGAATATAGGGTTTAAGTATGAGTAGCCCAATTTAGTTAGTGTGGGTGCGAGCTAAGGCTATAATTGAAAAAGGCAATCCTTTGGTTACTGTTGTTTTTGTTCAAAAAGGTCAACCTTTTTGGACTAACTTCTGCTGCAACTGCGTGTATGCTCACCTTGATCAAAACCACAAAGTCGAGTCTGTTCCATTGGTGTGATGAAAAAAATGTAGCATTTAAACTATATACGGGAAAAATATAAATTCATGAGTTTATCACTCCCAACAAATCAGTAACTTACCTCAAAATTCAAAAGTAGCATATTCAAATCATTGAATAACTAATCATTCTTGTCACTCCTCTAATCTGGATTTAACAATATCATTTGCACCATTTTCTAACTTTTTTAACATGCAGATCTCACCTATTAATTTCCTCATGTCTACATATATATTCACTATAAAGGTGATATTAGTGAATGATAGCTATAGGTTATAAAATTTGTACATGATAACTAATTATACTCTTCAAATTACACTAGATAAACATTCATACTCTTAATATTGTTTTTGAGAAATAACTCCAAGCACTTTAATCAACTCCGATAATCAATAGTAAAATTCATAGTCTTGAAATCAGTAGATAATTGTAGGAGGTGGCCCATAAATGGGGCTTAGGAATCCTGAATGATGAGGGCGCCCAAGCCTCTCCACCATGTGTATTCGTGTTTCAACACTGTACATTGCAATGAGCATTTAAATATTCTATGAGATTTAAATCGTACTTAGGTCTGTGATATGTTGACATCAACACAGAACTAGTTACATTTAGTATTCTGAAGAACATATGAATCAGTCAAAAATATTGAAGCATACCATCACTAACTTTGTGTCACAATTTCAAGTTAATGCGCCAAATTCTCCTCCATTGCAACAAATATATATATATATATTGCCCACTCTGACAAAATACATCTGGCCGTTAGAAATTTTTAGAAGGGTCCTACATATATACATGTATATGAGACGTGAATTTTACATACACGTGAAAATGTGCCCTGGCTACAAAGTCATACCGACGAGCAATTCATAGCCCCCGTTTAGTTCAATTGAAGGGGAACAAATTTGTATTCCAGACAAACGACATAGTTGCTTTCCATCTGCATGTACGATATATATGGCCATCTCAAATGCAATTAAGAAACGATATTGCTTCCAATAAGCATAAGTATATTGCCTGGTTCAATTTAAAATAAACAAGATAGTGGCCAATGGAAATTTGTTTAGACGACCTTGGGTTTAAAAAATTCTCAAGAGTGTTCAGCTGTCCACTTCCTTATGAAGTGATAAAAGTGGGGCCATTTCTTGACAAAGTGGTGCTTATTTTTACATGTTATTTAATTTTAATTTCTTGTCTGCGATGATAACCGACCTTGCAATATTAGTCGGAGTTGATGGAGTTCGATTTCTTTTATTATCAGCAGCAGGAAGATAAAATCCCCACTACCATACTCGAGTACATCGCCTTTGAAAGTTGGGAATAATTGAAGTGAGAGGATCTTAATTTGGACCGAATTTAATTTTTAATGTTTGTATAAATTATTTTCTCATTTTATTGTGAGCAAATAACTTATATGAGAGGATCTTGATTTATGAGGCTCTTGCCTGAGGTCGGTACTTGGCTGTAGTGACACATACTCAGTTTAGAGATATGAGAAAAACAATTGTGACACAGAGAATCCAAATTCAATCCACAGACCACAATATAGACGTTTTTCTATTGATTTGGTAAAAGTCTGTTTTTCTAGGAGAAGAGATACATAATAGCCAACGATTAGTTTGAAGTTAGTTTGAGGATAACACTAACTCACTTTAATGAGCTTGATATATACATTAACACACAATTTGCTATTACATCTTTTTCTTAATCTATCTTTAGATGATTATTAATTTCTCTTATTCGGCCACTAAAAAATATCTGATTAATTACTTGGGTTTTAATGTGCGCCCTAAAAATTCCCACGGTCATCTACAATTGCCTGCCTCACAAGAAAGGTCATAATCAATATCACTAACAATATCTTCAGTAAGCAAATCTTTATGCTTCCGCTATCTAGAAAGTTGTTCAGAGGTATCATAATGAAAGAAACATAAATTAGTCTTTTCGTCTCAAATTTAAAAAATTCCATATCAAAAACCATTGTGTCAAATTTTAAGACGAAAATTCCGTTTCTAATTAAAACGAAAAATGTTCTGTCTCAAATATTATTAACTTATCAAAAAATTTTGTTCAAATTTTCTGTCTCAATTTGAGGCAAAAAATTTCCATATCGAATCCATCAATTTCTAGTAGTGTCATAAGATGAGATAATCACAACCGTAATCGTTTGCTATGAAAAAGATTAGAAAAAAAATAGAAAATCAACCTTGAAAACTGGAAAGGGAAAAAAAAATGTAAGTTAGAGCTTAGAGGAATAATATTGGGCTCATTCTATTTCCTTAATTCTTGGGTTTAATAAACTTAAAACATTTCACGAATTAATATAGTAGCTAGGCTAATATAAAAAATATTTTTTGGTTTTTTGTCCATTAAATATTATATTACATATGTCATGATTGTGCAAAACTTTTAAATATTATATTACACTTTATATGTGTGTCAATTGTCACGTGTATACAAAGAAATATTTCATAAACCAAATATTGGAATTTTAAGTTTAAATTTTTTGCTTACCGTATAATATCAAAATATATAGGATTTGATTATCCCTTGTCAATAAAATACGTTATCCAGTTATTATTTTTTAGAAAATCAAAAGAATTAATACGTAAACACGTTGCGTTTTGTGTGCCATCAACAACCATATGTGGATCGCCAATCTTTCCTTGCAGATTGAAGTATAGATGATGCGACCTGGCAGTTTACCGTTACATGGACGGTGCTAACCGCTAACTGCTGAAGATGAGGCATCATCGTACGCTATTGCACAGTGACTAGACAAGTGTTCAAGTCCAAGGTCCATATGGATTGTTCATTTACATTGGATTTTTCTTTTTTATAAAAGAGATATTTTATTTTTTTAAAAAGATTAAAATACAATTTATTATAAACTTGACTTATTTTTTAAAAAAGCTACAATTACCATAGACTGTTAGTTGTGGTGATAACATTCTCACTCCTGTAAGAAGGAGAATATAAGTTTGACTATTCGGAAACATATTTGTTATGAGGGTTTTTCTTTTACCTCTCGAGTTTGATAAGGATTAGTTTTGAGACGTGTCATTTTCGTTTGGTTGTTGACTAAACCACACAAGACATATACATCTCTACCCGTCAAGTAACACACAATACAGTGGTAGCAATTAGTAAGCCAACAAGTAATACTTGACTGCAACGCATGCACCACCGCCCGTGCATCATGCATGAACAGACTCTGTAATGGCCAAGCAATTTCGCAAGTGATAACTATTGACTGCATGCATGGTAGGAAACTTTGATGGTGGCTCTAGTAGCTTCTTTTTGAACATCTTCTCCAATTATCAATTATCCACTTGAGTTTAACCTCATACTGCAATGAATTTCCTACTAGATTAATCGATTTATCCTTATGTAGTAAGAATATATAGTTAATTAACTATATTGGCAGTTTAATTATTTAAGAGAAAATTGTGACAACAATCGTTCTCCTTTTCTTTTAAGCTGCTATTTAGTGTTTTCTGCAATGAATTTAACTTATTTTAATATGCTTATCTTATTAAAATAAAACGACATTTTATAAGATTTAAGACACCTTATAACTTGCATCCTGTAAAAACTCAAAATAAATCATACTTTTTATCTTATAAAATATAAAAAATCCATCCTTACCTTAATTTTTATAACTATAGAACAATCATACTATGAAACTCATATCAAATCATACTTTTCTACATAAAAAAGCATCTTATAATAAGCATATAACTAATAGAGCAATTATGTGAAGAAAAGACTTTGCGACATAGGGTAAATAGGGTGGTTGACTCGATAAAAAGAAACTCTATGATTGAAGAGTATGTCACTATAGATTGTTCCGATTTTGAACTCACTGGTGTAAGTTAAGTTGTAATTAACATTACTATTTTTTCGTTTAGCTAATATCTATCTTTTTAATTTAACTCAGAAAAGAGAGGAAGGAAAATCACTTGGTGAGAGCAAAGTCTGAGTCTCTCTTGGGCTTAGAGGTTAAATCTTAATTGCAGGGTTTCCAGTAAGTAGAGGTTTGATCAATAGAGATATTTTTGTTGAACAAAAGCTGTATTATTTGGCGTTGTGTGTTAAGTGTATTAGCTGTCAACTAGTTTAGAGCGAAATATTAGTCTTTCACTGGGGTGGAATCAAGAATTTATTATTGTGGTCTAAAATTTATTTACGTACTTAAATAGAAATTACCATTGAAATAGTGTTAAATGAAATGACAAGTTCTCCTCTTTTCTAATGTGAGAAAGAATAATACGTATAATCATAATTATAACCAAGCTTGATAATGTAGATATTTTAAGCATAAACAAGCCAAACAATACTATTTAATAAAATAATATAAGGTTATGTAAAATGAAGTTTATTGAAGTTGATCAAAATTAATTTCTTTTCTACTTTATGAAATTATGTAGCAAAAAAATACATATGAAGAAACTATCAAAATAAAGAAATTTTCTATGAAAAATTAAAAACACTTAAATTTTATGAATTTTCTTAAATTTATCTTAGAGAAAAAAATCTAAGTATGTAGCCACTAAAATAAAAAAATTTAACCATTAACGAAATTTATTAGTCTGAATTACTTATTCATTACGTAAAAAAAATGTATAAAATTACTACAAGAAGAATTTAATTTTTAAAAAAAGGAGAGAAAAAAAATATACGGGGCGCAACTAAAAAATATAAACATTTTATATAAACTAATATATATATATATATATATATATATATATAAAGTTTGAGGCTTGGGCCCCCAACAGGCCTCTCTCGGTTCTGCCCTTGCTTCCAAAATTATAGTTGTATCTTTTTCTTTGGTTTTTTTTTTTTTTGGGGGGGGGGGGGGTGGGGGGAGTTGAGGGAGGAGAGGGCTTGGGGGAAGAAGAAAAACTAATTAATTTCTCACATAATATATGCTTATTGTAAGATACTTTTCTATATAAAAAATCATCTTATAATAAGATAAGGATGGATAATAAGGATGAATTGCTTACTATAAGATGCTTTTCTATATAAAAAAAAAAAGTAAAATTTGTTTTAAGTTTGTATAGAATACATGAGATTTCTTTTTATTTCAATAAGATAAGTATTTTAAAGTAAATTTATTCTAAACACACTATAAAAGAATTTCTCAAAAAGTCTTTCTAAACTCCAATTTGGAGTTTTTGATTTCTATATAAAAAGTTTTCAAAAAATAAGCCAAATAACTTAGTTCTCAGTTTTTTAAACTCACTCTAAACACTTTTAAAGCATTAAAAAATTGGACAAAACAGAATCCAAATAAACGTTACGAAACGAAGGGTGATTTACCATGACTACGAAAATCCAATCCGTCGCTTATTTTTCTACAGAAGGCAGGTAAAAAGTTGAAGCTTCCAGGATTATTATATATGAAATAACTGTGTCAAATACATAGTTTCTTCCGAGACACGGAAGAGAAAAAAGCAGGTCACTTTTAGTTAATTTCATAATTAATAATGCGAAGATAGTGTTAGTTAATTGTAGATTATTGGGTCCGGAGGACGTTAAGTTTTCATAATTTGATTTATTACCATATCTTTTGTGATGTAATACCATAATAACAACTTCCATTAATTACGTACGCACTCATATACGTGTCTATCGTTTATTTCTGCCGGAGCACTCTGGTTTGACGTCCGAGAGTCATTAAGGTTAAAGATGAGGGGACATATGTCATGATGGAAAACTTTCAACAACTTGATCATAGCGTAAATATTTTATTTGATCTCTTATTTTTAACCCTTTTAATAACAAAGTCTTATTTTTAAACTGCAATAATTCGTTAATTTATCTTTGCAATTATGTCGATAGTCTTAAACTCAAAAAAAAGTCAAGAAATTAATGAAGTTAGAACTAATATTATCACATGTTGTAAAGAAAAGGGATTGATAACGTCACAAATATAAAAATTACATACTAATGTACAAATTACAAAAATAAAGGATTGAAAATCTTTTTTTAATGATTTTTTGCACTTAGGACTAAACACGTGTCTAATTGCGTTTCAACGACAAGGGGCTTTTGGGATAAAAAAAGGGACTTAATTGTTAAAAAAGTAAAAAATAAAGACCAAATGGACCATTCACCCTAGACTATATCATTATAAAACTCGGGGTTGAATCTCCTATATGTATGTGTGTGTGAAATTTCAAATGTAATTATATGATTATGGAATCGATTGGATTGACTTTAAAAGTATTTATTTTATAATTTTTGAACAAATTACTTCTTTCTTTGTTTCACACTACACTCACATCCGCACATTAAATCAAATTATTTTAAAATATATACAGTCCAACTCTAGCAAAGTTTGCAATTAGCCAAAAAGATTGAAACTATTTATTTTGTTTTTCTCTAACTCCAATCAATGAATGTAACAGGAAGATTCAAACTATTTTTTTCTTTAACCAACATCTAGAAAGTTTGCTCCCAAGAATTAGGTAAATGGTATATGGTTAAAAATCTCAAATTCAAATGTAACTTTGCCCTTCAATTATAAATATTTTTAAATTTTTGAGTGACTTAGAGTATGTGTTGGACAAGCTACTACAATGTAAAAATTATAACATAAAGATGCATGTAATATGATATTCCTTAAAAATGAGTTTCTAGTTATTAAAAAAATGTGTAAATATTGTTCTAATATGCAACTTAAAGAATGGGAGAGAAAAACAATAATTTATTTTCCCACCTTGTAGGGGCCGTTAGGATTGAATTTTTTATGGAAAAATATTTTTTATTTGAGAAAATACATATTCATTTTATAAGAAGTATTTCACTTGGTTTTAAGAAAAGCTAAAATTTTAATAAAAATTTAAATATAATTTTTTTAAAAGTCAAAAATTTTAATTTTTGAAAAGAAAATACATGTTCCAAAAATTATAAATATATATATATATATATATATATTTAAAAAATATCAATTTAAATGAGCCGTGAGCCTAGGAAAGGTCGCGCATTCAAGACCGTTATTGCGTATGGGGCTCAGCTTTTCTCGCAGCTCCAGATGCAATTTGTGGGACGTCAGCATTTCTCTCTTCTACCCAAAAAACAAAAAAAAAGAAAAAAAGAAAAAAAGAAAAAAACCGAACCTTAAAAAAGGATCACAGACGAAAAAGTGGAGAATGGTCGGCCAGGGGTTGCACCCACCACAATTAAGCTGTGCGGGCCCCACGAGAGCCTACCCACGCAGTCAAAGCCACGAGGCTTCAGGGTCCCGCCCCTGCTGCACTACCCCGACGCAAACGGTTACGTAATCAGTAACCGGTTAAGGATAGGCAAATATTAAGAGGGTGTTTGCGAGTGTTTATAAATTAGTCAAATTTTTTTAAAAATAAAAAATAAAATATATGTGTTTAATAAGTTCTGTTTGCAAGCAAATAAAGCTAGTTTATAAGCAGTTAAAAAAAAAAAACCACCATTGAATTTTTTTTAACGGCTTATAAACTACGAGAGTTGATTAAATAAATTACATCTATACCTCTTAAAAGTAAAAAAAAAAAAAAATTATAACTATCCTTAATTAATGAAAGATCCTTTTAGATATTTTAATAAAAATTACTGCTTATAAGCATATATACTATCAAACATGTTAATAGTTTATAAGTATATTTTATCCAAATATTTTTCTGTCATTTATAAGCAATTTAAAAAAAGCAAAGCGAAACACCCTCTAATTGTAAATTGCTAAATGATAATGCTTCTGATGGTTAACCATGAATTCTTCTTGCAGCAAACAATTCTCTTTACAGCTAGAGGGGTTTTTGTAGTGGAACATTAAAGTAGTTGTTAATTATTTCATTATATCCAGTAAAATGCACGTTACATTTATAATGTGTTTAATTTCTTATTTATTCTTCATTTTATAAAATGTACCAAATTTTTTTTTATATTTATCATGAGGTGCCACAGCGCAAGTGGTTAATTTACAAAATCATAGGGTTATGTAGCAAATTGTATTCATAATCATGTGGGACGTTCAAATTTATACCCATATTTTCACACAATGTAGGTACAATATACATTCTATTAAATTAGAGGAAAAGTATGACAAGAGGAGGATAGGTGCTTCATTTTAAATATCACAAGAGATTATTAGATAAGCTTTTAAAAAAGGGAGAAAGATATTTTAGTCCTTGAATTTTGAACAAAATCTCAAATAGGTCCTCAACTATGAAAAATACCTTTTCTTAATCCCTTAGGTTAATAAACAATTATCAAAACTAATAATCAACCATTTGACTTGCTTGCCAAAATATCCTTGAGCAACTTTTATATATATTTGGGTTCTATATGTTTGTTGGAAAATATTTTCCTGAAAAATAATTTCATGATTTTTTTTATGTTTGGTAGCACCAGAAAAAAAGTCAATTGTAAAATATTTTTTATCAACAAAAAAACTTCAGTTATAAATGAAGGAAAATATTTTTCGGTGACCAAGAAGACAAAAACCTTTTCCGCACAATAACTCCCTCTCTTTCTCTTGCTTCAGTGCACTACCATAGTCAAGAGGTACAGTCGTTGTATCCTAGAAATGATACGCCATAACCTTTAGTACCGTGTGAAGGGGTATAAATTCTTTAAGAAAATCGAGATTCTCAAGCCTCGACTAATTTTGTTTATTCTTGTTTAGTCGTTATTTCTATTCCAGTCTCTATATGTCTTGTTATTATTCTGCTCTATTTTATTACTAGTTTCTAACAGTCTTAAAGGATTTATCTTTTATATTATTCTAAACTTTTACGGGTTTGATAAACTGCAGTATTTATTACTTACAGTTTTCAAATATGTATCAAACATAAACTAGTTTTTATTTTCAGTTCACTACTAGTTTAAATTATTTATTATACAGGTTAATTAATTTCGGTTGGTTGAGTGCAAGAAATCTCATAACCTTAACTTTCAATCATGTCTGGAAATAACGAAACTCAAACTGGGAATAATGATGGGAATAATGATGAAGTCCAATTTGTGGATAACACCCAAACTTGGACTGCTAGAACGAGTGTGATCGAGGTCTCCATTACTACCCCGAATGTTACCATGACTGCTGGGAACACCCCAACAGGAGTTACCGTGACTGGGAATGCTGGAATTACTCCAACAACTAATATGGTATGCGAGTTACTAGGGTATGCGAGGATTCAGGATTTGGAGCCGCGATCGATCGACTTTTCGATTCGTTTGAACAAGCTAACAATGTTGCTGGTTCAAGCAGTGGCTTTGGGGCAGTTACAAATATTGCTGGTCCGAGCAATACTTTTGGAGGCAGGCCTGTATTTAAGACAACCAACTATGCATCTCCACCTCCACATGCTGAGAAGCCAGAAAAGTTTTCTGGAAAAGACTTCGGGACATGGTAGTTCCAAATGGAGTTTTATCTCACGACTTTAGGGCTATTCATGTATGTAGAGCAAGATCCTCCATCCTTAGGGGATAACCCGGATGTGCAGACGGTGGCGGCTGTGGATGCTTGGAAGCACAGCGATTTCCTTTGCCAGAATTATATTTTGAATTGTTTAGAAACTTCCTTGTATAAAGTACATGCTAAATGTAAAACAGCTAAGGAAGTATGGATGTCATTAGAGGATAAGTATGAGCTAAAAAGTGCTAGCACGAAAAAATTCGTAGTGACTAGATTTCTAGAATTCTCTATGACAGATTCTAAACCAATGATGACACAGGTGCAAGAATACCAACTGATTATCCAAGAGCTCCATACTGAAGGGATGCCATAGGTTGAACAATTTCAAGTGGCTACCTTAATAGATAAATTGCCCCCTGGTTGGAGTGAGTTCAAAAATCACCTCAAACACAAGCAACAAGAGATGACGGTGAAAAACTTAATCCTGCGGCTTAGAAATAAGGAAGAAAGTTGTTCAACTAGCAAATGGGGCATGCAAGGTGGAATGAAATCCAAGGCCCACATGGTAGAACATGGTCTAAATCCCAACAAAAAGAGGAAGTTCACCAGTCAAGCTAATCGTGGGCAAAGGGGAAGACAGTTGCTGAGAAACCTAAGGCTGACAAGAAGCAGTTCAACTGGACGTGTTATATCTGTGGCAAAACTGGTCACAAGGTAAAGGACTGCAAGTTGCGCAAAAGAAAGCCTTAGCAAATATCGTGAAAGACCTAGAAGGTGACGTGTCTGATCTAAATATTTCAGCGGTGGTGTCAGAAGTGAACATGGTGGGTAATCCTAAACAATGGTTCATTGACACAAGGGCAACTAGACACATTTGTTCTGAGAAAAGGCTGGAGAGTCCGTATATCCTTTTAAAGCTTATTGTGCTGAATAAGGAATAATACACCAAACAAAAGGCGAGAACCTCTACATCTTTCAGGCCTGACTTTATAACGTTTATGGTAGAAAGTGAGCCCAAAACTTTCAAGGAAGCTATGTTTACTCCTGAGGCACCTTTTTGGCAAGAGGTGGTGAATAGTGAAATTGAGTCTATCATGCACAACCATACTTGGGAATTTGTAGATCTACCTCTTGGATATAAACCTTTAGGGTGTAAATGGATTTTCAGAAGGAAAATAAAGGCGGATGGATCAATAGACAAATATAATGCCCGATTGGTTATAAAAAGTTATACTCAAAAGGAGGGTCTAGATTATTTTGACACGTATTCACCGGTAACTAGAATTACATCTATTCAAATGTTGATAGCTATTGTAACTATATATAGTTTGGAGATACATCAAATGGATGTAAAAACGGCTTTCTTGAATGGAGATCTAAAAGAGGAGATCTATATGTAACAACTCGAAGGGTTTGTAGTTCCAGGTCAAAAGAAAAAAATGTGCAAGCTTGTGAAATCTCTTTACGGATTAAAATAAGCATCTAAGCAATGGCATGAGAAATTTGATCAAGTCATGCTTGTAAATGATTTCAAAATCAACGAGTATGACAAGTGTGTTTATTGGAAAGGAACATATCAGAATTTTGTCATTGTTTGCCTTTATGTAGACAACATGCTTATTATGGGAAAGAATAATGAAGCGATTGTGTCTACAAAGAAGATGCTCTCTCAAAATTTTGAAATGAAAGACATAGGTGTTGCCGAGGTAATCCTAGGCATAAAAATCATTAAGACACCTGAAGGTCTGGCCTTGTCTTAGTCTCATTACATCGAGAAAATACTGAACAAGCATAATAACGGTGACATCGGGATTGCAAAGACTCTTTTAGATGTAAGTGTACATCTAAGAAAAAATACAAGTGATGGGGTATCTCAATTGGAGTATTCCCGGATCATAAGGAGTCTAATGTATATTATGAACTGTACAAGACTCGACATAGCCTGCACTGTGAATAGGCTAAGTAAATGCACTAGTAATCCAAGTCAAGAACATTGGGTTGCACTAATCAGGGTTTTAAGATATTTGAGATACACCATGAAATACACGTTGCATTATACTACATTTCCAGTTGTGTTAGAAAGGTACAGTGACGCAAATTGGACATCTGATACGAAAGACTCAAGATCTACAAGTGGATGCGTCTTCACCTTGCAGGTGCAGCTATGTCATGGAAATCCTCTAAACAAACATATATAGCTAGATCCACAATGGAGTCTGAATTTATAGCCTTGACAAAGTTGGAGAAGAAGCAGAATGGCTTCGACAATTCTTAGAAGATGTTCCATGTTGGCCGAAACCTGTAGCTGCTGTTAGTATTCACTGTGATAGTCAATCTGCGATTGGCAGGGCACAAAGTGTCATATATAATGGTAAGTCTAGGCATATATGCTGTAGATATCACACTGTTAAGCAATTGCTCTCTAATGGGGTTATCACTTTAGATTACGTAAAATCTAAGGATAATATTATGGATCTGCTTACCAAAGGTGTAAATAGAGAGCAAGTTCTCAAGTTGTCGAGTGAAATGGGTCTTAAGCCTACAGAGTAACTTAAGGGTCATCATAATTGTCAACCCTACCTTGCTGACAGGAGATCCCTGAATCTTGGTTCAAAGAGGAAACTGGATTTTGTATGACTCTATTCAAGCACTGTGAGGCATAAGCCTTCTTTATCCATTCCTATGGCAAACAGACATTGCAGCCTGTGTGGTATAGGATAAGCTTAGCTTTTAATGAACTTTGTAGCTTAGAAAGACAAAGTGGGGTATAGCAGGATACTCTTCACGAAGATTCACCTATATAAATAAGGAGGGGTCGCTCCTAAGAGAATTGTAGGCTGAATTCTCAGAGTACTCATGAATACCAGGAGTTGTTCAGAGCCGAAATGAACACAACCGTGAGAACTAGAAATGTATTAAGAGATGCTGTGTGTATGCTATTGTCTTGATTTACTCTAAAACTGAACAGTTCAAGACATCCAGTCCACTGGTTAGCGATTAAATCCGATGGTATTCATTAAGGAAGGTTCAAAGCCAAAAGCTACCTATCCTAAGGTAGTCTCTTTTTTCAGACTTTCTCTTGCATCTACATTTGTATTTTTGCATAGTGGTTAGCTAATTTTCATTCATGTGGGGGAATGTTAGTTTAGAATGCTTTAACATAAGGTCAAAGCAATATTGACTCAATTTTTGAGTTGGGTCCCACAAGTCAAAAGGGTCGGTAATTGGTACCATTACGTTCTTTGTTTCGAGTAGGTTAACATGATATATTTATATGTCAAAAACAGACTAAAGGTGAATGAGAAATTTACAACCAAAGTTGAGTGCATTACTAGTTTAGTTGTTTGGTTTGGTTAAGTATGGACTTGTATCCCACATAGGAAAACCATTAAACTTTTGCTCACTTTATATATAGATTCCTTAATGAGGTATGCCAGCAGGGCATATGAAGGGAAGACTATACATAGTGCACATGGTGCTTAAACCCACCACACATGCGGACGGGCTGGGTCGTAGGATGCGGTGCAGATGTGGGTCGGGTTTTTGCTTCGGTTTGTACTTTTTTGGGAAAAAATACTCAAACATCTGAAAATTTTGAAGAGGACGTAACTGATACATTAAAGCTCGGGATTTAAACTCTAGCACGTTCTACTTATTGGGCATCAGGTGAGCTTATTTCTTGGGCGTTTTTTACTATTGGAGGGACAGGTTTATTACTCCCTTAATTGCTTTTTATCTGGCTGCTCCTCTTTGCTCCACTATATATAGCCGAGTCCAGAAAGAGCTAGATACCAGGCATTCCCGTACTAGTACATTGCATATTTGCATACTTATATAAACATTCTGCTAGTCTTATTTTCTTCATACAGAGAGAGCCCTACACTTCTCGTTCGCTAGCTCTTGCTTCGGTGTACTACCATAGTCAAAAGGTATAGTCGTTGTATCCTGGGAAGGATACGCCATAACCTTTAGCACCGTGTGAAGGGGCGTGAATCCTTTAAGGAAATCGAGATTCTCGAGCCTCGACTAATTTTGTTTATTCTTGTTTATTCGTTATTTCCACTCCAGTATATATATGTCTTGTTATTATTCTGCTCTATTTTATTACTAGTTTCTAACACTTTCACGATTTCCGTATAGAAGACAAAGTTAATTATTCAGACTTCTTAAACTTCGACTGACTCGAAGTTAAGGACTCATCTTGCAGGCATTAAATCAATCGGTACTAATTGGAATAACTAATACACACATATGTACATGCATATACATTTTTATATTGAAGAATCTATTATTATACACACATATATATATATGTGTGTGTGTGTGTATGAATGTGTGACAAATCAAGAATTATATTCTCCAACACCAAACCCCTACCTTCCCATCCCACATATATATACCAGCCATGGCATTAGTTTTGAGCTCATAATTGACTTATGTTTTCATGTCTTGATTTTGTAAAATGAGTAGGAAAAAAGAAACAGAAATACATGAATGGAATAAGCAACATGGAGCAAAAAGTTTATTCGTGAAGACCACAAAAGTTATAGCATTTACAACAAAGAATTGCAAACAAGGGAAAGAGGAGGAAAGAGCTTTGGTCTTTCTATATATTTTTCCTAGTCTTTGTTTAATTAGGAGACTGACTTACTTTTCTACCTCAAGGGCAATAAACTAATGAGAGGTCGCACTCAATTCCAAAGACTAATGGGCAAATCTTCAGAAACATAGAGCCTATTTTAAAATTAATTGGTACCAAAAGAACGTATGTAGTCTAATATGTTATATGACTAATTTGAAATTTGTTATCTTTTTTATGAAACAAGAATATATTATAACACTCCTCTTACGTATAATCCAAAATTATCCCAAATTTGAATTAAACATTAGTGGGGCATCGTGCATAAATTGCAACAACAACCAACAATTTTGTAAACATATTTTAAGAAACTCTATGAACAAGAAACCTGTAGTACATAATGTTTACACTAAAAACCTCGAATTCACAAATGATATATACTAGTCGTCTCATACGTTAATAAAAAAAATTATATTTTTAAAATTTGAGTTTATTGATTGAAATAATTAATTTAAATTGTTA
Source organism: Cordia subcordata (assembly GCA_028554755.1). NCBI lineage: Eukaryota > Viridiplantae > Streptophyta > Magnoliopsida > Boraginales > Cordiaceae > Cordia > Cordia subcordata. Next base: position 8,156,469 of record JAPTOF010000006.1, on the reverse strand, counting down.
AATAAATTTAAGTTACCTATTTATAAATCATTCTTATCTCGAGTAGCTACAGTATACCCCATGCAACACATGTATATTTTAATGTCTTATTTATTGTTAATAACCATCTTTATATTTTATATGAGGATGAAAACAAATATATCTTTTAAAATTTAATTTTTTAATAAATTTTCAATTTCAATCATGTTTTTGTGAGGGATTTTAGTAAATAGAATATTTAAATTGTTTATAAGAGATCTTTATTAATTAAATAAAATATTTAAATTGGGAAAATAAAATTAAAAAATTTAATATGAAAAAATAATAAAATATTTTTGAATATTATTTTTAGCTAAAAATAATATTACTATTTGCTGATTGAATAAATTTAAATTAAATAATAGTTGTATATATATGTAGAGAGAGAGAGAAAGTTTCACCAAATACTTTATTAGATAAAAGAGAAGCTCAATGATGGGTATGTGATATTTATTAAAAATATATACACCTTTTTCACATCATTTATAGATTAAGAATTACAGAAAGATCCTACTGGAAAGGAGAAAGAAAAAAATGAAACGTTGAAAATTAAACAAAAAGAGCAAAATCCCCAAACCTTAAAGCTTGCCAACTTACTTTATCCACAAACAAGTGGGCCAGCCTGAAAACTGCTTTACAAGTGGCACCACCTGCATCTAACGGCTCACGTCTCACCACATCCCCACAAACCGCGTCCCTGTTCCCCTATATATACAACGTATGCGTGCATTTGCATTTTGTCCTCGTCAGACCTTTACACACAAACACACTCTCATCTTTATATCTCCTCAAACACACACACACCCCAGTGTATATACATACACAACATATATAGTGTATATACATATACAACATATATAAAATATTTACTGTGAATAGGAAAAGTTAAAAAATGTTAACTTCGATGAGTAATTGGATACTTGGTGTAAAGTTTGTGTTGATATCAAGCGGTGTCGTTTCATTAGCTACGGCGACGAGATTTGCGGTTCCGTTGATGGTTAATTTCACGGTGCGTGAGTTGCCTACTGTGTGGTCTGCTCTGCTTTCACTCTTCAGGCCGCCCTACATTTACGTCATCGTTAACGGCATCATCATCATCATCGCTGCCGCTTCACGCTTCGCTCAGTCTGAACCCTCGGCTTCCAGTGATCAATCTCGGCCTTTGGTTTCTGCTGGAACGCCACCGCCGGACCAACTCTCAGATGCTTTGGTCGTAGAGGAGCCACCTCCGGAGGAGGCGGAGGCGGAAGCACTGGTGGTGTATGAGGAGGAGAAAGTTGCGGATGTGAAGAAGCCTGTGCTGGTGAATGGCTTACTGGTGGTGGAAGATGAAGAAGCTAATAACAACGAGGTGGTTGCATCGTGGTCTGCATGCACTCCACCACAGGGGATTAGTTCTCAGGAGATGGAGATGGAGACAGAAAACCATAATTTCTCACCGGTGACGGCGGAGAAGCCTCCGGTCATGTCTAGGTCTGGCCGCCGGAAACCTCTAAAAGCTAGTCCTGAAGGTAGTACACACTATACATAATTACATATACATATACATATACATATACATATATATATCTGTATATACTTTATATATGCATATATATATATATAGCTTAATGGTTATATTGATGAAAAATAAGTATATTATTGGAGCTTTTAACCATTTTGTAATTATTAATGACATTTGAACACGCGAAAGAGAGCTTTGACTTTGACCTCTGATGGTCGATACTTTTCAGCCGTAGGCGCTGCTTGCTTCCACGGCTCCATGTATAGCCGTTGGCTCAGTCATCAGAGAGCCTGATGTCGTCATATTTGATTGCATTGCATTTGGCCCAATCACATCACCCCCAAAATGCGTCCATCTTTTTTTGTGATAATAATAATTTACAAATTATTAGATTTTGTTTGCATGGTTAAAATATTATAAGTAAATCTTTATATTTATTTAGTTAGAGTATATTCAACGCGAGATTGAAAAATAGTTTTAAAAATAAGTTTGCTTTTTTCTCCTGAGATTGAGAAAACAGTAGGTGCGATCCTTCTAATAGGAAAAATATTAGTTAAAAAATAATCAAAGGTAAAATATATACCATCTTAGTTTTTTTATTTTGTTATAAGTGTATGTTATATTCTTTAATTTTAAAATAAATACATAATTTCCAATAAATATTTAAATGCATAACAAACGTGTCCCTTAAAGTAGGGACTAAACCCTTTTTTGTACTTCCAAATGTGCAACACACGTAAGCTTTTTAAAATGGACGTTCATAATAACTCTTATCTCTTATCTTCCATTTATGAGACTATTAGTTCGAACTCTACCTTTTGTGAAAAAAAAAATGTCAAATCTCATGTAATTAGGCGCATGGTTTTACACCTGAAGGAAAAAAAAAGGTAAATTTGTGATGCATGGGCGCTATCTATTTTAGAATCACAAGAACAATATGTATTTATTGTAAGTCGCTGAGATTCGACGCTATTGACTCAATAATTTCATTAAAAAAGTTTTCTTTGTATTGTAAAAGGCGGAAATGCAGCAAAGGTGGCGAGGGAGGAAAGGGAAGAGACGCTGGAGAGCGTGTGGAGGAAGATAAATGAAGGGAGTCGTCACGTGCCGCAGTCAAATGTATTTGAGAATTACGGACTTGAAGTAGCAAACGTGGTAAAACCAGATCATCGTGAAAATCGGCGAGTGCGGAAAATAGAGACCTTCAAGGACCGTACCAACTACTACCAACATGACCACGATGGCTTCGCGTCGGCGGCGGCGGCGATGAATTCTTCTCCTGGGAAGATCCGAAAGGAGCCTTCGCTGAGTCAGGACGAGTTGAATCGCCGAGCTGAGGAGTTTATTCGGAAGTTTAATGAAGACATGAGGCTGCAGAGGGAAGAGTCACTCAAGCAGAAGATTAACCATGGGGCCAACTACTGATTCGAAACTAACGGTCATTTGTTCATAGAAATTTTTTAGGTTTTTTTTTTTTCCTTGAATTAAGTTTTTCCCTTTAATGTGTTGATTAAAGGATGAAAAAGAAGGAAAAAGAAAGAGAAAAACAACTGTAACCTGGGTTTTTCTATATATACACATATATATATATGCATGTTTATATATATAAATCTTGTTTTACCCTTTCTCAATTGGCCTCAAATATGTCTTGGAATTTGTTGTTACACTAAGATTTCTAAAGCTGATGAGTAATTTCAAAACCCAAAAACCGAACTATTTCATATTCAAAATTCATCTTCACCAAATTTTTTTTTTTTAAAAAAAGTTAAAAACTATCCATGTACTACTTTACAAGTCTCCGAAATAAATTCTTGCACGTGAAGGGTACGTTAATACAACAAATAAATGCACTAATATCTACTTCACAAACTTAAATTTTTAAACAAGATGATAACTCCAACAATAAATTTAATTTGATTGATTATTATTGATTGTATTTAAAATAAATTTTTTGTTAACAAAAAATAAATAAATAAATGGAGTTTTTTCTTCCGGTTGCATGTCATGAGTTCAGTATCTTTTTAGGTAACTAAACCATGATACAAGGAATTCAATAATATGGGTGGAAAAAAGTACTAGGGGAAGTGTGCGTTGTGTAACATCCAAATTAATATATGTTATAATTAAGGATTGAAGTCTCTTTCAAGCACCATAAACTTAGTAGAAAAGCAGAAGTTAAGGTGTAATATAATGGAAGTTTCTCTAGCTAGCTAGCCTCCAAAAGATTGATTACATGACATGCAATCGGTCCACTTTTGTATATTTTAAAGATACTTTAAAAAGTTGAAAATCCTCCTATATGTCCCTTTTTTGCAATAAGTAGACCCACGATTTGTACTAGTAATTATTATAATTTTTGTCCTGAACGTTCTTAGATTTTCGATTATTATATTCACTCTCATGACAATATAATAAAAATAAATAAAATTATGTTCATATTCAACAAAATTAAATGAGCCTTGCGTCATTTTCGATGCGCCTTCCGAATTAGTTATACACTAAACTCGAAGATATAGATAAATCATAAACTCTTCAAATCTGTTCAAGCTTGATTTGATAATTAATTTTATTTAACTTGATTTTATCCATTTAATCCAAAATAAAATTTGAATATCTTGATTGTTTCACTAATAAATTATAAATTCAACAAATATGATTGACAAGAGAAAAGAGAGAGAGAGAGAGAGAGAAATTAAAAAAACAGAGACAGCTGGCATATGTTGAGAATTTTGATTTTATAATCTATGATATATTTTAATAATATGATTAATTATGTGGAAGAACGAAGAGAGGTAGTTTTTTTTTCAATTGAATGAATAAATCTGAAATTGAATAAGACATCAGACATTAATGCATAGGGGATAAGAGAACCCCCAAATACATTGCACGTAGCACTCCACCTATCAAGATTTCACATCTAGGAGACTTAAAACATCGGTCGTTCAGTTTGATCTAATCCGTCCATTTCCCGTCAAATTAAATATTTCCGGCGACTGGGATTTGTTATCTGGAAAGGTCGCCTCACAAAAAAAATAAATAAAAATAATAATAATAAATAAAATTTATTCCTAACGTTATAGCATTACAAATTATTACATAATTATAAATTATTAATATAGCTATAATAAGAATTGACCAAAACAAAGTTCACAAGTATTAAATCCTATATATAACTTTATCAAAACAAGATATGACGTTTGGAGGAGATCTTTAGTTAGTCTATCCCTACGGGGTTAACAGCAATGTGAGCACACTTGTTGACGATGGATTTCCATGCGCGAGGTGATAAACACAACACTAATTATCCACAGCCGACTTACGAGTAACATCACTCAGCATCTTCATATGCCGGGAAGACTCATGAGTTGATCCACATTAAACGGAATGTACGAGCGTAAACTCTACATGCACATAAAAATATATTTTTTTATTTTCATTTTTTTAATCTTATTCCATAGTTTGGTAAACATCAAGTGGTCATTTAAGGCTCGTTTGAATTGATTTCTTTCGTAAAACCCCTTAAAAATGTCTTTTTAAGAAAACAAAATTTATTTGAATGGGCCATAATTCAAATATGTACGTCACATATTTGCTTAACCACCGGCCATAACTGACGGGATAAAGTGAAAAGATCCATTTGTAATTTATTATATTTTTATCTATGAAGAAAGGATATTCAAACCCGCACGTCGTTTTCATGCAACCTTGCAGGATACTTCGTGGACTCTCAAAGGTGACTGCCAAGATTTTTGTTGATGACAGTAAATTTAACAGAAAAGCAAACAAAATTTTAGCAAAAATTCTAAGCAACCGCTAATTGACCCCAAAGTCTTCATTCTTTGCTATCATTGTCTGTGTACGAACACATGCCCCAAATTTCACAACTTATTAAGGTAATATTGCATAATGATCAGTTTGCTACGACTAAATTTCTCTATTAATATTATAATGATATGAAATGACTGGAATCCTCTCTTTAGAAGTTTGGTTGCACTCAAATATGACATGATATAGTAATTGGTTAGTAAATAATATCAGTGATACATTTTTAAGAAATAACCTTTACGATCTTTTTCATTTCAAGAAAATTATATAGTAGGCGAAGTTGAAATTGAATCACAAGATAGTAGTAATTTTAGTTTCAAATAACAAATATCCAATTCATGAATTGGATATTTAAATATTAAGATGACTTTGTACATTGTAATTATCAACCACCGAATATTAACTTATCTAAGTGGCAACGTGGGAACTACAAAAAAGAGGTCGCTAACTTCTAGACGTATCCTAGCCATATGCATTTTTTTTTTATTTTCTCGTAATATTATGATCAAATAATAATAGTGCTAAAATGATAACATAACTGAAATAAAATAATTTAGACCAATGAATATGGTAATTAAATAACTTTACCATCACTCTACTATATATTACAAGTGGATACAAATCCAGTCCTAGAACAAGGTCAGAGCTATGTTCACATGAATTCGGGATTGCAAGCTCCAGTTAGTTCAATATTTTAAGAAAAAGGTATGCATTTTAAAAATGTCATCATGTTAAAAATTAATTTAGTCTTTACTTAAGAAATTATCCAAAGTTTTAGTATTAAATTACATATTTTCAACCTTATTCTTAATCTTGACAAGAAAAAACTTGTACTTAATAAAAATTATGAATCCAACCCTTCTGGTATGTACAACGTATACAAAAGTTTGCTCTTAGGTGATCAGTGGAAACAAATTAAAGAAAATTATTGACTTCAAAGTCGACGTTGGTCATCAAAGTCAATGCTAGTCAAAGGACTCGAATGCGAAGACACACAGGACGAACAGTAGTTAGCTGGAGGTTAGTTCATAATGTGGGACCCAACATTATCCAAAATGTTCGAGATTTTCAAGTTTATCTTGCGGGACCAAAAATCTTTGTCAGTTAAACGTGGTCCTCTTATACAAGTGTACGTTGTCGGATGTCTCTGGTCACAAAATAACTACCGGGAATATTCTAAGGGGGCCTTCACTGTACATCTTTTACTTTTTGACGAGGATGACTTCTGTGGGCAAGAATTGCAATAAGGCCTCGATTAAATTGATTTTTTTCACAAAGTATTTTTTTTCATTTTTTTTAAAAAAGTATTATTTTAAAATTTTAAAATGTTTTATTTTTACAAAAATTGAATTTAAGCTTTTTTTAATTTTAATTGTTTTAAAAATCAAAAGAAATGATTATGGTAAAAAAAAAATGTGATTGTTTAAAAAAAAAAAGCTACTTTTTAATTTAAAAAACCAATTCAGACTAGCCTTCATGATTATCCTTCCAACAAGAAAGATTAAGTGAAGATATATATCATTGAGAAAGGATAAGAGAGAGCAAAAGAGAAGATATATCATTGAAAGTAAGATGCGTATTTGATGATTTAGATTCATCAATAGAAGCTCTTTTAATAATAATAAAAAAAAGGATAGAGAGATGAATTGTACTATGATGAGGAGAGGAAAGTTCGCATTATAAATTTGCTGGCTTTACTAAGAGAAATGTTTTTCAATTCTCATTTTCTTGTTTTTATTTTCTGAAAACATTTTTTATTTTTAATCTTATGAAATTTTAAAAATATATTTGATACTAAAACTGAAGCAAATATTATTTTTCTAGCAAAAATCAGGAGACCCATTTGTTCACTAATATTTTTAGTCAATGGAGTCCAAGACCTAAAGGCTAACTCCAATAGCCTCCTTAGTCCCTATAATGATAAAAATTCCTATTGCATGTGGCGAGGAATAGGAGGAAATGCTCCGATAACCTCCCGTGAGACCCCTTACAATTGTTGAGAGTTCCAAATTTTTTTTTTTTTTTTGGCTAGTTAGATTTGGCAAGTCAAAAAGTCCTCCCTATCTCCTTGTCACCGATCAAGCTGACCATTAGTGACCTTACAAAATATTGAAGACATTTTATTAATTATATTTATAAATTTTACTAGCTTAAACATTAATATATTTAATTAATATTAATTTTAAATTATTAATTTTATTGTAAAAATAAAAAAATTTAAAAATTAATATCAATGTTAAAATTCTTAATATACCTGTCAATTTTTTTAAGAAATTATAAAATAAATAAAAGGATATTAAAAGCAAAGAAATAAATAGGTAGATGGAATAAAACTAAGATAGAGAGTCGAAGTAGAGAGGTGGTTAATTGAAATAAGTAAAAACTGAAGTAGATAGCCCAAAATGCAGAGAAGATGGAGTTTAGTTTACTTTTCATAGGTAGAAATAAATAAGGAGACGATTGAAATTAATCTTTTCCCTCCATCTAATTATCACAAGAGAAATACTCTTGTAAAACTGAAGTAGTGCAGACGATTCAATAAGTAGGAAGATTATTGAAGTATGTAAAACTGAAGTAGATAGTCTTAAATGCAGACAGGATGAAGTTTACATTTTAGAAGTTTGGAAAAAAAGATAAAGAGACGACTGAAATTAAGTCTTTTCCCTCCGTCTGATTATCACAAGAGAAAATACTCTCCAGTCCGCAATTGAAGTCCTTCGGCAACTTATTTAAAAAGTTTTGGGTTCTGTGCAATTCAAAGTTATTCTTTTTTAAATAAAATGTCAAATGTATAATAAAGTTAACAGGCCGAAGAACTTGTCTGGATTAGATTTTTTTTTTCTCATAAAAATTCTTTTTCCCTCAAGAAAGTACATTCTTTTGCAATAAATAATTAGATTGAATTTTTTTAAAAAAAGAAGTTAAACTCGAAAAAAAATCACAACCATAATTTTTTTTTAGAAGCTAAGAATTTAAACTTTTCAAAAGACATACTTTTTCCAAAATTAAAAAAAAAAAAATTTTAAGAAAACTAATTCAAACCAAACCTAACACCCACTATTGTTACATTGCGGGAAAATAAATGTGGCCCTTATTTTTGTGTAGTGGCTGATGGGTAGAATTTTTCCTAAAACAACTTGCATTAATTGTGATGTTCAGTTTGACACGTTAATAAAATTTTCTTTGTTGGCGATGATAACCGACCTGGTAACAGTATTAGTCGGAATCAATGAAGTTTGAATTCTTTTATTTTTAAGTGGCAGGAGTAGATAAGCCTCTTGAGGACCGTCGGCCATCAACGCTCTTTCTTGAGTCCTTTTTCGGGGGAGCGCCTGAGAGCTGTAGAAGGAAAACTCCACCAAGTATTATCGCGGGTTATTTTTATTTTTAATCTTATTTTTTAATTTATTTCTAAAAATAACCCATTTTTGAGGGGAGTAGCAAAAGTAGACTTTTCGAACTTATAAAGCCCGATCACGAATGATGAAAACTTGATATCGGACTTCGAAAGTTCGAAAATATATTCGAATTACGAAGCTTCGATATCGAACTTTATATTTTCTTGCTCGAACTTCAAAAGTTCGAAAGCATAAATTCGAACTTTTGAAGTTCGGAAATAGGATACTAGGGTTTGCAGGATTTTCTTACTCGAACTACAAAAGGTCGAAAGCATAACTTCGAACTTATGAAGTTCGAAAATACGGTGCTAGGGTTTGCAGGATTCCTTCTGTGACGATGTTGCGACGATGTGACGGAGGGCAGAGAATAATATCAGGAGGCAGATAATAATATCGTGTTTCGAACTTTAGAAGTTCGAGTTTACAAGATTCCGACGTAATCAAAGGCAGAGCAGAGCAGAGAATAATTTTTTTGTCAGAGATGTGCATTTTCGAACTTGTGAAGTTCGAAGTTTGAAAAATTCGAACTTTCGAAGTTCGAAATTTTCAAACTTTCGAACTTCTGACTTACGATTTTGTTGTTTCGAGTTTTTAAAATTCGAGTTAGGTTATAAGTCCAAACTCAGAATTTTAAAATCCGAATTTCTAAGTTCGAATTTGTTACTATATAATGCACATCCCACTTCTTCCTTCATCATCTCGTTCCAAAATCACTAACCCTACAAACGTTCACACGATAAGTCATATTACGTAGCATTTTCAAAATTTGGATTTGCTGCTATACCACTAACCACTCCACTTCCCTCTCTTCTGCAACTCATTCACATCTAAGTCACGTTATATATTTTTTTTCACCCAAAAAGATGAATGCAAATGTTGATGCAGTTAACGTATATTTATATTACGGTGGCAACAAAATTGAAACAGATCATGGGCTCGACTATGTAGGTCCAAACTTACCACGTAAAATAAAAATTTTTCCTGAAACGACATACAATCAGTTTGTATCTCGTATATTCACGAAGCTCCAATTGCGGCCTACTATCAATAGAGTTGAGTTGTGTTATCGTGATCCCAAATGGGACACAAACCTACAACAAATATATTATTACCCCAGTGGCATTAAGGATGACGAAGATGTACAGGACATGTACGAAATAGCTTGCATGGATATGAATAGGAGATGTGCACACGTTGTCGTAGACGTGCAAAGTGATGTCGTATACAATCCACAGCCTTCAAATGAAGAAGCAACACTACAAGAAGTTGTTGGTGATTTGCCAGACTTGAATGTGGAACCACCTTATTATGTCAATGCAGAAGTCAACATTCCAACCACAATAGCAGGGTTTGCTATATTTTCCCTTTCTCCACCGCTACGCCCCACATTTGAAGTTGGGGGACCCTCTCAAGCTAGTGACATTCGGGAGATGTTCGAGGTGGGATTAGATTCTGTTTTATCTGAACCGGAAGAAGTAGATGAGGACGTCCACTTCAACGAGGAGGAAGATGTTGTGTCAATAGAAAGTTTAATCTACGAAAACGAAGAGGTTGATGTGGGGCCAGGCAATGGCGAAGAGCTGGAGCCGGATCTAGAGGAGGAAGAACCAGTAGCTTTCCACACAGCTAGGACAGAGTATTACATCACTTCAAATGAGCTTTCAATGGAGAGACCAATGTGGGACGAGAGACGGATGGAGTTGGCCAAACGCATGGTGTTCGAAAAGGTTGATCTTATACGGGCTGTCCAACAAAACGTGATCAAACATAAACGAGAATACAGGGTGGTGAAGTCGAATAAGTCTTTGTGGGACATACGTTGCTACGAATCAAGTAATCCTAGGACACCATGCAAGTGGAAGGTTCATGCAGTAAAAAAATGTACACACAAGATGTTCGAGATTACAAGGTACCAAAGCATGCATTTTTGCATGGGAGATAAATGCGGGCCAAACCATAGAAATCTAACATCTGGTCTGGTCAGCTACATGGTTAGGCATTTTGTTGCAGAGAAGCCTGATTTCGAGGTACATCTTGTCCAAGCCCACGAAAAGAAGACTTTAAATGTTGATATAACGTACGGGAAAGCGTGGCGTGGTAGGAATAAGGCAATCCAACTAGTTTTTGGAGACTGGGACATGTCATACAAGATGCTGCCGCTCTTTTTTGCCGTCGTAATTGCAAAGAATTCGGGAACCGTTGTCCACTACAAGTTCGCCCAGGGTTCAACTGAAACAGAAAAAATTTTCTACTATGTTTTTTGGGCTTTTGGTCCTTGCATCATGGCATGGAGGCACTGTCGACCTGTACTCTCGTTGGACGGAACACATCTGCATGGGAAGTACAAGGGCCACCTGCTTGTCGCCTTAGCGACAGATGCCGACGACCATATATTACCGTTGGCATTTGCCGTTGTCGATGGCGAGAGTACAAATAGTTGGAGGTGGTTCCTGGAGAAGGTAAGTCAGTGTTTTTTAAACGACATGTCAACAGTTTGTATTATGTCGGATCGGCACGCAGGAATCACGGCAGCCATCAATACAATAACATCCGACGGCCGACTTCAAGTGAAGCATCGCATTTGCTTAAGACACCTAAAAAGCAATGTGATGAAAAGATGGCACAACCAATTCGCAAAAGACATGTGTTGGATAGCTGGAAAAGAAAGCCAGAAACGGAAGCACATCGCCGCCATGGACAGTATTCGTAATATTGACCCACGACCCACTGGCGTTGGTACACGGGTGCACCAGATGTTAGCTGACCTCGGTCCAGAGTCATGGACATTGAGCCACGATGGGGGTTATAGATGAAGTCGACAACAAATAATGTTGAATGCTTCAATGGTGTGATTGTCGGAGCCAGGGGATTGCCCATTACAGCACTAGTAAATAACACTTTTTTAAAGCTAAAGGGATATTTCCACGATAGGTTGGCAAACGCGATGCACATGCGTAGAGATGGTCATATTCTGACAGATCGAGCGAGAGAAAAATATGAAAAGTGGGAGACGTCTTCACACCGGATGCGATTGAATGCATTCAGACTAGATGAGTGGTACCAGGTCGGTGGAATGCCAGAACGATAGAACGATGTTCCTAACGAACAAGAGGTAGATTGGGTGGGACGAACATGTACATGTGGCAAGTGGACAGCCTATCATATGCCATGCTCTCATGCCCAATATGCTGCCCGTTATAGGGGTGGAAACCCTTCAACGATGGTTGATCTTCATTATATGGTAGAGTCATTCGAGGCAACATATAATATGACATTTCAACCCCTTGGACATGAATTTTACTGGCCTCCAGGACCCAGTTGGACGTTACTCCCGAATGCTTTACGAGTGCGCGACAGAAGACGTGGGCGGGAAAGAACTCGGCGTATACCAAACGAGATGGACAATTCTGACCAAGTAGGCAGCAGAAAGTGTGGTTATTGCCGTAACCCTGGGCATATTGCACCAAATTGCCCCCTAAGAATAGATACGTAGCTTTGAATGGTTATCATGATGTTGTAGCATGTGATGCTAATTAGTCTTTTCCACTATGGTGTGTAATGTTTTCAATAAAAGATATTGTCAAATCTTTCCATCTCAAAATATTGTCAACATCAACACAATTTATATCGAGACATGATAATAAGTACGAAAAAACAATGAAAAATGAAAGTTCAATTACATAGAATTACTAAAATAAGTTTGAAATGTAAAATGTCTATTCAATTACATCAATACTGAGAAGGCGTGTAATAATCAGGCCTCCGACCCCTGCTGGTCCGGTCGGGTAAAACGCGTGGCGGTAGATGAGGTGACTGTGTGCGTTTACGAGTACGACGCAGTCGATGGTCCTCCTCGAACACCAGCTCAGCAATCTGATCATCTAGCAGATAATCACTGGTAGATAACGGCCCCTGCGGTGGCGTGTTAGTCTTTGAGCTCCTGTTGTGACGGACCACCATACTCAAACTGGCTAAACCTACCATGGTTTGACAGCATGTATGAAGTGCTGGGATCGATCCACGGACCGCCGTACTGGAACTGGCTAGACCTACCAGGCTGCGGCGACGTGTATGAAGTGCTGGGCTCCTGAGTGGTATAATGATGACGGCTCCGCTGTCCCGACCGATGTAAAGTTTGTGGAGACGGTTGTGGATGTTGGACGTCATACATGGCTGTCGTGTCGTCCAACAGGTGCTCATGCTGGGTCTGCTGAAGTACGGCCTGGCCTCTGATGTGCAGGACCTGCAGATGACTCACCATATAATCAAGAGCAGCCGCATCTACTCGTAATTCTCCCGCCTCGTACTGCCGTATAATACTCTTACTGTGGTTAACCACATGCTGAGCGTATACCGCCTAAAGAAAATTTTCAGAAATTTTAATAGGTATTGCATCAATGAGTACTAAATTCGAATTTATGGGAAAACATTCATATTGCACTAACCAGACTGTTCTCATCGTGGGTCGACGCAACGTAGCCGTCATCTGTATGACTAGTCCGAGGGTGTCCAGCATGTAGTATGGTTATCCCTCGGTACCATATCATATACGCCCTCAAAGCCCCAGGATCGGGAAAGTCCTCTAACTCCGTCGCCACAATGGTGTTTTCCCAATTGACCCACATGTCGACTGCCAAATTATATTGTTCGGCTGTAATCTTCTCTTTCCCGTCCCGGTGCTTCTGCCACGCTGGTGGATTAACGGGGATCGTCTGCCGCATGCCGAACTGCCAAAGAACCCGATCAGGACGGTGCCACTCAACCCGCATACCAACGATGAGGGGTGCACATGCTCGCCACGCTTCCGCATTTTCCAAAGCGATCGTGGCAAACCACCCATTGCATGCTCGAATGGTGCCAAATAAGCGGGAACACAATAATAACGATGATTAGTTTATAAAACATACAACGATATTAACAAGGAGAGTAATAAATGTGAGATGTAAATTTTTTCAAACCTCGCCGGTATGGCGGTCAATCATGTCCCGCGCCTCGTTCAAACCAGCCCGACCCGCAACCCACTTCAGATCCTTCCTCGCAAAGAACATGTAGCCTCGTGGTGGGCCTGGCAACGGGAAATCAGGGTGAACAGCTTGCCCATCCCTCTAATGGTGCCTATCTGTCTGCTCACACAGTGTTGGCCTAAAAGCCGTGAGTCTGTCCCAAGCAAAAAACTGCATTGTACAAGATAATTATATTATAAGCAATAATATGTCTTCAAATATCATTAACAATAATGAGATGAGTAAGTGTGTTACCTGAATAAGCATGACGGCCCCGCACATGCCTCTACAATCACGGCAACAAGCCTTACAAAGCCATCTATCTGAGATCGCTAGGCATCGCCCCAATTATATTCAGATATGATCAAAGTCAATCAAAAAGTCTAACCAATGTAACGATAATTTATTTCCTGTCGTATCAGTAAACATATGGGTGCCGAATAACAAAAAAATCCACAAACGGGCCCGCCGTTCTGCTTCCTCCACATCAGGATTCCCCGGAGTGCCTTGGGCTACGTACAATTCCCTCAGATGGGGTATGTTAATCGAACTTCCACTAATTTTGTCCAAAGATACATATACCCCCATATATTGATGAATACGTGTCCGCCACTCTTCCGGAGTTCGACTAGTATCGTCTAGCACCGGGACAACCTGACCAACAATCGGTAATCCCCAATATCTGACGACATCCTGGAGTGTGATCGTGGCCTCGCCTACAGGCAAATGAAATGTATGCGTCTCTGGTCGCCACCTCTCAATCAAGGCAGTAATAAGAGGATTGTCAACCTGATGGAAGCGCGCATAATTCACCTCCAAAAAATCCGGCTCTCAATAAAGCCGTCTGCACAGCAGGATGCTCCGTCCATAAGAATAACTCTCTATCACTCGTATAAATCTTGTGTTCCTCTAACTGATGAGGTGACGACAAATAATTCACCCGGTGGTCATAGTAATAGCATAACACTGAACTATTGCTAGGAGCTGGTCTATGAGCCATAGATCCTACGAGCATTAAGTAAATTAAAAAAAATATAAAAGTACTAATTATTACTAATTAGTTTAAAACTGCAACCTTAATATTTAACTAATTTTGCTAACTTTGTAAAATTCATAATATTTTAATTTTTCTACATTCATACTATTTAAAATTACATCGATTAATACATCCCATCATCATAAAAATATTAATATTCCAAATAATAAATCAACATATAATTAACATATAAAATAAACAAACATGATTAATATTCCACTAAAATAAACAATAGTCTAATTTTGAAATTTAATGTATTAAGCAACATATAATAAACTTATAAAATAAACCAACACGATTAATATTCCACTAAAATAAACAATAATATAATTTTCAAATTAAAGTTGCACAACAAATAAAATTATTACTGCTTAACATTATCT
This sequence comes from Cordia subcordata, assembly GCA_028554755.1. Classification (NCBI taxonomy): domain Eukaryota; kingdom Viridiplantae; phylum Streptophyta; class Magnoliopsida; order Boraginales; family Cordiaceae; genus Cordia; species Cordia subcordata. Next base: position 8,141,302 of record JAPTOF010000006.1, on the reverse strand, counting down.
AAACGTCAAAAAATTTATTACTAATTACTTTAGAACTACAACTTTAATATTGAACAAATATATCACTTCATCTTAAAATTACTAATAATGAACATAATTAATCCTAAAACTCCACTAAAACCCTAACATCAGTTACTTACTGTATGCCCTATAACTTTAATTTTCTCATTTCTTAAATTTTATATTATTTAAAATTTATAAAAATTCATGTTAAATACTTTAGAACTACACCGTATAATACTTAATAATTACATAACGTCATCTTAAATTGACTAATAATTAACATAATTAATCCTAAAATTTCACTAAAACCCTTAAACGCCACTAAAACCCTAAAACTCCATATGATTAATTGAATAATTATAAATTCACACTAATTATATGCATAATGATTATATGTACACAAATTATATACACAATGATTAATACATCCTATCATCATAAAATGATTAATATTCCAGAAATAAATCAACATATAAATTAAACCAACAAAATTAATATTCCACTAAACTAAACAATTGTCTAATTTTAAAATTTAACGTATTAAGCAACATATAATTAACGTATAAAATAAACCAATATGATTAATATTCCACTAAACTAAACAATAATATAATTTTCAAATTAGACGTAGGCAACATGTAATTAACATATAATTTCGAAATTTAACATCATATAAATTAAACAAACAAACACATTAAAACATATAAATTCGGTACCAAAAAAAACAAGAGAAAACGTACAAGATTTAGGCAAAATTCTAGGATGTGGAAAATTTGTAGTAAATTTTCGAATTGGATGGGAGAAAAATGAGAGAGAGAGAGAGCAAAAGAGGAGAGGGAGAGAGCAAAAGAGGAGAGGAGAGATGAGATTTCGGATGGAAGAGGAGGGTTCGTGGGGGGTTTAAATAGTAGGCAGTCGAACTTCAGAAGTTCGACATCGAGGAACAAAAACTCGATTTCGAACTTCTGAAGTTCGAGTGAAACATAATCGAACTTCTGAAATTCGATTTTATATGTATTTCGAATTTCTGAAGTTCGACATCGAGTTTCGAGATTCTGCTTTAATGCCCTGTTTGTTACGTGCAGCGATACACGCGCGTTATCGACATTTCAAATTTTGATAACGGCCAGCTGTGTTCCAGCAGTCAAACTTCAGAAGTTTGAATCAAGGAACAAAAGCTAGATATCGAACTTCGGAAGTTCGAGTATACTGACATCCACTCAGTCGAACTTCAGAAGTTCGTGTCCGAGCTTCTGAAGTTCGAATTCTTAGTTGGCCTTCAGAAGTTCGATATCTCATATTATAATATCTTTTTTTTTATCCTTCACATAGTCGAACTTTGTAAATTCGTTTTCGAACTTCGTAAGTTCGAAAAGTCTACTTTTGCTACTTCCCTCAAAACTGGATTATTTTTTGAAGCAAATTAAAAAATAAGGTTAAAAATAAAAATAACCCGTATTATCGCACGACTCCTTTTTTTTTTTTTTTGCGAAAAAAAAAAAATGCAGCTGGAGAAACCTGACCGTCATGTATTTTCGACTTTTCGCGCGACCCTTCATATCTGCAAAAGTAGTAGGTTTGGATAGGGGAATATGGATTGAACCACTCTTTCCTTTGTTTAAAGTGTACTGGAAATTTTTGTATTATTAAATTTAATCACAATTCTCTCTACTTCTTAAAATATAAAAAACGTTTCCCTTTTTGAAGAAATATTATCTTTTTTCTTTTTTCAAAAAATAGAAAAAGATTACGATCATTTAAAACAATAAAGAATTTAGTGCACTTTAAATTAACCCTTGAAAGTCCAAGCCTTTTTATCCTGAATATGGTGGTTAACCATTACACAAATGAGCCGTGCTAAGCAACTACTACAAAAAAGAAAATTTGGATTAGATTTTGCACCTCAAAAACCCTTGTTTCAAATATTGAGACGGACAATTCCGTCTTTAATTGAGATGTAAATTTTTCCATGTCAAATATGTATTAATTTATTAAAAAATTTTGTCTAAAATTTCCATCTCAAATCCGTTTAAATTTGAGATGAAAAATTTTAGTTTCACATCCACCCGTTTCTAATAGTGAGCAATTGTCAAATAATTATGTAAACTAGAATTAGTGACTATATATCAATCATTTACATAATTTTATCATCTAACTGAATAGATAATTTTGGATTTAGCTTATTTGTTCACATGATTATGCGCTCGCATCGTGACTATTCAAGTCCCCACTCTCGTTTATGGGTTGAATATTATTTCTTTTTATTTTTGCTAAGTCAGATGGGTTGAATATTATTGTGATTTTATGTTCTTCATGGACTAACTAAACCCATTTTAACGACTACCAAGGTTAGCCCGTCAATCTCTCTCATTTTTCCCTCATTAACCTTGCCTTACAGAACAAGAAAAGTGACTTTTACTAGCCACTAAAATCGATCATTAATAGGCCTTATGCGTTGGCTAAATTGCTCTAGTGATTGATTTTGTGACCGTCAATGCAGGTCACTAAAGGCATGATCACTAAATTATAGTTTGTAATTGATATAAAAATTGACAGCCAATTTAGTAACTGATTGTTAAGTCACTAATCAAGAACTCTCAAGCTCTAAAACTTAAGGTTTTCTTGTGTATTTTTGTTTCTGTTCTTTTCTTTTCCTGTTTTGGGCTCGTCTTGGGCTTCTTTCTACATGAACAAGCCCTTTTCTGCAATCTAATTTGTTTAATGATATTTAGTTCTTGATAAGAAAGGGGAAAAAGAAAATAACACCTGGCCTTCATACCTTTGCATATAAATCTTGCTTTGCCGATTGACACGATAATTGTGCGAGCAAAATGGTGACTGCGAAACGCGGTAGTGGCTCTTGTAGCTTCCCCCAGCTTCTCTCGTTAGCATTTCTCGCTAACTATCTTAATACTAATTACTAAAACATTCGAAAGATATATATATATATATATATATATATATATTAATTGGTCAATCATTAAATTATGTAATTTGATTTTAGTAGCCGAATTTATTGACAGTCGCAAAAATTGTAATAAAAAACAAAATAGGTCACTATATTTTGCAACCAACTTAGTTAAGTCATGATTTTTGTGACTGATTTAGATGTCTTTGTGACAGAAATAATATTCAGTCACTAAAAAAAAAAGATTATGAAAGTAAATTAGTAATCAATTTTCCGACTGTTCGCAATTTTCCAATTCATTTTGTTCAATTTCAAAATTTAGTGACCGTTTGGTGCCATATTAGTGAGCATTGTGCGGTCACTCAATATTTGGAGTGATATTTTGTAACCAAATTGTGTCCGTCACAAAAACATATATTGTGACCAAAAATAATGCGGTGACTAAATTCGATCACTATAACCACGGTTCCAGTAGTAATATAACTTTCTTTTACATTCCATTACTATCTCAATACATTTCCTTATAACAAACGGTCCAAAAAATTTTGACCGATTTAGATGCCTTTTTTTTTTTGCACTATAAGAAAAGTATAGCTGACGAAACCCAACTATGATGTATTTTTGTCGAACCTTCATTTCTACAAAAGTAGTAGGTTTAGATAGGGTAAGATGGATGGATTGGACCACTATTTCCTTTGTTTAAAGTATACTGGAAATTTTTGTATTATTTAATTTAATCATAATTCTCTCTACTTCTTAAAATATTAAAAAAACGTCTCCCTTCTTAAATAAGTATTATATTTTCTTTCACAAAATAGAAAAAGATTACGATCATTTAAAATGATAAGGAATTTAGCACACTTTAAATTGACCCTTAAAAGTCCAAGGCTTTTTATCCTAAACATGTGAATGTGGTGGTTTACCATAACATACATGAGCTATGCTAAGCAACCACTATAAAAAAATTTTGGATTAGATTTTTCACCTCAAAAACCGTCGTTTCAAATATTGAGACAAAAAATTCCGTCTTTAATTGAGATGTAAATTTTTCCATGTCAAATATGTATTAATTTATTAGAAAATTTTGTCCAAAATTTCCGTCTCAAATCCGTTTCAATTTAAGATGAAAATTTTTGGTTTCACATCCACCAGCTTCTAATAGTGAGCAATTGTCAAATAATGATGTAAAATAGAATTAGTGACTATATATCAATCATTTACATAATTTTATCATCTAACTGAATAGATAATTTTGGATTTAGCTTATTTGTTCGCATGATTATGCGCTCGCATCGTGACTATTCAAGTCCCCACTCTCGTTTATGGGTTGAATATTATTTTTTTTTCTTTTTGCTAAGTCAGATGGGTTGAATATTATTGTGATTTTATTTTCTTCATGGACTAACTATACCCGTTCTAACGACTACCAAGGTTAGCGCGTCAATCTCTCTCATTTTAACCTCATTAATCTTGCCTTGCACAACAATAAAAGTGACTTTTACTAGCCACTAAAATCTATCATTAATAGTCCTTATGTGTTGGCTAAATTGCTTTAGTGGTTGATTTTGTGACCGTCAATGCAGATCACTAAAGGCATGATCACTAAATTATAGTTTGTGATTGATATTAGAATTGACAGCCAATTTAGTAACTAATTGTTCAGTCACTAATCAAGAACTCTCGAGCTCTTAAACTTATGGTTTTTTTTTGTGTATTTTTGTTTCTGTTCTTTTCTTTTCCTGTTTTGGGCTCGTCTTGGGCTTCTTTCTATACGAACAAGCCCTTTTCTGTAATCTAATTTGTTTAATGATATTTTACTTCTTGATAAGAAAGGGGAAAAAGAAAATAACACCTTGCCTTCATACCTTGGTATGTAAATCTCGCTTTTCTGATTGACACGATAGTTGTGCTAGCAAAAAGGTCACTGCGAAACGCGGTAGTGGCTCTTCTAGCTTCCCACAGCTTCTCTCGTTAGCATTTCCAGCTAACTATCTTAATACTAATTACTTAAACATACGAAAGATATATATATATATATATATATATAAGCAACATTGTTTATATCATAAGATTATATTGATCAATCATTAAATTATGTAATTTGATTAAAATAATTTAGTAGCCAAATTTATTGACAGTCGCAAAATTTGTAATTGAAAATTAAATCGGTCACTATATTTTGCAACCGACTTAGAGGGTGTTTGGTTTGGCTTTTTTTCTGGTCAAACCTGCTTAAAGCCTAATTTAAGCTAATAAAAGTATTTGTTTTAATTAAAAATGTACTTTTTTTAAGTGATTTTAAGTAGAAAATAAAAAGCTCTCCAACCCCAGCTTTTGCTTTTTATGGCTTTAAGCACTTTGAAAAAAAGCAAGTTTGACCAAATCATTTACTATCTTGTCCTTACCTTTTTATTTTTATTACTAAAATATATTTACTCTTTTATCTTATACTTACCTTTTTAAATTATATTTTAATGTCCTTAATAGTTATTTTAATTATATAACTTACTTTTCAACCCACTTTAATCAAACATGTAAATACTTATTTTTATAACTACAACCTTTATTCAAACACGTAACTATTTAAAGTTGGCAATAGAAAAAAGTCACTTAAAATCAGAAGTGCTTTAAGTAACTTTTTTATAAGCCAATCCAAACACCCTCTTAGTTAAGTCATGATTTTTGTGACTGATTTAGATGTCTTTGTGACCAAAATGATATTCAGTCACCAAAAAAAAAAAAAAGGAAACAATTACGAAAGTAAATTAATAATTGATTTTCCGACCGTTCGCAATTTTCCAGTTCATTTTGTTCAATTTCAAATTTTAACGACCGGTTGGTGCGACATTAGTGACCATCGTGCGGTCACTCAATATTTGGAGTGATATTTTAATTTGTAACCAAATTGTGTCCGTCACAAAAACATATATTGTGACAAAAAATAATGCGGTGACTAAATTCGATCACTATATCCACGGTTCCATTAGTAATATAACTTTCTTTTACATTCCATTACTATCTCAATACATTTCCTTATAACAAACGGCCCAAAAATTTTTTGAATCCTGTGTGCACAACCATAGGTGGCACAGTAAATGTGATATTTAGTCCACGGAAGAATATGGGAAAAGATCCTAGTAATGTTTCCCCATTTATCGTCCCTCCATAATTTGCAGATGAACTTACCTGGGAAGTGCTTATGACTAACTCAGAAAATCACGCATGGCCACACGCACTCTTATTTAAAAGTCCGCTCTTGTAGTTCTTGGGTTGAATTTTATTTTATTGATTTCTTTTCTCGGTTGTATTGTAACATATTATAACATATTATATTTCTATATACACGATACCGTGACAGCAACAAGCAGGATTTGTTGCGTTGAACGCATGTAATTACCACTACACATGCATAAACACATGTAATGGGTTAGCAATTTCGCGATTGACTTGGTGTAAAACGCGTTAGTTGGTTCTAGTAGCTTGACTTCCCATGGATTCTCTTGTTAGTAATTTTGCTCAATACTAATTAATTGATGGGTAAATAACTTATTTAGTTTCTATCTTTGATTTTTTTTAATAATAAAATCTATTAGTTTTAAAACATAACAGTTCAATTTCTTATTTTTGTAATTGGTGGTGTTGTTAGTTCTGAACTCGAAAAATGTGAATGAAATAATGGCATTAGGATTATGAGTGTCACAAATGCCAAAGATAAGGGAGTAACCGTGCCACAAATTACAAGAATGAAAGGACTAAAAATTGTTGTATTTTGACATTTTTCCAACTTGGGACTAGTGGGTCGCTAATTGCAAAGATAACAAATTTAATTGTCGTATTTTAAAGATAAGATATTTAAGTGTCAAAAGGGTCAAACATAAGGAATTAAATACACACACACACATATATATATAAAAGAACATATTATCCACGCCTTGTATTTAATTTGAGTTCAATTACTTTTTAAGTAATTTAACTATGATTTTGGGATGCATTAAGAATTATTATATTTTTTGGTTGGAGAGGACTAAGATGATTTCCGATATCAAAGTAGTGAGGTTCGAAGTGATCTTAAAACCTTATGAAGTAAGAAATTACTACTTCTACATCAATCATTAAGTAATAAAAACAAGTTTAATTTATATAAGAAAGTTGCATATATAAAAGCAAACCCTTTTCCTTGTCCGTTAAGTTGTTATCTGTTAAAAAAGATGTTTCTTTTTTCAGTAAATTGGCTGGGCAATGAAAGGCACTTGATTTGTCCTTTCTTTTTCCTTCTTCTCTGGGGTCTCAAAAAGAAAAAGGAAAAGCACTTACAGGCAGCGGCAAAAGTTACAAAAGGGTCATTTAATTTGACGTACATGACTAAAAAATTTACTCTATCAATTTACATTCCAGAGAAGGCAGGTCAAAAAAGCTTTTTGGATAATAAAGTTATCGTTTGGTAGTTTCTTCTGAAAGAAGAATGAGAAAAGCAGCATACTTTTCAGTTAATTTTTGTAATTGGCAAATAAGCTTAGTCAGTGGTAGGCTTATGTAATTAATTAGAAAGTAGTAGTTTAGGTATGGAGAACCAAAAGGTCCATTATTTGATTTATTACCATCTCATGTGATAAATTGACGTTTTATTCTTGTTTATTCATACTATATAATATCTATTCTAAAGCATATAAATACAATTTTTAATTTTCTATTGCTCTAATTTAAAGTGCTTGATGTGCCTAATCATCTTAACTTGAAAATTTATCTAGTATAGTAATTCTATGTAGAGGAAAATAATGGTAAAAATTGAACAAATGAAAAAGTTATGCTATGCTTTATAGATTAATATATGGTTGATTTTAACTTTTTGTGTCTTAAAAACGACTATAGAACATGATCTTTTTCCCATTAAAGTCATCAACACAAAACTTCCACTCAAATAAAATATGTTTTTTTAGAGATAACTTGATTATCGATAATTATTTAAAACATTCTTGTTTATTCGATAATTTAGGAATTTTATCCCCTGAAAAAGAGGCAAGTCGAAGTGCGACTTCATTGATGAACTGTTATTTTATTTGTACATAATTTTTTATTATTTTTGATAAATAATACTGTTTAAAAGCATTAGTAGATAATCCTATATAAGTAATCTAAACATTACATTTTATGTTTAATTAAAATGTTTAATACGTTCAATTTCATTAGTTAAACCTTGGCGTCCCAATATTAAATCGCTAGCTCCTTTTGGCTTATCCAATATTAAATCACGAGCTCCTTCTGGCTTATCTATATACATGCATGTATATAAATAGCTTGCTTATCTATATACATGCATGTTTACAAATTAACACGCACCAATTACAATACGCATGCCAATTTGGAAAAGAATGACACACCATAATCATACCCTGGACTCACTTCAAACATGGTATTTAATACAATCGCATATTAGTGGCAATACTAATAGTAGAACAATAAGGATGGCCAGAAAAAACCTATGATCTAGGATGAAATTTGATTTTGAACTCAATTTTTTAATTCAAGACAAAAAGATATGGCTAGTTGTTTTATGATATGAAAAATTACAAACAGTATTTTGTTCAGGGATTTAGAGACATGTGATTTGATATTCTGTGCCTATTTGTTGAAAATATTACTTGTTTACAACAGTCCATATAATACTATAGAACACTCCATATAATACTTGATTGTGATTTAGTAAAGGGTAATTTGGAAAATTTTACTATAGAACACTCTATATAATACTCACTATAATGCTTAATTTGCTTTTTTAATATTTGAGAAATGAGTTGAGTTGCTTGTCTTGATGAACCTCCATGAAATGCATATAAGCTACAATAAACTCACATTACGCTCTAAAGAAATACCAATGGACCTATAGCCACAAATTTTGAACTTTTCTTTTTGAAAAGTTTAAAAATTTTAAATATTAACAACAAAAAAGTAACAAACACCAATCAATCACTAATCAATCTATATAATTGACAATCATGAAACTAGTTAATTTCTTTTCCCGTTAGAGTATATTCTGCTAAAAGACGTAAGAAAAAATAGAAAGGAACAAAAATAGGAGACCTAATGTTTCACTTTTAATCTTTCTTCTTTTTGTATCTATTTCAAGAATCCATCTAAACTCATAGGTTGAGTCCTTTTCTTAATTAAGTATGAAGTACTTAATATTTTTAAATTTTTATTGGATAAAAAATATAACATTAAAACCTTGTTATGAATATAAACTTTTGGAAAACTTTGTCTTTTATGATCTTATTGGAATTGATAAGGTTGGATTTATGCCTAAATATATTATTTCAATGATAACAAATTAAAGTAAAGCGAAATTATCGAGTGTGCTCGATTTAAAGTGTGTATGCTTAAATACTCACTTGCTTGCCTTTTTTACTAAAAATTATATCTTTATATACAAATCTATAATTGAATGCTTGGCTTGCTTGAAATATATTCTGCATATTTTTACATATCTAAATGTTGTTGAGTTCTTGGTGTTTGGAAGAAAAAAGGAACTTGCATAGGGTGGAAGAATTATTTCTATCAATAGAAAATGTACATTTTATTATGCAAACCTATAAACACCACAATAGATCAAGAAGAAGACTTGAAGAATTTATGAATATAAGTATCAACAGAAAATGTAATTTGGTTCATGAGATTTATGTTGGCCATCGGGATCAAAATTTGGCAGTGTTATGTAATACCTGAGGACAATTATTGAAATATCTCTACTCAGATTGATAAGGTGTCCAATATATAAGTGATGTATCTGAAAAATAGGATAGAAAAAGAATTGGTTTTTTTTTTCTTTTTATTGGCCAAGGATAGAAGAAAAATGAGAAAAAACAAAAAGATGGTAATATAAATGATCAATTAATAACACTTGGTAGGACCAGCAAACATGGCACTGAAATCTGTTTATTGGCTATTCATTTAATCTTTTCTGGCAGCTCCAATGTGACTTGTGGGGACATCAAGCCCATGCCTCTTTACACAAGCAAAGCGCATCTTCAAAATCAAAAAATCCCATGACCAAAAAGTGAAAAATGGTCGGCTAGGAGTATCCCCACCACCAAGCTGCGGCGCACAAGCGATCCCCTCAAGCGAGCCCCACATCCAAAGCTGCCGGGCCTCAGGCTCCTGCTACAAGCCTAGCTAGCGCCCCAACAAACGACACTAAGAGGCTGGCTTTGCTTACTTGGTATTTATAAGCACCTAAATAATAAAAAAAATATAAAAAGGTATTTTTTTTTTAAATACTTATAAGCACTCAAAATAAGCAAAGCCAAACACCTTTTAACTCAATGGGAGCACTTCTCACTTGAACTGATAGGTCCCGATTTCAAGTCATCAATGAAAATAGTTGGAGAACTACTTCTTTTTTTTTAAAAAAAAAAATCCATTATTTGTACCTTTACCAGAAACATTAATTATATAAGTACTATTCCTAATGCTTCTGATCATAATTAAACAGTGGTAAATTAAGAATTTATTATTGGAGATTTAGATTAATTTATGTATTTAAATGGAAATTACTAATCAAGATAGTGTTATTATAAAAATTTGTCACTCAAATGTTATCTACATAAAAAGAAATGTATGCTAAAGACATCATTACGAAAAAGAAGTTCATAAAAGAGGGAAAAAAATCAAGGAAGCCATGAAGAATATTTTAGAGAATATTTTAAAGAATATTTACCAAAAGCAAAGGATATTGAAGTAGTGGTTAACAATTTATCACTGTCAAATATCCAAAACTGCACACGGAAGACGCGGTTAATATTAAGAAAGGTATATCATGATGGGAAAAGCAAACAAAGTCTAGAGTGTTTCCAAACTTGCCTTCAAAGCTTAGGAATCATCATTGCATGCACTAAAAGTACCAAACGAATCTCTTACATATTCATCTATAGTATATGTTTAGTAGTGCGATGGGATTAATTGAATGGGAGAGAAAAAAAATCATTTGAATTAGGTCATTTGCATGATACCACTAAATATGTGAAAATGACATTGGAAAAAGAGAAGCAATAAAAATACAGTGGTCTTTACTACACTTGAGGGTTTATTAATTAATAGTTGGATTATGTTAAATATCTAATGATCAGAATTTGTTAATTGAATTTTTTGCATATTAAAAAAAAAAGCAATGAATATAAGAAGTTAAAAAAGGAAAAGAAAAAGCAAATAGTATATGGTTGACCACAAAGATTATAAGCATTTTCATCAATCTATGGAAATTAGTTTTCTTGCATCGAAGCATTGATCATAAAGGAGTGCAAACAAGGGGAATAGAGGATATTGTTGTCATATCCAAAACCTAGTATTTGATCATTTGCAACATTAATTGCTTCCTCTTTCTAAAACATAGCTTTGTAGTTTTGAACAAAATGAATTCTAATAAAATGATGAGTACAAGATTTGTTTTTGGCCAAAGTGAAGTTGCATTATTATATGATAAATTGGTAAAATAACCTGCTTAAATAATAGGAAAATCATGAGAAATGCAGCAAGGATAAAGCACTAGCAACATTTCCTACCCAATCAAGAGTTATTGAAACTAGTTTTATTAGCAACTCAATTAGTCACTATATTTGTTGTTCTTTTAACAAGGCTTAGATATTATTCTTCTAATAAGATTTAGATATTATTCTTCTAATAAGATTTATAACCTTCCAATTACTACTAAGATAATTAATAGTGTGTCTGGAATGATCTATTAAAATGAAAAAGCATCTTATAAGATTTAAAACTTTTTATCACATGCATTTTAATTATAAAAATTCAAAACAACTCATACTTTTTACCTTATAAGATATAAGCAATCCATTCCCAACTTATTCTTTACAAATATGGAGATAAACATCTTATCATATGTGTATTATGAAACTCAAAAATAAACCATACTTTTCCATATAAAAAAATATCTTATCATAAGATTATAACAAACAAAGCATAATAGACAAGATTATAAGCATTAAGCAGCACGTTCATGTAGCACAAGTAGAAGTTACAAGGGAATTTCAGTAGAGTAGTGAATTCTTCAATTTTTACTTTGATTTTTCCTAGTTTTTGTATCGCCGAGAATAGTTTGTTAGTTTTTTAGTCTTAAGAATATTCAACTAGTTTATAAGTTGCGTTTCAAAGCCAAAAAACTTCTAAACAACGTAAAATTGTTGACATGTTGTAAGACAAACCAATTGCACTCGAAACTTACATACATTGAACAAAGAACTTGTGGTGTATATACATTGATCATTCATCAATCCCAGACTAGAAAAAACTAATAGATAAAGCCAACCCAAAATGGAAGTTAAGAAAAACTTAGAGAAGTAGACAATACACTTTCACCATCACTATCAAATTTTTTTTTTTCTTGTTTTTGCTAGTCACTATCACTATCATTTTAAGCAAGAAAGTAATTAAGTTAATAATAAATCCCAAACCTTAAACACCGCCAGATTTACTTAATCCACAATCAAGTGGACTAGCCTCGAACACTCTGTACAAGTGACGCCACTTGCATCAAATGGCTCACGTTACGATACTATAGAAGTAATATACATATTTTTTAACATTTTCTATCATTTATCTAAATCATAAAGTTAAAAATTAATCAATTATATTCATTTTGATCAATTTATTAAGAATATATTTATTTTAATTTAAATATTTAAAAATTATATTATTTAATTTCAATCTTCTATCTATAATAATACTTACATTGATAAAAATAAAAAAATGATGTTAATTTTTAAAGAATAAATAAAAAATTGAAGAAATTAAACAACTGAGGATCAATTATAATAAATGTAACAAAATTTAATTTTTGTATTTATATGTCTCTGATGTATCTTTAATTATCCATTATAAACTTGTGATACACCCTAAGAAAAAATTAAAATTTTTAATAAATTAACGAATGTCACATGAAACTCCTATATAAATTTTTATAATTTAAACAACATTATAAACAAATATTTTAATATAATCGTATTAATAACTTATAATTGTTAAATTACGTGAAACGCGTGCAACTTGCCCCACCCACCCCGCTCCTTTTATATATGCATAACATGCATATACCCTCCTCAAACTTCTGCATACACATCTTATATCTCTGCAAACACTATCACTTAAACCCAAAAAAGAAAAAAAAAAACACACACACACACACATTACTACATTTACATATATATATATATATATATATATATATATATATATAATATCTAATCGAAATAAGAAAAGCTGAAAAAATGTTATCGTGGATGAGTAATTGGCTACTCTGTGTGAAGATTGTGTTGATATCAAGCGGCGTCGTTTCCTTAGCTATGGCGACGAAATTTGCGGTTCCGTCGATGATTAATTTCGCGGTGTATGAGTTGCCTACTCTGTGGTCGGCTCTGCTTTCACTCTTCAAGCCGCCGTACCTTTACGTCATCGTCAACGGCATCATCATCACCATCGCTGCCTCCTCGCGCTTCAATACTCAGTCTAAACCGTCGCCTTCTAGTGATCAATCTCGGCCGTTGATTTCAGCTAAAACTCCACCAGCTACACAAATTTCAGCTGATTTGGCGGTGGTGGAGGAGCCGAGGCCAGAGGAAGCGGAGGAAGTGGTGGTGTATGGGGAGGAGAAGGTCGCTGATGTGAAGATACCTGTGGTGGTGAATGGCTTGCAGGTGATGGAAAATGAAGAAGCGGTTGTATCGAGGTCTCCGTACAGTCCGCCACAGAGGATCGCTACTCTGGAGACGGAAATGGAAACGGAGATGCTCTTGCCGGTGAAGGAGAAGCCACCGGTCTTGCCTAGGTTTGGCCACCGGGAACTAAAACCAAGTCCTGAAGGTATACTTTACATGCATACAAATTCAAGTTTCTAATTTATATATAAAATGTGTGTGTGTCTATATTTGTATAATTTGAATTTTTTTATGAATATAAGTATATTTTACCGATTAAAAAATTTCGGAAATTAAAAACCCAAGAGTCAAACCTCGAACAACAAAAAGAAAAACATAAATTATGGTTAAGGCTTGTATCTAAAAAAAATAATAGTTTCTTTGACTTCTTTTAGTTATTATTTTTAACTTTTTTCTTTATTTCATATGATTAAAAATAAAACTTTAACTATAGATTTTGACTTTTGACCATGGACGCTGACAAAAGCATCCCACACCGCCGTCAATGAGCGATTCCCGGTGACGATATCCTCCACGTGTCGACGTAGCTCAGCTACCATTTGCTTGATGACGTGTTATTGATTGCCGTGCACCCATTTCAATGATGTCACCATCAAAACATACATGGATTAATTAGGGGGAAAAAAATCGAATATTAGTATACAGTAATATATTTAAATAATAAAAATAGACGTTTAGCGCTATCTTTATGCATATTGTCATGATATCTATTTTTTTCACCTATCTACCATCTTGTGACTTTCAAATTGGATGTTAGTTTTACATTGTTTTATATAAACATTCATAATTCATAACTCACTTAGTTTTGGAGAAAAATGTTATTAAAATTAATTACAATTATACAAGTGTAATGAATACAAGTGTTATATTTTATACCCTATATGAAAAGCTATTTTTTAAGTATTTCTGTACTCGTAAAGAATATGAAAAGATCCCTAAAAATGAAATTAGTTGAAGGAAGTTGTAGAATCTTTGTAACTTTAAATGATGTTAATAATGAAAAATCTGTATTAAATTTAAAGCAATTATGTATTTGATCAAACAATTCAATTAATAATTTTCCTTTTTGTAATTTTTTAGGCAAAAAGGCTTTAAATGTGAGGAGACCAAAAGAGGAAGAGACGGAGGAAACGCTGGACAGCGTGTGGAAGATGATAACTGAAGGCCGGTGTGAAGTGAAGAAGAAGTCAAACGACGACGCATTTGGGAATGACTATGGAGTTGCAAAGGGCAACGTGGCTATTTCACAAGGTGAAAACCGCTCCTCTGAGAATAAACACGTGCGCAAAATAGAGACGTTCAAGGACCGCACCAACAACTACCGCCACCACGACTTGCCGATGCCGATGAAGATTAACTATTGGCTGCTGAGTCAGGATGAGTTGAATCACCGAGTGGAAGCGTTTATTCACAAGTTTAACCAACAAGTGAGGCTCCAGAAGCAAGAGTCGTTGAAGCATTACACGGACATGATTCAGCGTGGTGCCAACTACTGATCGCCATGGAATTTACAGAGCAGTCAAGTGACCGAGACTTCTTCTTTTGAAAATAATTATTTGAATTTGAATCTCGTAAGCGACAAAAATTGGGTTGGAGGTGGATGTAAAAAAGAAAACACTGATCATCATCACCCAATTGGAGATTTCTTCCTAGAAAAATCGGGGATTTTTTTTTTTTTGACAGGTCCCGTGTAAGATAAGAGCATGCTTTCTTTCGTTTTCAATATTATGTGTAGGAGAAGTGTCCAATAAATGTACAGTATGGATTGCTGCTTTTTTTGTTTTTTGTCTGTCTGGAATTTTTGTTTCAAAATGAAAGAAATTTTAGTTAGCAGTAATGCTGCTAACTGTTCTTGTTAAAGTCACTTTAACTATTAAAGCATTTTACATGTGTGGACCTTCTATTCTTCTTTAGAGCAAATTGTTCAGCCGGTCCACCCAATCACCGTCCCACGATCAAAAAAATAGAACCATTATAAATTTTAACTTTGTATGTGAGAGGGCGACTTGAGTAATTATAGGATCGAAACACAACCCTCAAGTCCTCAACACCCTCTTCTTAGACAGTAATAGTGGCGAGCAAGCTTAGGTGTATAGTAGCTTTATGAGCTTCCTATTGAGCTATGAACCTTTTTTTGGATCCTACCTATGTATATTTTGTGATTGATATGTGATCTCATATATCTAGTCAAAAATAAATAAATAAATACAAGTAATCGACATGTAATTTTTGTTGCAAGAGAGACCGAACGTTATCTAATAAGATTTGGCAAAACTCATTGACATTTAGAGACCAAGTTAATTGACAATTAATTTTCACAATTATTAGATCTTTTGTACAAGTCTCATTTCATATTCCCTTCTATGGTTAAGGATTTTGTACTAATGCTCCAAAAGTGGTTTCACAATGCTACAGCAAAGTGTTGGTCGGAGGTGAAAAAAAAGGAGTCCGTCTCGATAATAAGGTTCTCTATATTCATGGATTTTGTCATGCGCGGTCGTTCTCACGTAACTATTAATTTATCTCAACTATTAAAAAAAATCTCTCAAATTTATTATAAAAACAATCTTCCATGTGCCCAATGCGTCACGAAAAAAGCCCTCCAAATCCTTCACGACCTAATAGATTCCCTCAACCTACGAGTCTAGTTCGAAGGCTTCTAGCGACGAGACTAACATGTGATTAGAGGTGTACACGGGTTGGTTAAACTAACAAAACCAGCCCAAAGGTTTGGTTTGGTTTTTTTTTTTTTTTTAAATGCTGTCCTAGTTTGTTTCTTTGCCAAACCTAACCAATTGGTTTAGTTTCCTCATGCCCATGGTTGGGATTGAACCAAATTGAGGATACTTCTATATACATATTCCCTCATATATAGTAATGAAAATGCAAGGAATTGAATTAAAGTATAGTTTGGTTTTTCTTTTCAAAGAATGTTGTCCCAGTTTGTTTCTTTGCCAAACCTAACCAATTGGTTCGGTTTCCTCATGCCCATAGTTGGAACCAAACCAAACCGAGAATACTTCTATGTACATATTCCCTTATATATAAAAATGAAAATGCAAGGAGTCAAACCTAAGAACTCATAGCTTTTCTCCAACACCTCAACCCCTAAGCTATAGCTACTCTTGTGTTTTGGTTTTAATGCTAAAAAGTTATAAACACAAAGCAGCTATTCTCTAGAGTTTTCTTTTTCCTCTTTTGAATTTTATTATGAGATTTGATTTTTTATTTTTTTAAAAAATGGAAAACCAAACCAACATAAGCGTGTTGGTTTGGCTTGATCATATATATATATATATATATATATATATATATATATGATTAAAAAAAAAAACCAATTGATTTGTTACAAATATAAACCAACTAGTTTTGATTTGGTTTGAAATATGGTTAAAACCAAACTAAATTGCACCATGTATACCCCTACATGTGATATTCATGATACAAGCAATTACTATTATCAATCTTCCCAAATTGGTTACATTGTTATATTTGATACTTTTCAACCTGATGTACCTGGCCTTGTCCTGAGCTTCAGTGGACTAGGCGGCGGACGGACAAATGACACTCAATTTGTGGTAACCCGCTCTCTTCAGGTAATTCTCCTTTGAACATCTATCAAAATTAAGCTTTTTTCAAGTTCTTTCTAGCGGTACAGCCAACCTCCATCCCATTCTAATTTTTAAAGTAAAAAATTTTAACTTCTTAAAAATTACTTCTTTTAAAAAATTATTAAAAAAAACACTTTTAAAAAAACTCAATCCAAGCGAGCTCCTTAATTAATCAGCTGGCTAGTAGGTCAGATTGCGTGCTTGTGGAACAGTAATATAGTTGTTGGGAAACGGACATAAGCATACAACAAAACTTATTCTTGAAATAGATTAGATTTAGACTTTTGAGTTAAAACGCGACAAATCTGATAAGGAGTTTGGTTAGCTGTTTGCATGGCAATATAATGATGAGCTGATATCAATTGTATCTTATCAAGTAATCATAAATATGTAGACGGAATTTAATACGGGGACATTCTTGGTAGTGTCTTGTTAATTGATTGATTGACATGAGGTTTGATTATTATAATTAAGTCCGCTTTAATTTGGTATGTTTAAAGACAAGAAACAAGTTGAAATCCTGCTATTTTCCTATCCTTAATTTGCATTTAGGTCCGTCCATCTCTAATTTAACGACAAAAACAAAATGTCATTTCACAAATTAATAATTGTCACTAAAATAGTTGAGTATGAATCGTAATAGGGTTGCCTACCGCCCTTTTCCTTTTTTCTAATAATGAATTTTAAAGTTTACATTCACATTTAGTATGTTGAATTAGAGACTTTTGTTGATGAGTTATACGTGGGAGTTCAGGGCATTCGAACGAAGATAAAAATGAGAGCAGTGCACAATGGATTCACATAATTTTGCATGGCTCAACCTAACACCATTCACAGAAAGATAATAAATAATTTACTATATTAACATACACAGTATAGAGGGCGAGGGCTCTTACTCTCCTCGCTCTATATTTTATTATCTAACCTATTATAATAAGTTGTATATATAGAATGCAAGAAAAGACTAGGTTTTCTAATTTGACCACAACTAAAATTTCTCAAACCCATCATACATACAAGCCACGATCCTACAGTGACATGTGATCCTGAGCTCCAATGAACTTAGCATATTATAGGCACTAAAATTGGTTAAGTTTATTTGACTTTATTGAATGAATGAATTGATTTCAAGTCGAACTTCTCGACTATCTTGATTTATTTCACAAAGAATATGCTTGACGAGAAAGAACAAACAGAATAAACTGTGAGCGAGCATAATACCTTTGATGTCAACAGCGGATTTAACGGTTATAAATTATTTATACATAATATCATTTTACCATAATAATGGTATTATTAATGTATTATTATTTAGGGTTTGTTCGACAAAATTAGTTGTTAGAGTAGCTGATAATTGTTTAAATAGTTAATAACTATTATATTTTAGATGTTAACGAATAGCTAATAAGCTAGCCAATTGAACCAAATATATTTGATAAAATTAACGATTAAATTAGTTAATTAATGCAAAATGATATAAAAAAAATTGGTATAATGTTATTATTGTTATTATAACTATAAATGTTATTACTATTATTGAAGTAAGATAATTTATTCTACAATTAAATATATCTTTCTTATAGTAATATTTTATTATTAAAGCATAACAAAATTATTTTTTGATAAGTTATTTTTATCAATATTATTAAAATAATTATTATAGAAATATTTTTTAATTGATTGAAAATTTATTTTTTTAGAGAAAAATTATAAGTGGGGAAATAAGACTTACCCATTTTTTTTGTATGTTTTGATGTGGATAAAAATTGAAGTTGATTTTTGTGTTATTTTGGATTTATATTTGTGAAAAAAATATTAAAAAAATAGAAAGAGATTGGATAAAGAGTAAAATTGCCAAAAAGATTTTAGAGGGAGTGTAGGATTGTCAAAAAATGATGAGACAATCAATTCTACTAATTATTAACATTCCACAAACACTATCTCAAATACAATCATAAACAAAACACTGGTTTTACCGTCATGATATTACTAGCGAATCTATTTATTCAAACTACGGACACTAAAGATACTGTGCCTGATAAGCTGACACTAAGACAGATGATGCTGGGATAAGAACATCATTTAATGGATGAGGAACCCCAAAACTAAATACATTGTACGTAAAGATATAACACTTTTTTAATTTTAAAAACTTCACATCAGATGATTTGAAGAGGTCGGTGGTTTTGTTTGATACAGTTGGTTCATTCATCGGTCAAGTTTTCCGGCGACAGGGGCCTTTCGTCATGTGTAAAGGTCGCTTCATCTGTTCGGGACAGAAGAAAAGTTTTGGCATAATGCATCACTATCAAGTATCAATCAACACCACCTATTACTCCCACTGTAGCCCATCTGCACCAGGCCACTAGCAGAGTGTAAGCGTGCAAATTCTGAGTGAACAGCTCAAGCATGAAGATAGCACATGGATGGATGCCAAGTGACTTTTATAATTTTGCTGTTCGTGATGTTTTGATGTAATCTCTTCATAGTTTGTTTATAGTTAATGAAATAACTTGCTTGCTCAGCATAATCTGTCACGCTCTCAAGCCCAGACCCAAGTAATTATTAGTTATGCCCACAACACTAGTTTCGCTCGCAAGCCTGGGCTCGAGGGTGTGACATAATGGTATCAGAGCAGGATCTAGGCAAATTCTACTCTGCTTGAGGTTCTAGGTTGTAGTTCTGTTATTGTATTTGGGTTGCGACGAGGACGTCGTATCTTTAAAGGGGGGAGTCTGTAATACCCCATCCCACATCGGTTCTTTGCGAGGTTTGTGTGCACTTTATAACGGTTTAGATTCATTACTACTGTCATCACCGGCTTAAGCATTTTGGGTCAATTGGTTAGGCTCAAGTGTGGTGACAGGCCAGTAGTTGGGCTTGAGTCGTTACAGGTGGTATCAGAACAGGCTCTAGGCGGATTACACACCGCCTGAGGTTCTAGGCTGTGGTTCTGTTTGTGTTTAGGCCGCGACGAGGACGTCATGTCTTTAAGGGGGAGTTTGTAACACTCCATCCCACATTGGTTCTTTGTAGATTTGTATGCACTTTATAATGGCTTGGGTTCATTATTACTATCATCACCGGCTTAAGTATTTTGGGTCAGTTGGTTAAGCTCAAGTGTGATGGTAGGCCAATAGTTGGACTTGGGTCGTTACAGGCTCTGGGCAGATTCCACGCTGCCTAGGGTTCTGGGCTGTGGTTTTGTTATTGTATTTAGACCTCAACGAGGACGTCGGTTCTTTAAGAAGGGGAGTCTGTAACGCCCCATCTCACATTGGTTCTTTGCCAGATTTGTGTGCACTTTATAGCAGCTTGGATTCACTACTACTGTTATCACCGGCTTAAGTATTTTGGGCCAATTGGTTAGGCTCAAGTGTGGTGGCAGGCCAATAGTTGGGCCTGAGTCGTTGCAGGAGACTTACTCATAAAAAATCGATGTGGGATGGTTACAAACTCCCCCTCTTAAAAACGTGACGTCCTCGTTGCGGCCCAAACACAATAACAGAACCACAGCCCAAAACCCCAGGCAGCGTGGAATCTACCTAGAGCCTGCTCTGATACCACCTGTAACGACTCAGACCCAACTACTAGCCTGCCATCACACTTAAGCCTAACCAATTAGCCCAAAATGCTTAAGCCGGTGATGACAGTAGTAGTGAAGCCAAGCCGTTATAAAGTGTACACAAATCTCACAAAGAACCGAATTAGAATGAGGCATTACAGACAGTTCCTCTTCATAAGATAAATCATTGTGTAGTAATTTTAAGCCTTAGATTTTTGTAGTAATAGTACTGTCTTTTGAAAGTAGGATTCTAAATCTTGGAGTCACATTTTTGCGATTTTAAGAGTAAGTTGTTGTCCTGCTCGTTAATAAGGTAAGTACGAAAACCTTATTTCATTGTGATTATTCGATTTCTTTATTGGCTTACGTATTAAAGGAAATTCTTTTAAAAATATTCTACGAAAAAAATTTTAATTTTCTGTTCTTTATTAAATCTTAAATTTGTTTCTTGAAGTTGATATGTAAAATCTATGTGCATGTGTAGTAGAGTAGTAATTAATCCTTAAAAAAAAATTGGACTTTTTTTTAAGAATATATATATATATATATATATATATATTTTGCCGCTCGACGTTCATTGAACGTCTGATTTCAAAAAAAAAAATTTTTTGAAGCTGATTAAAGAAGGAAAAAGAAAACGTCACATGCAATGACTTAACCCCAAGTTTGTAACTGATTGAATGGTCAAAGTTTATGACATACAATGCATTTTTATTTTATTTTTAAAAAAATATTTTTCTTGTTTATCGTGGTTCTTTTCCTTTTCTTTCTCTTTTTTTTATATTCATATTTGTTTATTATTTAAATTATTATTTTATTTCTTCACTGTATCATGAAAAATTATATATATTGTATCTAAAAGTTTATTCTTAGATGATGGTGGTCATTGAAAAAAAAAAAAAAAGAGACTAATAATACCAAAGTGTAAATGTTTATATTTAAGTATATAAATGTGTTATCTAATATAACTTCGCATGATATTAGAAGCCCTTTTATGCCATATTAGAATCAGGTCGTGTCTTTGTTAACCCTCGGTGGTGGGGCTTGTATACCACTCTTTGTGTAGTGCACTACGTCTTCGTTGGTATTCCCATTTGCTTTTGGTGGTATGTGCGACAACAAACCACTCTTTGACCTGTGTTACTAGGATTGTAGTCTCGGCCTTATATTGTTGACTCTTATTTGACTTTGTGTTCATTGGCATAATTGGGAAATAGAAACAAAAAAAAAAAAAACAAAATTGTTTTGGCTTTGGTTAATGGGCATCACCTGTATTACATTTGGCTATTAAGTTTTAATGTTTACGCTCATTAACTTATATCCTTTTTTTTTTTTTCCCTTTGTCTCTAATAAGTCTACTTTCTTGAAAATGAGTACATATACACACATATACATATCTATATACATTTGTGAGTAAGTCTTTGTGTTTCTTTCCTTACTTGAAAGGTCTAATACTTACTGAGATTTCTTTATCTCACTTTGTTTTCTTTTCCTTCGTATCTTTGAAACTATGTTATTGCAGATGTGGAGAATTAGTTCACCTTGTCGGGTCTAGAGGACCACCTCAGTTATAAGTTATTAGAATTTTTGAATAAAGAGACGGTTGAACCGCTTAGGTCTATTGATTTTATACTTGAACTATTTCTTTCTTTCGTTCTTTTGTGCCATATTGGCGAACTTCAGAGACTCTTGTTTTGAAATATTTTGGAGACATGGCTTTGAAAAATTTTGGATTTTAGACACTCTGTATTTGTTAAGTATTTATGGTTTTCAACTATAGTGCTTGGTGCCTTGCAGATTTAGAAAGAGCATCTCTTTTTAAGTGGGTGGCAGTCCCAATTCTTGAGATTTGCTTAAACGGATTTTTGGTCGTTACAGGTAGTATCAAAGCAGGCTCTAGGTAGATTCCACGCTGCCTGGGGTTCTGGGCTGTGGTTCTGTTATTGTGTTTAGACCGCGACGAGGACGTCGCGTTTTTAAAAGGGGAGTTTGTAACGCCCCATCCCACATCGATTCTTTGTGAGATTTATGTGCACTTTATAATGACTTTGGATCACTACTACTGTCATTACTGGCTTAAGCTTTTTGGGCCAGTTAGTTAGGCTTAAGTGTGGTGGCAGGCCAGTAGTTAGGCCTGGGTCGTTACAGGTTATGCCCACAACACCAGTGTCGCTCGTGGGCCTGGGCTCGAGGCCGTGACAGAATGGTACCAGAATAGGCTCTAGACAGATTCCACGCTGCCTAGGGTGGTTCTATTATTGTGTTTGGGCCGCGACGAGGACGTCGCGTCTTTAAGGGGGGAGTCTGTAACACCCCATCCCACATCAGTTCTTTGTAAGATTTGTGTGCACTTTATAACTGCTTGAGTTCACTACTACTATCATCGCCGGCTTAAGCATTTTAGGCCAGTTAGTTAGGCTCAAGTGTGGTGGCAGGCCAATAGCTGGGCCTGAGTCATTATAGGTGGTATCAGAGCAGGCTCTAGGTGGATTATACGCCGCCTGGAGTTCTGGGCTATGGTTCTATTTGTGTTTGGGCTGCAACAAGGACGTCGCGTCTTTAAAGGGGGAGTTTGTAACACCCCATCCTATATTGGTTCTTTGTGAGATTTGTATGCACTTTATAATGGCTTGGATTCACTACTATGGTCATCACCGGCTTAAGCATTTTGGATCAGTTGGTTAGGCTCAAATGTGATGGCAGGCCAGTAGTTGGACTTGAGTCATTACATAATCAGTTCGCCACAAGACGGAAAGAAGTGTACGACGTAACGACCATCTATATGGGTGCAAAAGTATTTTCGTGGTCGGAGTTGCAATTTCCGCATTTTTGAAGACATTTTATTGATTATGTAAGAACAGCAAATTTTATTTCTAATTCTTTTGGAATCCTATGTGACATGTTCTTAACTTGTAGAGGGGGGATTGTTCTTTGACTTATTAGCCCTTCATCAGGAGGTAGAAGTCTGCATGTACAGACAATTTTTTTCCCTTTGAGCTGTGGATAACTTTTGACGTTTAGTGGAAAGACGACCTTGGAGGAGAAAAAAAGAGACAACGAGATACAGAGACTTGTATGTCTTTACCCTATATTTAAAATATATGTTTAGTGTGAAGATCAAATAACTTTACGAAGAAAAATAAAAAGAAACAATGTAGACATTAAAGAGTGAGTGATAGAGTCTATCCACACAAAATTTCTAAATCCACTCACACACACTATTGTAGTTGAGACGATAGAGACTGAGAAATTAATTTACTGTCATAGTATATACGATCGTCAAATTATAAGTTATAGCTTTCATGGAAGAAAAATAACTTAGATCCCGTTAACTAATCATAACAATATCTACGAGGAGCTCTCTCAAAACCAATTTATGCCAAGAAAAGTATGCCTAAACTTTTTATAGTTGTGAACACGGAATTTTTTGTGCAGAAGAAATGTATATTTAAACAATCCCGACTTGTGACCCGACAAAAACCAAGAGTCGAGAGCTCAACCGAGCGAAACCGCCAAAAAAGACGAGGCATGCACGGACAATGTGTGACAGCATGACAAACCAAACGGGTCACACGTGGACAAATGCTCAATTTGTGAACAGGTGACAAAAATAAGATAACATCTAGCTACGCCAAGGTAAAAAGATGCAGCTTCAACCAAATGCCTAATCTCACTTTGCATTAGGTCTCAGCTTTGTTAACATTCCGGTGTCCATGATCACATTATATATAGATAGGCAACCATAGTAAGGGGGAAAATATTCCGTAGCTATCATAGGCTCGAGTAACCTTCACATCTCATCCTACTTTTATGTACAGATCTAACGAGTTACAAACGATATCAGAGGAATTTACAAAGAATTAAATCCTGCCATGGAGCTTGAGACTCGCTATACCTAAGCATTGAAAGAATACGCATCACTGACTTGTCTGGTGCAGACACCACAGTTTTGGTTTATCACACCACATGACAATCCACAACAATGATCTCAGGACCGTCATCAAAATGATGCAGCTACCCAAAGTTGCCCATCCGCTGCCCGTTATGATGAGTCTGATTGCCTACTCAAGCCCCTCCACCACCAGAATCGGAGTGTTTCAGCTTCTGCGCAATTCTCTCCATTTCTATAGGCGGCATGCACCAGAGAACATTCAGTATCTGAGGTAACAGTCCTTCCTCACGTTCTGGCTGAATATTCAGGTCAATTTCAGTTTTCGAGGGTGAAGCAGACACTATCCTCCCATTGCAGCCATCCTCACGGGCAACTTCTTGATTTGAACAAGTAGTTCCTACTTCACTAGATAAATCGGCATCAGCATCCTGGTGCGTGTTCGGAGATGCAGTTTCAGCTTCTTTCTCCAACTGCTGCTTCTCAAGCTTCTTTGTCATGATTCTTTTAAAACGCCGCCTTAGTGACTCACAGACAATACAATCACATGATTGCTTGTGCTTGGAGCCTTTCCCACTTGGAGGCTGCATGCAGACAATGCAGCTACAGCCAGGCTTATGTCGAGGGTGCCTTGTTGTGGCCTGGGATGACGCTCCCTCTTCCCGGATAGCTAAATTGGCTAGTGTGTCAAGCCCTTCCAAAGTCACAACTGAGTCTGAATCCTGTTTAGCCGCCCTTTTTTTCTTGAGAGCACCTGCACATAATTCCAATTTTTTTATTTTACAAAATTAGCACCGTTCTTGTACAAAAACACAAAACATGGAGACGTGCCTAAGAGTGAGAAAATTGAAAATCCAAACTTGGTTGAATTCTAACTATTCACGTACAAGAGCCCTTAAAGTTTGCTCAAGCACCATATAATCAAATAGTTATGGTGGAGCACATAACGAGAATATCGTACCCTTACTGACAGTGGGCAGAAGATTTTGAAGCTGCTCCGCTGGAAATTCTTGGGCTGCTGAACATGTGGATCTGATGGAAAAAATAACGAAATGGTATAGCACAATTCAGTACAGTCAATTCAAATGGACACGGAGGAATATTACCTATGAGAAAGGACAAAATGATTAACTAGTTTTCCAAAAATATGGCCCTAGATGAGCAGTTCAAATTTTAGTTAATTGAATAAGTTTTTCAATATGCCAAAAAGCAACAAAGCTTCATTGCCTTCAGGAAACTAGAGGAAGTGCCAAGTCCAGCTTGTTGCATACAAAGTCAACCATGGCTATAGCAATCCGAACATAACACCAGTGTTCTCATTGTCAATTGCTTCAGATAAATTTGGATTTAACGCACCATTAGCAAACATAAAAAAGTTCTATCTGATATATATATACATATACATACATACATATATATATATATATATATATATAGAGAGAGAGAGAGAGAGAGAGAGAGAGAGGAATAATATATAGGTCACTGCAAGACAGGCAACAGCAAAGGATTGTGGAAGAACAATGGAATTAGGAAAGAACTGAAGACTCAAGTGCCTTAGGGTACCAGAGCACATATGGCCACATTATTTTAAGGAAAAAAAAATGGCCACATTATCACATGTCAAACTCAAAACTGAATCTCTCAACTAAGAGCATGCTCAACTGCATTGAAATACTCAAGAGAAAATAGAGCAACAACCATAATATCATGAGATTATTGCAAGTAGAGGTGTGACGAGACAAATCTCATCTCAGCTTGCTTATTATCCAAGGATTTGTAAGGGGCTGGATAAGTGACTAGAGATTATGACTTTGAACAAGGTTAAATGATCTCAGAAAAGCATGCCAGCTAGCTAAGCATGTTAGATCCAACAAAGCAAAGATATTAGCAGGCATTTCATTGTTTAAAAGCCTAGTGGACAAGTCTTACAGAAGCTAAAGGAAAATAAAAGAAGAAAAAGAAAAGGAGGCGCCAATAGAGTTCAAATAAATATTGAAACAAGCCACACCTCTCTGGGTCCCATGAGTTTGCGGAACATGTCCACCTTGAAGGAAGAAGAGTATCAGCAGGTATTTTGCGCCACTTGAGACAGTCCTCACATTGAACCCATTGGACCTTTCCCCTGAACAAAATGAAGTACAGCATTAGCATTCACTGGATGTGTACAAGTGACAAAATAAAAGTCTTTTTGACAAGTGAAGTTGGCAAAGCAAAGGAAATAAACAATATACCCAAAATCATCATTTGCAGGAATAGTAGGCCTTCCAATAATTGGTGCATCCTGCTAAAGGATACGAAGTCAGGATTTAATTTATTAAATCAGACAACCCTGAAATGTGCTGGATCAGCCATAAAAATTAAAAATGATACCACATACAGCAAGATGATCATGAAACAGTGGACCTAAAAAGGGTTCATTAAAACCATTAGTTAAAGAGACATCAATCCAGAGGAATGGGAGTCTAATGACATGTATCATTCATTGATCTTCTTCTCATATTCCAAGTGGTTCACATTAATAGAAAAGTTACAGAAGAGATAACAAAATGAAGCCATAAGCGTTATGATATGCTTCAGAAGGACATGAATTTTCCAGATTTAATAATGCTAGTGCATTACAAATTCTCACCCTCATACCCAACTACAAAATGGACAGCCAAGAGGTGTTTGAATTTTTCAATGTAACCGGCCAAAGGGGGCATAAAAGTGGACCAATTGCCTTATCTCCTAGTCTTTGCACTCATTGTCTCATCTTGGGGTACTGCACATGCAGTCCCCATGGAGAAGGGTGGAAGAGGTTACAGTAAAAGGAAGGCAAGTTACAAGCTCAAAACACAGAAAGACAAATGATAAAATTTGTTTGGAACCTCAAGCTAGCAAAAAGCCTGGTACCTCATATTCCTCAAATTCGTAGCCTTCTATTACAATGATTTTGGGGACATTATTAGGAGGTGGACGGATTAATCCTTGAGCTTGTTTCCATGTGAGTTTCAGCTCTATCATGTCCTCATTCTCAATCCTCAGGCGTTTAGTTTTTGAAGCCAAGGTGCTGTTTTTTCTCTTGACACGGATAGAAGGCTTCGCTTCAGTAATTTCCTTTGCACCATGTCCAGACTTCCCAATTTGTGAGCAGATACTTGCTTGGTCAAGTTCATCTGGTTTAGTACTTCTACTGCTAATATGCCCATTTGCAGAAACTCCATTACCATTACTGACAGCTTCCTTACCCTGTAAAACATAAAGATGATATTAACATGTGTACTCCACATAAGATGTCTACAATCTGATGCACGTACGGTGTTTAGGACCTAGACAAATAGCTCCAATTTTAGTTTCCCTCCACTTTTGGGGGTTTCTGATATCTGCTTGCAACAACCCTGCAGTATGAAAATCAACAGAATCCCATGGTTTTGGACTTAATCTGTAACAAAACAACTTTTCCCATCCAAACTAGAGGACAGCTAGTTACACTTGTACAAAATGCAAGTTTGCATTGCAAAATGTACTTAATTCCAAAAGTTAGTTTTACAACAATCAAAACACCATAACTTCTATATGAAATAGCAGGATCATGCAAACTCAGTTAGTTCAGGGTTAATAGCTTCTAAGCAGCATTTAAAAAGGAAAAATAGAGAACAGTCATTTGTCTCTACATGAATCCCAAGAGCATTTGCTACGCCAAACATCACCGTTACTTAAAAAGTCAAAAGGTAGAATACAAAAACTGACTTACCTCATGGCTTCGCAAACTATGAAATGATCTTCGATTGTGATATTTAATTTTCATAATCTACTTCTAGACATATGACTTAAGGTTTGCAATTAAGTCGAAAACCGATAGACAATGAGGGTGGTTAATATGCATGCTTCTTCGACCATAGGGGCATTGTGCAAAAAACCCATTTCTTATTTCCCCTTCATAGGACAATAAGGGGTAACGACCCCTTTTATAATCATCAAGTGACAGAATTTAAACTTCAAAGCTCAACACAAGTAACTAATTAGTCACTCTGCTCAAGCAACTTACTTGAAAATGAAATGTTTATGGCTACAATGATAGTGCACCCAGAATTTAAGAAACCAGGCATTCACTAACTGTAGTTCAGAGTTGTTTCTTGACAAGTAACAATCCACAGTTAACACTTCTACACCAATATCAGAAATGCAGAAGGGTTATCCAGGAATTCACTAACTATAGTTTGGAGTTGTTTCTTGAGAAGCAATAATCTAGGGTTAACACTTCTACACCCAAAATTAGAATTACCGAATGGTTATCATATTGAAAGGACAAACCTGATCAGATGACGGAGCAGTTGAAGCCTTTCTGCCTCCCATGACCAACCTTCCTTCGGGCTCTCTTCTACTAAATGTCACTGGGCAAGATCACATCTGAAATCAGACAAGACTCTCATTCCAAGATAGGAAATACACAAGAAATACCACATTGCCTGCAGTTGTATGTGCATTGCCCCCCCCCCCCTCCTTTTTTTCCTCTCTGTCGCCTCTCTGAGGGGAAAGAATTCTGAAATTCTTCGGAGAGCAGAAGAGGGGTAAATTGGAAGAAAAATAAATTGCGCGACACACATTCTTATATTCTTAAGTCCACACAGTATAATTAAAACATTGACAGATGAAAAAGGGAAATAAGACATCATTCATTACATATAAGCTAACATTTGGCCAAAAAACAAAAGTACAGGTACCATAAAAATATTTGTTGGTTTTTGGGGGTGGGGTCCCCGCGGGGGCGGGGGGGGTGGGTGGAACTCAATGACATGACAAGCAAATAGAAACTATTAAGAATGTCACACCCTCCCCATCTTCCAAGATAAAACTCTCTGCACGGCAAACGTTAAAAAGATACAGCTATAACAATATCACTCCCTGGGTCGCAAGTTAAAAGCTTCATCAGTGTTGAATTTGAGAGACGGAATCTGAATTTAGTAGGTTCTTAAGAAAGACAGAATACTGAAAAAGAAGCTAAGCCAACACCCTTTTAGGATGTTCTCAAAAGAAGAAATTCACTTGACCATTCAAGCCTAAAATTTTGTGCAACCAAAAGTAAAGGTATGACCAACAACCACAAGGATGAATTATGGCTTCACCCCTCTCAGCAAGGAAATACTTTCCAGAAAAATCAAAAGAAACTTTAGTCAAAAAGGAAAGAATAGAAGAAAAGGAGGGCAGGGCAGCAAAATCCTTGAGAGACCCTGATCATTTACCTATATCACCTGCTTGCAATTGCATAGCCTGTATACAAGGTGTTACACCTTCCAACACATACATTCTGCTGTTGTTATTCGGCCAAAACCGGAATTGAAAAACCCATTCATTCCCTTTCACATCTTGTACTTTGAGAGGTACTCCTTCTGGCTGAGAAATTGGTGGAAGATAAGCCTAAGCACAGATACAAAAATTCATCAGAAGCAGAGTACCAAAAAGAAAACGAGAGAGCGAGAGAGAGAGAGATAAAACGATTGACAGTAGGCAAGTAAATATTGAGGAGCAAAATGGCAGAAAGCCAAAGTCCTGTAATGAGGAACAATGAGAAAAAGAAAAGATTTTATTCACATAGCCTGGTGATTATGTAAGTAGGTGGCGAGCAAAATGCTTTAAATACACAACCTCAATTTTGAATAACTGTAATACTGAACGAAATAAAGAATTAGCTCAACAGAATTACCTACCTCCGCACACTTTTTGGGCAGTACCAACCGTCCAATCCGCCCAGCATCACTAGCACTTAAAATCTTTTCAAACAAAGGAGTAATTACAGAGTTTGCACTAGCAGTAGTTAAGGTCCTAAAGTTACCAAAGAACTGAAAAAATAAGGCTGAGAGAAAATAAATAAATGTCAAGGACCCAATTTTCTAAGCTTTAGCTATCAGAAGGGTTGAGAACAGAAATTCTCATGTTGTCATTCCATGATTATATTTTACTAACAAATCCACAATATAAATTCTTCAACTGTAATACTGTGAGACAGGGAATATAGAAAAAAGCCAGCACGCTGATAGGATACTCTCCTGAGATTTGTTGTAGCTCCTGATCTGTTATCCGAGGCCAGTACCGAGGAAGTAAACGATTCCGTGCCTGCACATATCCTCGAGCCTTTCCAGTGCGCGATGGGTTCTCACCAGATGTGTCCAATCCGTTGTGAGAGCAATTTTGTTTGCCAACCGAAGGTGAAGTCACTGGTGATCTTGTGCTGCTCGTGGAAATCTTGGCCTGATTGTTCATTTCAGTTTTGGATGAAGAAACTATGCTCATACCAATATTTGGAGTAGAAGAGTCATTCTTTGGGAAGCAAGTTTGCTGAGAACCACGGCAAGCACTAGCTTTATCCGCACATTTGAACCCTGCAATAAAGTGATGGTTTCTCTGTTAAGCTACAGAATGATGTTTTCTAAATTACTTACAATCTCTTTGAGCAGAAAGGGAAGAACATTTCAAGCAACAAACATATTTTCTATCTAGTAAAAGATTATAATTACCATCATCTCCATTCTCAAAAACTTCAGACACGAAAGGCTTCAAGCTTCCATTTGTTAACATTTCAAAAGAATCCTCTTTCATCTTCCTCTCAAGTGAAGAAGCAGAGAGTCTGTCACTAAGACGAAGTCTATCACAACCACCTGATACATCAATTTCAAATGGTGTCTTTCCCTGCAGCTCAGATTTAGTAGAAAGACCATTAAATAGACTAGGTGCTTGTCGCCAAGGTATAGGACCCGAACCCGCTAGTGGGCTCCAATCTTTTGAAGAGAAATCTTTCACTCTCTCAGGCTGCAGAGGGAGGAACAGAGAAGGCGGTGGCCAAGCAGGATTTGGCGTCTGGAAATAGCAAGCCAAAATCAGAAAACAGACAAAATCATATTAGGCATTAGCCAATATATCCATATTACGACCCACATGCAGACCCATATATACATTCAAAATACCTGTCCAGGTTGAGAAATATATTCAGTGTGGCAAATGTGCATTGATTTATTCAAAGATGCATGCGTGATTTCAATATGTATAGTTTTTCATGGCTTGTTCAGCAGCTACCTAAAACTCCATTTACTGGATACTACCACAATTTGGATTTCACTCCTTTAACACGGTAATATTCAGGAAAACAATTACGTCGACTATCTATAGTGCCAGATATATATAACAGCAGGAATTGAACAATGTAAGATGCAAAAATTAGATTCTACAGCACTAATTGGAATTTTCTTTGCAACTATGGTCAACCCACTCAATGCCGCTTAGCGCAGCTAATAATCTGATTCAAAAGAGAGTTGATCAGACTGAGTTTCTCAGGGCAAGTTTTGGACTATGTTGATGCTACCTTCACTAAGGAAATGACTAGGTATAACCAGGCAGAAAACCCAAAATACTTTATCAGCCCTCTCTGGGGCGGAGATATAAAAAGACCATTGCAGATTAGAGCCAGACCTTTGAGCAAAGCATTGTCTACAGTTAGATGATAGAATCAATTGAAGCAACCACTGAACAATGATCAATAAAAAGAAGTCTTTGTTTACAAACATTGTCAATATGTACAAATTGAGCAAAATTTATTATATATGGCACAGTAACAACAAAAAGCAAACCTGAAAAATAATTCTTACCAGTATGAAACTTTTCCTTGTACATGTTATACACTCAATTCCTCCAGCATCCAACAAAACAAACAAATGAAATGATCCAATACATCCACAATGTATTTGCTGCAAAAAGTTAGCCATTTGGATAAGCTCAAATATTTTTTGAGGAGAAGAAGTGAAATTTCAGAATATAGCCAACTGAAAATGTGGAATAGAGATGAGGAAAACAAACTTTTAACTGTTAAATAGTCCCGAAAATTTCTTATCTCTAATACACAAATTGCCAATCACCTTTCCACAAGTCTCACAACACCTCCAACCCGAAGCATTCAGGTGGAAAGTCTCGCAGAATTTTGCCTCCTCATAAGCAGAACTGAAGTTTCAGAAAATCACTGTCAATTTCAAGAAAACCCAAAGGACAACTCCTCATAAGCAGAACCAAAGTTTCAGAAAACATAGTCAATTTGAGAAAACAAAAAAGACCACTTCAGACATCAAAGAGAAATCTAGCAATATGATTTATAGTTATCAATGAACATAAGGTCCAAAAGGACTGAACTTTGACAGTATGCTTAACAGTTAGACCTTCGGAGCAGGCTTCATCAACCGTGTCTGAATCTGTGCCTGTGTGAGGAAATTATGTTGCAAAGATCCTTTTTGTCTTTTCTCTTTTCCACCAATTCCCAAACCCCAAACCAGGCAAGGTTTTGCCCGTACAAATACAGAGGAAAATAACAATTCCTACACATTCACAATTTACAACCCCCATAAAGCTCTTTCGGTATCCATAAAAACACACATATAAAGAGATAAACATACAGCAGCCTCTTGCTTAAAGAAAATTTGTCTATACCTATTATTCCAGATGATGTTCACTTCTGTCTCTTAACATACTGACCTTTGACAGATCTAAGTACAAGGGAGAGGGTTGAAGAAGAGAAAGAGGAGGGGGGGGGGGGGCCGCAGCCTCCCAACTGTTAGAAAATCCTTAGTAATGCATTACTAATTATGATTTCTTGCAATATTTCCTGAACTCAGTTTTTAATATATTCCCAGTTCCCCCACTTTAAGCGAAGATGGGGGTTAGGGGAGGGGCCAAATATATATACTGAATCCTCGAGGTGTATCATTGAAGAAAATTTCTTATAGTTCTTGTCTCTGTTGACCCAAGTAATGCAGATTATTTATTTCTTCCTAATTCATAGGCTTCTTTCCCTCTCATCTTTTCCTACTTTTGTTACATGTATAACAATTCAGTCAGTTAACCGGAGTCTCATGAACTGATACCCACTCACTGCAAACACAAATAGAGTTTCTTTCCATTATAACTTAGTAACCAAGGTTGGATATTAAAAGAAACCACCATAAGTTCAATATCATCAAACAAAAGATTAGCCGAATAGATTGCCTGGGATAACTAACCAAAAGTCCTAGCTCAGCCACTAAGTAAAACACATGGCGACAATATTCTAAACGCAACTGGAAGGCATGCACATCTATGATCAGTAGCAAATAAAGTATTAAATAGTCAAAACATATCTTTAGCTTCTTAAAAAGGCACTGAGAAATTTGGAAGGACAGGACTGTTAGCCACATTTAGAATTAGGACATACTTTACAGTAAAGTAGGTTTGGGCCACTTCCTCCTATCTATTAAGTGTCACCTCTACAAGATCACAAATGCTGAATGAACATGTTCAAGTCGCATGACTACATATTTTTCTCTAGTTTCCTTCATTAATAACGGGTTTACTTTTATCTAGGTTTCTTTTTCTCATCTCCCTTCATCTGACCTAAATAATGAGACAAAATACAGAAAAAAAGAGATTTCCGGATCATGTATGCTTCATCCAAAATCCACAAACTATGCAAAAAGGTGACTTTATATTTACCTCCACATTAGAATTGTTTAAGCAAGTACACTATAAAGAAAACTTGCTAAATTATGAAATCTACCGCAATTACTAATCCAAGAATAGCATATATAAATCATATATGGTATTCTTGTTGCAATAGAAGGAACCAGTTACAGTTCACCTATAAGGGCAATAGCTTATGACTTTCAGCCATCCTCGTGTTGGAATCTAACCATGTTGATGGTGGGGGAAAAAAAATCCTAAAAGCTTCATGCCTTTGGACCCTCACTCAAATGGACACTTAAAGTAGACTCCTCCGCATACTCAGTTACGCAATAGATAAAAACTTACTGTATATAGGCAAAGTCTTTTCATTTGTAGGCTACCACAGATTAACGAAAAATAATTCTCGAATATTGCACTTTTTGTTTCAGTGACATACATTCTCCAACCACAATTCAACCTGATCTTGAATCTCCATCTCATTGGTGTTTACTATATAAAGGATCATCATTTAATTAAAATTTCTTCAGTTATTAATTTCAGCCAATAAACATATGACACACAAGCAAATTTTATAATCTATCATATCAATCTAGAGAAAGGCACAAATACAGAGAGCAAGACAAGTCTGGGTGAGCCAAATCCTAGTTACTATTTCCAACTTCTGACAATAAAAGGATTCACATTTGATGCATACAAATCGAAAAGACAGGTAGAAATCTATTGAAACAAATTACAGGTATTAAACTATTGAAAAAAATGATTGCATCGCAATTACTTGACCAAGAAGCAACTTTAAGGCCTTATTAAGCAATGGAATCATGCAATTTATCAAAAAGACAGTAGCAAGACACTAAGCATACGCTTCAAAACTCATTCTAAAAGAGAAAATTAATTACTAAGGAACATAGAACTCTCACCAAAAAACGAAACTTCAAATTTAAACTGCAATTACAGGGGAAAAAACAGAGAAAAATACACTCTAACTTCGTACTTAAAAAGCAAAACGAGAGAGAGAGAGAGAGAGAGAGATATTGCTTACGCGCAACGATCACAGAGTTCGGCAAAGTCGCCGGAGCGGCGGCGCCACCCTCGCCTGGGCTGCTCCAACGGCTGTTTGCAGTTCGAGTTGAAGCAAACCTTAGGCTTCGCCGCAGTCGTCGCCGGTGATATTGACGTTGGCGACGCCATCGGTAACAAACGTTAACAACTAGTAAACACTCCAAAACCCTAACGCAAAACAAATATTAAAAAAAAAAACTAAAACAACGACCAGAAATTTAAAAAGGGGAAATAAATAAATAAATTTCGTCCCCCTCAAAACCTCCAACAAAATGGGCAAAAAAAATAAAATACCTAAAAAAGGGAAGGAAAAAAAAAAGGCCTTCCTAGCAAAAGCTGAGGAAAAAGAAAAGAAAAAGATAAATAAATAAACCCTAGAGAGAGAAAGAAGGAGAGTTGTTTTTTGCACTTTGCAGGGTGGTAGAGAGAAAGAAAAAGAGAGAGAAGCACAGTGGAGACGAGTGAAATGTGAAGTGAAACCGTCTGACTGTACGTGTGTTGTGTGTGTGTTTTAAGGTTTTAAGATCAACGTCGCATGTGTGTGTGTGTGTTTGGCGTCGTCGTTTCTTATGATATCACACACACACACTCTCTCTCTCCAAATTTGTGTCGCGGTGATCCCTGTCATTTGATGAGAATTTCTAATCCAAGTCAGAATATTTTAGTTTAGTTTTTTTTGTTGGACATATATTTTATTATGATTATCAATTTATTAATATTAATCATAATAATAATATCATTATTATTATTTGTTAAGTTAATTCAGTGTAAGCTTACGTTTGGCGATAGGATTATTATAATTAAGTATTAGTTATACCCACACGCGCGATGCGCGCTGACGTGAGCGTTGGGTTTGGGGAGCTGCTTTCCCATTTTGTCAGGCTGATTTTTTAGACGGAAGAACGTTATCGTTTCGGAGTGAGATTTAGAGTCCATTTGGTTTTTTATTTTGAAGAGTTAAGTTGACTTTTAAAAATTAATTTTGATTACAAGTTAACAGGGTTTTAAGATTAAAAAAATAAATTAAAATTTCATTTGTGATTTTGGTAATGGCGCTTTAAAATTTCTTAAAACAAAAATATCGCAGAATTAGTTTTGGAAAGCAAACAATATTGGTTTTAAAATGTCCTTTTGAATAATTTAAACAACCAACTATTATTTTCAAATATAAAACCAAGCATCGTATTATTTCGAAAATGTTCATTTTACGTAAAAATAATCAAACACATTTTTGTTTTCACTAAAAGTCCAATTAACAAAAGGTTCATTTAAAAAAAAGTCTTTTTTTCAAAACTAAATTTCTCAATTGAATGCCAAATAAGCTCTTAGTGTTACATTTTTTAACTTTATTTTTTAATATTTTTTTGAAAATTTTATCCGTTATCAAATCTATCTCTTTATTATAAATTTAAAATAACATAAAAATTAATCTCAAGTTCTAGCCACATCAAAATATATCTAAATAGGACAAGTCTTGTTTGTACATTGATTATTTTTCTTCGTCAAGATAATTTTTTACTAATTAAAAAATATTTCAATATTTTTATAATTAAACTAACTTGTCAAAAAAAACAATTTTATTATGCTTTAATAATTTATTATTATTATGAGGTGAACAAAACCTGAATTGAACCAAAATGGGATTGAACCGAATTGAGTTTGGTATATTCAATTCAATTATTTTGTCTATTCGATTCATTTCGTTATTTTTTAAAGATACCTTAGTCTACTCGATTCAGTTCGTAAGGAAAAAGATTGAGCATGCCAAATTCACCGAATAGTAATTTACATATCAAAATATTAATATTTTAGATACATGTTATATATCATTTATATTATTATAAAGGGTAGATTGCAAAATTGCACCCAATTTGCGAAATGTGCACCGCATACCTTGCGGTTACGAAATTAAATAACACATCCCTTATGATTTTAAGGAGAGTGCACACGCCCCCAAAAACTAATGACCATTAGTTTCTTTGACGAATTTTGAAAACTATCTATTTTACCCCTATCTTATTAAATAAAATATCTACTTTACCCTTATTTTAAAAAAAAAAAAATCAGCCACCACCCCACTTCCTTCTACCACCAAAATCTCCCCCAAGTCCACTTCACCATTTTTACCAACACAAAAAATTTTTATCAAATCCACTTCATCATTTTCACCAACACCACAAACCTTCACTAAACACCTCACATATACAATGTGAAAAGAGTATTAAACTTGTCGAGATGATAATTAAACTTAAAGGTGATGTTAAATAAAGAGACATGTGCATCACAATTAGCAATTACCATTGACAGAATACCACGACTATCATGCTTTAGTTTTGGAGATGCCTTTGACGAAGTAAAATTAGAGCTCTTTGTGGATCTCTTGTAGATTTTTTATAGATTTTTTTGCAAATTTTGAAAGAATTTTCTTGTAGATTTTTTGTGTGTATTTACATGTGATTTTGTGTGTGTGCGCATGCTGGTGCCATCAGAGATGGGGGTGCTATCGGGGGTGGGGGTCTTTTGTGCGTGTTTCTGTGTGTGTGTGTATATATGTATATATCTATATATGTGCTAGTGTTGTCGGGGCGTGGGGGTGCTAAGATAGGTAGGCTGACGCAGGGGAAGTGGTGTGCTTAGGGAAGAAGGAGGTGATTTTTTAAGGGTAAAATAGTCAATTTAACACAATAATAATTAAAAAAAAAAAAGTAGCTCCCCACAAGTTGCGCGTGCACCTCAAATCTCGTTATTTTGGACAAAAAAATTAACAGAGGTGGTTTATATGCACTCTCAATAAAACCATGAGGGTTGTCTTATTTAATTTCACGATCACAGGGTATGTGATGCACATTTCACAAACCACAGGGGATAATTTTGCAATTTACCCTATTATAAAATATCTAATTTTTGACAAACTTGATTAAGATTTTTTATATTGAATTATGCTCGTGATTTCATTAATATTGCTTATGGTATATTTAATATAAGGGTGATTGTTTAGGTTTTGTTGTATTTTTATGCAACAATTTACATTTTTTTTCCTTTAAATTTTATTGTCCAAGTAACCGTATTTCAATAATAGTAATAACTATTATAGTTATTATAACAATAATAACGCGATCCCCACCTAATCCAATGACGGATTTTTTTTTTCTAACCCAAAAAACAACATTATGCAAAACTAACCCCGTTTATAAATCAATTTGAAAAATAACCCGTTTTAAATATGAAAATGCGCCGCACGCATTCCCAGAATGCGAAACGCACTCTGGGAGTGCGGCCGCGCTCCAGGAATGCGCCCGTGCTCCTGGAGTGCGTTCCGCATTCTGGAAATGCGTTTTCTGGGTTCCTTGCAAAGCTGCCAAATTTGATTTTGATTCTGATTTGATTTGATTGCGGGAACGACTAAATATTCTTAGCAGCGCATTCTGGGAGTGTGTTGATAAAAATCCTTGCCACAAATCACGCTTTAGTCACTTCAAGTCACGGGAAATTTCAGGAATCGTACTCTCAAAATGCGTTTTCTGCCTATATAAATCCTAAACCCTTCCTCCATCGGATCATTCAATCCTACCCCGTAAATTTCTACCATCACGATCACTTTCCACCAAATAAACATTCTGCCAAATTCATTCACTTGGTTAGTATAAGTTTCTACCAAAGCACATAAAAGAATGAATTCAACCGAGGTTATTGTTCTTTTATACTATGGCAGTCACACAATAATAACCGATTATGGTCTTGATTACAGAAGTCCAAATATACCACGCATAATCAAAATTCATCCCGATACAACTTACAATCAATTTGTTTCGCACGTTATTAGAAAACTGGGTTGCGTCCGAGCATCGATAGGGTTAACTTATGCTATCGTGCCCTAGATGGGATGCTACATTGCAGTAGATTTATTATTATCCAAGTACAATAATTGATGATGAAGATGTACGGCAGATGTATGGCACAGCTCGGTATGAATGGAACTACTGTGTGGTGTACGTAATAGTGGACGTTCAGTCTGTTCAGCCTGACAACGTTTATATGCCGCAAATAATTCCCGACATCCCTTACCAGGTTAACATGCTGGACCTAAATGCAACACCATCGTATGAAGAAGATGAACATATCAATATTACAACAACAACGGCGAAGTTTGCCACTTTTTCAATTTCCCTGCAAACACATTCTACATTTGAAGTTGGAGGACCCTTTCATCACGGCGATGGCATGGATGAGAGATGTGACGTCGCAGCAGATACTGTTTTGTCGGAGGCAGATGAAGAAAACGAGGACGGTGAATTGAACGATCAAGAAGAAGATGCAATCTCAGAAGTAAATTTGAACTACCAAATTGAGAACGAAGTAGAAGGACTGGATGTCGAAGCAGAGCCGGAGGTAGATGAAGAGGAAGCCGTGGAGTTCCATACTGCTAGGACTGAATTCTACACGACAAGCAGGTACGAGGTCAGCAAACGTCCAGTATAGGACCCGGACAGGATGGAACTGGCCAAAGGAATGGTGTTCCCATCCAAAGTGGATAGGATAAGGGCTGTTCAACAGAACGCAATAAGAATACAGAAGGAATATAGGGTCGTCAAGTCGAGTAAGACCCTGTGGAAGGTACAGTGTAGGGAAGCACACAATGAAAGTGCAGCATGCCCATGGTATATACGTGTCATAAGGAAAGTAACACACAAATAGTGGGAGATTACGCAGTATGACGCAATACATGTATGTATGGCGCAAATAACTGCGTCGGGGCACAGAAATTTGACGTCGGGATTGGTAAGATACTTGGTGAGGCATTTCATAGCTAAGAAGGCTGATTACGAGGTCGGGCTTATCCAAGCTCACATGGAGGAAAAGCTTAACGCGGATGTCAGTCACGAAAAAACATGGAACGGCCGGAACAAAGCAATTGAACTAGTGTATGGCAATTGGAACACATCGTATCAAATGCTACCATAGTTTCTTGGGCCCGTGATGGCCAAGAATCCAGGTAGTGTGGTGAGATATAGGTTCGCCGAAGGTTCAACGCAGGCTGAAAAAATTTTCGACATGGTTTATTGGGCGTTCGGTCCGTGCATTGCGGCGTGGAAACATTGTAAGCCCGTGGTTTCGCTGGACGGCACACACTTGCGGGGAAAGTACAAGGGTCATCTCCTAGTTGCATTAGCCACAGACGCCAACTACCAAGTGTTGCCGTTAGCTTTTGTTGTTGTGGATGCAGAAACAACTTGTACTTGGTCGGGGTTCTTACACCAGTTGCGCGAGAACTTTTTCAATGAGATGCCCCAAGTGTGTATCATTTCAGATAGGCATGCAGGCATCGCATCTGCAATTGAACGGGTTACACGTGACGATTAACTTGAAATAAAACATCGCATTTGCTTGAGACATCTGAAAAGCAATGTGATGAAAAGATGACAGAATCAATTCATTAAAGACATGTGTTAGATAGCTGGCCGAGAATGTCAAGCACGCAAACATGTGCATGTAATGAACATGATCCTTGATATGGACTCTAGTCAGAATGGTGTTGGCAAAAGAGTACACAAGTTCCTATCCGATATTCCTGTCGATGCATGGACCATGAGTGCTGATGGGGGATTCTGATGGGGTGTGATGACAACAAATAATGTCGAATGCTTCAACGGTGTCCTCGTCGGTGCAAGCGGGTTACTCATAACGGCACTTGTTACCAATACTTTTATGAAGATAAAATGTTACTTTCATAATCGGTTGGTCCATGCGACGCAGTTGGAAAGTGAAAGCCATCGGCTCCCTCCTAATGTGAGGGAACTCTTTGAGAAGTGGAAGACCTCGTCACATCGCCATCACGTACTTAGTTTTAGACAAGATGGCAGATACCAGGTGGGTCGATTGCCAATTCGATGGAACGAGAATTCACCAAACCAAGTTGTCAACTGGGAAGACCGTACGTGTACTTGCGGAAAGTGGGTTGAATATCACCTGCCATGCTCGCATGCACAAACTGTTGCTCGGTTTAGGGTGTTTGATGTGGAGAACATGATATCTCAACAGCTGACGATGAAATCGTACAAAGATACATATTGGCAGATATTTGAGCCTCTCGGACACCAATTTTATTGGCCTCAAGCTCCTGCATGGACGTTGCATTCGAACCTAAGTCGCATTCGGCAGAGAAGAGGACGAGCCGGCGGCCGGCGCATTCCAAACGAGATGGATCACTCGGACCGTCGTGGACGATGAAGGTGTACAACATGTGGTCAACCGGGTCACACTGCTCCAATTTGCCCCAACAACCAAAATGTGTAGTCCTTTATGTTTAGCAGTTGCCACAAGTTCTATATGTGATAGTTTTATGTCTATTTGTTTTGACGTTGTAATGCTATTGTGCAATTGTTTTATACATATTTGTTGTGACTTTGTGATGTTACTGTGTTTAAGACACGTTGTCTGTAAACATAGGGCTGTGGCGTTGTGATACGGTCATATTTAATCAACGTCAACATGTGTAAGAAAAAAAAGGCTAAAACAAACAAAAAAACAAAATGAAATAATAATCAACATAAAGATAATGTCTCACGAATATATATGAAACAAAAAAGCACTCGAAAATTAATACATTATCCCGACGTGTAATGATTAGGGCTCTTTCCCCTGTTACTGCGGTCAGGTAAATGACGTCTAACAGGGGATGGGGCGTTGCGCTTTTGGGATGAACATGTCTGGCAGAGCGGCAGCTCATGTGCCTGCTGCTGTGTGGTGGGTGCCTGGGTCACCTGTGGCTCGGAGTGCTACGGCTGGTCCTGATGCTCACCGCCACTGGACACCAACTGATGGTGAACATAGTCATGGGATCCCATATATCTGCTCGGTGACCCCCCCCGATGACCCCCCCCATATATCCCATATATCCCCTCGTCATCCTTCTCGTCATCATCTGGCTCCTCAACATAGGGCTAAGATGATCCACCAACCTCGAACGTGCCCCAGCCTCGAATGTGCCCCGGCCATCTGAACCGCTAGAGAAGTCAACAGGGAACAAACGCCACACGGATCGCTGCAATGGGGGCCGTGTAGGTGGCCGAGATGACCCATCCCGATGG
Source organism: Cordia subcordata (assembly GCA_028554755.1). Lineage (NCBI taxonomy): Eukaryota > Viridiplantae > Streptophyta > Magnoliopsida > Boraginales > Cordiaceae > Cordia > Cordia subcordata. The sequence goes on along the minus strand of JAPTOF010000006.1, from coordinate 8,099,005 downwards.
CTGTGCGTGCACTGCACAGATGGAGAACGCTGCGCACGATGATGTTCGGATCGCTGCACCGGAGGCGTATCGAGCAACTCCCACACGGCTCTCTGCTGTATGAGATGCTCGTGCTGCGTTTGTCGGAGTGTACTCTCGCCATGCAACTGCATGAGCTGCAAGTGCTCCATGTGTGCACCGCCCCCAAGGTCCCCCTCCTGATAACGCTACAGCAAATCATGAGAATGATGGACGACATGCTGAACTACAGTGGCCTGTAGTCAAACATAACATACTGGGGTTAACATAAACTAATTGTCAACAACTTTAATTGAGTAACATAAACATTGGTAACAAAGTCAGCTCACCAGTGACGTCTCGTCATGTGCGGATGCCACGTACCCATCTTGCCTATGACTGGTATCGGGATGACCGACTTGTAATATGGTCCGTCGCCGGTACCACTGCATGTAAAACCCGAGTACCGCTGCAGGCGGCACATCCTCCGCCTGTCCATATAAAACGCGCTGGGCCCAATTCCCCCACATATTCACAACCTCGGTCAGCGCAGCTCCCTCAACCTTCTCTTTAACATCCCTATGTTTCTCATGTGTAGGGGGATCCGCACGGACGGCCAACTTAAGTCCGAACTGCCGCAGGACACGATCCGGGCGATGCCACTCAATAGTATGCCCATATATTAGTGGTATCCGAGCACGCCAAACGTCACTGTCGGCAACACAATAAGGTGGAAGGGTAGCCAGTATCGCCCTAAACAGCTGCCATATGAACTGTAACTAAAACAAGCACCGGATAGTTAATTACGCGCTTAAGTGTACATGTACAGTATTTTTAATAAGGCAGCTTAAGTGTACTATATCTCATCAGGCTGGAGATGGTCTATGACATCCCGACACTCTACCTGTCCTGACTTGCAGGATGCATCAGTCATTTCCTTCTTGACGTAAAACTGTGCACCCCGTGGAACTCTAGGGAGCTGAAACTCCGGCTCCAGCTGATGCTGCTGACGCTGAAACCGCTCTCGCGTCGGATGCAGGAGCTGAGACCAAAAAGCCGTGAATCTATCCCATGCAAAAAACTGCAGGCATTGAACATGTGTTATGTTATAATAACGCTTGTAATAATAAAGTTAACATTCATAGAATATAAACATAACTGCTACATAAGGCAAACCAATACCTGGACTAGTGTCACGGCTCTGCATACACCCTTATACTGGCGGAAAGAGGCGCGATCAAGCTGCTGGTACAAATACGATAGTACAGTCGCGCCTCAGTTGTACTGTCGGATGCACTCAAAGTCGTCCAGTAATAACAACCAGGACAATTACCGTCATTCGTGCTGGTGTTCGCGAAAAGGTGACAGTAGATGACGAGAAATATCCACAGCCGTGCTCGCTGCTGCGCTTGTTACTACATGGGCTCATCCAGCGTGCCCTACGTAACAAACATGTCCCGCAGCTGGACGAAATTCACCGTGCTCCCCACAATGTCAATACGGCCGATACCGTCCTCCGCCACCGCATCCGCATCGATACCCAGCAACTCCTGCATCCTGACAACCCAGTCCTCCCTCGATCGCGGGACCGTATCAATCACCGGGACAGAAGTACCGGTCACGGGAAGACCCCAATACACGGCCACATCCTGCAGGATGATGGTAGTCTCGCCTACGGGTAAATGAAACGTGTGGGTCTCCGGCCGCCACCTCTCTATCATGGCAGTAATAAGTTCGCGGTTAAGCTGGTGATATCAGGATTTATAACACCCGTAGAATCCAGTCTCTGCCAACTGCTGCTGTACTAACGGGTGCTCCGGTGCATTAAACAACGATCTATCCGACCTATAGCACCTAAACATACCCAGATGATGCGGATCCTGTAAATACTGGACCCGGTGATCCATATAGTAGCATAGTAAAGTGGCATCAACTGGTGCAAAACGAGCATCCATAATGACTCCTAAAATAAAAAATAATAACAACAATTAACTAAATATTACTACTTCACTATATACATTAAATCTCTAATTTTATCAAATAATAATAATTATAACACTAATATTATTAATAATAATAGTATCAATGATTGTATTAATAATAATAGTAATAATAACACAAAAATAACATGTTTAATCAGCCATCATCGTCATCATCATCATAATAATAAAATAAATACATGGATAAATATATCAACACTAGTATTAATAAAATTACTAATAATAATATCTAGCATATTACATTAATCATCCATCATCGTCATCATCATCACAATGATAATAATACCAATAATACTAATAATTACATTAATAATTACATCTAACATATAACATGACTGTAATAAAAATAATGATATTGTAAATAATAATGATAACATTTATTACTAATAATATTCATATAGTAATAACAAGTTTAATAATAATTATCATACTAATAATATTACTAATAATACAAATTACAACAATATTAATTCTATTTCTAATAATCATACTATATTTTATGCAACAATTAACATTTCAATATAAATTAACAAAAAAACTAAAATTCTAATCTACAAATCTAACAACAATTAAATTCAAATTAACACAAACTAAATTTAATTATCAAAACAAAAACTACACGATCTAAAAACATATTTCATAATTTAAAACGTTAAATAAAATGACAAAAAATAACATAAAAATAAAATAACTTACAAGATCAAGGCAATATCCTCGCTAAAACACTAAAAAACTAAAACTTTAATATGAGGGATCGAGAGAAAACAAGAGAAAATCGCAAGTGGAGTTGGGGGAGAATGGGAAAAAAATGATCTGGTAATGAATATATGGAACGTGGCCGCGTTCCAGGAATGCGCCGCAGTTGCGTTCCTGCGTTCCCGAAATGAGTGCCACGCATTTCTGGACTCAAAATGGGTTATTTTTCAAAACATTTTATAAACAGGGTTAGTTTTGCATAATATTTTTTTTTTTGGTTAAAAAAAATTTTCCTCTAATGACTAATCTTACCGAACATATTTTATTTAAACAACTAGTTAAATAATTACTCGTTAATAAACAACCCATCTACTCAGTTATTATCTACTTAAATCGCTATAAATTACTCTCACAACTACTTTTATCTAGCAAGCCAATAATATTGGCGCTTGCACTTTACACGATATGGCCCCGGGTAGTGTTCATAGGACAATTCTTATTACGTGTTAATAGGTTTACAATATATATTGACTCTAATTCTTGAATTATAAAAACCAGGTTGATGCGTCGAGATCCGCAGCCGGCCTATAGGTGTGTATTGACTAAGTCCATGCGTGTCCTACTCTGCATACTTCACGTGAAAGAGAAAAGAAAAAGGAGGAGAAAATATGAAAAAGAAAATATTCGTCCTTGTTTGGTTGGATATTTTAAGTGTTTTTTTCTTTTTTTTTCCTTTTATATCCAAATCATTCTCATGACTTTGGAAGGTAAATTCCCAATCCCTCACATGAGAAATTGAAAAAATTACGAAAATGTTGAACTTTCAGAAATCCTGTAGGATTTTGCCAACCAAATGCCCCATTAAAATTATTTACAATAGCCTCTCTCTTTTCTCCCAATAACGGCAAATGAAATAAACCCCATCTTTGAAAAAAAAAAAAAAACCCATCTAATTTTAAATACTTCTTATTTAAATTTTCTTCAATAGCACTCCAAGTTAAAAAGATCACGTATTTCAATTTCAATTTTCATTTAAACACTAAATTTTTTAATACATTACGTTAATACTATTTAAAACATTATGATCGACTACATTCCCATAAAAATAATAATATTGATATTATTTTTATCTTGCATTTTAATGTAAAACTTTTAATACTGCAGTTTATTATTTATTATACTTTATTTCTGTTTTAGAACCTTCCCAGTGAAGAATCTACTTTTCTAATTTGAAGCCATTCAAGATTACATATGTTATTTTATGTTTTAATTTAAAACTTCTAATTTTTTTTTCTCGATTTAAAACTTCGAATTTTAATTTTAGATGAGGAAACCTCGATTTAAAACATGCAACTCCCTAAAACGAACGGACCAGTGTTGCGTATCTCCACGCGCTAGGTGCACTTCCATGAAGAGTAGACTGGGTGTTTGGCAATAGAAGTGTTTCCGACTTCATAAGGAATTCCATAAATGAGCACGACTTCAGTACTGCTGGTACTTGCTTTTGTCACCTGCCACGGGACATAGGAGCACGATTATAGAACCAAGTCCCCGTCAATGTTTACGCCCCTCCGCCCCCATTAAAAAAAAGAGTGCGAAATGAAAGATTCCAACTCAACTAATAATATAACGTATGTTTAATTGATTTTTTGTTTTAAAAAAATATATTTTAAAAAAATATATCTGTTTTATAATAATTATTTAAATTAATTTATAGAAAAAAGTTAAAATGTAAAAATTCAAATCTAACTTCTTTCACAAAATCAAATGATTTTGTAAGGAAACTCTAACTGACAAATAAACATGACCACAGCTAACTGTTGTTCTTGCAAAACGGAAAAGGCTAAACATTGGTGGAGGTCGAGTGTTAGCCCCTTTGATGGTAAAATTAGTTATCTTACTTTTTTAAGAACGATGAAGGGGTTTCAGAGAACATTTTGAAAATGTTTTGTTAAAGAAGAAAATGTTACTTCGCAAATGATGTTGTGGAATGATTTATATAGTGTGGTAGTGACGTTACTCAATTAGATGGTACGTGGTCACGGGGTTGGTTCGGGCAAAATTTTATCCCTCATCATCAGAAATAAACATAGCCAAACACGTTGATACTTGGGGCTCGTTTAAATGGCTTTTTTTAAAAATGTTTTTTTTAACAACTTTTAAAAAATAATTTTTTTTAGAAGCTGAAAATTCTAACTTATAAAAAAAGCTGTATTTGAACTTTTTTTAGAGTTTCAATTTTTTTGGAAACCAAATCAAATAGTTATTACAAATTTAATATAACTTTTTCAGAAAATTTTTTTTTTTTCTAAAAAAAAGTCAATCCAAAAAAACCCTTGATAGTTATGTCTTATATTTATCTCGATAATATTTCTGCAATGCATTGATCTCCATAAAAAAAAAAAGGAGAAAAAAAGTTCCCAGTACAAACTCGTGAATTACATTAAGCCTCTCATTATTTTTATGCTCTTCAAGGGAATTTTTTTACAAATAACACAAATTAAAGAATAAATTTCAAAAATAGCCTTGTTTTTTGTCCGGTTTCAAAAATAGCACTTTCAGTTTTTCAATAAACGAAATCAGGTAATAAAAAAACGAAAACGTGGGAAATTTGCCCGACCCATTTTTCCGCTATTGAGGTATTGAAAAAACAAAAAATTATTCGGCTATTGAATAGCCGAAAAATGGTGTGGAATATATTCCCCCTGGCAACCTGGTAGATTCCTGGTTTTTGAACAGCAAATTTCGGCTATTGAATAGCCAAAAGTTTGTGTCGTCATTCTTACTTCCCATCAATCAATACGTGACTGACAAAGTGGCAGCTATATTCGTTTATTGAATAGCCGAAATTTATATTTCGGATATTCAACTAACGAACTTAGCATCACGAATGGCTATATAAACCCCCTCCTCCTTCCCGTTGCTTGCACACATCGCTTCGTTTTTTTTTCTTAGCATATCACTAGCAAAAAAACACTTAGTTATTTGTAAACCACCCAATTTTTGGTAGCAAATCCTGAAAATAATATGAATCCAAATGCAATAACCGTTATTTTACATTATGGAGGCCAAAAAATCAACGGCCCTTTCTGATGCGAGGCGCAAAGCCAAGGCGCAAAGTCAAAATAACAGAAGAAACGTCGTATGATGAGTTCGTTTACAGTGTTTATGAGAAGCTCAATTTGCGTTACGGCGTAGACAGAGTTATGTTGCATCATCGTTTTCAATCAGCACTCATCAACTCTCAATATCCGTATTTCAGCGTTAGTGCAGTCAGTTCCGATGAAGAGCTGCGGGACATGTACGAGATTGCTTGTCATCCCAATTACATGTGCACGACAGATGTTTATGTGGACGTAGACACGGATGACATGTACACTCCCCAGACAGTCAGTGGTACTTCTTATGACGAGGGTGTCCCCGATCTGAATGGAAATTTTACATGTTACCAAGACGAAGGCGACGACATGGTGACGACCGTGCCGGAGTCTTCCAACTTAAACGTGACTCCTCGGGAAATAAATAATGTGGTTGGGACATCACATGCCGGAGGCTCGCATGCGATGGTCGACTTGAATATGGACACATTTCAATCCGAGCCCGAAGAAGATGACGAGGATGTGGAGTTGAACCAACAAAATGCATGGTACGATGATGATGAATACGATGAATATACAAACTCTAACATAGAAAGTGGTCCAAGCAGCGGTGGAGTACCTACGGTGGAGGAGTTGGATAATGTTGAGTTACAAACTGCTACATAAGAGTACTACATGGATAGCATGGATATACCAACAAGCAAGCCCGTTTGGAACCCAAATAATAAGGAGCTTGCATTGGGCATGGTTTTTCCTACCAAAAAAGATGTGCAGTATAGATGTACGCAGTCAGCATACAAAGAGAGTACTCAGTCGACCGGTCTACAACGAGCTTGTATGTCGCTTCTTGCAAGAGTAGCAGACGCGATAATCCATGTAGATGGTATTTGCGTGCCACTAAAAAATTCACGCACCGACAATTCGAGATTACAAAGTATTACGGGGTACACAACTGCCTAGCTCATAACAGACGGTGTGGGCATAGAAATCTTACCGCTGATTTGGTCGGATTTATGGTAAGACATTTTGTAAAACATAAACCTGATTTCGAGGTCGATTTTGTTCGAGCTCACGTTAAGGAAGCACTCCAGGCTGATATATCTTACGGGAAGGCATGGCGTGGACGAAATAAGGCGATCGAACTTGTATACGGCGATTGGCACACCTCATATCAGTCCTTTCCACGGTTCTTTAGAGCTTTGAAGAGAAATAATCCGGGGACGATCGTAACTTACAAGTTCTTTCCAGGTTCGACGGCAGAGTACAAAATTTTTGACTATGTTTTCTGGGCTTTTGCACCGTGCATCGCAGCATGGAAGCATTGTCAACCTGTGATGACGCTCGACGGTACCCACTTACGAGGCCCATACAAGGGTCATCTTCTTACGTCACTGACGACAGATGCAACAGGAAAAGTTTTACTGTTGGCATTTGCCATAGTTGATGCTGAGACAACAGATAGTTGGGCATGGTTCCTAGGGCTCGTGCGGCAGCATTTTCTCCATGATATGGAAGAGATTTGTTTAATATCTGATCGTCACCCAGGGATACTTGCTGTGGAAAATATCTCGTCAGTCAGGCATTTACGTGTAAAACATCGTATTTGCCTTCGCTATCTAAAAAGCAACGTGATGAAGCATTGTCGAAACCAGTACGTCAAAGATTTGTGTTGGGTAGCTGGAAAAGAACATCAAGTTCGCAAGCATAATGCAATCATGCAAAAATTCTTGAAGTTGACCCCACACCTGACGGTGTTGGGAGGAAGGCGTACGACTATTTATCTGAAATCGACAAGGAACTTTGGACCCTTTCTTCAGATGGAGGGGCTCGTTGGGGTATGCTGACGACGAACAGTGTCGAATGTTTTAATGGTGTTCTTGTTGGTGCAAGATGCTTACCGATAATTGCGTTAGTCATTCACACTTTCATAAAATTGGTGGAATACTTCTACAATTGATCCATAAATGCTAGCTATTTGGTTGGACAACAAACGCTGCTCCCAAGTAAAACAAGGGAACTTTTTGAGAAGTAGATGTCTCATTCACACCATCACTGTATTTTAAATTTCCACTTCCCAACTTGTACGGCACAGGTCGGGCGTTTACTGGCGTCATTCACTGAAAGACCTCCAACACAAGTTGTGAAATTCAACGAGAAGACATGTACTTGTGGTAAATGGACAGCGTATCATATGCCGTGTTTGCATGCACAGGCATTAGCACGTTATCTAAACAAACCAATCGATGGGTTAATACCAGAGGAATATATGGTGGCAGCATACACTGCAACATACTCAATGCCGTTCGAGCCTTTGGGACATGAGGATTACTGGCCATCAGCACCCACATGGCAACTAGTGCCATATCCAGCACGATTGTGCCAAAGAAGAAGAGGTAGACTAGATGGTAGACGTATCCCCAACAAAATGGACCAGTCGGATCAAGTTGGTCGGAGAAGGTGTTCGAATTGTCATCAGGTAGGACACAACCGTTTAAACTGTACAAGGTGATTGAACCTGTGTTATTATGTCATATTTTTTAACCTGTGTTATTCATCGGTGATTAAACCTTTGCTATTTTGTAATGTTCGTTGGTGATTGAACCTTTGTTGTTATGTCATATTCATCGGTGATTGAACCTCTGTTATGATGGCATATTAACCAGCTTTTGAACATTTGATATTATGTAAAACAATAAGACATGATAATAAGAAAAAAAGAAATAAATAATAACAAAAGTGCATCTTAATGACATGTACATATACACTCCAAACCACCCACCGATACCTAAGCCCTACGATGTCCGGTGCCACAATCTGGAGGGTGTCCCTTCTTCTCTCGTGGGGGCTGTCGCCTGCTCAAACCCTGATCGCGCGGGGTAAGTATAGGATAATAAAACTCCTGCCCACCGGCCGCATAGCATCCATAAAATCCTGCAGTCGCCAATACTTCCTGAACACGAGGATGTTCAGGCTTGTCATATAAATGCTTATCGCATCTGGGTACTCGGACCTCCCTCATATATGTGCTGCTCGTCATCAGATGAGTCCTGTGCTGAGCATACTGAACGAGAAGGGATGTATCCTTCGGTACTGGTCTCTGGGCCATAGCGTCACCTACGAACAATAAATGAATTGATTAGTAACTATGTTAATAAAAATTATTATGATAATAATTATAATAATACTCAAAATAATAATAACAATAATAACATTAATAATAATAATAATAGTAATAATAATAATAATAATAATAGCACCAACAATGATGATAAAACTAATAATAATAACAATAGAATAGTAATATGATTAAAAAAACTAATAATAATAATAATAATAATAACAATAACAATAATAATTAATTACTATTATTATTATCAAAATTGTTATTATTATTATATTGACAGTAACAATAACAATTTCAACGTAGTGATTCAAATATCGACATCTTAAACTAAACTACATAATAATAACATCAACAATCATATCGGCTGATGTTTATACGTAACATAAACATGCACAACATATATGTACATGTACATCATGAATATATACATAAATACGATATATACAACTATACATACATGTGAAACATGCATATACATGAAATAACTTGAAGAAGACGTAAAAAAAAAATACTTTAAATCGGTAAAAACTTTAAAAAACTTACAATAAGAGGCAAAATCCTAGGCTTGAAGCTTTTTGAGTGAGATTTTGAGTTTTATGGCTAAAAAAAGTGAGGTAAAAGGGGGGGGGGGGGAGGGGAATTGCTTTGAGATAGGGTGGGGAAGAAGAGTTGGGAGGGATATATATAGCAAAACGTTCGGTTTTTGAATAGCCAATTTTGGCTATTCAAAAACCGAAAGAGCGAAAATCGAGAGCATTAAATATTGTGCCGTTGATAAGAGATTTTTCAGCTATTCAATCGCCGATTTCGGCTATTCAATAGGCGAAAATTCTTATGTTACGATTACATGTATATTTTGCACGTTTTTGTTTTTTGAATACCCGATTTCGTTTATTGAAAAATCGAAAGTGCTACTTTTGCAATCCAACAAAAAACAAGACTATTTTTGAAATTTATTATTTAATTTGTGTTACTTGTAAAAAAACTTCCTCTTCAAGCTACAAGGCCCAACAAAAACTTAACCAGTAGGACATTTTTAGGCTGTAGGATTATGATGATAAAAGAAAACGAATTGTACTACATTGACAGCAATTTTTGTGTTTGAGATTATAGTATGAGATCCTTGGATATTTCACCAGACATTGATTGATGTAGGGATATGTTTTTATATGATATGTGAACCAACTCAAAGAATGACAATTGGTTCGAGTCTTACTACCATTCATTCGAAAAAATATGGTCAAATTTAGCTAAATGAGAAGTCCTAAAAGAACATGTCAAATGTAATTCAATGAGAAAAAGACTCGTGCTTGCGCATCAAGTGGCTTATTATAAATAACAAATAACTAAAACAATCCCTTCTATAATGGTTCAAATTTATATTTAAGGTGGCCAATTGACACATTAGTAAGTTATCACTTTCAAGGGATAAACCTATGGGAGTCCATGTACTTACATGACAACTTCTTATTGAATGTCGCATGAATGACGCGTTGAGGAAAGCTTTCACATCATAATTTCTCAAATATAAGGTAAAAATGCTAAATAGGTGAAAACATCGTCCCCAACCCTTGATCCACCTTGACATGAAGCTTGTCATATACCATCAGGGCTTTCTGATCACACTTGTATGTTCCTTTCCCTCTTGCTATAACCTCACCATCTACATCTATGATTCCCTCCTTGCTTGGATCCTCGGTTCGTGGACCAGGCTCCAATATAAAAGCCTTCACCTGTTTTAGTTAGCAAAAAGTCAAAGTTACAAGAATCGGACACTAGAATGTGCAATCAGCGAGTAATTCTATAATCCGACTACTCCAGCTTGTGAGACATGATGTGGTATGCCTCACATACACATTCAAACTCACGAGCTAGATGCCATTCGCCGGATTATACAGTTATCTCATCAATATAGGAAGGAAGCATATCCGATTAGAGAAGTTCTATATTGAACTTGAATGAAGAGCTTCCTCTCCAAGTATTGATGGTACATTTACAATTAGCACAACAACCTGAGGACGATAGAAATATATTTCTCATGCTCCATTAATATCCATAAAGCAATTCATATCGTGATAAAGTAATGAAGGAGATCTAGTGGTGGTGAATTCATTATGTACATATAATGAAATTATTTGGAGAGTTCTTGAAGAATCCTCCCAAAATGCTTGTGCAAAGATGAAAGGAAAGGGAACATGCAGAAAATTTTGATAAAATAGCATAAAGCTGACACCAGGTTGTACTTACAAAAGATCACATTTAAAATAAGGTCAATAATTAAGAGGGCTGAACTGACCTTCATGTAAGTGACGTAAGGAGATTTCACATGACCACCGTTGTTTATCTCACTCATCAAACTTAGCAATGACAATCTTGGGCATTCCCTTGTCACTATCAAGTCCAAGTAACCATCAGAAAACTGCACCAGTGGAAAGAAACTTTTCAGAAATTGTGAATGAGAGCAAAATGCTAAAAGAGAAGGCAGTCTGAGCATTGCCCCTGAAGTTATCGCAGAACATGCGACACACAAAATGCTTGTGATTTTTCATTGCACATCAGGTGCTAGGCTGGGTTTATGCAACTGCACGGTGTTGATGTACACTCGAACATGGCAACTGCATAGGGCCACTATTCATTGAACAGATCCAAAACAATTATATTTTCACAGGTATTTCTGATATTGCTCATGTTGAGGGGGGAAGCAACCTAAAAAGTGAATATACTGCAGTCATTCAGCAGAAAGAAGCCCCTATGAGGCTTGAAACATACTTTGCTGATATGATTGCATATCAATTGAGTTAATTAAGACTTCGCTGATATGATTGCATATCAATTGAGTTAATTAAGGATCATATTGACATTGGAATCAAGTAGAATGGAGATAAAATTAAGCCACAAGATCCAGAAGGAAACCTTAGCATCAGGTGCAGCCATGGTATCCTCACCACCCCATGGGACATTATGAAGCCAAATTGAAACAAAAGGTCCATCAATCTTCCTCCAGCTTAGATTCTTCATGTCTACAGCAGGACCTTGATAGCAATGTCGATGGCCACCCTTAAGATCTCCTCCATCTAACATCTGAGTTGAATCAGTTTCACCTATAATTTGTTCTTCTTGATGGATTGGTTCTCCATAAGCTTCATATCCAGGAGCAGGCACAAATGATATTTGCCCATTATATTTCCTTAGACAAAATATTCTTTGAAGGGCCTGTGCCAATAGAGGCAACTAGCACTTAAAAAGAATTCTTATGATAGCATAAAAGGCAAATGTCTATTGTGCCTCTTTTTGATGTCTTGCAGTATGTTTTGTTTATCAGAAAATGACTAAATTGATGAACAAGGTACATTAGAAACTCTTAAATCTATTAAAATACAATACCTATTTCCACAGAAAGTGGGAAGGGTTTCATCCATTTTTGAATTAAATAACAGGCATGTTCTATTATCTATCTGCAACTGGAAACGTGTACAGTTTATGCATCCAGATCACTGCATCATTACGATCCAATATGGAATAGAAGTGAGTCCTAGCTACTGTAAAGAAAAAGATGCAGTATTTAGGCATCGTGGGAAGCATGATTAACTATTACTGCAATGTGATTACAGAGTGGGTTCTTGCTAAATGGAAGTCTTGGATCAAGAGCCTACTTACAAGATATAGAGAAGATTAAGTATATTACAAATGAGATCCCCATTAGTTTCACTCCCAGTGTATTGCAAGAGACAAAATACTGAAATGAAAGGGATACAGAATGGAATAATGATGTGGAACTCACATAGAAGTCTATACGAGCACTACCCATCCACCTATACTTCTCAGACTCAATGTCTATATCAGCCACAAGACCTGAAGGACAAAATCCATCCATTGATTTAACATATTTAAAGGGAATCAATTAAGAAAAGCACCTTGAATCCACTTGATATACTGAGACTGACATTAAAGTAAATGATATGAGAATAATATTTTTATACCCCAAGCAAGCATCAAGACACTGAAAAATCTAAGTTCCCCTTGAGAAATAGTGACTACATCCAGTGAACGTTTGTGCCCTGCCAGTAATGATCCATGCAGATGATTAGAGAATCAGCATCTTGCATATAAAGATGTTTCCTTAGAAACAAAACATAGATATACAACCTCGAATAATGGTAAGCGTTGCATGAGATGCTGTACAAGGTTCACCAACAGAATCTAGAAGAGATTTCGCCATGCCATTACCAGTGCCTGTAACCAGTAGCATGTCAGTAGCTATAGAAATCCTAACCATTATTTAGATGAATATAGAATGTACCAGGGATGTCACTTAACCTCCAAGGTTCATACAAATACACACACAGAGAGAGAGAGAGAGAGAGAGAGAGAGAGGGAGATAGAGAGAGAGAGAAGAGCAAACATAAATAAAATAAATATGTACCAGCAGGAACTACTCCAAGGGGCATCCGTATAGCAGTATCCCAATCCTCCCTTTCAAGCAGTCCATTTACCACCTACTAAAAGTTTGCAACACGTGCAGTTTTTAGCATGAAGCTCAAAAAAACCATTATATCCAAAACCTCATGTAGATTATTTCAAGTTTTCAACTACTTATGCTGGACAAGAAGTCTGATTGGCCTCCTTAGTCACATGGGACTAACAAGGGGTTATGCTATTTCACAAAACCCTTTATTTTTTAATATCAATTCTATGGAAATTTTTATATTTATGCAGAGATAATGTTTCATACAGTATGAATATGTCTACCTTTTGTCTGGAAACAGATGAACTGAGGTAGACTTCCAATGGCATATGCAGCCAGATCAGAAATAATGTCCTTGAACTAATTTAATACTCTAATTCCTTATATTAAAATGTCATCAACTTATGAACAGTTTCGCCATAAAGCTTTGATTGTCATATCATCCATCTAATGCTAAGCATCTTCCTAACATCAATATATGTCAATTCCTGACTATGCAATAAATCCGCTGTGGGAAAAACTAATTGACATCCTTCAAGAACTTTTAATAGGTGTTAGACAGGACTGCATGAGATTGACCTGTCAAGAATCTTTCTTACAATCACTATGATTTAGCTGTAAGCTTAGTTACTAAACCACTTCAGGCTAACTAGTTTGAGAATGTTGATGGACAAATAATTGAACAGAAAATTGAAAATTTTCCATTATTCCAAGCAACACATTTTCAAAATTCTTATAATACTTAATACAGAAAATCCTTGTTTCTTAAAACTGTAAGATGTGGTTCGAGTGTTAAATAAAAATCAACTGACACTTACACATGTATAAAAGTCATAAGCCATGATAAACGAACCTCTACAAGAATTCCATCCCCACTAACACAAACGATCCCATCATATTCTGAAAGATCCAATGTATGAGCGACTTCCTTTGCATAAAGCTGGTATTTAGTTTCTGATATTATTCAAGAACATTAATGAGCATCTAAAATTGATAAAAAAGAAACAAGCAGCATGTGCCCCCCAACCCTCTTATTTCATACAAAATACAAGAACAAAAAGGAGAAAGAAAAAGGGATGCAAGACCTTGCACTGTGAATTTGATATTAGCATCATCAAGAAGTGGCTTTACATCATGTATAAAGATCTTTGAAGCAGACTTCTTCCCTCCATATGGGTTCACAAATATAAACAGGCTCTTTGGCCGACCTGATATGACCCACAAAACCACAACGAATAAATCAACCAATGCAAAAACTCAATAGTAAATGGAAACCTGTTCAATTAAATTAACATTCCAAATATCAGCAGTTAGCCAGTTATCAACTCACAAGCTAATCAATAATCAGTCAATTAAGCTAATACACAACATCAAAACCACCATGACATAAATATACAACTAATATAGCATATGCAGATATGCAAGTACGATATATACATGCAACAGAAAACGTATATACGCCACTCACATTAACGTGATGCACATCCACACATATGTGGGTATATACACATGCAACAATTAGGAGACTTAGATTTATCCATTAAAATTTATATAAAAATACATATATATATATATATATAAAAGATATACTAGGAAAGTTCTAAATAAGGTAAAGCATATACGTTTACCAATTATGCTCGAAAAAAGAGAAAAAACTAAAATTCATAAAGCACAAGAACATTTTCTAGATAGTCGACGATTATCACTGACTACTTAAACTAGTTCTGTACAAATCATATACATATATACATAAATAAATATAAAATTTGAAAATTTGATACAAGTTCAGAAATTTTACTGAGAGAATCCAAGTAGCGTTGAAGCTCTCGAGTCCAAAGCGTGAAAGCTTCGTCCGATGAAGGCTCAAACGTGAAGGTAGTCCTCACCAGAGCTCCCTTGCTCCCGCGACAGCAGATTCCATACCCTGTCTCCAAAACAGCCTTTATCTTCACCTTCGAGCCTTCGACTGTAAAACCGAGAACTTCTTTCTCGATCACCAAGCACCGTCCCGGCCACCGGAGTTGGCCGCCGGAAGTCAGCTCCGCCATCACGACAACGCCGTTGACGCGGACGCGGTCCGACAGAATAATCCCCCCTCTTGCGGACTCATCCATTGGATGGTTCAGAGTTTGAAGTTGATTTGGTCTCTTCCATTTCGTTTGCTTTGCTTGGGAGTTTATATAAGGATAATTGGTCCGGTCCAGCAGAGCTTGATATGAACCGGGTTTGTATGCGGTTCGGGACTTTATGTTTACGAGTCCACGCATGTGACGTTATGATAAGAGAAACGTGACGTGTGACTGGTAGTATCGAATTTATACTTCAGTAAAATAAGTTAAAATTAATGCAGACTTCATTAAAATTGTCACTTACAATTTATTATTCAATAAATGATATTTCCAGTAAATGCTGAATTCATTCAAATCACCGCAAATGATTTACAGCTCCGTCCAACAACAATGATAGGCTATTATTTCTGTTTGAATTGTCTGAAATTATATTATCATTTTTCGTTTTGAATGTTTTTGTTAACGAATCTCATATATTTTTATGCAATACAAAATGGTACAAGTTAGGTGGATATGCCTCAATCTAACTATCAAGTTCAAGGGATTAAGAGGCAAAGAAAAGAAAATAAAATTTCAAAATTACGAGCAAATGAATCATCGTTAAAAGCTAAGAAGGAATGTAAGCAAGTCTAACAAGAATCCTTCGTCCTGTTAGTGATAAGATTATCAAAGTCTCCAAGGTTCATGATGTCTCCAAAAGTTCATCATCATCCAAATCCAATGCTTGGAATTTGTCAGTAAATACGTTGATATATAATTTGTCTCGTTTTTCCGTTGCTTGAAGCAGCTTTTTTCCCAACTTGAATCCAATCATTTTATTGCTTGGAGGCAATAACATTTTGTCACATTTGTCGGGCATCTTGCTTGTGAGGAAGGTTCAATGGACATATGCATCTAAAGAATGTCCAATAAGCTTCTAATTAGCGTAGCTTAGTGGTTTTCAAGCATATTCAACATGTACATCAATTTTAGTGTTATTTCTAAGTTTAGCCTTTTAATTTTCGGGAGATTTTTCTCCAAATTGACCTCAATAAATACCTTAACAAAAGCTAAATTAGTACGTGACTCCATTATAGCATCCATTTGTATAGGTTTCGCAATGCATGAAGCAAGATAGATAAGGCCTCTTCTAAATAAAAGGGTATACGGAACTTGCCTAAGTTTTGCCCACAAAGGGACTTTATCTTACTTAAAATTTTCCACTTGCATGTTTGGTTGTCATTTTTTCAAAAGTTAAGGCCTATGGTTTACATGCCACAATTGTTCCATAACCATGCTACAAGTATCCTTGTCAATATGTTCCTATTAATTGATTATATTAGGAAAATACAAAGCAAAATTTATTATTTTAATTATATTAATTAGATTTTTTTAATTATCTGAAAGTGTAAGTAAGTCTATCTTCATGGAGGTAGTGTTTAATAAATAATATTGGAGTTAGAGAAACGTAAGGCTAATTAATTTGTTAATAAGTTAATTAAATGCAATTAATCTATAATGAGTTTGGTCTTTCAAACCTTTGGGCTAAAAAAAAAACATATGGGCTTTTGTGATTCGATTGGCTTTCAATTCAAATTCACATAAGCTCAGCCTAATTGCTATTACGCTCATTTATATTCACAAGCCCAAAAAACAAACAATTTATTTGCCGGAAAAAACTTCTTTGGGAACAACACTTGCAGCATCACGTACAAATTCTCAAAGCTCTATAAACCCTTTTGCAAAGGTGTTGAGCTGCGCGGCTGGCCTGCGATGGAGCTAGCAGATGCGGCGGAGGAATCGGCGGCGCAGCCATTTCGCGTACGAGGGCGACACATAAAGAAGAGAGCCCTCAGAAACAAAGCCATCTCCATCTCCTTCGATGAAAAAGACCTCAAGTACTCTCACACATATGCTTCGCCCACTTTTTCTTTTTCTTTTTCCTTCCATTTTTCTTAAATTGTTGGGCTTAATTGATTAAAATTAGTAAATAATTTGAAATGCTTCTCCCACATGTTATCTCCATTGGGTTGAGGCAACTTTATATAGTAGGATCTTGTTTCTTGTTTCTAATCTAGTTACAGTTTTATAATTTGAGTAGCTTTTTATTTTCTTGATAATTTCTTTTTTTTTTTCTGGGTTTTGTAGGGATTTTGTAACTGGGTTTCACAAGCGGAAGAAGAAGAGGAGAAAAGAAGCAGAGCAGAAACTACAAGAAGCAGAACGCCGGAAGCGTATCGAGGCTCGAAAACAGGTTCAATCTTTTTTGTTTTGTTCGTTTTGCAATTTTTTTTTTTGTTGGTATACTTATTAATCTATTAATGAGTTATAGCATTAAGAAGTATTATGGTTTCTTTTTATTCCATCTTTTTGAGAATTTTATTGAAGGCTGCACTTCGAGTTCTTGAAACTTCCCTTTCGGGTGTATGTATGTGATGTCTCAAAGTGACTGTTTGTAGTTCATTTGGCGGGAACATGATTGGTTGAACTAATAAATGAGTTAAAACATCAGAATAGATGTGGGGTTTTCTATAATTGATCGTGTGCAATGGTATGTGTTTTGTGTTCAAAGGATAGTGTGCTTGTGGAGATGTGACGACCTTTTCATTTTCTCGTGAGTTGGGCCGGGTTGTTTTCTTTGTTGTTGTTGAATCAGAGTAAAGGGAACAGACTAAATTTAGGTTTCGGATTGTCAAAGTTTCTGATGACGGTGAATTGTGAACTCTTGTAGGCTTAGCAGTATACAGGTTTTGGGCCGGTGGAAGTGCAAGTGTTAGGTTGTCGAGCTTAAGGGAACTGACAGGACCAGACATTCAGCTATTCCTATTTTATGGGGGCTAATTGCTAATTGTTTCTACAAGAGGAACTCATGTGATCCCGTGTCCTCTTAAGGTGATTTAGAATGGAATTGCTCTCAAATTATGAAAAAATTAGGCAGAGATAATCTACCACAAGAGAAAGAGAGGGAAAACATGAAGACAATAGGTTTTGTTTTAGGGTACCGGAGAATAGGTTCTTAGCAATCATTCGTATGGCAATAAGCATTCACTTGATTGATTAGAATGGGTTGTTCCAGAGCCAGATTACTTGACAACATTCAACGAGATGCGTGCTGCATTTGCATTTTTCTTTTATAAATATTTTGGATGACTATGGTACACCAACTACAGTTCTTGAGTGAGTATTATCGTTAACCAATTTCTTGGTTTTAGTCATATACTAATATTATGGCCTGTACTTCTGGATACATGTGCCCTCTGTTGTTACTCAGGAAATAGAGGTTCAGCCTCTTACTTGTCAGATGTCCATACTTGGTTCTCAAAGTTAACATATCATCTATGTTGACATTCATCTCTTTTTGTTTATAGGTACATACGGAACAGTATTCCTCCAAATTCTTGATTAGTCTCAGTAAAATCCCTCCCAATTCAGTTGTGTCCTTTGGTCCCTAATGAACTTATTCTGTCTCCTGTGAAGTCATTTATTATTTCACTTGTTTTTTATCTTGTGCATGCCACATGTATTACCAGTGCTTTATTGTTTCTCCCTCCACCCTAACCTCGACTTCAAACCTGTTTGACCACCAGATGCAAGGCCTTCCCCTCCCATTCAAATGAGCAAAATGCTCCTATCTGCTTTCCGAGCTCTCCGTTCATCACCTAATTCATCTGCATAGTTGCACCACTGGGATTGTGTCCTCTTTCCTTTTCCCTCGACCACCTCCAGAGAACTCTGTCTTCTTCCTTGAATAGTGAATGTTTGATCCTCACAATTTAATTGCCTTGGCTCTTCTGGGCTGCCGGAATCTCAAATTTGTGGACTTTTAGATCTTAATTTTATGATGCTTAAAAAGGCAAGTTGATAACGATATCTGTTATAGTGAGTGCTTAACAACTGTTTGGTGGACAGCTTCATGAAAGACTGACACAATAAAGTGTGACAATAATTCAGACAATTGCCAGAGAGAAGTATCATCAGATTGGCTTGCAGATGTGAACTATAATTTTCTTTGTTCATCTGCTTTTCTTTATTAACACACTACTTAACAATTGAACTAATAGTCAAGTACTTCATCAAGTGTGTGGACTGCAGCTTGAGAGTTACCCTAGAGTTGTATGCATTTGTACATTATCCTTATAAACCATCTTGTCATGAGCCAATTTTCATAACAAGTGCCTAATATTGCTATTATGCATTTGTACATTATCCTTATAAACCATCTTGTCGTGAGCCAATTTTCATAACAAGTGCCTAATATTGCTATCTCAATTTCTCCGTGCAGAGAAAATTGGAAAGAGAATTTGCACTATATGGTGGAGCTCCACCTGATTCAGATGCTGGACCAGATGAAGGCATTGAAGAGCATGAGGATGATGAGGAGAGTGAGCCAATTGCGTCAGTCTCTGGTATCTTCTAAGCCTGCTAACTGCTAACTATTGACTTAACTCTTAGCACAGAGATTCTCCTATGCCCAGAAGAGATGGTAGAGTCCAGCTGAGCTGCATATCCCCTGCATTTCTTCCCCGGTTCAATTTTTAATTCTCTTACAGGAGCACCTTTTGTGAATTCTTTCATAGAGGTTTTGACACCATGATAACATGCTGATCCTTGCATATAAGTTACTATGCTTTATGTTCGACTGTTCCTCGTGGATTTTGTACTTCCAACGATATTACCGACTATGAATGAAACCAGAAGCCATTATTAAATTAATGTCTTATATGTGCAGTCCTGCATTCCCATAGTTAGGGTCAAGTTGCTCTTTGTAGAGAAATCCAGTTTTGCATGTGGTATGTGTTTGGCAAATTAAATTATGACAAGTAAATCAGTAGAAAACTTTGTAGTATGATGGTTTATACTATTTATTTGTTTATAAGATCAATCTTAGCTTGACTTTTGCGTTGTCTCTTTTTTTTTTTTCCCCTGTGAAAAAGGTACAACAATGTATGACAATGGTGACATGCAAGTCACAGTGACAACAAGTGAGATCTCTCGTGAAGAAGATTTCCCCAGTGAATGTTTACACCCGGTAGGACCCCAGCCTGGTGGAGGGTTGGAGCAGAAGAGACAAAAGATACCTGTAACTAAGAAAAAACAATTCAAGAAAGTTGCGAAAAGGAAATCTCATCGGAAGCCTCATGGTAAGAAAGACAAAAGGAAAGGCAAAAAGAATGGGAAGCATTAGCTATGCAAATACTAACACTCTGCTCGTCTTCTTCTTCTCCATTTAGGGAAATGGTGGTGCTGGTATGGTTTTGTATGACAGCCACCTTGTTACTGAAGAATTCAACCTAGACAATACAGTTATATGCTACCTACGTAATTTTTTCGTGTCATTTTTTATGCACTAAGGGGCTCGTTTTGATTGGTTTTATCTAAAAGAGTGTTTTTTCTGTAACTTTTTAGAAAAAGTGTTTTTCGTTTTCTTTTTCTTTTTCTTTTTCTTTTTTCTTTTATTTCTAAAAAGCTCAAATTTTTGCTTCTGAAAAAAAAGTCGAGATTGAGCTTTTAAGTTGCCTAATGGTCATATCATGAACTTCCTAATTATCTCACTAGTTGGGATTAGTTTACATGAGATTTGATTAGGTGTTCATATCAAGCTCATTTCATGCGTAATTATGATCCTAAACATGTTAATTTAGGTAGCACAGTGAAATTTTATTAAAAACTTGGGAAGAAAAAAAATGGGCCAGATATGGTTGCAAAGGGGTTAGCGTGATGGATTAGTATTAACGAAAGTAACACGTTTGTGGCACAAGTGGCTAGAATAGAAAGTCAAACATTAGATGAACGAGCATCATTCAAAATACGACTCAAAAAAATATATATATATCATAACAACTACCATGGTCTTCTTAGGGCTCGTTTGGATGGCTTTTGGAAAAAAAAAAAAAAAGAAGTTTTTGAATACTTTTTAATGTTTTTAGAAGTTCAATATAAATGCTTATTCCCAAAGAAAATGGTGGTTCTTTTATGGGAAAAAAAAAAGCCTAATTCAATTAAACTATTATTTTACATAAAGACATGCAGGTACTGTATGTGTTTACATTATAATTTTACGTTAAACATCGACCTAATTAGATAATATCAATCTCTCTCTAAAAAGATAAAATTTGCAAACATCGTTGTAAGGACTATTATTGGGAGTTATTCAGTAACTATTACTACAAACTAGTGTATTATCCAATACAAAAGAGACTAAAAAATTAAAAGAAAAGAAAAACAAAAAAGCAATTGACTAGCTACGAATGGCAACCTATAGCAACTAGGCAAATACTGGTTTCGTGTGGATTGGTATGTTTTACGAAAAAGAAGCATTTTTTTTAAATATATATATATATATATTTTTTTTAATGAATATAGATTTTTGAAAGAAAAAATTAAAAAGTAAGAAGTAAAAAATAATTTATTTCTAATTTTTTTAATTATAAAAAACATTTAAGAAAAACAATTTAAAAAGCCCAGAGTTGGATGGGGATAGTCAACTGCTTCCGCAGTCCGGATTCGATCAAATTGGTCCAATGGCAATTAAAAATATTTTTTTGTTTTGGAAAAAATAATTAAAAAACACTAAAAAAAAAAAAAGAAGAAGAAGAAGAAAAAATTAAATGAATCTAATGATTGTAGCAGGCATGCGGCACCGCGGCAGTCGGCAGCAGTGGACTCTTTATTATGTTTATGCACTAAAAGCGCCAGCCAATATCCATCGCCATCTGCACAATTTTTTTTAATTAAAAAAAAGAGTTTCATAAAATATTAAAAAATAATTTGAATCACGTGGGAGAATCCTCGGTTTTACAGGAATTCCAGTCAATGCTTGTCCCTCCAATCAACCTCCAGTCCGCCACCATCAACTGTCACCCGCCGTCCAACTTCATATTTTAGTCTTACAACAGCTCGACAGTTAGCATCCGCCATGCCATTGGCCAAACAGCAAAAAATTGCAAAATTTTTTTTTGACCGAATCGAATTGACGGTAAGTTTGAGGTTTTTAAAGTAATTGGATTGGTTATTCTTTGGTCTTTTTAAAAACTGAACACGGGAGGTTTATTCTACGATATAGAGGAGTCAAAATTAAGATTCAAATTGAATTCCCCGCCCATTGTGATATTATTATGTATAGTTTCCTTTTCTATTCGAAGACTATAATAATATTAATTTAAGAAATAAGTAGTTATACAAAGTACTAATACACACCAGACAAATATTAAATACCCAAAGATAGAATAAGTAACTAGTCCGAAGGTAGAGTCGTACATTCATTTTGAACCAATTAGCAACCCTATCAGCACTTCGAGTTACGTGAGTAAAACGACAAAACCCAGCTTCTGACAAATATTGTTTAGCATCCCTCACGAGGTGCTCAGGTGACTAGCATAATATGACTCCAAATTTATCACACTTAAAAGATCAAGGTTAGCAGACTCAATATATTATTATTTTCTAATTAATGTAATTACATTGCAATGTTACTGTTGAGCTGGTTAATTTCAATTACAATTTGCATATTTTTGTCCAAAATTTACCCAAAAATTATTTAGAATAAGTTGGTCATTACGGCCCAAAAATCATATTAGCCAAAATTATGAGCGGTTTTAATTTTGCAAAATTATAAATCATCCAAATTGACTCAAGTAGTTAGTAAGTAAATGTCACTAATTCGTAAGTGTACACCCCTAATTCCAAAATTTTACACTCAAGATATTTGAGTCCAAGGAAATTCTCCAATTAGGCAAAACGTTGTTTCGATCGTGAAATACACGTGAACTTGGTTTGTTGTGTATTAGAGGATCGGATGACTGAATAGCCAAACGTTGAATTTTCCCTGTAATATTGCTTTTCTATTTGGTGTCTGCTACTTGTCAACATTGACTTCATGAGAAGCAAGGTGCACATTTCTCTTCTTGTTTTAAGAGTTTTTTTAAAAGGTATTTTTTTGTATAATTTAAAAAATTAAAGAAGTCAATTTTTTTATTTTTCAAAAAAAAATAATATAGAACTTTTTAAAATAATTTTAATTTTTAAGTTAATTTAAATATTTATTACAAAAAAAACAAGATGACTTTGGAGCAAAGAAAATACTTTTTCGGATCCAAACAAGCCCTATTGTTCATTCTCTCCAATGGAATTTAAAACGAGTCAAATTAAACTGGTCTTTATTCTACAAAGTGAGATTGACCAAAGCATCAACATTTTGTTGCAAGAGAAATAGGAAAAGATAATCTTATTTCCTCAAATCATGTAACTATTAAAAATTGCATATTTTCATTTTAAATAAATCAGGACTCACGCCGATGTTTTTATACTGATTCCAATTTACTTTTACTATTGATTCAACATCTTATTAAACTTTGTATAAATTATACAAATACACCAATCATCTTTATTTTTGCCATTCAAAATAATACTATTTGTTGTCTTTCACTTGTAATAAATTAGTTCGCAACTAATAGTTTCTTCCTGAGTGATTAATGAATCCCTTTTCCCCGTGAACTTAAATCTAAATTTTAAATTCCCCCATAAAATTTTAATTTTACCCAATATTCTCCCATGACATAAAATTTGCCAAACAAAGCCCTATACTAAAGGTATTTTTTATCTTTTTATTTTATAATCCAAAAAAGAAAACGAAAAATAAAGATAACTACAAAATTTTTAATAAAAACATTTAATAAATGACTCTATAATAAAATAAAGAATCAAAAAATAATAATTTCAAATAAGAATAAAAAGACAAAAAGCTACTTATTCTACAAAATTGTGTTATACATACTATCAAAGAAAAATTGATTTCATTTTAAAATAACTTTTCTAATACATACATCTCAAATTAAAACGTTTCTTCCCCTATTCTTGTGCATTATTTTTTGCATCCAGCTAACGATTTAACAAAATAAAAAAAATAGCGTCTTATACAAAATTTGCATTATTCACATAATTGAGAAAAAAATTAAATTGAATATTCTTCTTATATATTGAATCAACTCTAATTTTTTAGGTTCATGATATAACTTTTTGTAATGAGATAACATTTAAAAATATATATAAAAAAAAAGATACTTAGAGATAAGGTATTATTTAGCAAGACTTGATAATAAAACTCATGAGATAAAAGCATAACTTCATGGGGAGTTTGAGAGTTGTAATAAACCTCATGGGACAAAATGGCATTCTCTTGTTCTCTCTCGTCACTAGTCCAAACTCTATTTTCCGTTTAAAAGAAAAAGTTACATCTCACATGAGGCGCACGTGAATTGCATATTTATTTTTTTAAGGCTAAAAAGTGTTTGCCTCATGTGAGAGTTTGAGACTTAAAGCATTTTTCTAATATAAAGTATAATTTGTATTAATAGTGAGACAAACTATTAGTTTTGGACTAATTTGTGACGATTGAAAATGAGAGATAGAATTATTATAAGTGCAGGTGACAATTGATGTAATTTAACCTACTTTATTTATAAGTCACACTATAGAATTATTTTGATAAATCAACCATCAAAATCATTGATGATATTTATCAATTAAATCTTATTAACAAACCAGGAATAAGAAAAAAAGAAATATGTGTAGGAAGATGGTGTACGAATAAATAACTTTTAGCTACTTTCAGATCAATCAAAGGCCACTGGGTGGATGAATTAATTTGTAACGATAAGTGGATTTCTAATTCCATAAATTGTTGTACTTCCTTTTCAGGTTATCATTTATAAATGAAGTAGTTTTAACTATTTAAATTACCTCATAACCTTTTTTTTATTTTACATTTATTATAATGGTAAATGGCTTATTTTTATAATGCTTAGATTATCAATAAAGACTTCTAAAATCAGGTTCAAACTCCTCAAATGGGACTATCTACAAAAGAAAAAAGACTATTCAGATCGATTAGGGGATACTGGTGTGGTGCCGATGAAATAAACTCTAATGCCTAAGTCAATACTCAAATTAAGATGCTCAAGTAGATAAGTTGAATAGGTTGAAAGATTATGAATTGTTGCGTACCTTGAATGAACCTAGAGCTAGGCATTTATAGATCCGTAGATGACAGTGTTTCAGTGAGTATTGTCTTAAGTTGGTTACCTTATAAGGATAATAGTATTGAAGTTTCATGCACATATGTTATTTATGATCTATTTTCTGGCTAACTAGGGTTTATTCCAAGATTTTCGAGCTTGACCTTAAAGATCTTGAAGCCACATGGAGCGTGACCTCAGCCAATAATTCGAAGCCCTCTTCGGATTAGATACATGCGAGACCATAAATACTCGAGTCCTGTCGAGCCATACCCATATTGATTTTGATAATCTTCTCATTCTTCTCCCAAATCTTTGTTGGACGCCATTCTTAATCTTTAAGGTTGTGTCATCTCAGGACGCTACTAAATATACCTTTATAGTTAATGTTAATAAATAAATTTCTTTGTATGATTGAATAACTATCCTAGCGTTTGTACAAAATCAATAATTCTTTAATAATGAATAGTAGATCACTAGGTGGAAACCTTCTGCATTGGCA
Organism: Cordia subcordata; assembly: GCA_028554755.1. NCBI lineage: Eukaryota > Viridiplantae > Streptophyta > Magnoliopsida > Boraginales > Cordiaceae > Cordia > Cordia subcordata. The sequence continues at coordinate 8,073,062 of JAPTOF010000006.1, read as the reverse complement.
TGTATAGAAATATTCTCATTTCCATTATTTCATAACTCTATTTTATCCATTCCAATGCTTCCCTTTCATAAGAATCTCCATAATGAAAATTAGAACATTGAGACATCAAACTCATGTTGCGAAGAAAAACAGAAAAAAAGGAAATAATGTACAACAAAGTTGACCACATCACTTAAAAAATGATGGCTTAATGATCTATCAACAAGTTTTGCTAACTTCTATACCACATGGAGATAAGATGCTTAAAAAATTACTTTATTTATAATTGGCTCTTTGTTCTAAATCACATCAAGTCGCTTTATTATTCTCTTTGGTCAACAAGTAGTTCATTCAATACAAACTTTACACATTTTATTTTTGTTATTGTCTCTCGTCAAAGTCATGGTATTGCCCTATTTTTAATCCTTTTTAACAAAAAAATTATATATTATAAAAAACAAGTACATATTAATTTTATCTAACGCCACATTCATCATTCTATGACATTATTTCTTCATAAAATATTGAATTCGTCATTTCTATTTATTTAAAATTATTTTTTAATTTAAATCAGATTCTTTTTTATTTTAAAATTTTAATTTAAATATTTAATTCAATCACTCTAAATTACTCATGAAAAATATGATTTTTATTGTGAACTTACCAAAAACAAAATTTTATCAAATATATTTATATTTTATTTTGTTACAAACTATAAAAATTTATATCAAAATATTCATTTGTCTCGTGTCATGTGAGTTATACTTTAGTTTTGATCCATAGATTCACCAAAGGCAACTCTGATCCTACGTTTAAACTTCAATTCTACACCTGCTCTTAACACAATAGAGAGAGCTTTGAAGCACTTAAAGCTCTATGATTTGTAAACTCTATAGAGAATTTTAAGGGGAAAAAAAATTAACAACTCAAGATATAGAAATATTGACATACCAAGGAGTTAGTTTAAAAAGTAGCCAAAACAAACAGCTTCATTTGTAGATCTATAGGCTTAGGGGAAGCTTTCAACCCTGCACTCAAAAACAACGGATAAGTTTAAAGATCTATAGGCGTAGAAGAAAGCTTTCAAGCTTGCACTCAAAAACAATGGATAAGTTCAAAAACAGCTAGCTATATTGCAAATTCCACTTCATTAAACAATTTAAAAATTGACAGTATTTTGGGTTTATGTGGATTGGGTTTTCCTTCCCCTTATAATTAAAAATATATTTTTCTTACAATAAGTATTTAAATTAATTTTAAAAGATACTATTTTTCGCAATAAATATTCTAGAAGCCAAAAATTGAGCTTGTAAAAAATTTCTTCCAAAAGTTGCACAAACAAATGTTCCTTAAAAAATCAATCCAAACGAGCCCTCTGGTTGCCATTTGGAAGGATTTCATGAATTATTTATAAGCTCAAACATCTTCTTAGCGACTTTTCTCGTCAAATTTTTTTTAATAACTTATCTTAGCATTGGGCAATGGAGCGGGTGGAGACAGGTTTTGCCAACTCCTACTCCATACATGGTAGAAAAACCCTTTGTATTTATTCCTATCATGTACTTGGGCAAACCCTTGGAACTATCAATGGCTCTATTGGATGGAAAAAACTATGAGGCACCGATTACAAGGTTAACAAGGCAAAAGAATGGGGTAAAATTGGATTAAAATTCTTGTCTATTAATAATAAATAAATAAATTTTAACACAAAAATTGTAAAGTATTGCTAAATAGATTTGAACTTTGATCTTCAAAGTGACAAAAATAATTTTTACCACTAAATTACAAAAACTTGCAATAATGTAATAATTATAACAAAACTATAAAACTATGTAAAGAAAATAAACATATATATACACACATATACTTGCACCAAGCAAGGTCGATAAACCCTTACCTGTATCCGTCTCTATACCGGGGTAAGGACAAAAGATTCTGCTCGACCCCAAATGAAATTTTTTTTTGATAAAAATCTCATTCCAATTCCTATGATACTCTTGTCAAGTACGGTAAAATGAAATATTATTGCCATCCCTATTTGGCACTAAGACTAATCCAAAAACTAATAATAACTTTAATAATATATTTCGAGCTAATAGTATTATAGTACCCTTACCTATTTGTCAAATGCCCAAAAAGCTTACAAGCACATATATATTTGTTTAAGCCCTAAAAAAAAAAGGCCAAACACATCCCAAAGCCAAAGCCAAAGCCAAAACCAAAGCCATCAAAATAGAACCGAGATTTAACCCGTAGCGTTGGAGTGGGGAAGAGTCCACCCCTCCTCTCGCATTAACAGAAACAGCAGCCGATCCTTCGCTGAAGCTTCCCGGAAACCTCCCCCACTTTTCCCCGCACCTTTCAATTTTTTTCTCTCTTTCCCGCTTTCTTCCTCCCTTTTCTCTCTCTTTTTCCTTTCCCTTTTTTTCTTTTATTCTCCTCTTTGCTTCCCTCCGGAATCTTCATCCTCTGCCTTCACTTCCCTTCTACTGTAAACTACTTGACTAAAGCTGTAACCTCACTTTTCTTCTCTCTTTTTTTTTGGGGTTTTTCTTTTTTCCTTTTTCTTTAGATTAGATCTAAAGAGAGAAAGGAGGAAACGCGTAGGAGGGGGTGAGTAATTATTATAACATTATATATAAGATATATATATATATATAATTTTATTCTTTTTTATTTTTTTTGGTGGGGGGAGGAAAATGCAGAGGAGGTACAACAGTATGACCACGACAACTAGTAGTAGAGAGAAACGTGGTTTGGATCAAATCTCTGATGATCAAGATGCTCAACCTGAGAGGAAGCGTCCTGCTCTTGCTAGGTAACTTACACTCACACACTCACAACACTTGCTCATGTGTGTGTGTGTGTGTTTTTCTTTCTTTTTTTAAATAAATCTATTGTACGTATTTCTGTTGTGGGTACTTTTAATTTTAATTTTTATTTTTAAATACGAAGCTTTGTTCGAAACTGAGCTGGATGCTTCTTGGATCTGGTGCATAACAGGAGTTTCGTGCACTGGGCTACCCTTATGTTAGTTGTTTAAGAAACTGGTGTTCATTTCTTTGCTGAAGATGGGGGAAAAGGAATATAGAAAGATATGATTGGATTTTGTTAAGGATGGAAATTGAGTTGAGTTGAGTTGAGTTGGGCTGAGCTCAATACTAGGTTGTTGTTCAAGTCTAGACTGATTTCTTGACGAGTTTTTTAGTTGAATCGTGTTTAGCTTTGGCTTGTTTACTTTGGTGACTCGATTTTAACTGAATTTTCACTGAGTCAACTGACTACTGACCTTATAGGGATTTTTTTTTCCCCCAATTGTTTCTGCTGAATATCTGTGTTAAGTTATTGGGCTGAGATTCAATTGAGCTTAATAAAATTAAAAGTTTTTAGGTTATGTTCGAGTTTGGCTTGTTGCTTTTGTGAACTGATCTCAAATGACCTTAATGAATTGAAGCTTTATTATCAGTTTTGGTTTGATAATTTCATGGAGCACTTTTGGACGAGTCTTTGACAGGCCATTCTCGAGTCAGTCTCCAATTTGCTTGCTTTGCATATGTCTGTATCCATCTGTCTCTTTGTGTATGTAAGAATGCGATCTGTTCTACTGCATAAGGTAGTGAATATGAGCAAATACTTTTGGCTTTACTATTTGTGTGATAGAATAGTTTGTAGTGGCTCAACCTGTTTGTTTAGAGTGCACCTGATGAAATTTAATTATGCAAACATGCCATGGTACATTATGGATAGACTGAAGAGTGGATTGTGAATGAATGTGTGCATCACAAAAACATTGATGTGTTATAAGAATGCTTCATCCTAGCTACCATGAAGAGTTTTAAACTTATAATTTTAGTTTGTAAGGGACATATATTGGCATATTGGTTTTTGTACAGAGCCTGTTGGTTTTCAATAGTACAGGCAATAGTTAAGTGTGAAAGTAATTGCTCCCTCAACTCCTGACCCGCATTAAACAAAGGAAGGTTCCGGATGCAATTTGAGGACAACCTTCTAATAGCAGATTAGCCACATGAAAGTCAACTGTGGTCCTGACGTGTTTTTAATTAGTGTACCACTTGATAAGATAATGCACATCATCATGTCATGCGCAGGATTAGCAGAACCAGCTCTCATTGACTGACATAAAAGCATTGAACTATAACTTAAATTTAGGATATCTCATCCATGCAAGGAATCCCATTAAGGGGCAACCCATTTATGCTACAATGTGCCAAATGTCACTAGTTGTTGATAGAAAAGGAATGTACTGTACTATTTGCTAAATGATGAGAACGTGGCTGTTTTTGTTGCTCACTTTTTCTCCTGTTCTTGTCCTTGGTTGTTTAGACTACCATCTAACAGAAGCTACATGGCTGCTGCAGTGTTATTGTTGAAGCTTTAAAGGTAGATAGCCTGCAGAAACTTTGTTCGTCACTGGAGCCAATTCTTCGAAGAGTTGTAAGTACACATGCTATTTGATTTCTTTCCTGGTCTAAAAGGTCTCTACAACTGTCTTTTCAATTTTTTGTCCCAACACCTTTCTAATTTTTTTGTGCAAACACTATAAATGAGAAAGATCTTGGTAGGTTGGAAAATTACTATTGCTTCTTTGTCCATACTTAGAGTTGTTTAACATTGTAATTTCAGTTGGTACTACACCTCTACTATATCGAAGACAAACTGAAAAGCTATATAGCAAGAAGAAAACAGGAAAATGGCATTTGCTTACAGAACATCATTGTTATCTCTTTTGGCCTTGCCTTCTGGCTTTCAACGAAATGAAAGACTCTTCGATGCTTCTCTTTAGGGGTGTTAACTAATGGTATAACTGCTTGATCTTTAGAGCATATATCCTAAGATACACTGTTCTCTTGCTGACTCTCTAGGTTAGCAGTTATTTTGGTTGCTCAAATTAAGTTGTAAGCACATCATAGCTGTTTCTCCCTGATATCTTGTCTTATGTGGTAGTACCTTGTGTATCTTGTTAGTCATTTCCAACAGTATTGATTTAAGTTTCACCTTTGCTCTCATTTTGCTGTACTTTTGAAACTTAGGAATGCCCATGTTTGAGATATACTACTGCTGGTGGGCTATCTCCTCGTATACTGACCACAATAACTTAAACTATTGCTGGTGGGCTATCTCCTCATATACTGACCACAATAACTTAATTCTAATTCTATGGATATCCTCCCAGTATGTGTGAACATGTGTGCTCACTGATTCAGTCGTATAGTCACTTGGGCAAATTCTTTGTTGCAACTTACCTTGTTAAATGTAAATAAAAGAAATTGTTGCAGGTTTGGATATAGACTTCCAGTTATGATATCTGTATTAATGCCCTTCACTGACCAGGTTAGTGAAGAAGTTGAGCGTGCTCTATCAAAGCTAGGTCCTGCCAAACTTAATGGGCGGTATGTGTTTACCTGCATTGAGAAGATTATTTGCTTGCTCTTATTGATTTTAGGCACTTGAATGATATTTAGTCAGCCTCTGTCTTCTATTCCTTATATCAATGTTTTAATGGTAAATGTGCTGCATGTTGGGTTTTATTGCGAGTGAATTTACATAAAACCTCCTGTGTCGAAGGAAGCTGGATGGTGGCTACTTTGATTCACTAATATATTGAATTCAGGCTGATATGCAGAATTACACACTTAGATCGATGTAAGCACCTATAGTTCAGCAGTCACATAGCTATTGTAGCTTCTGCTGATGCCATAGATGTTGCTAGTTCTATAGCATATTTATTTTTCTAGGCAAATTTCTTTTTAGATGGTTGCATCTGGTACTCGTGTCAGTAGTATTACTACGACAACCGAGGCTGACTACATCTGCTGCTACTACTACAACAATTTCAATTATCTGTACAAATGCTTCCCGCCAGACATTTTAGCAGTTGTCCACTGGATGCTTTTTAGCTTCTTGAGCATTCTGCTTCTTGCTAGTTATGCTACTTCGATACCGTTTATACCTTACGGGTGACATTCAATACTTGATAAACATGCAGGATTTCCCCTAAAAGAATTGAAGGTCCCGATGGAAGGAACTTACAGCTGCACTTTAGGTCGAAGTTGTCTCTGCCCCTCTTTACAGGAGGCAAAGTGGAAGGGGAGCAGGGTGCTACTATCCATGTTGTCTTGATTGATGGAAATACAGGCCATGTTTTGTCATCAGGTCCTGAATCCTTGGCAAAACTCGATATTGTTGTGCTTGAAGGTGATTTCAACAATGAAGATGATGAGGGCTGGAGTCAAGAAGAATTTGAGTCTCACATAGTAAAAGAACGTGAAGGAAAAAGGCCGCTTCTGACTGGGGACTTGCAAGTTACGCTGAAGGAAGGAGTAGGAACGCTTGGAGAGTTGACATTTACGGACAACTCTAGCTGGATAAGAAGCAGAAAGTTTAGATTAGGTTTGAAGGTTGCCTCAGGTTGTTGTGAGGGTATTCGCATACGTGAGGCCAAGACTGACGCCTTCACTGTCAAGGATCACAGAGGAGAATGTGAGTTTATGTTCTATGCAGATATCATATATACATATGTATTGCTGAAATTTACATGCGTGCACTTTTTATTTTGGTAATCCTAAAGCATTTTAGTATTGCAGTGTACAAGAAACATTATCCACCTGCATTAAATGATGAAGTTTGGAGATTGGAGAAGATTGGGAAAGATGGTTCATTCCACAAGAGGCTTAATAAAGCTGGAATTCACACAGTAGAAGACTTCCTACGGCTTGTAGTAAGGGACCCACAGAGGCTTAGGAATGTAAGAGTTGAATTCTTTGTTTGTGATGCTGATTTTCAATTTATAACTTCTCTTTTGTATCTTTACTTACCATAATTATTTTCCTTGCAATTATTGTGTTAGATACTTGGAAGTGGAATGTCAAACAAAATGTGGGACGTTCTAGTAGAGCATGCAAAAACCTGTGTTTTAGGTGGAAAACTCTATGTCTACTATCCCGATGATATGAGGAATGTTGGAGTTGTGTTTAACAACATATATGAATTGAGTGGTCTAATTTCTAGTGGCCAATATTTTTCAGCTGATGGTCTTTCAGAGAGTCACAAGGTATGTCAGCCTGCATCTTTTTCTTAATGCTTAAAGTGATATTCCATGGATATTTAACGTCTATCACTGAAGTAGTTGCTTTCCTTTTTGGGTTCATATTTATAAACTTGTAAGTATAATCTTTTCCAAGTTGTGCTTCCCATCTGGCTTCCCACTGTTATGGCTATGCCATATTATATTTATCTATATAGCATTTCTGAACATGGGAGTGACCCAAAGAAGAAGAATCTTTCAGTAACTACCTGTTATATAGTAATTTAATGGTTTTGGAATGACTTTTTACTTTCTTTTGGTTACTATATAGAAAAGCTGTTGTATTAATATAAGATCAAGAAATTGTGCTTGTGTGTCCATTCATCTCTTGCAAAATGCATAATTTCCTAAGAAGCTTCTGTTGGAGAAGCTGCCAATAGAAATCACGGGAAAAAATTATCGGTCAATTTGCTAATAATCACCAACAAGGTTGAATAAACGCTATATCTGATATATTATTCTGCAGGTCTTCGTAGACGGGTTGGTAAAGAAGGCATATGACAACTGGATGCATGTTGTAGAGTATGATGGCAAATCTCTCCTGAGCTTCACTGAGGGTAAAAGTTCAGATGCTCCTCAACATGATTTTGCGATTGGCCTTCAAAGTCATTCAAACTCCTTCGACCATCAGCTTAATCTTCCAAGTCTTCCAGCTTCAATATCTTCAGAGCAGCCTTCTATGAATTCAGGGCTGACAATTGGAGGTAAACAAAAAACTCAGAATTATGTTTATCAGTTGTCTATGCTTGCTTGGTGAGAGTATTGGAGTTATTGTTGCCTTTCTGCACTACCTTGTCGACTGAAGGTCTACACACGTATCTAATTTTCATCATCATCTTCCATTAGCATGGATTTCATGTGTCAACCTGATACATCTTTTGGCAATTCTACATAGAAACCAAAACTTGCTTAATATTAATTTAATTAATTCTCTTTTTCATGTTACTAATAGTGAATCAAGTATTTCCATGTGTCTTTCCTTTTAAATGACAAATATTGGATCATGCAAAGAATTCAAAATCTGTGTCTCAATACAAAGGATAATGTTAATTGTTTTATTAAGGCTGAATCTTCCTTTGCATATGGTGCCCAAAACAGTTATATATGCAGGGGTAATATTCTTGTATTCAAGATTTGAACAATTCTAAGCACTGATATTGAGTTTTCTATTTCTGAAAGACCAACTATTCAGTTTCAATCGGTTATTCTAAAGTAGTATGGAGCTGTAGGAGTAAATAAAACAATTTAAAAAAGCCACGTGGAAAAGGTCTAGACATAAATTATCTAGTTGCTATTTTGGTCAGCTAGAATTTCTATGTTAATTGTTTGTCCATTTTTGCTCATGTTTCTGTGCTTATTGCTAATGGACAACTCCTTTCCATTTTACTAGGGTATGAAAATGTAAGTACCAGATATACATCGCAACCACAAAACATGAACCTGAATGCTGCTTTACAATTAGATAGCTCTTCATTGCCATCACATAACCAGTTGATCAACACATTGCCACAAGCTCAGCCCCCTAAAAATGACGATTTGCTGGCCCTTGGACCAGCACAGTCATCTATGCCAAGCTTCCAAGCTGGTGGTGCATCAAATCTCACATCATGCAGGGGATATGAGGACTACTTTGCTGAGGAAGAGATTCGAATGAGAAGTCACGAGATGCTTGAGAACGAAGACATGCAGCATCTCCTTCGGATTTTCAATATGGGTGGTCATGGCCATGTTTCCAATACTAGCAACAACAGCTACCCTTATACTTCATCCTATATGCCCAATTTGTCCTCAAACTTCAGTTTCAATGAAGATCAGACACGTTCATCAGGAAAAGCTGTTGTTGGATGGCTAAAACTCAAGGCAGCACTGCGATGGGGCATTTTCATCAGGAAGAAAGCTGCTGAGAGAAGAGCACAGATTGTAGAGTTGGATGAATCATAAATATGGTATCCACTTGAGGAAATGCTTGTCCCAGATATTTTTATCTTCTTTCCAGTGCTTTATTCCATTCTTTTCATATTTGTGTGCTCATAACACGAGGAAAGGTTGAATAGGACCACAGTCTCGCTCCAGAATGTGCAAGCCTTTCTCATTGCACAGTTGTCTGTACAGTTGGATTCTCCTTTCTGTTTGGCATGACAATAAGTCAATAACATGTGTTTCCTCTGACAAGTTACATAGTGAAGTTGCCTGCGAACTGGCCTAAAGTCTTCTCGTCCTGGCTGAACCGCACGGCAATCATCTTAGATTTCAGTGGCACAGGAAGCTTTAGAAAAGCAGAAATTTTGTGATGGAGATAATTTATTCGGGTGTAACTCAGCCATCATTTGCCTAATTTCGCTTTCTTTCTCCTGAGTGTGAAATACTTTTGTGCTTTTCTATAATCTATTGCCATCTAAGAGATTAGTCTTAGTAGAGGTAAAAACATTGATGATTTTGTATCTTACTAGTGTAACTTGAAATGATTTTCAGTTAATATTTATCATTGTTTCTTGACTCGGATTCTACTTGTTATATAACCTACAATGCACTTGAGAAGAGTTGTCTCTGGGCCAGGTTTGAAAATGGAAAATTACCAAATGACATTTTTCATTATGAAGTTTGCTCATGTAAGATTCTTGGAAAATGTTCATGTGTCTATGCAGAAAATAGTGTTTCCTAAAACTAGTAAACGCCCAAAACAATGTAATAAGGAAAATAGGATACTAAGCTGAAAAAGATTTATGCATAGGTTTACCAAAGTGATTATCAAGAAGCAACTTTATGTATTTTTCGTATTCCTGAGCTCCAGGTGCTGAACACTTCGAGTTATCTACTAGTGTTTATACTTTTGCTCTGTTATCAATTCCAAATTTTGTTACATCTCATTTGAAAATAATATTAGAAGTTCATTTGATAAAATTACTCTAATAAATTAGAAATTGTTGATAATATTTATCAATTGAATTTTATTAATAAACATTGTCTTATATCTGGTGTTCATACTATTTCTCATGTATCTTACTCGCTTGTTCGCCGTAGTGATAACAAAGCAGCAAAGTGGATAGTTAAAGTTTGTAGGATAATTGGCAATCCTGGATTAGATTTCCATTGTACCCCTAAATCTGATCTCTGCTGTTTATGCTTTGTACCTATATATATATATATATATATATATATATATTTGCTTCTTGTGTTGCTCTATATGTATATGTACAGTTTATAAAGATAGAGATTTTCATACACAATAGTTTCCACGTGAATAGCCGATATCAAGTTGAATATATATTTTTATTTATGTTCAGAAGAACTCATATGAAATTTTTTTCATTTAACTCATTTTAGATCTTCCTCAACCTCTCTCCTGACATACAACCTCCATAGATTTGTACTTTAATAAGTGCCTCAATGGATCGTCTCTTAAACATTCGCAGATCACATTAAAGAAGGGAAAAAAATGGTTATAACCTTGAGGGACTAAATGCATGGATATAATCATCAAAATAAAATGGTGTAGAGAACATCGACTAATTAAGCAAAACCAGATGCCGTGCCCCGTTGCTATGGAACCATTATTGGCAAATGGTACAAATTTTTATAATACGCAAGTGTTAAAGATCTTGATTTGATATTATGATCTCCAAGAATTTCAACTGTAAAGAATTTGTCTCAACCCCATAAGAGAAAAAGAAATAAAAAAAGGAAAAGGAATGAAAGAAAGGAGGGAGGATGAATGTCTAGAAGACCTATCTTTTAGCTAAACAGCTTATAGCCACCATTTTAACACAGAAGAATAATAATGATCACCATTCAAATAAATGTCTTGTCAGCTCTATGGAGAAGTTTTGGCCATAACACAGCGCAGTCTACAAATATACATGAATGTGTATGTGTGGTTTCTTCTATTGTACAGGTGAAGGAGACCAATTACCTTCGGTAAAATCGGTAAAATTGCTGATTTTGCCTTCTACATCTGAATGCATCTAATGAAGTAAGAAAGAATGTACACGATATCAAACAAAAAGTAAGCTATTCAAATTCGAAAACACCACATGAGCTGGAGAAAGATGTGAAGAGACGTCTTAGGACTATCAATCTGAATCCGAAATTTCATCTTCATCTTCCTCTAAGATGTAAACCAAAGCACGCTTTCTGGCAGCGAAAACACAAGCCACGCCCCTTGACTCTGATACAGTACATGACACAATATAATTTCATAGATGAGATGGCAGCCATAAAATTAATGTATACCTATCTCATGTATTAATGATTGAGCTATTAATCCCAAGGTGTCAATGTTAGCTCCACATGCTTCTCATGCATTTTTAAGGTTTGTATACATACTATGACAATTGGAATCCAGATAGCTTACATTAGATTGAAACTCTTAAGTGATGCAAGTAGGTTATGCATGCACCACCAGACCTAAATGAAGGAACGAATTGTACAAAAAAATACTCTAAAGATCTTGGTACCTTAAAAGTGCACCAATTATATGGTAGATACACATTTATACACTTTATGGCCTTAAGAATGCCAAACATAGAATGATTCATATCTATTCAATCTAGTGACCTAAGAATGCCAAACATAGAATGATTTATATCTACTGAATCTGGTTACAGATACTTTCTATCAATAAATGCATTGCATACTCGGACAATTTACACGATTACGTAATTGAGCTACTTCACAGGCATCGTAAAAGATGGACCAATTTCAAGTTACACTTGCAAAAACGTACAAACTAGCAGTCAATCTTAATGCATAATGACTTACCACTAACCACCAAGGGAGAAACAACTGTATGGGGGATATTGCGAACCTTTTCATCCTCCAACTGTACGGATATGAGAGAATCCTAAAAAAATATAAAATAATATAAAACCAACGCATAACGCTTTCTAATAAAGAATGAAAAAGAAATCATAGGTTCTATAAAACTGAGAGCTCTGGGAGATAACCAACTTTTTCCAAGTTGATTGTGAACCTACTAGTTATATAGGAAATTTCAGGCACATATGGCAATTTGGGTTCTGACTGGTCGATTTCCAGTAGATGACCAAAAAAGGTTTTATGATGCAAACTTTGCTTGCCATATTTTTTAAACACGTACCTTAAGTTCATGAATTTTCCAAAAGTTGACATTAACAGATCTTGAAATGGGCGTAAATGGAAGATCACTTGCTTGTACAATCATCATACATGCATTTCCTGAGCTCTCAGAAGTGGTGGACTTCTCATTCAGTAATAGAACAATCTGGCCATCCTGTTTCAAATAACGAGTGGGTCATATAATAGCAACACCAAGAAGGCAGAAAATAGCAGGTTATAGAAACTAAAACAACATACAGGTTCTCTTGAATTACCTTATATAGAGACAGATCCACACAGTGGTAGCCATCAGGAATACATAACAAAACAGCTTCTACTGAAGAGTGACGCTTCTCTGCTTCGTTCAAATTATAGACAAGTCTCCTTGCTATGCCGAAGCAATTTGGGATGTTTGAGAAAGAATCATCAGGTATTTTGAAAGATACATAATCGACTAGCCTCTGTTGATCCTGTCTTGAGACGGAATCTGAATCGTCCTAGAAAAAAAATTACCTTGTGAGACAGCATTCTTTATCACAGGTAAGGGGCACATCTGAAGCCTTAAGAAGCCATTTTTATCATCCACACATCTTATTAGAGCAGAGTTAGCCACATGCTAGCAAACTCCAAACTCGCGGCCACAAATAAAGTTGAATATGCTAGCAATGGATCACATTCTGGCAGTAACCAAAAGACAGCAAGTTTAGCATAGGAAGCTGAATGAAGAGAAACTAGTAAGTGACCGGTGCGATGCATGGGTTCGTATGTATTGTCAGTTCTATAATTTTAATTTAAATATAGTAACAATAAGTTTTAATTGATTAAATTATAAAAGATAATAAATTAAATTACATTTTGAATAAATTAATTTATAATATAACTGGATTTAGGGATGATTTGAATTGGCTGATATTAAAAAAGTAATTTTTTTAACTTTGGAAAAAAATATTTTGCCAAAATAAGAGAAGTAAAGAAACTAACAGAATAGATGGGTATATAAATATTGTGGAAAAGTATGCAACAATTGATCAGGAAGGAATAGGTTTTAATTTTATATTTATTTGAATGGAAAGGATGTTGCATATGTTGCTGCTATTGGACAATGTAAACATGTTGAATTCAGTACCACATGGCAAAACATGGTGCATTTGATTTTCGGGGGAAAGGTTTATGATGCAATGGTTTCTCCTTTAATGTGTAGTATAGATTTATCGCTATGATAGAGACAACATAAGATAAAATTGTATATGATGCATTGCCCCTTGAAATTGTTTCAAGCTCCAAATGAGATGACACTGTGTTTGATATAGACATCATGATGAATATCATCTTGCTCTCATTCTATTGGCATTTCCAAGATTAGCTTTAATCAGAAATATTATCAATTTAAACATTAATTATAAGAAAAAATTCTGAACTGGAGGCACTCCTTGATATAACAAAAGTCAATGCTATTTTAGGGAGTTTCCCATTGGTAGTGATCAGCTTGATTCAGCTGTCATGTGGAACTGTGCGTTTAGCAAAGCATTCATCTTGACAATAAAACAAATAGGATATTGGATGGTTTATGCCCTCACTCGATGAGGTCTTGAGTCAATACTAAAAGAGAGGGCTTTCTCCAACCAGTTAAGGTTACTAGTTGAGGATCCTCCTTTAAGTAATGAGTTACTATGGCTTAAATTGACATGATCAGAGAAACACAGTGTTATAGTAGTCCTCAAAAGAAAAGGTCAAACATCACAAGAACGTTTTACAAATTCATAGTCACAAGCCAGATTGATAATAGATAATACGTTGTAGTAATATGCTGATGCATGAATATTAACGGACAGAGATAATACCTTGTAATAAGATATTGATGCACGAATGTTAACAGACTTGCCATTTGGAGAAGATGAAAGCCGAAAAAGTGGCAAAAAGTCCTGAGAAGTGATCTTTTTGGAAACTGTAGCAAAAGGCATCTTAAAGGCCTCCTTGAAACTGCAATTACAGGGCCATCAAACTAAGTCATTAACACACCATGTATGTAAGAGGAATACTTTATATAAATCTCTAACTAACTCCGACAAAATTGTTGCAAAAACACAATTGAAATAACCTATTAAATGCCGACATCATCTAAAAGCTTAATTGTTAGAAAAGAATTCTTATATTATCATTATTTTGACACCCCTGGTGCACATATGCTGGATTGCTCTTCATTGAGATTCACACACGGATAGTTTTAAATGAATAGTCCCAAGACTTGAACTCGCAACTTTTGACGGCCTCAGCTCTAATATCATAGTAAATGACCATCTTATCTAAAACTTTAAGCAATTAGAGAGGGAGTTATTACACTATTTATTGTCTTAAATAGAAGATAGAAACACAAACTGCATTATCAAAAATACTGGCCATGCTACCATTAGGAAACTAAACAAACATAAAATCAAACCGAGGAATAACTCAATGGAAGCATGATTTCTGGGTCTGCAACATAATATCTCACATCAGACAACGCCTCAAAATCTCATGTTTGCCATTAAACTAATAAGCAATACTATATTAACACACTTCTCTTGTTGTTTATTAGTTGAGTGTCAACATGAGCATTCAACCACATATTGTGGTGTAATGTAAGAGCAAAGATGTTGTAGAAAGTTGCTTTAACTCAAGCATTTACAAGTGCTCTCTTAGACTTGGAATAAGTTGGTCATGAAAATTCATCAACAGATTAAAAGCTAGTTACATTACTTACAGTTTTCAGTTTCCACATTTGATTTATTCACAATATGTTCAACTCGAGCTTTACTACACCCATGTTTCTTATAGAAAGTACTACATGTCTACTAGAAATAACAAAACAGTTCTTTTTAGTGGGAAGGAAAAAATCATATTTATTACTTCAAGCATATCCAACCATGTACTAAAATATTGGCACATAAAGCAAACATCTGGGAAAGGAATGAAACTCTACCAAGACTCCATCTGTTGAAACTCTTTTGCCAAGGTCCTCTTCAGGTACTCAGTATCTAAAAATCCACCAAAGAGTATTAATTGTTTAATCCTTTGCATTGTTTCCCTGAAACAAATTAGCCATACGGATTAATGTGAAAACATAGAAATTAGCAGTTTTTCAGTACATTTTCCAAGAAATATTAGCAATTAAAAAGTGTAAAAGAACAGAATGTTATAGTTCTGTCCATACAACTTTGTTGTTTATAGTTTTGGGCCAGGGACAGAGTAAAACAAAAGTTGCTTCAGCTACCAGAGTTCCTAAATCTATATCCAGTTTCGTCATTGCATAATGAATAATCCTTGTTAACAGCATTGGCATATAACCTTGCAGATTCACTAAAATAGTTCAGAAGAAGTTTCTCAACTAGATTCTTCAAAGTTCAAAGCGTGGTCACTGTTCAAAGATTGTTTTTAATTCTTTGTTTGTTTATCAATGGAAGTAATTTCTTAGGGTCCCACTAAAGCAGGCAAGCCCATCTGCACCGACCAGCGAACAGTTTCTACCAAAGACCCAAAAGGCAAACACAGTGTGCAATGAATCGTTCCATACAATTAGAAACCTTCACTTGCTCATACTTACGCTGCCTCCTATCCGTTCTCCTTGATCCTCATAATAGTTAACATTACCTTATGATATATAGGAGTCCCTACCTTAAACAGAACCATACTCTTTTCTTTGGATAGTTTCTCCTTGAATGGTTTTGGCATGTAAAAATGAGACTGTTGAGGCACTTGTTATAGGTTTGAAGGCATTGGGGCTGTCTAATTGCAAGAAGAGTGGAGGTAGGACTAAGAAGAGTTTGATGTCTTCCCTTAGACCAAGAGCTCAATTTTATGGCACCTAACAGAGGAGAACACCCTACACAGGGAGTTGAAATTCATGCAAATTATTGTATGTAGAGGGATAAGACTTGATTGGTTTGACTTGGTATCTTGGTGTCTTAATACATCCATCCTTGGAATTCTATAAGACTTTTGAAGTGGCTGTCTCCAAATCAGAATGAATGAAAGCTAGTGGTGCCAAGTCCACTATTTGATCATTAGCCCCAAAAAAGTACTCTATTTGATCATTTGCCAATTCCTGGAAGCAATTTTTGTTTTGCCACTATATTCTTCTCAACTAAAGCTCCAAGCAATGGTTGGTAGATTGAAGGTTCGTTTCAGTGACAAGTTCATAACGTATATCCGGCGCCTCCTATAACTACTATTCCAGGAAAGAAACAACTGGAGCAATAATGAGAATTAACACTAGACAGAACTTTCATCCCGACCCAGTAGCTGGCCTGCAGCATTTTAACGAACCAGATTATTTTAAGATGCATCAATTTTTCAAGGGCTTATAATAGCCTAATATTTCAGTAGTATGTGCATCCAGTGTGCCTGAATTTCCAATCACCATGTGCACAAAAGAAATCCACTTAAGTAACATCAAAAGCATATATTCGAAGCAACACCAAAACAGACACTCAAAAGAAGAACTTCAAGTAATATGAATTACTTGTATATTTCAAGATCGCAAGATAAGTTTTACACTCTCAATGAAGCTTACACATAAATGTCACAAGCTTCCATAACACTCAAATATGAATGTTTAACAGAAGCAACTAATTTTCCAGGTATGATGTCGGAAGTGAAGTTTACAGAAGGTTGAGCTAAAATAATAAAACAAATTTAATATCACGTGCAGAGATGCTTTAAGAAAACAACTTGAGATAGAAGCAGAATTTTCCTCCGACCTTCATCTCAAAAGAAAAAACAAGTGCACTTTCATGCAAAACCAGGATATGGCTGTATATGAAGCTCAATTCACATATAGGCTTGAGAAGACAACTTACAAGTCAACTTCTATGGTAGAATCATCCTCAGCGGATTCCAGCAACTGTCTCACAGGGTCTTGATCATAGAGGAACTTTAAGAATTTGATAACTAGTTCACTGTGAAAACCTGAAAGTATAAGGAACCTTTCTATTTTCTCCTTATGAAGTCTGAAAATTGGTGCAATGGGATAAATATTCAAAACAAACCTGCTGAAAGGTAAAAGCTGATCACTTGGTTCAGACATCAGAATCTTTACACATTTCAGAAGCCAGTCAAAAAAATTTGAAAACTGGAAGAAAGATTATTAGAACATTATTATAGTTCAAAAGGGATATTAATGCATCAAGGTCTGTGTGAAAACTGTGACCATATATGGATGCAGGGAATACAAATGCACATGCAGATCACTGGAGAGATTTCAATGATTGACAAGAAAACATGTCTAACCCATGAGTGCAAGTATTCCGTAACTTGTAAGTTTGATCTACTCTTCAATAAGCTCTGTAGTTTGTCTCATTTTTCCTAACAGAGACCTTTTTTCTCTCATTGCTATTCGGAGAGTTCCAACATGCTAATGTAAGAAACTAGTATGTTATTAACTAATGAAAAATATGGACCATCTGGTAGGTCAGATGGCAATTTCTAAGAGATAAATACAGAAGAACTTCTGCTAACATAATGAACTACTAATTCAATTAGTGCACAAGATGCACTTAAACAAGATATATGCACCTTATAATTTCACCAGCAAATGAAAACACATGCTAAGACCTCCCCCCCCCCCCAAAAAAAAAAAAAACCCACCAAAAAAAAAAAACCACAGTGCACCACCACCACTACCCCCTTCTTCTATTTTCAGTCAATGCAGAACTAAAGTGGAACCCTTAAAAGCTAGAATTATCAATATGAAGCCAGCAAGATGAATATAAGAGAAGTAACTACTAAATGTAGCATAAAATTAAGTAATTCAACATCCCTCATATCTAAATTTGATGTCTTCTTTATACTCTTTTCCTAGAAAAAGGGCATCATCGGATGCCCTTGATTACAGATGTACCCTTGACTGCATTACGTATAAATGCATACATCATAAACATACATGGCTATCTTCAGTGGTCAATCTTTCTGGTGGGTAGAATAAGGTTTCAGTGGTCATTGAAGTCATATACTACCAAAGAAACTCCTATGAAAGAAAGAATGAAAGAGTTTTGTTTCTGCCATACTGCTCGAGGCATACCTGCTGCACCACAGAAGACAGAACCCCCAAAAATCGTTCAACTTGTACAAGCAACATACCAGCCCTTTCAGTTGCACTATCAACTAACTTCTCATCCAAGCCAATTCCTTGAAAACGTGCACGCCATCTTGAAAGCCCTCTTAGTTCTCCCATTCTAAATCCAATAATTTCGGCAGCAGGCTGTTAACCAGAGTTTAGTTGTCTGAGACTATTGGAATCACAACACAACAAGTAACTGATACATAAAATTCTAATACCACACACTGAAATCTCAGGATTGAATAACTTTTACAATAGGGGAAAAACAAACAAATAATCTCTTGCACTTAAATGAACTCCAGCATATTTCAATTGAATAAAGAAATTTGAGGAAGGAAAAATGAGGGAAACTGAATCTCAGCCACGCTCCTATTACTTTCATAAGTTAAACAGCATAGTTGACACTTGCACTAGTCAAAATTCGCAAGACTGTATCTTACTTTTCATTCCTGTACCCAACTACAATTCTTCCGTGCATTATGCAACCCCGAGATTCTTTCAGAATGGTTATGTAGATAGAATATTACATTTCTGGGGTAAAACTATTACTACCCAACAAGATAAGTAACGCAGTGAACAATAAGCATGTTGAAAATCTTAAAATCAGTAGCCTCCAAAAGATATTCATATTTCTTGCTCAAACATGTTCTTGCACAAACAAATAAACCAAAATTTATGTTTCTTTTGCCTTGTGACTTACCAAGTGCAATAAAGGTCAACACTGTTCTTGTCCATCTCTAATCAGATCATCTAGTTCACACCAAAGTAGCTGGCAGTGAATGCAAAGAAACAAGCATTTTGAACAATTGACATCCAATGATTAGCAAACCAAGAGGCTGGTGGTGGGAGAAGGAAAGTAGATAAATGCCATGTCTAGTTTCATTATAGGAGGACTAAAAATATTTTGGATTCAGATCTTTTGAGAATTCAGACCAATACATGGGTGCCATTTGTATTGCTGGAAGGTTTGCATAGATTTTAAGTTTTTTTCTCTGCAACATCAATGTTTCCCAAGTGTATTGTGCCGATCAACAAAGAGCATCATGACTCTTCAATTGTTAAATAACAACCAAAAGTGTACATATGGAGTAAGGAAAGTAGGCAAAATCCAGATAGCAGATTATTGCTTGGTGCATCAGCCAACTTTCTTTCTCTAAACAAGTTTGCTACTTCATCATAAGCATGACATCAAAAAAGTTCCAGAAAAGGCAAAGAAACGTTGCAAGCAAATGGCAAGCGTGATAACAAAATGACTACAACGGGTATCAATAGTTTATCCAAGGTTGTGCTAAGGTGAAACAAACATCAAACTGCAGCTAAATCTGACATGCTGAATTCCGTTGCACTGTCTTATGTTATCAGTGCAACATATATGCAGAGAAGTACAAGAACAAATAGATTCTGCATGATAATGATTCAAGGTTTAAACGAGATATAAAATATGCTAAATCTGTTCTTTCATGATGTAAAATTTAGAAAACTATTGCCTAGTTTTGGATTTTTTGATAGAAAATAAGTGCTGACCATGTCAGATTTATAGGCAACTGAATATAAAAGGTATGATAAGAAGAAAGAACCAATAAAGAGATAAAACTATATAAATCTTACAGCAGAGAAATGGATCCATATTAGAAGTGTGTAATTCTTACAGCAGAAGAATGGATCCATATTCTTCTTCACTACATAAGTACTCAGAAAATATTCAGCATAAGAATAGAGTTTCTGTACCTGAATTATACGTAAATAGAAAAGAGATAAAAATGCACCTGCAGATGATTGAGGACAACCAACTGAAGCTCTTTCCCAGCACCACAAACCACCTTCGCCACCCGCTTGACTCCCTAGCATGAAAAGGAAAAAATGTACAAATATGTAAAATAAGAACTAAGACAAATCAAACAATATCCTTATATTATAATTGCAATTCGTGACAAAAGATACCATACCGCTTCACCAAGCGAATTGACTAAAAATTGATGAAGTGGAGGACTTGTTCTAGCACCGCCTAAAAGGCTTAAGAACTCCTCTTGAGGGGTGGAATCCAGGCCTAAACCATAAAAATTGTAAAGAAAAATGAATATAAGCAAATAGAACAAACTGCAGGAATGTAAGGATCAATCATCACCATGGTCACTGATTAAGGTAGATAGTCCATTAAATTTCTCCTGGAAGATATGCATTGCATCAGACCACTGTTTAGACATGACTGACAGTGATGTTCGGATGACTTCACTTAAGTCCTCGATGCTGGAAGCCTGTAGAGCTACCTGGTGAAGCTCATTTTTCCTGTGGACAAGGGAAGTAACATTGTACACAAACCCAAAAGTCAACTGTCAGTAATTAAATTAGTTGCTTACCATTGAACAGCAAAAGGGCATCCAAGTTTGACTACTAAGACGAACTACAAGTATGGTATGAATTTGATGAGTACTAAAAGTCACATGCACTCAAGTGTAATTTGATCAGTACTCAAAGCACATGGGTATGGAGTTCAAGTGCAATAACTACTGATATTACAAGTATAATTGATTCTAAAGCTATAGACAACACAAAGCTGTGTAAAATTCAATAGTTAGACAGTTTATTGTAAAAAAGAATGAAACTGAGGATTCTGGAGCCTTCTCATAAGTATAGTCCAAAAGACATGAACCAGAATAATATCTTTTCAAAGTACTTGAGCCTGTAGGTTCAGGGCCATAGCCAACATATGTTGGTCTAAAACTATGAAGGAATTTCTTCACTCCAGAGAGAGAAAATGTGCAACTTAAATCTTGGATAAGCTACATATTCAAAGAGAAAATGTGCAACTTAAATCCAGGATAAGCTACATATTCAAGCATTAGATTTAAAATGGCTGTTGGAAGAGGAAGCATTTTTCAACCAAAATCTTAAACACGGGTTCTGATTTATTATCATAACCAAGAAGAGCAGTTCTCAAAGATATCAAGTATCATAGCCCTAGTTTTGTTGCAGTTCTAGTATAGGAATCTGTAACTGCTATGAGTCCTTTGAAGAACGGTCAATCTCTAGAATCCAAAGCAGATAATTAAAGGATAATAATGAAAAGAAAGAACTAAAAAGTAATGCAAAACATCATGACTGGGTCGTTCAAGCATCATGGTACCCTTGGCTTGGAGTTTAAAGGAGATATATCATTTCATACTTTGAAGCAAAAATAATCCACAAACAAACTATTTCCTCACAAAAATGTTTAGAGAGAAAAGGTTTATCTCAATTAATAAAAACTGGTGATTTATAAGAAGAGATGGGCATGGAAAGAGAGACAGACAGACAGACAGACAGATAGACAGAGACACAGACAAAATCAGAGTCAGAGCTGAGGAAGAGTTGAGAAGTAGTACATTCTTGCATCATGCCAAAATTACCTTTTCCAAAAAATGGAAGTGTCAAGAACTAAGCAGTGGAAACCATGTAAATTAGCTCCAGACAAATCTTTGTTACTCGCCTTAATTCTGGCTTGAGAAAGTTCTCCAGAGCACAAAACAATCAAATGACAGAGATCTTTTGACAATGTCACCTAATAACGTGCATATGAAACAAACTGATTACTTGAGAGTCAAAGACTCAGTGTTTGATAATCAAATTAAATTATGAAGTAGTCTATCTATTGATAGTTGTGAGTGTATAAATGAAAGGAAAAGTTCTACAGTAAACATAGCAAAGTAACCTTATATATGGCAGCTTCCAGAAGTCGGCAACTAACATGTTTGCCTGCAGGTGGACTGCTAACAGCTAGATCATGTATATTCTTTGTGCATGATTCCAAAATGAAGTACAAAGAGAAGAAAAGAATACAAGTCAGGTAATTTGTCACACCAATAACAGAAATGAATAAGGAATCTTCCACAGAGATACACAGTTCATTCTAGTTTTTGGTTGACTCACAATTTTTCCAATTGGGAATATGCCAAAAATAGAGAAACAGATATTTCCATCTTTATCCCCACTACACAAAATGTTAAATCGTTGATGTGTGGAGTTGGATAGCTCCTGGAATGAATCTTCACTATCATCCATGAAACCACTGTCTCCAGGCACAAGTCCAGGCATTCGAGGAACCCTTGGGGGAGGAGGGAAAAAACGAGAAGTGCGGTCTTCATAAGCGGAGATATTACCACTACCATCCTAAATCCCATTGAAATAGATGAACCGAATCATCAAGACAGTAATACAAAGGAAAAAAGAAATTATGAAGAATCCAAATACATGATAAGTATGAAAAAAGCCTATAAATTAGGAAAATAGTTATGATTAGAAGAAGCAGGAAAGAGGCTGCTTATGGCAATAACACACCGTTGCAAGAATCATCTTGATTTTGGAAAATGTTGCAATACATTCAGCCGTACTGAAAAATCTAAAAGCCTCCCATTCTCATCAACCCAAAAAAAGGAAATACTAGTTACTGAAACAATTCAAATTCCCTCTTCCCAACATTGAAAGGATTGTAATAGTTGATAAAATCAATTTAAGGAGATGCAGAGTTTCTAGCTTTTAATAAATCACACTATCTTTAGGATGTCAAGGGCAGAAGTTTTAC
This sequence comes from Cordia subcordata, assembly GCA_028554755.1. NCBI lineage: Eukaryota > Viridiplantae > Streptophyta > Magnoliopsida > Boraginales > Cordiaceae > Cordia > Cordia subcordata. The sequence goes on along the minus strand of JAPTOF010000006.1, from coordinate 8,050,253 downwards.
AAGACTCCTCGTTAAATATTACTCCATTCTTGAGAGAGAATCTAGAATAGCTTTAAAAATGAAAATAGGGAACTTAACTTCTTAGTACCATTATGTTCTCCTCAAAAACAAGGTAAGAGACAACTACCGAACTGAAAGAACCCAAATGCTTCGGAAAAAGTATAAACCGGAAAATTTTACTAAACCTTGGTTTACACAACTTGAACCAAACTAAGATGGGTTTATATAAGAAACCTAAATCACTAACACAAGCTCATCTTAAACTCATTCTTGATCATGCTTCATCAAGATTTCCACTAATATACTATGTGCATTTCTTCCCATCTCATCCAATTGACGTTATCTGAAACTCAGATATTACTTAAAATTAAGGAAGATTTGCAATTTTTCTTGGCTTATGACATTGTTTAGAAATATAAAGTTCAACTTTACAACCATCATCCCAGGGAGTTTGAAGAAACTTTCACAGTAATCCACAAGATTGTATGACTTTGAGAATATGTCCCTTCATTAATTTCAATTTGTTGGGGCTTTAAACAAAAAAATATATACTCGTTAGATGTGACAATTGTCGACCAGGAACCATCTTTAAACCAAATAACAAACTTGGCCCAAGAAATTGAGTGAAAAGCCTTAATCTTAGAAAATGATTTTGGCAAAGAACAGGTTTATGGATCACAGATAATGCAGTCCACTACCCAAATGAAACTAGTCATGGATGCAGTCCTTTTTCTTAAAACAAAAAGCTGGAGTTAAGGGAGAAAACACACACACACATATATTGAGGGAGTTGGAAACATAAAATCGGGAAACTTGACATTACAAAGTTGCACTCTTTCTATTTACGAGCAGAACAAAATTACTATGAAGAAGCAATGTATCATCCCAATACATTCAATTGGTTTTATATAATTAAGAAAAATTACAAACCATGGATTTCTACAAACCATATGAACAGGAAGTTCAAGAATCCATACCAGACCATTTTCCATATCCTCCTCCCAGTTGAGACACACAACAGCAACATTGTGAGACTTTATGCTTTTCAGCTGCTTTCCATTCTGTTTCTCCATTAGAATGGCCGGGAAGAAGAAAAAAGAAGAAAAAACACCACAACCAAATAGATCATTTCCATTTTAAACACAGCAGAAATACTATTTCTAGTACAGTAGTTAATGATGAGAGCGGAAAGACAAGACTATTCAAAGTTCTCTATTGTTAACGCACTGTTGTAGCTGTAGTTACGTAATGCCCTATACCAAGTTTTTAACGTAATGCAAACTACACCAGATAGACTCTGATAAGTTGATGATGTTTATATTTATTGAATGCTCTAACAAGAAACCAGACTCAATTTTAGCACCTACACAAGCATACATGTACAGAATAAGAATGAGCTATGTCTGTAATGGCCAAAGACCAGATATCACATCAGACAGTCAATATTACATTAGAGATATCATGGGGTTAAGCATCCAATATTCACAAGATCCAGACAATGTTGACTATGAACATCAGTGAGAAATTTCTCAGATGGGATAGTACATCTTAGCATCCTCCAATGACAATTATAATTTGCAAAAGGAAAAATATATTCCATAATATAGCTTTTAAGCCTGAAAGTTTGCTGAATAATCTTATCCAGCAAAAGGAAAATAAATCTACTTTGTAGAATCCGAATTCAAGAGCATCTGCTCTCGATACTGTGCATGACAATAAAGGAGCAATGCTTAGCAGCACAAGTATCATGCAAGAGAATCTTGCCCAAGTAGGCACAGCAAGCACAGTTTTGTTACTTCAGCAAATAGGTTTTGTCTAAAGAACTGGAATACATCAGGATTTCTTAAGATATATTTATACCACATTCCTTCTCAATCTTATATTACAGCTATATTTGCTTTCAATCTTTTTCTTCATTTCATGAAGGGCATACATTTATGCTGCACTCAATTTGCCCAATTACAAAGGTTAAAGTCTGATGGTAAAACTATTTCACAAGTTTCTATGTAAAAAATGAGGGGGAGGGGGAGGGGGTGGGGGAAGAAAAAGGAGAACCTTACTTCCACGTCATGCAATGAAATGGTACCATCTTCGAGTCCAACTGCTATTGCTTTACCATCAGGACGCCAGCATATGGATGTTATGCACTTCCCTGAATAAGAGAGAGAAAATTCCATAAGCCAAGAGAAGGCCTAATCTCTTTGTCCTGATACTTAATTAGACGCATTAAAGAGCTTAAACCTTTGGTTTCATACCCTATAGATGATCAAGTATACATCAAACTTTACTAAGCTTCCATACCAAAACTTCTGATCCCTAACCTGTCCCCAAGAGACAAACAAGCATACTAAATGTGGTCCCTTAAGTCATTCTGAAAGAAAATATGAAAAGAAAAGGAAAAACACATACAAAAATTTTGCTTTTTATCCAATTTCAATGCCAAAGCTCTATGATCCATGTTAACATAGCACCAACTGATCATTAATCTACCAAAACTTTGATTACAAGGCACGGACAAGTGTTAAAACACAAAATCTAATTAATGGCTGTCAATCATCTTAACTTAAAACTATAAGCCTAAAAGAAGTTAAGTGTATTTCTAGCAGTAACCACTTTATTAAGCTCCAAAATTTACATAAGCAATATTGCTCTCAACGTTATTTAATAAAAGCGTAGCCCACACACACAACTCTTGCGGCCTTAGGCATATTTTATGCAGACTTAGGGATAATCTGGATTGGCTTCTAATGAAAGCACTTCTTTGTACAACTTACCAAAAAAATTGCTTCTTCAAGAAGCTCAAAATCTGGCTTCTAGCTTTTGAAAAAGTTTCGGCTTTTCTTGAAACTCAATTCAAATACTTATTGCTAAGGAAAGCTAATTTCTTCATGAAAAGAAGTGCTTTTTCATGAAAAAGTAAAAAGACAATTCAAACGGACTTTTACTAATATTACTTGCAATAATCTATTTAACTGACTCAAAAGAAAAGAAAAAAAAAAGAAGTAAAAGTAAGTAGTAATAAAGGGGTTACCAGGAGAAATGGTCCAAAGCCTTTGCCAGTTGAAACGATGAAGAAGAAGCGTAGACTCCTCTGTCACCATAGCTAGCAAATCCTTTCCTGGGTTCCATTCAGCTATTTTAATCTGGCCACACCCAAGGCAAATATATCAAAATTAATTTAAAAAAATTGCAAATAACAAAAAAAAAATTCATGTAAAAAAAACACACATAGTAAGAGTGTGTTTGTGTGTTTGTCTGTAGGAGAAGAGTGGACCTGGGAAGCAACGGGTTTGTCGAATTGAAGCTGAAAAGGGAGCACTCTCTGGCCTTCGTCTGTTTCCATCACTTGCTGTGTGTAACTTCAAATTCACTGTGTGTCTTGTGTGTGTCCAGTGTGTCTTGTATGTGTGTGTCTAGAGTATATATCCAGTTAGTGTGTGTGTGTATGTGAGAGAGAGAGAGAGTTCAAGTGAACAGTCTGAAGCAGGGCTGCGTAACTGAGATGCCGGGCGGGCATTTGTATTTTCAATATAAGAGGTCTTTTTTGTTTCGTTTTCTTTAAAATGTTTATAGACATTTAAAAAAAAAAAAGAAAAAAGGGAAAAAAAAAGAGGAAAGAAAAGAGTAGATAATGTTTTTTTTTTCTTTTTTCTTTTTCTTTATTTTTTCTAAAAGTTTGACTTTGTTTCCTGGTGTTACATGTTACACCAATATACCTCTTAGCTAGTTTGTGCATGATGCACAACATTGAATATTAATGATAAGATGGTTTATTTAACATATAGATACAAATATCTATAAAAAGTTTTTCAATTTATGTGATGATATAATACAAATAGATTGGTGTAAATTTTAACTCATTAATTATATCTTTTAATAGGAGATTTATAATAATTGAATAGAATATTTAATTGGGAAAATAAATCAGAATAAGCATGAACATTGATTTTAATTTTTTCTTAAAATACGACGTAATTGGAATCATTTATTAAAGGTATACTCATATAGGATATTGGTATGAGTTCATAATTTCTCAATTAATTCTTTAATCGCTTACTAAACTGCAAACACAAATAGTTCTATTCCTAATGGTTTCAACTCCATGCCCTCCTACAAAACAAAACCAAAATGACCCAAAAAAAAAACAAAAGGAAAGAGAAAAATATAATTAAGTGTTGATGCTCTTTTTATTTTGCCTCATTCCTTGTCCATTTTGAATTTTGATACACACATGGTTGCCATCAAGGGTTAGACCAATGCATATCAATTAGACCAGAAAAGCTTATCGTTTCCATGCAGGAGAGGAATAATTTTCACAAAGTTACTCTTCTAACTGAAGTTGGTATCACTCTCCCGACATTAAATTCTCTCCAATTTTTGATTATTTTCTATATATAAGAAGAATAATCTCAACTATTCACAAAACTATACCAATTCAGACCCTTTATTTCAAAATAAAGGAAAGAAAGGAAAATATTAACAAATAAAAACAGGAGAGGATCCACACTCATCACCGGATAGGAGAACATGCACGTATTAAATCTCAATTACTCTTCAAATTTTAAGTTAACACATGTCAGAACTGAACAATTTCAACATTCTATAATATTTAGTAAGTCTAACATGACATTACAAGAAAATTTAAGGACTTACTTTTAACTTTTCACAAAATACTTTTCGCAATAGTTACTTTTAAGAAAAAGTCAATCTAAACGAACCTTTTGATGTCAAGAGAAAAGCATATGCAGGAATATATCACATACGCGGATGTGCATGTTACCAGGCCAAAAGAAGAAGAAGAAGAAGAAACAATTCCGGAATACCACAATGAAATTATTCAAATCTACCTCCAGAAAACATTAGCAAAAGGTAAGAGCAAGGGAAACACGAACGAAAACTAAGTTACAGGTACTCCATAAATTCAAAATCTGATATCCACATTTTGTGTGACATCAGTGAGCCTCAAATAACTCAACTGACTAATGTCAAATACCCCAACAACCATGAAAAGTAAATAAAGAAATAAGAATAACACTATAAACTTAATCAACAAAAGAGAATATGACACATGCACATCCCCCGAGTGGGGAGGAAAACAGGCCGCAAAATCATCCTCATCCTCGTCAACTTCTCCAAATGTGATCTCCTACTTTTCTAGGCAGAGATACCTTTGGAAGGCGACCACCAATTTACCCTACGTTGGAACATGGTCAACAAAATACTTCCTTACATGAAATCATAATCATCATAATCCTCGTATGTATTAACAACAACATCTTCATCTCTGTCCACGAGCAACTGCTTCTTCTTTCCTCCTGCAAATGAGGTGAAGCAAATTAGACACGTCACCATTTGCCAACTTAATGATCTCAATCTCTACATGGAAATATAAGATGATCAGTGTAAGCATACCCGACTTCTTTTTGCCTGCATTTGCTTCCTTTTCAGCTTTTATCTTTTCATTTGCAATTGCAGTGACAGAAGAGGCAATCTCTTTAGCATCCGCCCCTTTAAGAGAGGTCATTGAAAGTCTCATTACAGCTTTTAGCAATCCAATGTAGTGATAGCTTTTCTGCAGTCCAGGTGATTGCAGTGGTCAACTAGAATTTGGCACCAAAGTAATCCTGATAAAATACAGATATCAAACACAACATACCTCAAATGGCCGCAGCTTATAAGAAATGAGTTCAGCATATTCTAGGAAGTCATTTTCTGTCTTGGGAATAAAATTATCAATGGTCTTCTCATCACCTTTCTTAGCAAACAATTCTGCCGTGGACTTGTAATCAGCTTCTTCCACCAGCCTATGAAGCAGAAGATATAATGAATTAAAAATATTGCAATTCTTCACAACTTTCCATTCTTTACATTTCCTTTCTGCGAAGATTGGCAAAACAGCGGAGAAGGGTGCTCAATCAGAGGAAAAAGGGTAACCAGGGTGTCAAAGTAAGACTGAGGTCCAAATTTGAAGACACCCTTTCTGGACTAAGAATTGCACTATTGCAGAAATTAAATGGCCAAACCCTTCATGATCCCATGAAGCCAACACCCACTATAAAAGAGGCTCATAGATTCTGCTTAGATTTAGTTTCCTAACCCATTTGATCAGATTCATCTTAATCAGATAAAGTCAAACATGCATCCTTTTCTCATCAATTATCTAGTAAATTAATCTAGCACAAATTTTCTGGCCCAGGGCAACTTGTGGAAATTAAGAAAGGAGCCGTATGTTGCCTACCAGATCACCACTTTGAAAAAAACGACAAGAAAATTGAAAGGAAAGACAGATGGTGTTCCTCTATGAACATGTCAAACAGAAGGAAATATATCTCTAGTGAACCAGAGACAAGGCATCAGCAACAAGTAAAAATGTTCACCTCTGTTGACGGAGTTTTTCTGCTACAGGATCCAGTTGCACCTCCTTTGCACCTTCAACAGCTTTACCTTTCTTCTCGCTGGGTTTTGCTGCAGGCTTTTTAGGGACCTTTTCCTGAGGAGGTTCCACTTTAGGTGCCTGATCACATCCAATGAAGTAATAAGTCCCAGTTGAAGGAATCAACACAGAACCAAACAACAAAATTGTAATTTAAGAAAAAGCACTAATATGGTTCACCATGTGAAGCTCCAAAACCATGGTTAAACTCATTTCGGCACCATACACAATCACACAAACGAGCAATCACTATAAGAAACAGCCTAGTCAACATATGCTAACGGATAATTAGGTTCCCAGTCAAACATCCAATGGCCTCATTGAAATGATAGAATCCTGATTAAACTACAGAAATACTGTTTAAATTTCCATCCAATACATTTAATCCCTCACCAAACGTAAGATAACAAGATGAAAAAAAATGAATTAGACAATAGTTGAAACAAACAAACAGCAAGTTTAAAAACTACTGAAGATTTCTCTCATTATCGAGGATCGTTAATCATCAGAACACCCAATATACTCCTCCAGCTACAATATCAGCAAAAAGTCGTTGGAAGAACCACTTCCACCAAAAAGGAAACATGTACCAGAAACATGGGCATTTTTACCATTGAACACTTTTTAATTATCTAGAACAGGCAGACAGAATACCGGCTCAGGCTCATCTTCATCTTCCCAAGATTCCTTTATATCATTTTCATCCACATCTTCATCGTCCCATTTGTTCTTCAATTGCTCCTTCTTGAGGAGATCAGGAATAGGTTCGTCCTCTGAAACATTAGTTATCAAGTGTTAAACTTCACCAAACAAAATAGAACTAGAAAAGGCTTCACGAATAAAATCCTTGATCCTTCTATTTCTATCAGAAATAGATAAAAGGATGTGGATATTAAGGCCTTTCCTAACTGCTCTTGAAATCTAAAATAAGGCAGCCTTCAAAAGAAAGAAAGCATTTTCACTTTAAAAATAAAAATAAAATTAAAAATAAAATAGAGAGAGGGAGGGAGGGAGAGCATTTTCAGCTTTTACATTGGTTAGAATAGCTTTAGTATCACCTATGGAATACCATGACAGATATAACAGGAGCAAATGGGCAATCAAAAAAAGCAAAGATCAGAGGCACATAATTTGAAAATCACAAGAAAGACCACTCTTACTTCAAAAGAACATGATAAGAAAAAGTGAGGCCAAGATCTACTTGCAGACAAAAGGTGGGTCCATTTTATTTATAACACAAAATAAATTTGAAGAAGCAAGAGCTTATATTTAGAAATATCATTTGCAATTGGTTTTTCTTTGAGATTAATACTACATATTATACTCCTATAATCACATATTAGGGTCAGAAAATTATGACCTATAACAATTCTTGGATCATTATAGGTTTCCATAATCATAAATTTGACTTTGAGGTAAGTAACACGTAGCAACTTCTGAATCATTACAGTTCAAACCCATATGCACGACTTTGAGGTCAGTAACAAGAAAATTAACACTCAGTCGAGAAATGAGAACATGAGCATCACACAGAAGTGTCTTTAACAATCAATGACTTCATTGCAACACTCAAGCCCCATCTTATTATGACAGTAAGAAAATAGTGAAATCTGTCGAGGAAAGAGAGAAGTTTTCCTGTTGGGTTTAGAATACCATATTGTGCACAGGTCATAAATGACTTTAACCCTTTCCCTTGGTTCTGCCTCTGTCATCATGGGACTTCCCCAAATTTCTTTCTTGTTCTAATCTTAGAACCAAGCATGAAAAAGGACTCTTTCCCTAACTTCTCTGATGGTCATTACATGCCAAGATCTCTACAACATCTAGCTTAACCATATACAAACACACACACGAATTCAGCGTCAGAATTCTCTTGAAGATAAAATCAGCAACTTCTAATGTACAGATGGCACTATGTGTAGATTTCACGTTGGAACCTTCTAGCTAAAATCTACATTACAAATTTCTGAGGTTGTTCCAACTTCCAACAGAAATATTCAAGCTTCATGTGATTAAGGATCACTATAAGTTGATCTTGATCCAAGCAACAATACTGTAACCTATAACTATTAAAACAACTACAGAGTAAAAACTGCTAATTCCTAAATAAGAAATTTGTAAGACCCCAAGCAAATAACTCAGAATCACAAAAGGTAGTATTCAAGTTCAAATTTTCAACACTAATCATTAAGATTACGCTCTTACTGGCAGCTAAAAGATGGCAAAAACATCAATATAACAAAGTACAATAAGCAACCATGAACGATAAATTAATTCAACTTAACTTCCAAATTTATCAATATTCACCCTACTTCAAGTAAGCCCTCCATCGCTATCAACAATTAGGGTAACAGCGGAATTGAACCTTAATTTCTAAGTTTATAAATCAAAGGCGTGAATTTTCGTCGAATTTTTCTTCTTTTGGGATCGTATACGCAAAAAGTCATCACCTCTCACAGCCAAAAGGAAAAAAAGAAAAAAGAAATCCTGAATTATAAATAATTAAATGAATAAACGATTAGTAGAGGTAAAGTACCATTACCCCAATCCTCCATTAGCTCGCTATGCCTCTAAAGACGCAATTAAGTCCTGGCAAATCCAATTATATGTAAAAAATAAGAGAAATTTATCTGAATCAACAACAAATATGTAAAAGAACTAAATACAATAATTCAGAACATCTGGGGAAAAACCTTTTTGTCCAAAACCCCCAAAAGAAATTCTAAACCCAATTTTTTAATTAAAAATAAAGCGATAAATGATTAAACTAATAATACTTCTTTATTCAGAATGATAAAATTTATAATAAAAAATAAACGCAGAAAATTTGCGAAAATAAGGAATTCTTGCTACCGTAAGAAAAATTGTCAAGATAAGTGGAACTAAAACATCACGCACCTATTTGCTTCGGGCGATAAATTGAAACGGGCAAAGATTCGATTAGGGCACAAGATGGAGAAGTGTGACCAAAGAGAAGGATAAACAATAAAGACGAAGAAAATTCGCAGAAAACAAAAATAAAGACGAAAAAGAACAACCCAGAAACTATGAGAGAGAGAGAGAAAAAGAGAGAGAAGAGTTTCCTCATTTAAGTAAGGGCTACTGCATAAGGGCATGTTTGTATGGGGTACTTTTTTCAGTGCAAAAAATATTTGAATTAAATTTAAGAAAATTTTGAGATTTTAAAAATAATAATTTTAACTTTTTTTATAAGTTAGAATTTCAATTTTTTGTAAAAAAATACTTTTCTTTAAAAGTTTACAAAAGGTTCATTTGGATTTATTTTTTAAAAGTATTTTTTAATAAATTTTTTAAAAAGTATTTTTTGTTGAAAAGTTGGAAATTTTAGCTTTTGAAAAAAAATTATATTTGAGTAATTTTTTTAGAGTTTTAATTTTTTTCAAAGTCAAACTAAATAATTATTGTAAAAATAAAAAATAAATTAAAAAACTAATTCAAATAAGTCCAAAATATTCTTGAAAAAAAAAACAATTTAAAAGCCCTAGAAGTGGTTGGTGGGGAAATCTTTTTCTCTTTGGAGAAGGGTGGTTTCATTAGACAGACTCCAATACCATCCTCGTATGGGGATTTTTTTTTTCTTCCATATTTAGGGTGCATTTGGTTTGAAAAATGAAAAGTTATTCTTGGAAATCACATTCCCAAAAATTTGATTCCTGAGAATATGATTTTAGGGAATAATATAAAAACTGTTTCATACATAAAAAAAACATTTTTGGAAAAATTTTGGAGTATTTTCAGAAATTTTAACTTGTTATGTTTGGTTTAAAACCAACATTCTTGGAAATTTTAAGCTATTTTTTTAAAAATATCCCTAATTAAAAAAAAAAGAGAACTCGTGGAAAATTATAGTTATTAATTTTAAATTATAATTTTATTAATTGTTAAATTAATTAATTATTTCTAATTAATTAATTTTTATTAATTTAATTAATTATTATTTTTATTTCAATTAAATTTTAGATTTAATTTTAATTTTATTTAATTAATTATTTTATTCTTAATCTTCAATTATTTATTACTTATTTTTTATTTTTTTATTATTATTTTATTTTTATTTCTAATATTGCTTTTTATTTTTAATTAAGTGTTTTATTTTTTTAATTTATTATTATTAAAATATTTATTGTTAATTAAAAATATTAAAAATCCATATTTAGTTAACAATACATATTCAATAATTAATTACTATTGTTATTATTTATTTTTTAAAAATTATTGTCAATTCTTTATCGGACATGAGAAAGTCTTAAATATGGGTATTTTTGTCTTTTTAATTTACTCTTCATATTTCCACAACTCAAGAAAGTTGGTTTGTTCGGCAAAATTAGCTGTTAGAGTAGTTGATAGCTGTTGTATTTTAGCTGTTAGCGAATAGCTATTTGATTAGCTGATTGAATAATATGTGTTCGATAAAATTAGTTACTTGATTAGTTAATGAATATAAAATGACATAAAAAGACATTGGTATTATGTTATTATGTTATTTTTTATGATAAATATAATTATTATTACTATTATTGAAATGAGATAATTTATTTCATAATTAGATATATGTTTCTTGTAATAACATTTGATTATTAAAGTATAATAAAATTAATTTTGATAAATAAATTTTATTAAAATTACAATAAATGTCATTATTGTAGAAATATTTTTTAATTGATCAAAGATTTATTTTGTCAAGAAAAATAATAAATGGATGAATAAGACTTACACTTTTTTAGTATATTTTGATATAGATAGGATTTAAATTTGTTTTTTATGTTATTTTAGATTTATACTTGTGAAAGAAAATATAAAAACATAGAAAGAGATTGTATAGTAGGTAGAATTACCAAAACTATAATGAAGAGAGGGTAAAATTGCCAAAATAAAAAGTAAAACATTATCCACTACTTGAAATGTTAAAAACATTAACGTTTCAGAAACACTACTTCAAATACTGTTTCAACCAAAAACACTACTTTACTGAACAACAAAAATTGGAGGAGATAGTAGTTTGACCAAGTCAAAATACTAAATACTAGTTAAAACACTGTTGCCAAATAGTGCCTTAGATTCCCACCCCCCTCTACATAGGAATAAAATTTGAACAAATCATGGAAATATTACATTATCGGAAATATAATTTTTCTAGAAATCATGTTCTATTATGCGAACCAAACGTGGGAATATCATATTAGTCAATTCACATTCTCACGAATCTTCTATGATTCTGTCAACCAAATGCCCTTTAGAGGAATTGTTTGCGTATGTGTGTTTTAGAAGCTTTTTCTATTTGTTAAAGATGTAAAAGAGAAAATGTATACATGTATTCCGTGAAGGGTTCCGAACATAAATCAATTAGTGATAAAATATAACATAAAACTGTTATTCGTAACATAGAGGTAACTGAAAATAATTAAAAAAATCAATATTATAATTAAAAATAAAATAACATTTTATGTAAACTTTGATTGTGGAACTACTTTTGTGCTTCTTTCAAAACATAATATGATAATCAATATAAATAAATATTAAAATTTACCTGTTTTATCATAATATGCTTGATAAATATATATAGGTATTAATTTGGTAAACATTTGTTTTTGGTAACTTCCAAATGGAAAACTCTCCCTGACCCTTTTTAGATTGACTATTTTTCAAGAAAAATATTTAATCAAGAAAAATGTACATTATTTGAATAATATTTGGCTTACATTTCAAAGAAACTAAATATTTGAAAAGAATTAAAATTCAATTTAAAAAAAAAGCCAAAAGTTTTAAATTGAAAAAAAAAATCAAATGATGTAGAAAAAAAATCATTTGAAAAAAAATAAACAATCCAGATGAGTTCTGAATTTACCTTTTCAAAGAGGAACTTCCCCTTGTATAAGTAATTTAAAATTCCGGGAACCTGATTGTGAAATCCCCAACAATGTATTCAGGCCCTTATTATTTACAGAAAATTATTTTCTGTATTTTTAACTCCAATTAATTGGACTTTTAGTTTCTTGTAGAAAAATTTTGCAAAAGTTAACTATCCTCTATGAGGTAAATTAAAGATGCCACATAACGTAAAATAAAAATTTTGCATTTTTTTTGCTGTTTTCTTCATCGTAATTAATTATTCTGTGGGGGATAAAACAAAGATACCAAAACTCAACAAAATAAAAATATTGTAACTTTTGCTGCTTTTGTAGTTACTTGCATTTCCCCATTCCAGTAGAAAATGCAAAATTCCGAAAAAAACCGGGTTTCAGTTTTGTGGAAAAAAAAAAGTCAAAAATTTTGAAAAACCGCCGTTGCCGGGGATCGAACCCGGGTCGCCCGCGTGACAGGCGGGAATACTCACCACTATACTACAACGACCGCTGTTAACGGACCTTTTAGACTTTAGTCACAAATCAGCATTTAATACATTTGTCATGGATTACTTTGCATTTCGTTGAAATGTCAGCTTCTCATCGTGCTATGTTTAGTATTTAACTAGTGTACAAATTTCGATATTAATTTGATATTATTAAATTTTAGTTAGTTACTTAGAAATTGTATTTTAAAATATGATTAAAATTATAAATGTAACGATAAAAGTAAAAATGTTAATAATATTAATATTAAAATTATACTTTAAACAAATATATTATAGATTGTACCTAAATTGATAATATTATAAATTGTACTTTAGATTTCCAACGAAATTAAATATTTTCATTCATTTTTACATACAAGGACTAAGAGAAAAAAAAAAGAATATATATATATATGTATATATATATAATCACAAATATTGTCAAAATATGCTATGTCGGCATGATATCATGACCCAAATAGTGACAAATAATATAAGAATTTGTGGAAGGAAAAATTGAAGTAGTAGGTTTTAACTTGAGTGTGTCTGTGTGTGTAACCCTGAAAAAAAGAAATGTTTCTTGTTTTAATCGAAGCTTTTGAGGGGGAAGGAAAAAAATAATTGCGTCCGAATCTTGAAGAAATCCAAGAGAAAAGCAAATGGTTAAGATGCGTCCACGTGTCAAGACATTCTATTGAAACAAGAAATGAACAGATAGGACCACGCACGATTGTGAGGCGAGAATTTGATGTAAGACATAATATAACAAGCAACATTTGAACCATTTGTAATATAAATGAAAAACTGTAAGCAAATACCTTTGTATGGCCAAAGTGGAAAAAACAGCAATGAAACATATAATGCCAAATGGCCAAAAAAAAAAAAAAACTTGTGAAGTAAAGTATTGTTGCTTGGCTTTAGTTATAGAATACGTAAGATTCCCCTCCTCCCTCCTATTCCCTCGATATTTTCCCAGTAATACTAAATGCAATACCATCTTGAATTTATCATTTTCAGAAAAATACAAGTACATGGGCTCATATAATTGTGTCTAATCTATATCTATATTATATTTATAAAATTATACCTCAAATGAGTGTCTAAGCTTTAGATGTTGACACATCAACTTTATAAATCTCTACCAAAATGCCATGTCAACTTTATAATACTCAATTGAATTGTCACATCATTTTTAACCAAAAGAAAAAAGAAAACCGTCCAACTTCTTTATTAGCTTAAATATTTAATAAAACTTTAAAAATTTTAACTCTTCCAAAGACAATCATGAATCATAAAGTCTTTATCATACTATTTTTGCAAACTTAATTCTTCATTTAATATACATTTATTTTCCTCAATCATAAATCATAAAGTTGTTATCATACTTTTTATAATACTATTCTTCATTTTGTAATTGGTTTGGTCATCATCATCACGTGTTGGCTGCTTTTTCACATTACCATAACTTGTAATTTAATGGTTCCTCAACATTGCATTTATATTAATGCTCCACTTGATAACGTAATTGAGAATTTAAAATGGAGTTAGACATCATTATCAACTTGCATTTAAACATTGTCATTAAAGTAATGGTCTATATGAACATTGTTTTTCTTTTCATTGGTACATACCATTTTTACAATTCTATTTTTATTTATTATATTTTTTTGTTTTAACACTTTTACTTACCAATAATCTCTTGATCTTTCTTGCGAGTTTTCTTGACAATGGATTAAGAGAAACATAATATCAACCACCTGAACTCTAATACCCGTGATTGGTGTTTGGCTATTCGGGTTTCACGATTATGGGATGTTTTGAATTTTAAATCAAATAATAAAATTATGAGTTTAGATATGGTGCTAATTGATTCAAATGTACTTTCTTGTGATGAGCCTTTTATTTTTTATATATAAAATTGTGTACTGTTGAGGTTTAAATTTTCTACTTATTCGCTAACATTTTATTTTATTTATTTATTTTTGATTTATAAGGTGATCAATATTGGCTTCTAACCGAAAAAAGGTTCATTGACATATATTGTTCAATATTGATAGAAGGAGGTATTTATTTTTTGAAGAATTTTTTGGTCGAAGATGCTAAAGAAGTGTACTGAGTGGTTTGTGACGATGAAGTGATATCCTTTTTTTGAACCACTATTGTCAAACCAACTTCTCCTAATGCTACAATTGAAATTCTTTCATATAAGTTTGAATTTGTAGAATTTGAAGACTTATCTGAAAGACGTGACAACTTTAAGAATTTGACTAGTAATATTCTTTGCTAAATATAATGAAGAATAGAATAATTTTTTGAATTTGAGATTTTTCATTTTCTTATATTTATTGACTATGTTATACAAATCAAATGTTATAGGACGCTTGCGTCGTGCCTCAAATGTTGAATCAAATAATAATGGTATTTCTAAGAAAAGAAGACAATAATGCTTGAAGATTAAAAAAGAAATTCCATTCAAATAACTTTGTTTGGCAAAGCTGCTGACTTGATTTCTAATTTTGACATGGACAAAGGGCTATTTTGGTTGCCACTTTTACTATTATAAAGATTCGAATGAGTAAATTTATTATTATTTTATTTTTTGGATATATAATTTTTTTAATGATTTAGTAACTAAATTATTTCATGAATAGATAATTTATCTTTAACTTCGTCATCAACAATAAAAATATTTAGAAATGTTAATATTGTTGAGAGTCAGAGGTTTTCTAACTAGTATTTATATCTAATAGTGAATTTTACAATATTAGACTACACGTAGACAATATATACAAATAGTTTGTGTTATAGATGGGAGTAGATACAAACGAATCTTTTTGGTGGTTCTCCTGGTGGATCACATATACCAATGTTGTAAAAAATGTTTCTATTAGTAATTCTAACTAATAACTAATGAAATGGGCTAGTTGATTGTCCACATCCGTCGTCAAAACAAATGACATAATTGATTGACTAATTAAGAATGTTTTTTTTGTAACTAAGTTCATAAGTTAAAAAAGGAGAATTTTACATATTCGACAACACAATTTATAAGTACTTTGGCTTATAAGTTCATTGACAAGCCAATGAAAAGACTAATTTTCCCTTAAAAAGTACCAAATTAATTAATGATATATTCTTTTTAGTCATTTTGACTATTATTGTTACTTAAAGTACTTCTTCATCCTTTTTTTGGCCTATTCTGTTCGATTCGGTTCGGTTAGTGAGAAAATAAACCGAATTAATCAAATTGTATTTTATATATTAAAAAAAATATAACATTTTTTACCCATACCATATATCATTCATATTATAAAATATTGAACTTAAAAACAAAATGCTCTTTTCCCAATATATATTTGGAACTTCTACGTTGTTGGATTTATTTTCATATGCGTTAATTAGAGCTTTTAAATTTTGTAACTTAATTAGAGTTTATATTTAGTAATGCTTCATTATATTGTTTATGTTAGTTTAGAGTGCTTTAACATGAAGTCAAAGCAATATTGACTCAATTTTTTAGTTAGGTCCCGCACGTCAAAAGGGTTGGTAGTTGATATCGTTACGTTCCTTGTTTCGAGTGGGTTAACATGATATATTTACATGTTAGAAACAGATTAAAGGTGAATGAGAAATTAACAACTAAAGTTGAATGTGTTACTAGTTTGGTTGTTTGATTTGGTTGTGTGTGGATTTGTATCCTACGTAGAAAAATCATTAAACTTTTGCTCACTTTATATATAGATTCCTTTATGAGGTGTGCCAGCAAAGCATACGGAGGGAAGACTATACATGGTGGGCATAGTACTAAACCCACCACACACGTGCGCGCGCCAGCCAGCACGGCACGGCACGGCTGTGTTCGGGGACGCGGCGCGGGTGAGGGTGAGGGTGAGGGTGAGGGTGTGGCACGGATTTTCGCTCTGGTTTGTACTCTTTTCTGGGAAAAAAATACTCAAACACTTGAAGATTTTAAAGAGGACATAATTGATACATTAAAGCTCGGGATTTAAACTTCAGCACGTTTTGCTTATTGGGCATCAGGTGAGCTTATTTCTTGGACCTTTTTGACTGTTAGAGGGACAGGTTTATTACTCCCTTAATTGCTTTTTAGCTGGCTGCTCTTCTTTGCTCCACTATATATAGCCGAGTTCAGAAGGAGCTAAACACCAGGCATTCCCGTTTTAATGCATAGCATACTTTTACAAGCATTCTGCTACTCTTATTTCCTTCATACAGAGAGAGTACTACACTTCTCGTTCGCCGACTCTTGCTTCGGTGTGCTACCATAGTCAAGAGGTATAGTCGTTGTATCCTGGGAAGGATACGCCATAACCTTTAGCACTATGTGAAGGGGCGTAAATCCTTTAAGGAAATCGAGATTCTCGAGCCTCGACTATTTTAGTTTATTCTTGTTTATTCATTATTTCTAATTCAGTGTCTATATGTCTTGTTATTATTCTACTTTATTTTATTACTAGTTTCTAACAGTCTTAAAGGATTTAGTTTTATATTATTCTAAACTTTTACATGTTTGATAAGCTATAGTATCTATTACTTACAGTTTTCAAATTTGTATGAAACAGAAACTAGTTTTGTTCATTACTGGTTTAAATTATACAGGATAACTAATTTCGGTTGGTTGAGTGCAGGAAATCTTATAACCTTTACTTTCAATCATGTCTGGAAATAATGAAACTCAAACTGGAGATAATGATGAAGACCAATTTGTGGATAACACCCAAACTTGGACTGATGGAACGAGTGTGACCGGGGTCTCCATTGCTACCCCGAATGTTACTGTGACTGCTGGGAACACCCCAACAGGAGTTACCATGACTGGGAATATTGGAATTACTCTAACAACTAATATGACTGTGCAGGTTCCTGGGACTGTGCAGGGATTCAGCGGATTTGGAGCTGCGACTGGATCAACTTTCAATTCGTTTGGACAAGCCAACAATGTTGCTGGTTCAAGTAATGGCTTTGGGGGAGCTGCAAATGTTGCTAGTTCCAGTAATGTTTTTGGAGGCTGGCCTATATTTGGGACAACCAACTATGCACCTCCACCTCCACATGCTGATAAGCCAGAAAAGTTTTCTGGCAAAGACTTCAAGACATGGCAGCTTCAAATGGAGTTTTATCTCACGACTTTAGGGTTGTTCATGTATGTGCAGCAAGATTCTCCATCCTTAGGGGACAACCCGGATGTGCAGACGGTGGCGGCTGTGGATGCTTGGAAGCACAACGATTTCCTTTGTCGGAATTATATTTTGAATTGTTTAGAAACTTCCTTGTATAAAGTACATGCTAAATGTAAAATAACTAAGAAAGTATGGATGTCATTAGAGGATAAGTATGAGCTAGAAAGTGCTAGCATGAAGAAATTCGTAGTGACTAGATTTCTAGAATTCTCTATGACAGATTCTAAACTAGTAATGTCACAGGTACAACAATACCAGCTGATCATCCAAGAGCTTCATGCTGAAGGGATGCCACAGGTTGAACAATTCCAAGTGGCTGCCTTAATAGATAAATTGCCCCTTGGTTGGAATGAGTTCAAAAATCACCTCAAACACAAGCAACAAAAGATGACAATGAAAAACTTAATCCTGCGGCTTAGAATTGAGGAAGAAAACCGTTCAACTAGCAAATGGGGCATGCATGGTGGAATGAAATCCAAGGCCCACATGGTGGAACATGGTCCAAATCCTTACAAATAGAGGAAGTTCACCAGTCAAGCTAATCGTGGGTAAAAGGGAAAGGCAGTTGCTGGGAAACCCAAAGCTGACAAGAAGCAGTTCAATGGGACGTATTATATCTGTGACAAAACTGGTCACAAGGCAAAGGACTGCAGGTTGCGCAAGAGAAAGGCCTTAGCAAATGTCGTGGAAGACCTAGAAAGCGACGTGTCTGATTTAAATATTTCAGCGGTGGTGTCAGAAGTGAACATGGTGGGTAATCCTAAACAATGGTTCATTGACACAGGGGCAACTAGACACGTTTGTTCTGAGAAAAGGCTATTCTTTTCTTACGCAGCCAACTCCGGGGAATAAGTCTTGTACATGGGAAATTCTACGACTTCCCAAGTGGTAAGTACAGGAAATGTGGTTCTAGAGATGACCTCTGGTATTAAGCTGACACTTAAGAATGTTCTGCATGTTCCTGAGATTAGGAAAAATCTTGTGTCCGGTTCTTTGTTAGGTAAAGCTGAACTCTCTATGCTGTTTAGTGCTGGTAAAGTTGTAATAAAAAAAGGGATATGATTTTGTGGGTAAGGGCTATCTCCATGAGGGGATGTATAAGCAAAGTGTTAGAGCCCAGATCCCAAAAGGAAATGTAACTGCTTGGCCTTCTGGCCAGAATGAGATTAATAAAATTGTTTTTTCTGCTTACTTCTTTGAATCTCCTACTTTATGGCATGAGAGGTTGGGACATGTAAACTTTGATTCTCTAAACAAACTTGCAAAAATGGGACTAATCCATGGAGTGGATTTTTCTAATCATAAAAAATATAAAGTTTGTGTAAATCAAAATTAACTAGAACTTCTTTCAAATTTGTAGAAAGAACCACAGAACCTCTTGGATTGATTCATAGTGATATTTGTGATCTAAAATTTGTGCAAACAAGAGGCAGTAAAAAATATTTTATAACTTTTATCGATGATTGCACAAGGTATTGTTATGTATATTTACTAAGATCCAAAGATGAGGCTTTGGAGGCTTTTAAACAATACCAAGTTGAGGTGGAAAATCAACTAGGTAAGAAGATCAAAACTTTGAGAAGTGATAAGGGTGGAGAGTACGTATATCCTTTTGAAGCTTATTGTGCTGAACATGGAATAATACACCAAACAACAGCTCCTTATTCTCCACAACAAAATGGGGTTGCTGAACGCAAAAATAGAACTCTCAAAAAAATGATGAACGCCTTGTTGATAAATTCTGGTCCACCTTTGAACTTGTAGGGGGAAGCAGTCTTGACTGCAAATCATGTTTTGAATAAAATACCCCACAAGAAACTGGAAAAGACACTGTATGAATTGTGGAAAGATAGACCACCTTCATACAAATATTTAAGAGTGTGGGGCTGTCTAGCTAAAGTAGGAGTTCCTACTCCTAAAATGGTCAAAATAGGACCAAAGACGGTTGACTGTATTTTCATTGAATATGCGGCAGAACAGTGCTGCGTATAGATTTTTTGTACATAAATAAGAAATTTCTGACATTCAGGAGAATACAGTGATTGAATCTCGAAATGTTGAGTTTTTCGAGACAATATTTCCATATAAAGGGTTAAAAGAATCAAATTCTTTTGAACCTGGTTCGTCTAAAAGGGCTCTTGACCGTTCAGATGTAGATAAAGAGGCTACATCTCATGAACCCAGACGTAGTAAAAGGGCAAGAACCTCTACATCTTTCGAGCCTGACTTTATAACGTTTATGTTAGAAAGTGAGCCCAGAACTTTCAAGGAAGCTATGTCTACTCCTGAGGCACCTCTTTGGCAAGATGCGGTGAATAGTAAAATTGAGTCCATCATGCACAATCATACTTGGGAATTAGTGGATCTACCTCTTGGAAATAAGCCTTTAAGGTGTAAATGGATTTTCAGAAGGAAGATGAAGGCGGATGGATCAATAAACAAATATAAGGCCCGATTGGTTATAAAAGGCTATAATCAAAAGGAGGGTCTAGATTATTTTGACACGTATTCACCGGTAACTAGAATTATATCTATTCGAATGTTGATAGCTATTGCAACTATATATAGTTTGGAGATACATCAAATGGATGTAAAAACGACTTTCTTGAATGGAGATCTAAAAGAGGAGATCTATATGGAACAACCTGAAGGGTTTGTAGTTCCAGGTCAAGAGAAAAAAGTGTGTAAGCTTGTGAAATCTCTTTACGGTTTAAAATAAGCAACTAAGCAATGGCATGAGAAATTTGATCAAGTCATGCTTGTAAATGGTTTCAAAATCAACGAGTGTGACAAGTGTGTTTATTAGAAAGGAACAGATCAGAATTTTGTCATTGTTTACCTTTATGTAGACAACATGCTTATTATGGGAAAGAATAATGAAGCAATTATGTCTACAAATGCTCTCCCGAAATTTTGAAATGAAAGACATGGGTGTTGCCGATGTGATCTTGGGCATAAAAATCATTAAAACACCTGAAGGTCTAGCCTTGTCTCAGTCTCATTACATTGAGAAAATACTAAACAAGCATAATAACGGTGACATCGGGATTACAAAGACTCCTTTAGATGTTAGTGTACATCTAAGGAAAAATACAAGCGAAGGGGTATCTCAATTAGAGTATTCCTGGATCATAGGGAGTCTAATGTACATTATGAACTGTACAAGACCCGACATAGCCTGCGCTGTGAATAGGCTAAGTAGATACATTAGTAATCCAAGTCAAGAACATTGGGTTGCACTAATCAGGGTCTTAAGATACTTAAGATACACCATGAAATACGCGTTGCACTATATTACTTTTCCAGCTGTGTTAGAAGGATATAGTGACACAAATTGGATATCCGACACAAAAGACTCAAGATCCACAAGTGGATACGTCTTTACCTTAGCTGGAGTAGCTGTGTCATGAAAATCCTCTAAGCAGACATGTATAGCCAGATCCACTATGGAGTCTGAATTTATTGCTTTAGACAAAGCTGGAGAAGAAGCAGAATGGCTTCGACAATTCTCAGAGGACGTTCCATGTTGGTCAAAACCTGTAGCTGCTGTTAGTATTCACTGTGATAGTCAATCAGCGATTGGCAGGGCACAAAGTGTCATGTATAATGGTAAGTCTAGGCATATACGCCGTAGACATTACACTGTTAAGCAGTTGCTCTCTAATGGGGTTATCACTTTAGATTATGTAAAGTCTAAGGATAATATTGCGGATCCGCTCATCAAAGGTATAAATAGAGAGCAAGTTCTTAAGTTGTCGAGTGGAATGAGTCTTAAGCCTATAGAGTAACTAAAAGGTCATCATAATTGTCAACGCTACCTCGCTGACAGGAGATCCCTGAATCTTGGTTCAAAGGGGAAACTGGATTATGTATGACTTTATTTAAGCACTGTGGGGGCATAAGCCTCATTTACCCATTCCTATGGCAAGCAGACAGTGCAGCCTGTGAGGTATAGGATAAGCTTAGCTTTTAATGATCTGTGTAGCTTGGGAAAACCAAGTGGAGTATAGTAGGATACTCTTCACGAAGAATCAACTGTATGAGTAAGGAAGGGCCGCTCCTAAGAGAATTATAGGCTGAATTCTCTGAGTACTCATGAATACCGGGAGTTGTTCAGGACCGAAATGAACACAACCGTGAGAACTAAAAGTGTATTAGAGATGCTGTGTGTATGCTGTTGTCTTGATTTACACTAAACTGAACAGTTCAAGACATTCAATCCATTGGTTAGCGAGTAAATCTGATGGTATACACTAAGGAAGGTTCAAAGCCAAAAGCTACCTATCCTGAGGCAGTATTTCTTTCCGGACTCTCTCTTGCATTTGCATTTGCATTTGCATAGTAGTCAGTTAATTTTCATTCATGTGGAGGAATGTTAGTTTAGAGTGCTTTAACATGAGGTCAAAGCAATATTGACTCAATTTTTGAGTTAGGTCCAGCACGTCAAAAGGGTTGGCAGTTGGTATCGTTACGTTCCTTGTTTCGAGTGGGTTAACATGATATATTTACATGTTAGAAATGGATTAAAGGTGAATGAGAAATTAGCAACCAAAGTTGAGTGTGTTACTAGTTTGGTTGTTTGATTTGGTTATGTGTGGATTTGTATCCTACGTAGAAAAATCATTAAACTTTTGCTCACTTTATATATAGATTCCTTTATGAGGTGTGCCAACAAGGCATATGGAGGGAAGACTATACATGGTGGGTATGGTACTAAACCCACCACACACGTGCGCGCGCCAGCCCGCACGGCACGGCACGACCGTGTCCGGGGACGCGGCGCGGGTAAGGGTGTGGCATGGATTTTCGCTCCGGTTTGTACTTTTTTTTGGAAAAAAAAATACTCAAACACCTGAAGATTTTGAAGAGGACATAACTGATACATTAAAGCTCGGGATTTAAACTTCAGCACGTTTTGCTTATTGGGCATCAGGTGAGCTTATTTCTTGGACCTTTTTGACTGTTGGAGGGACAGGTTTATTACTCCCTTAATTGCTTTTTAGCTGGCTGCTCCTCTTTGCTCCACTATATATAGCCAAGTCCAGAAGGAGCTAAACACCAGACATTCTCGTATTAGTGCATAGCATACTTTTACAAGCATTCTGCTATTCTTATTTCTTTCATATAGAGAGAGTACTACACTTCTCGTTCGCCGGCTCTTGCTTCGGTGTGCTACCATAGTCAAGAGGTATAGTCGTTGTATCTTGGGAAGGATACGCCATAACTTTTAGCACTGTGTGAAGGGACGTAAATCCTTTAAGGAAATCGAGATTCTCGAGTCTTAACTAATTTAGTTTATTCATTATTTCTAATTCAGTGTCTATATGTCTTGTTATTATTTTGCTTTATTTTATTACTAGTTTCTAACAGTTTATGATGTATTTTAATGAATAAAAGTGATTGGTTCAAGCTTTATTATATTTTAATGCAACAATTTATCCATTTTATATTTCCTAGTTTTTATTCTAATTTTATTTTTTAATTTTAGTTTTAACCGAACAGAACAGAATAGACCAAAATATATTTCAGTTTTGGTTTATTCGATTTTTAAACAATTTGGTTCGGTTATTAAGTGAATGCTCACCTCCTAGTCATGAATAGGATAAGAATTTCTAAAAGGAAGAACTGAAAATGCTTGTGAAAATGCTTGCAAGAGTTTGAAAATAAGGTATACCAAAAAAATAGTAACAGTACAACATAGAGAAAATAAGGATCATCCGTGCATTCTATATATCATGTAAGATTTAAGTTCTGCCCACATGTTTTTTGTCCTGTAATGCATTCCAATATAAAGTGATAAATTATATATAATCATGTAAAAACTCATAAGCAGCAAAATAATCAGAGCCAAACTGGCCCTTAAGCAAACTATGCATGAAATAGAGACATCATTCTTGCTGTTTCTTTCCTTGATCTTAAAACTCAAGTTCTAATTGTTTTCCAGCTTGCTAGCTTAAAGATGAAATGGTGCATAAGGATCAAGATGCTAGAATACAGAGGAAACAGTCTGCATGCCACACTCAAACCTCAGATACTATATAATTTCTTAGTTATTTCATTTGTCAATGAATTGTTATCTGTAATTGACTTTTTCGGGAAATTCAGGTAGAATATTGCATAAAGTATCATTTAATTGCATATTTGACGTCATTTGCTTCAAAATTTATTATTAATTGTATGAATCTGTCACCCATGCACTTCCCTTTTCCTATTTTTCGAGTTTCTGGAACCTTTGTTATTGGCCTATGTTGTGTTGTTCTTACAATTTCTGTTTAGTGCATTTTGTTCGGTGTATCTTCAATTGTCTGATGAAAAGTGGATCTAAAGTTTAAGTTCGAGAATAACATTTGAAACTTTCACTTATTCAGGGGAACCTTCACCTTCTAAAGACTATCCTTCACCAAGACATTGGAATGTTATTCTGCATAATTGTACAAGGCCATTTCTTCATCATCACAGGTGCAAGATTGGCGTATTGAGGCTATTGTTGCTGTGGTTAGAAATTTCTTTAGAAATCATGGACGATGTAGTTTATATGTAATTAAAAGTTCTGCTAGTCAGGTGGCTGATTGGGTGACACAAGCTGTGTGGCGAGATTTGTTACATGTTAATTGGCTTTTGTACGCACCTTTGCCCTTGTTCTATATTTTAGTTCTGCACCAGTCTCATGGAGTGAATACTGTCACAATGTTGTAATGAATAAAAGTTCTCTTTTTCAGATTTAAAAAAAAAAAAAAACGGTGATGTAATTCTTCAAGGGGAAAAAAACCATTTTCTCCTATGTGTTTTGCACTAAATTCCAAACTCTCTCATGAGTTTTTAATTTTAGCCAGATTCTTCCATGAGTTTAAACTTTATCAAGCAAAGTCTTAAAAGCATTTTTTAATCTTTTTTTGTAAGACAAAAAATTATAATAGACAAAAGAATTATTAAAATCATTCAATAAATGAGTCTATTATCAAATAGAGAATCACAAAATTTTGAATATATAATATGAAGAAAAAGATAAAAAAAAATTTATTATACAAATTTCATGTTACACTAATCAAAGAAACAGTTAAATTTACTTCAAAGTATCTTTCTCCTACTATATATACATTTCACAATGAATTAAATTTTTTTATAACTTACTAAATTTTTTCCCCAATTAGCTAACTTTTCAATCATAAAAAGAAAAAAAATAGTAATTGCACAAAATTTTATAGATAATTTAAATTCTATCATTACACACACACACACACACACACACACATATATATATATATATATATATATATACGTATCAAATTTGACCAATTTTTTGTTTCCTAGCTCAATGCATAACTTTTTTCTTTTTCTTTTTTTTACGATGAGTTAATTTTGTAAAATATAAAATAAAATAAAAGAAATAAAAACTAATAGATCAAAATTAAGTAGCTCAAAAAATAAAGTCATAAAATTACTTTCCGACATAAGGCATTGTTTGGCAAAATTTGTCTCATGGGGGAAAATAAGTAAAACTAAAAGCTAATGGGAAATTTGGGATTTATAGCAAAACTCGTGAAGGCAAATGACTTCTACTCATTTTTTAAGTGAATTCCAACTAGAATAGGCAAACATAGCATTTCAGCATACTTTTTAAATTCTTTATGTTTGTTTTTATTTTTAAAAGGCACCAAGTTGATGCCATTTTGCATGTGAGGTTCCGTTTCTAATTTTTTTCTTTTTAGTTTTGCTGTTAGATTTAAGTTGAATTTCTTTTTTGAAGATATTTTCATTAGATAAAGATTTATTTATTTTCTTGAAAATGACTAGAAAATGTCATGCATTAATTGAAATTCACTTTCAGTTGTTTTGGCACATATTTCATCTATAACACAAAATTTTAGCACCAGTTATACACTTAAAATTTTGCATTATTCTTTTGTAGTTTGAAGTTTTCTTACTGAAGCCTTACAGTGGTAATATGTGTTCTAAGTTTGACCAATGCCCAAAAAAGTATATTTTGTTAAAAAGTTAAAATTATAGCACAACAACTGAGCATCACACTCAATTTTAAGTACCCTCCAGCCCTGCACATTTACATTAATAATCTAAGACAATAACGCCTATATATATAGAGAGAGAGAGAGCTTAGTCTGACTAACATCACACTTTTCTGTCATAAATAGAATGTATAGATGGATATGGCGTCTTATAATTATAGTAATTATGACATTTATAGAGAGAGTAATATTGTATAGACGTCATATAACCACGAAATATGTATACAGCAGTGTATTGAATGAAATTATTATATCAACGTATTTCATATTTTATTTTGCAAGTAAATTTGTTCCCTACCAACTTCATCTGTATGCACAAAACTATTTACAATTCGATCATCTATGGTCTAAAATTTTATGCTCCAGAATTTTTTAACCCTTTTGGTGCACAGACGCGTGCAGAGCATGGGCTACCAACCAGTTTTCAAAGAAATACAAGCGCATAAGCACATCACAAGTGGACAGTATATGTATATGCATTAATAGTGTAAGCGCAACATATAGATAGTATACAATATATGAATTTACAATATAAAATTAAAAGATATAATTGATAGTGAGAGTGCGTACCTGTTTGAGCCATTATTAAGAAATTGTTGAAAAAATAACTATTACCCAATCTAGACTTAGATTTTCTTCACCATACTCTACTTAATATTAATATATGCTTATGTGAACAATTGTTAGGTTAAGAGTAAGAGAGGGGACCTAAGCTATTTATAATAAATTCTAATAGACCCAACCATAAAAAGCTTTATCAGAATATACGAGCCTACGTACAATAGAACCGTGTAAATTTATAAGGTGAACTTAAATCAATATGATCACAGAGCCAACTTGTAAACTAAATATTCAGCCTATTTTATAAAACCAAAATTAATTAACTGTAGCTTAGTTTAAAGAGAAAATTTCCAACAAATAATTTATGTATTATAGATTGGAGTAGATACAAACGAATCTTTTTGGTAGATCTCCTAGTGAAATCGAATATGTGTCAATTTTGTCAAAGGCTTCTACTAGAAATTCTAAGAAAGTCACTAAAGCCACTCCAATAAGTTGAGGCGACCTCAACTAAAAAAATTTGCCAACAATGGAGTCTGTTTCAATAAAAATTTAAATCTTCGACTCTGCATCCAAAATTTGTTACAGTGTCACAGGCCGTCTTTGTGTCCAGTTCGCATCTAGCAGCCCAAGTGTTTCAAAAGTATTTATATATATATATATATATATATTATGTAAATAAATTTAATTGTATGCTTGATTCAAGAAATTATTACATCCAAAAATTACACTAAGACATTCACAAGAAATATACCTAACAAAGTTTTTGCTGGTAGTTGATGTATTATATTCTAAACTTGTAAGATCACCTACCTTTCAAACTAATATGTCAAGATAACAAATGGGTAGCAACCAGTATGTGATAATCGAACTCCTATGGGACAATAGATTCACTGCTGAATTTGAATGTAAAATTTAATTAATTTGACTAGAAAGAAAAATAAGATGATGAATATAAAAGAAGAAGATGAATTGAAAAACTTTATAAAAATCTGTTCAAGAAGTTGGCTGAAAAGTAAAAAATTCAGAAAAGTCCAGATAAGAAGAAAAAGAAGAAGTGGATTCAAAAGGGAAGAAATTTCAAACCTTTGACTCTGAAGAGCAAAAGAAATTATATTTCCTGAGGGTCCTTTTTTGCTACTAACATTCTTTTCAGTGGATAGATATTTGATAATCTCAAAATTCACATTGGGCTTGACTTTCAGTGCGGAAGATTTCTCACTTGAAAATGACATCGACCATCTGCTAGCTTCACCATAATTTAATAAATAATGGTTCTTAGACTGATTGAACCTGATGAATTGACATGTGATGAGTACGAAGAAAATAAAAAAGAGCTTGGGATTAGCTTTTTGTAATTGAAAGAGGGGCAGGGTTGGGGAAGAATATTGGGTTAAGAATGGGTAAAAGGCATTAAAATAGTTTCTTGTTGAAAATGCTTGGAAATTTGTCAATATTTACAATTTTGAGCAAGGCACTTGACAACTCCATAAAAAAATTAACGAATTTTGAGAAAAAGACTAACAACATCCAATTGTAATATGCTAAAGGACTAAAAAACTTATTTTAACAATTGAAAAACTAAAATTAAAGAAATTAATAGTTCAGGAACTGTGAGAAGAATTAATCCAAACACTTTTTTAAAGTTAATGTAAAGGACCCCTAAAAACACATGTGATTTCATTAGCGGCATCATCACTTAGTGACCTTTTGTGTCGCAAATTATTACGTAAACCCGAGGCTACGTATACCGGACTTGGTGGGTGCACCCACGGGCGCGTGAGATGGACGCAACTATTATTATTATTATTATTATTATTATTATTATTATTATTTTTAAAATTGTTATGCAAATCTGGAGCTTAACGGCAACAATGTCCTTAGTCAAGGGGCAATGAGTCTCGTTGACGACGCAAGCAAAGACAACCACGGTGCTGTCCACTTTGCTACCTCCATCGCTGTCGGTGGTGGGACCATTGCAGTTGTTGCACCTGCTGCAGTGGTGCTGCTGCTCAATTGTTGCTAAAACCAAAGAACAGAAGAAAGATGAGGATGAGGAATTTGATGATGATATGGGCTTTAGCTTCTTGGATTAAATTGGTTGCAGTCTTTTCTCTAGCTCTTTTTGCATACTGGACAAAGAAGAAAGAAGGAGATGAAGATGAGAAAAAATGGTGTAAATTTTAATATTTTGTTGAGTTGGAATTTGTAAATTTTGAAGCCCTAGGAGTGAACATAGCATCATCGTATTGTCAACATATATTAAATAGTCGTAAATATATAAGTGAATAATTAAATTGTAACAATTAAATCTTTTGAAGTTAGAGTCTTAAAATTGTAAACATAACGTTCGCAGATTGTGAATATAACATTTCTAGTTTGTGAACATATAATTCACAAGTCGTGAACAAGTTTTAAGGAATTGTGCATAGATAGTTTATATTGTGAACATATAATTTAAAATTTTTAAACATATAAATGAGAGTAATAAATAACTAAATTTTAAATAATTAAAAATTTTGAATATAAAATTTTAAAATTATAAACATATAACATGTAATTTATAAATAATTAAAGTTGTAAACATATAATATAAAAAATATGAACATATAATAATAAGATTACGAACGTGCTATTGTTGTAAATGTCGACTACAGTGAATTAAATAGCTTTTGCTTCAAAACTTTCAAGTAATTTGCAGGTGTCACAGAACAGCCATTGTATAGTCAAAACACTTGTAGACAAAGTTTTCTGTGATATGTGTTCACGTTAATTATAAGCCTGCTTAGCAAAATAAGAATAAAAATATTTTGAATTAAAAAAGATTATTTTCTCACGAGTAGCAACACGAAAACACTGGTCACAACTCATCCTCACCGCTGATCTCCTCGTCGGCGCAGACACAACTCAATTTCCAATCAACCAAATAGCAAGCGACCACCGTTGATCTGCTCATCGCCGGACGCCGACTTCAACCGTACCTCTAGTTGTTGGATTAGACTAGCAGAGCACCACCAATATCGATCCCAGCAAGCACAACACGAGCTTCTTATCTTTTGCGGCAACGGTGACTTGTTTTGTGCCAGCGCTTGAAGCACACGCGTGAACGGGTCCACATAGATGGGGGAGGTATGTAATGCGCGCGTATACTGTAGACAAGCTGCTTTTGTGTAATGACGACTACCACGGTACACGTGACACCGTTTAAACGGACAAACGTGTGAATGTGAACCATGTGCTTGGAAAATAGCATAAGAGAAGCTTCTTTGTAGCCATCCCTTTTCTTAAAAAAAAATTAAAAAAAAATTAAAAAAAAAAAAGAAAAAGTTGAAGAAAAAAGGGACCCAAATGAAATGTCTTAAGCTCAGCATAGAGACAGAGTGTTGAGCAGAACCCCAAAATTTCCTTCGCTCCGTTGACCTTTGACCAGCGGCAAAAAAGCTCACACGCACTCACAATGTCCTCCGTCACCACCACCACCGTGACCGCCGCCGTGGACCGCCTGACCACCCTGCCGGACATCCTCCTCCTCCACATCCTCTCCTTCTTGCCCCTCGATGACGTCATCCGCACCACACGCGTCTCCAAGCAATTCCACTCCCTCTGGCCGCTCTCCTCCTCCCTCATCTTCACTCACCGAGGCAATTCACGCCCCAAGGACTTGGTCTCCGTCAGAAAATTCGTCTCCTTCGTCGATAAATCCCTCCTCCTCCTTAACCCCACCACCACTGACCACCGCCACGTCACCAAGTTCCACCTCGATTTCCCCTACCACCACTCCTTCTCGCCCGACGTCACCGTTTGGTTCATTTTTGCTCACACCCACAGAGTCAAAGACCTCGTCTTGGCCCTCTCCAATGACGAAAATCACGGCCTTGGTGAGCAGTACGTTCTCCCTAGACGTTTTGCTGAAAACCCATTTTTGGAGAGGTTGAGCTTGGCCATGTGCAGTTTCAAGAATCTAGCGAAAGAGATCAAGTGGGGTGCTTTGAAGGAGCTCGAGATTGGGTCAACAATGGTTAGTGATGCCATGGTGGAGAAATTAGTATTGGGGTGTCCTTTGTTGGATATTCTCGAGTTGAGAAATTGTTATGGTTTTGGAAGATTGAGTTTTGACGAAGGGAAGTTGAGCAAGTTGGTGGTTGATGGGTATGGGGAGATAGAAAGAAACTATTGCCCTGCGTTGGAGATATGGGCGCCTAGTGTTAAGGTTCTTGAAATTTCGGGGTGTTTTAGTAGGAAGAGGATTTTTTTAGGGAATGTTTTAGGTGTTGTTAAAGTAAAGTTTGATTTTTGCTTGACTAAAGATGAGCTTGATGCTTGTGCAGTGGTTCAGCAAATGCTGATGAGCATGTTTCTGAGTCTACTGCATGTTAAGTATGTCACTTTGGGCCCTTGGTGCATTGAGGTACGTGAGCTGCTTTTTACTTGGATGTTCACTTCCTTGTGATATTCAATTGATTGTTTCTTATTTGGTTAATTTTTTGGTTAATAACTAAGAGTAGCTAAATTGACCCACTTGTAAGACTTGGTTTGGTTAGAATGCACAAGCGAACTCGTTCTCAATTGTGAACTATTTGCAAAAAGCAGCTTCTTTGGTTGCATTTTGTTGGGTTTTCTTTAGTCTAATGTCTTGCCTCCGAGATACATGTTCACTAGTACATATAACAAGAAAAATTTCCTAATGGATATGACTTGCTTTTAGATGCTTTGAGCAGCTAAGTCAAATGTTCATTTCCATCTATTTGTAGTTTATCATTACATAATGCAGTTCCAGTGAAAGAATTAAAGTATCTCCTGGAAACCGTGAGCCTAATTTTGGGGAAAGATTCATTTAATGTGAAGAAAACACTTCTGGAAGGCTTTTGCCGATTGGCTGACTTCCTTGAGGTCTAATAAGCAATTTTTTTTTTTCCCTAAGTGTATCCAAACCAGCCTTTTAGTCTAGCTTGCAGTACTCGTATAGCGGCGGAAAGGTTGTATTCCAGCAGAGAATTTTGTCCTCGTATAAGCTTCACAAAAGTTTGGATAATCAGGATCATGGCATAAGTTATACTTTTACTGTATTTGCATGGCTGAGAGTATATTTTTTCAGATAGATTGATAATGTTGTTAATCATGATTGCCTGGTATGTCTCCCCTCCATGGTTGCTCAGATTCTATCAACATGGGATACACAAGGTCTACCATTTCGCTTGGCAGATTGCAAGCATTTGACATTACGAACTCCTATACAGCAACGGGATCTCCCTGGGATTTTACGACTGCTGCAATTTTCACCTAACGTTGAAACATTAGTCATACATGTGACCCTGCCTTACTTTGAGTTTGAGGTTGGTTCTTCTTCCTTCTCTTATTCTCTATAGACTGGCAATTTCTTCTTTCCTTTTTTGGTTTAAACTGATGCATTAGAGAGGGATTTTCTGATTAAAAACATATTCCTCTCTCATATTCTTCTTTGTGCTCATCTCTCGCAATTGGAAGCTGATCCAGTGTTTACGGCATTCATGGTTGCCTTGTGTGAAATTTAACTTATTAGTGTAAGTTCTATTGGCTGACTGGAATAGAGATTAAATCAGAAATTCACATGCAGGTTTGCTCCAATCCAAATATCAGTGACATTTACAATCTTGGAGGGAGCTACTGGACATCTGGAATTTTCAGATTTTCGGGCCCGTACCTAAAACACATACAAATTATTGGTTTTGAAGGAAGGCGCTTCGGATTTGAAATTCCATTTTTGCAATTTCTTCTCAGGAATTCGAAAGACCTAGAAAAAATGGTCATCCGCTGGAAAGTGGGGTGCAAGAAGTTGACGCGAGATCTAATAAATGAACAAAACCAGTTGACTCAAAGTTTGTTAAATTTCCCTAGATCCTCAAAATGTGCTGTTATAACATTTGAACAGTGATATCCTATATTGTAAAATGATGAACTCAATACCTTCATTTGGTAATTCATGTAGAGTTGTTCATACATATTTAACGGAACTTGAATTGACTGTTTCTGAATGGGGGCGGGAATCAATCTTTTTAAGTTTATTTTTTGATAACTCTTTTGTTGGTTGCTAAATTGATTACCTTTCTGTTCCCCGACCTCCACCCCTGCACTTGGTAGATCCTTAAATAGAGTAAAATTATGCTTATGCTGCATCTTTTTACTCGTCTTTCTCTGCGTTAGTAACGAAAACTTTGGTTTGTCAGCTTCTGCTAGTCATAATCGTTTAAAGTTCTATCTGTAATCTGGGATTCTTGTATTCCATGCTGTGGGGAGATCAGGTACTAACTTGATTCAGCTAGACATAATAGCATGTCAGCAGAAGTTTCCTTTTTGTATTTATGGCATTAAGATTGTTTCTTCCTCTTGGTGTTGAAATATCATTAGTACAGTGTCATTAGTTGCAGGTGACTTGAACAAGATGCATTAGTTAGTGAACTTTTTGAGTTGAGCTTTTCTATTAGACCATGTCTCCACCTGCTGTATTAGACGCATAGTCGAACACGAAGATATTGGCTCCTGCTTGGCACGCTTCTGTGCAACATTATGCTCACTAACTGAAAACTCAACTCTGTTTCCAGTCCTTTAAATGTCACACTACATTGTATTTCAGGATCATTTTTAAGTTGATTCTTTCATCCATGCACTCTTTAAGATTTATAGATTTGATGTTCCGTATCTGCCTGCTCATGTGTACGTATTATGTGCGCGTTATTGTAGTGTTATGCCCATGTCGACGCATTATGTGCGCGTTATCATAGTGTCATGCCCATGACTACGTATTATGTGTGCGTTATCATAGTGTCAGAATGTGTGTATTCTATTCTTTGTATCCTTCCCTGTCTCTATCAGAATGTGTGTGTTCTATTCTTTGTATCCTTACCTGTCTCTGTCATCATCATTGTATGGTATAGATAAATCTGCTGCATCAGATTTGCGTTGATCGCGAAGGGGGAAATAGTCAAATGGACCTTGAGGAAGATCGCGTAATGAGAGGTCACCTTTCATTGACAGCATAGGATAACTCAATAAAAACTTCACTTTCAACTATTTATTTTGCAAGTACGCGAAAATGCACATTCTGCATACAGTAAATAAATCAATAAATATAATTCAACAGAAGTATAAGATACATAAATGAGCATATATTTCTTTTTTCTTTTGCTAAAATATAAATCAGCATACATTTCTTTCTGGGATGAAGCGTTCATCAACTCCTGTAGTGTTAACTCTACAGTTCAATATAATAAATAAACCAGTAGGATGTATAACTTTTCAATCTTTAGGAAGAGTATTTCGTCTAATATTCTTTGCCAACCAATCAGTCGTTCCGTAAGCAACGTTTCAATTGACAGCTTTTCGAAGGAAAGACAAAGCGATTGTGGTAATTAAACATTTTTCATCTAGAGAAAAGATAATTGAATGTTTGTTCATGATTGCATTTCTTCTTGAGTCGAATCCCTAAATAAGAGCATTTGCGATTTTCTTATGTACTTTATCCACAATTTTCTTTATCTTTTACTGATTCATAGTCTCATTGCACAAAGCAAGAAATAGGTTAACCAAATATATGATCCAGGATATTGAAGTCATTTAATCATCTCAAACAATTCACACGAAATGAATTCTCAAAATCGATCTCTTCATTTATTTTGTCGTCGCGGACATTAATTTATTCAAGTGGTGTTAATTTTTGAATAATCCACAAACTCTTCCGCTTTGCTGGTTAAATAATCTACAGGCTCTGCTCATTTGCGGGAAAGTAACTTGATGAGGAAAAATGTATTCTAAAAGATATTTTCATGGAATATAGAATATTTTATGGCGTTTAATTGTCATATTGGAAACATTTTTAGCAATAAATTTTTAGAAAGGGAAATGTAATTTTGTTATTAGAAATTTATTATTTAATTAAAAATACAATATAAAATTTAAAAATTTTAAAAATAAGTATTTTTAATTTTGTAGAATAATCTATTTTAAATAATTTTTAAATTCTAAATTTTCAAATTTTAATATTTTAATATTTAAAATATTGAATATTATTTTTTAATTTTAAATGTTTAATTTTTTGAAAATTTAAATTTTTTCTTTTTTCCTTTAAGGGAGTAGAGGTAAGGGTAAGGCAATGGTTGGGTTAAGGTGGGGGGAGGTGGGCCTTAGTGTAAGAGAAAGAGAGAATTATTGTGCAAAATTTTTTTTTAATTAACTTATTTCCCGTTATTATAAAATCAGGAAAATAAATGGAGACTTTATTGGATAAAATACACAATTTCCTTTATCTTTTATCAATAAAATATGAATTGGATAAAGGGCCTTGTTATTAATTTTGGGACAACTTCTAATAGTCAAGTAGAACGTATACCGGTTTGGAAAAAGACTACGAATGACAAAATCAAGAAATATTGACCATTTTAGTGAGATAGACTCCTTTCTTACTTTATTTGGATGGTTTGACCGATACCTTATCGTAGTAATTTCTGTCTTATTTAAGAAGACCGTAAAATGTAAATCTTAACTAATAGCCTCATTATAGGATGAACCTTAGCACTTATATGAATTGCCTGGCTAATTGCAAGGCAATGTTAATCAGTCGATTGATCCATCAGTAACTCGTAAAGTCTCGAGTCTTACTCTTTTTTTTCTTTGAAAAGAAAGAAAAAAAGAAAAAAACTTAAGAATTATGGTTAAAAATAAAAAGGAAAAGAAACTCAAGACAATGTGGCAAGTGGGGCACGGCGTGAAGAGAAACAGACA
The DNA here is from genome assembly GCA_028554755.1 of Cordia subcordata. Classification (NCBI taxonomy): domain Eukaryota; kingdom Viridiplantae; phylum Streptophyta; class Magnoliopsida; order Boraginales; family Cordiaceae; genus Cordia; species Cordia subcordata. The sequence goes on along the minus strand of JAPTOF010000006.1, from coordinate 8,014,928 downwards.
CGGCGGGTCTTTTCTTCTTGTAAAATAGTGAATGGCATGGAAGAGCCAACGGGCCACGCCACGTTACTCACACCCACAACCAACAAATACTAACCCCTCGATTTCTCAGCCCCCTTCATCGGGCCCACACCCAACACTTCTCTATGCTTTCCAACTCTTTACAATCTTCGCAATTTCGTGATTCTGCCAATACGGTGAGCTCAGCTTCTGCTCAACCTCAGCTCGTAATGATTCTGAATTTGTTTTTTCTTATTTTTATTCAACATACGCAAATTTTCGTAACGCTTCATGTAATTACTGCAGTTGTTTGTTTCCTGTGTTTGTTTGTTTTTTTTTTCTTTGCCTTTCATTTTGTTTTTTTTTTCTTTGCCTTTCATTTTATTCTTAGAACTTTTGGTGATTAGTGCAAAAACAGAAGCTCGTAACTGATACCCATTTGCTGATCTTTTTCTTTAAAGCGTTTTTCTCTATAACTTCTGAAAATAGTGTTCTTTATAAGAAGCTAAAATTTCTGGCTTCTAGAAAGGGTTAATTTGAACTTCTTTTCGAAGTGTCAAATTTTTTTTTTTGAAAAATTGTTGCAAAAAAATGTGCAAAAAGTGCTTTTTTATGAAGAAAAAAAAAAACCCATCCAAGTGAGCCCTTAATAATTTTAGTTTGTTGTTGTTATTGTTATGGAAATATTATATGGCTTCTATTGATTGATGGGTAGCTTCTTGTTGTTAGGACTTAGTAGTATCATGTATATTATGCACAATTGCAACTCAAGAAGTACCATGTAGGTGATGTACTACTTTTTTTCATTGTTGAAGTTTATGATAACATAAAGTAATACTGGCAATTGAAAGGGCACCTGGGTGGGCGAAGCCCCTGTGCATGATTTATTGGGAAAGAGGAGACCTGCCTTGGGTCTATTTTCCATTATTGGTTAATCTAATAATATTAATTTTACTCTGGTTGGTGTTTTAACGTTACAGATTACAGATGTTTATGGACTAGGATTGTTGGGGTTTTGTGCATGATCAATATACGTGGCAATGGCGAATTCTATAAGGAAAATAGTTTCATGTGTTATTCTTGATTTGGATGGTACACTTCTTAACACAGGTATGCTTGTGATCTTCATTCCTAACTTCTGAATTGCAGTATATGTACTACTATTTCTTCGTCATTTGTGGTGAAGAAAGCAAAATGATTTCGATGGATGGAAAGTAGACTGTGATAGTTACAAGATTTTGATAATGTGACCCAAGATTATGAATTTCTGAAAGTCCTTTAGTCTCGTGATTTGTGTGGTAAACTTTGTGAATATGTTGCTGAGTGCCAATTATGACTTGCTGTTGTTTCAGAATCAGCTTTGCCTATTGTTATGTGGGTGCTGCTCTCTAGCCTTTACAAGTAGATACTTTAAGTGTTTGGTACATGCTGTTACCTGGGTTTTGAGTGACAATTTCTGCATTGAAGTCTTCAGGATTTCTTACTAATTCCAACTAATTTTAGGTTAATTGGCAACTTTTATTGTCCCCATCTCTTCCTTTTCCCTCTAGTCTACTTCTATGGTTCAGTTATGATGTATGTCTGATTTGATCCAGATGGCATTGTAACTGATATTATGAGAGCATACTTGGCTAAGTACGGGAAGCAGTGGGATAGGAAAACAACTCAAAGGATAGTAGGAAAGGCTCCTCATGAAGCAGCAGCTGCAGTTGTGGAAGACTATGGGCTTCCTTTATCAACAGATGAACTTCTGTCAGAAATTAAGCATTTGTTCTCAGAGCAGTAATTCACTTATACACTTAGTCCCTTTTTGCATAGTGATGTTGATTCTCTAAACACATGAAATCTCCAAGTATTGGAATTATCCAAGGATGTTATATATGCTTATCTAATTGGTCTTTTGAGTGATGCACATTCATGCAAGTGTCTTGACAAGTAATTAGTTATTGGAGAGGAATGATATAAGATTATTAGCTTAATAATTGATATGACAGGGTGGTTTTATTGTAAGGCATCCTTTGCATAGCTGCAAGCATAGTGTATAAATGGATGATAATAGCTGGCTTCTTGTGAGATGGCAATAATCAATTGTTTCCACTCTCTTCACCCAAAGCGTCTTCTTGTTTACCTTTTGATCATAATTAGCTGAAGGAACAGGTAACGTTACACCTCTTAAGGATGTTAGAAAGTTCAGAAATATGTTAGTTTTAGTATGTGTTTATTCTGTTAGTCAAGATGAGAAAAGAATAGCTGATATTGATAAGAAAAGCATGACCTTAGTTGTAAACATTACAATTTCTAAAGGTGAAAGCTGAATGACTGCAGACTCTGTAATGATTAGTAGGTGTGAACATCATCTAGACGTAGTTGAAATATTTCCCATTATCACTACTTTAAATATACACTGTCCTGACACATTGACTTCTGAATCCCTAGAATGTTCATTTTTAATTAATTAACTTCAACAGGGACTCTTGTAAAATTAATGCCTCCTAAGTCTCTTTGAAGAGACATTTAATTCAAAGACGGTGAAGACAGATTTAAAGGGAAGCGGATAAACATCCTGATTTTGCACTGTACATTGGGAGTCCATATTGTTCTCTAGCAGTGAACTTCACATGCTTTCTGTTGCTGTTAGTAGTCTTGATACTGTTGTATTAAGCACACTTTCTTCGCTCTTCTTTATATGGAAAAGTGCTTTTGTCTTGAAGATACATCTTGAAGCACCTATTGGCTTTTAATGAAATGCATTTATTTATTTTAATTATATTAAGCGGTAAAGTTTCAGATTTTTGACTGAGCATATATGCCTTAACTTAATGCATTAATGCATTGAGCCATTATTCTAAGTGGCGTATATATATTGTAAATTTCCGTTGCCGAGTGACAGTCTTAATGAGTGCTCTGATTATCATTGCAGGTGGTATAATATTAAAGCACTTCCTGGTGCTAACCGGTTGATCAATCATCTGAGGAGTCATGCTGTGCCAATGGCATTAGCTTCAAATTCTTATAGGGAAAATATTGAGACCAAAATCTCTAATCATCAAGGTAGGTCAGTAAAAGACATGGATGTATGACTAATGCCTAGAAGTAGTAAATAGTAATAATCTAAAACCAGTGAATTCAACTTTGAGCTTCCAGGGTGGAAAGAGTCATTCTTTGCCATTATAGGAGGCGATGAAGTTACAAGTCCAAAGCCATCTCCTGAAATGTAAGTTTGTACATGTACAGTCTATTCAGTTTAAAATATATTCTTTAATGTGAAATGCTGAAAATGTAATGGTATAATATTGTGCCCTTTCTTGTTGAAGATTTCTCGAAGCAGCTAAAAGGCTTTGCGTGGATCCATCCAGTTGCCTTGTTATTGAAGATTCATTGTAAGTACATCTCTTTCATCTGTTAGGCTAGATGTTCTTGCTGTGGCAAGAGACTTATATGGATAAAAGAATTTATTTGGTTGATACATTTCTATAGAAAAGTTTATGTTGAAGTTCTCAGCTGGAGCTTCTGCAGAAGCAAGAAACTGGATTTACATGATGCATTATATAAGTAATTGCACTTACGTGGGAAGATTTTTCACTGATTCATGACATAATATAGTTACGAGTAAAAGGAAACAGTAGAATATTAGATAGTACAGTAAAACATGCCATCTGCTTCCAGCTTTAAAGTCTTCCTTGCTTGTGCTCATTCCTACTTGCTAATTTTGTTAACAGTCTGTATGGGCCAGCTTTTAGAAACTTAAAAGTACTTCATGGGAGTTTAATACTTGAAACTACCAACTTTTAGACACTTAAAAGTACTTCTTGGGAGTTCAGAACTTGAAACTAACTTGTTTGTTCTACTTTTTTGGAAAACCAAGTAAAAGCCGAAGTTTAAAAAAGCTAAAATATAGGAAGCTCCGAAAGGAGCTTTTCCCAAAAGGCTTTTGTGAAGCTGTTTTACATAATGGAGAAGCTATTTTTGTTTTTTTCTCTTTTGCCCCTTCGAAAGAACAACATCACCCCCCCCCCCCCCAAAAAAAAAAAAAAAAAAAAAGAACAAGAAAAACCACCCTCACATAGTTGATTGAAACCTCAATAACTTCAAAATAAGTCTAAACAGGGATTAGGGAGTAGTCAAGTGGTTGAAACTATTTCTTCTAGGAGTGATGACTTGGGTTCAAATACTATAAGGGATGGGGGTTTGAGGAGGAAAGTGGCCAAACAGTCAATCGCTTCTATTTAACAATACTTCTTTTGAATGCTCTACTGCTGAAAGTTCTATGATGATTAGGCTAAATAGACCTTAAGGCTTCAATTCTGGATTGCCTTTCCTCTGTAAAGGAGACTCCTTCTAGAGTTTATTTTAGATCTTTTTGGATTCTATAGTAGAAATGTCACCACATATTGTTATAGTAAAACATAGACCAGAACTAGGTTTACAGTTGTATTGTTAATACACATTGTTTGAAATATTTAATGCCTATATCTTATATGGATTGTGTATAGACATTTTATCTCTATGTCAAGTAAAGAGGAAAAGTATAAACTGGGTTATTTAGGTAATTGGTTGGAAATTCTTGAAGGCATCACTTTTACTGCTTGCATATCAGGTTTTACATGAAATCCTTTCAGTTCTTACTTCTAGTCATGAAATTGACATGTGATCCTGAGTAACATATTTTTATTTGGGTGTATTTATGATTTCTTGAGCTTAAAAAATAGCGAGCTAAAATTACTTCACTTTTAAACCAGAAAGATTAGTTTCACGAATTTACTTGACACTATTTGCGAGCTGCCTATTGGACTAGTATATATATATGGAAAAAGGAGAATAACTAGGTGGAGTTCTCAAAGTCTAGACTGAAATATCGAGGATCATGTTAATTATGTACCTCACACTATCCCCGCCTAAAAGTGATTCTTGATCAGATGAGAACCTCAAATGTCTGTACTGCTGTTTGTTCCGCAGACTCATTATCCGTTAGCATGGGTGTCCCAGATAAATTTAACTAGCAAACTCACTGGAGTCCTGTATCTGACATGTTTATTGGTTCTAATGTAAAAGAATTCATTAGTTAGCCAGTGGATGAAAGCAAGCTCCAAGAGTGATCTGGCTGAAATAGTTCTTGTAACATCAGAATCAGCTTTGGCCAGGTCTAATTTCAAAGTCGAGCACTCATTCAAGCTCATGACTTTCACATGTTTCCTACTGAGTATGAGAACTACTTGACTTGCTGGAGTTGCAAGTTAAACATTATGGATTTGATTTTACTTTACTTTACTTTTCTCTTTCGGATGTAGAACAATTTGATTATACAGGGTTGTCAGATATTTATCATTACGTCTTATCCCATATAGCTAATGTACATGAAAACAAAAAAATTTTTTGCACTTTGTAGTGTGAAACAATTTTATACAGTTAAAATAGAGGATCAGAGAGAGCCTTAATTGTTTTGGTTTTGAAAAATTATCATGTTGAGGTGCTCTTCTCAAATCCAGACAAAGTTTTGTGGCATACTGTGATATGGAACAACTTTTACCATGTACAACGATGATTTCCCTTGTAGATTAATGTCTTACTAGTGAACTGCACCCTTATCTACACTGAATATAAGCATGTTTAGTTCTGAAGTTATATATTGCTTTTATTCGCATCATGGCTCATTTAAATTTAGAAAATCCGATATCTGCTTGTCTACACCTTTTAGAAGTTAAAGGCCTCAGTTAATGGTTTCATCAAATAGTAGCGAAATGCTTTCGTAACACAAAGTACATATTCGTTGCTCTGCTGGCATTGTTAGCTTCAAAGAGATAATTTCTCTTCTGATGGTATTTTGGAGCAATAACAGGAAGAACAAGCCCTTTGAGGTAATTGAATATCAGTAACATTAAATTACATTCAGATGATAATGTAATTCTTGTTTTAGAACAAATATTTGACTATAGGGATGAATTATTCTGTTTAGAGTAAGCTAATCCCTTTGTGACTCTCATTCATGAATTCCTTATACTATGTCAGACCAGGTGTTACTGGTGGTAAGGCTGCTGGAATGGAAGTGGTTGCTGTACCATCGCTTCCTAAACAATCTCATCTTTACACTTCTGCAGATGAGGTTATCAATTCTCTTCTAGATTTCCGGCCAGAAAAGTGGGGCCTACCTGCATTCCAGGATTGTAAGTCTATGTTTCTTCTCCATCAAACCGCTGTTTTGGTCTTGCACCATAACAAGAATGATTAATGCAGGGATTGAAGATTCTTTGCCGATAGAACCATGGTATGTAGGTGGCCCTGTCATTAAGGGATTTAAACGTGGCTCAAAGATGCTTGGGATTCCTACAGGTTTCTTAACAAAATCATTTTTATATATGTGGTTTTGGTCGTTTACTAGTATCACTTTTGACGTGTATTTATGTGGCTGCAACATCATCATAATCCATATAGCTCGATTTTGCCCATCATGGTTTCTCATAGCGAGAGAATGAAATATCATCAAATAATCTTTTTGATGGATTCAGGTCATTTGATCATGTTATCTGCTTTTTCAGCTAATTTATCACCGGAAGGCTATTCAGCTGTGCTCTCGGAACATCCATCTGGAGTATACTTTGGCTGGGCTGGGTTATCAAATCGTGGTGTTTACAAGATGGTAATGAGCATTGGTTGGAATCCATACTTCGACAATGCTGAGAAGACTATCGTAAGTCAACATGAGCATGTTTTTAGTATCCTTCTTCACTTTATATTGGTAGTGTGTTGTAAGCCATGAGATTATGACAGGAGCCATGGTTGCTTCATGACTTCAACGAGGACTTCTATGGTGAGGAATTGCGTCTTGTGATTATTGGCTATATAAGGCCAGAGGTATCTTCTGCTAGCAACTTCTGCATTCCTTTATTTGTTGCCTACTTGCCTTGCCATCCTTCCTTTGTTGCTGAGATCTAGGCTTGTAATGGAACAGGCGAACTTTCCGTCCCTCGAGAGCTTGATTGCGAAGATTCATGAAGATAGAAAAATAGCGGAGAAAGCACTGGAACTTCCTCCGTATTCTAAGTACAAGGATGACGGGTATCTGCAGAGCTCTCTGCAAGAAAATAGTTGATCTTTGCCTTCTCAACAATCAAGTATTTTCGGTGAGCCTTCTTATGGTTCAAGTTGTTGGGCCAATACTCTAACTGGATCTTGCCGAGATCCGCCAGAGGAATTGATGGTAATAAAATCGATGAATGCATTAAAAAACTGTAAGAGAAAATGTGCAACATAGGTTACATCCTGAGTAGCACAATGAGGTACTAGTCATTAAACATCCATTGCTGATGAACCCCTCATTCATAAATGCATAAAGTTTCTTCTAATTTTCATTACAGTGCTGCCATAGTTAATGGAGATGGCTTTAGATAAGCACTTTGTTTGCTTCTGGTATGTATACCCAAAACTTTTACTCAAAATTTTACTGCTAATATTAAGTTCATCTATGTTTCTTTAATGCTTTAATCCTCAAATTTACATTTTGTTTTAAATACAACAAAATTTACATATTGATTTATAATCTTGAACCATTAATGTAAATTTGACTTATAATAAAATTAATTTACTTAGAATACAATTTAGTTTGTTTCTATATATTGTCAATTCATATTTTATTTATTTATATATTTGAATTAAAAATATGTAGTCCTGTGGGTATCGATGGTGTAATATAGCTGAGAAACAATTTCAGTGGCCACTTGACACTTCTGGGTCTTGGAAAAAATAAAAAAAAGACTCGTTCAATCTTGAAAGAGAATGTAGGCTTGAGATAGATTTTTGCTATTAAATTCGTCTTGCTGTGTACAACACAACCACGTGGTTATTCTAAAATAAAATTTATTTCTACACGATACACGTTGTTTCGACCTCACTGTATCGCAACTTCTGTAAATTTCATTTTTCAGGATTTATAATATGCAGATCGTCAAAATTTACAACTAAAACTGAGTAGTTTTCACATAGTTTCTTTTTTAATGGACGTTAATAATTGCTAGACTCAAAACAAACATTTATTTGACCGAAGGCTTTGGGAGGAGACGTGTTGAAATCAATGTAAAAGTATCATATGATGACTGAAAAAATATTCATCAAGTACAATAGTTGTTATAATTTAATTCTAAGAACCAACACATGAACATGCATATTATTTCTACTGTAGCTGCAATGAAAGATTTAGTGGCTAAAGTAACGGGGCATGCTCCTCGACATTCCTTGATCCGCTTTCTCCCAGGCTCTTTTATTTTTTCCTTCTATAAATGACTAATAAAAGTTCACTTTGAGCAAGTTTATACTAAATATATTTTAAAAATTATAAGTTTCGGAACATAATAATGTGATTTTAAATTAAGTAAGACTTAGATAATTATAATAAATTCTTATCCGATTGCACGACTCAACTTCCGGAGCTCTATTTGTTTCAACTTTTAAGAAGAAGAAATTGAGGTGAGAAAAGAAAGAAGAAACTTTGAGAGAAAATGGGAAATGCTTACACAACCGAAACCAAAGAAAAAACATCCTTCTTAAGGGTCTCAACTGTGTGCTTTGACACAAAAAACAAAAACTGTGTGCAAAACTACTTATTTTTTTTTTAGGTCAAATTGTGTGCAAAACTTTTAAAATTCTTGCCAAGTAAAATAGTTTCTGACCGATGGAGAAATGTAAGAGGATGATTAGTGTGTTAGAGTTTCGATTATCACATGTTTGTATAAAAGTTAGTAAGTGCATGAATTAACTTGTTAATTTTAACCTCATCTTATTTTTAAAATTGCATATTTTCCAATAGCTACCTTACGACATGAGAAAGCTGATAAAAAAGAATGTAAGAGCCTAGAGGAATCTTCTCTCTTGAATGATTATTATCTAACCTCTGCTTCCTTTGAAAAAAAATAATTTTTGATCCAAAAAAAAGAAAAGAAAACAAAATGCAAGGTGGCCGTGTGGACCTCTCTCCCTTTGACTCTCTAAGAGCAGTGCTCAAAAAACTGCAAAACAGCCGCCATAGCCATGCGTCCTCCGCAGCCGCCTATCTAGAATCCTTCTCTAATGTTGACTTTGACTTGTTTTGTTTCTCTCACCAAATCTTGCCTTCCAAAACTTTCCCACTTCTAACGCGTCAATTAAAGTACTTTTATTGTCAAGTGACTGTAATTATATTCTTTAAAAAAATAATTATTTAATTGTAATTTTACGAAGAACGTAATTATACGGTTCGGTTACAAATTACACGAGAATGAGTTTCACATGCATTTGTTCGTCCCCCACGCTCAATTTATTGGTAGGATTGATTGTTGTTCGGAAATTTTTTTACTCATTTAAATTAATTATTTTGTTCCACTTGTATTAATAATTCGTAATTTTTCCAAATTTCATTTAACATGTGCGTGAAATTCACACTCCTAAAAACAGTTCACCTACACGGAACCGTGTTAGATCAGCTTGCCTTGACTGACCAACTTGCCACGTCCGCTGAACCGCCCACGTTGTTTCCTAGAACCAATCTGATTGCGCCACGTATCCATCGCGCAACGGCTAGTTCTTCCACTCCCTCCTTATACTACCCAAAGTCGAGATAGTTTTATCAGAAAATTCGAGAGTTTTCAAATTCCAGCACTCTCGAGCAAAAGTTCAGAAGTTTCTGGCAAAATCTAACCTAGATATTTATCTCTTTAATTAATTTAAAACACACAATTAACAAAATATTAAAAAGCCCCACTTTTTTTTCCCCTAAATTTAGCTTTATTATAAGTTAGGAAACTTTTTACTTTTTCACATTGTATAAAAGAGTTGTGTGCTTATAGTTGAGAGGGGTAGTTCTTGTTTCCTTCCACACAACAACCGTTACATCAATCTCAATTTACTTCTGTGCCAAGGATTAGGGCTTCACCATCATCAGGTACTGCTCAATGTATACACACACTTGCATACACATAGGAGTATACTGTATTAGATGCTGCAAAAGATTATATTTTTATTTATTTTTTGCATGATTTTGGCATCTTCGTATGCGTTATTTTAGTTGTTCTCATCTTGGTTTGAGGTTTTACTGATTGTTTACACACACATAGAGACATGCTTACATACACGCACACAGCATAGTATACTGGATGCTGCAAAATGGCCTATTCTTTCATGGGAAAGGTTATATTTTGCATGATTTTGGCATCTTGGTATGTGCTATTTTTAGTTAATTTTCATTTGGGTTTGAGATTTTACTGATTGTTTTAGTATATAACATACAAGCAGACACGTTCACTGTATACTGCAAAAAGGAAAAGATTTTATTTCTAGATAAAATTTTTTCTTTTTTCTCGAATTTGGCATCTAGGGTTGTGTTACTTTTAGTTAATTTGCATTTTAGCTAGAGTTTTTGCGTAATTCTGTTTTTTAAGAGTTTTTGCAGAATTCTGTTTTTAATTTTTAATTTTTATTTTCTATGGAAAAATCAGATCTTACTGAAGAAATAGCAAAAGATGGTATTGGGAAAGAAATGTGTTTCTGCTATGCAGGGAGAAAATGAAGGATTTGGATTAGGCCTAGTGAGGAGTAGTTCATTTGGGAGAAAAAGGGTTGCTTTACCGAGTGTTACAGAGGGCTTTGGTTATGAAGATACAACACCATTGAAGAGACAATGCAGTATAGATTCATTTCCAAGTAATGAAAAGTCTGCCCTTGAAGCCTTTCCTCAAGACATCTTGGTCAGTACATGAATTAATTAGCTTTATCGTCTTTTATGTACCTCTGCATTAAATTTGCAATGTTGGTTAATTGTTGCTTATGTTATTTATTGATTTCTTTGCTGATTTGAGCTTTAGTTTTGGTTCTGAAGATTGGATTTTTCTGCTTGTACAGGTTAGGATATTGTGTGGTGTAGAACATTCTGATTTGAAAAGGCTGTTTCATGTCTCCAAAACAATAAGAGAAGCGGTAAGATTTGGAATTTTTGTTGTTCTGACTTCTATTTTGTTTCCCCTAATTGATGACTGATTGATTGAATTCTGATTTGGGGTGTTGCTGAATATGCAGACCTTGATTGCCAAGAAATGGCATTTTGAGTATAGCACGCCCAGAAAGACACTGGGAGTCCGAACTGCGGCTGATATTGAAGATTTGATGAATGATCTCAATGAGGTTGAACCGCCAAATGCTCCTAAGCAGTTGAGGATTCGGAAATCGCGATTGAGTGCAAAGAAGCTAGTTGATATCTCAGTGGCCTTGTTTGCATCACCTGATGAAGAAAATTGGCCAAGGAGAGGTGTATTCATGGAAACATAGACGGAGATATGATGAGTTTGTATTTATATACTTTGTACACGTCCACTAGCAATGGAAGATAAAGACTTGGCTTAATCATATCAAATTATGTTTTCTTAAGGAGAAATTTATCGTCTTCGTTTCGCAGAGAAACATAAGTTGATGATGAGTGGTGTGGGATCTGAATGCTTATCAGATTTAGGCTGCTTGTACATGTTTAGACAATCTTTGGAGGCCATTTTTCTTCAACCATTTCATTGAAGTTAGGTTGGCTTGTATATTTTGGTTTGTACATGGAAAGGAGATAGTTCAGGTTTAGGAATTTTATTGTAAGCGCCATGCTGGCGCTTGTCGTGATAAACTTTCAGGTTGTACATATGAGTTGTAGATACTCTCTCAATTCGTTAAGTTATTGAAATAAAATTGATTTTTTTCGTTTACCATCTTTGCTTAATTTTTCGCTTATTTTGACAAAATACAATTCTTCAATATTATGCTAAATGGTTGAAAATGCATGGCGAGAAGAGAGAGTTGATTTTGTATTGACCCAAGTTCATCAGAGGACTCGTTTTACTTTCAAGTGAAAGCCAAGTAAACTAAGTTCATTAGAGCATTCGTTTGACTTTTAAGTGAAAGCCGAGTAAACTATCTTAGAGAATATTAAGGCGGCACCTTGCATATAGGGAGCAAGAAGGCGCTTATGCCCTGATGGTGAGATGTTATTGGGAAGGGCTCGGCCCAATAGGGGCAGCGCACCCCTTATTTCAAGACCACCTATTTAGGGCCTGTTTGGATTGACTTTTTTTCTTAAGAAAAAAATATTTTTTTCTTAAAAAAAATTACATTAAATTTGCAATAATTATTTGATTTGGCTTCTAAAAAAGCTGAAACTCTGATAAAAGCTCAAATAAATTTTTTTTTAAAATCAGAATTTTTAACTTCTAAAAATAAGCTATTAAAAAAAACGCTTTTGAAAAAATCCAATCCAAACGAGCTCTTATTGGCCGAATAACTCTTTTGGTCTTGTTGGTGGAACTGATAAACCAAATGAACTGATTAGGTTCGTGGGGGCGGAGGGCTCGCAATAATCATCTTTAGTGATGATGGATCTAGTAACAGGTGCAAGTGGACTAGATAACTTGATGCATCGCGGGAGGTAAGGGTGGAAGTGCTTTTGGAAAGGTAACTCACCTAATAATGTTATGAATAGGGACGCACGTGAATGGATGATGCAGGGATGATAAAACGATTTAGATAGTTTACAATAGTTCAATCTTACTTATAAAGTTATGAAGGGGATCTCAACTAGAGGGAAAAGAAGGGAAAAAGTGCAGCCTGGTCAATTAAGTTGTTTTTCTTTTTTCTTTTTCTTTTTTTTTTTTCCAAATTTCCAGGATGTTTGAGTTTAATAAACCAAATTCAATTTGATTGCGATTTTGATGATATGATCTGGTTCTGCAAGAGATCACAGTTGGATACTAGATCATAGGCAACCCAAATATATTTTGTGAGGACAACTCCTAAAATGAAACTTGAGAGGAACAGGTCAATGCTGCATTTGCTAAATTTTGGGGGAAATTTTTTGGAACTCAGTAACAATCTCATAATACCATAACATTATGAGTGGGGCTCAATATAAATTTATTATAATTTATTAGCAATTTACAACTGTAGAAGCTATATATACACAAATAATAATAATAATAATAATAAATGACTTCTTTTGTACCCTTTCCCCATTATTTTGCTTTCATTAAATTCAAATTTGCATTTCTGCCTTTCGAGGCCAACATGGGATGATGGGATCTAAAGAAGATATATAGAAATCTGGATATGTATTGGTTATTTCATTTGTTCCATTCCGTTATCGCTGATAATTGATTTGGAGAAACTCCCTGGTATCATAATATTCAAACACCAATTCATTACAAAATTAAATCCTAATCTATCTTGAAGAATAAAGCTTCTTATTAAAGTGGATAATGCAAGAGGTTAAATTATGATGTAAAGTTTCTGCATTAGTATAGATAGCAAACATTTCAAAGGAAAGGAGATTGTATTCTGGAAATAATCATTAATGTGTGTATTATTCATTTGTCATATTCAAGTATTACTATGGCCAATTCGTCAATAATTTTCAACCCGTGTTATTCTAAATACTAGATATTTGTGTTCAAAGATAGCTAGTGTTAGCCATTTGAAATAGCGGCATGCAGTGGCATAACATTAGTCGCCCATATTATAAGCTAATGTTGGCCGGCAGTTGAATCTTTGGTGCGGGCTATGCAAATAGTGGCACCATGTGTCAACACCTACAAAATAATAGAAGACGAAGGACATACGAGAGGTCGCTAAAAAGTGGTGCACCGTCGAGAACAACCAGTGTGCTTGGTGGTTGTGTGGTGGCAGAGTGGTATACTTACATCCATAGTGGTTGAATCACACTTGGTGCTGTTGCGTTGGGAAAGATACAACATAGTGGCTAAGCTCCTAGGAGTTAGCCTTGCTCTTGAGGATGGAAAAAATTCTTAGTATGGGAAATGACAAATGAACTTGGTTTTACAACTCCTATTTACAGGCTCAAAAACATGTAACAGGTTGTCGGAAAGTTTTGCTTTCAAGTGAATTTAGTGGGCTATAGTTTTGTCCCTTGTGTTTTTCATGATGTTAATGGACAAGTATTCTCTTGTATCTTCTATAAATACCTAAGCATTTATACATTTTAATATACAAAAATAGCGTGAGTTACAAGAGAGTGTCTTCTAACTTCATGCTTGGGTTTTCCTTATAATCATATTGTGGAATACATACAAAGTTTAGCGTTACTCGTAATTTGTGTGGTGCTTTTAATTTCACACGCATTGTTGTTACTTGCTTGCATATAAACTCTGTATTCTGAGGCAAAAACTACTTGGTTAAAACAAACACTTATCTGCATGCATAAACACTTGTGTAAGCGGGGGTGAGTTTAGTTGACTAATTTGTGGCGCCAAACTAGGCCATTGAGAGTGTTGTGTTAGTTTTGAGCATATCACGCTTTGAGTCCTGTGACAACTAGCAAGGTTGGGAAAGTAGTTTGGGCCTATAGTTGCTAGATGAATGCGCTGGGCCAAGCATCGGCCCCATTTTATAGCGGCCCATGAAAGTTTCCCATAAATCAAACGTATACGATCTTCAGTCAAATCACACGCGATCAGTTTCCTTTCTAAAATGGGCTTTATCTTATTCAGACTGAAGAAACCACATGCATTCTATTGGCCCAAATGACGAAAGCGTGTAAAGGGCGTCTTTTTGTTCTGCCCAAATGACGAAAGCGTGTAAAGGTAGTCTTTTTGTTCTTCTTTTCCTTTTTTTTTTTTCCCCTCTCTCTCTCTCTCTCTGTCTTCTTTCCCTAATGATGGGAAATTCATGTTAGATAGACTCATGTTTTGCGCAAAGCTGTGTACTCCAACACATACTCCAAATTAATTGAAGGTACGATAATAGTTATAATGGAAGAACATAGAGTCTAACTTGAAATTTCGTTATTCAGTTATGCCATGTAGTCTTTAACCCCTTGTTTGGATTGGGGAAAATGGAAAGAAGGGAATGAATTTGGAGGAATTCATAAATCTTTCCTCTATTTGGGTCGGAGGGGTGTGGAGAAAGAGGGGGTTAAAGAGGGATATAACATATCTCTCCAAATCTTTTAAAATAGCTCCCTTAATTTGGAGGGAAATGGAGGAAAAGAAATTAATTTTTCTTGTAATGACTTTTTTTATTCTTCTTTTTATGTTTAAACATAAAATTTAAAAAGGATATAAAGGCCCATTGAAATATAAAATTAATCCTTTCATTCCATTTCCTTCCCAAGTCAAACAAGATAAATCCACAATCTTTTATTATCTCTTCCTCTGTAAAAATTTTTCAATCCAAACAAGAATTAATAATTTTCGCTTCTTTTCTTTATAATACTTTCCTTTCCTTTCTTTTATTAAACTCTCCCCTCCAAATCCAAACATAATAAAAGTAAATTCTTCTCTCTCTCTCTCTCTCATTTTTTCATACATGGTATTGTTTTATTTAACTACTAGTACGTTATCTGTGCAATTGCACAGGATGTGTCATATGTAGATTGAAAGATTTAATTTTTTATCCATCTAAATGTTTCAAACAAATTATATGAACTAATTTTAATAGATTAAATAATAATAATACACATACGGTTAATAATATAACATTGTATTGGGAAAAAAATTATACTTACATAATAAAGAGATTTGCAACCATATAGTGGAAAAAGCATATTGCTACAAATAGCTAAACAATATTAAAACCATAATTTTCATATGACCTACAATAACTTGCTATATTTTACTAAAGCAAATAGACATTAATGATGTTACTATACTTTAAATACCATATAATGATTAGACTGCAATATATATATATGACAACATTTTAAGTAGTCAAGTTTATATATATCTGTTAATTGGCAAAACTACGTTTAGGGTCAAAAATTGAATTATAAATTAGAAAAGGATTTTGAAAAATCTTTCATTTTTACATATTCTTCTTAAAATAGAAGGAAGGCTTGCCTCCATTTTCTAAGACAATCACATGTATATTGTCAATTTTTGAAAATTGCGAGATATTATAATTTGGAATTGCGAAGAAATTGTGGTGATATGAAAGGAATTGCTCAAATTACGAGTATTTAGAACAAAAGGGAAAGAAATTTGCATTACCATGCGTGAGATTGGAATGTATGAGCCGAAATATGATACTAAAATAATGATTTAACCATGATTTTAGGCTAATGATTAAGTTTAAATAATATATGGAGAAGAAAAAGGAAAGATCTTTTAGTGCATGAAAAGGGAAGAAATCGAATTGAACAACAACTAAATGATTTAGTTGTAGGCAACAAACCTATAATGTTCATATACATTTACGATTTTGAAAATTGAAAGAGTTAATATTTTGCAATTATGGTGGAATTAAATCGAAAAATCTAGTATAATAAAAAAGAAAAATTCTAGAAAAGGAAGGCCATTTATGGCATTTTTTTTTTTTAAAAAAAGGAGAGCTACGCATTTCTTAAATATTATTATTAAGTAGTAAACACGTGACAACAAAGTAATAGTAACACGTGGCAACATGATATTCAACAGGGTCTGTTTTATATTATAATATAGATATAGATATAAATATAGATTACCAATGAATAAAAGAGTAAAAAGTATCTTTTCTCTGGGATCAAAGTATGACTTTTATTGATGAGATCAAAATACAATCAAAATGCAAAATTATTGGAAAATCTAATTGTACCGATTTTGTAAGTCTTAATTTATTTGTATGGAAGAATTGAAGATGCACTTCGAACTATTATGAAAAAAAAAAGGATCTCATAAAGTTAATGGGCTCATCGTTTAGTGGGAGAAATATTATAGATCTTACTAAGGAGATATATCACTCAAATTAAATATTCAAAGTTTACTTTGTTGTCACAACAAAAATAAAATTTATTTATCAAAATTATACCGTGCAATTAACTATCACATAAGAGTCAAAAGAATATACAATACTACTCGAGAAGTGACCAAGATAATCATCAGACTCCATAAATCTATAAATTTAGAACCATCAAACAGCTTCGCTTTTGTAATCCTAAAGCCCTGTAATTTTAGCAACATTCTTTTTCTTTTTTTTTTTTTGTCTGAACATTTTGATTCTTTCGGTTTTGCAAATGGCATTTTACAAGTAGTACAAACATTCCAATTCGATGTTCTAGAAGACGTGCATAATGGAGTTATGTCAATTCAATTCGATGTTCCAGAAGACTTGCATGATGCCCGATGCGTTGGTTCTTATAGAAAGCGTTTTCTATAACATTCTTAAAATTATGGAATCTAAAAAAAAAAAGTGAATTTTATTTTTTTTCCAAAATTGTAACTTTTTTTAAAGAAAAGGTTAATTTAATTACTTATTGTAAAAGACGTGATTTTTTTTTAAAAAAAGTTAATGAAAAAACTAAACCAAATTAACCCTTAAGCTGTTCCTCACTAACATGTACCAACTATAACTCATAAGATATAAGTATTCTAAATTCAAATAATTTTTTATAACTACAAATAAGATAACTTATGAAAAATATCTTCTAAATGATTTATAATAAGTTGATAAATCATAAAAATTTTAAAATAAGACCAGACAAAACAAGCATTAAACCAAAACAAGTATGAATGTGATGTGATGGGTTTTGAGTTACGGTTGTTGCAATGACGGAAAGAATAATATTTCATGTTGAGGATGAACTTTATTTCAAAAATCACGTCCAGGCTGGATCTTTTTTTTTTTATAGTTTTTTTTTTGTTTGTGGAAAACCATGGTTAGAATAATTTTTTCTTTTAAACATTATACCACAAAAAGATTTTTAACTATTAGTATAATTTATCATAAATGCTTCTTTAATAAACATAATTATAACACAATGAACACTTTTCTACCCATTATTAAAATCGTAATTATTATTTTTTTTAACTTTTTAAATTATAACGCAAACCAAGTGAATTGAATATCATCTAGAATTGCTTATTAGTTGTATAACAAGAGACATCAAGTTTACCATTATTATCCGGGTACAAGTGATTAGTTGTGTTTCTCTCCTCCTCATTACATGGCTTTGAAAGATAGTGTCAGATCCTTTTATTTAATTTTCAATTGTTGACTCGTAATAATTTTCAAAAGTTGAGATATCTCAGCGTTTTCGAAAATTATGAAAACTGTATTGAATGGCAGGGTCTCATAAATAAATTCTAGTGTTGAGTTTAGCTTATTATTATTTGACTAATATAAAGTACAAAATATAATATTGTTAGTTATAAAATTTTATAATGTGAAACCTATATTATACTCTTTGCACAACATAAATATCATACTAATACTATAATATTACAATAGAATATTTACCGTCAAAAGAATTCCTCCTCCCCCTATCATGGTCTTCACACAGAGAACGACTACCAACTTAATAATCTATGTCACATACTAAAAAGGCCATAGCAGGGGTAATTTCGTCCACTCATGACATTTGTAGCTTGTATCCTGCATTAATATGTTGTACAATTGTGCCGTTAAATGGTACAGTGTTTTCATATCACAAAAGTACCCTGCAAACCAATGCCCGACAGGCTTTAAATGAGATATGGTCAAATCACCTTTCAACCCCTTATATTGAAAGCTTCACCTTGAAAAATTATGTATAATTTTTCGATATTTGGTATTATCTTATTCTTTTTATTTTTATTTTAATTATTCTTTTTGTTTCATCACCTGCAGAAGCTTTTTGCAGCAAGGTTCCAGCAGAATAGTGAATCATACATTTGATTACGTAAATTAAATTTCAGAACTTTGATTGGTTTGTACATTTTGTAGTTCATTTTTTATTGGTTTTTGCGCTTTTCTTCTCTTTTTTTTTTTTCTTGCGCCATTTGAGTAAATATATCTAAAAGAATTGCATGTATTGTTTGGTTGCTATCTATTCCCCCATAGTTTTTTGCTTGTCCCATTCTATTTTATGGCAGAGTATACAAATTTAAATTTTCATTATTATTTTTTTGCAAAATTCTAAAAAGAAAAATATAAATTGGAGGAAGACAGCTCCAACAAGGATGAGAAAGTTTGAAACATGACTTCAATATTAATTCATTCCACTGTTCCTTGTGCTAAATCTATTGAATTTAATTTGGCAAGGCTGTTTATAAATTTCTTAGATGTCTTAAATTTGCTGCTTTGAGTAATTTATTCAATTTACAGAGTTGTAGTCGTGTGACTTAATAGTATATAATATACCTTGAAGTAGCAATTTTTCTTTAGATAATTTCGTATGGCAAAAGTTCCATGTATAAGACTACTTCACTATCTTTTATAATAATCTAATTAAGTGCAATTTTCCTAAGTTGTCCATGTCAAGGTTCAAAAACTTATTAGACATTTAACCTTTACATTGGCTTATCAAATTAGCTGCTGACGGATTTAAAGTATATCCAAGTCTCTAATAATGTGCCTTTCCTTGTATCAAGGCAATGAGCATAGAATTTATATTATTAAACATTATTCATTTAACAAATTCAATCGATCAATACAAGTCGATTTTCATTGTATTGGGTTTTTAATTTTTTTTTATAATTTGTTTAAAAACAAAGTAGCAAGTAAAATATTGTAACCAATATCATATTTTAAGCATTAAATTTATCATGCAAAATTATTTATAATTTATTTATTTTTGGACATTAACTAGTATACTAGCTAAGTTTGTAGTGCAGACAAGAATAGCACGGCAACTTCAATAACGAGTCTTTCGCGTAAACCCTAATTATACTACATTATCGGCACACGTCTCTGGGTAGTGCATTTCTTTAATTACAAATCAAATGTTCTAGATGACTTTTTCTTAATGGAGACACTCCCTAGTGGTGCAAATATTCAACTCAGACTTCTAGAAGCTTGCGTAAGAAAAACGTATAGAGAATTAAATCACGTTATATATCATGTTATATATATATATATATATATATATATATATATATATATATATAAACACACACATTATCATATTGCCTGACATGAATTGTGTTTCACTGTTGATGTGAACATGTTTGAATCATCTCATGTTAATTTTTTTCCCTTATTATGGTGTGAACAAAACATTTCAATCATTTATATAGTTATAAAGTCATATTAACTCTTATTGAAATTAAACCTCAAAATTCTTCTCTCATAATATTATGAAAAAAATATCAATTGGTTATATGATTGTAAATTTATATTAGTTATTCTTTAAAATCAAACCTAGAAAGATAATTTTATGCCCCACCTCCGAACAACTTGTCGTGGATAGCAATGCTGAATGAACTGCAGAAATAATACACAAGTCAATTACCATTTCAAGAGGGTGTTGGCTTTAATTTGTTTATTATTTAAAAGTAAAAATAAAAATTATTTATTGGTTTTTTTTTCTTTTTGACATTTTTGCTTGAAAACACATTTGTTTCTAATAAGTCTTTAAATTGATTGTTTAAGAAAACTAAAATTGTGAAAAAGGTTTAGGGCCTGATTGGAATCAATTTTTAATAATAATTTTTAGTTTGTAAAAAATTATTTGGAAAGACTTTTTTGTTTTTAGTTTCCAAAACAGTCACTAAAATAATTATAATATTTTCAACATTCTATTCTCAAAGCTCTACAAAAGCAAGGGGAATCTACTTAATTAATGTCAATGTTATAATTAAGATATTATTATAATAGCAAACACTTTTTTCTTTACTATCTTTACTTTACAACTACTCTATCATGAGTCCCCAAACAAGTCTTTTAAGACTTTTGTTCTCAAAAATTATTTTGGAATTGTATTTTGAAGAACTGTTTTAGAAAAAAAAAAAAAGAGAATCAAATAGGCCCTTAACTTCAACCCTTTTCATTTCTTCAGAAGCAAATAAATTAGAAATTCTCAAAAACATAATTTTTTCAAGAAATATATGAAAAGACATTTTCTTAAGAAAAAAATAAATCCAAACTAACCTAAATAAACTTTTACCTAAAATTAAGCCGCAACGTTCAACTTTTTCCATTTTCTCGGCCAATCCCATAATTTGTTCAAACTTAGCTGACTCTGACCCAAAAAAAAGGAAAAGAAAAGAAAAAAGAAAAAAGAAACCTTAGCAGACAAATTTAGACTGGGGCCATATGGGTCAAACAGAATCCAATTGGTAGTTTTATATATTGACACAGTGCATATGTCCATCTGCCCACGCTTTTAAATACTGAGAAAAAAAAAAAAAAAAACAAAGAGAAAGAAAAAAAGCAGAAGAAAAGACAGAGTCTTCAGACCTCCTTCGCCGACTCTTCCCTCTTACTATTTTATTTTCAACAATATATTCTACACAACGCATCCACTCAACTCTGTATGTGTTATTTATATTAGTTTAAGCCTACCAAGATCCAAAACCCACATTTTTCTCCTCACTTTCTTTTGTATCTTTTCACTTCCACACCAAGTAAGAACACTTCCCTCTCCTCTGTTTGTATGTTTTGTTAGCTTCATATGTGTGTGTGTGTCTATATATATATATATATATATATATATATATGTTTTCTGGGTTTATTCAATATGTCTTGTTTATGATCTTTTTAGGTTTTGCAGGTGATCTAAGAGTACTTTTTGGTGGAGGTTGAAGAAGAAAGATGCAGAGGGTGGTGCTGTTCGAGAGATTTTCACACACTGTGTGTGCAAATCCTTCAGTTTTAACCTTCAGGTGAGGTCCCTCAAGTTGTTGTTGTTTTTTTTTTTTTTTGGTGTTGGTAAGTAATGTTCTTTTTTACATTTGATCGATTAAGTAATGTTCTTTTTTACATTTGATGGTCGATCTTTTGACTTGTAAGCATTAGATTGTTTTGGTCTCTGATCATGGATTTTTTTTTGTTGAATCACTTGTTTATTGATTTTTTGAAATTATAAGTGTGAAAAGTGAATCATTTGTTACTAGAAATAAGAATCAACGCCTCAAGATGTAATGCATTATTTACAGGGTCTGTGTAGTTGGTACCATAAGCAGTTTAGTGCAATCTTGTCTCGTTTGAAAAGTCTGTTGCTAGATTTTGTTGATCATATGTCACATTTTGAAAAGAAATTCGGTTCGCTTGGTTGTTTCTGTTTAGAATGGATTTATAAGTTTTTCTATAAATTAGTCTTCAGAAGAAATGTGTTAATGGATCTTTCAGATGTACTCGTGCTTCACGTAAAACTGTGGCACTCCGCTATTGAAATGCCAACGGCAGGGCTTTGCTGCCCTGTTTCACCTCTTCTGGAGGCTTCTGTTTCCTCTTTTCCATATGCTTTTGTTGCTTTTCTCTGAAATCCCTGTAGAAACTATAAATGTGTGCGTTCTTTTGTGTGTATGAGTTGTGTCTTGTTGAACAGTAAGAGCACTTCTAATGCATAAATATTTATGTAGTTGTTATGCATTGTGCAAAAGCAAAGCTTCTTTACTAATTTATTCACTGATATTTTGGGGCTTCAGAGGCAATCTTGGAGGTTTGGAGAGATTGAAGAGCAATGTTCACATAACTCATCCTTACCATGGAAGTACTTCAGTTTTAACCATCAGGTGCTTCTTGTTAATTTTGCCTCTTTCAGTTCTATTAGAGTAATAGTCTTTATATTGTGAGAGTTGGGCGAGTTTTTTATTTTCTCTCTGTGTTATTCTTGAATTCACTTGACTTGCTCGCTATAGCTTAACCTGTAATCATTCCTTATGGTCACAAAATCATGCTTCTTTGGTGTGACCACTTGATGAATGTGTGTGAAATAATTCCTTATACTTCTATCTTATGAGAATTAAGTTAATTGGTAAATTTTCAGTTTGCTTATTACAGTTGTGGGGATTATCATTTTTGATCTTTTACCAGTGAGCCAACTTTTAGCAATGCTCAGTGGCTGCTATTGAGATGTTGAAATTATAGTGTGGGAGTAAACTACTTGGGTCTATGTTTACTCCTTGGTAATAATGATTTGGCATTGCCAACGGGAAATCTGTTGTTTCGTCCCTGACAAAGCAACTTTAGGCTTCACCTTAATTGCATCTTTGATATTTATTCATCTACGTATATTAATGGCCATCAATGTACCTTAATGAGACAGTATCATTTAATACATTTATGTTTGCAACTGGATTCCCCGTGGTTTGGTGCTATGCTTTTCTTGGTTACTTAGAGTTGGTGACATTTGAAGTAAATAAGTCAATTGCTAGATTATTCACCAGTAATGCAATATGAGTAACCAGGACATCCACTTCCGTGATGTTCTAGGGTTGTAAAAGTGGTGCAAATCATTGTAGTACAAATAATATTTCATTGAAGCTCATTATAATTTTTCATCATTTTGTTTTCAATTATTACACATCTACTGTCATGCGAATGACTGAAAAATAATGGTCGGCAAGTAGCTGGTGTGCACGAGAAAGGCAGTGGTGAGGTTTCCTTTGGCCTGTTAGCCTAGCGGCATGTTTGGTAGCTTAAAGCAGATTGTGGAGACAACTAAGGATGGGATATAATAAAATCTTTTTGCATCCTCTAATAGAAAATTCTTATTCTCCTACAGCACTAAACTTATTTGCTTGTTGTTAGTTCAGCACTATAAAGCTTTCTATGGCTCTATTTTCTCATCAGTTTGGAGATTTTCCTTTTTTCCTTTTTCAGTTTTCTTTCCCCTGTGGTCTATCTAGCTCTATCTGCCTGGTCCTTGCAGAAGACATAAATTCTATTCTTATAGCTTAGTCTTGATAAGCTGACGTTTGTGAAGAACTTTATTGACAGAGTTGGTGTTCTTGCGCCGTATTCTGAGGCTAAGTCATATAGTAGCACGAGAAATGCTGATTCAGCTGTAGCTGATAAGAAAAAAAGATTGGTGGTACTTGGAACTGGCTGGGGAGCAGCATATTTCTTGAAGGATCTGAAGCCCACCTCATTTGATGTCCAGGTTATATCAACCCAGAATTACTTCGCGTTGAACCCTTTGTTACCATGTGTTGCAACGGGCACTATGCAAGCTCGCAGTGTTGCTGAACCTATTCGCAATATTATCAGAAAGGTAAATATGCCAGATGAAAATTTGTCCTGTGAAAGATTATTCCATCAATAGGTCCTCATACAGCATACTTTAGTTTTACAGTGAACTTTTGTGTTCCTCCAGTTTATGTTTTCCCTTCAAGATCATAAGCTAAACTCAATCCTCTGTGTTAGAAAGTAGCCAAAGTGTTTGTCTAAGGGCTTAAATTGGGATTCCTTTTACTGGATAACTATTTTCTCTGTTGTTATATACTATAGTTGGGGAATCAGTGATTAGTTTAATGCCTCTTTCGTCCCCATTGCAGAAAAATGCGGACATGCACTTTTGTGAAGCTGAATGTACCAAGATAGATGCAGAAAATCATAAAGTTCATTGCCGCTCTAAGGATGACAGTTCTAATGGGAACGAAGAATTTGTTGTTGACTATGACTATCTTGTAATTGCTGTTGGAGCCCGTTCAAATACATTTAACATCCCTGGTGTGTCAGAGAACTGCTTTTTCTTGAAGGTAACTTCTAAATTCTGGTCGTGTGTCACTTCTCCTCTCCATAAACATCTCTGTGTCTAAGCAAGTCGGTCTCACTTGAAATGACACCATTGTGGTTCTTTCTTAGTCATGGTGGACTTCTTTCTTGCATTGTATTCTAGATGCAGGAGGAGCTTGCTGTCTCCTCCAAAAACGGTGGAAATATGGTTCTGCTAAGCCATGTTGCAGGCCTAAAATCCTGCTGCTTCTCTCTGATAAACAATAAGGATGCAAAAGTTTCATTGGTTGAAGATGCTTGTTGAAGTGCGTCCATGAGAAACTAATGTAACTTTTTTTCTTTTATGCAGAACTTAGAAGATGCACAAATTATCCGCAGGAAGATTCTTGACTGCTTTGAAAAAGCCAGTTTACCTAACCTAAGCGAGGAAGAGAGGAAGAGAATTCTTCACTTTGTTGTTGTTGGTGGTGGACCCACAGGTGTGGAACTTGCCGGACAGCTTGATGATTATGTTAAAAAGGATTTGGTCAGATTGTACCCTCACGCCAAGGGTCTGGCTAAGGTTACACTTCTTGAGGCAGCAGATCATGTTCTGAACATGTAAGACTCTTGGGTTCGCCCCCCTTTTCTCATCTTAACATGAGCTGATGATCAACTGTTTCTATGTTATATCTAAAATCAGAGGTGACAAATTACTTCCGTTACTAATGATTGTCAGACAATCTATACTTCTAAATGCAGAGGACTGCTATAGAGCAGCTACTGAAAAATAAACCCAACCAAAGAGAATGTCACTTGTTATGCCATAGTTATCTAAGCACTCGATCCCAACCGTGACTATGGAGTTAAATAGCACCATGTAACCAATTAATACACATAGATTAGCCAGCTAGGTGGACTCCCCTTATTTCTTCTTTCTAGCTCCCACTTTGAAATATTGATACAGTTTCCTGATCTTGTTCCCTTCCAGTTCTTGAATTTATTTTCCTGTTTTAAGGAAGTTTAGATAAACTGTGGTAAAGGGCGGAACTTTTCCAAAGAGAGAGACTTTTCAGTGAGATTCTTGTAATGATGTTTCCTGTCATTGAGTGTCAACATATAATCTTACTTGATCTTTTCTGATTTCATGATTTTTCCAGATTAGTAAAGCCAATTTCATCTTATATATCTGTCCTCTAAATTTTTTCTTGTGCCCCATATCAGGACAAAACTGATCTAAGCCTCTATATGGTAATGAACATGGTTAATGAGATACAAGCAAATGAATTATATCAGTGCTCCTGGTATAATCTGCTGTGCTTTGTAATTCAGAGATGCAACCCCTTTTTTTTGGCAATTGATTGTTTGTTTCCACTTGTATTCTCATGCAATTAGAAGTTTCTGGTTTCAGGTTTAACAATAAAGTTAGAAATGCTACTGTGAAGAAATTCCAAAGGGAAGGCATTGACTTAAAAACAGGGGCAATGGTTGTGAAAGTATCAGAAAAAGAGATTTTCATAAAAGAAGCTAAAAGTGGGGAGGTAACATCTTTGCCGTATGGAATGGCTGTGTGGTCCACAGGAATTGGGACTCGTCCTGTCATTAAGGATTTTGTAAAGCAAATTGGTCAGGTAGCTACTGAGATGAAAATGGATTCTTAGTTGAACCTATTACCATTTTTCCTTCTTTGTTTACTTTATCAATGTCTTGCCTAATAAATGTTTTTAAGATCATGTTTCTAACTTTCGAAAATTTTTAAATACATTTTCCATTCATCATTTCTTGTTGCACAGGGTGACAGACCTGCTGTTTTAACTGATGAATGGCTGTGTGTTGAAGGATCTGACAGCATATATGCATTTGGTGATTGTGCTAGTGTCAACCAACGTAGAGTTGTGGTAAGACACCAGTTTCTGTTAGCTCCTTCTGCAATACAAAACGTATTGTCATTTTCTCAACGTTCGCAAGTCCTTACTCTATGTGCCGCATGGTTCTTGCTGCAGAGCCCAAATCTGTTCTTTTCTTTCTTTCCCAATACATCTTTTGTGTGCATTTATTGCTAAGGCATGTCTTTGATGTTTTATTTACCTGACCTTTCACTGATTTTCTGAACAACTGATAATTTTTTAGGAAGATATTTCTGCTATATTTGACACAGCCGACACGGACAAGTCTGGGACGCTTACAGATAAAAAATTTCAAGAAGTCTTGAGTGACTTGAGGAAGAGATATCCTCAACTGGAGCTCTATTTCAAAACTAAAAAGATACGCAATCTAGGTGATTTGCTCAAGCTATCAAAACGGGATGCTGGAAAGACATCTGCCGAAATGGGTATTGAGGAGTTCAAATCAGCTCTATCTGAAGCGGATTCTCATATAAAGAAACTTCCACCAACTGGACAGGTTTACCGTTGAAAGTGCATATACTTGTTTTTTAAATGTATCCTTCTTGGGGATGTATCCTTATATTTTCACATGCTTCACTGCAGGTTGCAGCTCAGCAAGGTACCTACCTTGCTAATTGTTTCAACCGCATTGAGGAATGTAAGAAAAATCCTGAGGGTCCCACTCGTTTTGGAGAAGGAGGACGCTATCCCTTTCAACCCTTCAGGTAAGTCTAATTTTTACCAGAATTTCTCCCCCTATCCTCTGTTCCCAATTTTATCCACGCAAGCAATCTCAGCAATGTGTGCTTCCAATTAATCTGTGGAGTGACATCAATGTTGAGGTTTCTTGGAGTTTTTAACATAAACGAGTTGTCAGTGTACACCTGCTCTGTAAGTGCAAATTGATGAGAGTGAGTGAGGCTCTGTATGTGTTGTTTATTAAAGCTTAGGAACCTGGTCTAATGTTTTCCACCATTCACAAATTGAATATTGTTCTTTTTTTGTTTCAAGGTATAACCATCAAGGACTACTTGTTTCTTTGGGAGGAGAAAAAGCAGGGTGTCAATTTCCTACTGGTCAGGAAATGGTGGGCCGCACTGCTCAATCGCTTTGGTATCTTACGTATACAACGTGAGTCATCCGCACTGAAATCAACCCCCTACCCTCAAACCCGACCTTTTACTACATATGTGCTGATCGCTTTATTCTTGTGATTTTTCAGCAAACTAATAAGTTGGCGTACAAGAATCCATTCGCTATCCGAATGGACAAGACGTTTCTTGTTTGGAAGGGATCCGAACTGCGTCTGATTTACAGATCTGAATTGCCAATAATCCTCAAAAGATACATTTCCAATGGCTTGAATTCTTTTACTGGAGTATTGCCACTAGCTGATCCCAGAGTTTTTCTGCTAGATGTTACTCAAGGTATTCAAAGTAATTCCTGTTAGCACGGCCGCTCATTTCTGTATTGAATTCCTAGAGAGGAGAGAGCTACATTATCTTAAGGTTGCGTTTTTGCATTGCAGCTGAGATTGTTAAATCTTGAATTTAGTGGCATAGACTGTGATTTTAGACTTAAATCTATTTTTGTCTGAAGGGCTGAGATTCCTAATGAATATTCAGCATTTATCATAATTTGTTTTTTTTTTGGCTGTTGTAATAAGTTTGCTGCAGTGTGCTGCTTGCATATCTTGCGAAAATCATGTGGATGTTTATTTAGGTGAAGATACCGTGTTATACTGTTGGCCACATGCCACCAAAGTATGTTTAAACCAAATCAAATCAAACTATTAAGACGTCTGTCACCTTTATTATTTTAGTACATGCTAGATGGAGTGTTAAGTCATATTCCGATTATATATCTGAAAGGACACCGCAAACTACTGTCGTTGGTTGCCTCTTTTGTTATTTATTTATTTTTTTTAAAAGGGTTAACCAAAGGAGAACCTTCTTCTCACCTGGCCAAAGGTCCCTTAACTAGGCGGGAGGTTAATCGAGGGATGTGCGTGAGTGGCAGCCCGACCAGGGAGAGGATCAACGGGCGTGGAAATCCAGCAATAGCCTCCGCAATATTTCAGCGGAGTACTGTCGCTACACGGACTCGATCCCGCGTTGTCAAGGTGTCTTCACCCTAGTCACCTGGCCACTTACCAACTCACCTATGCCTTTGGGGGCACTCTTTTGTTATTTCTATACGTGTTGGGTGGAGTGTCTTTATTTAGTAGTTCATTCTAAATTTTTCTGTACTTCGTTCATAGATAGATAATACTTTCACGGGTTGTCTCCTACATTCACCAGCACTGGCGGTCATATCAGCAAAATCTTTCTCGTGCTTGCAATGAAGATAACCATTTCCCCTATTTTTTTTTAAATGTCAACAGAAGAGGAAACAAGTAGCATTGTTTTGAAGGCAAGTTTACAAGTTCTAGTAGATGTGAAAAAGAGAAAAAAAAAAATCTAGTAGATGAGCCAACAACTCCAAGATTTTGTGATAATGAGCCACGTCAAAGTCCAAGAATCTACTCACATTTTTCTCACCCCCAACTCTAACACAACTTCTCTGCCCTCGTGCAATCGAACTAAAATCATCACTTTTTTTTTGGGCTAAATAAGCAAGTAATTAGATTGATAAAATTGAATTTACAAAAAACACTAAAGGGTAATAAAAGAATCAGGCGAAGATTTCGTTATCCATACACCACCCTTTACAAATGGCCTGACCCTATTAAGATTACTGTTCCTAAATTTCTTATGTACAAAAATACTTTGTTTGACATCAAAGATAATGTTCCCAAATAATTGTTCCTCACACATAGCCAGTTGATCAGACAATCTACAATTTCTCTCTCGTCGTATATGATAGACAGCAGCTTCAAAAAACAATTTGATAATAGTAGTTTGTAAAGAATTACTTTAATATTTCAAAACCATCCAGACAGTGATGTCATCCCATTTACAAAGCCAAAAAGGTCCCTTCAACATTGTCATAACCTTGATTTAAATGCATAGCATGAAATTGCATTCGAAATAAAAGTGATCTCTGGTTTCAATATCCCCGCAAAAAAGACACATCATCAGGCACAAGACCCCATAACAAAAGTCTACATTTGGTCGGGCCTTGATCTCTCCAAGCAATCTATGTGTAGAGGGCATGTTTAGGCACAGCTTGCTTAACATGAAGATTGGACGGAACCCTGTTGAGATTGTGACTGATTCTATGCTTGGTAATTCTATGTATATATATTAGCTTGAGCTTATTGAGAGTATTTAATTAATCATATATTAGTTAATTAATTAATTCCTTCGTATTTCTTATTTTCATAAATTAATTTTTTGAATAAATGACGAATTTAATCGTAATTTTTTTAATAGTTACAAATGAATTTAAATTGAATGCGAAGATCCTTTACAACATAGGGTGCTGACAGACTTTTACCTTTTCTTAGGAAAAATATTGAAATATTTTCTGCAATTTTTAGGGTTTTTTTTTGGGTTTGACTGTGACTTGGTGCACGCGAAAAGCTATTAGAAATAATAATATTCGGTTACTCAATTGGGAAAAATAAACAATCTCAATTATGAAAAGATCTAGGTCTATTAGGTTTTCTTTTTTAAATTATAAGCAATTTATTCCACTAAAACCACTCTTCAAATTTTGCTAGAGGCCACGTACCTTAAGATTTTTTGTATTAAATTTTAATTGGCCCCAAAAGGGAAAAAAGAAAAAGGGGAGCTTATATAGCTCTTCAGGGTGTGACTAGCTTTCTTTTGAAATCTTACTTAAAAATGCTGGTATTTTTCTTTTAATTTTCTTTTCTTTATGAGAAGAAATTTACTTTAAGTAATTAAGAAAACATTGAAAAAGCTCCCATGTTATGAATATTGAGGTATTCTTTTTGTCAAAATGAATATTGAGGTTGAACCCGGCATTTCATACATGTTATCTATGATAAAGTTTTGATGAGACAGGATAAATTTGCATTTGAAACTTTTAATCATAATAAATTATTATTTAACTACTTCACTTATCCTCAATAACTTGAGGAAAACTGCGGCCAAATTATTATTGAAAAGTCATGACATTTTCTTGGACTCGGTTCAAAGAAAAGAAATTTGGAGGTCCACTGATTTAACAAGAATTAATGGACATAAGATCATCAAATTATTCTATTGTATACAATTTGTGACCCTTTGTTTATTTTATTTTATTTTTTTCAGAATCAGTTTTACTGGGTCAAAACCATGCATCTATGCACAAAAGGCAAGTGTGATTTTTTTTTTCTTCCGCTGTTGCATTTGCTTTGTGTCTAAAACAATTATTTTATCAGCCTTGCTGGGCCAATACAACTTCTTTAATTATTTATAATTAAAGTTAGATAGTTATTTCTTTTCTAGTCACTAAATCATCTTTTTAAGTCATGAACAGTTTGATGTGAATGCTTAAAATTCCGAAATTGCTTTGACTATTTTATTGGACTTTTAAGGAGCACATAATTTCAATTTTAATTCCTTTTTTACTCTATTAGAAGTCAGCGATAGTTATTTCTGTTTCACTAATTGATCATTCATTTTGAATCTGGACAAGTAGAACTGAATGCTCGCGAAATTACTTTGACCATGTGATTCAACTTTGGTATTCAAAATGGACCCTTCTTAGTCTCTAGCGACTGAGCAGAGTGATTTGGTAATAATTTGTCATAAATAAAAGTTTTAATTTTAAAATATGCTCTCCTAATGTAATAGTTGTTTAGTTTTTGATCGACCTAAACCATACATGGAGTTGTACAATTGCATTACGGAGTTTATGACTTGAACTAAATTTGATCTTCTTTAGAATGAGTTTTTGCTTTTTTTTTTCTTCGTTTTATTTTACAACAAGGAAATTAGTTGGTGGAACCTGACTAATGGAATTTGATGTGATCTGACTATTTACTAATAAATTTCAAGTTTAGTGATATTACTTCAGTTCATATCTCTGTTCAATCTCAAAATCTCAGCTTAAAATAAAAAAAAAAACTTGAACTTGATTATGAGCGATTTTCAGTTTGATTATGAACGATATCCTCCCTTTATTCTCCTTTCAAAGACTTTAGAACGAGCTAAAAGAAAAAGAACACAATTTACTCCTTTAAATTTCAAGGTTGTTGGAAAGTAATTATCAGAGTCAATGTGGAAGCTCCAAGCCAACTTTACATATTAATATAGTCAAATGGACATGAACTAACAACATTCGCCGATATTCTGGGGAGATCTGTCACCAAAAAAAAAGTTGGTGGCATAAATCTCCCAACAAATCTCAAGTTTGACCCTCCAACAGCGTGGGCTGTCAACACAATTAATAATTAAGTAATCACCAATAAGCCCCCAGGGGCATAGGTGAGTTGGTAAGTGGCCAGGTAATTAGGGTGGTGACACCCTGACAACGCGGGATCGAGTCCGTGTGGCGGCAGTACTCCGCAGGTGAGTTGGTAAGTGGCCAGGTGATTAGGGTGGTGACACCCTGACAACGCGGGATCGAGTCCGTGTGGCGGCAGTACTCCGCTGAAATATTGCGGGGGCTGTTGCTGGATTTCCACGCCCGTTGGTCCTCTCCCTGGTCGGGCTGCCACTCACGCACATCCCTCGATTTATCTCCCGTCTGGTTAAGGGGCCTCTGGCCAGGTGGGAAAGGAGTTCTCCTTTGGTTAACCCTTTTTTGAAAAAAAAAAAAAAAAAAAAAAGTAATCACCAATAAACATCCCAGAAACAGCTTCATTAAACATTAAATAATCATGCCGTCCCAGTCGGTGATTCATTCCTGACCGTCCATTCAAAACGTACACCACTTTCAGCATCACGTACGCCACGTTGCGGACCCAGAGAGGGTTGTTCAAATTCATGTACTTTTTGGCGTGCGCTGGTGGGTCAACTAACAGAGGCTGGACATGTGGCCCACACAACTCAGCACGTGTTCAGTTAAGGCGCTGGACAACAGCAGCCACCGCAATACACTTGGCCGATTCTTGCGCGCCAAGTCAAGCAAGTTTTAACCCAAAAAAATGGGAACGCCCAAAAGACGCCGCTCCAAAACAAAGAATAAGGGATCGTTCGTATTCACCCTTTTTAAACCTGTGTATTTTTTTTTATAATTATTGACAGAAGTTTTTTCTTTTGAAAAAATTATAATTTTTTTTTAAATTTTAAAACAATTTAAAAATCTGCAAAAAAAAAAAAAAACTCAGCTTTTTTTTTCTTCTTCTTTTTCTGCCACAAAATAAATATTTTAACATTTCAAAAGCAATTTCCAAACGTGCCCTAAATAGGAAAGTAGAGAAGTTTCATGTGAAAAAGCCTCGCGGGTACAGATAGATACATATGACACGCACAGCACACACTGGAAAGGAAAAAGCTTTATATTCTTTCTAACGCTTTTCATTTCATTTGTTGCTTACAGTTCATCACGAAATTGTTCTCTTCTCTCTCTGGAAGTATGTATACATCTTCATTTTCACCTCCTTCTCTCTCTGTATATACATAAATACTAGAATAAAATTTGTGCTTTGCACGGAAAAGTATAGAATATAAATATGTGTATATATATATATATATATATATTTTATAAAATTTTATATTTGATAAGTTTGAAGTTCGGAATGATTGAATAGAATATCTAAATTTGAAAAAGTAAATAAAAAGAGATGTTGTTAGATGAATAGAAGGGAATATATTTAATATTTTCTTCTTTTTACGTAACATTGATGAAAAAGGCTTTATGCATTAATTGTTTGTTTATATGTGTAGAAGTTAGCTGATCGAAGAAGAGCTTTATTTGCAGAAAAAAGCTGAGAAGAGAAAAATGCAAAGACTAGTGTTGTTGGAGAGGTTTTCTCGAAAGTTCCGTGAAAATCCTTCATTTTCGAAGCTTCTCGTTGTTTTGACCGTCAGGTACTAAGCTGTTTATGTTGGTGTTTCGCGTATTTCCATGCACGATATGGTAGGAAACCAGTTCCTAGATATGGTGTGATGCTCTGTTTTGTAAATGAGATGTATGCGGTTCTTTGTGCTCTGTTTCTCAATGACATGATTTACAAGTTTGGCTTACTTTTTGCTTTGATTGTGAAAATGTGATAGTAATAGCAAAAATTATACCATATTCATATTTAATCTACTTTGTGCTCTGTTTAGTTATGGATACATAATGCACTATTAAGTAATATATTTCGTTATTTTATTGTTTAGGATTATCACAATCTAATTATTTACGTTCTATATTCGCTATGCTGATTTGCGGACATATTGGCTTGATCGTGTCCGTCGAGGAATGGTGATAGGGGACTTTTAGATCTGTGATTACGTTGTTCTTTATATATATACACGCACGCACACACACACGTTTTTGCTGTTAATCAACATGTTAGTATATGCTTATGAATTCTGTTAATATAGATGCACCTATCCTACACTGGATAACATTAACTGGCTTCCTAGCCTCTATGTCCATAGTTTGATCACTGAGCGCTGAGCCATACTACAGAATTTACGGTTTGAGTTTGATAGGTATTGTCTAATTTTTTGTCAATTGCTACCTGGATGTTTGATACTATGGGTAGAGGTTGCTATATTTAGCTCAGAAGCCTAGTAGACATTCATAATCGCTCAGATGTGATATCAATTGCATAAATGTAAAATTTACAAGCCAAAACTGATCCTGCTTTGTTTAATTGTCTTTTCTTGATCAAGATGGTATAATCATCACGGCCCAAGTTTATGTTGACGATAAAGTTAAATTTATCCAAGCCTATTCGGTAAGGGAAAAGGAGATAAAAGGGGGCCGGGAAAGTGGTTTCCTGTACCCATTCATAGTTTCATTGGTTTTTCTCTTTGCAACACTAATTCTATGGTCTCAATTCTAAGCAAACAAAAACACCCAAGGAATGTGTTTGGTGGAGGATTTCAATAGTCATTGGGCAAGTTTATTGCTACACTTTGTGGTTGCCTTTTCCTGATCATTGTGTTTCATCCAGTGCCTCACTTTTTGCTTCTTAAGTCTCTTACTTCTCCTTCATGGGCTTGCCTACCTCCTTTCTATTTTAGCTAGTTTTGACGGAGTTTAATTTTGTTACATAGACCTTAATCTAGATATTCTGATGCGCTTAATTGTTTGACTTGTAATATTTTCTACCTTATTGGTAGTGGGAGTGGCCTTGTGGCATATTCTGAGGCGCAATCTTATGGTGGGGCAGACATTGCTAATTCAGTTGAAGCTAGCAAGAAAAAGAGGGTGGTCATTCTTGGAACTGGCTGGGCAGCAACAAGTTTTCTGAAGAATCTGAAGGATCCCTCATATGATGTCCAGGTCATATCGCCTCGTAACTACTTTGCATTCACGCCGTTGCTACCCAGTGTTACCTGTGGCACTGTGGAAGCTCGAAGTATTGTAGAACCTGTCCGCAACATCATCAGAAAGGTACAATGGATTTATTGCACTCAGTTTACATCAATTGGTTATCATATACTCTCTATTCTTTTCTTTCATAATGGTGCTGTTACAAAAGGTCTGCATCTTTTCGTGGATTGACAAAAATGTTTGCTCCATGGCAACTGATATTATTCTTATAATTGTCTTCTTCCATCGAGCATATTGAATTCGTGGTGCTTAAACGTAATTAATTAAGTGTACAGAACTGGAAATCATCAGCATTGGTTGGAAATTTACTCTTTATGTGACATAGCTATGCCAAACTTTGTGAATTTTTCTATAATTTCTGTGCCTCACTTGCAGAAAAATGTAGACATGCACTACTGGGAAGCTGAATGTATC
This sequence comes from Cordia subcordata, assembly GCA_028554755.1. Classification (NCBI taxonomy): domain Eukaryota; kingdom Viridiplantae; phylum Streptophyta; class Magnoliopsida; order Boraginales; family Cordiaceae; genus Cordia; species Cordia subcordata. Next base: position 7,979,907 of record JAPTOF010000006.1, on the reverse strand, counting down.
AAGATTGACGCAGAAAATAAGAAAGTACACTGCCGATCTAATTTGGGGAACAATTTGAATGGGGCAGAGGAATTTGTTGTTGCCTATGACTATCTGGTTATTGCCACAGGAGCCCGTTCAAATACCTTCAACATCCCTGGTGTCTCAGAGAATTGCCACTTCTTGAAGGTAACTTCCAGAGGTTCTGGTGATGCACTAGTTCCATTACCATTAGAATCCTCATGCATATGTTACCAGTGGTCTCCCTGGAACAATGGCAATTTGGTTATGTCCTGGCAATGGTACTTCTAGCTGAAAAAAAAATTCTGGCGCCAGATTTTATCAGTCGATCCTTCTGTTATTTCACCATAAGGTTCATTTAAATTAGTATTAGTATTTTGTTACTAATGGAAGTACCCTATTGCAGGAAGTCGAAGATGCCCAGAAGATCCGTAGGACTGTTGTTGACTGTTTTGAGAGAGCCAGTTTACCTAACCTGACAGATGAAGAGAGAAAAAGAATTCTTCACTTTGTTATTGTTGGTGGGGGCCCAACCGGTGTTGAGTTTGCAGCACAGCTTCATGATTTTGTAAATGAAGATATCGTCAGACTGTATCCTAGAGTGAAGGATCTGGTCAAGATAACGCTTCTTGAGGCAACTGATCATATCTTGAACATGTAAGACTCTTTTCTTTGTGCCTGCCCCGACCCACAAAAAAAAGGATCTGTAATATTTCAAATTAGAATGTCTTGGTGTTAGAAAATTAAATTTTCTAGAGATTAATAACTCTTGAAACATAACAGATAGAGAAAAAGATCTAGCCTGCTCATGTTCCTTCAACTGTCTTTTAAGAGACTAGGTATCTTCAATACAGCGGACTGTTGTCAAGCATCTAGCGTGAAGTAGGTTAAAACAAAAGATAGTTGTGTTGCTTCAATGCCATAAGAAAAATTTAACTACACATGCAAGGAGGTAAGAAGAGCTATCTATTCAGTCTTTTATGAGCGTTTGTAGGAATAGGTGTAACTAGTGGGTATTAACTTGCTTACTGCACATTTATCATGGCGTGCTCTTCAACTTGCTTTTAATGTGAAAAGCTGTTCTTTTTCCATTTTTATTAGATGTTAATTATTTATTTATTTAGTCGGGTTTACATGCTCCTATCAACTTGTGTTCTCATGCATTTAGAAGTTTCTGGTTTTCAGGTTTGACAAAAGAATCACAGCTTTTGCTGAGGACAAATTCCAGAGAGATGGAATCGATGTAAAAACAGGATCCATGGTTGTGGAAGTCTCAGATAAACAAATTTCTACTAAAGAAGCCAAAACTGGCGAGAAAACCACAATGCCATATGGAATGGTTGTCTGGTCTACTGGAATTGGTACTCGACCAGTTATCATGGACTATATGAAGCAAATTGGCCAGGTACTTTCCATATGTTTTAATTGTTTGAGTTGAATGATCACATTTTGTGTTTATAATCAATATTATCCACAATTTGTTGCCGTGTAATCATTATATGTACCTGCTATTAATTGCTTGTGACTACATAAGTTGCTTTTATTCTTCATCTAAACATCCCTGGTTTAACAGGCTAATAGACGGGTTCTGGCGACTGATGAATGGTTACGAGTTGAAGGACAGGACAACACATATGCACTTGGAGATTGTGCCACAATTAACCAACGCAGGGTCATGGTAAGCTTTTGTAGTCTATCTTCTTCTCCCCCCAAACCCAAAAGAAATAAAAAAACAATGTAGCTGTTTGATCAGCTCTCCCTTTTTCTGTTAATATTTCCATTACCCTATGCAGCCACCCTTGAGGATCACTTCTTACAGGAATACTGCCTCCGTCCAATATAGGCTTGTAGTCCTTTTTAGTTGTGCTAAATTATAGTCTCATTTCCTTTTTGCGAAGCTTGTCTAATTATAGCCTGTCTGGCATAATTCTAAGGTGAGAGCTTTTAAGCATTTAAGCTGTAAGTTAATTGGGCCCTGGAATGTGGGTTGTCTGCTATTGTGCATGTAATAGAGGGCTGTTTGGATTGGCTTTCTTTAAAGAAACACCACTCTTTTGTTTTACAAGAAGTATTTGGATTGACTCTTAAAAAAAGTTGAAAAGTTGAGCTTGTAATTTTCTTTTCCAAAAATTATACAGAAGTGTTTTTATGAAAGCCATTCCAAACGAGGCCTTAATAAGTAAGTGGGTGACGAATGTTTATCATCTAATGTGACGCAATAGAATATTTTGAAGGGTTTCTGGTCGACAAAAGGGAAGTTTGTTTGAAACTAGCGAGGAAGAATAAGATGTTCAACCTAAAACAGGAGTAACTAATTTCAGGAAATCCTTGAACTCATGGGCTTTTCCCCATTGCAGGAATGTTTTTTTCCCTTTTCATCTCCATGCAGCATCATTCTATTCCATAAGCTGAATCCTGAATGGGGTTTCTTTATTCTGCGTCTTCTTTTTTCATTTTCCTTTTCTATATTTTTCTTCTTGGGGAGTCTCTGAGTTTGCATAGAGTAGTAACTGAATTCAGAGGATTAGCAGATAAACCAACAACATCGAATGGTGACTATTAGATGAAGTGCTACGCACATAGCTTGATTTTCAGAGCTGTAATTTTGTAGTTAACGTAATATATGGACTTTTATTCTCTTTTTCCTCCCCCACCCCCCCCCCCCCTTCTGTATGCATGTTCTTCCTTTAGGAGTTCATTGATTTCCTGCTGATTTGTCAATGTTGCAGGAAGATATTTCTGCCATATTCCATAAAGCAGACAAAGACAACTCTGGAACTCTGACGGTGAAAGAATTTCAAGAAGTACTGGATGACATTTGTGAGAGATATCCGCAATTAGATCTGTACTTAAAAAATAAGAAGATGAACACTCTCGTTGATCTCTTGAGAGAATCGAAAGGGGATGCTGTAAAAGAGTCTGTGGAAGTGAATATCGAGGAATTCAAGTCAGCTCTGTCCCAAGTGGATTCTCAGATGAAGAATCTGCCTGCTACGGCTCAGGTTCGGTGGTTAAAAATTATCAGCGAAAGGGCCTGTTTGTTTACTTTTTAGGAAATCTTTGCTACCGGTGAATTTGCTTTTAAGCTTAAGAGAATGCCAGGAGAAGGCCCTTATGTAGCAGTGTTAGAGCCTTCTATTAATGATTTACGAAATATAGCTGTTTTATATTCCTTATCTCCTTCAATGATGCAATTGCAGGTTGCCGCTCAGCAAGGTGCCTATCTTGCTAATTGCTTTAACCGCATGGAGGAGGCTGAGCGAAACCCAGAAGGTCCTCTCCGTATCAGAGGAGAAGGACGCCATCGTTTTCGACCCTTCAGGTAAGTTCAGCTTTTATTATTCTCTCTGCTGCGACATGACTACATCCTGGTTTCTTCTGTTCACAAATGGTCCAAAAAAAAAAAAAATTAAAAAGCAAATTAACTAGAATAAGGACTCGAAATATATTGGTTTCATTAATTCCACCTGATTGTCTACTCTAATGAGAAAAAGTAGACTGGCCAATTGCCATTACATGGTTTTGCAAAGAGTTGGAACATAAAATCCTAGTCTGTGTTGGTGGAATGTGTGTGTGATTCATGCTTTTATACATGAAAGGGTTCGTTTGGATTGGGTTTTTTCAAAAACGTTTTTTTTTAACAACTTTTGAAAAATAACTTTTTTTGAGAAGATGAAAATTTTGGCTTTTAAAAAAAGTTGTATTTGAGCTTTTTTTCAGAGTTTCAGCTTTTTTGAAAGCCAAATCAAATAGTTATTGCAATTTTAATGTAACTTTTTCAGGAAAAAAAGTATTTTTCCTTGAAAAAAGCTATAATCCAAACAGGCTCCAAGCCAGATAATGAGTGTCTGGAGGTTTCATAGCTATTCAAGTAGGTGGGTTCTAAGAGTGCAAGTCTAGATAGTCTAGGGCTCTTGGATTGTTTGTTTCAAAAGCGTTTTTTCTAAAGCTTTTGAAAATAGTGTTTTTTTGAGAAGCTGCCGTCTCAAAAAGCTGAAATCGGGTTTTTTTTTTTTTTTAGTTTTTTCTTTAAAATCTAATTCAAAATGCTTATTCTTTTTTCAAGGAAAAATATTTTTTTTTTTCATTAAAAAGAAAAAAGGACAATACAAACAGGCCTCTACTCTGATGAGAACAATGAGACTTGTCATTCAATGGTTTTGCAAAGAGTTGGAACATATATCAGTGTCTGCATTGGTGGAATTTATTTGTGATTAATGCTTCTATAATGAATAAAGGTACAAGCATTTTGGACAATTTGCACCTTTGGGAGGAGAGCAAACAGCAGCACAACTTCCGGGAGATTGGGTGTCGATTGGCCAGAGCACACAGTGGCTTTGGTATTCCGTGTACGCGAGGTCTGTATCCATCATTCACTTTTCCCTCATTCTCTCTATTAGTAGATACCATACTACTTCAGAGACCGATGATACATCTTTGAATTCTGACTCTTGTGTTTTCGATAATTCAGCAAGCTCGTAAGTTGGCGTACGAGAGCATATGTGATATCAGACTGGACGAGGCGGTTCATTTTTGGAAGAGACTCGAGCCGCATCTAAAGGGAGTAAGAGGTGAAAACTGCCAATAAGTTCCAAGAGTTATATGCCTCTTAAATAGTCATATACCATTCTGGAGTTGCACAAAATTTTTTGTACTGACTTCATTGTTCTTATATGTACTTCTTTGGGGTTATCCCGTTACACAGTTGGTGTGAGTGTTTTTCACATAAACAAGGATTTGGTTAATCCTGAAAATTTTGCAGCTAGTTGCAAATTTTGGGGCGGGCAAAGGGCACTGGAGTGCCAAATTCCGTAGAACTTGTTACTCTGTCAGTATCCCCATTCTTTTTCCTTCTATTCCAGCCACTATTTGTCAATTGCTGATTCTTTACTTGCATTCCTGTGTGGCATTTTATGCTTAACTGTTTCATATTATCACTGCCCAAAGTTATGTGCCTATCTATTTATTTAAAATTGTCAATCACACGAATTTGAAACAGTACTCCCTTATGATGTCAATATATTTTTAATTTAAATACCTTTTGACTCAATTTTATATTTTGTAAATTTGTAAGAAAATAAAGAAAATAATTTCAAAATTTTACATACTTCTTTCTAAGGATTTGAAATACATTCAATCATTGAGCAACATTTTTAGTATGGAAAAAGGTGAAGAAAAGAATGTAGTTTGAAAAAATAGACAATCAAATATTATTTTCATATATGGAATACAAATTATGTCAAATTATTAATCAAATTGAGAAAATTCAAGATTGATCAGTACAATGAGTTACCCATATAAATTTATAATATCAAATTTATGACAAACCCCATGTATCAATAGATCACTTACTACTCTGTATCTAATCATCCTAATTATTTCTCTTCTACATAAAGAGTTCCTTTTTTAATTTTTAATTTTTAATTTTTTTAAGAGCAACTGGACAACTCATTTTGTTTTAGTACACGTAATCCTTTAAAGTTTGATGCACGCAATAGATGATCACTGAGTATCATTTAATTACCGTGTTACAGGAACAATTACTTTGAGGTTGTTTGGCTGTTGCTCATTTATAAATAAAAGATAAATTTGACACGTTTTTTCAAATTTTGCTTACTAGTTTGAAAGAGAGCAACACAATTACTTTTATTTACTTATTTATTTTTACCAGTCTTTTAAAAATTATAACAAAACTAACATGCACTTTTAACACGTACGGACACACACGCACAACACAATCTATGTTTTCTGAAACGTCCTATATTTTGTTTTTCTTTTCCCCCTTTTTAATTAATCGATCAGTAATCCACAAAAAATGGACACGTATGCCAATTCCCTTAATTAACCATTTTATAGTACGCTCACAAACCAGCCATGTTAAGAATGTGTCGAGTACATGTAAACATCGCATATTTTGGTGCAGACAATATTGCGCTATAACTCCTAAAGAAGAACAATAATGAGAATAAAAATGTACTATTTCCTGTGACATGGAACCAAAAAAAGCGTCTTTTCTAGCAAAATTATGTTTTGCATGTCCCCAATCATCAAGTACTAACACACTAATTGACTTAATGACCAATACTATTCTTGGTTGAAGACTCGAGGCATGCATGGTTTGATTTATAAATGTGTCCCCGTTGATCACGAGGTCCTAGCTCTGCTCACTGCTAACCGGTGCCGGTGGTGATAGACAAAATAATATTGTTATCATCTGAATTTGCAACCCCACAATGCTTGTCAAAGGGGTACGCGAGTGTGGTCCGACTCCCTTCTTGCTGAGAACTTATGAAATTGTTGATGATCCGAGCTCCAACTCCATCATTTCCTGGACCCGTGGGGGTACTTGCTTCGTCATCTGGGATCATATCAGGATGGCTGTTGAGCTTCTCCCCAAATACTTCAAGCACAGCAATTTCTCCAGCTTCGTTTACCAGCTGAACAACTATGTAAGCTCTAATTTTGTACTTGCTTATTGCTGAAAATAATGCTTGTTTGCTTGTTATTAACCCATATGATTCCCATCTCCTCTGCATTAATAAATTTCCATCTTTATACTATGCTCATGCTGCAATCTCGTTGCTTCTAAGTTGCATTAATGCGCTATTCTTTTTAGCGATGGAGCCAGAAGTTTTATCTAGGAGGAGAAAGAATTTTGAGCAATAGTTTTTATCAAGTTATGATAAAGTTACATTTGCAGCATAGTTTTTGCTAACATTCTCCGAGAATGCTACATAATTGTTTTGTTGCTAACATGGTTAGATACATTTCTCTGCCACTATGTGTCATTAAACATTTGTTCATCCATCGGTCACTCATTTGATTTCTTAGTTAGTTCTTAATCACACTGATAGCAGAAAATGCTCTTTCCACAATGCCATTAGCAACTGGTAAAATCAGTGTTAACTTCAAGAGTGAAAAATCAAGCATAAACTATGTGCCCTTTCGAAAAGATCCACTAATCCCCTTTAACTTGAAGATTTTGTTATTTGAGTGCATATCAATGATGTAATTTTCAAGTCGAGAACCATGGACATAAAGAATGGTACGGATTACTTGTAAATTTAAGTTGCACCATATAAACAATTAATCTCAATAAACATAGTAATTTAAAAATAGTAATTGTAATTTATCAAATACAAGGAGGTTCAAATGATCACCACCTTAGCTTAAAGTAGCTCTGGCAATGGCTTTTATTATCAGCTTCTTCAATGAGTTTTACTTGGTGTGACCCCACTTGTTCTTGCTGTTATGATATTTCTTGATGAAAATTTTTCAGGGGTTTAGAAAGATAGGATTAGAGCAATGGGAATATGAAAATGAATGGTTCCAAGCAGGAAAGAAACATCTGCTGGTGAACATCAAGAGGCGAGAGCAAAGGCCAAAACTCATGCAGCAGCGCGGTAGGAGGAAACGAGTCATGGACACTATAAACTCTGAGATGGAGGCAGAACTGGATGATCTGTCGAATGTGTTAAGACTCTCAAAGGCCGAAATTGACAAGCTCAAACAGCAACTCGAAGAAGCAGAAACTCGAATTGCATTCTTCAAAGAACAAATGAAAAATGAAGAGAGCAAGTCGTGGAGCCTGGTTACATTCTTGGCCAAATCATTAGGCCAAAAGCTTCTTGAAGATGTTATTCAGCTTAATGACGAGGAGGAAGAAACTGGAAGCAGTGAAAATGGGAAGAAACGAAAATTGCTTGCACCAGAAAGCACAGAAAATGCAGAAAAGGATTCTGCAGAGCCTAATCAGGAAGAGGAGACCCAAAATCTGATCCCAGATGAAAATGCCTCCAAAACCACTCAGGATCACGCGTATTGGATGAAGCTACTGGGAGATGATCCGTGTGAGAACGAAGCTGAGCGTGAGGCAGTGAGGCAACAGGCTAAGATCGACATGGAATTGGAAGACATGATAGCCTGCAACATTGCTGTGGAAGTGAGTGCAAAGCCTGCTAATCTGGAAACTGAGGAAGAGATTTCTCTGCAACTATGGGTATAGCATCATCCACGGTAAGCTTCTCTTTCTATGCTCCGCAGACTCAGTTTCTAATCATCCATTATCTGCGCAACAGTTGATTGTTTGTAGTTTCCATTTTCTTCTGCGAGAAAAAGTAGAAGGTGCTGATTGGAGGATCACAGACATGTACCAGCTGCTCAATTTCTGCAACACAATACAATGCCTCAACCATAATCAGAAACTGTGACGCGCTTCTAATTATGCTATAACTTGAAATTTGCTTCTAATTCTGTAGTATAAACTATTACTTTCTACTATTAGTAGATTTATGCACTCTTTATGATTATCTGTTAGTAAATCATAATATGACTTTGTATTGTTAACTTGATGGTGATCCCTGGCAAGTTCAACTACCGTATCTTTCTAAGTTACTAACCTTTCTAATTATGTTACTTTAATGTGCTAATCATCTATTGTTGGGAAATCAGGACGCAGTAACAAGCACTCACGCAGCGGAATTAAAGCACGAGTAACGAGAAAAGAATACGCACAATTAAACGTGGTTCGGCGCTCTGCCTACGTCCACGATCCCCTCTGGGATAAATTCCACTATTCAATAATAATGGTTACAACTCAGGTGATGATTTTTTGCACGGACACAAAAGTCTAAACCCTCCCCACAGAGTTCTTATAATGGTTCTATCCTCAACAGGACTAGAACGAATATAAGACACTCTCGATGCTCTCAGTCTCTCTCTCACCCACACCCCCCCGGGGTGTGATCCTAAGGCACACATTATACAACTAATACAAGAGTCCTATTTATAGAGGAGATTTCCTTATCCTCCAAGACAAAGGATTTCCTCATCTATCAATCCTACCATAATTAAGACTCTTACCATAACTAGAATTTCAATTCTCATTAAAATTCTTTCCTAATTTGTATGGGCTTAGACTTTGAGCCATAACCCAACAAATTCCTCATTTCGCGAAAAGTCCAAAGCTTCTTTGCCGCAACTGGAACCTCTTCATAGTTTTCATGCTGGAGCCCTCGCTCGACAACACTCTTCACGGCAGCAGCTACCAACACATCCTAGCAGGTTTTCGGAGTCATCCCCAACATCCCTCTTTGTGCCGTCTAACCTCAACCTCTTGAGGTTGTTTGCGTCCTCCCTCGACACAAGACATCTCGGACGTGGTCTTCTTTTCCGGCAGTAGCATTCCTTATTAGTTGTCTGGCCAGGACTCTGATCGTTCAGCTACGTAGACTCTCTTCACGTGACTCCTCCCTCGAATCGAACCTTCTTTAACTAGTCTTCTCATCCAAACTTCTATTCTCTAGAAGTTTGTTCACTAATCGGCTAAACGTGTTTGTCCTATTTATAGAGGAGATTTCCTTGTCCTCCAAGACAAAAGATTTCCTCACCTATCAATCATACCATAATTAAAACTCTTACCATAACTAGAATTTTAATTCTCATTAAAATTCTTTCCTAATTTGTATAGGCTTGGACTTTGAGCCATAACCCAACATCTATCTTCTTAATCAGTGCTTTTCACTTTTAGATTGTGTGACAATGGGATTAATTACATAATGGACATCATAACAATTGATGAATACAAACATAAATTTAAAAACCCAAAACCTGATGCGCTTAGTCTCTGCTTGCACTGAACCTGGTAATTAAAAGAAAACAAAATTCGTTTGCAAAAAAGGGGTAGTTTTAGGATTTGAACATTGCAAAATATAGAAGCAAGGGCTTGAACTTAAAAACTCTTTAATATAAATCCTTAAACTTATGAAAAACTAACCTTTTGCACACTATTAACTAATAGTGTTAATTCTTTGTTTATGTGGTATTTTTTTTTCTTTCAGATGGCATTTTATTTTTCTTTTATAACTTAGGTGGATATTATTATATCGCATTCTAAATCTATGCGGTATACATACACAAACTTATAAATTATAAGTTATTATGTATATGTGCACATATATAAATTTTGGACACTTTTTTGTCAGCTATGAGAATATAAATTAATTTACATATTTTTTCTGTTACTAAATGTAAAAAAGTTTATACGTACGTACATACATATATACATACATACATATATATATATATATATATAACATTTAAAAGAATTTAAATTAACTATGCTTTTAAGGATGTAAAACTAACAAATTTAAATAAATCAAAATAAACCATAAAATAACATACTAAAATTTATCATTTCTAAAATGTCATATTATTTTTAGTTTCTAAAACAAGCACATATTTATAGGTTTATTTTTGGGTTTATTATGATTTATTTAAATTTATTTTTTAATACTTAAACTACACTAGTAAATAATATTTCTTAAAATATTAAATATTGAGCTTTTTCATTAGTAACACTAAAAATATGTAGATTAGTTTATATTCCCTTAACCCATAATAAAATGTCCAAAATTTATATATGCATACATATATGAAATAGCTAATTGTGATTTATAAGCTTGTGTGTGCATATACTACATAAATTTCGAATGCCATGCAGGAAAATCCATCTAAGCTATGAAAAGAAAAATAAAATTCCACCTAAGCTTTAAAAAGGCAAAAAAAGTGTTGCGTAAGCAAAAATTAACATTGTTATTTAACAGTATGTAAAATGTCACTCTTTCTTAAGTTCAAGCCCGTCTATTTAAAATTTTAAAATTCAAGCCCTTAATTTCATATTTTGCAAAGTTTAAACCCCCTAAAATTACTCTTTTGCCAAATTCGTTTTGAATGCAAAAATAGCCTTAAAAAATGTTTACACACATAAATCAAATAAATACTTAACCTGATATTGTGATCGACCGCGTTAAGAGTCTACTAAGAACTCTTTTTTGAGATTGTATCAGTTTCAAAGTTTTGGTTTTTTAGTAGTATCTTGAGAAACTATATTCATATTTTCTAATAAACATATTTAAGATCTTATAAATTACCAAAAAAAAAAACTGATACTTACCCAAAAAAATACACCATTAAAATATAAATTGAAAAACTAGTAAAAATAAAAAATATTTAAAGGTTAAATCAAAATAATTTATTTTTGAATGTTTGATAGTAATAAGAATGAATAATTTTTTGAGAGTCTTTTAATGAAATGATAGTGCTCAATAGAAAAAAAAATTTTGATAGAGATACAATAAAAAAAATAGAGGTTGTAGGAAAAAGATGATTTTGGAAACTTAAAAACTTCTTTTAATGGATAGAAGTGAGGATAATGACAATTTTGGTGAGAGACAATTAGAGAGAGAAAAAGACAAAAATTTGATAAAAGTAACCATTAATGTCAGTCTTGATGGAGAAAAAATTAGAGAGAGAAAATAGGGATTGTGAAAAATTAACCATAGAGTTATTCTTAGGGCCTTTTGTAACATCTAGATATTTTCTTCCTATCCCTTGAGTACATCTTGTTGTCATTACTCTAGAATATATTTATTTCCTGACCTATCTAATTACTGCTAGAATAATCCAAACTCGTGACAGAAATTAAAATTCCGTCGCTAAACCAAAAGCTTTAGTTTAAATTGCAAAAGCAAGAATCGTACTGATTGTTTCCATGCCAACAACAATAGCAGGTGTTTGATTTTACGGCTCGTCTTGATTTGTTTTTTGTTTTTTCAAAAGAGAAAAATACTTCTTTTCCTAAAATAATATTTTAATCTGGCAATGAGTATTTGAACTTATCTGTTGCGAATTGCCGATGTTGGCTACTAGATGTTCCTCATATTTCTAAATGATTTATTTTCATTCAACTTGATTTTACAGGCCTATGTTAAAGCTTATAAATTTCTTGCTCTATGGCTTGTTTATAGTCTGTTGTCTCATTATTCTCGATTATTCTAATCTAGTTCGTTATTATATTGCATTCCCTCATGCATCTTCTTGAGTAGCCTTCATATTTTGTTGGTTTCATGCAAAAAGAACATATATAGTGCCACTAGAATATTTGATCTAGTTATTAATTATATTCACAATACTTAGAATCCAATCAATAATCTCTCTTAAATCGGTGTGAGACATTATATATACACTCCAATTGATTTTATATTTAGGGTCAATACTTGTCAATTGATAATTGCTAGATTTTCCAACTTTAAGTTTCCAAAGTTTGCTCCACTTGATATAAAGATTTTGTAGGCTTCTTCAATGCTAAAGCTCACATAATGAAGACGATCAAAACAATATTCTATTCAAGAGTCGATATGATCGAACTAAAAGTTTGAGTTAACCATTATAAGTGCAAAATATTGGCCTGACATTAGGATGTGTGTATTGATATATATATATATATATATATATATATATATATATATATATATAGTAAAAAAGTCAATCTTTGAACTCTAAACCATGCATGTGTTCCTTTTGAGGTGATACCAAATTAAATACAAGTTTAATAAATATAGTCCAATTTGACTTTTACGTAAAATACATGGCTTTAAGTAAAATGTATTTTATCAGCTTGTTTTTTGCAAACTCACATAAAATTTTTCGTGGTTTTAAAGTTCGTTAATAATCTCTGTGACTACAGAGATGTTACAAATTAACCCCTATGGTTTGAAAATTGGTGTATATTCCTCCGACTGATTTCAAAATCAATATATATATTCCCACTCTCATTTTACGCTTGCAGGGATTAATGTGCAACAATTTTTAAAGTACAAGGTAATGTCGGTTAGTTTTGAAATCACATAGTTTTATGTAACTTCTGCAAAATACTTACAGTAAAATGCGTCTTACTCTTTTTTCTCTTATGCAATCTCTCTGGATAGTTCTTTCCGTTTTTATCTGTTGCTGATCTTCAATCAAAATACAATTCACTGTTAAATCAGATTTATATTCAATGAAGAGGATGGGCAGGATTTAGTTACATGTACTTTTCTCTTCAAAGCTACGGTACTTTGTATCTATTGTTGAGTTTTGGAATTCACTTCTTCCTTACTCAAAGATATCCAAAACAATTACAAGTTTCTCCACCATGGCCTTCAATTCTACCAAACATAGGATAAGCATTAAATAAGCACTTCTCCGATTCGTTTCTTTCGGAGTTCGTGGAAATCATGGAATTCCTTTTACAGTTAGGCAACAACTTTTGTTCCTTTTCTTCTCTATGTGCAGCTTTTCACTTCGAATCATTCCAACTTTTAGAAGACCTATTCTCCGTTCTCTTTCAGTATAATCTTTTAACTTCGAAAAGAACTTATGCCATTTAAGATTTGGTAAAATAATATTGGATAAAATAATGCTTGAAAAATATTTGAAATTATTTGTTTAATCATGAATTATGTGTTTTAACCTATATCCTTCTTGGAAATCGTCCAAACTATTAATGCTGGCAAGTTATGGTGCATTTGGCTGCACATGAATCGTATACCAATAACTATTCAATACTAAATGTAAAATATTCAGCCGAATAAAATTTTTTAAATATAATGCTTGCCATTGACGAGCTCATGTATATATACGTGCGAAATGCCAACTCACTAATGCAAAAAGAGATTAGCACGCTGGCAGTTGAATGGGAAGTTTAAAAGGGAAGACAAAACAAAAGGAGTTTAAGCCGTTGCTCTACTTTGAAGCCTCTCTCTCGTATAAAGAAGAGTAAATCACATGCACTTTGCAAATAATTAAACACCCAAGGCTTGTTATATAGAGTACACACTTGTTGTGTTTTGTGAAAAGACTTCATAAAATAATTGGTATTTTGTCAACTAGTAATACAATTGTTAATACTAGATTAGTCCTCTCTAATCATATCATGGGGACCATTTTTTTATTTTTGAATATCTTCTTTGTCATCTTCTAGGGGCGTTTCATGCTACCCATTTCCTCCCTGTAACTTTTGATGGGATCTATTGTCTAATATTGGATGTGACAGATGAGGTCTTGGCTTTTTCTTTTGGCATCATACCCCAAAAAGAAAAGAGAGAAAAAGATAAGCTATTTTTTAGATTTTGCTTTTGGCTTCTCTCACTTTTTTTATCTATGAGGTTTCACTTAAAATTTCTCTTCCTGTTGGAAAGGTGACTCCTAGCTTAAGCCATCCCAACAAAAGGGTTCACATGGTGGGGTGAGGTCGTGTCAACTAATATTGCCGAGGGTAGTGATTGCTACCTTCTACTCTTCTGCCTTTTTCACCAAATCATGAGTATTTTTCTCATTGTTAAGGGTGGTCCATTACCACTCAATTTTTTGGGGTAGAGTTAGAATATATTTTATTAACAAAAGATTTAACTAGTTTTCAATATTAAAGTGACAATGTCAGAAATAAGTGGGAATAAATTGATCTTGATAAAAAAAAAAAGATAAAAAACTATTTTAATGCTTTGTAAAGCCAGTTATATTAGCCTCTTAATTTGCACTCTTCCTAACAAAACCAAACTCATCTGGACTTTAATTTAAATAACCATTAGTGACATATTAAGAAGGGTATATAGCAGCCTAATCTTTTGTAATTAGTCATAAGTATATGCTACTCTCTTATGACTCGTTTGGTATGATGGAATGGTTTGAAAAGTAATAGTCATTCATGGCAAAATAAAATTCAAGGCATAACACTCATAAAATACTATTCTTTTTCTTGTGTTTGGTTAAAACCTTAATAAAGGTAGAATGAAATGCTTATTTTATTTCATATATTTGGTAAAGTTATTTTAACAAGTTAGAATAAAAAAAATTAACTCTATTACTGAAAATACACTTGTTTTTGATTTGGTATAAATTTAACTTTATCTATGAAAATATTCTTGCCAATCTTTTAATCGACAATAAAACACAGTATTATTTATTCTATCATTTTTATTTTAACATCATATTTCAATTTATTTATTTATTTTAATATAATTAAGAGAGAAAAATCAACTTTTCAATAAAAATAGATATGTTTTCTAACTGGAAAATAGTAAAAAATGAAAGAGACAAGTTTATTTTCAGTTTTTTAAAATTTTACTTTTTTTAATTGTTTTGATTTTTTAATTTTTAACATTTTAAATTTTTTATTTTTAGATAAAGATTGAGAATTTGTTCAATAATAGATGGGAAATAAATTATTTTTGTGATTTTATATTTTTTTTATTGATTCCCTCTTAAGTTGGAATACTAATTCTTTGAGTTTAACTAAAGAATGAATTTTCTAACTTGTTTCTAGAACTTCAATTGATTTTACCAAACATAAGAAAGAAAATAAGAAGGTAGAATTACCATTCCATTTCAAGTCATTCCACCGTACCAAACGTAATAGTTTTAAAATAAGTATGAAATTCCCTTGACACATGTCCCAAAATGGGGGGCTGTGTCTATTTTAAAACAATGGCAAGCAATCTATATTTATAATAAATCATAAGGAATAAGGCATTATTTATCCTAATAAAAATTAATATGTTTAACTAATTATTAGTTTTGTAGCAGGAAATTTCTGGCAGTTTCTTACACAAGCTGTAATGCAAAATGATCAATATTCTTGGTTGAACGATTTTCATTTACCAGTATCGATTTCACAAAACGAAAAACATAAGAAAAAACATTATATCAAATCATGAATAACTTGTTTCAATTTTGTTTCTCGACTGCTTTTCTTTTTCAATTTCATGTCATAGTTTTGACTAGCAATAGCCCTTTACTAGCCCACTCCCGGCAACAACCAAAAAAAGCATAACAAGTGGACGTATATAATAGGCGATCGATTTATCACACGTAGACTATAATGCATTTTACATTTTATGTTTTTCGAAGCCGTATAAAACTCTGTTTGTTTTAAAATTTGATAATATCTCCTACAATGTAAAGAATATTACACAAAATTCCTAATTTTATTCTTTATGGTATGGGAATATTAGTAACATTTTTTAAAACATAAAAAGATATTAACCAATTCTGAGTATATAAGATGTTTTATGTGATTTCGTCAAAATACAAGAAGTAAAATACATTTTTTCCATCACATATAAAGTCAACCACGAAGAAGTTGCAACAAGAGTTGTTATTTGTCCATTATAAATTTTGGAAGTTGCTATAAGAAATCGAAGAGACCAATCACAGCCTTGATGCTTTGGTATTCAACTTTAAAAATTGTTCGTAGGAAGACAAAATCATTATCATGCTTGTATCATTTTGAGACTCTATACTGATTTATATTGTCTCCTTGGACGATTGGGTCCCTAATTATGCGGACAAGCGTAATGAAGTTCCCGGAATATATTGAGGTTGTTCACAAGAAAGTAACAGAAAATAATAGTCTATGCACCTCCATGAGCACAAGCAACACCTACTATAAAATGTAGGCTCCTAATCTCCTATAGAATATGATGCTTTTTCAATACTTTTTACACTTTCATAATCAAAATAAAAAATAAATTGAAAAATGACTTACAAACGACCACGTCCGATGATCTAACTTTTCTATAGAATGTAGACTTCACGCATTAATAAAAACCTACACCTTGCTAAACTAGATGTTTGGCTTGGTAGAACCACCCTTAGTTTTTCGAATTAGAATCCTCTCCTAGTCATTAATTTGGATATCTACCTTGATAGAACTACCCTTAGTTCTTTGGATTAGGATCCTCTTCTAGTCATTGATATTTATGAGTGATTAGTAGGTGAGATCTTAATCATCTATATAAAAGATGAACCAATCTCAATCATTTATTTTGAAATTTCAATGTCCCTCTCTTTTCCTTATCCCTTTCTATTTCCTATATTTTCTTTTTATTTTCTTTCAATCTCAATTATTTATGAACAAATAAAATTTAACCTCTTAATCATTCGGAGACAATAATAACTAAGAGAGACGGGTGAACGCAACATTATAAAGACAAAAAGTCTCCAACTCCTGCCGCAAAAAGTCAAAAATAATTTGGCCCCTATGTTTTTGCTCCATCTACAAGTAGCCTTTAACCATCCAACTGAAGGGGTCCCCCATTCTCCGGTTACAATATCAGAAACATCCCTAATATCTTCCCCTTGAGCCACAGAAAATGAGGCTAATAGTGTAAATTCATTCCAATTGCAAATCTGTTACATATGCAGAAGATAAGCTTTGATGGCCTGACCTGGTCTTTCCTCCTCGTGATAAGATAATCAATTTGTCTTTCTTCCTCTCAAGCTTTCTTCATACACTGACAGCCAGAAAGCTGCAAAGCCTTCCCTGGAAAATGATTTTCTTCCAAACAAATGAAAAACAACATGGTTGAAGAAGAAAGCATCAAATTCTCACATTCAGAACAGCTTCAAGAATCGACTTATTCAGAAACATTAAGTATCCTGGAAGCCATTGAGCTGATATCTTCATTGATATCTCTATCCCATTCAATCAGGGTCTTTGCAGCGAAATGGCAAACGATACGCAACAAGCTTGAAGAACTCCTCTCCAGCCTCACTGCTATTGATCATTGTGATTCCAGTGACAACCCTTCAGTCTGCAGCACCATTCAGGCCATAACAGCCACAATCAACAACTGTTATGGCCTCGCGCGGAGTTGTGTTGAATTGGCCTACAGTGGGAAGCTGCTGATGCAGAGCGATCTTGATATCGTATCTGCAAAGTTGGATGATCACCTGAAGAGTCTTGCTGATATATACAATCAGGGATTACTCACTCACAGCTCTGCCATTGTGGTGTCAAGGCCCGGTCCTGCAGCTTCGCGTGATGATATCAAGTTTTACATCAAGGACTTGTTCTCAAGGCTCAAGATTGGTTCTATAGATATGAAGAAACAAGCTTTGGTTGCCTTCAATGGAGTGATTCAAGAAGGTGATAGATATGTAAAAGTTGCAGTGGAAGTTGATGGCTTTCTCTCTCTTTTAGTGAATTTTCTGGATTCACAAGAGGGTGATATTCAAGAAGAGGCCTCAAAAGCAGTCTCTGTGATTTCACATTTCGAGTCTTGTAAACATGTTCTGATTGATGCAGGAATAATATCTGCATTGGTAAGGGTTCTAGAGGGTGGAGGTGTGTTAATTAAAGAATTTGCAGCAAAATGTTTGCAGAAGTTAACAGAGAATTCAGAAAATGCATGGTCAGTTTCAGCTCATGGGGGTGTGACAGCCCTATTGGCAATATGTACTAATGTTGAAAATGAAGGTAGATTGATAGGTTTGGCTTGTGGGGTGTTGAAAAATCTTGTGGGGGTTCAAGAAATAAAGAGGTTCACCATTGATGAAGCTGCAATTCCATTGTGTGTTAAGCTTGTGAGGTCTAAAGATGAAGTCGCACAAATAAGTTCAATTGATCTTCTGCAGACTATGGCCACAGGAGATGAATCAATCCAGCAATTGATCGTTAAAGAAGGCGGCCTGCGTTTGTTGATCCGTGTTTTGGATCCTAAATCATCATCTTCATCAAAAGCTAGAGAGATAGCCTTAAGGGGGATCATGAATTTGTGCTCCCCAAATGAGAATTCTTTGCACATTTTGGTGAATTATGGATTCATGGATCATATACTCTCTTTTCTTAAGCATGGTGAATTTTCTATTCAAGAATTGTCCCTGAAAGCAGCATTTTGGTTATGCAGAACATCAGAGGAAGCCAAAAAGGCCATGGGAGATGCCGGATTCATGCCGGAGCTTGTTAAGTTTCTCGGTTCCAAGTCATTTGAGGTCCGCGACATGGCAGCTGAGACAATCTCTGGCATGATCTTGATACCAAGAAATCGAAAAAGATTCGTGCAGAATGATCAAAATGTTGCCTTGCTTCTGCAACTGCTTGATCCAGAGGAGGCAAATTCAGGTAACAAAAAGCCTCTGCTTTCCATTCTGATGTCATTGACAAGTTGCAATAGTGCAAGAAAGAAGATAGCAAGCTCTGGGTACTTGAAGAATATTGAAAGACTTGCAGAGGCTGAAGTGTCAGATGCCAAAAAGATCGTCAGAAAATTATCTACCAATAAATTCCGTAGCATACTGAGTGGAATGTGGCATTCTTGAAGAAAATATCACGCATTGTCTTTGTTAGATTTTGTTGTTGTAAATTTGTGCAATATATTTTTGAGGCTTACTAACTTTTATCATCAACAAAGGAACATTACTATTCTATGACAACAAGGCCTCCAAATACGTTTTTTGTAGCTTGTGATTAACTATAGACTGTCAATAAAAGAGCCCTCCAGAGTGAATTTTGTATTATTTTTTCTTAAACCTCCACCCCACCCCAATCCCCGTCCTCGTTCAGGGGAGGTGGTCTTAACCACTTGAGTTACTCCTAATCTCGAGTGAGTTTTGTATTACTGCAATGTGGTGTAAAATAATGCACATGACGGATATTGTTTTCTTTTTTTTTTTTGGCTAATTGCACATGAAGGATTTTAGCTCAACTGGGAATGTAACAAAAAGAGTATGAACTGACACAACTTGTGAGGATTTCTAAGGGGCTGCACATGGGAAAGACTGGAGTCCCAGATGAGCATGTGTGCAGTAGCCATCAATGTTTTGTCTACCTTTCCATATATACAAAGAAGACACCATTGAAAGATATCACTCCTTTAGCTTGTCTATTGCTCATGGTTAAGAAACCATGTACGTTTGCTTGATGGTATTGTCCAGAGTTAGACTCCTGCATAATATTATGAATGAGATTCAATATATAATATCTTAATTATTGTTATTAAACCACCCTTGTAGCACTATACCAAGTGGACCAAAATCCATATCATCCCATGTCACGAGAAAAGATATTTGTACACTACATCAGCGATGCCGTCTTCTTTCCCTAGTTCACGTTATTTCGTTTGTTGGGTGATATTTCACATGTTAAAATCACCAAATTATTCAATATATATTGCTTGACTTCTATATTGTTAAGGCATATTTTTGATGTTGAGCTGTTATAATCAATTATCTTCTCACTAAGGGCAAGCAATATAGATCGTTCAAATGTTACTTTGTTCTTTTCCTTTTTCTATTTGAATTACCCTCCACTCCTTTTTTCTTTTCTTTTTTCTGTCTTATTACCCCGTTCCAATTTAACCATCAATCGCTCATTAGATTTGAAGTTAAGCCATCACTTCTTAAACCCCATTCAAGTGATACTTTGCCTACACCAAATGGTACCTGCAAGGTCTTGCCTACTCAATTTATAAATGATAGGAGAGACATAGTGGATAATTTGAACTTGCATGGAACCCCATGTCTCCCACAGGCTGTTTTCAAAGCAAACTTATGCATTAATTGCCTGGGGTATTATCTACTTGCCGACTTGAAAGGGGATTTATCTTACTGGCCTTCTTAGATATTTTCTTTTTCATTGTTCACTTATAACTTTTTATATGTTCAATTAGTTGGCATAAGTCCACTGGAAAGGAAGAAATAAGAAATCTTATAGAGTCATACTCTGATTAAAATAAATATAACGCGTGATAAATAGGTGACAAGAAAATGATAATTACCAAATCTCTTGTTTATGTAGATTATTAAACTGCTATGGGGGCCACACTCTTTGCATTAGAAACTTTCTTCAAAATTGAACACCAGATAAGATCAATATGATATCTAAAAGAATATTTAGATGCATAGAATTCAGAAAATCACGTGGTTTTAGGAAATAACTAACAGCATGACTTGGAAAAGTAATTAAAAGATTCTATTTCAGATTAGTAGTTATTTTAAGATAAGTTCAACTTCCGAATTTGATTCCACAAAAGTTTCTCCGCAAAATGGATGGCTTAATTGTCACCTATAGGCTATAGTACAGTGTGGTCTTTCACAACTATTAAACTCGCTTCTTTCTGATTCAGAATTCTTATGTTACTCAAAGTTGTCCACATAGCGAAGTTAGACGAAGATGTTTATCCGTGCTTATTTCAGTATTTATAAAAACTCGAAATAATATTTTTCATTAATTTTTAAATTTAGATATTTATAAACACTCAAATATGCAATACCAAATATCTTTGAGAGTTGGAGGAGATATGTTGAATTGGACAGTAATAGTGGTTCAAGGGAGGATAGCCTTTTTTGTTTTTTTCCCAATAAAAAGAAAAGAAAGAAGGGGTCGATTTAGATTCCTTCTCTTCCACTACATAGTTGCGCTAGCATGTACTACGAGCCCATTGTCCTACGCGTCTAATCCAGCTTTCTTGGTTCACTGATTCTATGATAAACTAAGTCACATCAAATTTGTGTTGATAAGATCTCGCCTAATATCTTATACCGGTGGCTTTAATAATGCATTGAGCAGGTTATATTATCATTACCCAGCGAAAGGATTCTCTTTCTCCTCTTATTATATTGAAGGTGAAATTTCAACTGCCTCCTCCCTCGATACTCATCCCATGATAGACATATAACTTTAGCTATCAATAAAATTTTTACTTTAAAAAGTTTAGGTTTTAGAAATTTTTATTTTGAGTACCTATAATTTACAAATAAATACTACAAAACACCCTCGTAGTTGTTTTACTAATCACAGATCATGATCGTGCGAGCCCATAGTCTTTAATAAAGAAATGCCGATAGCTCCATAAATTAATTCAGAGTTGGATATACCAATATTTGCTATTAGTTGCCTCCGTTTGTTTGCCGTAAAATATTTTTCGGTATAGAGTTGGATATACAAATATTGCAATTAATTGTCTCTATTTGTTCATAATTTTTTTTATGTTTTTATATTTGGTAAAATTAGTTAATCAAAAAAGTATTTTCTGATCAACAAAAAAAACCTTTAGCTACGAAGTTAAAGGAAATGTTTTTAGTCGACCAAGAATATACAATATCTCTTTCTTGTCCTCTTACTACAACCCTACACTCTTGCCCCACCCACACCCACGAAAACTAATGAGTCATTTTCATTTTATATATTTTGATTTTTATTTAAGTAATATATTTATAATAGTTTTAAAATGCATTTTCTTTGTAAGACCTTTTGTCCAGAATGTCTTAACAATCAAATATCAAAAAATATTTTTCAGTATGACTAACCAAATATAAGAAATATATATTCTATTTTTTAGAAAATTATTTTCTCTACTAAACTTCTCTCACTCTCCCCCCAAAACCAAAACCAATTAAGTTGTTCTGTGGCAAACAAACCGAGCCCTACTACATAAAATGGAAAGACATAGATAAGTGCCAACCAAGCCAATAGGAAAGTGATGCTCCTCTCATGCGATGTGGCATGTTTCCTCGCATATAAATCTTCTCCTTACTCATAATTTTTTTAGTAAAAATCCAATAAGAGTGAATTATTTGGGATATTTTATCTTGAAATAAATAATTTCATCACTATTAAATTTCTATCATAATGTTTTAATATTATAATATTATAATATTATGAGAGAATTTAAATTTATGTTTCTTAGCTATGTTGGTTTTTGCTTTAAATTCGTCTAAATAAGCTTGAACACTTCTCTGAGAAGCTTTACTTTAAGTTTTTTAGTACTGAATTTAAAAAAAAAAATTAACTTTTTTTTTCTCATTTGGGGGGGGGGGGGGGAACTTGTCTGAGAAGCTTTAAGTTTTTTAGTACTGAATTTAAAAAAAAAAATTTAACTTTTTTTTTTCTCATTTTCTGTGTTTTTGAAGAAAAAAAAAGAAGGCTTCCCTATGCACACATGCACACAAAAAAAGTCAATTTAAACAGACCAATATTCAAAGAAGCTGGATGTAGCTTATGCCTACTAGTGGATTTAAGTCCTAACTAGACCCGAAATTTTCATAGAATATTTATGACTGAGTTCTCATTTAAAAAATTTTATACCGAGAGAAGAAAATGAAAACACAGATAATGAGAAAAAAAAAAAAGTTAAATAGAAGGAAAATTGCTATAGGTCCTCAGTGGTTCCATAAAAGTGCATTAAATTTACCTGCAGTACAAAACAAAACTCTCAAAATCTCCTAATGACAACTTAAAATAACACACGTCGCCTCCATCCAAAAAAAAACCTTTATCTTAATAGATCATAAACTATAATATAAAAAATTGACTTTGTACCATAGGGGGTGCGATGCATTTTAAAAAGATCACAGAGGGTTTGAATGCATTTTTAGAGGACCACCAGGAGTTGTATTTTACTTTTAGTTAATGATTTATTAAGAATGACAATTTTTTTACTAGAGGGAGTCATATGCTTATTTTGACAATAAAGGAATTATGAGGATTTTTTTTTTTTTATCATAGGGGTTCGATACACTTGTAAAGGAGTAATTGCAATTTACGTGACATAGAATATCAATAGATTTACTGCCTTTGTCAACCTAAGATTGGTTCTCGTAGTGAATATTCAAGACTCACTAACCAGAAAGAATGAGAAGAAGCAAGAGCACAAAACCAATGTTTGCAACCAGGGGTACTGCTTTTGTGTCTCCATTGGCCATCGTCCCTATGGTATACCTTTTTTTTTTGCACGCACAAAAATGAGAACTCTCGGTTTTCTTGCACATCATCCCCTAAACTCCGAGATATTTGTATTGACTTAGAGCCGACCAATCATAATTTTTCACGAGACATTAAGACATGTGCAGCCGGCAAAGAACAATATGTAGAAGGTGAAACAAACTAGAATGGTAATGTTAACTTGATTTTGATAATTTTTGGGACAAAATTTTTAGCATTAAATACGGGTAATATGAGTAATCAGCTTGACCCCTTCTGCAGCGAAACGTTGTTGTTATTGCGATAGCTGAGACTCCATCTTAGAATTAGGTAGTATTTAATAGAATATTCTCGGATTTTATACATTGGTGTTAAAAGTTTTACACTATATTTATCTATCTAAGTAAAGCAGTTGGATACTCCAGTATATTCCTGTACTTGTGCCGGGATGATTTGATTAATTGATTGTTCAGGATATAACGAACGGATTTGATTAAGAGTTTGTTTGGCCCAATTTTAGACACTTAGAAGTATTTTATGTGAGTTTAAAAGTTAAAGTTGATTTATTCAACTTATTTTTAAAAGAACTTTTATATAAAAGTCGAAACCTTAAAATAAAAAAAAAGCTCCAGAAAAAAGGCTTTTGGAAAGCTGTTATACATCATGGCATAAATTATTTTTATTCATTTTTTCTCAAGAATAGTACCCTATGTTTTTTAAAGTCTTACCTTTCCCTCAAAGTAACTAAAAGCTAACTTCTAAAATACAAAGTCAAACAATCGGTAAACTTTTATTTAAAAACACTTTAATCCAATACTCTATTACTAAAAATCCTAGAGTTCAATAATTAAAATTTCACAATTGGGCCAAAAGAGCCTTAGGCCAAACAGAGCCTAGGACGAACGTCTGCAACAAGAATAGTCAAATATGAATAAATAATGAACTAAAACTTAATTCTGATATTATATGCTAAATAGCTTGGGTTTCCATCCATTCTCAAACTATTAGTCCTTCACCGGGTTCATACACTGCAACAAAATATACGTAAGACTGACAAAACAATCCAATCCCATCTTACAATTAGTATTATGTCACAGTTTCTTTACAACCAAACATAATTAATCATATCAAAATGTTTAATCCCATGTTGATTGTAATAGAGAATTGATCAAGTGATTACAAAACGAACACATATCTTACAAAAAACCCAATGTGTGACGAGACGCCAAACTTACCATCGCTTCCTGCTAGTTTCTTATCCAACAATTCATAAACATGACTTTGTGGAGAGACTCATCCACCTTATTTCTATTACCTTGACCTTGACCATGACCACTCCCAAGCAAACCATTATCTTCTGGGGCATTACGGCCTACAGGAGGGTTTCTAAGTGTCTGAGAGCTAGCGTTATACATGGAGCACTGCTCGGTTTGGCTCTTGAAAAGACCACTAGTTTTCATACAAACTCTGCTTAGATAGCTCATATTTGAATTTTCACTACATTTCACAAGTATGGATGAGAAATGGAGATAGGCCAATAGGGGCGAATTTAAGATTTTTGAATAACTCACAAGGGCGGATTTTTTTAAGCCTTTCTAATAAGCGATGATATGATAAGATGGATAAGTAGCTTATGTGTTGGATATGCATAATTGAGGAGAAATGATGGTGCAAATATATATAGGGATTGGCACAAGAGTATCAGTTGGCGAGGGACGATGGTCTTAAGGATTTCTAGTGGCTAAATGTAGACCTTTTCTTTGTCTCCATTGGTGGGCTTTTTTATTTTTTATTTTTGGGGTCAAATCTGATTGGTTGTTGTTAGTGGCTAAATGTAGACTTTAGAATGCATCAGCAATTTTGTCAGGATAGTCCCCCTTTCCACTTGCCAAGATTTTGTTTCTTAGCTTTTTATCTTTTTCAATCCACTCCTGATGCAATATTCTGAAAAAGATTGTTTCACCTTATATTTTTAAAATAATGTTATCCTAATTACATAAACAAATCATTAATAATACTCATGGTGTATTTACAATGATCTTATTTAAAATTTTTATCATATTGAAATGAGTAAATATCTTATAAGATATAAGATATCTTATCACTTGCATTCTATCAAAACTCAAAACAAATTAAACCATACTTTTATAGTTGTAAAAAATAAGATGAGGATGAATTGCTTATTTCTTATAAGATAAAAAAGTATGGTTTGTTTTGAGTTTTCATAATATGAATGTGATAAGATGTTTAAAATATGTATCCTAATAATTAAGTATGTTAAAATAAGATAATTCCAAGCACACTATCACTTTGGTATAGGCTTATTAAGATTATATATATATATATAAGTGTAGTTTGGTTTGTGTTATTATAAGATATTTGTGATAAGATGTATCATCTATAGTTTTTTTTATTTTTGCAGGGCATGTATCATTTATAGTTGTAAAAAATAAGACAAAAAAGGATTGATTATATCTTATAAGATAAAAAGTACGATTTATTTTGAATTTTCAAAAAATATTTATGATAAAATGTCTTATATTTTATAAGATACCAACAGTGCCAAGAAAAAGATGACAGATATAAGTAGGAGTGTACACTCGTTAGCGAAACCCGATTACCGACCCGACATTTTGAAGATGGGGAAAAAATTTTTGGGGAATTGGTGAATTGGGGTAAAAATATCGTGGGTCGGGAAAAAATTCAGGAAATCGGGTTAGAGAACGGTACAGATTTTTCTTTTCGGGGAATACCCGAAATTCTTTTCTTTTTGTTATATATATATATGTGTGTATGTATATATGATATAATATACATACATATATATAATATAATATTATATCTTACACTTTTTTAGTCTTCATTCCTAAATTCCTTATAAGGTATTAGGGTTACTATATATATATATAGACACACACACGCACGAATGGCTACTTGTTAAAACTTTTTTTCTAGTTATGGATTATATGATAGACATAGACGGATTGTGTACTTTATTTTGTTAATGTCTTGATTCTTGATAATAATGATTCTTATCCAGACATCAAGCATCAACAGGATATGTTACTGCATCTATGTTAATAATAAGAACATAGAAATATTATTGGTTAGTTCATTCAATGTACAATCTTGATATGGGATCAGAAGAGTTTTTATTTTAATAGTTCAATTGGTGATCAAAACTCAAAAGATTAGGCTAAAGACTTAAATTTAAGGGAAAATTAAATTTGAACTTTAAAAAACTTTGGGAATTTTCCAATCCCCAATTGTTTTTTCCCATTCCCATTTTCCCAAATAGTGTTCCCCATTGGTGAACTCGAGCGGGGAAAGAAACAAGATCCCTTTCTCAAAAAAAAATTTATTTTGGGGAAAAATAAAAATATTCATTGGGGTGGGAATTCCCCAATGAACACCCCTAAGTATAAGACCATTTCAGAATATTAAAAAAAATGAAAATCATGGAACATAAAATCTCGATGATCACAGAAAATACATCTGTAAGATGTGCGCTATACATTCCCCTTGAAATGAAGAGCCTTCCCCCTTTTGACAAACAAAATCATTCTATTTACAGCTTGGTAGCAAGACAAACTAATATGCAGTACCTCAATTCACAAATTAAACTCACAGTTTTCACATTCAATTGATGCGTTGATTGTATTTTACCAAATACTAGGAATACACGACCAGCCGCACGATCCGGAGATGGAGAGCCTTTAGAACAGCATGATTTCAATTTAGACCGAGTCTACACCTTCAATTTGCTGTCGAGCCAGGTATCTTTCTCTTCTTTCTTTCTGGCAATAGTAATAGTAATCAAACAATGTCATACATAAACCGGAAAGTAAAAAAAAACCCACGAGGCAAAAAGGACAAGAAAATAGCTCACCCATTCATCAATAACCAGTCCTTCACCAATAAATTTGTGGCCAGTTTCTTCTGGAGGCTTCTTTCGTGCCTCAACCTCAGCCTCGGCCTCAGCCAACATGCGGTTCAGTTTATCCAGAGCCTTAACAAAGTGGGGAAAATTTCAGATTTCAGCATTAAGGCACGTCAATCTCAATAAGCACTTGCTCTTAACCTTTTAGATAAGTAATAGACTTCGACTTGCAGGACCTGACCCCCCCCCCCCCCAAAAAAAAAAAACCCAAAAAGTTGGAAAAGAATCTTTACTTACAGGGCTAGGACGTTCGACATCTAAGAACACGACCCTCAAGATCTGCTCTACTGCCACTTGGTCCTTCTGCTCGTCAAACTGAGTCACGAAGAATCACGAGAGATTAGAAAATACTAGTCAGCAGCGACAAACAGGCCACCACCTCTAAGAAAACAGATTCCAGTTTTAATAAGGTCTGTAACTTCCTTTTGAGCATGAGGCTGCTAGTGAAAGATTGGTCGCACAGTGTATATCTAATATTTGCCGGGTCAAGAAAAAGAAATATTTTGAGCGCCAAATAGATACAAAGAGTAACCAGCTATTAAGGCCATCCTTAGAAAATCAAGGGACATTGAGCACTATATGTTGATAATAATCCAATGCACGATATATAGAGCAAGATATGGCTAATGAATCAACATAAAGTAAGAAAGAGGCCCAAAATTTTAGGTGTGCAACGCACCAGCTCTGGTACATAGTCCATTGCCTCCTTGACCTTCAGGCTCATGATTTTAAACTTCACCTTGCTCTTCTGATCAGTTGGCTTTTCATTGTTCTCTGGGGGCTCTACAAACTTGAATACTGGAAGATCCATAAAAACCAGGAACAGATATTTGTGATGCTCATAATTCGTGATCCAGATGGAAGAGTATAGGGAGGGGAGAGAGAGAAGAGGAAGGAATTAGTAAGGAATAGATAATTAGACGTTTGTGCATCTGATGGGCATATAAACCAACAAACAAAATACTCCTGGAATGTACAAAATAAATATCATATCCTGAAACAAAAGAATGTTTACCAGTTGCTATAATAGTCTCGCCAGGAGCAAGTATAGCCCCGGGAGGACGCATGAAACAGCTTTTTGGTGCCGTTGTTTGGAACTATTACAAGACAGACAAATAGAATCATCAGTATTTGTTAGAATCACCAACAACAATTATGGATGTCAACATAGATTAGTATATAGTCTAAAACAACTGAACGATAAACGGTCGTTGTTGCATGCCATGCGCACATGAGAGTGCAGGAGTGACAACAGGAAGAGAAGAAATTGAACACCTAGAAAGAATGGATGAAAGACAGTAACATACCTTGAAAGCTACAAGGGACTTGCTCGTATTCTTGATCCGTATAGCACTGCGGACTTGCTTACCAGGTTCATCTGGAACAAATAATACCAAATACCAAAAAGAAAAAAGGTGAAAAATCATTTCCCATATTCAGAGAACGGGGGAAATTTTTATGCAAAAAGAGCAGAAAGATACGCAAGATAAACTATGCTCAAATCACAGAAAAATATATAGAGAGAAAGGAAATGGGGAGGGAGAGACCTTCAGCACCACCCAAAACAGTTAGCAATGACTAACGGTTGCTAATACTAATTTTTGCGTTAAGAAAGACAACGAAACAAGGTGATTCAGATAATGATAAAAGAGTGCAAAATTTCGGGTCTTGAGGAACCAAAGGAAGAGCCCAATCTGCATGATGATAAGAACTATTATTGTCTACCCTAGGCTCGAGCTGGATATTCGGTTTGAGGCTGCTGTGAATATGACTGCCCCCATAGAGTATCTCAGTTCACACAAGGTACCAGCATGGCCAGCCTTCCCCAAAGAAAAGAATGTAAAAGATTCGAAGAAAAAAGAAAAGACGCCACATTTAATATAAGTATTAATCATCAAGCAGACTATAGAGTACAAGGGTCGACGGAGTACTCGTGATTAACAAATCCCAAAAAGAAAACTACCCTAAGGTATATTGACATGAGAAATTGTCAAATAACAGAACTGGTATGCTCAAAAACAACCTAGAACCAGTAAAGGAAGGTCTAGAAGTTCTTATCTTGAAACTTCGCAAAATTTGATCTTACTAAAGATCACATTTTCCTAAGTTTCAAGATAAGAACTTCTAGATGCAATTACCCCACCAATTTCATTTTATAGTGAACTAATAACACTAAGATGCATTGAGAACATATAAAAGAATGCCAAACTGGTAAAAACTGGAAATCCAACCCTAAAATGAAGATCATTCAAAAGGCTTCTGAAATGTCCTGACAATTGTTGGTATTCATCAACCACCTTTGGTGTTGGAGAAACCAAATAAAGAATTTTTGCTTTTGTGAGGTATTAGAGGAGGAGGAGAGCAAAAGCCAGGAGTTTTGCCATATGGTATGGTCTTATGAATACCTAGACTAATTATTTGTACAAGTTTGTATGGGGTATGGATACCTAAGGGGAAAATTTGTCCAATGGAAGATGTTTGTCTAACCTCCATCTGGACCATTCCCCTTTTTGTTCTTGTTCTTTTCCTTCTTCACGGAGAAGGCGTATGGGGTGTGGTTAAATTGATAAGGTTCTTATTCATGATTTCATATCTTAAGATTTGATTAGATTCATGAGCAAAAAAATCTGAATTGACCTGTGAATTGGGAATATAAATGAATTGCAGTTGAATTGCACAGAATCATATACTTGATTGAATCAGTATGATTCACTTCTACGCTAAATCTAGGTGGGTTCTTATTTGTTCTATCTTTTTCTTTTTTCTTAAGCATCCAACCATATTAAAAGTTAAGCAGACCATATTAAAATAGCTGAACATGAAATGTCTGCCTGGCTGAATCAAAAATTGGCCATGATCAAAATCAAAACCTTGTCAACACAAACACTAGGGCCATTTTTAATCCTTTTCCTTGTTCTGCTACTTAAAAGAACCATGACGCCTTTCATAGATACAGCATTTATTGCTTACAGAGAAGTATAGCACCAGTCTCACATCATCCCAGTAATGAGTTTCAGCTTACACCATAACAAATCTTCAACCATGAGTATACTCACAAATGCAGAATTGTATTTCTTCCATTTCACCAGGGCTTTCATAACTCAATGGCATGCTCTTCACCTTCCCATGTAAACAGTTGAGGGTCCACATTCCAAATTCTCGCAACCCAATAGACACTTGCTATCCTTCCTACCTAACTCTATGAATCAAAAAGCTTCAGAACAAATAGGTTTCTAAGAAGAAATTTTGACTTAACTTTCAATAGCTTTTCATTTTTATACATGCAATTCCTCTATCTTATTTTCCTTCACAAGTAATTCATTGCTCTAGTAAAGGGTTAAACTAAGCCACACCAAACTAAGCATTATCCCACTAAATAAAGTCTAGTACGCGTATCTAGTGATGCCATTTACTCCTTTTAACAGTCATCTCATTTATTAGCTCCGCACATGCAAGATATAATGAAGGTACCTATGTCCAACTCTACTCAAGTTGTCTTCTTCCCCTCCTTCGAGGTACAATCTTCCCATATTCACACCTCCTAATAAATGCCACCGCTGGTGACCTCCTAACATGTCCAATCCCAACTTTCCCTCTCATCTTGTCCTCAATCAGGGCCACCCTTACTTTTTCACCATACGCATTATCTCTATCTCTGAGCCGAGGCTCCTAGAATTACCAATTTCTAATCCGATCCTTCTTGGAATAACCTTTCATCCATCTCAAATTTCTCATCGTGGCTACTAACATCTTCTGAGCCAAGGGAGAAAATTCTCATCATGTGTCACTATGATATAATTCCTAAACAACCTCACGCAAATCCCATAATTTTCAGTTGTCACACAAATTTGAAACAGTAATCACATCCATATCAAGCTATTAAAAAGCCATGTTTAGTACAATTTTCTACTAATTCATCTCACAGGCACCTCAGCGCATGAAGCTCTCACTACGTGTGGGTTCATATATCAATGGAACTCGCTCTAGATCTATTATACACAGTCCTAGTTTACATTTTGCAAGAGACTAGTCCCACTACTCGAAGAGAGTCAATCCCGTAACACAAGTTCCATGCAAGTCACTCTGCAACACTGTTGCGTCAAGGCTCCCCTTACTACTAATTCATCAAATAAGCATAAAATTTGAGTGCAACAATCAGAGTAGTACACCGATCAACCTCGATCCAATCAGATCACACATCTTTTAAGCTAATCTAAATCATCAATTGAAAGCTAAAACTAAAGAAACCACATAAATAAACATATAAATGTGTGAGTACAAATAGGCTGTTAAAAGAGCAAGCGATAAAGATAAGACGAGGCAAACATGGAAAATAGAGCTTATTAGCCGGATCGAGCTTCAAACGACGTCGTGTAGGGAGCAGAGATCTGGCAACAGAAGAAACGGAGCTAGAACCGCCGGCGTGAGCGCTCGATCCCTCCACTTGAGAAGTATTATTACTAGTAGTGGTGCTCTGATAATAAGAATTGCTCAGAGTAGCAGCAGCAGCAGCAGCAGAAGAAGAAGATGAAGACGACGTCGTCGGCTGCGCGTTCCGGAACGGCAGCTTGAACAGTCCCCAGACCTTGCCGTCGGACGCCGGCCTCTCATCGGCGATCGCCATGTGTGTGGTTTTGGAACTAATCGGCTGAGAACAAAGATGGCGTCTTTTTCAGCGTGGGACGCGCTTCTGTGTCTTCTTTTTTTTTTTTTTTGGTTGCGCTGCTTTTGAGATTGAGAGAGGGAGAGGGAGAGAGAGAGAGAGAGAGAGAGAGAGAGAGAGAGAGTGTGTGTGTGTGTGTGTGTGTGTTGGAGAAAAGTTGTTATGTAGAGCAGTCGAAAATGTTGCAATTGGGAAATTTAACGGGCAGCGGAGGGGGCAACTTTGCTTTCCGTTTGAAGTGAAAGTTGGGTTGAGCTTTTGCGCTTACGAGTCGCAACGGTACAGCTATCCTGTTCACCAACGAATATCAAATTTAGTACTCGAATTTCGTTTTAAGTCGGGTTAACAGTTAAATGACGTTTCGAACCTGTGGGTGTCTAAAATATCTTTACATTTGGTTCTAAATAAAATAAAAATTTTGTAAAAAAATAAAGAATTCAGAACAATGAAAAACAAAAAAAGTAAACTAAAATGGAAAAACCCATCTCAATTGTGCTGGCATTAAGGTAGGATAAAACCGGCAACTCTTACTCTACACTTATGCTCTGTTTGTTATAGTCTTATTTTAAGATACTTATCCAATTGAAATGAAGGTATATCTTATAAGATTTAAGAAATTTTATCATACATTCTATGAAATTTTAAAATAAAACCATACTTTTTATCTTATAAGAAATAAGCAATCATTCCTATCTTATTTTTTACAACTATAGAATGCATGGTGCATATGATAAGATATCTTAAATCTTATAAGATATCTCCAAATTTCAATAGAATAAGCATCTTAAAATAAGATCATTCCAAACACACTATTAGTGTAATAACCCCTACCCCGACACACTAGCGCCCTTGGCTGGCGGGGACCAAGGTCGATGCGCCGCAAGGTAGTGGAGAGGGGCGAGGGTGTGGGAAAATTTGATTACTGTGGAAAATCACATTATTTTTTATTGATCAAAAAAATATTTTTCATTAATTTTTTCATTTTTAATAACCAAGCACTGAAAAAAGTTTTCCTTCAAACAAATGGAGCCTAAGTGGATAAGGACAAAAATCGACAATTTTTCTAAACTTAAAGATCATCTGTGAAATTTTCCTGAAGTCAAACTTTGAGTGGGGTATATTAATTGGTCAAATGTAACGTTTTCCGGGAAGGAAGGTAATATACTATTGGGATAACAATTTCCAGCTGCCAGGTCACCAACTCTTGTCTACCCGAAGAGAAAAACTACAAACTCTAAATACGGATTAATATTCTCTCATATTACGACTTATTTTATATTAATATAAATAAAAATATTTCAGCCATTTATATTAAATTTTCCTTTCTCCCATTATCCACTTATTTTGGGATTTGTATCAAATAAATGGTTAAGATGACTTTAACTAACACGTGAACAATTGAAATGATTCTCTTATACCAATATAAGAGAAGTATGAGTATAAAGAATCGTGATCCTCTAAATACATACTGTACAATACATGTGCAAAAGTTCGTATTTGTTTC
Source organism: Cordia subcordata (assembly GCA_028554755.1). Classification (NCBI taxonomy): domain Eukaryota; kingdom Viridiplantae; phylum Streptophyta; class Magnoliopsida; order Boraginales; family Cordiaceae; genus Cordia; species Cordia subcordata. The sequence goes on along the minus strand of JAPTOF010000006.1, from coordinate 7,946,501 downwards.
ATTAGCATCAATATATTGTTGCTGCTTATGCCATAACCCCTTGCATATTAAATAAACTATTTCATTTTTTTGGCTGACCCTTTGCACTCATTAATGTTAGATTAATATTCTTATTAAAATGAAAATTCATTATTTCAATAATTTTCACATTAACCTTACCATTTTCTGTATTTTTTATCAATAGTGAATCATATTTAATGTGAAAATGATTAAAAATAATAAATTTTCATATATATAAAGTCATTTAATTTATCTTACAATATATCATTAGTGGGAGTTAATTGTATGCATCTAATATATTGGTCAGATGTGAATGTTTTTGTTTAACTCAGCTTACTTCCTCCATCTTATGGTTTGTTACTTCAATACCTTCATATTTTATAAGAAATGTTCTGACGAGTTATCTTTTAACATAAGCATCTCAAATTATTTTCTCTCATCTTATCTTTGGTCGGATGCATAATATGTGTCTTGAATTGAATTATTATGAAACTTTGACATTGTAATTTCTCTGATTATTGCATTAGAAAATTGCTAAAATTAACATAAGTCCTTTGCTCATTAGTGAATACGTAGTGATCAAATACATTCTTGCGAATTTTTCGATAAATTGATAAACAATGTTAGGAAAGCAGGACGCATAACACATACTTTTGCAGCGGAATTAAAGCATGAATAATGAGAAAAGAATATACACAAATAAATTGTGGTTTAGCCCTCTGCATATATCCATGATTCCCCTTTGGAATAAATTTTACTATTCAACAATAATAGTTACACATGGTGATGACTTTTCACACGAATAGAAAAGTCTAAACCTCCCCTCACATAGTTTTTACAATAGCTTTATCCTTAACGATCCCCTTCGGGATAAATTTCACTATTTAACAATAATAATTACATATGATGATGATTTTTCACATAGCCAAAAAAATTTAAACCCTCTCTCGCAAAATTTTTACGAAAGCTCTATCCTCAACAGGACTAGAACGAATATAAAATACTCTTTCTCAACAAATGTAAGAAACTTTCTCTCAATGAATAAAAGACACTCTCTCTCACATACATGAGACTCTCAAGATCTCTCACCCACACCCCCCATGGGATGTGGCCTTAAAGCACATGCTACAAGTTACAAGATTTCCTATTTAGAGGAGAGAAATCCTTGCTTTCTAAAATTTCTCCTTCACAAGTTTAGACAAGTTTTGAATAAGGCAACTCTCTTAATTACCTTCTCTTCTAAGTTTTTTAATTTGTATGGGTTTAAACTTTAAACAATAATTCAACAAACAATAATTAAAAGTATAAGTGGACAAGAGCAACTAGAAGTCATTCTTGTGAATTTTGGATAAATTGATAACTAAAGCAATATGGGTAGACATAAAGTCTGTTTGAATTGGTTTTTTTGTGACTCTAAAAGAAGGATATATGTAGCTTTTGGTAGAAGTAAAAAATTTAATATCTTCTAAAATACGTACTATTTTCGAAAGTTGTAAAAAAAAAATTTTAAGTGCCAATTCAAATAAGCATAGTTTTTTTTTTTGAATCAAAAGAAAACTTCATTGAACAAAGACAAGATTACAAACAGTCAACCAATCCCAATAGGGACGAAATCATTCAGCAGAAGGGATGAGAGGGTAGGAGGGACCAAAGAAACCCAGTTACAAGCAAGCCTATCAGTCAGAATATTTTTTGCGTCCCAATCAGCAGTACGGTTGGAGTACAGTAGGAGTCGGTGAGAGTGGGAATTGCCAACTCCATTAAATTTTTGAAAGTTATATGCTTTTTTTTGTTTAAAAATTAATTGACCACCGTTAAAGAAAGAACTATTTGTCTGATTGTCAAATTATATATTATAACTCACAATGGACAAGAAATTATATTTCTCAAGCAAGTGATAGATAAGGAAGGCAGCCTATTGTACTGGAATTCTGTAACATGTGCCATCTCACCCTAGATTCTGAGGCAGAGAAAACGATACAATTAATTAGACGGCCTTTTTCTTATCTTTGCCAATTCAATAGACAACAACTTTTAAAAAGGTGTGTAATGGAGGGCCTAACAAACGCTATAATTCCTTGTGTTGCCAGTGGCTTGATTTGCGGAGAAAAGCCATAAGAGAGATCACGTACGATATTATTAAAATCGATCATCGCCTAAAGATTTTACTTTAAAATGATGTATTTAGCTTATTTTTTTTTTATTTTTTTTAACTGCGATGGTACTGGGTGGTGTTGGTCTTAATATTTACCCATTCAGCCATACCGTTCGATATGAATTCATCTGAATTAGTTTTTTTTTTTTTTTGGTAAAATATTTTATTTTAAAAAATAGATGAAAGAAATTTTTTTTTTTTTTGTAAGTCAATCACGAACACTCAAGTCTCCCTCTGGTTTCAACGGGAGTGAATTGGTGCCTAAGAAAAACGTGTGGACATGACGAGACAATGTTGACCCGGGAGGATTAGAGAAAAAGTTGAAATGTTTGTTTGGATTAGTGAGAAGAAGATGATGGCTGCTTTAGTGTGGATGTCATTGTCATTAATATTATTCTATATGCTAGGGGCAACTTTAAGGTGGGATTTAGTCGTGTAATCTCGTTAGGTGGTTGAGCATAAAATATTGTAAAGCGTGATTTTGAGCATCTATCAATTGGGTGGCAGGTTTGAATATCTTATAGCTATAGGACTGGGACAAATGGCAATGCGATTAGAGTATATACGGTCATAAGTTTTATGACACATGTTCGTAAGTTGTCTTTCCGTGTTCACAAGAATAGTCACAAAAATGTACCAGTTTTTTATTATATATTTTATAAGATTTATTGTATATTCACAAATTTTATAATATTTATCTACAAAATATAGTTTTATAATAACGTTCATAAATCTTTTGTTGTCACCGGGCAAAACTAGGGGGACCCGCGGCCAGGCTCAATAGGAAAATTCCCTTTTACATGTGTGTTGTATTCAAAAAGCATAAAAATTACTTTTTCCTTTTAATCCGTTTTTTTATTTGCTTGGGTGATCTTGTGCTTAAAGGTGTGCATAGTTTAGTTTGGTTCGGATTTAATTATATTTCAAATCAAACTAAAACCAGTTAGTTTACATTTAAAAGAAATCATTTGATTTTTTTTTTTATCATGTATATAATCAAACCAAACTAATATAGATTGGTTTGGTTTGGTTTTTGGTTTTTTTTTTAAAAAAAATTAAAGAACTCAAATTTCATAATAAAATTATTTCAAAAATTAATTAACTATTTCTATTACAAATGTAATGTTATAGGATTTTTCTATTAAAACAAAACACAAGTGTAGCCGTAACTTGATGGTTAAACTTTCGACATATATTTTTGAAGTTAAGATTTCAACTCCTAAAATACATAAAATTTGAAATGAATATATAATGGTTTAGTTTGGTTTGGTTTAAATATCTACTTCAAACCAAACCAAACTAGTTGGTTTTCATTTGAAAGTAACTAACTGGTTTTTAACCATGTAAAGTAACCAAATCAACCCTAAGTTTTCAGTTGGTTTGGTCGGTTTGACCAACCCATATTCACCCCTACTAGTGCCCCTACTCAACATTAATGGTGGCAGAGAAAATTGCAATTTGTTGTGTTTGGTTAGGACTTATTTTAAGACAATTATTTTATTTGTTAGCTTATGTAAAAAGTATTATTTGTTAACAATTTATTATAAGTTATTTAGAAGATATTTTTCATAAGATGTCTTACTTGTAGTTACATCTACAAGTTCAAGGTATTTATCTTAATTATTTTTTGCAACTACAAGTTCAAGGTATTTATATCTTATAAGCTATAGTTGGTACATTTAGTAATACATTCAATTAAAAAATTAAAAGAAAAAATTAAAAATTTAGACAAATAAAAAAATTTAAAAAATAAATTTTTTAATTAAAATTTTCTCCCATGGGTTGGCTACTATGTACTCTTCCATTTTTATTGCATGATGTGGTCATTAGGATTGGTAGTCCTATCAAATGATTTCTTACTGAGGAACGTGAATTTGGCTGGTTCATCTACCATCACAATAGTGTCTATAAAAATGACTTTGCAATATTATTAGCTACACTTCTTTTGATAAGAGTCGGTATTCCTAGAATCCTTTGAATTAGAGATTCCAACTTAGTAACTCATCTAAGCATATCTGGATTTGGTCCTCTAGACAAGAAGACGGAATAAACTTCTACAACGTTATTATTGTTGAATGTGGTGGGTCGTCAAACACTAATAGAAAGGGTAGCATTGGCAAGAGTTTGGGTAGGTGTGGGATTAATAGATTGTCGAGGATTGACCACCTGGCTTAGCACGCTTTCCCTTTGTCCAATGGCATGGTGTTTGATGAAAGAATCTTCACTTTTTCCTGTTAATTCAAGTTCTCTTGGTGAAAGGCATCAATTTCCTCGTGGATAGGAGCATTTTCTTCTTCAAGGATTTTAAACTTGTCCTCTTACATTGATAGTTTGGCCATCACAGCCTCCATTTACACATGAACGTCTTGGTAATAACTTGTTTCGCTAGCCATAGCATCGTTAGTCAAATATCTAGTGCGGATTTTCTTTCCTGTTGCAGTAGTTGCTAGGGCTGCATGATGGGCGCCAAATTGTAGATGTTGAAATCTAGAATCACGAGATCTACTAGCAACCTACAAAACCTGAAGTGAAAAAGGCAACTGAGTCTATGGCACCAGTGTGGTGTCGGCCAAAGACACTTCAATGCCCAAATTAGTTATCAAAGAAAGTAAAACGTATAAGATTGTTTAAAAGGGGTAAAGGCACGAACCTTGGGAGTGTGCAAGAGGTAGGCTAGGTGTATATGAGTTATAGTATCAATTGTTAGATGTTACTCTCTTGGCAAGAGGGGTATATTTATAGCTACAATTGAGTTGTACAAATGTCTATTGCTATGCTCTTCAATAGACTCCAAAGAGCATCCATGTTGATCCAGTAAGGTGTTTTGGAGACCTCTTAGTGTGTATTCGGCAACAGCTTTTCAAGTAGCGTTTAGCGTTTTGACTGGTCAAAATACTGTTTTGCTAAATTATTGTTGTTCGGTAAACTAACATTTCAAGTAGCATTTTAGATAACTTTTAATGTTTCAATTAGCGTTTCTCAAAAGTTAAAAATTTTAGCGTTTCAGGTAGCTTTTAGCTTTTCATGTTTTTTTTTTGGCAATTCTACCCTTTTTGCATTTTTTTATTTTTCTATTCTTTTTCTAATCTCTCTCTATATTTTTATCTTTTCTTTCACAAATATAAATAAGAAATAATATAAAAATAAATTTTAATTTCTATATAATCAACATTACTAAAAGCATAAGTTTTATTAGTACATTTTTTTTAACAAAATAATTTTGAATCTATTAAAATTATTTTTTTGTAATATTGATATAAATGTTTTATCAAAAATTTAATTATACTTTAATATTAAAATATGATTATGAAAATAAATATCTAATTATGAAATATACTGTCTTATTCCTATAATAGTGATAATAATTACAATTGTCATAATAACAAGAATAATAACAACATGATATCAATGTCTTTTTGCGTCATTTAATATTCATCAGCTAATCTAATAGTTAATTTTACCAAACACATTTTATTCAATTAGCTAGTTAACAACTATCTGTTAACAGCTAAAATACAATAGCTATCAGCTACTCAAACAACTATCAGCTATTCCAACAACTAAATTTGCCGAATAGGTCCTTAGTATATAAGGGTCTCCCACATAGGTTAGCTTTTATCCTAAAACATGAGATGTTATCATTGATATAGAGATATTTATCTCTTTAGGATTACAATATTCTGGTATAATATCGCACGTGGTTGTACAAAATTAGATATGCCAGGTACGTCTTCCGTTAGAAATAGGTGACTCATACTGGCTTATTTGGGCCATGCTATGTCTGCAGGTTATAAGTAATCTTATAATCAATTAAGATAGACACTAGAAGACCCATGTTAATTTTCGCCACTACAATGTGGAGGATAAATGTCATTTGCAACTAAGACTGGGCATACTAACCAATAAAATTATTCAAACGAAAAATCATAAGATTATTTTCTTTGTTTTTTGCTTATTATTTTCTTCCATCTTAAACGAGAGAATCATTTCCTTTTTCTTTTCCTTTATTATTTTTCCTCTATCTTACTCTCTTAAACTATACCTTTAGTTATCGAAACGTAATGTAAAGCGCACAAGGCCATTTAAACTTGTCTATTTGGGTCAAAGCACTCTTGGAGTCTTAGCCCTAATGACCCAATTCAGAATCTTCCTTTTGTTTGGCCCAAAGATGCGTATGGGTACCCAACCATTGAAAAGTAAAATGACCAGAAAAAGTAAAAGGAAAAATGAAAATGATATAAATTGATAATTGCGAGGAATTTGTGAATGCAACACACGAGCTAAGGCTAGCTAGCCTTAGAATAATGTGCTACTAGACAGATTTGAGATATGGGCCCGTTTGAATTAACTTTTTTTTTTTAAAAAAAATTTAACAGCTTTTAAAATGTAATTTTTTTTAATAAATTGAAAATTTTGGCTTTTAAAAAAAACTGTATTTGAGTTTTTTTTTTTAGAGTTTTAGTTTTTTTGAAAGTCAAATCAAATAGTTATTGCAAATTTAATGTAACTTTTTTAAAAAAAATATATATTTTTTTCTGGAAAAAAAAAGCCAATCCAAACAAGCCCTATATAAATTCAGAATTTTCCTCTTGAGCATGGGATTAAGCTATGCACTCATTATGACAAAAACTATTAACTAATTGGCCACTAAGAATATTTAGTTAGCATATTACTATATTAGATCAGTATCTTCGAAACTATACCTTAACAATAAAGAGGTTAAAATCATTTAATCCTATGCCTTAATATCTAAATCCCTAGAGTGAATCCTCAAATTGCGGAAAGTGTACTTATTGGGAAAGTTTTTTTTAAACCACTCTCAATTCAAAAAAGATTAATCTCAAATTTAATGTAACTTGAGATTACTCTAACGCAAAAAAGAAAAAAAAGTATCCAGTTAGATTTCACACCTCGTGACAAAATCTTCCAGATGTCCCTCGCATCTTGCAATATAATCTTACTTACTATTCAGTTGAGAACCCGTGGTCGTCCTTTTTGCTTAAAATAGATGATAAAGCTTTCGCAAATTTTCATGAATCTATATATATATATATATATTCAATGCAGTACGTTAAAATTGACACTTCCCATAAAAATTTTAAATACTATCATCTTTAATGTAGCAATAACACGTATCATGCTCCTGAATTTACTGTGTCCGTACGATCACCATTTTTATAGTTTTGAAAAAAGAAAATATAATTCATTATCGATTAGCTATCTAGCTAGCTCTAATGAAACATCACCGCGTGTACAGATTATGCGTTACGCCATTGTAAAGAATATAAGAAAAGCATAGAAAGTTTCAAATTGGAGTAATCTTGAATATTTCAAATCAAAGCCTGGTGTTCTTCTTCATTAATGTACAAATATTCACCAACTCTGGTGATCGCCAATAGAGTATTCACCATTTGTAGACTAAACAGGGAGATTATAAACAAATTGATGCTCTCATAGCACTTGCCCTCAAGAAGTTGAGTGAAGTCGTCGGACTTTAAGTGTGATATTTCGTGTCCGTTAATTTTGGGTGAGATTTGTGTTTAAATTTATATTATTTGAATTTGTTATTATTATTGTTACAAACTTAAATATTTTGAATTAGTTGATTAGGTTTAATGTAATGGTAGGCAAATATTAATCGGGTTTTGGTTATTCGGTGATATCAAAGCATACTACTAGATGGATTATATGGCGTCTTGTTATTCTAGACTATAATTCTTGTTCTATTTTGTTTGACACAAAGGGGACGATCCTAGTTTAAGGAGGGAGTCAGTGGCTTTACATCCCATATCAATTTTGAGTGAGGTTTATATTTTGTTTTTGACTTTGTTTCACTAAAATTGTTATCAAAAGTTTAAGTATTTTAAATTAGTTGATTAAGTTCAATCTAAGTATTTTAGACTAATTAATTAGGCACCATGTAATGACCAACTAATAACTGAACTTGAATCATTACACTAACAATTTGTTGTGATCAAATATCTTAAAATTTGAACTTATGTTCATTTATCACAAATATTACATAAGTATTAATATGATTATAAAGAAACCTCATGGCAATGCTTGTCATATTCTTACGTTTGTGTTGCACCACTAATAACAGCAACAGGATCCAGCGTCGATAATCCACACATGCATTAATTGCTTCTCGTATTCAAAAATAGTTTGAAACCAATGTGAAATCATCGTATATAGATCATATTGATCAGTGATAGAGCAAACAGAAAAAGAAGCTCGTCTAATATTCAATTTTTTGTCGGGGTAATCGAACAGCTGACAGCAGAAACCAACAATCTTTTATATATATAAAAACAACCACGTAATGTGTACAGCTCTCCTGGCAATTACTTAATTTGAGTAGTCAACTAGCCATGAAGAAGCAAACCCTAGATTTTGGACAAGTAATTTTACCTGTTTGAGTATTACATGCAAGCACTGCACCAAACCGACTATAAATTATTTATGCAAAATCTAAGCTATATATTTTTGGACAAATAATATCTAATTTGTGCCTTGATGACACCAATCGAGGAGACATTAACCTGAGATTATGAACATTTTAATCTAAACCGCACATTATCAGAGATATGCTTAGCTATAAACAATTTATAAAATAGCTATAAGATTTCATTCTTTTAAGGTTAGAAGGACATGGACGCAAGCGGAAAGATAGCAAAAGTTAAGGTATCGTAAAAGGTCAATAATGAACAACACGTATGTACGAAGATGTGTAATATAGTATTTGACCAAAACGTGCAATGATAAAAAAGTAAACGCAAGGGAGACACTTTTCCGCATGACTTTCAAAGTCCCCCTGAATAATTAGGTTCACAAGAATTCACCTTTAATCTTACAAATATCGCAAGACATATAGAGGCGCCTGACTCAATCCCGGCACTTTCTTCAAACCAAAAAAAAAAAAAAACCACCAAAACCTAACCTCTGTTCCACGAAATTTGAATACAAGTCATCATTATTAGTGGATATAGTCTCAACTACTTAAACTGTCCCCCTAATCCGGCGCGACATATTAGGGTTCGTTATGTTTCATATGGATAGTTGATAGTCATTAATAGATTGTAACATACAAAAATTAAAGGGTACAGTAATAACTAACCTCATTAAATTTTTAATCGTTCTTAGGCTATACTTAATTATTTCTTTCTACTCCTCAAGATGACAAATAATACATATAATAAATTCCTTTTAGTTTTTTAAATTTTTAGATGAAATATAATTTAATAGGGTACTAGGGTCCAAGTTATTGGCGTAATTTTATTTTCATTTATTTAAAATATTAAAATTGTTCTATGTGCAAAACTTAAAACAAATTTGTACTCATATGAGATGCATAGTGTATTGGATACAAATAAATAAATAAATAAACTCTCTCTTTAAGCGTTAAACTTTCATATGTGGTGGTAATTGATACATCTCAAAGACATAGTAAACAAGGAAGCGAAGCATCTAACAACAAATACTTTAGCAAGAATTTATGCTTGTATGAATTGGTTAGCAAATTACGATTTTCATAACCCCTTTGAATTTTGGTTTCTATTCGATAGTTTGGTGCAACTCTTGGAGACGGATAAAAGTAGCGTCTCCCTTCTTAAAAGGGTTTTCTTATAACTGGCTGGCCTTTGCCTCTGGCGGGAAAAAAACAGTATGCATGTAATTAAATCTTTAATACTTTGGAAGACGTCCGTAGTAAACAAGAAACTAAGCAAGAGAGGCCGCTAGTAACCAGCATTTGCAGCAACAAACCATGCCTGAGTCATTGAAGCAAACCATACAGTTTTGAGTAATTAATTATATACTAGTACACAGACAAATAGAAAAAAACAACAATGTTCAACATAACCTTAGTTTTAAGAGACTCTCACATCAAAATATCGCAAGTACATATTGATGTTACGTTGATGTCGTGGCATATATTTAATGGGCTAAAGTGTCTTTAATTTTACTTTTTCTTCGGGTGGTCTCCAGAGTGAAGTGCTGAGAAATTACATGTAGCCACGTATCGTTTGTTAAGGTGTTGTCTTATTGTTGGGACAATAAAAAATAGCACCCAGTTATAAATTTAATTAAGCAAGACTTTAGTGCTATTTGGTCATGCAAAAATTAATTAATTAGTCGTACATATAATGGGAATTATAAATGTTTCCTGATGATAATGCTTGCAGCTGGAAAGATCTACCGCAGATGTAGGCTGATTTTCAAGCCGATGAGAGTGTTGAGCTGTATGCCAATGTAAGCTGCCTTACAGGACCCAAACAACTAAATGCACTCGATAATTGAAGTAGAGTCTCCTTATTATCAGAAATAGTATCAATTCAAATAAGTCAAGTACCTTTACCTGATTCTTTTATGTGGTTTTTCCCTATCTTTCCTAATGTTTAGGAAGGAAAACCTTCTCTAATGCCCTTCACCTTTTGACCCAGATATAGAGAACCAAGTTCTCTTTTGATCTATATATTTCTGAAAGCAGGGAGGATCAAGAGCTAAATCTCTACCTATTCGTGGCCGGGTTGCCTCTTGATGCACCTAGGCAAGTAAATATTATCACTTCCAATGGAAACCTATCATCTAGAATGATGGATGTCTATAACTATTTGATTTTATTTAAAATATTATGACATAATGAGAAAATTTTCGCTTGAAGACGAGACTTTGTTATCGGAGCGTGTGGTAAATGCTTGTCTTTTAACTTTGAATCTTCTAATGGGTTTTGCAAGACTGGAGAAGAGACAGCTCGCTAGTCTTGTCTGCTCTTCATGTGCAAACAATTTCATTAGAAGGATTTAACTTATCAAGGTGCATGAGAGTACGACATAAAGCAAGATCGTTGACTAATGGGCGTAATGTATTAGTGTGTTTCAAATCTTCCATTCAAGAAATCAAATGTCATTTTCCTTACTTTAGTTGTTTACACAATTGACTCCAAATTTGTCCATTTTTTCATATCCTCAACACAATTGATCATATGCTGCAAAGCACCAATAATTTAACTCGTCTTGGAAAATGACATTTTGTTGATTACTGCATAATTGCTTTTGTCATATATACGGTGATGCGCCATGTTAATTTGAATAAAAGTCAAAATGACCCTCATAATTGGAAAAAATATTAAGGGGGGTTACATCTTAATTTAATGTTATGAAGAGATTTTAATTGGTACGTACAACATTAGTGGAGATTATGTATGAGAATTCAAAGGTGATCGATGTTTTTCCAATTTGCATTAGAAAGCAAGGCAATCAAATCATTGATTAGATCGCAAAGCATTGTTCAAGTAAATTAATCACGTAACAATGAGGTTTCTTGAGCCTTTTTATTTGACAATACTCGCAAATGTACAAAAATGTCCTAATATAGTTTCTCCTTCTGTTTTGGTCAAAATGTTCTAATAGCTTGGCAAGCCCCAAATTCTATAATTGTCGCCATGAATTGAAGGATTTCAATTCAAGCCCTCATGTCATGGCATTTATTATTCTTTGGAATACCTTAACATTTCCAACCGTAGGACAACAACGACATTAACTTATTATCATAGCAATCATATTTCAACTAGATGTCCATTTTTTGCTGATTTACCATTTTACCCTCATGCAAAATGATTAATGATCTCTTTGAAGTGGAGTTTGTAGTCTTCTTAATAGGGGTGAACATAGGTAGGTTAAGTCCATTGAACCAACTTTTTAATTGATCGTTCTACATAATTAAAAACCAAGTCGGTTAATTTTAAATGAAAAGTAATTACTTTAGTTTGTTTTGAAATAGGTCCAATGCAAATTAAATTAGACCAAACCAAATTATATTCACCCTAATTTTATGTGTATACTAAAAAAATTTGTAATATATATAGGGACTAAAAAGTAGTTCAAATAGTTGAGACTACTTCTTTTGAGAGTGATGTTATAAGTTCAAATCCTAAGAATCTGGAAGTGGATGGTTAAAAAAGAAGCTTGTATTATATATGGCAAATAATCAAAGTTGATCTATCGGGTGATGTTTGGCTAAATATTTTTTATTTTTCTAAATTTTTTGGTGACATTTAAACATCTTTTATAGAAACCAAATGGTTGGAAATTAGATAATAAGTTTTAAATAATAATAATAATCAACTAATTTAGTTTAGTTCAAAATAGATCTAGAACTAAATTAAACAAAATAAAATTAAGAGGGTGTTTGGCTTTGCTTATTTTTAAGTGCTTAAAAAAATTCTTTCAAATATATTTTATTATTTAAATACTTATAAGTACCAAATAAACAAAATTAAACACCCTCTAAAGCCGGCTTTAATTTTTTAAGCCATGCAGAAAGACTAGCGGCTACGTGTGAAAATAAAAGGTGTAGGGAAAAGGATAACCCCGGGAGGTAGGATATGTACGTGGCACAATCGTGTCGATTACAGCTAATATGAGTCCAGAAAGCAAGCAGCGACCCCCCGCCGGAAAATGACGTTTGTGATGTGTACGGGTGTATGAGAGAGATACAGGATAAATCAGAATGACGGGTATAAAATCTTCAAATAATTATTAATATTAGAGATTCGATTTGTTTAGTCTGGTTTAATTCGGTGCAATTTTAGTTTGATTCATTTCATTTTTGTTATGGTTTTCAATACGAGATTTAAAATTATACCATAAAAAAATTCTCCAATTCAATTCTTATAAAAACGTCAATAAAACTTTCAGTATCAATGCAAATACACAATTCATTATAATTTTTGGATTCAATTGGAGATCTGCACATAACCCTAATTACGAAATATTCAGAAAACATTGAGAAAGGATGGGGGTGTGTGTGTGTGTGTGTGTTGGGGGGGGGGGTGTTGAGTTGACACTGGAGTGAAAGGGGACACGTCGCCATTGTGATAAACAGAGGACGGTCACCGAATCCCTTTGACTTGATTTTGTTGTCTCTATGCTCATTTCCCTTGGCTATATATATATATACACATGTACACACACCAGGCAGCATGGTACTTTCAATTACGGACCTTTATATTCATCTATTCATTTTCTGTGTCTCTTCTCAGTAGGCTAGCTCTCGCAAAACAAACCTTACACACAACGTAACAAAAGAAAGAATTAAACACTTAACTGTTCAGAAACAACACCATAAACTAAATGGGGAGATCACCATGCTGTGATAAAGATGGGCTTAAGAAGGGGCCATGGACCCCAGAGGAAGATCAAAAGCTCATTGATTATATTCAGAAGCATGGCTATGGAAATTGGAGAACCCTTCCCAAGAATGCTGGTAGGGTTTTATTTCTTACTTATTTTTCCTTTTTTTTAATTCTTTTTTGGGTTTTTTTTCAGTTTACAAACAGCTATGAATGGTCATAACATGCATCATTTTGCTCCATGTTAATTTGTGTCTTGCATGGTTAGTAGTTTGTTTCGCTTATGGAGTTGGTTTCTTCATTTTTTAACTTGTGTAGGGCTTCAAAGGTGTGGAAAGAGTTGCCGTCTTAGATGGACAAATTATTTGAGGCCTGATATCAAAAGAGGAAGATTCTCCTTTGAAGAGGAAGAGACAATTATTCAACTCCATAGTATTTTGGGAAACAAGTAAGCTCTTTTTTCTCCTTGCAGAATTCTCAGTATCTACAAATATTGTATCATCGGTCTCTGATTCTTGCTTAAACCCCAAAAAACAAATTAAGGCATCACTTCACGGTTGATTTGATAAGATTAGCTTGCATCTTTTTCTCCCATAAAAGCATGGACACTAGCGAAAGTTGATTTTCTAGACTTTTCTCTCTTCATGCAATGTTAATTTCTAATGTTGTATTTTTCTTCTTTGTGTAGATGGTCTGCAATTGCTGCTCGCTTGCCTGGGAGAACTGATAACGAAATCAAGAACTATTGGAACACGCACATAAGGAAAAGGCTGCTCAGAATGGGAATCGATCCCGTGACACACAGCCCTCGCCTTGATCTTCTTGACCTTTCCTCCATACTCAACTCCTCCTCACTTTACAATTCATCATCATCACCCCAAATGAATGTCACAAGATGGGTAGGAGTGCAACACTTGGTCAATCCCGAACTACTAAAACTAGCCACTTCTCTCGTAACATCGCAACGTTACGAAAATTCCTATTTTCAAGAACAACATCAGTTGGTTAATCCCGAGCCACAAAATGATCAAATAATGCCATCATCGGTACAATTTAGCCAATTTCAAACCCCAGTTCAAGATATCTCCACTTGTTTTCCATTTTCAACAAGTGATGCACAACTTATGCAGCCTAATGTGGAGCAATTCTCATCAAATCTTGACCATTTCAGCTCCCAAAATTGCCAGATAAATGAGTGGCAAAGCAATGGAATGGCTGAATGTTATGTTCCTGGACAAGATTATCTAGAGACCACAACTTTCCAATCCAACAATAACAGCAACAGTTTCAGCTTCCAATCAGTCTTGTCAAATCTGTCTACACCTTCATCAAGTCCAGCACCAATAAATTCCAACTCCACATTTACTGAAGATGAAAGGGAAAGCTATTGCAGCAACAATATGTTGAAGTTTGAAATTCCACATATTTTCGATGTTAGTGAATTCGTGTAACTCCTAGTGAGGAGAAAATAGTAGACAAGTGAGATCATCAGGGAGATTTTTTCTGATCCCCTGTGTGCTTTAGGACTTGTTGTATCTTGTAAAATTATTGCTACCAAGAAATTGTCAAAAGGTTTCTTAAGCTCAGTGCCTGATGAAAATTGATCACCCTTCTCATTTTTCTTTTAGAAGATGTAATTTTCGTTATAGATATGCAAACATTATTTTGAAATTTTCTTTCTGATTTGGTACTATACTAATTGAATCAATCAACGTCAAATGGATTATAATAATCTCCCGCATCGAGACCCCACTTGGTTTGATGAAAATTGATCATCTTTTATTTTTTTTTTCATTTTTAAAGTTGAACTTTTCATCGTAGATATGCAAACGTTATTTTGAAATTTTCTATCTAATTTAGTGCCATATACCATTTATTGAATCGATCAACGTAACATGGATTGTAATGATGGCCCGCATTGAGATTCCACTTTATTTATGCTGGCGTTTCTTAAATATAAAGAGTTTTACATCGTAACATATTAGTCTTTTGATCAGTTAATTCTTCCCTTAACTTAAATCATTACATTTGTAATATTGTTGAAAGTGGCCTCTACAAAGGGAAGATTTTAAACTAGATTAAACTGTGATAGAAGTGCTATACTAAATATTGGTAGGTGAGTGCCTGTTGCATCCAATCCTTTTGTTAATTGAGAGTGGATTCCATGAAAAAGAGACTATAAATTAAATTAATGTGTGATAAAGTGCTGTACTAAATATTGGTAGGTGAATGCAGCTATTGCAATGTTTGGCTAGTGTCGATGTGAATCCTATAAAAGGGGTGAAATATAGTGATATCTCAGATCAGAGATCTCATGATTCTTAATTATAAGAAATTCTCTTTCTTAATTGATTAATCTTTTGAGGTAGACTCTTCTCAAACCTCAGTTATTACATGAACAAACAAACATAAATAGCATATCAATCATAGACCTTGGTGTATTACCAGGAAATAATTGATTGTAAGACTATAAACTAAAATACTTTTCTGTGTGTGTATGTACTATAGGCATGCATGATTGGAAGTTCATGAAGCATGAGTCATGATTACAGGAAAAGTTTGCATTATACGATCAAATATTATATTGTATGTATGTGTATGCGTTGAGGAAAAGTAACATTATGATATGTTTCACGCAACCATCGTTTAGTCTAATGAGGGAAAGACAGCGTGGCATGGACGGACAAAAAACAAGAAATCAAAGTCATGATCGTACCAAGACTTTCCATAAATATATCCAATATTTAATTCAATATTCGATCAAAATATATTATCTCTTAGTCTTTTAGCAATTGTCTAGCAATAAAAAAAAGTCACACTATTTTAATACTTACTCAAATGGGTAAGAAAACATATAAAAATCAGAAAAATCCAAAACCTTTGCTGTAAGAAGCCACAATTGTTTCATAGATCCCAACAGTCAGATTCCAGCAGCACCGCCGGGGACAGCGGCCGGAGATAGGGAAGGTGACACGTGTTCCCGTCTCACCCTTGTAACTGTCGTTTTGCTTATAAATTATATTAATTTATAAATTATTTAGAACTTTTATATATTTTTGCATCGTTGTGTCATTATGGGGAGGCTAAGTTGAGGATTGACTTTAAGAAGGGGCACGCGTCGAAGTACAAAAGGTGGGATTGACGAGGACCACTGGAGGAAAGAAATAAGAAAGTTTTGTAAAGCTTAAATTGAAAAACACGGCGAGGTTCCCGTGCTATTCTTTTCTCTTTAGTGTCCTTCTTATGCAATTAATGTTGGTGAGTCAAACTATAGGTCACGTCAGCTTCTGGACACGTAAGTGACTCAAATAATATAGAGTGGGACCCACGTGTTAACAGGATTCGAAAGAGATAGAGTATTATGATCCAGTTTTTGCTGAGAAAATTGACTGCACAGAAACATCGTGAGCTTGAAAATGGCCGATCAATAGTATCCTCAATATTCTTATCCCCCAGCTATTTCTCAGTTGGTTAAGCTGGATTGAAGAAGTTTTGAGGTACATTCGATTCGAGTCACTAGGTGATCGAGGTGTATTTTTAATACAAAGTATTACATTTGAGAATTTATCAGTTGATGATTAGGTTTTACTAGTCTTCTAATGATCTGACTTTACTAAATGAATGTTATATGTGTCATTCAAAAAAGAAAAATCAGTTGATGATCGAGTTCTACTGATCTTTCAATAATTGGGCTTTGCTAATTAAGTTTTCAGGGTCATTCAAAGAGGAAAAGTTTGTGAATATCTCTTGATTTCGAATCTGCATTTATTCAGGAAACATTCTACTTATCACCCATATGGAACTGTGCCTAATGATATATGATCTGATTGCTTAATGACACGGAACCTAGCTTGTCTAAGAAACTCTTTTAAAATGACTCTCATTATTAACAATTTGTTGGTTGAAACGAAGCACATATGTTAGGAGGACATTTGCTTCGATCATTGTTTTCGATCGGCTCACAACTTGGAAACACTCATTAATCAAGGTAAATTATTTTCACTATTTTATTACTTTATATTTGTATATAATTTTTATTTTTCTCTTGTCTTTTAACATGCTAACAAAATATAATAAGGACAAAAATAAATTGATATTTTGAATCCGAAACCCTAAATTGTAATTATGTTAATAACCTTGGAAACTCATATCTTTATCCCATGTTTGTCTTTTGGTGTGTGACGTATTTCACCAATGAACATAAACTGTGATCATGTACTGTTGGACGACGCTGCAACGATTCAAGAAAGCCATTCTGCTACTATACGTAACTTACCCACAAAATTGATCGTAGAAAAATTCATTGTTTGTCAGTAGAAAGTAGAAATTTTCAATAAAAGAATCAGACGACGAAACAAAAAAGGTTAAATTTATGTGTGTGTTTATTTCAAAAAAAGCAACGGGCTTATGAAAATTGTGATTTCATGCATGGAGACGTGTACACATGGTAGTCAATTCTTCATAATTAATTGAGAGGTCTAAAATACAACCACATTGGACATCTCTTACACGTACCCCAATTAATCGTTACCACCAGCTCATCTACCTTCTGCTAGTACGAATTTACTGTATACCATATGAATAATATTCAACGGTGATAAATTATTAAATTTTACTCGTAATATTATGGTATAATCATAAGAAAGTCCCATGCCCGTAAGCAGTACGTCGCTTACACGTCAAGCAGTATGCAACCACTATAGGATAAACACAGCTCTTCAATCTTTGAGGTATGATGTTAAAAGCTCAATGTTTTAGAGAGATAAACGTGTCCACAAAATCAAAACATGTCGAAGTATAAAGGGGTTACAGAAAGTATGCATTTGACTATATATAAGCCGACCATGTATACTAATAATACTGCGCCTGTTTTTTTTCTGTATATCTCTCCTTTTCGGTCTCGACCGCCCAAAGAAAAAGCAGTTCAGCTTATTGAATAAGCAGCTCATCATGGTAGGCTCTCTCAAAAGCGGGTTTGTGTCTTTTGCCTGCGTTTTCATCTCTTCCGTCCCCAGTGGGCTTTTCCCTTTTGCGACAGAACACCACGACTGGAAAAATACATTCAAGAAAAGGAAATTGTGCACCAAATTAAGATAATGTGGTATATGATAGACTCTGTCTTGTTCTTGCTTTCAATTATTTTGACAAGTCAAAACCCTCATTTGTAATATTTGTAATAGTTGATGGGATTATTATTGCGGTATATGAAGTTAGGATTTTGAATCCTTATATAATATTGTGGATCTAATAGTGATAAAATGTCTAAATTATTGTATTGAATAAAACACATTTTATCAACTTGTCTTTTCTCAAAAGTTATATAAAGTGGTTGTGAATTTCAAACTCCGGTAATATAAAACTCTATGCTATAGATGATTGTTGATACCTTATCTTATGAAAAAAAAAAAGTCACATAATTACTTCAAAAGTTGGAAATCTTAGCCAATTATATTTTAAAATACAAACAAATTTATGTAACTTTGAAAAAACACAAGGGATTAAAATTCATTTTAATTACCTTATTTCATTTTTAGTATATGAACTTTCATTACTATTAACTTTCTCTAATAATGTCCCGGAGCCATAGAAAACTTAAATATGTGTGTTTCTCCAATGCTTATAGATGAGACATGCTTGCTTTATATGTCTAGAAAAAAAAAAAAAAGAAACAATTCCAATGTTTGACCATTTCTTGCTCCAACGCCCAATCACATCTTATATAATATGGATCTGGGCAGGTTGCATTAATTCATCAACAAATTAATAAGGAAGAAGTGCACGTATTAATTGAGGTGTCCTAGTCCTTATCCTTAAAACACAAATCAAGTGGCTCCACTTTCTTGGCGCGCTACCTACGACTAAAATTCATATGCAAGGGCGCAGTTGCAGCTCATGCCTTATGGACTAGCTAGTCCTCTTGTTTGTTTTCTTTAATTTGATTTTTTTTCAAAAATGTTTCTCCGTTTTCAAACCAAAAAGTTAATTAGTGTCTATTAGATAAAGTTATATATAGGGTAAAATGCAATTGGTAATACTCCTATATTATAAAATGTAGCACAAATCCCAATTTTTGAAGTGATTGTACAATGTTCTTTATAACGTAGGCCCGGATATTAGCAATATTCTTTATAATATAAGGGTATTAGTGAATTTTAAAAATATAGAAAATTTTATGCAAGTTTGACAAAACACATGGGGTAAAATGCATTTCTGTGTGTGTGCGTGTATATATATATATATATATAAGAAAAAAGGGGATGGATGGGACATAGAACGCTTTTTCTATTTCGTGCCATGTTGCTTGACTTGTATATTGTTGTTAAGCAAGAATGCTTGTTTACTTTTGAAAACCGGAGTTGGTTTTCCATCTTTTGTTGTCAGCTTCTAAGGCAACTTTCAAGAGCTATGCCATGCCTTTTTCGTCCACTTTGACTAATTTCGTCAAAAGATAACCCTACGAAGAAGTTGTTCTTCAATCCATAGCTGATCATTATGGATTCTTCAATTTCTTTCCTTCCTAGTATGATAAATGCAATAGCATATTTTAATTAAGGTCATTGATCCTTGAATTGAGTTCATACGATACACTTGATAGAACTATTCTCCCAATATTATCTAATGGGAAAGAGTTCCATATTCAAATAAAGTCGAAACTACTTTTTAAGAGTGAAAATTTAAATTCCGATTCTTATACGAAATATTTGGTTGAGGACGGGGTTAAAGAAAACAATTATTTGTACAGTCAATCATATCATTACATCGTCGTATATAGCCGAAATGCACCATCAATTTCACTCTCTAGCGATGATGTATAATGTGTGAAAAATAGGAGATATGAATATGTCGACCAGAAAAGAATGCTAATGTCATGAGGGCACCCCTGTCAATTTTACAACGTCAGGTAAACTCACATCAACGGGTCGAAACATTGTTATGTTCATTGTACGAGTCTGACATTGTTTTGTGGAAAACGACTAGTTTTTTTTTTTTTTTTACTAGTTTTTTGAAAATCTGCAATTTCGCACATGGAATATTAACAGCGACAGAGATGACAGAGATGCATTGAAGCACTCACGAAGAAGATCATTACATATTCAATCATTTAGCTTTTGTGCGACTGGCGTCTGTGATGCAGAATTATTTTTGTGGCCGCCACAAGAGATTTACGCAGACCCTTAAACGTCAGCCAAATAGTAGATCGCTTCCAGCTCCGATCCTTTCCCCTATTAAAAATAGAAAAGTCTATATGTTTTGGATTTCCCTTTCTTTTGACGTTTTTAACAAGTTGGACCTCTATCTTTTGAAGCGTTGTAGTTTAGTTTTATATATATTGTATAACATGTGTCCCCAGTTGTCCTTTGGCTGCCGTCCATTTGGAAATTAATGGTTTTGTCATGTGCCAGATCGTGCGATCACAAGTGGATGCAACTGGATTTCTCATTTCATGTGACAAGCGCGTGACAAGATTGTAATAACAGTCTTATTTTAAAGTGATTCTAAACGTATTATAAAAGTCACGACAAAAATAAAAGATAGAGGATTAACTTGTCAAACATAATCAAAGAAAACGGACTAAAGAAAAAATTTATACTAAAATTTACATATTAAACTATCATATCATCTAAAAGATTAAGCCGTTGAAAGAGAATTCATTTATTTGTCATCTTCAACGTGTTCCCTCATGTTCTTTCAGGATTCTATTTTTATCAAGTCTTGCATTTTTTTTATCGGGTCTTGCATTTGGCTTTTCTTATCATATATTATTTATTAATTTCAACACTATATTTTCTCAAACAAAATAGTATAATTTTTTGCTAGTGAATGTAAATGGCTGATTTTACAATCAGAGTTTGAGACTATTAACCTTAACCCCTTTATCAAGAGGAATCGCCGGACTTTCTAGCAAGAGAGGAAACTCAGGTTACGGAGTTGGTAGGTATCTTGGTGTATTCATGTGTCCTTCATGGTTCGTTCTCCTCCTTTCTTATAGCTCCTTTCATGCCTATATTATGGTAAGGTAATTAATACATTCCCTTTGGAGATCCCTCTATCAAGGGATTTAGCCTCCTTAATTATCAAATCGTATACTTTCCATCCAAGCAATCGTTTAGGCGCCTATAATTACCCTATTTCCGCTGGGCCCCCTGGGTTATTAGGTCCATTCCGCATCCTAGACCTTATATGATTTTATAGGCCCAAACAAATTGATACCCATACATTGAGAATGCATATTTTGACAATCTCTTTGCATATTTTGACAATCTCTTTGACATGATGCAACTTGGTCAATGTATTATCTGAATTCACAACACAAGCATCTTACCTCTTCAATATTGAAGAGATGTCACATTGAATGTTCTTTCTAAACTGTGCGGTATTTAGCGAGAGAGTTGAAAATATACTCCCTCCATCTCACTAACATTATCGCCCATGTCTTTGGGTACAAAAATTGTCCCCTATGTACACATTTTTCTCCATATACATGTTGTTGTTTAATTTAGTACTTGTTTACACATGAAGTTACTATTGATAAAATTAAAAAAGAAAAATTATTACTTTTTAGAAAAAGGTAAAATGATTGTGTGAAATTTTGTAAATTAAAACTAAAAATGTGGCGATACAAATGAGGCGATAATAGTCTTACTTAGAAATAGCAAGGTCGTTTTGTATTTGTGCAATTGACAATGAAAAGTAAAATCCTAGATATTGCGCTATCTAGGTAGTCCATAGTTTTACAAAAGGAAAATCTTTTATTTTCTAAGTGGCATTCATTTTTAAATATCACAAAAGGAAAGGATGGATATGTACTGAATTTGGAGTAAAGGATATAATTAATTATACTTCAAAATACAAAAAAAAAAAAGGATAGTTTTTTTAGAGCCACTTATGAATGATTTAATATATTTCTTCTCAGATTCCCTCATTATATAAGACGAAAAAGATGAGATTTAAATCTTTTTCATATTGTTACAGTGAGAAAACCTATTGTGGGAAGTAGGTTACTCCACGAAAAAGGCCCGAACGTAGGTTTGTTTGTTGTTAGGGCTAAAAATCTTCCTTGTCCTAAGACTAATACAAGGAAAGAGGATATTCAAAAAAGAAAGATAAAACAAGGATCCCACCATAGTTTTTTTATTCTCAGCTTTCTTGTGACGCAAATATATATAGATGAACTAGTGCTTGACCCGTGACAGGTGAGTCGATATAAATTTGAAATTATCAAGTTATATAAGTAATTTATCATCTTATTCATTTAATACCTTAATTAACATTAATTTATATTATTATTTTATTAAAAATAATATTTATTCATTATTTATATGAAGCAACTTACATTGATAGATAAATATTATACATCATTAATTCAAACAATAAATGTTAAAAAAATTAATTTGTTTAATTTTCATACTTAAATAATAAAAGTTTATATTTTTGTCTAAGCTTTGCTAAAGTGTTTTAATTCCTTTTTCTTTTTAAAATTTTTAGAAGCTTTGTAAGGAAGTTTTGTTTTGGTATAAGTAATAGTATATTTTAGGAGGAAAATCAATATATCAGTGGGACTCCGAAATCTATACTATATATATAAAGTTATACTTCAAATTAAGAGAGCTTTTATTTGAATGATACTTAAACTCCTATTTTGGAGCCACATAAGCACCACATAAGCTCATAAAAGAAAGTACTCTTATAATATATAAAGTTGTACTCAAGTGAACTTAGGAATTCTTTGTATTCCACATAAGCTCCACTTTGTATGCCAGATAAGCTCCTCTTCAAATATCACATAAGTTTATAAAAGAGAGAGTACTCTTGCAAATGTTATTGTCATCAATATTTAAATGCAAATATATATATATATATATATAAAGTTATACCTTCAGTTAAGAGAGCTTTTATTTGAATGACACATAAGCTCCTATTTTGGAGCCACATAAGCTCATAAAAGAGAATAATCTTATAATATATAAAGTTGTACTCAAGTGAACTTAGGAATTCTTTGTATGCCATATAAGCTCCACTTTGTATGCCAGATAAGCTCCTCTTCAAATATTACATAAGTTTATAAAAGAGAGAGTACTCTTGCAAATGTTATTGTCATCAATGTTTAAATGTAAAAAAAGATTATTACATCATTTAAATTACATATTAAAAATGATATAATAGTTGGTTAATATAACTAAATCAAAAGAAATAGAAAAAAGAAAAGAAATTATAACAGATAGTAATTATCAGTTTATTAATGCTTAGTGAATGAAAAATTACACAGTTGAAAGAACAATACTATGATAAATAATTGGTAAAGTATGTTTAACTCTATAAAAAATAAAGTTAAAGTTATATATATATATATATATATATATATATATATATATAATATTTTACTTTAGAGCCTGTTTGGCTTTGCTTATTTTTCAGCTTATAAGTTCTTAAAAAAAAACACCCCCTCACATGTTTTTTTACTATTTGTAGCTTATAAGCCCCAAATAAGGTTAGCCAAACAATCTGCTAATTTTTTTTATTGTTAGTAATTATTATATTTTAATTTTTTATTACTCTTCTTAACACAAGAAATTAAGATGCATGTCCTTTACTCTACCAAATTCGAGTACTTGTGGCATTTTGTGATTCTTGCTTTTCCTACTCATGATAAGAACTTTAAAGGTTATTTAAGTTTTCATGGCTTAAGGTTTGCATTTTCGGCCTATATTTGTTCTTCTAGCATTTTAAGACATAGAAAAGAATCAAAAAACTTACAAGATTAAAGTGTTAGCCTATTTTAGTTTGTTAATTTCGTAGTTTACAGAGCTTCTACTACAAAAAAAAAATGATGGTTGTAATGGGACTTTTTGTGTCTCTTATATAAGTTCAATTTCTTTACTTATATCGACAAAAAAACATGTTCTTTTGATTGCTATTATTTTGTACTAAAGTTATTATTCCAGTTTTGTCTTTTATAACCTTATTTTCACATATTGATTTTTTTCAGATTGATATTATTAAGGTGATGGATTTTTTTTACACCATAAATTTTTAGCTTACTTTTATTGCCATATAATGTTTATCTGTTTTAGCCAATTAAAGTTCTACCATTGCGTGTAATTATGTTTGGTCAGAAAGTGTTTGTTCCTTTTATATATAAAGTCTTAATCTACACAATTTAATTTTTTATATATTAGTATTTTTGTTTAGCCTTAATTTATGTCGAGATAATTATAGTATTATCAGTTTTGAAATTTGGTGGATTACTATTGCTAGAGTGAATAGTTGTATCTTGGAAGATAAATTTGCACTAAAAGACAATCAGTGAGTGTTGAAAATCTTGTGATAATTGAGTATACTCAAGCCTTGCCTTTTCGTTCATTTTCTTTGGTATCGTAATCTGCATTAAAAAATTTATTTATACATTTTTCTTAAATTTAGAATAATAATTAAAAACTTGATTAAAAATTTACCCGTGCAAAGTACGAGTTTTGAAATTGCTAGTATGTATAGATATTATAAATTATAGATCACAGATACATGCATGTATATTTTAGGAGGGAAATCAAGATATTAGCACGACTCAACAATATATATATATATATATATATATTATAGATTATATATAGATATAGATTACAGATCGATTATAGATGTTTTGTTGTTTTGTTTGGGCTTGGACCCTTTGCTTTGTGTCTTGGTGTTTGTACTCTGTCTTGTAATCCTGGGCTCCGTTGCTAAATTGCCCACTTTTGAGGGTCTGTTTTCCGACTTTTATTCAGCACCAAATGGATCTCTCCAAAAAAAGTTTCAAGATTTGGAAATCAGGGGAACGGCTTTGGAAAAAGTCATAAGCCCACTTCTTAAGCCTGATTCAATTGTCATTTCCAAACCTATCTTCCCAGCCCAATGCGCTTCCCAGTTTCAGTTTTTTGTTTTGTTTTTTTTTTTCTGTTCAGTTTAAGGAATTTCTTCCAAACCTACCATGGTTTGGAACTATTGCATGTCCTTTTCCTATATGCCATTATCACTACATGTAATAGTGATACGTGACACTATGGTAGACTTCTACATGATTGTGTAGTGAACTCCATGTACTTTTATCACATTTTGAATAGAAACTCTTTAATTAAAAGTGAAAATAGAATTATAAGTTAGTAACATTTGGTAGTCTGGAAAAAAAAAAAAACATATCTTCGTTTCATTCTTTGGCACTTTTAGGGCTCGTTTGGATTGGCTTTTTTTAAAAGCGTTTTTTTTAACAGCTTTTGAAAAATAGCTTTTTTGGAGAAGCTGAAAATTCTGACTTCTAAAAAAAGCTGTATTTGAGCTTTTTTCAGAGTTTCAGTTTTTTTGAAAGTCAAATCAAATAGTTATTGCAAATTTAATGTAACTTTTTCAGGAAAAAAGTACTTTTTCCTAAAAAAAACCAATCCAAACAAGCCCTTACATTGTCGCACCATAAGCTTGATTCTTTTATTAAATTAGGCATATCTAATCGTTGAATTGTTCAAACCGAGAATATCAAATAATAAACTTTGCCCTCTCGTCCCAAGTTTGGGGCTTTTCAGTTCTTCCATTTTCCTTTTTTTTTTATTTGGGTCACTAGAAAAAACCTTTAAGGTGACCTATAAGGCTTGCCAGCTCTTGAAGAAGCAATGACCAAGAAACTAAACAGGAAAAAAAAAGAAAAGAAAAGAAAAGAAAAGTAAAAGACTTGAAGAAACAACATTTTCGCCAAGTCAAATCCGAAATGGTATGCGAGCTTCCAATGTTTCATATGTTTGACCTTTCGCTTTATGCTCATTCAACTTTCGCAATAGGATTAATTTTAGCTAGTTGATTAGGTCATGTAGACGTAAATGTATAATGTTATAAAAGAGTTTAGCGGTAATTAATTAATTTACAATTACGATAAAATAATTTAGATAATTTATTATTATTAGACCTCATGTTACTTTCATTGTATCTTATAACATTAAAATTATTTGATAACATAAAATGTTATGAGAAAATTCAAATAATACCAATCTTCTGAGTCTTATTTATTGGGATTTTATCAAATACTCTTCCGAGTTCTAATTAAGAAATTAAAGGACGCGGCATATATAAATCAACGTTTATCTTGTCATCAACGTGTTCTTCAATCCAATGATTTTGTTCGTTTAGTATTTGGGGGATGTTTGCATATGGTTTAAACAACTAGAAGCTTCTCCTTAAGTTCATATTCTAGTTTAAACAATAGTGCTCCTCAATGCTCGCCCCAAAGTAATACGATGTTATTAATTTACAGATTTTATGAATTTTTGGATCAAAATGCATAAATTATTATGCGATTCATAATACAACAGTACCTATAATTGAGACGAAAAGGCATAAATTACAAGTTTTAGAACCTTTTATTGGATAAATGCGACGTTGCCTATAAACAATATGGCTCGTTTATTACAGAAAATTACTTTTTGTTTTTAAACTCTGGTCTTTTAAGAAAATAGAGTTAATGTTTTCTTGTGAAAAATTAGAGAAATATGTTCATTTTGTTGAAAATAAAGAACCAAAAGAAAATGATTCATTTGTTGAAAATTAGAAACCAAAAAAAAAAAAGGGGACAAAATAGACAACAAAGAAAATCGATCCCAGGTAATAATTTAGAATTTTGAAATTTTAACAAATAATAGAGAACTATTGAAAAATTCTCCAAATTTAACAAATAAAACTACTCTTCTTTAATTTGAAAAAATTAAAAAATTATTTCCCAGTTTTTATTTTAAAAAATATTTGTATCTTCTCTTCGTTTTCTATTATAAAAATTTTTAAAAAACAACTCTAATTTTCTATGAATAAACAGGCTGCACATTAGTCATGGTAAATTGAATATATATTGACGTAATGACATTTTGGGACCTTTCCCCTCGTGGCAAACAAAAGTTGACCTAATTTCTCAGCTAAAGCTCTAGAAAATTGAAAAGCTCAAAAAGTAACAATAAAAGAAAAAAGTCAAATAGGACCAAAGCAGTCAGCTACGGCATTCGACGTTGACATGTAGGGATATAATTTTAATGCACTATCATTAATCCAAATTATGGTATTCTAAACGTATATAATGCACCACTCAATAAATTTTATAATCTAGTCGTCGGATTAATATGAAATTTAACAAATTCACTCTTCTCACATCAACGAACGTAATACAACAATCTGATTATTGATTGGGCACAGTAATACCTGTGGGTGCGAATATCTTAATAGGGGGTGAATTAAGATATAAGTACTAATTTTTGTTTTTAAAAATTTATAGAAAATTTGCAATTTCTAACAATCAATATATCAAACACAATGTAATCAAAATAAACAAGTATAAAAAAGGAAGTATAAGGAGAGGAGAAACAAACGATTTAAGGTGGTTCGGCCAAGCCTACGTCCACTGCCCAAGGATGCTCCCCTTAGGACTTCAAAAACTCCACTAAGATACTTCTTCAAATCTTGGTGAAGCACAAACCAAGCTCTTACAATATCTTTGAAGCCTAACTTCAAAGAACCCAAGAGATTCACTCTTTAGATTTCCCCATACTTTACAAGCTCTAAAGAATAAATCTTACAAAGTTTATAACTCTCAAAGTGTGTATATTCTCAAGAATTAAGAAAAAATTGAATCTGAAATTTTCTTCAAAAAGAAGATGAATAAGCTCTTGAAAGCTCAAATATATTGCAAGAATGGCTCAAAGATGGATTGTATGATGATAAACACTTTAGCACATTTCAATTGATGTTTAGAAAGTGTATTAAATGAGTATTTAAAGAGATTTAAGGGTTAGGGTTTATGGTAGGTGAAGAAGGAGTGATTTTCTCAGCAAAACGGTAATAAACGGCTAGTGCATTTATTACAGCACCCGTTCAGCTGGTCGACCGGCTGGGTCGTTCGGCTAACCCTTTTCCTTCTCTGACTAGGCCGGACGCCTTAGCCGGTCGACTGGCTAGGGGGTCCGGCTTTTTTCTTCACCTCTCTGTTTTGGCCAGGCGACCCACCACGGTCAACCGTTCGACCGGCTGGGGGGTCCGGCCACTTCAGAATGTGAAGTAAAGCCAGATTTTTGCAAAGATTATTTTAAGTGCAATTTTCACAACTCCAAATCATTTTGAATAATTTTGTAAACATATGTTGTGAATTGAAACACCCCAAAAACTTATTTTATCTCTATGTGTGCATTCAAATACATTTGTGCATATGTTATTTCAAATGTGCAAGACTTGAAAATTTTTGCTATGAATAAGAAAAAGATTTTGAGCCAAGTCCACACAATATATATAGGCATTTCAAAAAGAGAGCAAGAAGGAAAATAATGTCCGGTACCCCTTATGACTTCTCTTCTCCTCCTTATGCCTTCTCTCATTCTCTTTCTTCAAGTAATGCTTTTTTGCACATTTTCTCCAATCTTTCATAAGTTTCAACTAGATATTATCTCATTTTCACAAGAAGTTATTTAGTAAAATAATGCATATATTTTCATCATCAAAATCAATAATGAATATTTAGCTAATAATCTCCCCCTTTTTGATACTGACAAAATTTTAAGATATGAGACAAAAGTACTTCCCCTTAATATATGTATTCCTTTAAAAAGTGAATTTTTGGGAAAATGCAAATTTAAACTCATTTGCAAAGACGTGCAAATAGCCATAGTGCAAATAGCCATATTCAAACAAGTAAACATATCAACAGCCAACAAGGCATAAGTATACCATTCACCAAAGCATATATCACCAAAGCATATATCACCAAAGCACAAATACCACACCATACTTCTCCACCTTTAGCATCATCAAAATCAATATAAAGGTAGGAAAAGAAATGTATAAAAGAAATAACTTGTTAACCAAAGTCAAGAATGTAAAAGTCAACTAAAGCTAAAAATTGTTTTCAAGTGAAATGAAAAATATTTTTCTAAAAGAAGAAAGTTAGGGTACGCGACCATGGTGATCCTTGAAGTATTCCCTCATGTCTGATCTTATAGAAGCCACTTATGAATCAATATGTTGCCTCCAAGTAGTGAGCTCGTTCCATTGGCTTGTCATGGTAGCCCTTATTTCGCCCATACCAATATTTAACGCCTGCAACTGGGACAGAATTTGAGCCATCATAGAAGGGTCTTCCTGTTGACCCATCGAACTAGAACCAGCACCACGACGAAGTTCTCTTCAGCGTTGCTCATCAATGTGTACTTGTTCCCTAGATTCTCTCATTACTCGCCTAAGAGTTGCTTCCTCAGTATTTTCCTCTTCTTCAGAGGTACTAACAACCATGGGTGTTATTTCTGGTATGCCTATGTCGGGATTACCCTCAATTTTCGGCCCTTCATCTTCTTCAAAGGTGATGTCTACCCCGCCAAGTATATCATCAAGGTTTTGTGCAGTGGTGCCAAAGACAGGGTCGGTGAAAGTAGTGCGCTTCTTAGTCCTATTCCTAATTGCAGCTTGAGTGCTTTGGGGCAAACTTTTGAAGGTCTCTCTATTTATGGGCTCCATATTATACCAGTAAATACCTATGAAGTTCATATACAACATATCAAAATTCCAAGCAAATTCTCTATATGGAGCATCTGAAGATATGTTGAAATGAGAGAAAATATGCATTAAGGCCATACCATAACCAGGAGTGGTCGTTTTTCCTCCACCCTTTCCATTAATATGTAACATATGTTGAATGATTAAGAAAGGCAGAGCTATCTCCTTTTTCTCCCTAAGACTATAATATATATAAGCATCTATGACTGGAATTTTTCCATCATTGATATTTCTAGGGAGAATAACTTCACTCATGATTTTAAGAGCAAGTCTTGTATTAACATCAACATCTTTCAACAATGGAAGAATTAAATTTGGATCCTTAGGTCCTACTTTCTCCCACATATATTTTATGACTTCGCCTGGGGTGTCAATTCCTTTAATTCCTTCTGGCCATCCTTGACTATTGTAGTGGTCGTCCCCATCAACAGGTATATTAAATATTTCATGTAAGGTTTTCTCTTTAAGCACAAAATTTACCCCACAGACGGTAGATGATAATTCAAGATTTGGACTTCTACGATGTACTTCAAGATTTTCATAAAATTCAACAACTAACTTATCTTGCACATCACAATGGAGATGTAGGAACATAGACCATCTATCAAATAACGGCAAGATATCGATGCCAGCAAAGTCAGAGTCCACGATATATTTACCGTATAAAATTGAGTGCTTGCCTTGAATCTTGGATATCGGAGGTGGTGGTGGTGGTAGAGATTGTGTTCTTGGCCTCTTCCCTTTTTTTCCACGAGCTTGACTTTTTTCTTTTGGATTCACCATACTTTCGAGTTGTTTTTGCAAAATTAATCGGTAAAAACTTGGTTTTTTGAAGTGGGTAAGCAAATTATATGAAGAATTTTGGAAGAAAATGGTTGAAGATTGAAGAATTTGAGATGAGTTTTGGAGAAATTTTGCTAGGGTTTAGAGAATTTGAATGAATGTAGTGAATTTGGGGTGAAAACCCCCAAATTTTAACCCTATCCGCGTTCAGTCGGTCGACCGGCTGGTCGCGGGGGGTCGACCGGCCGGATCAGAGAGCATATTAAAAAGTTGTGTTTTAGTCGGATGCCTAAGGTCTTAGTCGGTCGACCGGCTTGGTCGGCCGGCTAGGTTAGAAGGTGCACACATTTCTTATTTTTCATACCCAAGCCACATAAACACATATATATATGCCATTTAACCACATTTTTTCATTCCAATTTCTCTCCTAATCTTGCAAAATTGATCCTTATGCAAAGGTTCAACTTAATACAAAGTATCAACAAATTCAAGTATTATATCACTTTTTTGTACATGATCTCTAATGAAATGGTGCCTAATCTCGATATGCTTAGTTCTTAAATGTTGAATTGGGTTTTTAGTGAGATTAATTGCACTAGTATTATCACAATATATAGGAACATGATCATACTTCAATCCATAATCAAGTAAATTTTGTTTCATCCACAAAATTTGAGCCACACAACTACCAGCTGCAATATATTCAGCTTTGGTAATAGAAATAGCAACACTATTTTGTTTCCTACAAGACCAAGATACTTAGGAACGTCCTAGGAATTGACATGTTCCACTAGTACTCTTACGATCTATTTTGCAACCAGCATAGTCAGCATCAGAAAAACCACATAGATCAAATAACGTTCCTTTTGCATACCAAAGCCCTAGATCAATTGTTCCTTTAAGATATCTAATGATTCTTTTTATAGCGTTAAGTGAGTTTCCTTATGATTAGATTGAAATCTAGCACATAAGCACACTGCAAACATGATATCAGGTCTAGAGGCAGTTAAATATAATAGGCTACCGATTATACCTCTATATTTCTTCTCGTCTACTGATTTACCCTTCTTATCCTTGTCTAGTTTTGTTGAAGGGCTCATGGGAGTTTCAATCTCCTTTGCATCTTCAAGTCCAAATTTATTGATAATTTCCTTGGTGTATTTGGCTTGATTTATAAAGATCCCTTCTTTTGCTTGTTTGATTTGTAGTCCAAGGAAGAAGGTTAATTCTCCCATCATGCTCATCTCGAACTCTTTATGCATACACTTTGAAAAATTCTCACATAAAGAAATATTAGTAGCACCAAAAATTATATCATCCATATAGATTTGGATAAGTAGAATGTCATTGTCTTTTCTTTTGATAAATAGGGTTGAATCATGTTTTTCTCTTTCAAAATTATTTTCTACTAGAAATCCACTAAGTCTTTCATACCAAGTTCTAAGAGCTTGCTTTAAACCATATAATGCCTTTTCTAGTTTAAAAACATGATTAGGAAAGCAAGAATTTTTAAAATCGGGGGGTTGTTCAACATAAACTTCTTCTTCAATGAATCCATTTAAAAATGTACTTTTCACATCCATTTGATAAAGCTTAAAGTCCATGTGACATGCAAATGCAAGTAACATACGAATGGATTCAAGTCTAGCTACAGGAGCATAGGTTTCATCATAATCAATTCCTTCTTCTTGATTGTATCCTTGTGCAAGTAGTCTAGCCTTATTCCTAATCACTATTCCAGCTTCATCTAGTTTGTTTCTGAATACCCATTTAGTTCCTATTACTGGTTTATCTTTAGGCCTTTCAACTAGCTTCCATACTTTATTTCTCTCAAATTGATTAAATTCTTCTTGCATGGCAATTATCCAATTTTCATCAAGTAGAGCTTCTTTTACATTTTTGGGTTCTATATGAGAGATAAATGCATGATGCTCACAAAAAGTACTAATATTACACCTAGTTCTTACACTTTCATTTGGATCACCGAGAATGAGATATTGAGGATGGTTTCTTACGAACTTCCAACTTTCTGGTAGGTCTTCATGAGGTTCTTTTGTTTCTGCATCTTTGTTTGAGCATTGTTTGATATCCTCATTTGCTTGAGACCTCTTTTCTTCTTCTTCTTACTTTGTTGGTTTTTCTTTGTCTTTTGGAGTTGAATCTTCAAGCGTTGTCTTTTTCAAGAGATAACCTACATCATCAATTTCCTTTCTCGGCTCAAATGGATTAGTCTCATCAAATGTAACATGTATTGACTCTTCCACAACAAGAGTTCTTTTATTATATACCCTATATGCTTTGCTCTTTGTGGAATAACCTAAGAATATTCCTTCATCAGATTTAGCATCAAATTTTCTTAAATGGTCCTTAGTATTTAGGATAAAGCATTTACAACCAAATACCTTGAAGTATGATATTTTAGGTGTTTTGTCATGCCATAGTTCATATGGAGTTTTGTTTAGGATAGGTCTAATCAATACTCTATTTTGCACATAGCATGCAGTATTTATGGCTGCACTGCAAAATATGTTGGCAAGTTGTGTTCTTTTAGCATAGTTCTTGCCATTTCTTATAATGTACGATTCTTCCTCTCTACTACCCCATTTTGTTAAGGAGTACGAGGGGCCGAAAAGTTATGCTCAATGCCATGTTCATCACAAAAGTTCGTGAAACGGGTGTTCACATATTCGGTGCCATTATCACTACGGATGCAAGTTATAAAATAGCCTTTCTCATTTTGCACTTTTCTATACAATTTTGCAAATTCATTGAAGGCATCATTTTTATGTGCAAGAAACATGACCCCATGTAAATCTAGTGTAATCATCAACTACAACAAATGTATACCTAGATCCTCCTAAGCTTGCCACATCAATAGGTCTCAACAAATCCATATGTAATAGTTGTAATGCTTTATTTGTTGAAACTTTATTTAAGGATTTGAAGGATGTCTTGTGTTGTTTTCCTAATTGGCAAGCATCACAAATTTTATCTTTTTCAAATTTTAGCTTTGGTAGGTCTCTAACTAGATCATGCTTTGACAAATCATTCAATAAGCTCATGCTAGTATGTCCTAATCTTCTATGCCATAACCAAGCATTTTCATGCACAACGGATAAATATTTAACACGTTGACATATAAGTTGATCAATTTCAACAGTGTACACATTTTCATTTATCTGAGCTACAAATAACACATTATCATTTCCACATTCATATACAAGGCATTTAGAAGATTGAAAAACAACTTTATGACTTTTGTCACATAATTGGCTAATGCTTCGTAGATTAAATTTTAGACCCTCTACTAGTAGGACATTGTGTATAGCAAGAGAGTTTTCGTTACCAATGCTTCCTTTTCCAATAATTTTTCCTTTGCCATTGTCCCCAAAGGTAACGTCTCCTCCTTTTGTCCTTTTTAATTTGTAGAAAAACGAATAGTTCCCCGTCATGTGCTTGGAACATCCACTATCCAAGATCCATTTTATTTTGCTTGAATTACTTTTATTGCATACCTACACACATAAAATTCAAATGCAATTCTTTATTTTGGGGTCCCCAACACTTTGGGTCCTTGACGTTAGTTTAATTTTTGTTTTTGACCACCCATTTTGGTCTTTGCCAATATGGAACATGTGATCCTCTATCACGAATTTTCTTGTAATAACAATGAGTAGATACATGTCCTTTCTTTTTACAATAGGTACAAATAACATTTAACTTTGGTGAAGAGAATGATGTAGAGGTAGAAGCCTTGACAAAATAGGTTTTGAAATATTTTTTATTAATACTAGATTTGTATCCAATACCACTCTTCTCAAAAGACATTTTTTGACTTCCAAGAAGCTTTTCAAAATTTTATTTCCCATTGTAAACTTTTGAACAATTCCATTCAAATCCTCATTTTTCTTTTTTAAATCTTTAACCTCTTTTTCAATCTTTACAAAATCTTCGGCATATGAATCATTTTCTTTTTCTAATATGTCTATTTTTTCAATAAGAGAAGCATTTTTCTTTTCCAAAATTTCTTTTTCATTAAGAACAAGTTTCAAACTTTTATGCATTTGCTTGTTTTTTGCCAAAGCTAAGGTTAAGTCATTATATAATTTAGCAAATGCATCTTTTAGTTCATTAAAACTATATTCCTCTTCCTTTTCTTCACTAGATGAATAATAAATAAATGAAGATGGTGAAGATAGTACCTCATCCTCATTGGCCATGAGGCAAAAATTGGTTACCTCATGATGCTCTTCCTCATCTTCTTCGGTTTCAGAGAAGTCCCACGTGGCCTTGAGCGTCTTTCCTTCCTTCTTCTTTGAAAGCTTAGGACAATTTGCTTTTATATGTCCCGGCTTGTTGTAATTAAAGCACTTCAATTCATCTTTTGCATCTTTTATCTTTTGAACTCTTTGCCTTCTTTTCCTTTCTTCTTCCAATTTGTGTTGCTTGAAGAAGCCCCTTTTCTCATCTTTCTAAATTTTATAAATCTTTTGAAATTTCGGGCTAGAAGTGCAATCTCTTCATCTTCTGGGTCCTTATCATCTTCCTCATCGTCGCTTGATGGGTATTTTGATGCAACGAGGGCAATGGACTTCTTTGCTTTCTTCTCTTCTTCTTCATGATCCTTTATCTCAAGCTCATAAGTCATGAGTGACCCAATGAGCTCATTGAGCTCCAATGAATTTAAGTCCTTTGCTTCCTTTATTGCCGTGACTTTAGGTTGCCATGATGATCGCAAGCTTCTTAGCACTTTTCTTACTTCTCTACATTAGAATAATCCTTACCAAGACCTTTCAAACCATTAGTAATTTCAACAAATCTAGAAAACATTTGCTCAACATTTTCAGTTGGAAGCATCTTGAATAATTCATATCTATGTACAAGCATAGCAATCCTAGATTCTTTCACTTGGCTAGTTCCTTCATAAGTTACTTCAAGTTGATCCCAAAGTTCCTTAGCCGAAGTGCACCCCATTACTCTAGCAAACTCGGTGGCATTTATAGCATTGAATAAATAATTCAATGCTTTTTGATTTAATTCAAATAATTTAATATCTTCATCATTCCATTCATTTTTCAGTTTGGGTATTCTTCTATCACCCCCTAATTTTGTAGGTAAGGTAGGCCCATTTTCTATAAATTTTCAAGCTTTATAATCATGTGATTGTATAAACACTTTCATCCTCATTTTTCAAAATGCATAATTAGTTCCATCAAAAGGAGGTGCTTGTTTAATAGAAATTCCCTCCATATTTGCTAGAAATTCTATTAGTTGTTAAACTATATGTAGAACCCTAGCTCTGATACCAATTGTAGGTGCGAATATCTTAAGAGGGGGGGGTGAATTAAGATATAAGTACTAATTTTCGTTTTTAAAAATTTATAGAAAATTTGCAATTTCTAACAATCAATATATCAAACACAATGTAATCAAAATAAGCAAGTATAAAAAAGGAAGTATAAGGAGAGGAGAAACAAACGATTTAAGGTGGTTCGGCCAAGCCTACGTCTACCGCCCAAGGATGCTCCCCTTAGGACTTCAAAAACTCCACTAAGATGCTTCTTCAAATCTTGGTGAAGCACAAACCAAGTTCTTACAATCTCTTTGAAGCCCAACTTCAAAGAACCTAAGAGATTCACTCTTTAGGATTTCCCCACACTTTACAAGCTCTAAAGAATAAATCTTACAAAGTTTATAGCTCTCAAAGTGTGTATATTCTCAAGAAGTAAGAGAAAATTGAATCTGAAATTTTCTTCAAGAAGAAGAAAAATAAGCTCTTGAAAGCTCAAATATATTGCAAGAATGGCTCAAAGATGGATTGTATGATGATAAACACTTTAGCACACTTCAATTGATGTTTAGAAATTGTATCAAATGAGTATTTAAAGAGATTTAGGGGTTAGGGTTTATGATAGGTGAAGAAGGAGTGATTTTCTCAGCAGAACGGTAATAAACGGCTAGTGTATTTATTACAGCACCCGTTCAGCAGTTGACCAGCTAGGGGGTCCGGCTTTTTTCTTCACCTCTCTGTTTTGGCCGGGCGACCCACCACGGTCAGCCGGTCGATCGGCTGGGGGGTCCGGCCACTTCAGAATGTGAAGTAAAGCTAGATTTTTGCAAAGATTATTTTAAGTGCAATTTTCACAACTCCAAATCATTTTGAATAATTTTGTAAACACATATTGTGAATTGAAACACCCCAAAAACTTATTTTATCTCTATGTGTGCATTCAAATACATTTGTGCATATGTTATTTCAAACGTGCAAGGCTTGAAAATTTTTGCTATGAACAAGAAAAAGATTTTGAGCCAAGTCCACACAATATATATAGACATTTCATAAAGAGAGCAAGAAGTAAAATAATGTCCAGTACCCCTTATGACTTCTCTTCTCCTCCTTATGCCTTCTCTCCTTCTCTTTCTTCAAGTAATGTTTTTTTGCACATTTTCTCCAATCTTTCATAAGGTTCAACTAGATATTATCTCATTTTCACAAGAAGCTATTTAGTAAAATAATGCATATATTTTCATCATCAAAATCAATAATTAATATTTAGCTAACAATACCTTTTATTGCGAGCTCCAAAATCATGCATAAATTGCGAACATGGCGTTCACAAGTTGTGAATATATTTTAAAGAGTCATAAATAGTAATTTATCCTCGTGAACATATGTTATAAAGTTTTTGAAAATTAAATATATAATATAAGAATAATGGATAAGTAAATTGTAAAATATTAAAATTTCTGAATATAAAATGTTAAAATTATAAATATATAATATGTGATTTATATATAATAAAAGTTATGAACATATAGTATCAATATTATGAAATTATAATAATAAATTTGTGAATACGTTACTATAATGTACACAGTATTAGGTGACTATACAATGTCTAGCATGCAAAGAATCCAGTCTCTCATCATAAACCTAAACAAAAATCATCAAACTTTTTTAACGGCTTAATTGCGTGACACACACATGAATTATTGAATTTATATATACACACACTCGATAAAAAGAATGTATTCTTAATCAAAAATAAATCATATTAAAAAGAATGTATTCTTAATTAAAAATAAATCATATTATTAAACTTACGTAATTAATTCTATCATTGAGAAAATGTATAATGGAATTGCTTGTGGCTTGATTAACCATAATGACATGCTTTATTTGGCAAACCAAACCACACGAAGCCTGGAGGGCGATACGTATGCATGTTTGGAACCACAAAGGGGCCGCTCAGTTGTCGCACCCTAAAATTTAATTAATTTCCCCCACTTCCTCGCCGCCTTCTTATTATTCTCGTGTCAACGTTCTTACCAGATTTGAGTGATTTCACACGCTTTCTTCTTCTTCTTGCTGCCAAAGTTAACCAATATGATCTCTTCTTCTTCTTCTTCTTCTTCTTCTTCTTGTTCGTGTTCTTCTTCTTCACCCATCATTTTAAAATGCCCGTCAGCAACGCCATACCTCACCACCGGCGCACGTTAGTCTTACACCCACTTAACTTAGCAACGCCCCCCTTCGAATCTCTCTTTTCGCCATGTCAAGGTCTGCTCTCTTGGCTTTCTTTTTTGAATTTCTTTTTCTTTTTCTTTTTCTTTTTCTTTTTTTTTTGTTTGTGATTTTCCTAAAGTGTTTAAATGTTTAAATTTGGGTATTGTTTTTGTTTATCTTGTGTTTATTTGATAGGAGCATGATAATGGTTGAAGTGATTTGGGTTATATAGCTTAATAGCTTAATCATAATGTTGTTTTTACGACTCAGACCTTTGACATTGAGGTCCGCTGTTTATATATATAGGGGCTGCCCATGTTCTACTGTAGTTGATCATCATATTTTACTGCCTATACATTTAGTGTAGTAATGCAAGTTTATGAGCTCGTTTGGATTGACTTCTCCTAAAAGCGCATTTTCTATAACTTTTTGAAGAAAGATCTTTTTGAGAAGCTGAAACTTATGGCTTGTGAAAAAAGCTAAATTTGAGTCTATTTAGGAGTTCAACTTTTTCTGAAGTTAATCCAATTACTTACTGCAAGAAAGATGTGATTTTTTTTAGGAAAGAAAGTACTTTTTCATTAAGA
Organism: Cordia subcordata; assembly: GCA_028554755.1. Classification (NCBI taxonomy): domain Eukaryota; kingdom Viridiplantae; phylum Streptophyta; class Magnoliopsida; order Boraginales; family Cordiaceae; genus Cordia; species Cordia subcordata. The sequence continues at coordinate 7,907,796 of JAPTOF010000006.1, read as the reverse complement.
AAAAAGCCAATCGTGGCGGACCTGTATGTTTCAATAAGACACTGTTAATTTCATTAATCACCCGCAAAATGAAGAAGAATTTATTGTTTACTGAGTGTTTCTACTTTAACTGCATCTATATTGGCGGCATACTATGGTAGTTGGTTGGTAATTGATAGTGTAATTTGGGGATACAGATTCTTGACTGTCGGGAAAATTAGAAGAGCTGTGCAATTTGTGTTCCGGAACCAAACCGGTACCTATTCGAGAGGGATGCACTATGGAGGGGTCAGCAGAACTGGGATATGTTGTCCCCATTACAGATTATACTCGAATTATTTATTTCCTAGTAGGAGGCATTATCCCTTCACAGCATCCCCGATCCATAACAACTTCCCCTATAGATTTCTGCCCGGGAACTTTTCAACCTTTTCAGCAAATAATACTATGTCACATCATGCACAACTTGCTTGGAAAAGACTGTCACGCTACAATGTGCAAACTCTTTCTCCTATTAGGAGGCTTGCGCAAGCCGTGAGCTTGGCTCTGAGCCGCACTTATGTGGTTGTTCCTGGTGTGCTAGCCTTAACATGTGGAGGAAATATGGCATGGGCACAAGCACCGGTTGATACAGATTTCTTGGGGCCAAGGAATACTTTATACATGCATGCACAAGATGGGCATTTAGTACTGGTCTCACTGGTTGTATCCATATTGGAAAATGTTATTTTGTTGCTGAGAGCTATTTATTTGGCAATTCTGTTCTCACCAAGCATTGCCTTGGCTCCATTTGCCGATTCTTTTGGACCCCAGTTTAGAAAATTGTGGCTTCAGCTTGTTCGTCAAACACTAGAACGAGGAGGTCCAGCTTTTATAAAATGGGGCCAGTGGGCTGCTACACGGCCCGATCTGTTCTCAAGAGATTTGTGCATTGAGCTGTCCAAGCTTCATACAAAAGCACCAGAACATAGTTTTGCCTACACAAGAAAGACTATTGAAAGGGCTTTTGGTCGTAAATTATCTGAAATTTTTGATAATTTCGAGGAGACACCTGTAGCGTCTGGCAGCATTGCCCAAGTGCATCGAGCTACTTTGAGATATCGATGTCATGGTCGAAAGATCAAGCCCATGACAGTTGCCGTGAAAGTCCGACATCCTGGAGTTGGTGAATCCATCAAAAGAGATTTTGAGATTATTAATGTAGTGGCAAAAATCTCAACTTGTATCCCTGCACTGAAGTGGTTAAGGTTGGATGAAAGTGTACAGCAGTTTGCAGTGTTCATGATGTCTCAAGTTGACCTTGCAAGGGAAGCTGCGCATTTAAGCCGATTTATCTATAATTTTCGCGGGTGGAAGGATGTCTCTTTCCCAAAACCAATATATCCACTGGTACACCCTGCTGTATTGGTGGAAACTTTTGAGCAAGGGGAAAGTGTTTCACACTACGTTGATAAGCTTGAAGGGCATGAACCGCTTAAAAGTGCGCTCGCTCACATTGGGACCCATGCGCTTCTGAAAATGCTTCTGGTAAGTATTTTTGGCTTTCATCTGTCATTTCAGCAACCATCACGGTTGTACCTATAATTGGTTTTGTTTATTACTTATCCTCTTCTTTTTCAAATTTGATATAGAAACTAAATCTCTACATTTTCAACTTTAGCATTGTCTTTCCAATGCGATGCATTTCAACGAGCCTCGGAATTAGTATAGATTTCAATTAAACTGATTGTTCTATGCATAAACTAGCTGGGGGCTTTAACTGAGTGGCCTCCTTTTGATCATGAAAATGAGCCACAGATCATGGCTACACAGACATGTCTTTTTTCTGCACAACAGTTGTGTAGATTGTAGAGACTCCATATATCTAGCTACAGGGTAGATAGATTGATAGATGGACAGATAGAAGTATGGTCATACCTATTTAATAAGAAGTGCATTATTTGTTTTTGATTGTGAATGGTTTGCAGTAGAACTTTCTATCCCAATAAAATGTAAAGTTGAAAAAGTAAAAATTGTGATGTTTCTAGAGATCATAGTAGCATTTTTCAGAGGTAAATTTGTTAACATGATGGTGGTAACATTTCCATCTGATAATGCTAGACGTGTTCTTAATTAAAATTTGGAATCAACCTTCTATGATTAGTCATCTGTGTTCACGTGTAGCTCAATTAGGGATATGATTGCAAAACTATCAGTTTGCTTCAACTTGACATGAGGATAAAAGTTTTTCTTGTTTAGGTAATCCAATTGTGATTATTATATTATCTTGTGTTGCAGTATTGGGTACCTCAATAGTGATTTGGTACCTAATGATTTGGGCCAAAAGAATTCTTCATTTCGAGCTTTTATTTTTCCCCTCTAGCCATGATATGTAATTGTGTATTCAAACATGCATACATGTAAAATTGCTTCTCTTTTTAAATATTTCTTTATTTCTCAAAAATAGGAAAAAGAAAAACAGAAAAGTGCATCTTTTTCCTCAAATATTTTTCTATAAGAGTTGCTTCAAAGGGTAGAACTATGATGATCTGTCTGCAGGCAGAGGTAAAATCGTTCACGCCTGCTGGTTGAAGTGTTATTCTTTATTAACCTGTATCCAATGTCATTATGTTTCACGCACAAATTTTACGTATTCTTCCAGTTAGTGTGTAGATTTTTCATAAAGAGGGATACGGATGAAACTGCAGCCTCTCATTGTTCACCACATAATATGACAACACAGCAGCAGCATTACATTGTTGTCCTTTGCAATTTCACGTTAGATTCTGTTAATGTTTCACATTTTCACTATCATAGTTAATTGAAAACACCAATAGCTTTAGTTTTCTGTGTTCGTGCTTTTGTCCACCCTTGAAATGCACACCTCATCTTTTCCATATGGAGGAAAATTGAATTTGAGAAAACCTGTCCATGTGTACAGCGTGGATTCGATTCAGCATCAGAGAAAATAAGGACATAATGTTAACATGTATTTATCTGTTCACCTGAAACTTCAATGGCTTCTGATTTCTGGTATCCTTCCTTTCAGGTAGACAACTTTGTTCATGCTGACATGCATCCTGGAAATATCCTTGTTCGTGTTGCACAGAAGAAGTCTTCGAGAAAGCGTCTTTTCAAAACAAAGCCTCACGTTATTTTCCTTGATGTAGGCATGACTGCTGAACTATCTGCCAATGATCGATTAAATTTACTGGAATTCTTTAAGGCTGTTGCACAGCGAGATGGGCGCACTGCAGCTGAATGTACTCTGAGATTATCAAAGAAACAGAATTGCCCTAATCCAGAGGCCTTCATTAAGGTGAATTTTCAACACGTTGATCTTGTATAGATAATTGCATGTCCAGTTTTTCCAGTCTATGTTTTGCATATATTCTGTCCAAAAACCCTACCCCAAATTTTTTCTTATTTGGTGGGGAAGAAGTAGGTGTAAGGGCGCATGTGGCTTATTAGCAAATAAGATTCTTCAAGATTTTTATTTGTTTCTTTGCACACATGAAATGCTTTTTTCTTGTCGTCTAGATTTTTAGTTAGGGTTAATTTCACTAGAAGCCCTCATTGTTGCCATATATTCTTCAATTAGTCCTCATTGTTTTAAAACATTCAAATCAGTCCTCAATGTTCCATAAAGATAGTTGAACAAATCCCTATTGTTTCAAAATATTTATATCAAATTAGCCCCTTTTGTTTGAAAAAACATTCAGATTAGTCCTGTGTGATTTACTAACTTATTTGAATGTTCTGATCTTGAGAAGCAAATGAGTAAAAGATAGGGGCTAATTTTAATAAGTTTCTAGAACATTGAGGACTAACATGAATGTCACTCCAAACAATTTTGTGAAACATTGAGGGTTAATTTGAATATCTTTGCGAAATATTAAGGACTAATTTGAATATTTTAAAATAATAGGGATCATTTTCAAAAAATGTGATAACTATGGAGACAATTTATTTAATAACCCTTTTTAGTTTTATATGTTCAAGAGATTCATATAGAAGAGTATGTGGCTCTGTTTGCTGTCTATGCTTCTCAGTGTTTTGTGTTGTCTGCAATTGTATGACATGGTGTTTAGGTGAAAATTTTACAGCAAACTTTGTTTTAGTTGATTGATAAATTCACATTGAAGATTTTCAATGAATTTTCTCTAACAGGAAGTGAAAGAGTCGTTTGATTTTTGGGGTACTCCTGAGGGTGATTTAGTCCATCCTGCAGACTGCATGCTGCAATTACTTGAGCAAGTACGGCGGCATAAAGTGAATATTGATGGCAATGTCACCACAGTCATGGTGACAACATTGGTCCTTGAGGTAGTTTTCTCTCACTCTTTGCATATATGCAGGCTTTATGACACACAAAAGGGTTATAGTAGGACAGTTTGTTAGTTTGGCTTTTATAATTTAATAGTATTCAGTGAAGAGATGGTCATTTTTGGCATAGTTGTTAAGTGGTCTCTAATCTATGACTTCTCTTGGGGTTCACATCTTGGAGACCATCTTGTGCTAATTTAATGGTATTCAGTTAAGAGACGATCATGTTTGGCGTAGTTAAGTGGTCTCTAGTCGATAACTCCTCTTGTGGTTCACATCTTGGAGACCGCCTCTTGTGCCCTAGGTGCAAATCTTCAGGCTTCTACCTTCCCCACACTCCTGTTTTTGGAGCCTCGGACACTGGGTGTAACCAACCATGGTTAGTCCGACATAATATATGTTCCCCACTCCACAACAAAGGAAAGCCTCGTACACTGGGTGGGTGGAGGGAGGGAGCATTTGCCTATCGTGCAAAGATTCTTAAACTTTCTAGGTTGCTATTGTCGATCTATTCAAGTATCAATTTTACTTTTTATGCTTGTAGAGAAAAAGTTGCTTTTGTCAAGGATGCGCAAACTTTGTTGCACTTTGTTTTTGTTTCAAGTCTGTTCATATTAAAATTTCCTCCTGCGCTTTTGTCAGGGTTGGCAGCGGAAGCTTGATCCGGATTATGATATAATGCATACACTACAGAGACTGTTACTCAAAGCTGACTGGGCAGAGTCACTTTCTTATACAATTGAAGGACTGATGGCCCCGTGAAAGTCGTTGATCCCCCACGGTTGGCATATATATGGAACTCCCCACTCAACTTTGTAGGACAAAAAAGTGTACGTTAGCCTGCACAAGGAACATTTTCTTGCATATAATAGTTAACTTTGCAATTAGCCTCTGCCATACAAGTGCCTCGCAAGATAACTTTGCTGAGGCAAGATTTTTGTTTTGTATTTCAGGAGGATTATGGTCTAGAAATAAAGATATGCATTATTTCTTATTCTTTTCTGCATCCTTCTATCTCATTTTTCTTCAAAATGCTTGTATGATTTGTTGGCCGAGCTTGCAATATAACTCCTCTGATTCTAGTGCTTGTACTTGGAAAACCTCCCTTTTAGATCTGCAGGTATTTTTGGTTAGATATGCACTGACCGGATTACATTGTGGTACGAGGAGGTTTCACCGTGCGGCTTCTTCCCCCGACGGAGGTAAGAATCTTTTGACTCTTTCAGGTTGAAGTTCGTTACTAGTTTAACAGAATGATGATCCTTGACGAAGATTCTTGTATAACATTCTGGTAAGAATATGATTGATAGATGACTGGAGAACACCAGAGCAGGTAAATCACGGGGATGTGGTATCCAAGATTGTGCAGAAAACGAAGCATTGGGTCGAGCATACATAGAGCCTTACGATGAGATTTAGAGGATGTTTGGCTTTGCTTTTCGAAGCTAAAGTTTTGATGCTTATAAGCAATTGACAGATAAGAAAAGAATTTTTTAGAAAAAATGTGTTTATAAGTTGTTGATGTGTTTGACAAATATGTGTTTATAAATAATACTGCTTGTTAAGACAACTACAAAGACATTTCATTAAAGTAAAAATTGTTGTTTTTCTTTTTTTAAACAATATAGTTATTTATTTATTTATTTTTGTTCAAACCACTTTGCTTGAAAACAGCTTAAAAGAAAAAGTAGGATGGAGCTGTTGCTGCTTTTTTTTTTTTTTTTTTACTCCTTTAAAACTTGCGTAAAAGTAAATTTTACCAATACATGCATTTTCTTTTTTCTGCTTATATGTTCGATCTACTTACAAGTAAAGCTAAACACGCTCTCGAGTCCGTTGAGTAACTTTCATTATTGGTACCCCTACTAGTGATTGAAAGCGTTGTCATGCATCAAAAAGATGAAAATATCAAAAGATCCGGGGAAGCATTGCAACAGATGAAGGCTTCCATGTACGCCCAAAGGAGGAGGAGGAAGATGAGCATCCAAACACAAACCCAAGAAAAAGGATCGTACTCCATCAAATGGTGAATTACATATTGTAGTTGATGCAATGTTAATCTGTCGCCACTGGAAACCTACGTATTTTGACATTTCACACATAAACGCTCGTTTCTCTTCTCCATATCGATGCTCCTATGTTCTATGAAGACAATCCTTTGTACGTCAGCATACTCTCTATAGAGGTAATATCTAGAATTTTTGTTCATCAAGTCTAAAAATAAAAATAATCTCATCCTACCAGCAGTAAATTAATTTTTTAAACTAAGAGTACCTCAAAAATAATTTTTTGGGGGAGAGAATGCGTCCTCCCTTGATTCGCTGCCACACCATCGCTATAATTTCTGCTGTCCCAGCTTGTGCGCGGTAAATCTACATAGACTTGGTATTTTAGCAGCCGTTGAGGAATTGTGAACGGCATATGAACGCAACCTTTTACAAGGCTCAGACTACTGCTCGGTGAAAAGCTCACTGACAACACATAAGACGTCTACTGGTCTGTACATCCCACCATCTAATTAAACTACGAGCAAGATTATTACAACTAAAAACAAAGCCGATGAACTAACCTGTAACAAGAAGTTCTTGATTGGATTTATGATTGCAAAGACGATCAAGCCGTATCCGTGACCCGCTTCAATTACTGAAAAAGAAACACACAGTCACATCAATTTTCAATCAAATAAGACACAGACAGACGTGCATCAACTAATGTTAGTAATGCATATTCAATTACCTTGATGTGTAAAGCGCACAATGATACAATGATAGGCCAATATCACCAGTACAGAGGACCATTCAAATGGTTTGCGCCTGTTCATAGTAGATGATGCATATCATGCCCTAATAAGAGAGGTTGTTCTTGTAATACTAAAAGTTAGGTCAAAGGTAAGATAATGAATTTTTAATATAGATACAGATACCTAGTAGTGCCGCTTTTGTTCATTTTCAGTTCAATAAGAGAAATGGAAATCAAGTATGGATATGCATGAATGTGGCAATATAACTGGAATATCCGAATATCACTTAGAGCATAAAATTAGGTGTAGTTGACACTTACTTGCCATCCAGAGAAAATGAAGCGAAGTAGACTTACTCCTTAAGCTCATCAACAACCCTGGATTAGTTAGTGCAAGTCAATGACTGGACAGAAACAGAAACAAAATCAAAATGGGCTGAAACCAAAGATTGTTTGTTGAAAGATAAAATCCAAGTGCAGATTGAAACATTCTACCAATTCTGCGTTATGAGAAGGCATGGCTCGGAGTAAAACCATGATTAGCCTTTGCCTAATTCATTCAGATGCGTATACAATACGGATTCGACATGTAATTTAAGCAGGTCAGTGGTTTCTGACATCTTACAAGCATAAACGGTTATAAACTAGACAAGCTCAGGCAATTTAAACTACTCTGTTACGAGGATTACTTACTTCATTTGCATAAGATCGCGGATTTCTTCAATTGCAGCACTAAATCCATTAAGGGCCATTCTTTCAACCTGTTACGGTCATTATCCCATAGTTCATGTGCCTTAAAGAAAATGATGTAAAGAAAAAGATCTTCAGTACCTACCTCCAACATTTTTGCTCTGGCTTTGTGGTGCACAGGAAGTAAACGTATTTCGTTAGTCAAACTAATGCACTCTTTAGCATTTTCTGGTGAGATGAAGTCCAGAACAATATTTACACATGACTGCACAATCAACAGAACAAAACAAAATTATCAAGTTAGTGGCAAAATGTTATTGCTTGTTAAGCTCAAGGAAACACAGCTATGCAGCCAGACACAGATACTGTCTGATTGCACCAATATCCGTCCCAATGACTTCATGATAATGATTTGCAAGTGGTGAAATTATTAACAAATCATTCAAGAGTAAGGAAAGAGGAGTTTGAACATCATGTGAGAAAGATAAGATATTGGGTGACCTTACTTCTCACAAGGTTTCAAAATCATGAAACAGCCACCCAAAGATAAAATGATTCATAGTGTTGCTAGCTTCTCAAACTTTCCTTCTTGTGGTAAATATTCTTGGAACTTAATTGGTCCTTCAATAAATTAGATGATTTGGTCATACAAGTTACTTGCAAACAAAAACACAAGGGATAATTTTGTTCACTAAATGTCAAATTTGAGGCAAGAGGCATTAGAATTGAACAGGGGGATTAGACTAAGACATGGGATTATGCTGAAAAAAGGATTTATACACCTGTATGCCTTCACCTATACAAGCAAAAGTTTATATAAAGGATAAGTTGTGTACTCTATTGCTTCACCTATACACACACATAGGATATATCATAATCTATTAAAGACCAACTATAAACTAATCTATCTACTGAATCAACACATTATCTATGTAGTTCACCTGCTGTCAATAGGTAATGAAGCTCGTCTTCAGAAATTTAAGGTTCAATTAAAATGTCGAGTCCATTGGAAAAGGTGATATCCAGATAATCATCTTCTGATTGCCTGTGGATTGATAATTTGGTCCACACTCGCATACTAGCTCCAAATCTTGATAGTGCCAAAAGTATACAATAATGACATGAGGTGTTATCCAATAAGAAAACATTATATATTGTTTCAAGAAATGGTACTTTGAGTTACCACCTTATCTAAAAGCATAAGCTTGTCAGATGATACTGGTGTATTTATTCATTTCATTGACACGTGACAGAGCATGCAGGCATGTTTGTTTTGCGCTTTGCAAGTGGACAGTTTTGATGTTTTAATTAGGGACTGTGAGACTCAAATCCATGACCTAGACTCTAATACCATGATAGAGTTACCACTTCATCTAAAAGCTTAAAATTGTATAGAGGATATTGGTATATTTATTTATTGCATTATTTACTCGGCATGATTTTATAGATATTATTTATTACGTCCTCTTCATTCTTCCTAGCTGTGTCTGCAACACCAATCCAGCTCAAAAATGTTTCAAGCAGACAAGAGAGATGTGCAGGCAGACAAGTATTTGAAGTTTATGTGTGCCTAGAAAGCAAAATAAAGCTATAAACTATAAATTATGCATTTACCTTCAGTTTCTTTATTTGATATGGACATCCGGCAGGAATTATGATTGCTTCACCAGGATGTTGCTTGAATGTCCATGGTTGAATGTCTGAAAGGACTAAAAGTGAGTAATGTGGAGAGCTAGTCAATCTAAAGAAGATGAAGATCCTAGAACTATTACCCACCAAACTCCTCCTTAAGTCGCATTTTGTGAAATGCATCGAGGAAGAAACTTTGATCAAGAATAGGGTGAACAACCTACAAAGAAACAGAAATAAGCTGGACTTCTTCCAATGCTTCAACTGAAAATAGAAAATTGACACAGAATATTCTCTTACATGTTTCGAAGAGCAGTATGCAGCACTAAACTCATTGGAGTGTCTTCTAAGGTATTCTAGAAGTTTTGGAACATCTTGTCTGCGGAATATATCCCATTGTGCACCACAAGAATCAGCCACTTGCTTTTCAGCCACTTGCTTTTCTGGAGAAGAACTAGAGCTTTCTATATCATCCTGGAAAATGCACACATTATCTGAGTCTTCAGATCCTTCAATGGTTCCAGAGCAAAGTATTGACACCTCAGAATCAGATTCAGACTCATATTCACTGTCATGGGATGTATTTCCATCTTCAGTGCTTAATATTTGGTCCTTAATTGAGTCACCGGGATAGAAAGGTACTTTAAAGATCCCATCAGGTAAATGCAACCCTTCTTTACTTATTTCCCGCAACCCCGATTCTTCAGTTTCTTCGCTGTGTACAGATGATTTCTCCTTCTGATCAGTAGAATCACTGGTAGAATGTCTACCATCTTGAGCTTTGTACTTTTTCATTAACTTCTTAATTATTCCAAGCTGTTCTTTAGAAATTGGAGCATCTGTAGCATGTGCTAGTATATTAACCTGAGACCCAAAGGAATACAAAGGAAGTTAACAACAAAAACATATTATTTCAAAGACTATATAGAGATCCCAAATTATAGAGTGATATGCCTGTTATAGCAAAAGGTCAAGCGAGAGCATGAGAGTATGGAAATGTTCTCCTTAATAACATTCATAAGTGTGTACACTTCTAGGTAACACCCATTATGGATGATATACTATATTGATATGACATTAGTTGAGCTCTACCAATGTAATCAGTATAAATCTTCTCTTTAGGTATAGGAGCTATTTGGATTGGCTTTTTTTAATGGAAAAACCCTTTTTTCTTTTAAAAAAGCACATTTTTCTTACAATAAGTATTTAGATTAGATTTCCAAAAAAAAAAAAAATGAATATCAGAAAAAAGGCTCAATTTCAGCTTTTTTTTAGAAGCCAGAATTTTTAGCGTTCGTTTTTTTTAAAAGTTATAGAAAAAAACACTTTTGAAAAAAGCCAATCCAAATGAGCCCATAATCCCTCCATCAAATGAAATGACCTCATTTCTTTTTTTATCTAAAGGAAACTAATAACTTTTGACTCAGAAGAATATGATATTGAAAAGATATTCTATAGGGACTTACTATCTCCTATTCTCTCTTTTGATTGCTAAAAATTCAAAACCTTTCTAGAGGTCCTACTAGAAACCCCACTTATTGTAAAAGATCTCATATTTTCAACTCTTATGTAGAGATGAGCTATTAAGGTTATAGGACTTCACTTAACTTCAAGCATTCTCATGCTCATACATGGAGCCTAAACAGACACAAGGCTAACTATTGCTAAGGGACTCCACTGAAAAGTTGTTACTATGGGGTCTCTAGTAATTCTTGGAATGTATTCAGATCTGCTGACTGTATGAGAATAGACAAACGTTTCAATATACACATTCATGATCATAAGTCAAGTCTTTGACTAATAGAATTCAAGGTATACCAAACAAGTTTACGATACTCTCGATTTCCTAAACCAAATTGTGTGTTTGCTCAGCAACTTGGCATTAAGCCGTGGACAAACAGAAAACCAATTTCACTCCATCAGTCCTCCATGCAATTGTCAACTCCAACTCTTCAGCAGCAAAAGAAAAACAATCAGTTTAGTAGAGCACTTCACCACATCCTTGTTGTCTTTTTTTATCTAATGAATATTAATCTACTTTTCCAACTTGCATTTGATGAATTGGATTTACTTTGCTTTATCCATATGCGTTAAACAACATACTACAAGTGAAACTTGATATTGAAAATTTGATTCTTCATGAGGTTGTTAGTATTGGGTCCACACTGGAAAAAGAGAAAACTAAGTATTGGGTCCACACTGGAAAAAGAGAAAACTAAGTATTGGGTCCACACTGGAAAAAGAGAAAACTAAAAGTGGCTATGCCAAAGCAAATGGATGAAAAATTGCAATATTTGTCAGTAACCCATAATAAAATGTACTGGAAAACATGAGAGAATTAAAGAACATGTACTGAAGAAGTAAACCTACCACATCACATGAGTCACAGCATAACTTCGTCAAAGATTCACCCTGCACAAATTCTTCAGGACCACTATATGATATAAAAATACAAGGACCTAATTCAGGCTTTGGTGCTTCCCTCGGCAACTTAACAGCTAGATTTAGAAGGCCAGATATAGGGTTCATATACTCCCGAAGTGGTAAGGAACGTAAGGTCTCAGCAAAGTGGGCTGGAAAATGCTCTTGAAATAGATGGGAAGAAAGCCAAGCGTTAAACTTTATTGTTTTATGCTGCATATTTGCATGCATTTGCCCCTCTAAAGATCCAATGAATGTCTTTTTAGCAGCAAATTCTACCTGCATTGTGAAATATATAAAATCATGACCTATAACTCAATGTAGAAGATTGCAAAAGAAGTTCTATATCAGAACAGCTACAACGAAGGGAGAAAAATAGAAAGAAAGAAAGCAATGTCAAACAAAAAGAAAAGATGAAATACAATATGCAATTCAATCTTCAAGAATAATCAGGGCATGAAGATAGTTTAATCTAGATTTCCAATAACCAGTTCACCGGTATGTTTGTAGCCTACTGGTCTTGCTTCTTTACAAGAATAATCCCTCTTCTCGCACACTATGGGGAGTCAATCTTGTTCATGATATGAAAATCAATTTCAGGTGACATCTTATTTCCTCTTAATAGGATGCATCTTTTCCATGGAACAGTATAACATGCAAGGAGGAATACTATTTGACATTTCACGGAAGAAAGTTATCGACATTACATGGAAGAAAGTTATCGTGGGAATTGAAAATAAGGATATTCCCTAATGGTTCCATTATTAAACTAATTGACCTTAGCTGAAAGAACTTAGGATCTATACATGGCAGCAGTCAAAACTTTTGAACTTGGGATACAATTGTTCACTTAACACTGTAACTCGTGCAAGATCTGGGGTTGACTGGAACTGGACTCATTAATAATGAGTGGCATTACTATAAATTACCATGAAGTAACACATAGTGGCTTCAACAAAAAATTGCTGACACCAGAAACCAAAAAGTGACACCAAATGACCAAGCATGAACTATTCGAGTCCTTGACCCAAACAAGACAATTTTAGGGGTCAAGCATGCACGAAATAGACTAAAGAAATGGATGGACTAGACTGCAACTCTAATACCATGACAACGAACATAGAGTAGCCCAAGATTGTTATTATGGTAACAATGAAACACTTTAGTTTTTAACTTCTGTAGATGTTCAAGGACACAAATCTTTACATTTTAGTTAGTAACTATCTTCTTTCAAATGAATCATCCTCAATACATCATAGTAATACAATAACTACATTTTTAATAGAACTGACACCCAGTCTCTATCACAAATAGAACTATAAAGAAAGAGACACAGGATAAAATCCTGACCTCACACCAGTCCAAGCAAGTTGTTCCCTTGACTGCTTTATTTCTGTTTTGAGATGCAGAACTCCTCATCTCAAGGTAAGCACAAAACAGATTGACCGGATCCCATGTCAAATCTGATGTACTTCTAAGCACATTTGGGATCATAACAGGATGACCTTTGCTCCAGTGTTTCTGAAAGTGTTCAAGGTTTTCTTCACGAAGATCTTGTAGAGAGAGATGATACAAACCAGAACCTACTCGATTAGTCGCTTCTTGCAGCAGCTTAATTCCACCAGCTTTATCCTTGATTCCATTACATAATGAACAAGAAGAATCATTTAAACTCTTTGGAAAGTTGTACTTGCATAACAATTCTTCAGCACTAAATTCCAACTCCTTGGTCCAATACAAGGGGTATATACATCTTAGTTTAAGCATACTCCCACCACAACCACCAAAATTTGCAGGTGGACAAGATATACTGCCATCAGCATCTGCTTCCCAATTACGTAATCCCATGGGAGACACAGAGGACCTCGGGCCAGACCTAGAGTTTATGTGCTTTGTCTTGGTTGGGTGCTCATCATCAGAAGAACAAGTTCTCCTTCTACAGGAACTACTGAATAATCCTTGTGAGCTCCCTCGGCAAAATTCCCAACAACAACTCAAGCAAAGGTTATACGAACAATTTCCACAGCTTCTATGATAATCCAGAATTGACACTTTGCAGTTACTGCTGCTCCAAAGTGCAAATTACACGGCCCACGAAGGCAGCGAAAAGTTAATTCGTTTTCATTATCACATCAAAGCTTTCAGGAAGCATTGTACTTACCAGCAATGCAACTTCCTGTAGTTTGATTCAGCCTGCTGAATCTGGATTTCAGAATCTGCTTTCCCTGTTAAGGCCAAATGAAAATGAGTCTACAACTGAAAGACACAACCCAATCACTTTTCAATATCTGAAAATAATTTCCATATTTTTAGACCTGTAATTTTAGCTTCTATACCCAGCTCAGTGCTCTGATCTTGGTTGATTTGAGAGAGAATAGGAAGAAGATTATAAATCAGATACTGAAGTACTTGAATTTTGTGGACCTTCTTTTTCTCCTGGAAATTTTCCTGAAACTGGATTGTTGAAATAGAAATAAGTTTCTCGCAAATTGGCACCTGAAAAGGCAATATTGGGACCCCACAGTTCAAAATTTTCTAAGTTTTTCATGTCAGACCTTATGATTGCTGGTCTTAATTTGACCTCTTGTGCAGATTCTGCAGTTGCAGGCCTCTCGACAAACAGGACATGTAACTTCGATTTCTTGCTTCTCAATGAATCTGAACCCATTCAAGTTGAGAAGGCTTAACAATTCAGTGCAGAAATGGAACCAAAGGAAATAGAGGTTTTAATTTCTGATGCAAGATTTTATATCTATGAGAAACTTAGTGCTCATCAATAGCTACCTCATTAATGTATGCAGTAATTAACACAGGAAGCATATTAGAGAAAGCATAACATAATGCGGTGAACAGATTAGAACGTCTTTCACTGTATATTATTCTAAATTCATTGTTTTCCTCTATTTTCCCTTTCCACTTCAAAGTCTAATCATGCTAGTACTTTCCCGTTCATGTAAAAATAGTAACGGAAGAAAAAGTCTTCAGATCCCATGATTTACAGCAACAAAGATGCATTTCTTTTCAAAATTCTAACATCAAATAACCATGCAGTAAAAATTTGAACAATTAAAACAGTTCCTGATATTACTTGTTAGATTTTAATTAATGTTGCACTAATAATGTTGCCTTGATGTTCAAATACATACCATAAATTTAAGCATCATCTTAACCTAAACACACACGGTCCTTGAATGCGTAGCTCGAGAATTAATTACATACGACAAGCAAATATATGTCCATTTCAGTTCATATAGATGTAACTCAGAACATTATAGTACATCAAAATAATGTAAAAGCTATGATAAATTCACCAACCGTTCTTTAATACAATCTACGCAGAATAAGTGTTTCCTGCAATTCAAACACTTGATCAATCTCCTGTAAACATCCTTCCTACACCAGTGGCATTTCTTCCTCTTCTTCCTTAACATGTCCACACATGGTACAACCTAATCAACACACACCCAAGAATAAAATAACTGCAATATCACACTTATCATTTGATCAAACAACCGCCTATATTATATCAAATCTTACAAAAACAGAGAATACCGCAAAGATAAATTCGATACGAGTAATCAAGAAAACAACCTGCATTGAACTGATTGGCGTTGGCTCGATGTTTTTCGATCGAAAATGCCTCTGATAGAAGGCGGTAGAACTTCGTTCAAGCCCTAATCCTAATTTAACGTCCAACGATCCACCTGCATTGTCGATAACTTCTGTCGGCGATTGCGAAATTGCAACTAACGCATTGGGAAATTCAAGTTCTTGAGCCTTACTAGCGTTTTGGTTTTGGATTTCTTTTTCAATTTCTAAATCTTTGGCCTTCTTCTTCTCCACTTGCCTCTTCAAGAACACGCGTACCAACTCCAACTGCAAATCGCCTCGCTTTAACCTCATCTTCTTCAATGCCTCATCTAGCGCTTCCGAGAGTCGCCGCTTCCGCTTCTCCAGTGGCGCTTTCGATATTTTCACCGACTTCGAAGCCCTAATTTGGAGGCTATTGTTCCTATTACTATTATCATAATTATTTTCTTTTTCATTTTTCTTCTTGTTCTTGCGCTCTAGCTTGAGAGAATCCGGCACCTTACGCTTGAACTGGCGGTGGCGACCTTGGAGGTAGTGAATTTCGCAGAGCTTTTTTCCGTCCAAGACTCGCCGGCTGCACCTCCATTGCCGGCCGTCCGTCCTGTTGCACCGCAGATGGTCCGGCAGCACTTTCTCCTTCTCCTTCCCCGCCATTTATTATTTTTCTATTTTTTATTTTTATTAAAAATGAGAATTCTCTGGAGGAAAAAAAAAATCTTTTTTAAAGAAAAATACAAGAGAAGCTAAAGGGATGTTAAAAGAAACGGATAAATTAGGGTTTTCGCTATGAATATGATGCCCTCTAATAAACAATTACTGTGTGAAAAATATTCTCGTGTGTGTATTTATTTATATTGAAAGAATTGATTGTGAGAGAACAGACTGTGTATTGGATGATACAATATATAGTAGTAAAGTCAGATATGGTAAACTTGATTGCACTGCAACCAACGATCACTGCTGTTTTTTGTATTACCTCTACACTGTATACATCATACGTATATGGCTTTTTCTTTTTCATTTTTCATTTTTCCTTTTCTTTTTTGTTGGTGGGCCGGGTTAGGGTAAGAGGTTAGATCGAGGGTGGTTCTATAACGGGCCGGGCTAATTTACCCGCGAGGTACTTTCCTAGATAGAAAATCATCGCAGGAGTAATTTCTGTTTTTTCTTGAGATCAAGTTTAGGTTTTGCAGATTGCAATTAATGAGTTTGATTGAGAAGTTTGGTATCATTTTGTATTATGTGATGTAATAATGTGGAGCTAAATTGAGATGATATACTGTATTTTGGCTGTGATCAGTTCGTGAAAATTTTGCAGTTGAAAATGTCAAAGGTGAATGTGTGAATTTTGATCACTGATCATATGTTATAGTGTTTTTTTATCAGATGAGTATGTTTATGGTTATTTGGAAATTAATTTACAAGGATACAAAAATTTCGTGTTATTTTTTCTTTTGTTTTCTTTTTCTTTTTTTTTTGTTTTGTTTTGTTTTTTTTTTTTCCATTTTGGGTGATGATAGGAGGCATAGGACTGCAATGAGGTAGTGTATGGGTTGCATTTTGCAGATGTTGCGTAACGAGATTACGATTTACTGCAAGTTAGATTTTTTTTGCATAGAAGTTTATGAAAGGCAGTATGGTCCAAATGTGGTATAATGAAATGATATAGACAATTTACGATTGTTAAGTTTCGATTATAACGTTATAACATTAAGTTCAGGAATGACTCCTATGTTTTTTCGTGGAGCGCTAAATTTTCCTTAATTGGCAAGAGTAGCTCTCGGCTCTTGGTTAATTATTGCTACCTCTTCAAATTTGAATCGAGTATGCAGTTCTTGTGGAAAATAAGTGAAGTATCAAGTTGAGGACCTGATATCTGTCTATACAGCTATATGCTTGTGTTGTTGCTGATATGCAATGGTACATGCAAGTCTAGACACCAAATTCTTATGCTAAGGCTTAGAGGGTGTTTGGCTTTACTTATTTGGTGCTTATAAATATTTGAATAATAAAAAATATGTGAAAAGATAATTTTTTTAGATGTTTATAAGCACCTAAATAAGCAAAGCCAAACACCATCTTAGTGAAAGAAGCTTCTTTTTAACTCATTTTTTTCTTCAAACCAACACCCCCAACCCAACCATCAGCCCATATCATTTTTGGAAAAGTAATTTCAACTATTTGAGCTACCAATAATTCCAAATTAGTGAAAAAAGCTTAATTATTTGCAAAAAACGTGCTTTAGATAAGGGGGTTCAACGAGTAATTTAAATAATTGAGACAATTTTTTACGAGTGATAACTTGAATTTAAATTAACAAGGGGAGGGGGACAAAAATTAAAGTGAGAAAGAAACAAATAAAAAGGAATGCTCTACTTATGAGAAATTAATGATAAACATCCCAGAAAAGTGAAAAACATGATTGAGTACAGCATTGATCAAATTCGACACGTTACAGGAGATCAAATGATTGGACGAAATTGATCACAATTGTAGGTATTCGACTTCATCAACGCTGCACTCAATATGTTATTCAGTCTGGGAGGCAGCTGATTTCTTCTAATGCACTAGTGGTACTTCTCCTTGAGAATTTGTAGACGAATATATAATATGTGTGTGTGTGTGTGTGATGTTTTTGGGAGCAGTACACTAGTTGAAGCGGTTTGTACGACTATCATGTTGCTTTAAAAGTTTGTAAACGTTATTGATGCCCTTCTTAGCTGCCAAGTACAACATCGCACTTCAACCTGTACTTTTTGTAGTGCGATCGTGGTACTGCAAGTCTGCAACTTCATAAATTCTTCGTATTTCAAAATTTTTTTATTTTTACCCTATTTTTAAAAAATTATCGCAAAAATATCTTTATTTTGAAAAGCTTTTCAAAAATACACTTTTCGGTAAGTCACCTAACGAAATTTAAAAAAAAAATAAGTGACTTACCGTTCACGGATCCCAAAATTTTAAAAAATAAACGATTACATTTTTAACAAAAACGGTAAGTCACCTACCGTTTCGGTAGGGTTGGTGAATGGTTGAGGTTTGAGGGTGGGGCTGGGGGTAGAGGCGTGGGGGCTTGGGGGTTTGTAATGCATTAAATGCGTTTGCACACTTTGTTGGCTGAAAGACTTGTGTGCATTTAATGCATGTGCTTTAGTCTTTTTTTGCTGCATTTAATACATGTGTTTGTTTTGCTGCATTTAATCCATGTGTCTTTGTTTTTTTGGGTTTCAATACAGAATGTTAGCTCATCGGCTTCAATGTAGAATTTTTTTTTGGCTTCAATGCATAGCCCATTTTCGGTAAGTCACTTACCGTTACTTACTATTTTCGTTAAAAACGTAATCGTTTATTTTTTCAAATTTCGAAATTCGTGAACAGTAAGTCACCTACCATTTTTTCAAATTTCGGTAGGTGACTTACCGAAAAGGGTATTTTTGAAAAGCTTTTCAAAATAAGGATATTTTTGCGATAATTTTTTAAAAGTAGGATAGAAATAAAAAATTTCCTCGTATTTCAGCAGCAAAAGGCATTGACTTTATATGCAACTAGGAACGACTAATGTATGAAAAAAAGAGAATAGAGGTCATTTTCCAAGTAGGATGAAATGGTTGGGTAGGGATTATTAAAAGCCTCAAGTTTGATATTTAGTTCTCTTATCACATATATTATTTAATCTCGTACATTTGGTAGGTAAAGAAATTTAACCTAAAGAATTCGTATGCTTGGTTTTGCAGATTTTTGCACAAGGTGATTCATCGGATTGGATTGCATTTTATTACTTATGTGGTATATGATTTAGGCTTTGATTGTTCAGCTAGTCTTTTGATTCATTGATTTTGCACCAATCAGGGTCATATATAGTTTTCCTTGCTGAAGATGTATCATCCTATTATTGATACCCAAAACATATTTTTAGCATTTCTTTCTCAACCCTTGATCAAGAGAGCAACTAGTATCTGTTCAGTTTTTGTGGGGCATGGGTTATATGAATGTGGACCAACACCCTCAAGAACTTGTGGGTTGTAATCTAATTAGGACATTTATAAGAATCTTCTCAACATATTTGATAGGAGAATCGTCTTAATGACTATTTATTGTGAGCACGTATGTGAGTTTATAAGAGCGCAAACTCACACATCCTTTGTAACAAGACTGACTCTCCATATGATTGCCACTGTTCTCTACCATCATCCAACAATTTCAAGGAAAAAAAAAAGAAGAAAAAGTACCACCAGATCATAAAGACTAAGCAGACATCTCACCTGTATTAGTGGGATGCATAATCCACTGTAATCAATCAATATGTATAAAAAGATTTTTGGGGCTGATATATTCAATCTCTGCATAATTCACATTTGGAGCTATATTTCAATTTATCAGCTATAGTACTTCATCAATATCAACAGAATATGTTCTCAAAAACTCCCATTTCCAATAAGCCACAACCAGTCAAGAGCAACACCTGAAAATATTCCTCCAAGAAGACACAGCACTAGAATATTACCCAGTGCATTTTGCTCCGGACCCTACAAAATCAGAACTCCAGTTAATTTTTCTCCCTTTTTTTTTTTTCCCGAGAATAATAAGTTATACGTTAAGAATCATAGAGTTCCACAAGTTTTTGGTCTAGTCATATCTTTCTTAGTGGTCTTGGTTCTCTGTTCTTGCATGACGGGACATAAAAAGGAAAAATCAAAAACACAAAACAAGTAATATAAGATCTCTAGGCTCGAGTTGTACTCCTAGCACCAATTGATTTGAGAAGTTAAACAAGGAATTCTCAACGGTATAATCTATACATAATGTAATTGAAGAAGCTAACCTTGTAACCTTTAGGAGCTGCTGTGATGACACAAACAGTGAGATAACCATTGGATAGTCCTAAGAAGGAAACTAGCAGTATCATCCATCCCTGACCACCATACTTTGCAGTGAAGTAGAAAGCCGGGATGAGCAAAAACCGAGCCAAGCAAGCCAACAGAAGACCCTTTCGTGATTCCAGTTTGATGCATTTGATGAGGGGAACGTATCTTCCTATGAGATCCAAAACATTGTACATTGCCACCAAGACGATCGCGTACCTGTAGAGACCGTTCAGTAAGAATATATCACGGCCAGATAATGAATATGGGGCTCGTTTTCAAAAGCGCTTTTTTCTTAGAGCTTTTCAAAAAAGTGCACTTTTGATAAACTTTTCTGAAGCAACTAAAGATCAAGTCTTGCAAGCAAATCTAGTTGTTGCATCAGAGCAAGCACTTACCACGAACCCAACTTGTGATTACCAGTGTTTTCATACAAAAATCCAGGGAAAATTGATAGAGTTAGGACATATATCAAATATAAGTCCAACGCATAATCAATGTTCTGAAAGAACAACTCTTTGTTACTCAATCGCTCGAGATCTTTAGCATCAATATCCTGTAAGATGAGAAAAGCTGCTTCTAAGTTCAAAACAGTAATATTTCCTACAATTGATGGATTCTTATAAAAAACAGATCATTTCTCTTACATTTCCATCTGTCTGGATTCCTGCAGCAGCAAGGTCAGCTGAAACAGTCTTGGATCCTTCAGAAGCTGCCTTTGACCGGTAGCACTTAACAATTGGCAGTCTAGGGAAGACATATGCATATAGAAGTATACACAAGAACTCGAGGAAAGTAGAGATGGCAAGGAACAACACTGCATAAGCCATTGAAAAGCTATTAGTGAAAGCAGAAGCTCATGCAGAACTATTTGTTCGGCTTCAGGAGAAAATATTCGCTTTCTGCAGTTGGACAAAAACATATTTTGAGAAACTAAATCAAGCTCTCACAATCCATATTCGTCTCTTTAGCCTTTTCATACAATAGGTACCAACAAGAAATAGTTAATATCATCATATATCAATACACTCTTGGAAAAGTGAGGGAAGTATAACTTACTGACTCCCTTGCGAAGACCGTCATCAGATTTGTCAAAGACTGCTTTTGTCATTAGTCTCAAAGCAGAGGTAAGAGCCCCTGATGCAGCCAAACCAGCAAAGAATGACTGCATTGATAGGAATAAGCTTAATCATATATCCAGTAACATAGAGGTTGTTTGACTGTTCGGCATTACTTATTTGGGTGCTTAGAGGCACCTAAAAAGAGCACCCCTCACACACTTTTTACTGTTGGTGCTTCTACGCCACAAATAAGCACCTCTAGACACTCACATGGTCTAATTGCTAAGAAGGATAGAAGAAAACAGCAAGACAACACTTACTTGGAGGAATTCGGGAACCATGAAGGATAAGTCTCCAACCATTCCCCCTTGTACATGGGCATCTGCAAGCCCGAAAAAAGCAACAATGATACATACACCTAGGTAATTTCCAAGCCCTCCTTTTCCGGATGTGGCTAAATCCAACTGTCAAGAGCAAAATAACATTAGAATTGCGAGATTGAATAAAGTAACAAGTGCTGCAATAAATAGTGCATAATATCTGTGGAAAAGACTTACAACTAGGAGTGCCAAAGTGGAAAGGAAGAAAAGAGTATATCCTGCCAAGTTACGCTTCCTAGTGTCCACCTTCGCCTCATAATACGCAAGTATCGCGATTGTTCCAACCGCAAATGGTTGATAGACGAGGGTAAGCACCCGTGCAGGATGGTAATGCTTCAAAGGAAAATGTCAAGACTTCATCACTCACTTGTTGCAGACACACAGTATTCAAGAACTATTAGCAAACGAGAGGAAAAATATCATCTTTTGATGGTTTAGTCAAATGTAAGACTTTGAGCAGATGCCTGCAGCATGATTCTATCTGTTAACAAAGTATATTGTCTCTTAAACTTCAAAAACCATATTGTTAAACATGAAATTATTGGTTGAACCATCAAAAAGCCATTAGCAAATCATTGATTTTCTCTCTTTTACAAATATCATGAATCTATACAGAAGTCTATGAATCAAACATCCTAGAGAATCTTAGCATGCAATTCTCCTCGAATCACATCAAGGAGAACAGAGTTGCACATTGTTTGACAATAAGAATATATCAACTTTGCAAGCATACAACATATTCTTCTGCAGAAGTACAGAAAAAACACTTACAGGAAACAATTGATAGTAGTAGTCTCCAATTGTCAGCATACTATTCCATGAAACAAGAGATCCCAGTCCAAGAAACCAGCACACTACCATTGCCAAATTTTTCCCCTGAAAATCGAAAAAACATTTACAAACTGAACTTAAATGTTCCATTAATTAAGTTTATATCCCCAACAGAATTAGTATTAAAATCGAGCCAGACCTCAAGCCTGGTTGGACTATCAACTCCTTGCTTCCCAGCAGCAGCCATGGTTGCTTTCTTCTTCTCTATGAATCAATGCTAGACTCAATTAGAGATCCATGAAAGATGAATATAAATGCAATTAATTCTACGCGCAAAAAGAAAGTCAAACTTCAATAACTCTCTTACAAATTACCCGGAACCGGATTTTCTGTCTTGATAGTGTGAGTGCCAACTGGAGTGAATTATAGTTTTCCTATTACTGAAAAGAATCTCCCAAGATACTGAACCTCAAAAAGGAAAAATACCCACGAATCAAAACCAATTAATATAAGATATTCTTATATCATCCCTTCACTTTGTTCGTATATATGAATGAGTTTGGTGTGAAAATATTATAGTATTTTGAATTTGAGACTGCCAACCTTATCAAGTGTGAAGTTATGAGTTCATTTGTTGAAGGTGGGCAGCTATGGCGTCAAAGCTGACTGCAAAGTCTGAAAGCAACAAAGAATCTGAATCAAGATTCGTTGGTTTATATAAATCATTGTGTGCGTGCTTTTGAATCTGTCTAGTTGTTGGTATGATCGATGATGACAAGTAGCCAATCGAGAAAAATATATTGGAGCTATGAAAGTCCGTTAACAAGAGCTGGGGGAAAAATATCACATATAATAAAGTGATTGATAGAGACGTTTCGTGTGTATAATTAATTAGTTTTCACGTGTAGTTGCGGACTTGAGGTATGCTAAGTAGTAAATAATGAATATGCACGAGGGCTCATTGGAGTCATGGTTTTCACTCCTTAAATTTCGCATTTGTGGGATGTCGAAATGGTTTTATTTGTCATTGTGTTTAAAGTGGAGATGCTAATAGTGGTAGTGATCACTATTAGGTTGGTTTTGTGGGCAATAACTGGATTCACTTTTAGTTGCAGAGAGGAAATGGCATCAAATTTGGCTGCTAAATGTATATAAAATATAATCTTAACCATTCATGCAATTCAAATTCTAAAAGAAAGTGAGTTATGGAAAAGAGAAGCATTTTATTTATTTATTTATTTTGTTTTTTGAAATTTGATCGTCATGAATGACTAAGATAGTATAATATTTATATGAATGGTTAACACTTCTCTCGTATCAGAACTATTGATATAAAAGAATCCTAATCTACATCTCATCCTGGTTATGTTATGTGAATACATCTCCATATAGTTTTTAAAATAGGCGCAAAATTTTCTATAATATTCAAATGTGCAGTATACATACACCTAAAATAAGTAAAAGACTCCTGTACATGTCTCAAATGTGTATCACATATCCTTTAAAAGAAAAGTTTATATCTATTTTCAAGTCCGAAAAATTTAATGTGCATTTATGTATATCACATAGATAAGATGCTATTTACCCTAGTTTAGACATGCATGCATTTGTGCACATAGTTTAACTCCCACCTCTCACATGCACACTGACCATTTTAAATTACTGGTCGTTCAGAACAGGAAAAAAAAAAGGAAAAAAGGAACTTCTAAATATAATAATAAGAATAGGTTTTGTTGACAATAATGATCAACTTGTCATAAAAGCGGTGGATTGTGGCAATAGGGATAGTGTGATGTCAACCCACCAACTTGTGCCTTTTCAATTCTCTGTATACTCATCAAGAGTAGCGTACATATCAGGAGAACCATTAGGATTCCGTGAAAATGTTTCTCTCTAATTGGATCAGAAAACATTATTAAGAAAGAAATTTTTGTGTCTTCTATATTTTGTACTTTTGTTGATGTTAGTGCAAATATTTGTTTTTAACCAAAAAAAAAAAAAAGAAAGCTGCTTCTCTTTTTGTCTAGGCATTTGCCCCTTTCTAGTTAAGTTTCACCAAGAAAAAAAGAAAAAAACAAAAAAAAAAGGGAATAGATTTCTGTATTATTGGCTAAAGGTATGATAATCCCACTGCCAAGGCAAACCTTTTTTCTTTTTAATCGTCCAAGGCGGGATGCTTTGTGTTCACGTCTATTCCTTGCTCTATGTTTTGTAATACTAACTTTATAAAAATATATTCTTTCAATTTCCCAAAATTATGGAGAATCATAAATGTACGTATGAATGGTTTGTGCACAATTCTTGACCGAAAAAAGAGAAGGTTTCTGCACCATGTGTTTGGTCAACCAACTCTATTCACATTGCAATGGGTAGATTTTTTTTTTTTTCCTTTTCTTTTTTCTGCGTTCGGATCAAACCTTATATTGGGTAGATTAACTTGTTGAAACTACAAGTTTAACCCAAGCATTTGTCACTACCCAAATAGATGCTGCATCCTGTCTTACATTATATATTTTAGTGGTTAATTTATATATGATGCTCTCATCGTATTATAAATACAAACGGTCAACTTATTTTAGTCCTCTAGACCAATTAGTCATTATTAGGATTATTCGTTAATAGTTGATCAAATTTGATAAATTTATCTACTGAAACAAAAAGTTCTAATCTACTCAATCAAGTTGTAAGATACTTTTTCATCATATTAAATGGTTGCGATTGAGAAAAAAAGAAAAACAAAAGGCAAAGGTAAGAATAGAAAGAGGGAAATTGAAAAAAAAAATGAAAGAACTAAAAATTTTAAGATGTTAATAAGATTGAGATCTCCTACTTTGTGATTTCTACTATGCTTTCCCGAGATCTATGATTGGGAGGGAGCTCTTTCTAATTTCCTTTCTTCCCCCTTTTTTGGGATGAAATGCACTTTATAACCCCTCCCCTCCACCCCCCCTTCCCCCCTTCCCTTTCCATTAATATCGCATAAAATTTTTTATTTTCCAAATGTCACTAATACCCCTATATTATAAAGAATGTAGCACAAGACCCCTCCATTCCCTCAATTATTGAGATGATTATGCAAAGCTCCTTATAACATAAGGGGTATAAATCACCAAAAATTCTATACAACTTTAATAAAATACAAGAGAATAAATTATATGTTCTTCACTTTTCTGATTTTTATTTTTCCTTTGTCAAGTTTGAGAGGAAGTGAGAAACTGAGAGTTCCTATATTGAAATCATTTTACCAATATTATTATGTAGGTCCATTGTCTGATATGAAACATATTTCATATTTTATACTAGTATTAGCCATGCAGGATGTTGGGAGGCAATATTCATAAAATAATAACCCTGATGAATTAAAAATTGAAATCACTATCCACTTATATATCTAGAAGTCCATTCAACAATGGAATACACACTCATCAGTGTCAAATCAAAGGAAAAATTCAACTTAAAAGCAAAGATGAATACAAATCATAAAAAATCATTGCCCTAAAGGTCACGTATTTTATCTATGTATACAATATAATAATAAAATTATATCTCAATTAAACTTTGACTTTTTTCATTTTTGGGGTGGAGTTCTATTTTCGTCAATATTTAAACTTATCCAATATTTCGGCTTCGCATTCTCTTTCACTCCAATTAAATTGTGGAAAATGATTAACAACTTGACATCTCCCTCTTTGACTATGCACATGTCCACATAATCTCCTTCCCAAGTCCAATATAAAGCCACGTGCTTTTAAATAGAAGTTCGCTTTCAACTGCGTGCAATAGGAATCCATCGTTCGTCGTGGTTAGTGATGTCAATAGAGTAGGGTAGGAGCGGGGTTTACAAATTCTTATTACGCACTTAGTATTTTTTCACCTGCCCTTACCTTGTCCCTATATTTGTACCGGGGTTTTCTCCCGACTACCATCCCCGTCCTTACCGGTGTTTTTTACATCATGTCTCTACCTACGGGGCACCTGTCAACAAAAATTAAAGGAGTGGTAGTATCGGGATGAAACACCTGCTGGTTAAGCCCCTATTTGTCAAATGAAATCTCTACTTTTTAATTGGATAAAAATAAATAAAAAATAACATAAATCTTAACACATCAAATTCAAACTCTAATATTTAAAATTCAACATAATTTTACAACAACAACAAATTAAATCCAAACTTACTCCAAATCATAATTATTAAACATAACATATAATATACATACATACATATATATACATATATATGTATATGTATATATATATTTATATATATAGTGGGTGGGCGGGGTGGGGGTCACCCAACCTCGACCCCGCCACCCCAAGATCTGGCACAAAGAAAAACCCTACCGCCGCTGCTCCGGTGTTTTTGCAAAACTCCGCCCTACCCCACGGTACCACTGCAGGTGGGCGGTGGGCAGTACCATTGACATCTATCCCTAATCGCGGTCATAAGTGCTTTAGAGTTACATGTTCGATAGAAAGTTTAAATTCTTTTATATTATAATATTTTATGCAAAATTAATTGTGATAAAATAAATATAACTGTGACAAAATAATTTTTATTACTAAGATGCGAATTAAAACAAGAAAGACAATTTAAAAAAAAAAGAAAAAGAAAAGAGATTTTATATTCGTAGCTTTGATTTCTTGTACCTATTTTCTTTCCTGAAAAAAAGAGGTTAAAAATAAAAAAAAAGAAAAGTCAGACAAAATTAAGTAGAAAACAAATATATTTTTAAAAGTGAAAAGACTATATGGTCTTTTATTTGTAGTTTAAGCTCATTTGTTATTTTTTTCTAGTATGGGATTTAGAAAAATGAGAAAATATCATCTTAGCCAAAAAAAGATGGCATAAAATTAAATAAAAAATGACACAAAAAATTGATATTTAAAAGTGAAGAAAAGAAAATATATATATATATATATATATTGTTTTCATCGTATCAAGAATCATGGCATTTATGAAGGAGCACAAAAAACAATTAGAGGAGAATTACAAATTTAGAAATCGAAAAAGATTCTCAAGTCCTCATTCATTGGATAAAGGGAGACTACCATCTTATCAGGATCTACTTATATCAGATTTCCTTATATTAATATGGGAGGATTATTTTAACCATCTATTTATTAGTTAAAGTTATCTCAACTATTAATATGAGACAAATCTCCAAAAAAATGGATGATAGGAGAGAAACTTTTTAAAAAATTAACATAAATAGCTGAAATATTTTTATCCTTCCATAAATAATACTCTTTTTTATAAGTTGAAAATTGCAAGGAGATGCTAAACGAAACCGACCATACGATATATCATATGTGTAGGAGAGCCAACAAAAAAAAGTTGACTATCGTCTGCTTGGCGAATTATGATTGGACTTTTTTGTATCGGGCGTTATTTGTTAGAAGATTTGCCGGAGAACCGTGGGAAACCATATTAAAGGTTACATCTTTTAAAATGATCCCTTTATTAAAAAAAGAAAAAAAGAAAGAAAAGAAGCATTAATTGATTAACATTAAAATATCTAAAAACAAAAAGACTCACCTATTTGAGTTCCTTTTATTAGAAGTATTTAAAAAAAAAGAAGAAGAAGAAGAAGAAGAAAAAAGAAACAAGAACTTTTGAAGCTGGCCGTGGCTGAGGGGACACGAAGTATTAAAAAAACCACATATGTTCAACACTTGACCCACTATCGTAAGAATATGGATCAAGGGCAAGCATGATACTTAGTAGTGGACTCTTTAACATCAAGATCAATTCTTCTAATGATCTGAGTCCAAAGTATGGTTTATTTCAAATTTTTTATAAGATATTTTATCTATAATTATAAAAAAAGAAGTTAAGAATAAATTACTTATATCTCATACGGTAAAAAACACACTAACATTTTCACAAAATGTTTATAATAAGATGTCATTATCTCTTTTCCACATTAGAAGATGAATCATTCCTTCATGAATAAAATAAGTATTTTATAATAAACCTATTCCAAACACAGCAAATAATTAGAAGAATTGATCTTGATATTAAAGAGTCCACCACTAAACAGATAAATCGTTACGCCATTTTTCTTTCTTTTTTTATTTTAGTCTGTAGAAAATTGTTGGGCCTTCCCATGTGAGCAAAAAACATGAGAATTCTCTTATGTCCAAACAAAAGAAAAAAGAGGAAAAAAAAAAAAAAACAAAACAAACGAGTTGGTATAATATGTTTAGATTTAAAGTGTTCAGCTATCCAACTTATGATACAAGCACTGACATGTCCAGTCTGAGTTAGAGGGTATCTGGTTTTATTTTTATTTTTTTTGGTTTAACTTATTTAAAATTTAATTTCAATTAATAGAAGTGTTTGTACTAATTAAAATAAATATTTTTAAGTGATTTTAAATAAAAATAGAAGTTTTTTACTCCCAACTTTTATTTTTTATGGTCTTAAATACTAAAAAAAAAAAGTTTGACCAATTCATTTACTATCTTATCCTTATCTTTTTATTTTCATTACTAAAATATCTTTACTCTTTTATCCCACTTAAAGCTAAAGCTACTTAAAAGTAGCTTTTCAGTAAGCCAATCCCAACACCCTCTTAATTTTGGTTTTGAGAAATATGGTGTTACAACTCCTTAGACAAAGGTTCTTTATATGAGATCTGATCAATTTAATAATTAACTCTTGCAACAAGCTTTTAATTGTTGAAGAAGTACTCTATATTATATTCTTGGACAAAATTCGATTATCAACGGGTAGAATTTGAAAAAGAATTCATAACGATTCCAAATTTTACTCCCCTGAATGAATGCCGCTGGCCATTCCAACCCCTATACATAGCCCTTCTCTGCATTGCTGAAGACAAAGACACACGAAATTCCCGGTGCAAATCTTGCATACACATTGAATACATTGCACTAGTTATAGGCTACATTTCCATTTCAGAGAGAGTTCGTCACTGTTTTAGTTTCCAAGCTCTTGCAAAGGAACGCTATCATCCTACAAGTAGTAAATCGTTGTATTCTAAGAGGGCTACGTCACTACTTTTAGCATCGTTGTGGGGTGTGAATCCCTTAAGGAAATTGTCCTACGAGCCTCAGTTTAGCTAATTTATTTTCTGTTTTAGTATTGCTTTCCAATCATTCTACTTTGCGTTTCTAGATTTTTATTATAGTGGATTCACAGTCCTTGACATTACAGTTTCATAGTTATATTTTGTATTTTTCTATTCGTTATTTTAAAACTCACTATTACCATCATGTTATAGAAAATATTGCACAAACTTTTAAATTTTGAACTAATTGTATAATATTCTTTACACTATTGGAGAATATTAACAACATTTTGTATTGTAGAGAGTGTTATCAAGTTTTGAAACAAAAATAAAATAAAATAAAATATGGGTGGACATCATAGTGTTATTTATTCTACTACTACACATAAAACTCAGAAGAGGGCAGGGAGCAAAGTTGAACGGAAAAAATAGAACACGAAGCACTACTAGAAGATCAGGTATTCAGGTCATCTGGGTGTAAAGGAGTAAATAATGTGAGTGAGGCGCAACAGCTCCTGATAGGAAAATGGGGCCTGCATGAATTTTGAACGAAAGAGGCGCTTGTTTAAGTACTTTCCCTGTAATACAACTCGGGTGATAAAAAATACTTTTCAACCAAAAATTTTAAGGGGGAAAAAAAAAAAATTTGAGTCATGCTATCTAGAAGGCGCGAGATTGGGACACTTGGGACCCACATTAAGTTGCCAGCATGAAGTCTCTCCTTCCTCGGTGGTTTAGAACCCACTACAACCGAGCCACCCCCAAAACTTTTTGGCAATCCATTTCTCTTCCTCTCCTCCAAACCTACCAATTTTCTTTAGTCTGTCTGGGCTTGCAGCCAAAGTTGCAGTGCGAGAAGCTTCTTTTTCGAAAAGATCAAGTGAAGGCCTTGAATTGAATTTCATACCAAGTAAGTATGAAGCTGATAACATTAAAATCAGGCTTGTCTTTTTAATGCCTCTACATTTTTCATCTCTTAGAAATTTTATTAGTTCATGTCTTGCTTGTCACAACTCACACATTTTCTTCTTGTACTTTCTTTTCTTTATTAAAAATAGAGGCCGAGGCCAAGTTCTTACTCCGTAGCTTAGGTTGTTTCAGATAACTTTTTATTCTATATTTAGATTATCTTCAACAACCTCCTGTAAGAATTTTCTAGCCAAATGTTGGGACTCTTGTAGACAGAGAGGAGGTGGTGGGTTGGGAGCCCGGGGGTGAATATCTTAATCACTTATGTTAAAGGCGAGAGACATACCATTTGATCATTAAATCTTTGGTGGGGTGATAAAATTTAAATAGTTGTATTTATGCTTAACATGAAAATTAAAAATAATAATATAGTCTTTAACATTTTAAAAAATTACGAAGCGATGTGTATTGAAAATAAATAAGGAAATATGAAAAATAAAATTAAATAAGAGTTAAAAAAAAGTACAGAAACTATGGGAATAAAAATTTATTTAAAAAAAAAAAATAGTAATTTCTCGCATTCTTAACTCAAACTCGAAATATATAAGTTTACAAAAGTCCCTATACGAGCAAGTTGATATGAGAGAATTGATGCCTTCGTAATGTTGCTATCTATTCGCACCTTTTTCTTGATTATTAATTGCTCTTCTATTGTTAAAATAGCTGCTTTCAAAGAAACATGCATGCGCTCTTGAAGTTTAGGATTAACTGCATTTTCTTCTCTTTCCGGGCTTTGGACAAAACAATGAATATTACATTTTGTAAATAGCGTAAGCACAAACTAATAAATTCTCAAAATTGATGTTTTGATTCTTTTAGTGCCGGTCAAACGAAACTGTCTGAATTTTATATTCATGTAGTTGTAATAAAATGATTCGAACATGCTTAGCTAATCAGTCCGTAGGCGGTGGTACTCTTGTCACCACATAGCATCCTCGCTCGCATGCCACAGGCTCTCGGTTTTTTCCCTCCATCATTATTCACTTTTTGGATTTGAATTTTATTAACGACTGAAACAATACTGTATGCATATAAATAATTGAAATCTTTTTGCCCATATTACTATATATAAGAGAAAATAATTGATATGAGAATATTTTTATCATGTAGACCATCTATAGTTACTTCTCACCATATTTGTACTTTTCTCCCTTCTTTACGTTGGATTAGGGTCTCTTTATCTGTATAATAACGATCTTATGAATGAACCTAGTTTCCAAAGACTATTTTGCTTTAACTATTTTAGTTTAGGGTCTCTTTATCGGACTCTCATCAATTCCAATTTTAGATTAAAAAAAAAATCATTTCAAATTCGTCAGTTCTTAATAGTAATACCATCAAATTTTTAAAAAATTATTGTGATATTTTATTCGAATATAGTACTATTTGGACAAGTTCCCAAATTAGGTGAATCTAGCCCCAAAAAGGAGGGGGAAAAAAAAAGATTCGAGAAAGGCTATAAAGTGGATGAGATTCGGCCCTACCTATTTACACCATATGGTCTCAAATCTCAATCAATTTGTGCGCTGAGAAAAAGAAAAGGAGATCAAGTAGTTTACCATACTTTCAGAAGATTTGATGCTCGTATTACGTTATGCAAGAAAGATTAATAGCAGTAAAATTAGTGAGTGACCAGAACTTTTATTAAGGGAGTCAAAAAATTTAAATAAGTTTAAAAATAAATATGCAAAATATAAATTTTATTAATTCTTTTATACAAACATGTCCTTCGAGTTTTCATGTTTTGAAGATGTCGCATAGTTGTTTCAGTATATTATTAAATACTGTCGCAATAATTCTTATTGGTCTCGAGAATTTGAACCGCATGGTTAGAGAGAGGACAAGACCCAAGGTTTTACAAAACTAGATAAGTTTATAGGAGCACTAAAGGTGGTTGGTACATTAATTATTACTAAATTGCCTAAGTATGTTATTGGCTTGTATAATTAATTGCTGAGTTATTTTTTGATTTTGCAAGCCTACTGTTATCAAACTAAAAGTATAAGAACAAGATTTGATTTTGTCTAATCCTCATTTATTCTTGTTAAACACATAAAATGTGAAATGATAAGGGCCGGGACCATTTATAAATTTAATGTGGGTCATATATATAAATTAATTTTAATAATATCTTAATTACATATATAAGAGTAATGATTTATTAAATGCAAGGGCCAAGGGGTCATTTGACCCTTGACATAAATAATAGTATAGCTCCGTTAGCGAGTAAAATAATAATAAAAATAAAATATACGCTGCATTTTTTTTTCCGGTTTTCTTAAATAGGTGGCTTTCTGTGCTCCAGCATGCTTTACATAAATTTCCAGTGTTATTCTCCTGATATAGTTGACATTAGACATGCTGAAATATTTATAGAGTGCATATTTTATCATTTCGATTAATTTTGAATACAACTTACCTCCCCGTGGTTACAGAAGAAATCCGATCATGTCACACACACACATACATATATACACATATATATATGTATATATATATATATATATATATTTTATATGGAGCTACGAGCAACCAAACTCATGCATAATGACCACTAAAAACGAATAATCAAATTTCTTATCATGTGTATGGTAGAATTTATTATTTCTTTGGGTAGGTATTGGCTAGTGTATTGGCTACTAGCCAACTTTTAATTAATAGTGGTTGAATTTGTCAGTCATTAATTTTTAGTAACTAAAGCAGTTCTTTTTTTATAATTAACATTATGATACATAGTTATGAGTGAAATTCAATAATCAGTAATTATTAGTATAATTATATATAATAAAAATAATACAAATAATTTATAATAGTTGGTGTGACGGCATCAAACATTAAGTTGTCAGCAATCTCAGTGGTTCATATGTTCTTTTCATCATTTAGAAAGCATCTCAATTTGCAACAATAACTTATTAAGAATCTCCTTTTTCTTCCATCGCTTGCATCAAGCTTTGTGGTACCTTTCAACAGTAAAGGCCAAGTTTGAAAAGCCAACCGAAATTTTCTTATGTGGAAAACAATTGAAGTCATCAGTATGCAATTATGCACGACAAATGGCTGGTTATAAAACTGGAAAAAATATAGTAATATTTTATATCACTTGTTTATTTTTTCATCTTTTCTCTTTTTGTGTAGTAAAAATTTATATATTATATGTTAAATTTCTTCTATATATATATATATATATAAATTCACCTTTTATTTATACAATTATAAAGAGATGAAACGATGATATATAGCCCGAATTCAAATGATGAGTCAACCACTTTATAGACCTTGACATAACAATTATCTGACAGCGCCTCAGGAAACATTTTTGGAAATATTTAATAATTATATATTATGGAAATTTTTTCTTAATATTATTTAAACCTTTTTTCCTTGAAATATTTTGCTTAATCTAGTCCTAATTTGTCTCGCATTACAAACTAACTTCTATATATAAGCTTTTACGGAGCTGAAGTCATCCTCTAATTGTTGCTTTAATCAAGATATATATAAATAAAGTTAATATGTATCTTGCTTTACATGTCTAAAATTTAAATTCTCTCATAATAATATAAATTAACAAAAATTGCGTACCTAGCTAATAATAATAAATTATCCAAATTATTTTATCACAACTTTATAGACAATTACATTATTAATGGTCTTTTCAACAACTATAACATTGAACCATTAAGGTTAAATTATGTTTTTTTATTGATATGAAAATTTATTATTCTCAGTCATTCTTTTTGAAAAAAAATAAATAAATTTTCATCTATATATGCGCGGAATCTAAAACTAACTTTTGCACCCATTAAAAGAAAAATTTTGTTACCCTAAATTAATATCACAATGTTATGATTGTGAAGATAGTTCTTTTTAACACCAATCATAATTCGTAATTAATCTTATAATTATAATATTATTAAAAGGATGTTTATCGGATTTTTAACAAAATAAAAAGAGAAAATGGAGAAAAGGTAGCACTAGGGTTTGTTTGTGATAACAATAATATCATACGCGACACCCACTTCCAATGATTCTCTTCATGCAGACATCCTTTTTCCATCATTTGGAATATCTACGCTATCTAACCATAACCATTGTATGTCGTCTCCCTCAACACACACACACACACCTGTATACGTATTTACGTAGCTAACTGTTTTTATTCTGTGTTGGATACATATAATCTTTTACAGCAATGACCACTCACTACCCAGCCGGCGAGCTCGAGTCAGCCGGCGGCGGCACTGCGGGCTCAGCCACCTCCACACCACGCTCAGATTACCACCCTTTTCACGCTGGCGATACCAACACCACCAGCCAACACCAACGCGTCCGCTTCATGTGCAGCTTTGGCGGCAAAATCCTCCCCAGGCCGCACGACAACCAGCTTCGTTACGTCGGGGGAGACACCCGTATTGTCGCCGTGAACCGCCACGTCACCTACTCATCGCTTCTTGCTGAACTCTCGGAGCTCTTGGGTACAACCAGTATTAGCATAAAGTACCAGCTGCCCAATGAAGATCTTGACGCTTTGATCTCGGTCACCACTGATGAAGACGTGGAGAACATGATGGAAGAATACGCTCGGCTTGTTCAGAATCACAAGTCGGCTCGGCTACGGCTCTTTCTTTTCCCTGATGACGCTGGTTCGCGAGCCGCTAGTATTAATTCCCTCCTTGATGGCTCGGCTAAGGGCGAGCAGTGGTTCTTGGATGCTTTGAATGGCGGGTCGGGTTCGGGTCTGGAGCGCGGGCGTTCGGAGGCTTCGTCGGTGATCTCCGAGGTGCCGGATTATTTGTTCGGCTTGGATCATTCTGATGATCCTCCGCGAGAGAGAAAGTTAAAGAATAACCGGAATTTGTTGAACGAAAATGTCTCGGGTTCGGATCCAGGATCGCCTGCTCCGGCGGTTTCACCGCCTCCAAATTTCAACATGATCCCGGATCTCCCGCCCGTGAAAACCAAACCCGATCACTCGGTTCCTGTTTTCGCGTTTAAAGAGACCCCAACTGAGGGAGTTGGTGAAAAAGGTGAGCCAGTAGCTCCTAAACAAACCGGGTATGTCGGTAATCCAACGTGGAACCATCCCAGCCCGACCACGCAACCTATGCCCGTTTACTATGTTCCTGGTCCAGTTCAACCCGGAAATACTTCAGTCCAACCGGTTCCAATTCAGCCACAATATGCCCAACCGTACTCTCTTGTGCCGGGTCAAGTTCCAATCGGGTTTCCCCAGCCGGTAACCAGTATCGGGCAAGTTTATGGTGGTGGAGTGAGGCCAGCAGTAGCAGTGGATCAGATGTACTATGGAGTTAGAGGGACTGCAGGCATGGTTCCAACTTATCCGGGTATGATGGTGCCGGGTGGGGAAGAAATGCAAGGACCCGGAACTGAAGGGAAGACGGGTCGGGTTTCTCGAGCCCCTTGAATATTTGTAAAGCTTGTGACGAAATGATCTTTTAAATTGAGCATAAGTTGTGGTGATTTTCTGAGAAACCATCTTAAACTGTAAGCCAAGATTGTGTGAAAAATAAGATTGGGAAAATTTGTAAATTTGTTATTGTCTTTTTCTGTGGAACCGGCTTGATAAATAAATTGTGTGTGAAAAATGGCCCAAGACCCAAGTCAAGCACATCAAAATTGTAATCGATGCTTGAATAAATTGGGAGAAACGATGGCACGTCATAAATTCTATGCAATGGTAACGTTTGAATTGACTTCTATTTTAAGAAAAGCAATTTCTTAAAAAATATATATATAATTTATTTTTTTTTGCAATAACTATTTAACTTGTCTTTCAAAAAAATAAAATTATAAAAACAGTTTAATTATAACTTTTTTCATAACCAAAATTTTTTACTTCTTACTGTTTTTGATCAAGGAATTTTTAACTTAAAAAAAAATATTTTTTAAAAAAAATATTAAAAAAACACTTTAAAAAAAAACCAATTCAGACCAGCCTTACAGCATGTTATATTCTTAATAAGATGCTTCACCTAATTTAAAAGAAAATCCACCGAAAGAAAGATAATGACTACAAATATGTGGCACATGTAACGTAACATAACACATGTAAGTTTTTATACATGTTCTTTACTGATATGTAATATTCATAATACACGTTAATATTGTTATCAATCCTTTTTGAACCAGTTATATTAACTGGCGGATGTTTGACAATACTTATTTGAAAAAGCACCAAACAGTTTAGAAAAAAAAAATTTAATTATTTGGGACTTGTGAGCATCAAACGTAAAAGGATGATTTCCTCTAAGTGCTTATAAACACTCAAATAAGCAAAACCAAATACCCTCTTATCCGTGTTTGTCAACTCGGTAAGGCTGGCTTGGTGCAGTCCCTATCCTCAAAAGGGACCAAGTATGACCATCTAGTATTAATAGAAAAACTAGCAAAGTTCACCGAAGTGAGATGAACCAGGAGACAAAAACAACATTAATAACAGAAAAAGAACAAAATGCAAAGAATCATGATAACAAAGCGCGCACCAGAATTACACTTGAAACTAAAAGGTATGCAACAAGGCATTGGCACAACTATTTTACAATATTAGATGGAAAAACACGTGTAGGCTTAGGAAATGTTAGCATTAGGTAATAAGCACTACAGAAGTAACTTCATCGCAATGCAAAATTAGGTCTTCATGGCGGGTCTCACCAGTCCCAACCCAGAACCACTCCCTAAATGCTTGAAGTCTTTTGCTTCAAGGTTATCTCCATGTCCAGCAAAACCTGTTCCTCCTTTCTCCAAGTTCACCAGATGTCTCTCTTTACACGGTTTGTTGCAAACCATACAAACCTTGTCAACGGCCAAAAACTTGTTCGCGCACTTCTTGCAAAAGACATGCCCACAAGTGCTTAAGGCTACGAGCGAAAGTGTGTTTGTTAACGTGACCTTACAACTAGGGCAAATATAAGTCTTATCAAGGGAACTTGACTTCTTCTGTTCACTAGTATCCTCTGTGAAACGGACCAGGAAGAGAGTCTTCAGCTTGAGTTTTTCCTTACCTTCGGGACATATAGTATCTGTTGATGGGGCATCCACTTTAACAGGAGCTTCTGGTGTAGCAGAAGGCAGCCAAAAGGCTTTCATAGTGCGAAGTGCTTCCTCTTCGTATGAGGTAGCCTTCACACTGTTAGCCCCGTGAAAACCATTCTTGTCTTTGTTGTAAGTCTTATCATTGTACTGGGGCACTGCCCCATGATTTTGTTGGTCAAACTCATTAAGCTCTCTGGCTTTTTGCAGCAGCAACCTCTCTTCTTCTTCTTCTTTTTCTTGCTTTTGCTGAGCTGCATGAGATGCTAACTTTCTGCAGGAAAATGTTGCTTAATATTCGGGAAATGTTGGAAAACAAATGAAAAACTTTATGCAAGTTGACGGATATAAAACAGCCTTATAGCTAATGTTCTAATATATATTATCATTTTACATTTGTTTCTTACATGCACACAGCTTTCATGTCTCAATCATCTTGAAGATCAGTGCATAGGGGTGCTTACAGCTACCAATACCGGGAAAGAAGCACTAAAAGTAAGGATCTCACTCTAGCTGTAAAACCATAACTAAGACTTACTCCTTGACCAAGATAAATCTTTGTTCATGACATTCTCTACCTAGCATACCTGGAATATTGGCAAGATCAAAGTGCTGGACCTTCTCATATGCCTCATATTGCATATCAAGGATAGTACAACGACCACATATTAGACACAAAATCAACTGTCAGATTAAGCCACACACATATTGCTCCTCCATAATCTATGCAATACCCATATGAGAAAGTAAATTGCTAATAATTTTCAGTTTGTTGCACCTCTTATATCCCAACACCTCTTTTCTTCCTGAAGTAAGATGTTACTAGCTATATATCTCAACATTAATTTTACCTCTAACTACAGAACCGAATTCCCTTTTCTGCATAAGGTCTTCTCGGTTAAAATCCTCAACTTTTTAGCTCTTCGTAGAACTAAGAGAAGATCATAGGCTAAATTTACATTAAAAAACATCAAAATCACATAGCTTTACACACCCAATATACCTAGACACGTATATTAACAGCTAATTATTTCAGAAGTAGTTTCTCTCCCTTCACAAGAAATCAAACTACCATTCTTTTACTACTTTGAATGTGTCAAAAACCAAAAAATTCATCTCTGACAATACTCTAACCAATCAAACTCCAACACCCAATTGCAAACTTTTCTACTTGAGAGCACCAAATATATTCACCGATACCTATAGTCTTACAACTAAAAGGCTATCTAAATCTTCTCCTCGGTCTTTTTTTCGTCAAATCATCACAAACATCAGGCAAATAAAATTATGAAATTTCAGGCAAATAAAATTAAGAAAGTTCCGTACAAACAACATCTTCAAAAGATACCCCGGTGCACCAAACTTCTGGTATCCACTGCTCCGGGTCAGACCACTTTGCTGTCTATTATCGGGAGTCCACTTTGGTAGAAATTTTTTCTACTACTCATCCATGACCTCCAAAACAGCAATTTTACCATTTTGCGAAGCTCCCCTACTACAATTCAATATCTTAATAAATCAAATTTCCCAATTTTTTTTCCAATTTCAAAATTCAAACAGACCCACCTCAGATTTTATCATTCTCCATCGTTGTCATTACTAATTAAGAAATAAAAAAAAAGATTTCGGCAAGTAGAACAGAAAAAAGGAAAACAGAAGAACCTTTGAATGTCTTTCTTTTGAGCGAGAAGGCACTCGAGGATGCATTCTTTGCAAAAGACGTGGCCTTTGAGACAAGACATGGGGTCGATGAAAGGCTTCAAGCAGAGGCAACAAGCGTCGAAGGGCTTGATTGAGTCCTTGCCAAGCCGCTCCTTCTGGGTGCCGTAGCCGAGCTTCCTCTTCTCGTCGTACGTGAAGAACGCTAGATCGTTGTTGTTCTTTGAGTGTCTCTGCGGCATTTTCTCTCGATTTTATTTGGATCTTCAATTTGGATTGAAGATTTAATTTGGGATCCCTGTGTTTCAAAAACAAAACCCTAGAATTTGCGCGTGATAGAAAAATACACAGCGGCACAGCACAATCGGTCAGCTGCTCCTAATAGATTTGGGTTTGGGTTAAGGGCGGTTTATCGCCAAACGGGTCGTAAAGGACGTCGGGCCCCAATACACACGTGATGTATGAATCTATATTATAATTATAGTATAAAACAGACTCAATTGAATGTCATATTGTCACGTGTCGCTATTACTTTATTGCTTAATAATGTTAAAAAAATGCTTAGCTCTCCTTTTTTTTTTTAATTTTCCATAGATGTCTTTCCTTTTCTAAAATTTTTCTTTTTCGTTATATTTAATTTTTTGATTTAATTCCTCCGTAATTGTAGAATAACTCTTTAGATTTTCAAAATCATAAATATATATGGACATTACAGGTCTGTTGCCTATAACTAAATCATTTAGTTGTTATTCAATTCGATTTCTTCCCTTTTCGCACACTAAAAAATCTTTCCTTTTTCTTCTCCATATGTTATTAATACTTAATCATTAACCTAAAATCATAGTTAAATCATTATTTTAGTGCCATATTTCAGCTTATACATTCCAATCTCACGCATGGTAATACAAATTTCCTTCCCTTTTGTTTTAGATACTCGCAATTCGATCGATTCCTTTTATATCACCACAAATTCTCCGTAATTCAATGGGGTCTATTTTATAGTATAGTACATAAGTATAAATTAAATATATTTTTTAGAAAAAGGATGCAAGTCTTCCTTTTGTTTTAAGAAGAATATGTAAAAATGAAATATTTTTCAAAATCCTTTTCTGATTTATAATTTAATTTTAGACCTTAAGCGTAATTTTGCCAATTGACAAATATATATAAACTTGACTACTTAAAATGTTATCATATATATTATAGTCTAATCATTATATGGTATTTAAAGTATAATAACATCGTTAATTTCTATTTGCTTTGGTAAAATATAACAAGTTATTGTAGGTTATATGAAAAAAGTTAATTTTAATATTGTTCAGCTATTTGTAGCAATAAGCTTTTTCCACTATATGATTGCAAATCTTTTTATTTGGTAGGTCTAATTTTTTTTTCCCAATACAATGTTATATTATTAACCTAATGTGTGTTCTTATTATTTAATCTATTAAAATTAGTTCATATAATTTGTTTGAAACATTTACATAGATAAAAAAAAATTAAATCTTTTTACCTACATATGATACATCCTGTGCAATCGCACAGGTTATATATTAGTATAAGTATACAACTAGGTTTTACCTCGTACGGTTATAAAAGGATTTATATACATATATATATAGGTATTTTAATAGTTTTAAAAAAATTATTTGTTATTTATAAACAATGAACTTTAATAAGTGCTCACACTCCTTGTCTTGGAGGGCAGAGTAATCTAATGACAAACAACCGTACTTCAAAAGGGAGACGGAGGGGCAGGGGCAACGGGAGGGGAGTTTTGATATGGGTGTTTGACGTGTAGTGGCAGAGCTAGAATCCCAAGGACAGTTGGTGCACTCATTTAGGTATAATTGTTTATATAAATTATAAAAATTTATAATAAAATATAGTAGAAATTCATAATAAAAATAATTTTATTAGTATATAGATAATATTCTAATATAAAAATGAGATAAATAAATAACTAAAATGATTATAAATAAAAAGTTTTTTTATAATTTTTATCGACTTGATTTTATACTTTATAATTGTTAAATGATCAACTTATTCATGATATTGTTAAATACGTATATCTCATGAAATTTTATAATGTAACTAGAATCTAGTAGTAAATGGTCCAAGTTAATCTGAGTTTAATTAGGTCATTTGAATAATTCTGCGTGTTATTTTAAATATTCATTTGCGTTAGATCTTGAAAAGAATTGTTTCTCAAAAATTAT
This sequence comes from Cordia subcordata, assembly GCA_028554755.1. Lineage (NCBI taxonomy): Eukaryota > Viridiplantae > Streptophyta > Magnoliopsida > Boraginales > Cordiaceae > Cordia > Cordia subcordata. The sequence continues at coordinate 7,866,440 of JAPTOF010000006.1, read as the reverse complement.
TTTTTAATAACATCCCTCACATTTATGCTTTGTTTAACAAATAACAAATTAAAAAGTACAATTTAAATTAAAATAAAAATTTCCAGTCATTATGCATAAATTAAAACAATAACCTAAATATAAGAGTTGTCAATTTTTAAGTGATTAAATTACACAAAGTATGGTAACTATTATCTCAAAGACGTAATCAAAACATGAAAAAAATAAATTGATTTAAATTACGTGAAGGGAAGAGCAAAGCATACGTAACCTTAAATAAATCAATAAATAAATATATATATATATATTTTTTTTTTATATATATGTAAAAGACAAAGAAATGGAAATTTCTCCCTGAAAAGTATGTTAAAAACAAAATTTGTGGAGAGGGCGATTAATTTTTTGAAATATTCTATATTAATTTAAAATTTAAAAAATTAGAAGGTTTGGACCCTGCACCCGCTGACTTAGTTAAATATGTGGTAGTAGCATTTTTCAGGGGCGGGCCAATTTTTATTTGAAAAGATGTTATATCAATTTTAATATAGTAATTCTTTTTCCCAAAAAAAAAAAAAATAGAGGGTTGCCTCAACCCCCCCCCCCCGCCCAATTGATAAGTGTGTAGAAAATTAACCTATTTTTCTTTGAATAGGAAAATATTTTAGTTATTATGAAAAACAAAAAAATATTTCCCGCAAAATAAATGGAGCCTTAGTTTCACAAATAAATACTCCTCCATCTTAAACTTTTTACACTAAAAGAAACCACCTTACCACTGCCATGATCAAGTTTTTAGAGTTTCTTATATTTTACTCCATAATTCATAGATTGATTTAGGAATCAAGCAATGATAAGGAATTACAAAGATTATATCTTGAATTATTTTCGTGAGACTGTTATATTATTCAGCTAATATTATTCCATGCTAGTTTGAAACCATTCTTATAGCACTGTAGATGGGTTATTGGCTCATATTACTGAAACTAATTCACTGTTTCACTAGTTTTAGTTGAGGGCAGAGTAAATATAGGTTAATTAAACCAACTAAACTAATCCAAAAATTTCACATATTGGTTCAATAGGTTATTATTATTATTATTTTACCCCTACCCCAACCCAACTCCCCATATTTCATGAGATTTGAACTTAGGACTTCACACTTAGATAAAATAGTCTCAACTATTTGAGCTACCTCTTAATATCAAATATTAGTTCAATAGGTTGATGCAACCTTCTACTAGTTTGCCACCGTTCTTATGGCATTTGTAGAGGATTATTGGCTTACATTTTTGAACCTAATTCACAAGTTTTAGTTTACGGCAAAGAGAACATATTCAAGTTAAACTAACAAAACCAATTTAAATTAATCCAAAAGTTCAGCTTTATTTGGTTGGTGTTTATCAAATCAAACTAATTATTTCAATTAGGCTAGGTTTAGGCATCGCAATGGGATGGGCCAGGGCTGGGGTGTGCTTACTCCTACTCTACATTTTTTAATAAAGCTCTTGCCTCTATCCCTATCATATACCTGGGGTAAATTCCTAAACTACTGTCCCCACTCCTATTGGATGGAAAAAACCCGTCCCACTCCTATGGAGTATTAGTCAATTACATTCAAAATTTTTAAAAACTACTAATAAATAAGAACGTATTAAAAATAGGTTAATTTTTACAACTAAACAAAATAGATTTTAATAGTATAAAGCTTATATAAAATATATTAGAAGTGTATACAAAATTATATAATGTTTATATTAAAAAAATATATAAGAACACATTAGAAGTAACAACTATACATATATAGCGTGGTAGACTAGAGCAGGGTGGACAAACCCCTACCCTGGCCCACTTATGCACCAGGGTAGGGGGAACAAAACTTTGCCCCGCCCCTAGTAGAGTTTTTTTTTTTTGCTGAGAAAAACTCTACCTCTACACCTGCGATACTCTTGTGGAGTAGAGCTCTACTCCTGTGGTACTCTTGTGGAGCAGGGTTGGACGAAGTACCATTATCATCCATAGTTAGGTTCAATTTTCAGTTAAACGGAAATCAAACCAAGCTATGTATCATAAGTATGTAGTACTCTTTTATATATAAAAGATGTGTAAATTAGTGGACTAGAGCACAAGACCTTACACTTGTATTTCTACGCTTCAACTGCCAAGTTATAATTCTACTTATATTCTAAAATTACAAACAAATATATTCTTACTCCAAAGTTCTATTTTTCTTACACTCAAACTTTCTTCTCATTGAAATTAAAAAATTTTTTTTCCAAAAACCAACTAAGAAATATTAGTTTGGTTTTGTATGTAGTCCCTACTTCCTAACTGAGGCAAAATATGTTGAAGGGTTATGGAATATAAAGCGAAGTGACACCTTTGTAGTCTTTTATATTCATTAAAAATTAGATGGACATAATATCTAATTGGCATATTATTCAGAATGGGATTGGAGTTAGAAAAAGAGAGAGTTATTATGTAAAAAACATTTTATTTTCTTGTCCAGCTAAAAATATATAATTTTTTTCAATTTTTTACCAAACTTTTTAATTCAATAAGAAACATTTCTTAATTGACTAAATTTTTAATGTTACAAGTACTAAAAGGAACATAAAGAAAACATTTTTTCCAAAAAGGATTTTATGGCAAACGAACATATTCTTAAAAAAAAAAAAAACACAAATAAAAACAAATTCTAAAAAAAGAAATAGAAAAAAATGAAAAGGCAGAAGTCAAAGAAGAAAAGAAAAATGAAAGAAAGTGTGAAGCACAAGGATGCTTTTATGCCCTCCCCCAATCCTCCCTCAGCCTTTATTCTCCCAATTTTCCAAACACTACACACGCAGTCACACACTGTCCCCAACACATTGCACACTCGTTCATCTCACAAACCTAAAAACTCCAACACATTTCAAACCCTAACCTATACATCTATACATACACATATATAGATATATAAATAATTAAATTATTTATATATATATAGATAGAAATAGTAATTGTCAATCAGCCTTTGCATGGCATCACCAAAGAAACCATTGCCGGAAACGGATCGTCAACCGCCGGAGATCGTACACCAGCCAGCTTCCCCGAGGTTCCCTTCCGGCACGCCAACGTCCGGCGCTCGCCGCAAGATCGCCATCGCCGTCGATCTCAGTGACGAGAGCGCTTACGCAGTCAGATGGGCGGTCCAGAACTACCTCCGTCCCGGGGATGCCGTGATCCTCCTCCATGTCCGGCCTACTTCCGTCCTCTATGGCGCCGACTGGGGGGCAATCGACCTCTCGGTGGATACGACTGATGAAGAGTCCCAGCAGAAATTGGAGGACGATTTTGATAACTTCACGACGAGCAAAGCTAACGACTTGGCGAATCCGTTGGTGGAGGCGAGTATTCCGTTCAAAATCCATATAGTGAAGGATCACGATATGAAGGAGAGGCTTTGCTTGGAGGTGGAGAGGTTAGGGTTGAGTGCGATGATTATGGGGAGCCGAGGGTTTGGCGCGGCGAGGCGTATCATGAAGGGGCGGCTGGGAAGTGTTAGCGATTACTGTGTGCACCACTGTGTTTGCCCTGTGGTTGTGGTTAGATATCCTGATGAAAAGGATGAGGGTTCAGGTGGTGGTTCAGCAAAGGCGGCAGATAAGGGCGCGGAAGCTTTGGACCCAGTACCGGAGGAAGAGCCTGTGTATCATGACGCTTCGGACAGAACTACAGGTATATTAGAAATGTGCTTACGGAAACATGGATAATTTCGGTGTTTGATTTGTGTTTTAGTTTATGTAACTGCTGAATTGTGTCTTTCTTTTTCCCAAGTCAATTATGTCTGCTCGGCTGTGTTTGAAAGTATACGCTGTTTTTGTAGCAAGTGTTATTAACTAGAATGAGTTGGTTGGTTTGCAATGGAAAGTGTGAATCACTTCGTCTGTATGTTGTATTTAGTGATTCTTGAGGAAAAGTTTGTGCTTTTTCCAAGATAAGAAACGGGGCTGTATGAAGTCAGACTTTTCAGATGGCATGACTATCTTAATTGGACATTAAAATTGTCAAATTGATATGCTGTTATGTGATTGGGTTTTACTATAGCTTATGAAGACCTTGTTCATGAGTTGTGATGAGGAATATTTTTCATTTGTATTTGGGGCTGTGTAATTCTTCTAGAGCTAGTAAGGGAATCTTTGATTTCTTGGTAATTGAGGTGATTGGCATTGTGTATGGGATCAGAGTATATGTGGTTAGATATTTTAATTAGCAGAGCAATTTCACATTGTTGGTGGCATCTGCAGTTGGTGTGAATTTCCCAATCCGAATGAGTTCAGAGATGTAATCATCTACTTATCTTGTTCTGATAGTCGCTCAAGTGTTAACGAATTTGAACTGCATTTAGATTATTACATTTGGTTGGGAGTTGAGTTTCCTTTCTTCCAAATGGAATTAATAGCAGTAATTAATGTTACCAGCCTTTGGAAGTGCTCGACAACGTGGTTGGATGTGTTGATAGATGATATAATAAATCAAGTAGACCCCTCTTTTAGTCTTGAATTCTTTCCAGGTTTTCATGTTTATGATTTAAATACACTGCTTGCAGTTAGTTGTGATAATAATCCTTTTTGCATTATATTCATGATATGATGCACAAATCACTTGGTCACATGTTGACTGTTGTGCATTTTGAGTCCTCCTGTTTAATGTGCAATTAAAAGCTGACTGTATACGAAACACATTTCTGTGAGATCAGAGATTTACACCAGTTGGTAGACTTCTCACTAGTACTAAGCTTTTATTGTATTTGGATGTATTAAGTTAAATTTGTAGGAGGTGGATTGCTGAATTGTACCTTGGCAATATTTTGCAACTTAGACACGTTTCCTGGTACTCATGATATGTATTGGTAGATTTCAATTTGGGTTGTTTAGTAGTGTAGCAAACTTTCTCCTAAATTCTAGCTGAGCCTCTTTTGCATCCTGGTGCTAAATAAGACTGTAATTATTGCAACGTTCTGCTAGTTTTTGCTGCTTGATATTTGTAAAAGTGATGTTTGATGGTCGAATTCTGGAATTGATGGATCATAACGGGAGTTTCATCTCACCTATATTAGGCATGGTGGTGATTGTTGACCAAATAGCTGGCTTGATTTGCCAGATCAGGAGTAAATCGAGTGTGTAACTAGGAAACGCTTATTGGGGTTCTGTAATTGGTTTGTTTGACTTTGTTTGGTTGCTTTGTGTGAAGGGTCTAGCTTGTATAGGTTATTACGCTTTACTGAAATACTGGAATTTCCCCTTCTCTTTCTCGCCAAAAGTGTAATTAGAGAAATGAGAAAACAAGCATGAGTTTTGATATGTTTTAATAGTAAGGCAAATTTGTGGCATAAATTTATTTGGAGTTCAGTGATCATTAACTTGCAGTTCGTGTCCTGAAGATGTTCTTCTCTACTTTCAGCATAGCTTTTTGATGTTTCCTTCTGTGTACTTGAATACATGGTTGGAGTTGCTTTTTCACTCCCTGAGTTTTTTTCCTTGTAAAACTAAAATGGACAAAGCGGAAGATTAAAAGTGTTTTGGTCGAATTATGACACCATTAATAGTTGGAACTTCTGGGAGCACTCAAGAACATCATATTCTACCCTTTCTTTGATTGTTTACAGCAATGAACTTCCTTTTAAAATTATATGGAGTGGTACAGTCAAGTATGAAGTTAATATAGGTGGACATCCGCTTGGAGCCATACTATTGGCATATTGTCCATATAGGAGGAGAAAGTGTGCCCCATATCATCTGAATCTATACAAAAGTGAAAGGTGAGAAAAAGGAAAGAAATAAATAAATGAAGAACCTGAAATATCCTCACCCTAAAACTTAAAAATTTTGTCCAAGTAGTATTGGAGTTCTTGTATGGATAAATTTACTCGTCGTGGTTGGTGGTTGGGTTGTCAAAGGTTTGAGTTCCTATTAAATTGTAAGTCTAAGGGCCTGTTTACTTGCCTAAAACGATTTTTCTGTAAAATTAAAACCTAACTTAATGAAATAATAATGTGGAAAGATGAATGTAAAGAATTTGAGAAACAGAACATGTTGATTTTAAGTCAAAAAGGAGGTGAATAATGTGATATTCCTTCTCTTCTGAAACTCTACTTCAGTTCATTCCTATCTTATTACACACCCTACGCTTTCCCTCCTACCTTCCAATTTTGGAAGACGCAAAAAAGTGATCTTGATAAATGAACATGCCCTAACTGTTTAAATGGCATGGAGAGTTCCTGTTTCAAGATTTAATTTAATATAACAGCCTTTTGCCTCAAATCTTCTGGGAATAAAGTATAGTCGCTTTATTTTGTGTTGATTGAGATAGGACTGAACATTAATTATTAGTCATGTAATCAAATGAAAGTTTATTTGAGAATACCTATTGCAAATTTTACCTTTTTTTTTTTTGTGGTCCAATTATCCATGTCTATAATTCTCGAAAAACAATTCCATGTTTTATCAGGCTAATTTGTGAAGTTGTCACCTTTTGATGGTATAGATTATCAGCTGTCCATGTGACACTGTCATTGACTATATGAGTCAAAGGTGTTGGCTGACTTAGTTATGATCTGGTTCATTATTGAAAGCTGTTACTATCTTTATGAGTATATATGGAGTATACTTTAGGGTAAATAGCAGAAAATAAATAGCAAGTAGTAATTGATAAAGATGGGTTTGGATTATCAAGGGCGTAATGACATACAGATGTAGCTGCCACTTTACGCGGCCTTAAAGCTAAAGTAATTATTACGAGTCTGATAACTGGTCTTTTCTTCTTTTCTTTTTGGCCATTGAATTCTCCCATTGTTCTTTTCGAACTGCTGGTTCTCATGTTCTCAGGCAACATGCTTTCTGTTTTTTGTTTGCAATTTGAACTATGGCCTATACACCGTAAAGGTGGTTGAATTGTGCTATTCGCTTGATCAATATCCTCCTTACTTGGTTGCTTGTTTTACGAGTTATCCAGTCCTGATGAGCTAAACTGGTGGTCCATGGGACTTGCTGTGCAGCAGATAATGACCTTGCACTTTAGTTAACTTTGATGCAATAATTTGTGAGCAATGAGTTGAACATTTACTTGTGCTTTCGAGGAAGGCAGAAAGGATGAAATGGGTAGAAGGCTTTCTTAATGCCTTTATGCATGGATCTTGGTGATATTCGAACTCATTTTTTCAATATTTCACACGATACAGGTACGGAGAAAGCCTCTTGAGCACGTGAAAGATGGAGATGCTGATATCTTCCGAGGCTGGCAGAGCAATCTCACTGGGTGTGAATTATTCCATTTGAAAATTGAGGTGTGGTAGTTTTGAAGTCTCTTATGTTCCGAATTTATGAGACTGGAAATATCAATATTGTTGGTGAGCTTCTTTCTTTTTATAGGTCGTCAAGTGGGTTGCACTGCTATCAATGTGCCATTAGTTTATAATCAACTGTGTACAACTTGTCCAGTTTGATTACTTTTAATTAAACAAGTTTCGATAAATCTGTCTACATTTCCTATTGATTGGCATATTAGGACAAAACCCTCTACTCCTTTTTCCACTCTGGTGGTGAATTGTTACTTGGATACACAATGACACTGTCCAGTCTACTGTATAAACTTGTTCGGGTGGCATTGCTAATTGTCTTAATAAAGACCAGAGACAATCATCCTATTATTAAGTAATAATAAGTTATCACCTCATTTCAAAGTTTAAGTTTGCAGAGAGGATATTAGTATATTTATGTGTTAGATTACTTAATCTAAAAGTTTGTAAAGAGGATGGTGGTGTATTCATGTGTGGGGTTTGTTTTTGAGTTTTGCATGTGAATAATTTTAATGTTTTCCAAAATTGGTGGCTCTAAGTTTCGAACCTATGACTTGGGCTATGAGTTTTGAACCTATGGCTTGGGTTGTGGTACCATGATGGAGTTATCATATTTTTTAAAAATCTAAAAGTATAAGCTGGTAGCGACGATATTGGCATATTTATATATTGTAATGAGTGAGAGGCTGAGAGCAGATAGTCTCTTTCTCAGTTCCCCTTTAAATTTGTGTCTTTAACGCTTTACATCAGTTCTGATGCCCATGTATTTGCTGGGAAAAATGCTGTAGATGTTCATGACAGTTCTGAGGTTCTTAGTTGGTTTCAGTTAATTACGCACGTTTGATAATTTATCTTTGTCAGTCTGGTGTAAAATATATCAGTTAATATGCCTCGTATGCTGGCATAACGGTTGCTAAAAAAGAAGGCTTTAGGTTGGAAAATTGATTTAACAATTATGAATTATTTAAATCATTCACTAAAATTACAATGCTGAATCATGATCAGTAAGTACTCGTACTATGTAGAAGATGGACGTGATTTCAAATATTTTAGTAATAAAAAAGACAGAAGGGGAGAAAAATGCTCTAAGAAAGCTCTCAAAGGTTCCCCCCCACCCCCCCCTCTTTTTTTTTTTTTTTTAAAATTTAAATTCTCTGTTTTCCTTTTAGGATTGTCATATCTGGGTTAAAAAATTTTTAAAATACCACATTTTCTAATAAAATATTTGGTACAAAGTTCTCATCGCACATTTGAAATTCACAGCTCGTCATATTGGTCGGAAAAAGTTGCACTAAGTCTCATGTTGGGATGAACTACTTACTGTTTTAAGCATATGAATGATAAACTCCATTAGTTTGTAAAAATTAAAACACAAAAGACTATCATGTACTGCTGTATATTAATGCGAGGTAGCCACAAGTAGTATATCACTACATTGTGTCATGTGTTGGAGTCATAGTCTGAAATATTTTCTAACGTACAGTATTCGTAAGGAAAAGAAAGTAATAATAATGGCAAGAAATCGTAGAATATGGTAGACATCAAACTCCCGATTATCGCTATTTTAGCGGTAGACAGTTGCAAAGAAGAGATGAATGAAATTTTAGTGTGGCTGCTACGCCATCAACCTCCTGATTGTGGTTATTTTTCTGGAAAATTGAAACCAAGAGGCGCATTGAGCCTCTCTATAAGCCAAATTCTTGACCAAATCACACTACTAGAAAACTGCATACGAGTGACAGGAAGAGATGTGTCACTAATCGATCACATATTCATTACTAATCGAACCCGTCACCAAATTAGTGCGTGTTTTCATCAAGAAATCCTGGGTGGGTTCTTTCATCTTGACACGGTTAAGGACGTAGGATCTATATTTCAGTGTCTTCATTCTTCCAGCTCGATTCAGTTTCTGATACAACTGATAACCATTTCCAGCCTTATATATCGCCAATTTCCAGGACCTGATCGTCTTGAAGCCACCAATCTTCTCATTCCTTCCAGTAGGTGCCCCCTGGTAAGTGTAAACCAATTCCAACATAATCAAGCTTTCTTTAGGAAATATAAAACCAAATTGATCAAACTGGCTTATCTATATACACACCATCATGTCGAAAGAAGCCAAAACACGAGTCACGGCTACATATATGTAATGACTATAGACAAACAAGAAATAACTAGGAAAGAAAAACCAGAAGCCATCGCCGGTTTTCCGACAGATTTCCAACGGAAACCTTCCGTCGAGAAGACACATTTTTCTTGTAGTGATGCAGCCGCGCGATCATCGGAAAAACCTAATATTAGAAGTACTTGAGGATCCATCTCTTCCTGAATAATATCTACTAGATGACTCTTCACTTCCAGAAGACGCCATGGATAGAGGCAAAGGCGTTATCGACAAAGGCACGACTTGATTATCGCCATTATCTTCTTCATCTTCCGCGTTGTTCTGGAGTCCATTATCGCGATGATCACCACTGATGACAACATTGTGCTGTCTATTGACACAGGCATCACAGAACGACACCGTAGACGAAAACTTCCGGCCGGAAGCAGTCCATGGGGTAAGAGATTGGCAGCCATGGCAGAGAAGAATTCTCAAATGCCTCGCGACGATGAAATTGGCTGTGTGAACCCTGGCATCGCATTCCCAGCACAGGCATGCTTGATCTGATTCGCAGTATACATTTGCAATGGAGTTGCATAGCTCACAAGTCTTCATTGTTGTGTGTGTCTCTGTTTGTGTGTGTGTGTTTTTTTTTTTTCCCACTTTGAGAGAGTTTTCGCCTCGTCTTATCTGCTGAAATGCGTATCAGGCCTGGTTACAATATCACGCCTGAAATGGAGGAAATAAATAACGGAGAGAAGAGGCAAGTTGGAGCTTCTTAGGAGTGTCCAAGATTTTTTTGTCTATGACACTTGGGTTGAAACAAAGAAAGGGCAAAATTTTTGGAATTTTTACTTAATTGGAACTAATTTAATTTTTTATAAAAAAGATACACGTAATGAGAGATCTAATTAATGAATTATGCAAAATATCTAGCTCATCATTATCATAATTGGCTAGTTAATTCATTATCATTAAAATTTTCTATTTTTACGGCGCTATGAAAATATCTAAGGGTATGTTTAGAAGTGTTTTAAAAAATAGTTGGTTTGTTTTTGAAAAAAAAAACTGTGTGGCATGAGTTGTTCTTTGTGATAATTTTTAAACATTATTTTGAGAAATATGTTTCCTAATAAAAACCATGACCGTCGATTTTAACAAAATATGAATGTGATATCAAATGTTATGTATATATATGAAGCATGTATAAATGTATGAATATAATATCAATTATCAAAATACTATATACATGTATAGAATAGTGGAGGGTGTGTGCAGAAGTTGGGGGTTTTATTCCAAATATTTTTATCTAAATACAGATATAGACTAAATTAACCCTTAAACTTATTTAATTGAACTCTCTTTGTTTATAATATTTTAGATAACTAAGGACAAAACAAACTTTTTGGTTCGATAAGAGAGTGTAGTTTAGTGGAAGTACCCCTCATTTGAAACTTATAAGTTTTGAGTTCAAGTCATTAATGGGGTAGGTGGAGAACCACTGTTGATCCTTTAAAATTTTTTTTTTTTTTAAGTTCACAAATTTCAGTAACTTATGTCATCAAACTTTTTTCTTTCCCTGAAGAGTGGCATATTTATATAATAAATATAAAAGCTCCTATTTTATAGCGCCATTATCTCATCTTTCCTTACACCATAACCAATTTTATTAAAAATAAAGAAAAAAAGTCTTATTGGACAGCAATTCTGACACCTTATATTCTTTAAAAAAAACCTTTTCTTACTTTTTCACATCCGGCTTTTTGACTTAAGCTTTTCGAAAAGTTTAAAAAAATTGATTACTTTTGCTTTATCTCTTTCATAATTTTTATTAAATTTATTCAGTTAGATTTTATGTTGAGGAGCATATAAAAAAAGAATTTCTAAATCAGCCACTATATGCGTGAATACAATATTAGATATTATGTACATGTATGAATGTAATATCGGATATCTTACATGCATCAACGTAATGTCATATACTATTTATATTTTGTCAACTTCAATTTAATGATTTAATATATTTAGTCACATAGATTGATATTAGATATTATTTACACAATGTTTACTTCTCTATGTATTTATAAAAGGATATGAAATATTGTCAAATCGAAGTTAGAGGTAAGAATGAAGGCTATAATGAAAAGGTAGTGAGAACAATAAGATGTTACTTCCAATTATGAGGTGTGTTACTCATTTTCTTATTTATTATTTATTAACAAAATTTAATTGATAAATATTACCAATAATTATTTACTATTAATTCATTGAATAATTTTATCAATAAATCTTTAGTGTTCATTATAGGAGAAGTATGACGAGATTTGAACAATCAATAGATAAAAATAAATTAAAATGTGTGTGTACCAGAGGCATGAGTTCTCTCCCTCTCTCTCACACACATATATGTGTGTATATGTTTGTATATATATATATATATATATATATATATATATATATATATATGAGAAGAAAAGAAATAAAATAACAAGAAAGGTCAAAAAGAATTAAAAGGAGTAATTTTCTTTAATGCTTTAAAAAAGAACAAATAGCTTCTCTCCAAACTAATTTCTGTTCTTTTAATTGTTTTTAAAACTATTCTATAAGAAAAAAACAAAAACACTTCCAAATAGGTTCATTACTATAGTGTATATATCTGCACGATCTATGGGTGTGATATATTTTTTAAGAATTTTTATGATATTTTTATCTCTAGATAATATACTAACTCATATTTCTTTTTCTATTGTTGCATTATATTAAAAAATAATTTATCAAATAAAGTTATATTTTCTTAATTTAAACATTCAAGTATAATTACAGTTTATTAAAAATTAAAAAAATAGGTACTATTTATCACTTATTAATATTGTTTTGTACATTCAAAGTTTGTTATCTATTTTAAATGGTTTATCTAATTGCAAGTGATTAGTTATGAAAAATACTAAATAAACGGTAAACAATACCTTGACACAAAAAACAAAATTGACATGGAAAAAAAAGATGAAGATAAATTGGCAATAATAAAAAAGATACGCAGCACATGATGTACATAACATTCATAATTAATCACATACCATAATGATACGAAGTTAGATATATGAATATAATAAAATATGTTCATTTATGCTTGTTTAGCCATCACTATTGATAAACATTTTAGATGAATGGATGGATGCAAACAAACGTGGCAGCATGAGACTTAGTCCCGAAAAAAAAAAAAGGAAACAGGTGGCAGCATATGAAGGAATGAAACTGGGTGGGAAACCAGAAGCCATATATAAGAAGCTTGTTAGAGAATATATAGATAAGAAGCTTTTTATGAATGAATGAATATATGGATGAGAAGCTTGTTAGAGAAAATATCTTCTACAATCTTGATATTGGGTTATCGTAACAAAAGCCCAATGGTTGTATTCTCAATATGGGCCGAGAGCAGAGAAAGAAGCCCATGATATATATAGCCTAATAGGTAATAAAAGGAGGTCACCAGTTTTCCGAGGATTATCCAAGCCCAAGGCTACAAAGTAATGTCTTACCCCTCTTTTCTCTTTTTCTCTAAATAATAAATCAATCCTCTCTTTCATGTGAAATGAGTTAAATACCAAACTAAAGATAAATACATTTATCCCCTAAAAGTTTTTAGATTTTTCATAAGGTCCTATAGCATCAGATATATATATATACACTAAACTAAATTCGATTATATAGAAAGAGATAAACGATGAAAGAATGACAATCAATAATGCTAGTTTACAAATTTAAACCCCAGAAAACCCCCTAAATCTTAGTGTTGTAAATTTTTGCTAATAGTTATGATGACGGGTGTACATTTTCTTTATACAAACTGTTCACACCCTTGGAATAAATGTGGTTTTATACAAGATATGAACTCAAAGAGCGTCGATATTTATTTGATATTATAAGTGTTGAGATTCAACAGTTGTAAATTGTTAACGTTGGAATATTTCTCTTACATTGGATAATCAACATTTTCTAGTTTACCATATAAAATTTTGGGTTATTTTTCTTATTCACCAATTAGTCTTAAGTTGGAATATTAGAATTCTTAACATGGTTGTGATAATTTATCAATCAGTTGGTTTTAAAATGAAACCTCAATGATTGTTAACCATTAATATCGTTACGAAGAAACAATATGGGTACTGCTATAAGGACATGATATAGAATTAAAGTTTACAGCTATTAGATATTATTCATAACATATATGCTAAGAGAGGACCCTTATTCGAACTAAAATAATAAAAGCATGGAAATAGGTTATTTAAGAAGTTGGGTTAACCTTAAGGACTTAATTGATTTCTAGAACCCTAAACTAAACTATTTCTGCATATGAATTTTGTTCTCGAATAATAAAAATGGGTCAAATACATGATATTTTCTTGTTGTGGTAGTGTAAAAAATTACTTGATAGTTCCTGAAAAATTGTTGGCACTGTCTTTGTTGTGTTAGGCACCTAAAAATTATTGGCACTTTGGGCATGTTTAACACAACTAGCTGTTAAAGTAATTGATAGTTTTTTGAATAACTGATAGCTATTATTGTTTAACATATAGTTATTTAGTTAGCTGATTGAATAAAATGTATTTGATAAAGTTAGCTATTAGATTAGCTAATAAAAATAAAATGACAAAAATAAAATTAATATGACATCACTATTGTTATTTTTCTTGTGATAATTAATTATCATTACTATTGTTAAAAATATAATTTATTTTATAATTAGAAAAATGTTTTTATGATAATATTTTATTGTTAAGATATAATAAAATTAATTTTTTAATAAAGCATTTGTATGAATATTATTAAGAAATATTTTTAATATATTCAAAATTTATTGTATCAAAATAAATAATAAATGGACTAATAAAACTTATATGTCTTTAATTTTTAATATATCTTCATGTGTATAGGATTTGAAATTAAATTTTGTGTTATTTTTATTTATTCTTTTTAAAAATGATAACATGTAGAGAGAGATTGAAGAGAGACTAAGACTTTCGAAAAATAGAAAAAGAATAGAATTGCCCAAAAAATAAAGAAACACTAATATCTTCTTGTGAAAAGTTAAATATTTTAACATTTGAGAAAAAGTTAGTTGAAATACTAAAATCTATATAAAAAAAACTTGAAACCCTATTTACTGAATAGTAATAACTTAAAAAATAGTATCTTGACTAATCGAAATACTAAAAGTCATTTTAAAAACTACTTGTTGATATTATCGGACGGGGCCTTTCTTTGTCTTTATTGCGATAGGCTGAATGTCAGGTGAGATGTAAACTGGGAAATATGGTAGGTATAATATGTAATATATGTAAGATAGATAGAACCCGAAGACGATGAAACAATACTTACTTTTTTTTTTTCCTGGATTATTAGTTCAATAATTTTATACTCCACTCAAATCGAAAGTTCGAATTGGCTGCTATAGATTTTATCCTATTTCTTATGAAATAAAGCATAAACAAAACAAATACTATACCATCAAGCAAGTGGTAGTGTGAAACTTTAAAATAAACAATCTAACGATCAATACATCTATATCGTACGAGGTCAAGCTGTACATACCTTGACCTGCACTCAAGTCTTTTTGTGACTTTTGAGGTTTTCCTGGTGAACGAGGATCACGTTTTGTATTACATGTTATTATTGTGCTTTTTGTCAGGAGACAAATAGTTAACCCTATATCAAGTCAATCAAGGTTTCATTAAAAAGTATAATGAGAAGTATTTTAATAATAATAATAATAATAATAAGAAAACTACTGTCTTTCGAGATTGTTAGATAACAAAGTGTGCATACATGACTTGAGTTAAAATGTCATGCGAGACAAAGAGTTCGATTGACGGTGGAGGGTTATAAAAAGAAATAAAAAGCCTACTGTCTCGTTGATTATTACTGAGGGTTTTATACAGTAATTTGTTATAAAAACATACAAATGAGGTTGTTCAATTAATGGATGCCAGTTGCAAAATTCTTGGTTATCAGTCAGCTGGCAATAGATAAGAAAAGGGTTACGCGTTAAAATGGTCTGCGTTTTGTCATATGCAAGTAGAATTAAAAATTATAAACTATCATCTAAACGCAATGTGATAATTAGAGGCTTACAAATAAGTAGAAACAAGATTCTACGCTCTATGATGTTTTAAATTAGTCAATATTTATAGAGTTTCAGTGCTTATAAGTCATCATGTTTGGAATATTTTGAGTTTCTTTGATGTTATGAGAGAGAGAGGCAATATTCAAAGTTAGACTTCTGTGAGTTGTGAACCATTTTAGAAAAGAATCTTTCAGGCTAAAATGAAGACATTTATATATGTTTTTGGTCAATATATATTGGGGCTTATTTGAATTGACTTAATTTTTTTATATAACTTTATAAAATTAAAAAAGTATTCTTTTAAGAATATCAAAATTTTGACTTTTGAAGAACGTTCAAATGGAATTTTTGAAGAATTTTACCTTTTTCAAAAAACTAATTCAAGTACTTATTGCAAACTATGTTTTATTTAATTTTATAAGAAAATGCTTTCCTATAAAAAAAGACTATATCTAAACATATATACCCTTAATTATCGTGTATGGTACGAAAGAAGCCCAAAGATTTCAAAGCAAAAGAAGTGAAACTTATAATGACAGAGGTGTATTTATGGAGGAACATATCACATATCTACTCAGGAATTAATATCAAACTGAAAATAGGTGGAAAGTTTTCTTTTTTTTTTTTCCAATCAATTTTCTTTTTGTGAGCGTAAAATTTTATCTTATCCTTCTTAGTTTCTAAGAGTATATATATCCTTCTTCGAGTGTGTAATTGTTTTGTGTTTTCATCAATAAAAGCGTTTCTCTTAAAATCATTGTGATTGAAATGACACGTTTCAACCATAAAAATTCCATCAAATTCAAGTTTGTTATCAAAAAGAACAAAAAAGTATAATTAAGAGAGGGATATCAAGTCAAACTTCCTATTTTACTCCTAAGTAGTAATGTATAGACCCAATCATGTACAATTCAATACAACCATTGTGAAAAATACAATGCAACCTAGAGAGTCCTTAGCATAACTAAGAGGTGATTAAAAAAAAGAGTCTAGGAGAACCAAAAGAGGTAGAACAATTACCCAAACAAATTTAAAAGGCAAAAGAGAAGTAGTAGAGAGGATACAAAATAATTTCCAAGAGCTACTTTATAAACTATCAACAACGTACAACCAAGCAATCAAATCCGGATGTAAGCCAATCCCATTTTCGCATTAGTAATAGGGCCAAGAATACCTGTTACCTCACTTGGAAAAAGAAATAGATTTAGCCCATAATTAGTAGGACCACGATTAGCCAGGACGCCAGCAACTTGATTAGCTTCTCTCCAAGTATGGGAGGTATTCCAATCAAAGAGTTTAAGAAGATGCTTGATTTTAAGAATTACTTCTTTTGTCTCATTTTATCAGTCATCAGACCAATAAAACTAATTAATAGCCTCATTTTTGGATAAATTTGCAATAACTTGATAAAAATATCTTTTTCTCTTTTTTTTTTTTGTCTTATCTGATATTAAATTATGTTTCTTTTATCTCTTTGCATTAAAATAAGGGAAAATCTGAAAAATAATGACTGAGAGGAATCACAATAGCTTTAGCATCCATTTGGATCCAAACGTTTCTGAACCATAACATCCTTGCATATTTTAAGCCCCTACACAAGGTGTGAATTAATCTTAGCTAAAATATCTAAATCAACATCTCGATTTTCAATTCAAAGGCGAAAATCATGTTCCCTTTGTGGTCTCTAATATGTCTCCAGCACCTGCACACTATCTAGTAGTGGAAAAACTTCCATCCACATTCAGCTTGAAGCAACCCATGGTAGGTTTGATCCACCAAATGTATAAGTTTCGAGTTAGCGAAAGGTTTTCATTTAATTTTTAAGCCAAAAGTAGCAGCGCTATTAAAGTACTCACCTTTCCGATGGTCTGTCTTGAGGATTTGAGCTTCACCGAGTTCGGGTTAAGCCTTTTAACCCTCCAAATGATTCTATCACTATAGAACCTCGTATTTTTGTATTTAGAATCATTCTTTCGAGCCAAGCAAACCAGAAAACGAAGGATGCATGATATAAGAGATCATTTCCATGAAGAAAAGGGGAATTAACAAGTTGTTCATTGGGATGGTAACGGTCTTATCTTGTAAGGAGAAGAACATAAGTTCAAGTATTCAAAAACGCACTCATTGGAAGGACTTTTCATTTATTACTCGTAGCCTGATAAAGATTAGTCTCAAACCCAATATGACTTGGAAATATGTAGCTCAAAGCAAAAGAAGAAAAAGGAAACCCTATATAATTCTATGAATTGGTAATTTGCGTAAGTTTTAAAGTGCCCAGTAGAAATTGATCTATAACTTCAGTTCAACTAGCTCCATTCACAGACATATCCTTTTTGATCTGCTTTGACTTCAAAACCGATTATTTTTCAACGGACAATGAGAAAAGGATTAACAGTGTTACAGTCTATAGGGAATAATGATTAAATGATAGCAATTTTGAAAATAAGGGGTTAACTTGTTGAAAGCACTGATTAAAGTTGGCGGTCTAAGTGTGATATGACTCTATTTTATCTTTTCGAAACTAGCAATCTTGAGATACGGAAATATTTAACCATGCAATACTTTTAACTATGCAAATGTAAACAGGTGTATATATTTAACTAATATCTGACAATTTTGATATGTAAACCCTGCGTCTACAGTGGAGAAACATCTGCTTAAGACCTTAACAATACTTGAGTCACTCCGGTCTGGTGCTCAACAGAACAAATAATTAGCTTCCAGAAAGGTGTCGAACCAAAAACTACTCAATTCATCATCAACGGAATAAGCATATGCAAATTCTTCTGCATTCCACTCAAGCGCCGGGAATGGAGAAATAGCTTCTTGAACAAATGTTGAATTGATCTCCCGCAGGTACATATCTTCCGTGCCGAACAGTCCTGAAAATAAATTGTCATGTATCCCGGGAAGTGTCTCAGCTGAGCTGATGACATTCTCCAATATGTCATTTGCCGCAAAAGCAGCATCAGATTCCGGCGAATATGATTCGATAATAGGAAATTGATCAGTTGACCCCGTGATGGTGCTGGAGTTTTCTGAATTTGATTCTTCTGCACCACTGCTGACAGAAAATTTAACTTCAGTCATCAGTCTCTCTTTTTTATGCTTGAATCTCTTCGGTCTACAGTGATTTGCCCGGGGTAATGTTGGATTAATGCTTTTGAAATATTTCCTGGAGTGCGTGTGCCAAAAATTCTTGATTTCGTTATCAGTTCGTCCTGGTAATTTTGCAGCAATCTTCGACCACCTGTTAATATATACCAGATTAGTTAGTCTATGAATTATTTTATGTACAGCCTTTGAACTTCCAAGATATATATAACTGTAATTCTCAGTCGTTTTTGATGATAAAAGAACTAAAAATAGTTGAATGTCTATTAATGTATTAACACCTCCAGTTAATGGACAAAGTGACAACATTGAAGAGTTTAGGTTTTAACATTGGCTGCAAATACTTACTTATTTCCTAATGATTTGTGCAGTTCAATTATTGTTTCTATCTCTTCACTGCTGAAAGTTTCTTTCTTTAGGCCCGGGCGGAGATAGTTCATCCATCGCAGTCTGCAACTTTTGCCCGACCTGGAAAGCCCTGCAGAAGAGAAGGAAAAGAATCAACTGTTAAGCATATTAAAAAAAAAAAAAAAGGTGAAACAGGGACGAAGAGGGTCTGCTAGATATGGCTTTCTTTCTGCAAAAAAGTGAACTTTTTTTTTTTAAATTAAAAAATATAATATACCTGCTGCTTTTGGCATATAAGTCCAATTCCAGATGCCATATATGTTTATATAATTCATTAACTTTTGATCTTCCTCAGGACTCCATGTTCCTTTCTTTAAACATACTATGTCAGTGACCTTCATTCTCAAGAATCTGCAGGAAACAATTCCTTCTCGAAAACTGTTGCAACAAAGCGATGAGCCTACTGCAGATGGTCTGCAAGGCTTGAGGCTGTTATGCTATATATCCCATAAAGCAGGTCGCCTAATTCTTAATTTTTTTAAATTAACTTTTCTGTAGATCTCCGAATTAATCCTAACTGCTTATGGAGATATATCCTGGCATATGAAGCTATATATAGGCCATCTGATACCAACAAACTAGTTTTACAGATTTCTCAGAGTGATAGACTGTGACTTCAGTCTTTTTTTAATTCATCCTTTTGGTCATCCTTCTTCTTTGTTTTATTGCCTCTTGCTCATATATAAAAAGGTAAACTATAGTCATTGATCTTGTTGAGCATAGTATAATGTTTCACATGTATATTAATTTGCAATAAACTATATGGATTGATCAAAAAGAATAAACTATATGGATTGATCAAGAAAAGAAAATAGTATTGGGAGAAGCTTCCAGACAGTAATGGTGCCAGCAGAATTCTATATTTGGCAGCCTCCTAGTTTGGGGTTAGTAAGGTTTACTTTTGAGGTATCCAGTTAACTAATTATCTCATGTTTAAAACTTATCATATAGCTCTTTGTGTTTTTCAAAAGAAAACACAATTACGCCTTTTTTATTATTATTTTAAAAGAAAACACAATTTCGCATTCTTTATTATTATTTTAAAAGAAAACACAATTACGCCTTCTTTATTAACTAATAAAGTATTGAGAAGTGAATTTACCTCTACTAACATGAACCTACCATGTGATGGTAAATAAGGTATATATGTTTGAGAAAATGTATAGTGTATTGCAAATTTTAACACCCATAAATATAAAAAAAAAACATGTTTAATGTATTTTATTTGAGTTTGGACCAAAAGACATCAAGTATAAAAGATTATGTGTTACCTTTTAAATAGTGCAGAAAGTAATATTATAAGTTTTAAAAATATAAAACGATAATTAATTACTTAAATAAATTATAGGGAGATAAGTTACAATATAGCGTTTCTTTTTTGTCTTCTCTGTAGAAAAGGAAAGAAAGTCAAAAAGTAAATTTTGCAACCATGCACCAAGAAAGAAGTAATATTATTTCTTGTCAGTCACTCAATTGTCATATCCAAGAAAATTTTGAAGAATAGTAGACTAGGTCAACGTTAAATTGTGCTCATGTACAATTCTATCTTCTTCGCAAGGGATAAGGATTTTAGTCAACAATTATCAGCTTCAACAATCTTCATTTTTTCATAGCATAGTAAAACAGATCTTCCTAGTTCAGTCTCACTAGATAATAAATATTGATAACCATGGTCAAAACACGCGTTATTGACCAAGACTTTTGCCTTGGTAAGTCTGAACCGGTCTATATTTTACTCAGAATATTATATTCAAAAAGAAGTATCAACCAAATTAGGTCATGGAGTTTTAACCGCATAGCTCAAGACAACCAACGTTGAACTCAAGATTTGGAGTTGGCCAAGAAAAATAACTCCCGCTCGGATCAAACCCAAGAGTTCTAAATATGAATGTATCATCCTAGGAATGCCAGCCTACATAAATCAAGAGCTCTTGAGTGGATCATATTGAAGATTTCCAGTTCGACCCATCCCTGATATCATTGTAATTTACAAATAGACTGCAAGAGATGAAGGCCCAAAATTATGAAACACGGTAAATTCTAGCAAGGCCTTGAATGGGTAATTTTTACTAGAAAGATGGACCGAACACAAACTATCAAGAGTAAAACTGAGGAGGATGATCTTGTAAGGGATTTGGCAATCGAGCCAAGTAGTTTAGTCACGCCTGACCTGGCTAGGCTCTAATGATAGGGATTGAGTTACACCCTACCCTGGCCTGATTCAGCTCGACGGGAATTGTTTAAATACGGTCGCTCATGAAGTCATCCTGACCCAGATGTCTTCTTGATCCCTCAGGCATCATATTGATCAAGAAGTGTCATCTTGATCAGGAGGACGTCTTATCCAAATCACAGGGCGACGTTTTATCCCAATCACAAGGCGACGTCACATCCAATCATTGAGGGACGTTGCATCCTGATCACTAAAGGACGTTGCTTCCTGACCACGGTGGCTTCCTGACCATGAGGTGTCATCCCAGTGTTCGAGACCCGATGAACTCTTTGCTAAAGAGCTCTCTCGACGTGCCAACTGTAAAGATATTTCTTAGGTCCACATGTCCCAAAGAATGTCCTATAAATAGCCTCAGAGCACGACAAAGAGGGGTAAGCCATTCTACCTGAAAAAGAGGCTAAAAATATATAAGTCCTTCTCTCTCTCTCTCTCTAATATATACTTTCAGTAAATATTTACTAACTTGACTATTGAGGGGCTAATAACATCGAACTCCCACCAGCGTATAGCCTTACTTGCAGGTCTCTCGTCATCGGAGCTATCACGTTGCCAGAGAAAAAGATCCAACGACACTTTATCTGATTCTTTGCAAGATCAACTTTAGTTAACATGGAGTATACTATCGCTCTCTCAACTTTACATTTGGAGCGATCGACTCTCAATAAAATATGCATATATATGAGCATTGCTACATATTATATTACTTTTATTATTTATTTATTACTTTTTATGAATATATGTGTGTGTGTTGTGTTTATTATATGCTTATCTGAAATCTTAAATTTAAAACGCATATAAACTAAAATTTTATATGTATTTCAAATTTAAGATATTAGATAACATATAACAAACACATATCAATATTTAGCATACTAACAAACTCTTTCATTTTTCACTCTTCTTTTAGCCGGTCAATTTGATATACAAATAAGAGTGACAAATAGATGAAAAATGGAGTTATTATTCCAATTTTTCTAGTTGATAACGTTTAGTTATTAGATATACGTGTCGGACTTCAACAACGAATCTCATTTAAAATTAAAATACGCACCATTTTTTCACATCCATGGGTGTTAAAATTTATAGTGTGATATATGTTTTCGTAAAAGTACCTTTATTTCAGCTAATAGTATTAAGATAATAATGAAAAAGAAGAGGCAATTGTGCCATCTTTTAAAAAGTATATGGATCAGTGTAATGTGGTAAGTTTGAAAAACACATGTGATAGTAAGCTAATTAGATAAATTAGATAATTAAGGGGAAGGAATACTTAATTAATTAGACAAATTATAATGAGATCAGATAATACGACATTATTTGAGAAATTTAGAGAAATAATGTAATAAGTCTTAAAATGTTAAAAATAATTAATTAATTGGGCAAAGTCATATACATTCCCTTTTTCATTTAATTTGGGCCATGTATACTAATATACTATCTTCTAAGAACACGTTTTGATCATTAAATAAAGAAGACTTCTAGGGCTTCTTCTTAATAATTGGTATATTGTCTATCAAAAGTCTAATTTTGCTGCCAGATTCATCTCTCCTGTTTGAATTCTTGACATACCAAACCATAAAAGGTTTTGGACGTATAAATTAAGAAGCTCAGTGTGGTCACGGATAGGTTCGTCAACAAACTCATCATCAAGAAAACTGACATATATTTTTGGGAAAACTAAAGTTGAAAACATATTCAACAACCCCAAGATATGTTTGTTTCTTTGTCTTTTTTTGCAACTTAACTTTTATTCTATGAAAGAAAAATATAATTCTCTTGTCATATCTTAGGGAACGAATAAAACTCTTCCTAATGAAAAGGAATAATTTTTGACGAAAATAAGACACGTGTCAAAATTTGAGACGAGGGTTTTTGAAACAAAAAATTTTCTTCTCAAACTCCATCTCAAATCCATTTTGAGACGGAATTTTGTAAGTTTGAGACGGAATTTTTTGTCTCAAATTCAAAAATATTTTGTACTAAGAGGATATAGGTTAAATAATTTATTATATATATAAACACGTCCACTCATGTGTAGTTTGTTTTTAAGTCTTACACATGGATTGTTTCAATATTTTAAATAAATAGCAGTGAGATTGAAACCCATGATCCGGGCTAAAATTACCACCTCATAAAAAAGTTTAAACTTATAGAGAGCATTTTGGTTTATTCATTTATTATATTATCAACCTCATTTATTGATCCCCCAAAATTATATCAATTTATGATAAAGAATCAATGGTTTTCAATCATAAAATTCAAACAAAGAGTTAGATAGCAGTTGAAAATTATTAAAAAATATAGATATTCTACTAAATTTGAGATTTTCACTAAACTATTATACTTAATGATTTTACTTTTTAAATTTTTTGTATTAGAGATCTAGAATAATATAACCCATGAAGTCGGGAGCGACTCATTAATAGTGTGTTTGGAATGATCTTATTTTAATATGCTTATCTTATTAAAAGTTAAAAATATCTTATAAGATTTAAGATATCTTATCATATATATCATGCATTCTATAGTTGTGAAAAATAAGATGGGCTAGATTACTTATTTCTTATAAGATAAAAAGTATGATTTTATTTTGAATTTTCACAGGATGCATGATAAGATTTTTTAGATTTTATAAGATGTTCCTTTATTTTAATAAAATAAGTATCTTAAAATAAGACTATAACAAATATAACATAAATAATAAGGACCAAATGTTCATATATATGTATGTTTAAAAAAATTCTTTTGAGCTAGGAGGGGCGGCCACCCCTCTTTGCCCCTTGATTCCGTATGTATGTATGTATATATATACACACATATATGTGTATATATAAAATACACTATAATATATATTTGTATAATTGAAATAAATATATTTATATATACGTATATATTATATTTATATTATAAAGTGATTTTGCTAAAAAAAATTAAAATGATCTTACATATTATTCATTGTTTTGAAACAGCTTGTTGCTTACATCATTGATATGAACCGTTATCGAGAGTATAGATATATTAATATAACAACAACTTGAATATAGCATTGAATAATATTACATAATTATTAATCCTGATTCATGGTTCAGAAAGAAAAAAAAGAAGAAAAAACTTGAGGTTACGATGATAACGGCATATGCAAGACCCTATATTAGAGGCAGCAATGGATTAAGTAAACAAAAAGACAAAACAGGAAACATTTTTTAGTGACAAGTGGTAATGAAGAAACCCTTGAAAAACCCTACGAATCAACGTTTTGATGTATTCAATACGAAAGCGAGATAATAAGACCACAATAATAATAAATATGTCAATTATAGCAATTTGAAAACCCGAGGACATTGAAACTAGCCGAACACCTGCAAAAAAGCAGGTTTTAAAATAGAAAAGTTTTCGGTTGTGTTTTAACTCATTTGATTATCGAGCGAAATTGTTACATAATTAAGAGATTTTTAGTGTGTTTGAAATAAATTTATTTTAATATGGTTATTTTATTAAAATAAAGAGACATTTCATAAGATTTAAGATATTTTAAAATGCTCACTGTATATTTTAAATTTAAATGTTAGTATAATAAAAATATTGGAAACACGAGACAAAAAAGAAGGAAAATAAAAAGATTATCTTAATACAGTTTATCCACGTAAACTTGCATGCATGAGGGTGGCATTAATATTAATTAATAGGGCGAAGGCTTTAAAGGCTGCCGCTGAGTGCTGACGTCAGCGGCGGTGATGTCACTTAGCTTACGCCTTCGGTTTGCATCACGCGTCGATTTCTTTTTCCTTTTTTTTTTTTTTGGGCCTTTTTCTTGAACAATACGCGTCGATTCAATCATTCAGATTAAGAAAATGACGATGATGACATCTCAATTTAGCCGTCCCCACCCCCCACTGAATGCTTGTTCTTACGAGTGTGCAAGGATCTATCTCACAAATTGAAGAAGTTTGGGAACAAAATCCCATTTCATGGAAGTGCAAGGAGTCTCCAGGTAAAAAATATACCATAATTAATAGTCGAGACAGAACTAAGGAGAGTCGGTGGTGGAAGGGGTTACGGGGGCGGGCGTCAAAGAAATATATATTAGTGCATGTATAATTTTCTTAAAATTCTTCTTATAGCTCCCTTTGATTTTTTTTCCCCCTCTTTCTTTTATCGTTTGAAATTTCTCTCGTGACAATATTTTTAGTATGTATATATTTTTCTATGTAGATGATATTTCAATAGTTAAATTTTTGTAATAAATAAGTAAATTTAGAATAAATTTTAGTAATCCTTAATTTGTTTGTTTTGCTAGTTAGGTATTTAGAGTTTTTTTCTTGCAATATAAATTTAAAAAGTGCATAAAATTTAAATATATATTTTTATAAATAATTTATTTATTTAAGGAGATTTTTCATACATTATTTATGTTTTTACTTTCGCTAGATAATTTCTTAAAGGAGAGAAGAACTTAATTTTATCAACTAAATCAGTAAACTTTTTTACATAATTTTTAATTATTTTGCTAAATACTATTTTTTACATTTGTTAATGTTTAAAAATATCTAATATAATATGAGCAACATTGGTTTTTAGTTAGATAAAACAAAATATATTCTTATACTTTTAGTTTGACAACATTAAACTTGCAGGCATAACTAAAAAAAAAGTCATGAACTAGTTTTACAAATAATAAAATCTATAAACAAATTTTACAATAATTAATTAATCAAGTATCTTTATTCTGTTAGACTCTTTTACTTCTATAAAATTTTCTTTGTCATTCTCTCTGTGCACGTTAAACTCTCAAAACCGGAAAAGCACTCTTCTTTGTTACAAGGTAGAAACATTGATTTAGAGATATATTTCATGGTACATTATTACTTTTAAATTTTTTGACGCCCCTTAACAAAAATCTTGACTCCATCACTAGGAAAGGGAGACTTTTTTCCTTTTTTCACTTAACATTATCTCAAGGATGCTTTACATTCAAATACGTTAATAGATCATTAGCGCCCAGCAATTTCTGGTTCGCCCCTTTTTTTCGTATAAATAAATAAATAATTAGTTGATCACTACAATAAAGTTTTGGAAAGAAGAACGAAAAAGTTGGCAAAAAATGGATATACAATTTTCTTTTTCAGCCGTTCGTTTTATTACTCTAACCGCGATTTTATCCCCGGCTAAAGCTGAGAAATCTTCACTATTAGTACATCTTTTTGTTGGAGTGACTGATGAAGTTTGGAGAGGGTTAGGAATAAAGGGTGAATTAAGAAGAAA
This sequence comes from Cordia subcordata, assembly GCA_028554755.1. Lineage (NCBI taxonomy): Eukaryota > Viridiplantae > Streptophyta > Magnoliopsida > Boraginales > Cordiaceae > Cordia > Cordia subcordata. Next base: position 7,839,880 of record JAPTOF010000006.1, on the reverse strand, counting down.
ATTTGAAGGTTGTCACCTGATTATTGTTTCACTATATCTTCAACCTAGTACTCAAGCTCTTGAGAGATGATATAAACGGAGTTGCTCTCAAACTCCTAGTGATATTATAGTGAGAATTTCCGTTTCTATAATGGTGATATTATGTGTTTTTATAATTTAAAAAGAAAATTATGGGTAATTGTGCAGTAACTAACTAAATGGAGTCATGGCTTTCAACCTAAGTTCCGGAAAATATGGCAAAAATGTAATGCGGACCAGACACAACGTCTCGCTTGGTTACACAAGACCCACAAGCACATGAAACGCAAAATGTGGGTAGAACACTTAGCTGTAGTATAAACATCATCTGTTAGTACAAGACATAAATTGTGTCTCTTGTGACTAAACACCTTGCATTAAGGCACCGATCCAGAGTAAAAGAGATTCGTTACTTCGGCCCTATGACAAACCTGAAACCTCCACGGGTGCAAGTTGTATGCACCATAATTCTGCTCCATTTCTTTCATATACATTGAACTAGCAGCTTGTTTGGCTAAATTTTTTTGGAGTTTATAAGCTGCAAAATATGTGAGGAGTTATTTTTTTTAGGAACTTATAAAGTACAAAATAAGCAGAGCCAAATAGACTCTAGAATGATCAGTGCTTGATGTTCCTTTGACCTACTTTAGCGCTCCCGTTTCCCCCAACTATAAATTGATTGCAAGGCTAACCCCAATAGATCCTCTAAAACACAAAGATCCCTATATTTAGGAGAGTTGTTAATAGTAAAGTGCTCCAATAGTTTCCCTATTCCATTCCCAAAATTTTAAATTTTTTTCCAACCCCAAAACAAAGTACCCATATATAGGATTTTTTTTTTTTATCAAAGCCAACGCTCAAATCTCACCCCCCATCCCCATAGCTTTAAGACTGTAATATTTTAAAATAGGAAAGGTATTGGAGTGAAACTAAAATAAGGATTCCTTAAACTAAGAGTTTGATAAAAAATATGAGAGTTGTTAGAATAGAACTGAAAATAGGGAATCCCAAATTATAAAATAATGACTCAAATCACTTAAATTTAGGAGAATAAATAGGAGAGATGGTGGAGACAGCCTAATGCCTCCAAGTTTAGAACCCCGAGCCTGGAGCCTATAATGTGGATCTCCAAGCTATATATTCAACCAAAAATGCTAAACTTGAATTATTATTTAGATTTACAAATATTTATTTGCTTATTATCTCTTCCACCAATGTAAGGCAAAAAAAAAAAAATGATCCATCTATGGACCTGGCCTAAACATATAAATCCCTCCTCCCTTGTGGACGTATCTCCCTCAAGGACTTGACATCCTTGTGAGGCACAATCACTGCAAGTCAACCTTAGCTCCGAATTCAACTTGTCATGTCTCAAGCTTAGAATTATGAATGTGAAGAAAGTGATTAAAGTTAAAGGTGGGAATGATGCTCAGTAACAAAAGTTATTCAAGTAAGATGCTGTTTTTATATATATGTTAGTATGTCACCCTGTGCGATTGTATGCCATGAGTTATATGTAAGTTGATATTTTAGAAAGATTTAGTCTTTTATCCATTTGAATATTTCAAACAAACTATATGAAGTAATTTCAATAGATTAAACAATAATAATACACATACGTTTAATAATGTAATGTTGTATTAGGGATAAAAATTAGACTTACCTAATAAAGAGATTTGCAACCATATGGTAGAAAAAACCCATTTTTACATATAGTTAAGCAATATTAAACTAACTTTTCCTTATGATCTATACTAACTTGCTATATTTTACCAAAGAAAATAGAAATTAACAATTTTACTATGATTTAAATACCATATAATTTATAGATTGCAATATATATGATATCATTTTAAGTAGTCAAGTTGATATATGTATTTGTCAATTGGCAGAATTACATTTAGGGTCTAAAATTAAATTATAAATTAGAAAAGGACTTTGAAGAATATTCCATTTTCACATATTCTTCTTAAAACGGAAGAAAGGCTTGGCTTCATTTTCTAAAACTATATTTAATATTTAAATATAATAAATCATCATAAGCTCCATGTTGGTTTCGTCCAAAAGAGGCAACATGCTAACAAAAAGTAAAAGAATAATATGCTAATAGTGATTAAGATAACATTATAAAAAAAACAAAAAAAGGTATTGTTTGAGGAGAAGGTTTAATGAGTAACAAAAACATGAATAAAGAATAGAAACTGAGATAAAGATATTAAAACAAAGATAAATAAGCATAGCCCAAACCACATATACGCAACTAACATTCACACAGATGTGTAGGATAGTAGAATAATAAATAAATTTTTTTCGTACATCTCCTCCCAAAAAGCTATACACGGAGGCAAAAGTAACAAAGCCAATAAAAGGTTAGTAAAATATAACGGCACAACAATATAAACATATATATACAAAAAGGTTTAATATAAGGGAAACCCCCTTATTAGCAATGATTCTTGTGGAAATTAGTGTGTAAATCAAAATAGATCTGACCAAAACTAGCAACATACACGTGACTACCTTACATATGCATAATTTTGAAAATTACAGGATATCACAATCTAGAATTATGAAAAAATTGTGGTGATAAAAAAAGAATTGATCGAATTGCGAGTATTTAAAACAAAAAGGGAGTGAATGTGTGCTGCCATGCTTGAGATTGGAATGTATAAGCTTGAATATAATACTAAAATAATGATTTAACCATGATTTTAGGATAATGATTTAGTGTAAATAATATATGGAGAAGAAATTTTTTTTTTGAGCGCTCAAAAAGGGAAGAAATTGAATTGAACAATGACTAAATGATTTAGTTGATTATATAATTTAGGCAACAAACATCTGATGTCCATATATATTTACAGCTTTGAAAATTGAAAGAGTTGATATTCTACAATTACGGAGGAAGCAAGTTGAAAAATTAAGCGTAATAAAAAAGGAAGATTCTAGAAAAGGAAGGACATTTATGGAAAACTAAAAAAAAAGGACAGCTATGCATTGTTTTAACATTGTTAAGCAGTAAACACGTGGCAACATGGTATGCATTGGGTCTACTTTATACTATAATACAGATATTAACGGTTAGCTTAAGTGATGGGAATATCAATGGATTGAGAAAGAAATTGAAAGGGCAAGTAATTATTTAAGGGGTAAAACAGGAAAACAAAATCACAAGGCAAAATAGCAAGGGCTTTAATTATTTCTAATGTTTCAGATTTTGACTTCATTTTCGGGTAATTGTTGAGGTTTAGCTGTAAACCATTGGCGACTTTTAGGCCAGCTAGCTAGCTATTTTTTCCATTGATTTATAAGCAATGACTTTTAGAAGTCCTTGAGAGATGCTCTGACGATAAGAGTCAGAGACGGACAAGACTCATGATTCGGGTACGAATTCAGTCCACTGCTCTAAGTTAAGTGCCCTCGACTTACTTGGTGTACAGTATAAGGGATATGTTATGTACCCGTGGTTTTGTCAGTTGGCGATCGGGCTCCATAAGGTGTATCAATGGCCAGGTTCCACCAGCTGAATTTCTCTCATCTCAAAAAAAAAAAAAAAGAGACCTTTAGAACATGTTAATTATTTTACAAAGGACGGAATATAAATGAAAAATTGCTGCTGGACTTTACCGTTTTAGTTTAACTATACTTGTGTTAAGCTAAAGCGAGAAGTTTGGAGGTAAAAATTTTCGCTGATTAGGTAGCAGAAACATGAAACATGGGCGTTTTAGCCAGACTTTAATTTCAGAAAGTAAAACTGAAAGCATGCCACAAACTAAGATAATTAGACTTTAATTTCAACAAGATGACTTTCAATTCAAGAATACACACGAGCTCTTATCGAGGATTAAAAATCAAGAACCAAAAACTCATACAAACTAAAAGGGTTTTACCAGGAAATTAAATGCCAGCTTTGTAAATGGGCATACTTCACTGTACGGATAAGAAGTTAATCAATTATTGATCTCTTGTTGGCTGCATAAATCTGCCAATTAATTGACTAATTCGATTGCCTGTCTAACCAAAGTCGCAGTACAAGTGGTACGCTGTTAATGATAGACCTAGACAAATGAATTTGAATTAAGTACTTCGTTCTTAAGAGAATTAATAGTGGGATTCCACCTAATCTTATTGATTAATTAAGTATTTAATAGCATGAATAATTAGGAAGTGGATTTGACCATAACTAGCGCTAACAGTGCGCACTAGCTCTAGTCATCAAATGATTTGGTACCTAGAGAGAGAAATAAGGCGTCAATTCTAAATAATGAGCAAGTCGGTCTATGTATGACACCCAACAACAAAATAAATAAATAAATAAATGAATAAATAATAAAAGGAATGGGACCACAAGATTAATTTAAAGAAATGGGAATACAAGATTACTAATTTCCTAATGTTTCCCTGTGCATGAGTAGAATTTAAAGAAATGGAAACACAAGATTAATTTGAGGTTAATATTATTAGGAGAATATTGTTTGGAATTCCTGTTCGTTTCTGTAGTGAGATGATGCAGTCACCATATATGGGTAGCGATTGCCAAGGATAAGAAGCTTGCCAGAAATCACCTATGGCACTTTTCTTTCTGGGAGCATTTTAAAGCATATTGTGGGATACATATTTGTAGGGATTTAATATGATTTCGATTATTGTAGGATGACTGATTGCAATTGATTCTACATATTTTTGATTAAAAATGGGTCTCTCGAATAAATTTAAAATGAATGATTGAAACTTAAAAACTGATAACTTACAAATAATCATAATCTTGGCAGAGAAACTCTGTCAGGTAATTGGGCAATGTTTGGCTTTAGATGGCGTGTTTGATTATACTTTTAGCTAGTCAACTTACCTAAAGCCTAATGTAAGTTAGTAAACACGTTTGTTTTAATTAAAAAAAATGTTAATATTCCCTATGCGATAAAGAATATTGTACAAAACTTGCAATTTTTGGATTGATGGTGCATAATTCTTTATAGCAGGGGGTATTAACAACATCCTATATATGTAGATGCATAGAGGATAGTAGTAGTAAGTTTTGAAATCACAAAAAATTTTGTGTAATTTCTAAAAAACAAAAAGGATAGAATATATTTTACCTTCAATAATTAGTAACTAGTAGAGCTTGTTCTTAATAGATGTGACCTGTTAAAAGTCTAAGTCGAATTTTGAAATGACACAAAATTTTAAGTAATTTTAAAAAAATATAAAGAATAAAATACATTTTACGTTCAATAATTAGTGAAGTAAAGCTTGTTCTTAATAGATGTGACCTTTCAAAAGTATAAAATTGGCTGCTAGATTCGTCTTTTCCATTTGATATTCTTTTGTTGTCGCATCTTAGAGAACCAATAACTCTCCCGCCATTATTAAAAGAAAAGGGGACCATCCATTAAAGAAAAATGGTTGTGCAAACGAGACTTGTATATCACAATTTAGATCTACGTCTGTAAGGAGACGACAGATACTAATATAACAACTACTTAATTTGCTATAACTCAGTTGTATAATTAATAATCATTACACATGTTTCGGTTCATGGACAATAAAACTTGAGATATGATGGTGCCGATATACAAGACCCATTCGTTAGAGTCAATTAACCAAACAAAACGATTAAACAGGAAACATATATATATTCTCGGTGACAAGTTCTTTTTTGGTCAAAATATTATAGGTGACAAGTAGTAATGTGATATTAAGCCCTTGACGAACATGATGTCTGGTCTAATTTTTAGACACTCAAAAATACTTTTTATGAATTTAAAAGATGAAATTAATTTGTTTGACAAATTTCAAATTGTTTTACATAAAAGGTAAAGTTGAGATAAGCTTAAAAAACTAAAAAACTAAAAACTCCAAATTAGAGCTTTTTAAAAAAGACTTTTGAAAAGATATTTTTACATTACGTTAAAAATTATCTTTTATTCAACAATCAATTACTTTTATTCAACAACATTTTTAATCAAAATTCTACAGTTCAAAAGCTAAAATCTAACTATGAGGCCAAAAAAAGCCAAATAGTTTTGTTTTTTACATTTTTGCAAAGAAGCGAAGTAAAAGGAAGGCCGCATTTAAATATACATGAAGAACAAGAATATATACTTTGAAACTAGCTAGCCGAACACGGACAGCAAGGTTGCAAACAAAACATGTTGGGTTGTGGTCTGAATCTCAAGCTCCACCCCATCTAGAAGTTGAACAAGATTGCCAGTCGAGTAGTGGTATCATTCTCAATACTCTAGCTAGGTTTCATAGAAGGTACATGTCATGTTCATCAGGAGTGGTTGTTAAACTAAACCCTCAAATATTTAGAAGTTCAGCATTTTCCTTTTTATGCCAAACCCCTTCTTCTTGTAAGTGTTAATACAATAAGAAAAATTGAAAAGTCTCACGTTTGAGTCTCATCGTCACTCATTTTGAAATAATAAAACTGTGCACGTGCAAGATACAAAACACATCACAAGTAACGTAATGAGGGGTGTGTTAATACAACAAATAAATGTACTAATATGCTATTTTTTTAGGTTTTAAATAAAGTTATCACTTAAATTCAAATTACATATCAAATTTGTATTTCTTGGTATATTTTTCTCATAAAATCTTTTACTGTAAAAAGTAGAAAATTCAGAACCTGCAAATTAATTGAGTTGATCTTTTCTCCCCCGGACCTTCGTCTGCTTTGTTTATTATTTTTACCAAATGTTAAAGAGATAAAAATTTCAAACAGGTATTTGAAGTTTAAAAATTTCCTTGTAGCTCCCTCAAGTTAATAGATGTTAGTATAATAAAATATGCAAAGCGTTGAGCATCCTAATTAAATTAAATACCTAAAATAGATTTTCGACATGGTTGATTTTTTCTCTTCTTGTTTTCTTTTTCTCCTTTTTCTTTTCTATGTCTTCTATGTCCTATTGTTCCTCTTTGTTGAGGAACTGCCATACCAACTCTATTATAATCATTATCATACATTGACACGCGACCAGATACAGGAAATGAACCTAGGAATGCACATCTTACATCTATTAACTATTCGAACCCTCTTTTTGAAAATTCAAATGCGTATATAAGGCCATCTCCAATAGCTTCTCTACATGTATAGTTTTCTTTTACATATAGGAAAGATGTTGTTACAATCATGCTCCAACAGCATCTCTAGATGATTCTCTACACGTGGGGTTGCTTTAGGGATGCAAATTTTCATCTCTAGATGTAAAGGAAGAAAACCAATCCCCTGCCCCATCCCCAACCGTTTTTAATTATCAAAATTATTATAAAAATACTCTAAAATATGAAACAAAATAAAAGAAATGTTATAAATAATTATCAAAATTAGTAATTAAAAATTCAGTTGCATCAATATAAATAATTTATTAAAATTAAATTAAATATTATAAATGATTTATTAAATTAACATTTAGTATTATAAAAACATTAATTAGAATTCAACATTTTCTACAACTTTCACAAAAGATTTAATTAAACTAAGAATAGTAAATGAAAAATAAAATAATATTTTTAAATTTAAAAAAATATTGTATTTAAAATTAAAGTTAACTTATAATTAATAATATAATATTTGTCATTACTAATTAATTAATACGAATTAAAAAATTAAAGTAATATATTTATAACTAAATAAAGATTGATTTTGAAGTTAACTAAGTGGGGAATCCTAAAATGATTAAGCATGCTATTGAAGTAAAATTAAGATAATGAATCCCTCGAATCAAGGATAAGTTAAAGGTAGAGAAATTGTTGATGTGAAACTAAAAAAAGTGTCGTAAATGTAAAGGAATAGGTCCAAAACCCTTACAAGTAAGAAAATTGTTAAAAAAGCTGTTGGAGTTAACCTAAGTGGCAAGTCACAATTGTAGTTTTCATAAGAATCCTTAGTTGTTCAAAACTAAAGTCCTTTTTTTTCTCTTTTCCAATGAAAAAGTTGAAAAATTACCTAGGGATAATTTATGGTGTCAATGAAGTTAAGATATTTAAGCTGAATCAAGGCAAGTGATACCGTTTGATGAAAAACAAACACATGACTGGAAATTTCAGATGAAAAGGTCACATATAAGTAAGTTATATATCATGGAATAGAAACTGGAAGTGAACTGAATTTCTATGTCGAAGAACTGACTATTCACTTTGCACCCCGGCCACAGCATTTCTTATTTTAGATATATAGCATACTAACATATAAATTATTTAAGAGCTTTATATGTAATTTTGAAGTTTCATCTTCCTTCTCATTTTCAATGTTCATTCCATTAGTCGGCGAGTTAGTCGTCATATTCTCAATGGTCATATTGTTCCTTACTAATCTCTCTTAAAGCAAAAGTGAATAATATAATGGAAGCACTAAAGTAATAATCTTGGTACTAATAATCCTGTTATTAAATATTTTTTATATATTTTTTCTTTTTGAAAAGTCTGCAATAAAGTTAAGCTAGGAAATAAATTTAAATTAAACAGATATTATATAAATTTTGTGGCGTTGCTGTACTTGATAAACTAATATCATGAAAAATTAATATGAAAGAAAACAAACTAATAATAAAAGAAATGATAGGATTGGGATATGAAAATTGTTGGAATATATATATATATATATATATATATATATATATATATATATTCCTCCTGTCTTAGGATAATCACAATTGCAAGTTAAAAGTATAAGAGCTCATGTCAACTTTTGGTTCTTAATTCTCGTGTTTTGATTCTCATTTTGGGTTATACATGAGGGGAGGAGGGGTGTTGATATGTACATTTCTCCTATATTAAAAAATTACAAATTACAAACCAATTAATTTTTAAAATAGAATCTCATTAGAGAGCCATTCTCAAACGAAACAAACCAAAATGGAAGAGACACAGCGAGCACTGGACATGGAAAAGTTGCATCATTTTGATTCCCTGCTTAACTAAGGAGCCAAAACGTTGAGCGTTCCGGAGATTTCTAAGGCGATCAAAAATACATTATCCAGAAGTGATGATATGTAAAACCAACAGCAACCGTGTGCGTTTGATATGTATTCCAAAAGCTTCCCAGTACAGGCATCACTCTACTTTTCCTTAAAAAGTGCTTACTAATAAGCACTCAAAACAAGCACTGCGAAAACACCCTCTAACAGCAGACTACCTTTTCTAAAATGTGCGAATTAATAAGCACTGCAAAACACCCTCTAACAGAAGCACTTGGGGTACTCCAATCTAATAAGCCCTCAACATAAAGGATGACTAGCTTCTATATAGATATTAAGCCAAAAACTAGTTAATTCATCATTGTTGGAAGCATTTGCAAGTTCTTGGCCATTCCAGTGCTGATCCACGAGGCTGATAGAAGTAGCTTCCTCAAAAAGGGTTGAACTTATCTCCGACAGGTTCGCATCTTCCAGGAAAGAATGTCCCGCAAAAAAATCCTCTTGGATCGCGCTAAGTATTTCAGATGATGCAGTATTAAAAGAGTCCGTGCTTGGGGAATATGATTCCAGTATAGGAAATTGAGTTGAGTCTATGATGCTGCTGGCGTTTTCGGAATTTGATTCTTCAGCACCATAGCTGCAGATAGAAAATTTACGTTCATTAGTCACTTTCTTTTCCTTATGTTTGAATTGCTTACGTCGATAATGGTGTGCCCCAACTACTGTTGGATTGCTTTTGAAGTATTTCTTCGCGTGAGTATGCCAGAAATTCTTGATGTCATTATCAGTTCGTCCGGGTAATTTTGCAGCAATCATCTACCACCTGAAAATAACATATTAGTTAACGATCTACACTTGCCAATCATTTTTGAAAAAAAATGACGACTCTTCAAGATTGAGCATATATAACTTTTCAAAACACCTGTTTTATCTTTTGTCTGAGTGGCAAGCTTGCGTAACCAATATTACTAAAAGTTATGTTTAAACACGAACGTGCTTTTGAACTACCAAAATGGTGGCATCCTCCATAGATATAAGAAAGTAAAGATAATTGAATGTTTATTAATGTATCAACACCTCCAGTGGAGAAAGTGACATCATAGAAGGAACTAGCAGCCTGTTAGGCTAAGCTTATTTGGGGCTTATAAGCTATAAATAGTAAAAAACATGTGAAGGGGTAATTTTTTTCTAAAAGTTTATAAGCTGCAAAATAAGCAATGCCAAACAGGCTTTAGGTTTAACGTTTTTATTCCTTCATTCTCAATGTATCAGTTGGGTTAATGATTCTTACTTGTTTCCTAATGATTTGTGCATTTTGATTATTGTTTCTATTTCATCCGTGCTGAAACTGCCCTTCTTTACGTCCGGGCGGAGATAGTTTGTCCATCGAAGCCTGCAACTTTTCCCCGATCTTTGCAGTCCTGCATGCATAAGAAAAGGAATCAACACTTATTGTGATGAAAAATTACTACTTTTCTGGAAGAATAGTTCAACCAACTCAAAGAGGGCCTGACAGTGAAACAGACATGAATTTGTCAGACATGTATTTTTTTTCATCAAAACAATTGAAAGATTTTTGTACCACCTGCAGCTTCTGGTATCAGATTCCAATTCCTAGTGCCATATTTGTTGATACAAGCAATTAACTTTTGATCTTCATCATCACTCCATGTTCCCTTCTTTAAATCCACTATGTGAGTTAGCCTCATTCTCTAAGTTGTGTCCAGAAATCCCTTGCAAACTCCAGCTATAAAATTATCAATATATACACAGATATATGCATATATATGTATATGTACATATATACACACACACAGACAGACCCCATCTTTTACCAAGAAATAATGTTGTTTCTGACTTTTCAAAGTGAAAGCGACTTTAGTAATCATTTCATTTTTTGTTGCTGCTTGCTTAGATTTTTGAAAGGAATATAATACTTAAAAGTACGTGGTATCTATTCTTGTTAAGATAGCAAAACGATTCACATTTGTTCTTGGAGTATAAACTATATCAATGATTTCAAGGCTGTAATGGTACCAGCAGCCTTCAATATTTGGTACCCTCAATAGAAGTTGGGGTTAGTGAGATAATAGACTAGTTTTTGTTTTGCTTTATTGTCTGGAAAAGGAAAGTATGTCACAAAAGAATTTTGTAGCCATGAAATGTATTTTTTCTAGTATATATTCCAAGAATATGGAAAAACAGTAAACTCAGGTCACCTTTTAAATTATCCTTGGATCAATTTCTAGCTCTCTTCTTTGCCGTCAAGGATCAAGTTTACGGTCCCTAAGAGTTAGATGCAATAGTCGAATAATGACTAAATGTAATTAAAGATTTCAAGTTTAAATATTTGTCTTTTAATCATAAACATTGGTCAATTTTGACTATCTAAAGTATATATCTGAACTTATTGCTAATAATAAAATTTGTATCTTGGAATGAATTCAATATAGTTGTTACTAAAATCAATACTTTCTTTATAATAAGGAGTTGGGGTTGGAAAATTGAAGTTTTAGTGAACAAAAATCATCTTCCATAATCTTCTTTATACTATATGTAATGGGATCCAATAACTCTCTAGTCTTTCATCTTTTATAGTGGACTTATGATCCCAAGTCATGAGTCAATTGATCGAGGTAATGAAGACTGAAAATCATTAGCCAAAAACACGCTATTTTCCGCAATGGGACCCCATGCCTGTCTAATTTATTATGTGTTGCTCAAGAAAGAATAGTTCTATACAATTATGGGACGGACTTCTAATTCTTTTCAAAATTAATCTCCAATTAGTCCTCTTAGTTTCTGAATTTCCATGAACGTCTACTTGAAAAAAGTAAAGGTCCACTACCTATTATGAGTCATAAAATGTCACACCCACATTGCACACTGCACGAAAGGAAAAAAAAAAAAAGTGAAGAAATAAAGATGAAAAAGAGTACTAAAAGGTGTAAGGTGAATGCATGCTCTGCTAGAATCAAGTTAAGATGATAGTTAATAATTGTATTAATTATATCCATTCACCAGATTGTCTTGGTGCATAGCACTATCTAAAACTGAAGATCTGAAATTTAATGAATGTATTAATACCATTGAGACATGTTCCATTCGTTTTTTTCCTCTGATAGATGGTGAGAATCTTATCTGGTTTGAATCTGATTGAGAGATCTATTACACATCGTTTTTTCCCTCTAATATATGGTAAGAATTTTATCTGGTTTTAATCACTATAAGAAATCTAGACATAGGCGGCGGTTTTGAAGCTTATTGGCTGTTTTCAACTGCCGCCTAAGCTTATGCTGCCTATAGGTCCATTGCCCATTATTCGACCCTATAGGTGGCGGTTTCGAAACCATTGCCTATGTGACATTTAAAATTTTAAATAAAAAAATATTTTAAGAAAACTAAAAAATAATAATTTGGTTATAAGAGGCGATTTTTGCAAGATTTGAGCTTAAATTGTTTATTACTATAGCGTCCTATAACCGTTGTACCTATCAAACAAGCTAAGTATTCATTTGTTAACTATCTCACATAAAAGTATATTTATCTATTAAAGAAACTATTGTTTATTATGAAAAAATGCAGCCTACCATACCAAACCACCGCCTATAATTATTTTTTTAAAAATATTTATCACTATGGGTGGTGGTTATGGTAAAATCGCCGCCTATAGCTTTTTAATAATTCAAAAAAATAAAACGTAATATAAACTCATTTATACTATTTCAGAAAAATAAAATACAAGATAATTAGCAGTGATTTGCAAGGGAATAGCCGCTTATAGCTTTTTTAATAATTCAAAAAAAATAATATATACACATTTTTACTATTTCAAAAAATAAAATGCAAGACAATTACCGGTGGTTCACAAGGAAAGCGTCGTCTATATTTGTATTAGTTGTACTTAGTCTAAATTGCCACGTATGTTGTTTATGGCCGGTGGTTCACCTGAACCGCCGCCTGTTCCCATATTTTTTTGTAGTGAATCTTACTGCAAGATCTACTAGAGATCAGAAATTGTTGAAGAAACAATAAAATTTTTCTTTTATTCATGACGTTCCATGAACGGTTAAAATATTGAAGAATATTTAGAAAGGCATACATAGATCCATGTTATTATAATACAAAGGACTGCATCAGTGAACATCTTTGATTCAAAAACAAAACATACATAGAATAGAAAATCAACTTTATATTTGTGTGATTCAACTTATCCTACATAAACTTGATGTGAGATTGTAAATAGTTGCCCAACAATTACTTTGGGTTATACATGGCCTCAAAAAGGCGCGTAATTTGTTGAGTTTATAATATAAATAGTTAATGATCTGTAATGTTTCATATTTTTCTTGTTAAATAATAAGTGATTTATTTAATTCGAACCAAATATACAACTTACGAGATAACGACATTTGGATGGGCAAAGTCGTCTAGAAATGTTGGATGCGGATTGAGTTGCCAACCTACGTCATATGTATCTTTCAATTCAGAAGGCAAATCTCTAAAGTTTTTCTTGACTTAGACTGATTTTAGTAGACTACTGTCACTAAGGACATGCATGTAATAAAGGTTCTTCTTAGTTAATGTGGCTTATCAAAAGTCTAAATTTGGATGCTGGACTCAGCTAATTTCCCATTTGAATTGTTAGTAGATGTAGCCCATCATAGGTTTTGGACGATAAAGAAAGCTCAATATTACTTTCTCTTTTTTGTCCTCTTTTCAAATTTTTTTGTTTGGATATTACTAACACAATAAATGAAAAATACACTGAATTCTCTTCAAGTTTAAACTTTTAGATCATGTTTTAATTCTAATATCGTATCAAAGCTTAAAACTCAAACAATCTCATATTTTAAACTCACTGTCATGCATTTAAAATATATTAAAACTATTAATGTACCCAATATACTTTAAACAAATCGTGCATACTTATGAGAGGGCAATTAAAGGCAGAAGAGAGATAGAACAACCACAAGGTTGGGGGTTCCCTAGCTCATGTTGGTTTCCCGCCCCTCCATCTCTACTTTGACTCCTAAAAAAAATTCACTATTTCTTTTAAGGAAAATGTTACTTAGACCGCCTCATGCCATATAGGACCCTTTTTCTTTGCATGTCTTAATCCCTTATGTATGCTAATGTCTGTAATTGTGGTGGAAAAACTGAAAACATGTAGGCTTAAAATTTGACCCAAAATGGCAAATCTCTAAAATTGGAGACAAGGGAGAGTTGACAAAAGACAAAGGGAAGGAAAAGAAACACGCAACCCCTAAAATATCCACAGGAATCATCTAGCTTCTTCCCTGTCAACTCACTCTCTGCCAAACAAAACCTATGACCCCAATTTCACATTACTTGAACACAACTTTAACTGTACGTAAAACCATGAATTAAATGGGTAAAAGTTAAAAGAGATTGCATCTATAAAATCCTAATTGTAAATCTCAAGATTAAGGACTACACTGACTTTCAAAATTTTAAACCTATTTAATTAGTTCAGAAAAGAAGTAACTAGAATCTTCCATCCTCTCTTGTACCTTAGTTACTTGTTGATTTACAAGTATCGATCATATGATTTTTCGTTTTGGTGTATAGTTGTTGTTCAATTACTTATACTGATTCTCCAACGAGCATATGCAAAATTCTTCTGTTGATCCTCCAATCCCCTTCAATTAGTTTCCGTGATACTTTTCTCTCTTGTCATTATCTCTTTGCAGGTCAGCTGATCAGGAGTTCTAGATGGGACAAATTAAAATTTATCTTACGTATTCTTAACCTATTTAATGATTCTTTTTTGTTTAATTATATTACACTCGGATAACTACTTCCACTTCTTTTCTTTTTGAAAGTTTTAAAAATAACATGCTTGAAGCTTGTCCTCTTTGAAATGAAAATTTGTTGCACACCAAATACAGATCACTTCGAAATTTATATATTACATTTCATAAACATTTAGAAGCTTCAAGACATAATTACCTTATACATTTTTTCGTAAACTTTCATGAGGGCCGGTCATGGACGTCTTTAAGGTTGCTGTATGTTGGGTGTTGATATCAGCATGGCGAGATCACTTTTGGCTTTTGTGCTTTCGTCTTTCACAATCATCACCTTTTTAGATATATTATGAAGTGGAAATGATGATAACACCCGGGCCTCAATTTAGCCGCCTCCCCCCTACCCCAACCCCCAACAAAGTGGAGACAAAAAAAAAAGCGTAAAAGAAAAAGGCGAGGAGACGACTACTCTACTCATGAAAACTTATCCACTATTGCCCCCAGGGATATGGGTGAGTTGGTAAGTGGCCGGGTGACTAGGGTGTAGACACCCTGACAACGCGGGATCAAGTCCGTGTGGCGGCAGTACTCCGCTGAAATATTGCGGGGGCTGTTGCTGGATTTCCACGCCCGTTGGTCCTCTCCCTGGTCGAGCTGCCACTCATGCACATCCCTCGATTAACCTCCCGCCTGGTTAAGGGTCCTCTCCCTGGTCGGGCTGCCACTCATGCACATCCCTCGATTAACCTCCCGCCTGGTTAAGGGGCCTCTGGTCAGGTGGGAAAGGGGTTCTCCTTTGGTTAACCCTTTTGTAAAAAAAAACTTATCCACTATTTACAAGTGTACGCCAAAAGTACGTACATTAAATTCTCTTCTCTCTTTTTTGGGATAAATTTGTGATAACTTGACAAAAATAACCTCTTTTTTTGTCTTATTTGATATTAAATTATGTTTCTTTTATTTCTTTACATTAAAATAAGGGTAAATTTAGAAAATGAAAATTATACTTACTTGAACTTTTTAAAGTAATAAATATTTTGAGATAAAAAAATTCTATAAAATGACTAATATTGTGAGACGGAGTGAGTATATGGTGCATGTTCCAGGGACCAACAGAATAATGTCACAATAGCTTTAGCATCCATTTGGATCCAAACGTTTCTGAACCACAACATCCTCGCATATTTTTAAGCGCCTCCACAAGGTGTGAATTAATCTTAGCTAAAATATCGAAATCAACATCTAGATGTTCAATTCAAAGGCGACTATCATGTTCCCTTTGTGGTCTCTAATATGTCTCCAGCACCTGCACACTATCTAGTAGTGGAAAAACCTCCATCCACATCCAGCTTGAAGCAACCCATGGTAGGTTTGAGGATTTGAACTTCACCGAGTTGGGGTTTAAGCCTTGTAACTCTCCAAATGATTCTATCACTATGGAACCTCGTATTTTTGTATTTAGAATCATATCTTTCGAGCCAAGCAAACCAGAAAACGAAGGATGCATGATATAAGAGATCATTTCCATAAAGAAGAAAAGGGGAATTAACAAGTTGTTCATTGGGATGGTAACGGTCTCATCTCGTAAAGAGAAGAACGTAAGTTCAAGTATCCAAAAACGTACTCATTGGAAGGACTTTTCATTTATTACTCGTAGCCTGATAAAGATTAGTCTCAAACCCAATATGACTTGGAAATATGTAGCTCAAAGCAAAAGAAGAAAAGGGAAACCCTATATAATTCTATGAATTGGTAATTTGCGTAAGTTTTAAAGTGCCCAGTAGAAATTGATCTATAACTTCAGTTCAACTAGCTCCATTCACGGACATATCCTTTTTGATCTGCTTTGACTTCAAAACCGATTATTTTTCAACGGACAATGAGAAAAGGATTAACAGTGTTACAGTCTATAGGGAATAATGATTAAATGATAGCAATTTTGAAAATAAGGGGTTAACTTGTTGAAAGCACTGATTAAAGTTGGCGGTCTAAGTGTGATATAACTCTATTTTAACTTTTCGAAACTAGCAATCTTGAGATACGGAAATATTTAACCATGCAATACTTTTAACTATGCAAATGTAAACAGGTGTATATATTTAACTAATATCTGACAATTTTGATATGTAAACCCTGCGTCTACAGTGGAGAAACATCTGCTTAAGACCTTAACAATACTTGAGTCACTCCGGTCTGGTGCTCAACAGAACAAATAATTAGCTTCCAGAAAGGTGTCGAACCAAAAACTACTCAATTCATCATCAACGGAATAAGCATATGCAAATTCTTCTGCATTCCACTCAAGCGCCGGGAATGGAGAAATAGCTTCTTGAACAAATGTTGAATTGATCTCCCGCAGGTACATATCTTCCGTGCCGAACAGTCCTGAAAATAAATTGTCATGTATCCCGGGAAGTGTCTCAGCTGAGCTGATGACATTCTCCAATATGTCATTTGCTGCAAAAGCAGCATCAGATTCCGGCGAATATGATTCGATAATAGGAAATTGATCAGTTGACCCCGTGATGGTGCTGGAGTTTTCTGAATTTGATTCTTCTGCACCACGGCTGACAGAAAATTTAACTTCAGTCATCACTCTCTCTTTTTTATGCTTGAATCTCTTCGGTCTACAGTGATTTGCCCGGGGTAATGTTGGATTAATGCTTTTGAAGTATTTCCTGGAGTGCGTGTGCCAAAAATTCTTGATTTCGTTATCAGTTCGTCCTGGTAATTTTGCAGCAATCTTCGACCCCCTGTTGATGTATACCAGATTAGTTAGTCTATGAATTATTTTATGTACAGCCTTTGAACTTCCAAGATATATATAACAGTAATTCTCAGTCGTTTTTGATGATTAAAGAATTAAAAATAGTTGAATGTCTATTAATGTATTAACACCTCCAGTTAATGGACAAAGTGACAATATTGAAGAGTGTACTTTTTAACATGCATTTTCGTTCTAGATCTGGCTGCAAATACTTACTTATTTCCTAATGATTTGTGCAGTTCAATTATTGTTTCTATCTCTTCCCTGCTGAAAGTTTCTTTCTTTAGGCCCGGGCGGAGATAGTTCATCCATCGCAGTCTGCAACTTTTGCCCGACCTGGAAAGCCCTGCAGAAGAGAAGGAAAAGAATCAACTGTTAAGCATATTAAAAAAAAAAGAGGTGAAACAGGGACGAAGAGGGTCTGCTAGATATGGTTTTCTTTCTGCAAAAAAGTGAACTTTTTTTTTAATTAAAAAATATAATACACCTGCTGCTTTTGGCATATAAGTCCAATTCCAGATGTCATATATGTTTATATAATTCATTAACTTTTGATCTTCCTCAGGACTCCATGTTCCCTTCTTTAAACATACTAAGTCAGTGACCTTCATTCTCAAGAATCTGCAGGAAACAATTCCTTCTCGAAAACTGTTGCAACAAAGCGATGAGCCCACTGCAGATGGTCTGCAAGGCTTGAGGCCGTTATGCTATATATCCCGTAAAGCAGGTCGCCTAATTCTTAATTTTTTTAAAATTAATTTTTCTGTAGATCTCCGAATTAATCCTAACTGCTTATGGAGATATATCCTGGCATATGAAGCTATATATAGACCATATACCAACAAGCTAGTTTTACAGATTTCTCAGAGTGATAGACTGTGACTTCAGTCCTTTTTTAATTCTTCCTTTTGGTCATCCTTCTTTGTTTTATTGCCTCTTGCTCATATATAAAAAGGTAAACTATAGTCATTGATCTTGTTGAGCATAGTATAATGTTTCACATGTATATTAATTTGCAATAAACTATATGGATTGATCAAAAAGAATAAACTATATGGATTGATCAAGAAAAGAAAATAGTATTGGGAGAAGCTTCCAGACAGTAATGGTACCAGCAGAATTCTATTTTTGGCGGCCTCCTTATAGTTTGGGGTTAGTAAGGTTTACTTTTGAGGTATCCAGTTAACTAATTATCTCATGTTTAAAACTTATCATATAACTCTCTGTGTTTTTCAAAAGAAAACACAATTACGCCTTCTTTATTATTATTTTAAAAGAAAACACAATTACGCCTTCTTTATTAACTAATAAAGTATTGAGAAGTGAATTTACCTTTACTAACATGAACCTACCATGTGATGGTAAATAAAGGTATATATGTTTGAGAAAATGCATAGTGTATTGCAAATTTTAACACTCATAAACATAAAAAAAAAAGATGTGTAATGTATTCTATTTGAGTTTGGACCAAAAGATGTCAAGTATAGAAGATTGTGTCACCTTTTAAATAGTGCAAAAAGTAATATTATAAGTTTTAAAAATGTAAAATAATAATTAATTATTTAAATAAATTATAGGGAGATAAGTTACAATTTACCGTTTCTTTTTTGTCTTCTCTGTGGAAAGGAAAGAATGTCAAAAGTAAATTTTGCAACCATGCACCAAGAAAGAAGTAATATTATTTCTTGTCAGTCACTCAATTGTCATATCCAAGAAAATTTTGAAGAATAGTAGACTAGGTCAACGTTAAATTGTGCTCATGTACAATTCTATTTTCTTCGCAAAGGATAAGGATTTTAGTCAACAATTATCAGCTTCTACAATCTTCATTTTTTCACAGCATAGTAAAACAGATCTTCCTAATTCAGTCTCACTAGGTAATCAATATTGATAACCATGGTCAAAACACGCGTTATTGACCAAGACTTTTGCCTTGGTAAGTCTGAACCGGTCTATATTTTACTCAGAATATTATATTCAAAAAGAAGTATCAACCAAATTAGGTCATGGAGTTTTAACCGCATAGCTCAAGACAACCAACGTTGAACTCAAGATTTGGAGTTGGCCAAGAAAAATAACTCCCGCTCGGATCAAACCCAAGAGTTCTAAATATGAATGTATCATCCTAGGAATGCCAGCCTACATAAATCAAGAGCTCTTGAGTGGATCATATTGAAGATTCCTAGTTCGATCCCATCCCTAATATCATTGTAATTTACAAATAGATGGCAAGAGATGAAGGCCCAACATTATTAAACACGGTAAATTCTAGCGAGGCCTTGAACAGGTAATTTTTACTAGAAAGATGGATCGAACACAAACTATCAAGAGTAAAACAAAGGAGGATGATCTTGTAAGGGATTTAGCAATCGAGCAAAGTAGCTTTGTCACACCTAACTTGGCTAAGCTCTGCGTACGGCCGTAACTAAAGGGGACTAATGATAGGGATTGAGTTACGCCCTACCCTGGCCTGATTCAGCTCGACGGTAATTGTCTAAATACGGTCACTCGTGAAGTCATCTTGGCCCAGATGTCCTCTTGATCCCTCAGGCATCATATTGATCAAGAAGCGTTGTCTTGATTAGAAGGACGTCTTATCCCGATCACAGGGTGACGTCTTATCCCAATCCCAAGGCGATGTTGCATCTGATCATCGGGGGACGTCACATCCTGATTATTAGAGGACGTTGCTTCCTGACCACGGTGGCTTCCTGACCATGAGGTGTCATCCCAGTGTCCGAGACCCGATGAACTCTCTCCTGAAGAGCTCTCTCGACGTGCCAGCTGTAAAGATATTTCTTAGGTCCACATGTCCCAAAGAATGTCCTATAAATAGCCCTAGAGCATGACAAAGAGGGGTAAGCTATTCCACTTGAAAAAGAGGCTAAAAATATAGAAGTCCTTTTCTCTCTCTCTCTCTTTCTCTCTCTCTAATATATACTTTCAGTAAATACTTACTGACTTAACTATCGGGGGGCAAATAACATTGGACTCCCACCAACGTGTAGCCTTACTTGCAGGTCTCTCATCGCCGGAGCTATCACATTGCGGAAGAAAAAGATCCAACAACACTTTATTTGATTCTCTGCAAGATCAACTTTAGTTAACATGGAGTATACCATCGCTCTCTCAACTTTACATTTGGAGCCATCGACTCTCAATAAAATATGGCATGTATATGAGTATTGCTACATATTATATTACTTTTATTATTTATTTATTAATTTTTATGAATATATGTGTGTGTGTGTGTGTGTTGTGTTTATTAGATGCTTATCTGAAATCTTAAATTTAAAATGCATATAAACTAAAATTTTATATGTATTTCAAATTTAAGATTTTAGATAACATATAACAAACACATAGCAATAGTTAGCATACTGACTAACAAACTCTTTCGTTTTTCACTCTTCTTTTAGCTGGTCAATTTGATATACAAATAAGAGTGACAAATAGATGAAAAATGGAGTTATTATTCCAATTTTTCTAGTTGATAACGTCCAATTATTAGATATACGTGTCGGACTTCAACAACGAATCTCTTTTAAAATTAAAATACGCGCCATTTTTTCACATCCATGGGTTCTAAAATTTATAGTGTGATATATGTTTTCGTAAAAGTACCTTTATTTTCAGCTAATAGTATGAAGATAATAATGAAAAAGAAGAGGCAATTATGCCATCTTTTAAAAAGTATATGGATTAGAGTAATGTGGTAAGTTTGAAAAACACAGGTGATAGTAAGCTAATTAGATAAATTAAATAATTAAGGGGGAGGAATACTTAATTAATTAGACAAATTATAAGGAGATTAGATAATATGACATTATTTGAGAAATTTAGAGAAATAATGTAATAAGTCTTAAAATGTTACAAATAATTAATTAATTGGGCAAAGTCATATGCATTCCCTTTTTCATTTAATTTGGGCCATGTATACTAATATACTTTCTTCTAAGAACACGTTTTGATCATTAAATAAAGTAGACTTCTAGGGCTTCTTCTTAATAATTGGTATATTGTCTATCAAAAGTCTAATTTTGCTGCCAGATTCATCTCTCCTGTTTGAATTCTTGACATACCAAACCATAAAAGGTTTTGGACGTATAAATTAAGAAGCTCAGTGTGGTCACGGATAGGTTCGTCAACAAACTCATCATCAAGAAAACTGACATATTTTTGGGAAAACTAAAGTTGAAAACATATTCAACAACCCTATGATATGTTTGTTTCTTTGTCTCTTTTTACAACTTAACTTTTATTCTATGAAAGAAAAATATAGTTCTCTTGTCATATCTTAGAGAAGGAATAAAACTCTTCCTAATGAAAAGGAATAATCTTTGACGAAAATAAGACATGTGTCAAAATTTGAGACAAGGGTTTTTGAAACAAAAAATTTTCATTTGAAACTCCATCTCAAATCCATTTTGAGACGGAATTTTGTAAGTTTGAGACGAAAATTTTTTGTCTCAAATTCAAAATTTTTTTGTACTAAGAGGATATAGGTTAAATCATTTATTTTATATATTAACACACCCACTCATGTGCAGTTTGTTTTTAAGTCTTACACATGGATTGTTTTAATATTTTAAATGAATAGCGGTGAGATTGAAACCCATGATCTGGGCTAAAATTATCACCTCATAAAAAAGTTTTAACTTGTAGAGAGTATTTTGGTTTATTCATTTATTATATTATCAGCCTCATTTATTGATCCCCCAAAATTATATCAATTTATGATAAAGAATCAATGGTTTTCAATCATAAAATTCAAACAAAGAGTTAGATAGCAGTTGAAAATTATTAAAAATGATATATATTCTACTAAATTTGAGATTTTCACTAACCTACTATACTTAATGATTTTACTTTTTAAATGTTTTGTATTGGAGATCTAGAATAATATAACCCATGAAGCAGGGAGCGACTCATTAATAGTGTGTTTGGAATAATTTTATTTTAAGATACTTATCCTATTAAAATTTGGAGATATCTTATAAAATTCAAGATATCTTATCACATATACTATGCATTCTATAGTTGTAAAAAATAAGATAAAATAGATTACTTATTTCTTATAAGATAAAAAGTATAATTTTATTTTGAATTTTCATAGGATGCCTGATAAGATTTCTTAGATTTTATAAGATGTACCTTCATTTTAATAAAATAAGTATCTTAAAATAAGATTATTACAAATATGGCATAAATAATAAGGACCAAATGTTCATATATATGTATGTTTAAAAAAATTCTTTTGAGCTAGGAGGGGCGGCCACCCCTCTTTGCCCCCTAATTCCATATGTATGTATGCATGTATGTATATATATATATATACACACACACATATATATATATGTGTGTGTGTGTATATAAAATACACTATAATATATATTTGTATAATTGAAATAAATATATTTATATATACATATATATATTTTATATTTATATTATAAAGTGATTTTGCAAAAAAAATTAAAATGATCTTATATATTATTCATTGTTTTGGAACAGCTTGTTGCTTATATCATTGATATGAACCGTTATCGAGAGTATAGATATATTAATATAACAACAACTTGAATATAGCATTGAATAATATTACATAATTATTAATCCTGATTCATGGTTCAGAAAGAAAAAAAAAGAAGAAAAAACTTGAGGTTACGATGATAACGGCATATGCAAGACCCTATGCTAGAGCCAGCAATGGATTAAGAAAACAAAAAGACAGAGCAGGAAACATTTTTTAGTGACAAGCGGTAATGAAGAAACCCTTGAAAAACCCTACAAATGAACGTTTTGATGTATTCAATACGAAAGCAAGATAATAGGACCACAATAATAATAAATATGTCAATTATAGCAATTTGAAAACCCGAGGACATTGAAACTAGCCGAACACCTACAAAAAAGCAGGTTTTAAAATAGAAAAGTTTTCGGTTGTGTTTTAACTCATTTGATTATTGACCGAAATTGTTACATAATTAAGAGATTTTTAGTGTGTCTGAAATAAATTTATTTTAATATGATTATTATATTAAAATGAATTTTTAGTGTGTCTGAAATAAATTTATTTTAATATAATTATTTTATTAAAATAAAGAGATATTTTATAAGATTTAAGATGTTTTAAAATGCTCACTGTATATTTTAAAATTAAATGTTACTATAACAAAAATATTAGAAACACGAGACAAAAAAGAAGGAAAATAAAAAGATTATCTTAATACAGTTCATCCACGTGAACATGCATGCATGAGGGTGGCATTAATATTAATTAATAGGGCGAAGGCTTTGAAGGCTGCCGCTGAGTGCTGACGTCAGCGGCGGTGATGTCACTTAGCTTACGCCTTCGGTTTGCATCATGGGTCGATTTCTTTTTCCTTTTCTTTTTGTTCTTTTTTTAAATTTTTTTGAACAATACGCGTCGATTCAATCGTTCAGATTACGAAAATAACGATGATGACTTCTCAATTTAGCCGGCCCCACCCCCCCACTGAATGTTTGTTCTTCGTTCTTACAAATGTGCAAGGATCTATCTCACAAATTTGAAGAAGTTTGGGAACAAAATCCCATTTCATGGAAGTGCAAGGGCTCTCTAGGTAAAAAATATACCATAATTAATAGTCGAGGCGGAACTAAGGAAAGTGGGCGGGGAAGGGGTTAGGGGGAGCCATAAGAAGAATTTTAAGAAAATTATACTTACACTAATCCAAATTTCGAGCCATAAGAAGAATTTTAAGAAAATTATACATACACTAATACAAATTTCGAGCCATAAGAAGAATTTTAAGAAAATTATATAAATATATATTAGTGTATGTATAATTTTCTTAAAATTCTTCTTATGGCTCCCTTTTCTCTTTCTTCGTTTGAAATTATTCTCGTAACAATATTTTTAGTATGTATATAATTTTCTATATAGATGATATTTCAATAATTAAATTTTCGTAATAAATAAGTAATTTTAGAATAAATTTTAGTAATCCTTAATTTGTTTGTTTTGCTGGTTAGGTATTTAGAGTTTTTTTCTTACAAGATAAATTTTAAAAAGTGCATGAATTTTAAATATCTTTTTTTATAAAGAATTTATTTATTTAAAGAGATTTTTCATATATTATTTATGTTTTTATTTTGGCTAGATAATTTCTTAAAGGAGAGAAGAACTTAATTTTACCAACTAAGTCAGTAAACTTTTTTTACATAATTTTTTTTATTATTTTGCTAAATAATATTTTTTTTACATATGTTAATGTTTAAAAATATCTAATATAATATTTGGAACATTGGTTTTTAGTTTGATAAAACAAAATATATTCTTATGCTTTTAGTTTGACAATATATATTAAACTGCAGGCATAACTAAAACAAAAACTCATGAACTAATTTTACAAACAATAAAATCTATAAACGAATTTGCCAATAATTAATAATAATTAATAAATCAAGTATCTTTATTCTTTTAGACTCTTTTGCTTCTATAAAATTTTCTCTGTCATTCTCTCTCCCTCTGCAACTTAAACTCTAAAAACCGAAAAAGCACTCTTCTTTGCTATAAGGTAGAAACAATGAGAGAGATATATTTCATGGTACATTATGACTTTTAAATTTTTTGATCCTTTAACAAAAATCCTTAATCTGTCACTGGAGGAGGATGACCTTTTTCTTTTTTTCACTTAATATTATCTCAAGGATGCTTTACATTCAAATACGGAAATAGATCATGAGCCCCCAATTTTTGGTTCCGCTCCTTTTCTTCGGGTAAATAAATAAATAAGTAGTTGATCACTACAATAAAGGTTTAGAAAGAAGAACGAAAAAGTTGGCAGAAAATGGATATACAATTTTCTTTTTCAGCCGTTGTTATATTTCTCTAACCGCGATTTTATCCCCGGCCAAAGCTGAGAAATCTTCACTATTAGTACATTTTTTGTTGGAGTGACTGATGGAGTTTGGAGAGGGGTGAATTAAGAGGAAAATTTGAAGGTTGTCACCTGATTATTGTTTCACTATATCTTCAACCTAGTACTCAAGCTCTTGAGAGATGATATAAACGGAGTTGCTCTCGAACTCCCAGTGATATTATAGTGAGAATTTCCGTTTCTATAATGGTGATGTTATATATGTGTTTTTATAATTTAGAAAGAAAATTTGTTAGTTTAGGGTGCTTTAACATGATGTCAAAGCAATATTGACTTAATTTTTGAGTTAGGTCCCGCATATCAAAAGGGTTGATAGTTGGTATCGTTACGTTCCTTGTTTCGAGTGGGTTAACATGATATATTTACATGTTAGAAACGCATTAAAGGTGAATGAGAAATTAGCAACCAGAGTTGAGTGTGTTACTAGTTTGGTTGTTTGATTTGGTTGTGTATGGGTTTGTATCCCACATAGGAAAACCATTAAACTTTTGCTCACTTTATATATAGATTCCTTTATGAGGTGTGCCAGCAAGGCATATAGAGGGAAGACTAACATGGTGGGCATGGTACTAAACCCACCACACGCGCACGCACCTGCCTGCACGGCACGGCCGGGGCCGGGTCCGGGGACGCAGCGCGGGTGGGGGTGTGGGTGTGGCACAATTTTGAAGAGGACGTAACTGATACATTAAATCTCGGGATTTAAACTTCAGCACGTTTTGCTTATTGGGCATCAGGTGAGCTTATTTTTTGGACATTTTTGACTATTGGAGGGACAGGTTTATTACTCCCTTAATTGTTTTTTAGCTGGCTGTTTCTCTTTGCTCCACTATATATAGCCGAGTCCAGAAGGAGCTAAACACCAGGCATTCCCGTATTAGTGCATAGCATACTTTTACAAGCATTCTGCTACTCTTATTTCCTTCATACAGAGAGAGTACTACACTTCTCGTTCGCCGGCTCTTGCTTCGGTGTGCTACCATAGTCAAGAGGTATAGTCGTTGTATCCTAGGAAGGATACGCCATAACCTTTAGCATTGTGTGAAGGGGAGTAAATCCTTTAAGGAAATCGAGATTCTCGAGCCTCGACTAATTTAGTTTATTCTTGTTTATTCGTTATTTCTAATTCAGTGTCTATATGTCTTGTTATTATTCTGCTTTATTTTATTACTAGTTTCTAACAAAATTATGGGTAATTATGCAGTAACTAACTAAACAGAGTCATGGCTTTCAACCTAAGTTCCGGCAAATACGACAAATGCAATGAGGGCCAGACACACGTCTCGCTTGGTTACACAAGACCCACAAGCATCTAAAATGCAAATGTGGGTAGAACACTTAGCTGCAGTATGAACATCATGTATTAGTATAAGACATAAATTGTGTCCCTTGTGACTAAAGGCCTTGTATTAAGGCACCGAGAGTGAAGACATTTGTTACTTTGGCCCTATGACAAACCTTCACAAGACCAAAATCCACAGGTACAAGTTATATGCACCATAATTCTGCTCCATTTCTTTCATATACATTGAACTAACAGCCTGTTTGGCTAAGCTTATTTGGGATTTATGAGCTACAAAACATGTGAGAAGGTATTTTTTTAAAAATTTATAAACTGCAAAATGAGCAGAGCCAAATAGACTGTAGAATGATCAGTGCTTGATATTCCTTTGACCTACTTTAGCACTCTCGATTCCCTTAACTATAAACTAATTGTAATGCCCCCAAGTCTAGAACCTCGAGCCTGGAGCCTATAATGTGGATCTCCAAGCTATATATAATTCAACCAAAAATGCTAAACTTGAATTATTATTTAGATTTGCAAATATTTATTTGCTTATTATCTCTTCCACCAATATAGGGCAAAGAAAAATGATCCAAATATGGGCCTGGCCTAAACATATAAAACCCTTCTCCCTTGTGGACTCCTCTCCCTCAAGGATTTGACATCCTTGTGAGGCACAATCACCGCAAATCAACCTCAGCTCCGAATTCAACTTGTCACGTTTCAAGCTTAGAATTATGAATGTGAAGAATGTGATTAAAGTTAATGGTGAGGGAATGATGCTCAGTAACAAATATATATATATATATATATGTGTGTGTGTGTGTGTGTGTGTGTGTGTTAACGGTCCGCTTGAGAAAGAAATTAAAAGGGCGGGTATTCTAATTAAGGGGTAAAATAGGAAAACAAAATCACAAGGCAAAATAGTAAGGACTTTAATTAGTTCTTATGTTTCAGATTTTGACTTCATTTTCGTACAATTGTTGAGGTTTAGTTGTATACCATTGGCGACTTTTAGGCAAGCCAGCTAGCTAGCTATTTTTCCATTGATCTCTTGTTGGCCGCATAAATCTGTCAATTAATTGACTAATTCGATTGCCTGTCTAACCAAAGTCGAAGTACAAGTGGTACAGTGTTAATGATAGACCTAGACAAATAAATTTGAATTAAGTACTTTGTTTTTGAGAGAATTAATAGTGGTATTCCACCTAATCTTATTGATTAAGTAAGTATTTAATTGCATGAATAATTAGGAAGTGGATTTGACCATAATTAGCGGTACTATTGGAATGATTATGAGGTGCACTAGCTCTAGTCATCAATTAATATGGTACCTAGAGAAAGAGAAATAAGGAGTCAATTCTAAATGAGCAAGTTGTTCTATGGATGATACCAAACAACAAAATAAATAAATAAAAGGAATGGGAACACAAGATTAATTTAAAGAAATGGGAATACAAGATTACTAATTTCCTAATGTTTCCCTGTGCATGAGTAGAATTTAAAGGAATGGGAACACAAAATTAATTTGAGGTTAATATTATTAGGAGAATATTGTTTGAAATTCCTGTTCATTTCTGTACTGAGATGATGTGTTAGTTTAGAATGCTTTAACATGAGGTCAAAGCAATATTAACTCAATTTTGAGTTATGACCCGCACGTCAAAAGGGTCGGTAGTTGATATCGTTACGTTCCTTGTTTCTAGTGGATTAACATGATATATTTACATGTTAGAAACGGATTAAAGGTGAATGAGAAATTAGCAACCAAAGTTGAGTGTGTTACTAGTTCGGTTGCTAGATTTGGTTGTCTGTGGGTTTGTATCCCACATAGGAAAACCATTAAATTTTTCTCACTTTATACATAGATTCCTTTATGAGGTGTGTCAGCGAGGCATATGGAGGGAAAACTATACATGGTGGGCATGGTACTAAACCCACCACACATGCGCGCGCCCGCCCACACGACACGGCACAGCACGGCCGAGCTGGGCCCGGGGATGCGGTGCGGGTGTTGCACGAATTTTCACTCCGGTTTGTATTTTTTTTGGTAAAAAAAAAAATACTCAAACACCTGAAGATTTTGAAGAGGACGTAACCGATACATTAAAGCTTGTGATTTACTCTTTAGCACGTTTTGCTTATTGGCATCAGGTGAGCTTATTTCTTGGACATTTTTGACTGTTGGAGGGAAAGGTTTATGGCTCCCTTAATTGCTTTTTGCTGGCTGCTCCTCTTTGCTCCACTATATATAGATGTGTCCAGAAGGAGCTATATACCGAGCATTCCCGTATTAGCACATAGCGTATTTTTATAAGCATTCTACTAGTCTTATTTCCTTCATACAGAGAGAGTCCTACGCTTCTTGTTCGCCGGCTCTTGCTTCGGTGTGCTACCATAATCAAGAGATATAGTCGTTGTATCCTGGGAAGGATACGCCATAACCTTTAGCACCGTGTAAAGGGGCGTAAATTCTTTAAGGAAATCGTGTATCTCGAGCCTCGACTAATTTCGTTTATTCTTGTTTATTCGTTATTTTCTAGTTCAGTTTCTATATGCCTTGTTATTATTTCTGCTTTATTTTATTACTAGTTTCTAACATGATGCAGTCACCATATATGGATAGCGATTGCCAAGGATGAGAAGCTTGCCAGAAATCACCTATGGCACTTTTCTTTCTCAGAGAATTTTAAAGCATATTGTAGGATACATAATGATTTCGGTTACTGTAGGATGATTGATGGTAATTGATTCTACATATTTTTGAATTAAAAATGGGTGTCTCGAATAAATTTTAAAACGAACGATTGAAACTTAAAAACTGATAACTCACAAATAATCATAACCTTGGTAGAGGAACTGTCAGGTAATTGGGCAATGTTTGGCTTTCAATGGTGTGTTTGATTCTACTTTTAAGCTAGTCAAATTTCTTTAAAATCTAATTTAAGTTATAGACCCATTTGTTTTAATTAAAAAAGTATTAATATCCCCTAGGCGATAAAGAATGTTGTACAAAACTTGCAATTTTTGGATTGATGGGGCATAATTCTTTATAGCAGGGGGTATTAACAACATCCTATGTAGCATGCATAGAGGGTAGTAGTGAGTTTTGAAACAAAAAAAGAAATTTATGTAATTTTTAGAAAACAAAAAAGATAGAATACATTTTACCTTCAATAATTAGCAACAGGTAGAGCTTGTTCTTTGTAGATGTGCCCTTGCAAAAGTCTAAAGCGGATTTGAACTCACATTAAATTTTATGTAATTTTGACAAAACACAAAGAATAGGATATATTTTATTTTAAAAAATTAGTAAAGTAAAGCTGGTTCTTAATAGATGTGACCGTTCAAAAGTATAAAATTGGCTGCTAGATTCGTCTTTTCCATTTGATATTCTTTTGTGGTCGCATCTTAGAGAACCAATAACTCTCCCGCCATTATTAAAAGACAAGGGGACCATCAACTAAAGAAAAACGGTTGTGCAAACAAGACTTGTATATCACAATCTAGATCTATCTCTATAACGAGATGATAGATATTAATATAACAACTATTTAATTTGATATAACTCTGTTGTATAATTAATAATCATTACCCATGATTCGGTTCATGCACAATAAAACTTGAGTTATATATACATACATGCATATACATACATACATACATACATATATATATATATATATATATATTTATTTATAACATACAATTTGAAACTAGCAAGCCCAACTCGGACAGAAAGGATGCAAACAAGACATGTTGAGTTATGGTTTGAATCATCAAGCTCCACCCCCATCTAGAAGTTGAACAACATTGCCTGTCAAGTTGAGTAGTGGTAACTTGGTATCATTTTCAATACTCTAGCTAGGTTTCATAGAAGGTACTCGTGTTCATCAGGAATGGTTGTTAAACTTAACCCTAAAACATTTAGAAGTTCAGTATTTTCTTTTTTATGCAAACCCATTCCTCTTCTAAGCGTTAATACAATAAGAAAATATACCAATATTTTTTAATTTAAGTTTTTGATCGGATGAAGTGGTAACTTAAAATAATAAAATTGTGCATGTACAAGATTCAAAACAAATCACATGCAAAGTGAGGAGCATGCTAATACAACAAATAAATATACTAATTATACTCTCTCTTATAAATTTAAGGTTTTAGATAAAGTTAGCACTTAATAATAAAAGAAATTCAAATGACATATCATTTTTTCTTGGTATTTTTTTTCCATAAAGTCTTTTACTATAAAAGTAGAAAATTGAGAACCTGCAAATTGAGTTGATTTTTTCTCCCGCAGACCTTCGTCTACTTTGATTATTATTTTTACCAAATGTTGAAGAGATAAAGACTTTCGTAGATTTTTGAGTTACAGGTATTTCAGTCCGGTCTTTCAAGTTCCAAAATTTCCTTGTAGCTCCCTGAAGTTAATAGATGAGTATAATTAAATATTCAAAACGTTGAGAATCCTGATTAAATTAAATACCTAGAATACCTTTTCGACATGGTTAATTTTTTTCTCTTCTTCCATTCATTTGCTCCTTTTTCTTTTCTATATACCACTTTTCAGTCCATAGTTCCTGTTTGTTGTGGACCTGCCATACCTACTCTATTACAATCATTATCGCACATTGATATGTGCTCAGATACAGGAAATGAACCCAGGAATGCTCGTTTTACATATATTAATTCCAACCCTCATTTTGAAAATTCAAATGCATGAATATAATATATAGTATACATATATACAGGAAATGAACCCAGGAGTGCGCGTTTTACATATATTAATTCGAACCTTCTTTTTGAAAATTCAAATGCATGAATATAATATATAGTGTATATATATATATATATATATATACACACACACTATATATTATATTCATGCATTTGAATTTTCAAAAAGAGGGTTCGAATGCGCACTTCTGGGTTCATTTATATATATACTATATAATAAAGTAAAATAAGTTATAAATATTCATGCATTTGAGTTAATATATATATATATATATATATATATATTATATTCATGCATTTGAATTTTCAAAAAGAGGGTTCAAATTAATATATGTAAAATGCGCATTACTGGGTTCATTTATATGTATACTATATAATAAAACAAAATAAGTTGTTATTTTGGACTGTCAAGTAACGCTCTATATAACAAGCTTTCTATAATTACTTATCAATTAAATATGCCCATTCTTAGGTCATTTTTTGTTTTCCTCATTTATTCAGTTCCATTTCTATATTAAACGTTTTAATTTAATTAATATTTTACCCTTTCTTTATATATCATTATTGTTTTATTAATTCCATAGTATATAATTATTTCAAAAATTATTTAGTAAGATACAAAAACTCAATAATTTTAATATATCCAATCACATATATCGCTCCCCGTCCATTGCACAGATATATATATATATATATATATATATATATATATATATATATATATATATATATATATATATAGACACACACATACACTTGGTATTGACCTATAAAATTGATAAGCTACAAAATCTAGCAAAGGTATGAACTCTAATGGAAAACCCAGCCATGGCTGCTTTTGCAAGAGCAAGGGGTTAGCTCACAAGTATTATGAGTGGCAAGTCACAATTTTAGTTTTTCTTAAAGGATCCATAATTGTTCAAAACTAAGGTCTTTTTTCTCTTTTCCAATGAAAAAATTGAAAAATTAGCTACGAATAATTAAGGGTGTCGATGAAGATAAAAATATTTGGGCGCAATCAAGACAAGTGATACCATTTATGAAAAACAAAACACATGACTGAAATTTCAGATGAAATAGAGTACAAAAATAGGGGTTTTGATGAAAAGGTCATGGTGAAACTGAATGTCTATTTCGAAGAACTAACTATATATTCACTTTGCACCCCACAACGATATTTCTTATTTTAGTTATATAGCATACTAATATATAAATTATCTTGTAACAGTTCTAAATATTTAAATTTCACTACTTAGATTTAATTTTGAAGATTCATGTTCTTTCTCATTGTCATGTTCATTTCATTAGTCGATCGTCATACTAAATGGTCACATTGTTTCTTACTAATCTATATATATTAAAGCAAAAGTGAATAACATTATGAAAGCACTAAAATAATATTTTAGTATTAATAAATTATCATGTTATTAAACTTTTTTAGATACTTCTTTTTCAAATTTAGTAATAAAGCTAGGAAATAAATTTAAATTAAATAGATTTATAAATTCTGTGGCATTGCTGTGCTTTGAGAACTAAATCATAAAATTTAGTATGAAGGAAGACAAACAAATAACAAATTAAGAAATGACCGGACTAACGGGATATGAAACCTATATCAATTTTCGGAATATAAATTTCTTCCACATTGGAATTAATAATCACAATTACAAGTTCACTATATAAGGGCTCGTGTGAGTTCTTGGTTTTTAATTGTCAGTATTCGGTTACGTTCTTGACATGGGTCATATATGATGAGAGACGTTGGATCTCATATTGGAAAAATTACAAATTATAATTTTATCTTGTTGACCAATCAGTTTTTCACGTAAAAAATCATTAATTCTTAACAAAGCCATTCTCAAATGAAATTAGACAAACCAAAATGGAAGACATATGGGAGTAGTAGACATGGAAAAGATGCATTCATTTTGATTCCCTATTTAACTAAGAGCCAAAATTTGGAATTGTCTAAGCGATCAAAAATACATCATCCAAAAGTGATGAGGAGGTTTATAATTTGACATATTTGATATGTAAAACCTGCAGCAACGGTGTGTTCCTGATATAGGCATCAGGACTACCTTTTCTAGATGTGCGAATTTGATAAGCACTGCAAAACACCCTCTAACGGAAGCACTTGGGATACTCCAATAAGCCCTTAACATTAAAGATGATTAGCTTCTATAAAGATATTGAACCAAAAACTAGTTAATTCATCATTGTTGGAAGCATTTGCAAGTTCTTGGGCATTCCAGTACTCATCCGCCAGGCACGCAGAAGTAGCTTCTTCGAGAAGGGCTGAACTGATCTCCGACAGGTTCGCATCTTCCATGAAAGAATGTACCCAAAAAAAATCCTCTTGGGTCGCGTTAAGTATTTCAGATGATGCAGCATTAATAGAGTCCATGCTTGGGGAATATGATTCCATTATAAAAAATTGAGTTGGGTCTATGATGCTGCTGGAGTTTCCGAAGTTTAATTCTTCAGCACCATTGCTGCAGATAGAAAATTTACGTTCATCAGTCACTCTCTTTTCCTTATGTTTGAATTTCTTACGTGTATAATGGTGTGCCCCAACTACAGTCGGATTGCTTTTGAAGTATTTCTTAGCGTGCGTATGCCAGAAATTCTTGATATCGTTATCAGTTCGCCCGGGTAATTTTGCAGCAATCATCGACCACCTGAAAAAAACATATTAATTAAGGATCTACACTTAAAAATCATTTTTGAAAAAATGATAGACTCCTCAAGATTGAGCATACATAACTTTCAAAACACCTCTTTTATCTTTTGTCTGAGCAGCAACCTTGTATAACCAAAATTACTAAAAGTTATGTTTAGACACTAACGTGCTTTTGACCTAACAAATGGTGGAATCCTACATAGATATAAGAAACTAAAGATAATTGAATGTTTATTAATGCAGTAACACCTCCAGTGGAGAAAATGACATCATAGAAGGAACTACCAGCCTGTTAGGCTAAGCTTATTTGGGGATTATAAGCTGCAAATAGTAAAGAACATGTGAAGTGATATTTTTTTCTAGGAGTTTATAAGCTGAAAAATAAGCAGAGCCAAACAGGCTTTAGGTTTAACGTTTTTATTCCTTCATTCTCAATGTATCAGTTGGGTTAATGATACTTACTTGTTTCCTAATGATTTGTGCATTTTGATTATTGTTTCTATTTCATCCGTGCTGAAACTGCCCTTCTTTACGTCCGGGCGGAGATAGTTTGTCCATCGAAGCCTGCAACTTTTCCCCGATCTTTGCAGTCCTGCATGCATAAGAAAAGGAATCAACACTTATTGCGATGAAAAATTCCTACTTTTCTGGAAGAATAGTTCAACCAACTCAAGGAGGGCCTGAAAGTGAAACAGACATGAATTTGTCAGACAAGTATTTTTTTTCATCAAAACAATTGAAGGATTTTTGTACCACCTGCAGCTTCTGGTATCAGATTCCAATTCCTAGTGCCATATTTGTTGATACAAACAATTAACTTTTGATCTTCATCATCACTCCATGTTCCCTTCTTTAAATCCACTATGCGAGTTAGCCTCATTCTCTAAGTTATGTCCAGAAATCCCTTGCAAATTGAAGCTATAAAATTATCAATATATACACCCCATCTTGTACCAAGAAATAATGTTGTTTCATTCTTTTCAAAGTGAAAGCGACTTTAGCATTCATTTAATTTTTGTTGTTACCTGCTCAGATTTTGAAAAAGAATATAATACTAAAAAGTACATGGTATCTGTATCAAAGATTTCAAGGCTGTAATGGTACCAGCAGCCTTCTATACTTGGTATCCTCAATAGCAGTTGGGGTTAGTGAGACATAGACTAGTTTTTGTTTTAATTTTCTTTATTGTCTGGAAGAGGAAAGTATGTCACAAAAGAATTTTGTAGCCATGAAAATATGTATTTTTTCTAGTATATATTCCAAGAATATGGAAAAACAGTAAACTCAGGTCACCTTTTAAATTATCCTTGAATCAATTTCTAGCTCTCTTCTTTGTCGTCAAGAATCAAGTTTAAGGTCCCTAAGGGTGAGATACAATAGTTGGATAATGACTTAATGTAATTAAAGATTTCAAGCTTAAATATTTGTCTTTTGATCACAAACATTGGTCAATTTTGACTATCTAAAGTATATATCTGAACTTATCGCTAATAATAAAATTTGTATTTAGGAACAAATTCATTATAGTCGTAACTAAAAATCAATACTTTTGTTACAATAAGGAGGTGGGGTTGGAAAATTGAAGTTTTAGTGAACAAATATCACCGTCCATAATCTTGATTATATTTTATGTAATGGGATCCAATAACTCTCTAGTCTTTCATCTTTTATAGTAGACTTATAATCCCAAGTCATGAGGCAATTGATCGAGGTAATGAAGAGTGAAAATCATTAGCCAAAAACACGCTATTTTCCGCAATGGGACCCCATGCCTGTCTAATTTATTTTTTGAGATGTCGTGTTGCTCAGGAAAGAGTAGTTGTATACAATTATGGAACGGACTTCTAATTCTTTTCAAAATTAATCTCCAGTAAGTCCTCTTAGTATCTGAATTTCCATGAACGTCTACTTGAAAAAGTAAAGGTCCACTAACTAGTATTAGGGCCTGTTTGAATTGGTTTTTTTTTCAAGAAAAAGCACTTATTTCTCTGAAAAAGTTACATTAAATTTGCAATAACTATTTGATTTAGCTTTCAAAAAATCTAAAACTCTGAAAAAAGCTCAAATACAGTTTTTTTTAGAAGCCAGAATTTTCAACTTCTCAAAATAAGTTGTTTTTCAAAAGTTGTTGAAAAATGTACTTTTAAAAAAAGCCAATTCAAACGAGCCCTTAGTCATAAAACGTCACGCCCACAAAGAATAAAGAAAATGAAGAATTAAAGATGAAAAAGGTGTAAGGTGAATGCATGCTCTGCTAGAATCAACTTAAGATTAGTTAATAATTGTATTAAGGGCCAATTGAAAATTATGACTTCTAAAAAAAGCTGTATTTAAGATTTTTTTAGAATTTCAGTTTTTTTGGAAGTCAAATCAAATCGTTATTGCAAATTTAATGTAATTTTTTCGGGAAAAAAGTACTTTTTTTCTAGAAAAAAAAGTCAATCCAAATAGGCAAGTATATCCATTCACCAGATTATGTCTTTCAAAGCTGTGAAAATTTCTTATGTATATTTTATTCATGATCGTACAGTATATATATACAAGGTAATAGTAATTAGGCTTCTTATGTACAAGGTGATAAGTATAGGAGATAAGTACAAGGTGTGTAAAGATCCTCTCTAAAAAAAATTGTCAAAAAGCTCCCCGGCAATGGCACCAAGAACTTAGTTTACGTCTTTGAGTGCAAGCTGTAAAGATCCACAAGCGCACGGATCGATGCAGTGTAGTGTGTGCGAGAACGGGTGTCGAACCACAGAGAGACTATATTGTGAGATGGATTCTACGTGTGTATTCTAGAATGTGCCTAAAAATAATAAATCTAAACTATCTATTTTTAGGATTTTGAATTTTTGAATGGTCGGGAGCTCTAACTAAAACGAATTAAATTAAACTATGGAATTGGGAAAAGTGGGGGATAAGCTAATCTAGAGGAACTAACAAATGAAAAAGTGTTAGAGTGACTTCAACTTATGAATAGGTGATTCTATACTCAATTGCTATGGGATTAAAGAATGATGGCTTACTTTAGTGATTACTCTTAACTAGGTTACTAAATTAGTGTCTTAATTTCCCCTTAGGACTCAGTGCGGGTTCGTCCCTAGGCGGCGCCTCCTAGAGTTAAGGCGTGGTCCTTATGACCTAGGGCTTTAAGAGTGACTAACTAGCTTCCTAGGTGACTTTGAATGAACCTATCCTAGTATCTGAATCATTGGCTGGATTTAAAACCAAGACCTAGTGTTGCTAAGGTCGACTAATCCTATCCTGAAACCTATTGGCTGGATTTAAAGCCAAAGGAGACTCGGCCGAGGCTAGCCTTAAGTTATACATCGTCATTCTAAGGTTACAATAGCGGGATTTAACCTATTAACACATTCATACATGTTCTAAGCCATGGTGTTCACGAATAATGGGACCTATTCGACTACCAAACATCGTCAAACTCGGATTACACCATTAGAAGCAATTAACAATCGACATATATGCGATATTGAAGTCATATTCTCTACTAACCATGAAAATATACATATAGACATGAATATAAGCATTACCCACTTCATAGCATCCACATATAAACACATAGACATGATTATAGCATGGATTAGATGTGTTTAGTAATAAATAGACTTCAATTTATACACATGCTTCTCATTTAGGCATTTAATCAAATATTTAGACATGAATGAGAAAATAACCATTTTAACAAGAAAATCAAACATGTATATATTCAGCCATTTAATCCCATATCATAAGAGTATATAGCTAATCCATTACATATGGTAAATCACCTTATACAAGTCTACTCAATCATAATAAAAGATAGAAAGAAAGAAAGTTTATGAAGCTTCCCTTTCATCCTAGCTAATCTTATACAAAGCTCTTGAGCAACTTGAATCTAAGTGTTGAAACCCTTTAAATTCTCTTGCTCCAAAGTGATGAAATTTGTGAGAGAGTGTGTCTTGTGGGTGAAGACTAGGGTTAAGTGTTGATGTGTTGTATTTTTGTGTGTGTTTGCATTGTAATTTACCTATGTTTAAGAAGTATTAAGTGCTTAAAAAGATGCATTGGTGTAGTACTTTGATAAGAATAGGCTTAAGCGTAAACAAATGTACATATTGAGTTTAAGAGATAAATTGCTACATTAATTGCTTGTTTTCAATGATTTAGGTGAACTTTAGGTTAAGATCCGGATTGGGCGATGATAGGTGATAAAGATGGTATCGGAGATGTACGACTCAAAACGAGAAGATCGGAGGCCGGAAAGACAAAGAATGGAGGAAAGAAGTCAGCAGGACGACCAAGAAGAAGGAGCCAGTCGACCGGCTGTTACAATGATATTCTAGAAAATTTAAATGTATTTATCTAAAATATTCTGTTATCAGTCTCGATGCAGACCACTATCTAAAACTGAAGACCTCAAATTTAATGAATGTATTAATACCATTGAGACATGATCAGTTCGTTTTCTTCCTCTGAGAGATCTATTACACTTCATTTTTCTTCCACTAATAGATAGTAAGAATTTTATCTGATTTGAATAACTACAAGCAATCTAGACATAGGCCACTGTTTTGAAGCTTATAGGCAGTTTTCAACCGTCGTAATGACAAAATTGTTGCCTAAGCTTATGCTGCCTATACCACCGTCGCCTATAGACGATCCTATAGGCGGCAGTTTTGAAACTACTACCTATGTGAAAATTATAATTTTAGATGAAAAATATTTTAAGAAAATTAAAAATAATGATTTGGTTATAAGTAGCGGTTATGTGTAACACAAAAAGGAAATAAATAGTAGCATCTTGCTTTTTGCAAGATTCGAACTTGAATTTTTATTATTTAAGCACCCTATAACCATTGTACTTACCAAACAAATTAAGTATTCATTCATTTACTATCTCACACAAAATTATATTTATCTATTGAAGAAATTGCTGCCTATTATGGAAAAATGCCTCCTATCATATCAAACTGCTACCTATAGCTTTTTAATAATTCAAAAAAAATAAAATGTGACATAAAATTATTTTTGCTATTTCAAAAAAAAAATAAAATGCAGGATAATTAGCCAAACCGCTGCCCATAACTTTTTAATAATTCGAAAAAAATAAAATATAATATAAACACGTTTTTACTATTTCAAAAGTTAAAATGCAAGACAATTAGTGGCGGTTTGCAAGAAAACCATTGCCTATATTTGTAATTAGTTGTGTTTAGACTAAACCATGACTTATGTTATTTATGGCCAACGGTTCACTCAAACCGCCGCCTATTCCCCTTTTTTCTTGTAATAAATCTTATTAAGAGATCCACTAGAGATCAGAGATTGCTGGAAAAATAATAAAATTTTTCTTTTGTCCATCACATTCCATGAACGGTTGGAACATTCAGAAATATTTAAAAAGGCATACATGGAACTTCATGTTATTATAATACAAAGGACTGCATCAGTGAACATCTTCGATTCAAAAACAAAACGTACATCGAATAGAAAATCAACTTTATATTTGTCTGATTCAACTTATCCTATATAAACTTGATATGAGATTGTAAATAGTTGCCCAACAATTACTTTGGGTTAGACATGGCCTCGAAAAGGCGCGTAATTTGTTGAGTTTATAATGTGAATAGTTAATGATCTGTAATGTTTCATATTTTTCTTGTTAAATAATAAGTGATTTATTTAATTCGAACCAAATATACAAATTACGAGATAACGACATTTGGATGGGCAAAGTCGTCTAGAAATGTTGGATGTGGATTGATTTGCCAACCTACTTCATATGTATCTTTCAATTCAAAAGGCCAATCTCTCAAGTTTTCTTGACTAAGACTGATTTTAATAAACTAATGTCACTAAGGACATGCATGTAATAAAGGTTCTTCTTAGTAAATGTGGCTTATCAAAAGTCTAAATTTGGATGCTGGACTCAGCTAATTTCCCATTTGAATGCTTAGTAGATGTAGCCTATCATAGGTTTTGGACAATAAAGAAAGCTCAATGATTACATTCTCTTTTTTGTCCTCTTTTCAATTTTTTTTGTTTGAATACTGCTAATAAATAAATAAAAACACACTGATTTCTCTTTACGTTTAAATTTTTAGATGAGGTTTTAACTCTAATATTGTATAAAAGTATAAAACTCAAACAATATTAGATTTGGAACTCAGTGTCACCCATTTAGAATATATTAAAACTATTAATGTACCTAATATACTTTAAACAAATCATGCCTACTTGTGAGAGGACAATTAAAGGCCGAAAAGATATAAAACAACCGTAAGGTTGGGGGTTTCCTAACTCGTGTTGGTTTCCGGCCCCTCCATCTCTACTCTGACTCCTAAAAAAAATACACTATTTCTTTTAAGGGAAATGTTACTCAGACCGCCTCATGGCATATAGGGCTCTTTTTCTTTGCATGTCTTAATCCCTTCTCTATGCTAATGTCTGTAATTATGGTGGAAAAACTGAAAACATGTATGCTTAAAATTTGACCCAAAATGCCGAAACTTTAAAATTGGAGAGAGAGGAGAGTTGACAAAAGACAACGGGAAGGAAAAGATACACCCAACCCCAAAAATATCCACTGGAATCATCTAGCTTCTTCCCTATCAACTCACTATCTGCCAAACAAAACCTATGACCCCAATTTCACGTTATTTGAACGCAACTTTAACTATACGTAAAGCCATGAATTAAATGGGTAAAAGTTTAAAGAGGTTGCAATTATAAAATTCCAATTGTTAGTCTCAAGATTAAAGACTACATTGACTTTCAAAATTCTAAACCTATTTAATTAGTTCAGAAGAGAAGTAACTAGAATCTACCATCCTTTCTTGT
This sequence comes from Cordia subcordata, assembly GCA_028554755.1. Classification (NCBI taxonomy): domain Eukaryota; kingdom Viridiplantae; phylum Streptophyta; class Magnoliopsida; order Boraginales; family Cordiaceae; genus Cordia; species Cordia subcordata. Next base: position 7,798,936 of record JAPTOF010000006.1, on the reverse strand, counting down.
ACCTTAGTTACTTGTTGATTTACAAGTATCGATCATATGATTTTTCGTTTTGGTCTATAATTGTTGTACAATTACTTATATTGATTCTCCAATGAGCATATGCAAAATTCTTCCGTTGATCCTCCAATCCCCTTCAATTAGTTTCCGTGGTACTTTCCTCTCTTGTCATTTTCTTTAGGTCAGCTGAGGAGTTTTAGATGGTACAAATTAAATTTTATCTTACCTATTCTTAACCTATTTAATGATTCTTTTTTATTTAATTATATTACACTAGGATAATTACTTCTTTTCTTTTTGAAAGTTTTAAAAGTAACATGCTTGAAGCTTGACCTCTTCGAATTGAAAATTTGTTGCGCACCAAATACAGATCACTTCGAAATTTATATATTACATTTTATAAACATTTAGAAGCTTCAAGACATAATTAATTTTCGTAAACTTTCATGATGGCCGGTCATGGACGTCTTTAAGGTCGCCATATATTGGGTGTTGACATCAGCATGGTGAGATCACTTTTGGCTTTTGTGCTTTCGTCTTTGGCCATTGTCACTTTTTTAGATTAATCATATATATATATTATGAAATGGAGATAATGATGACACCCGGCCCTCAATTTAGCCGCCTCCCCTCCGCACTCTACGCCCCAACAAAGTGGAGAGAAAAAAAAAAAAAAAAGGCAAGGAGACGACTACTCTTCTCATGAAAACTTATCCACTATTTACAAATGTACGCCCAAAAGTACGTACTATTAAATTCTCTCTTTTGATCAGATAGCACGTGTATTAATTTAATTTCTCTATGAAAGTCTAGTCAATAGTACTTGCTAATATTAATTCCTCTTCCCCCACAACTCTACCCTAGGTAGATGCCAAAACGAGAAATTTTTTTTAACCTTATTTTTTAAATTATTTTTAAAATTAACCCAATTTTTAAGGTGGTTGTAAAAATAGGCTTTTCAAGCTTTTAAAGTTTGAATTTCGAACTTTGAAAGTTCATTTACGTTTTTTTTGACGCAGTCAAAAATTCCGTGCGAGGACGTGATGGGACTAACAAAATGGAACTTTCGAAGTTCGAATCTGAATTTCTAAAGTTTGATTTAGTATTTTTTGAAGCCGTCAAAGATTCCCTATGACGATATGATGGAGCAGCAGGGAATCTAGCAGAATCGAACTTTCAAAATTCGAATTCGAACTTTGAAAGTTCATATTCGAATTTTGAAAATCCAAATTAGGGTTCCGTAAAAAATTTCTTGTGATGATGTGACGGAGCGGCAGAGAATTTGGCATATTTGAATTTTTGAAATTCAAAATCGAATTTCTGAAATTCGAATTTGTTGATATATAACTCCACTTCCCTTCTTTCACCGGCTCATTCCAAAATCGCTCAATCTCAAAACTTTCACACCCTCAATCACGTTTGCTTAAGAATTGAAAGTGCTGCAAAACGTGATTGAGGGTATGAAAGTTTTGAGGTTGAGCGATTTTGGAGTGAGTTGGCGAAGGGAGGGAAGTGGGATTATATAGCAACAAATTCGAATTTCGAAAATTCTAATCTATCAAATTCCTTATTGTTTCGTCACATCATCGCAGGAAATGTTTGACGGAACCCTAACTCGAATTTTTGAAATTCGAATACCAACTTTCAAAGTTCGAATTTGAACTTCGAAAGTTCGATTCTGCCAGATTCCCCGCCGCTCCGTCACGTTGTCGCAGGAAATCTTTGATGGCTTCAAAAAAACCCTAAATCTAACTTCCAAGTTCGAATTCGAACTTCGAAAGTGCAATTCTGTCAGTTCCATCAAGTCCTCGCATGAAATTTTTTACAGTGTACAAAAAGCATAATCACACTTCCGAAGTTCGAAATTTGAACTTCGGAAGCTTGAAATGTATATTTTTGCAATCATCTTAAAAACTAGGTTAATTTTGGAATTAATTAAAAAAATAGGGTTAAAAAAAATTCCCATGCCAAAGCTGCCAATAACATAATAAAGTTTCTTTCTTCTTTTTTTTTTTGGGAAGGTTTTGTCTCAACTTTGAAATCGAAACCCATGTTAAAGAAAATTAAAAAGTTTATTTAGAGGTTCGCTTGATTATTTTTTCAAAGATGATAACTTAAATTCAAATTTGATAAAAGATAAATGTTGATTCGGAGGGAAAGATTTAAATTAAAAAAAGAAAAACCAAAAGGTCTAGCGAGTCTAGTTTTTTATAGATAGGATGTTTTACGTTTTAATTAATTGCCACATACAGTGTACCATGGCCATGGGATGGATGTAATATTTGAAGGTTTTCCAGAGTTCCTTTACCCATGATAGTAAAATCTCTAGATATGTGTCATATACAGATGAATGCTAGTCTGCATGCACAACTGTAAAAATATTACCATATGTCACACATATATTTTTGCAGGATGAAAACATCTTGATATGTCAACTTCACATACACATACAAATAAAATACGGGGGAACTCTTACAATCGGCATCTCTCAAGCCAAAAACCCAGCAAGGCCCATCATTTCATAGGAGATGGTCTTTAGGCGATCCGATTTCAAGAGTTTTCCATAAAATACTTGTGAAACGACGATACTCCAATCCGAGATGGCTTCAACAGCAGGACTTCAATTCAAAGATGTTTAGCTTCCACAAATATGTTAAGCCAAAAGCTGGCTAAATCATCATTCTTGAGGGTCTGATCAGTATGTTCTTGATAATTATAACACCCCTGAGCCTGAAATGCAAAACCTTGCTCTTCAACCATGGTCGAATCAATCTCCGGCAAGTAGAGATCATCAAACATTGAAAACGTTTCCACACAGAAATTCTCATCATCATGGATCTCTCCGTGCAGTTGAGATGAACTACTACAGTTTCTCATGTCGTCGCTGGAAGAATAAGATTCTGTAATGGTGTTGATTTGGTCATCATCCATGGCGCAAGAGACTTCGCCGGGGGAATAGGATTCAGCGATGGGAAATTCATGATCAGTTGACTCTGTGATGGTGCTGCAGTTCTCTAAATTCGATTCTTCTGCAGCGTAGCTGATAGAAAACTGTGGTCTGGCCATACTGATCTTCTCCTCACTTTTGGTTCTCTCAGCTGGTTTGCGAGGATTCACCCCGCGTCCTGTTCTGGACTTCCTCATGTGTGTGTGCCAGAAATTCTTGATCTCGTTATCTGTTCTCCCTGGTAATTGTTTAGAAATCTCCGACCATCTACATTACACATGAGGTAGAGGCGTAAGCGTTTACCGAATAGTTCAAGTAATTGAGGTTATTTTTCTATCAATGACTTGCGTCCAAATTTCATAGGAGGACGGAATTAAGTTGGGGGCTGAAGAAAAAACAACAATGAAACTTACTTATTTCCTAACGATGCGTGCAACTTAATGATAGTTTCTATTTCCTCCTTGGTTAGGCGTCCTCGCTTGAGGTCTGGCTTGAGATAATTCACCCATCGAAGCCTGCAACTTTTTCCAGATCTTGAAAGTCCTGCATGCATAGTACAAGAAAGAGACGAGATTGTGAAAAATACTGATTAATAATTGACAACTTTAAAAACTATGCAATCACAAAGTCTTTTGTAATTTGCACCTGCAGCTTTTGGCGTCAGGGTCCAGTTCTTAATGCCATGGCTTTTGATATAAGCAATTAACTTTTGATCTTCTTCGGGATCCCATGATCCCTTCTTCAACTGTTCCTTGCCAGTACTCATTGGCTTCATTTTCCAGAGTTCACAAAGACTTCAGCCACCTACTTGAAGAGTTGAAGTCAGTTATTTTAGCTAATTTCACCTGAGGTATAACTATATATAGAGAGAGAGACAATCTGATAAGAAAACCGCGTCTTGAATTTTTAATGCTGAGGTCACAGGGAAGTTCCGTTTCCTGAGTTTCTCATTATTTTTTTTGTTGCTTGGCTCTTGAATTTAATTAGCTTCATCTGGAGTGTTATGCTTTCCTTGTCTCCCTATCATTTTCTTGCTTGGTTTATATATCTTTTTCTTGTTTTGATATTGAAGAAGCAAGCCCATTGTGACTATCCTTGTTTAAAATAAAGCGTTTACACTTTAGTGTGGTCAATCCGTTTGAATAGTTTACATGGACAAAGTTGCTATCCGTTGTAAATGCTGTGCCTATTTTGTCTTCTCTATATGAGGTTGGTGGCGTAGGCGTTGGATGGGTTGAGAACGGATTTTTTTTCCGAAGACAATAATTTCTGATTTGTTACAAGTCGAAAATCACATAATCTTTGTATTTTTTTGGGTGATAGAAAACTTTAGTTGGCAGAACTGAATCTCATATCAACTGACAAAATCTGACCGTCAATTGGGAGTACTCACTAAAAAATTAGGATCGAACCAGGTGATAAGCCGTATCCTATAGAGTTGGGTCAGTGGTGGAGCCACCATAGAGTGAGGGTGTGTCCAAGCACCCCTGAATTTTTTGGGAAAAAAAATTACTACTATTTTTATTCTTTATCTTATAAAAAAAGGGTAGATTATATAAAATGCACTCCCTCATAATTAGGGTGCACCCTCTCGTGATTATAATGAGGGAATTATTACTATTGTTTTTGGTTTTTAGTCAAAGAAAAATAAAAAAATAAAGACCAAAAAAAATATTTATAATTTTTTGTCTTATGAAAATAAAGAAACAAGCAAGAGTAGAAAGAGAAAAGGACACGGAGAGAAGAAAAAAGAAAATAGTACGACAATGGATTGAATGGTTACTTATATTAAGAAAGATACTTTTAGTAATTAACTTTAATAGTGAATTGAATATTTAAAGGTTTCAAAATATGAAGTTATGTGGAAGGTCCATTATAAAGTGTAGTTCTATTTAAAAATGATTATAATTATTTACTTATATTTTTGTATATTAAGATGTCATTATTATATTAATTATTATATATTTTTAGAATTAATTTTTTAAATTTGTGTAAAAAAAATTTATGTGCTCCCCCTAACCTTAAAGTCCTAGCTCCACCACAGCGTTGGGCCATTCGTGACCGGAGAGAGTATGGTTTTAAACTAGGTTTTGAAATGGTGTGTTTAGTATTTCTCGAATCCGAACCTGAAAACGCAAAGTCAAACATAATGTTTCGGAAATCAAATTTAAAGCGATCCATGTCATTTTCTGAGTTTAATTAAATAAATTGCATTACTTATATATATATATATATATATATATATATATATATATGTATATATGTATATATGTATATACACACACATACACATAAAAAAAAGCATGTTGGGGCCTGTCTCTCTTGGTCTTCTCCATATCCTTGAAAGAGGGTCCCGTCATTTCTATGTAAATCGCCTTGAATCCGTGTGATAGTGAGGCCTGTCTGCTTGTTTCGTCGAGAGTTACTCAGGAGTCAAACTTATTCAGCTTGGACTTCTGTTACATACTTTCTCCATGTGTTGTACGTAGAATTAATCATCTTTGGCCACGGACCATGTGCGCGACAATAAAGTTTAGTTAATTTGGATTCATTACGACCAAGTATATATATATATATAGATACTTGGTCATTATATATATATATATATATATATATTTTACAGAAAACTGAATGCCTTGAACGAACTTCATCGATATAGCTCGCTATAATGTTGTACTTAGACATTGTTATCTTATTTTATATATGAGCAGAAAGTATTGTTGTAATTATAAATAGCTTTTTCCTTTTACAAGTTAGAGATTATATTTTCTTGTATAATATAATATAACGCTCTTTAAAGTTCGTAAAGATTAACTTTTCAAAATAAAATTTACTTACACGTACCAAAGGAAAATACGTATGTTATGAATTCACTTTGTAATATATCCCTGCTTTTCAAACGATGAAGGGATTTGAGTTTTACTTAAACCCATGCAACAATATAGGCCTAACCTGAACCATAAATTAGGAGAATTCGTCTGAATCCTTGCCTCTGATCAATAGTTCGAAATAATTATTAATCCTTGCCTAGCCGTTAACTATTGATCCTGAAACTTCAAGTTCACAATTCTGATTGTAGATTCAAGGGTCGGCACTTATTCTTGGGCAAATAATGGGAGGCAAATTAAACCGAAGCAAGCAGTGTTATTTTTCCCCCCTCCAGTGGTTTTAGCTTCTGGAATCTTTCTTTATTTTCTGCACTAAAAGAAGGGGGGTGCAGCAAGCTTTTTTATTTTTTTGGGGGGCCATCCTTACCAGATTTGAACTCACGAACTCACACCTGAGAAAGATAGTCCAACCGATTTGAATTATCCCTTAATCCTAAGGTACAGCGAGATAGGTTGGTGATGTATCATGCAACGATGTAGGACATGTTTGGCTTGGTTTTTTTTTTTCATAAAAAAATATTTTTTCTGAAAAAAAGTACATTTCTTTTATCATAAGTACTTAAATTAAATTTTAAAAATTTAAAACTCTGAAAAAAAAAGGGATCATTTTCAGCTTTTTTTTTTTTTTTACAAAGCTGGATTTTCAATCTATCAAAAACGGACTTTTTCCAAAAACTATAAAAAAAAAACTTTTAAAACAACTAATATAAACGAACCCATGCACAGATATTTGGGAGTAGCCAGTAGCTGAAGGAGAAATGAATATTCGTGATCAAGTCCTCATAAATGATAAAGATGAGCTGATGCAACACAAAAAAAAAAAAAAGAAGAAGAAGAAGAAGAAAAAGAAAAAGGTAATGCAAACCTCTGCTTCTTAAGGTCCTTCTCCAATAAGCGTTATCCCCCTAACCGTTGACCTTAGGGCTGCTCATATTGTCATACAATAATTTTGCTCTAGTAGTACTGTGCTGTTACTAAGTTGAATCCGTGAAACTTGAATACGAACTCGTTTTCATTGACTTTTAGAAAAAGTAATTTGTATTTTTTTATTAATATATATATTTTTTGAAATTCAATTTTTTAGTTTTTATAAAAGTTTCTATCAGCATTTAAATATTTTTAAAAGTCAATTCAAGACTAAATTGATCATGTGTTGATTGACTGGCTAGAGAATGTTTCTGCTACTGCCTTTCGGGCATTTTGCGGTTAATTTCGAGTTCGTTTAGATTGAATTTTTTTTTAAAAAAAAACATTTTTTATATCTTTTCAAAATAGTTTCTTTTTAAGCAATCAAAATTTTTAACTTTTAGCAAAAGTATTTGAACTTCTTCTAGTATTAGTTATTTTTTGAGGTTAAACCAATTGTTTGTTATAAAAGATATGTTTTTTAAAAAGAAATAATATTTTTCGTAAAAAAAAAAAAGCTAATTCACACATGCTATTTTTAATAATAACGTACCTTCAAATTTTTTAAACGAAATAACAGACTGCTGACTAAATTAGTAACTCGAGTTCATGGTTTTCCTTTTAGCTTGGTGGATGTACTTGTTACAAACTTTAGTTTTGTTGCCTGCGCGAATGATATGCATCATAATAAATAAGTACTTATTATAATATGCATAATAAATCATTTAATTAGTGGTAATGCTGGGCGATAGGGGATATAATGGCCACGTCATATGGGCCCCACTTTCAATTGTCAGCAATTGCAAGTTGTAGTGTGAAATTTGATTAAAAATAATAATAATAGAAACCCCAACTGATGTTGAAAATTATTCTGTGGCCGAGTGAGGTGTCTATCATGAAAGGCAAGAATGCGATGTTCGAGTCAAGAAATGGGAACACGAGGCACGAGGATGACCCGGACCACGAATATTTTCCTGTTTCCACGAAGACCCGCTCTACGAATGTTCTCCGGGATGTTGTCGTTTATATAAGTTGATACTCTCTCATGTCGAAATGAGAAAATATTTAACATCTTTTACAAATTTAATAAATGCCTTGTTATATTCAAGAATTCTTATTTCTAAAAATCTCTTATTTCATTACTCCATTTTTTGTACTTTTTCACTCCTTAATTAGTTTTTATTTTGCAGAGTGACTCCTTAGTTAGTTTTGCATTTGACATTTCGTTATTTTTTTTTGGATAGAAATTCTGTTATAGTTTCTTTCAAATCTTAAAGACAAGATAACTTTTTTTAATTATTAATATTGAGCAAAGTTATAATCATTTAAAGTAGTAAAGTTTACAAATTCAATTAGTAAAAATATCAATCTTTAAATAAGAAAACTTAGAACTCCTTGCCTTAATTTGACTTGAACATGCTTCTTGTTTTAAGTAATCCCTCTTTTTATTTTACTTCATAATAAAAAAAATTAATTTGAGACGGAACCTTTAGACTAAATTTTCCAATAATTTAATATAAATTTGAGACTGAAAATTTTCGTCTCAATTAGAGTTTCAAAATTTTCTGAGATGAAAATTTTTCATCTCAAATTCAATTTTTGTAGTAAAAGTGAAAAAAGATTGGGGTTCTCAATTTTAGGATGTTTGGGTAATTTTATAAATTTAACTCTCTAAAATGGCTTAAGAAAGCCACTTAGGGAGTATTAGGGATAGCCTAACGAAGCTAATTAAAGACTAAGGTTATACATTTTTTATAGTAATATATGTAAGTATATAGTATGATTTTCTTTTTTATTTTTATGTAAGACATGCAAATTAGACTGAAATCTGGAAGAGATGATATAGCTTAGTCATTACACATAAACGGATAATTAAGTTGGGTCTTGTTAGCCAGCTATGGTTCACATATGAAAACAAAACAGAAGATTGAACAAAATCAAGTATAATATATGTCAACTTCAAAACCAACCAGGGTTTACTTTTACTTTTAGGTAAATACATTTGTTTAGATATTGACAATCCCTCGTATGACTTTACAATAAGCATGCAAAAAACCAAAGATGGGCCCCCCCTTTTTTTTTGTCTGAATGATGAAATTTTTATTACTTTAGAAGTACAACGCACTTTAAAATAGTATATTAGGCTAAATGCTTAAAATCAACCAATTCCAGGTTAGTCATTAAATAAGATAGAGTTACCTCATTAGGTACACTGGTCAATCACTCAAAAGTATCCCAATTGTTCTTTTGGTTATAGAAAATTCAGTCTACTGCCTCGTTCCTCAGTCTATTCCTAACAAGATATATATACATATATATATATATATATATACATATACATATCTATATATATACATATACATATACATATATATACATATATGTATATATATGTGTGTGTATGTGTGTGTATATAGAAACACTCCTATCCTAGTGGAATTTGAATTCAACTCATAATTTACGATAGTAATCTCAATTATTTGAACTATTCTAATCCCAATCTATATCATATTTTAATATTTGTAATAACTAGAGTGATGGAGCTACATACGTTCTGGTGAAAACCTAGGGTATATCATTAGTTTCAAAACATACCTACTTGGGTTGATCAATTAATGTACTCAGTAATATGCTTCAAGTTACCTGGCATTTACAGTAGCAAATGAGGCAAGAGATAAGCTTTTGTATTTGGTAGTCTTAATTTTCAGAAAACGTTGTATACAAGGTTGCTCCCAGGTAAGTAACACCAATCTAGAGGCTGGTTCAGCTCTCTTAAGTTTCAGAAAACGTTGTAGTGTAAACGTTTACTATTATTATTGTAGTTTTTCCTCCTTCTTTTATTATTACTTCGAAATTAGGCATTTAGACTGATAGTTGGTAAATTCAAGTAGATTTATATTTTACACATAATTTAAGCTACTGATTAAGTATCATTTTTGTTTTGTTTTTTGGTTGAAAATGGCTATTTGAGCGAAGCTATCGAGGTTTAATTGTATTAATAATGGTCTGATTTAGTAATTGATCTCCAATAAAGGGATAATTGTTTATGTTGTAATATAAAAGCTTTCATTAAAGGGGGAAAAAAATGAAATTGTCATATTTCCTAATATCAAACCATTTTACCATCCTTTAATCATGTATATGCATATAATATCGTTTCAATTTAGATTTCAAGAAATTTTATTTTTAATTAATTTTTTCTGTATCCAATATCTTACTTTTCTTTAAATATTTAAATTTTACGAACAACTGATCAGTTTGATATTATCCTGAGAGTACTTTAGATATGAGGATCCTAATCCTATAGTATTGTAACTCATTAGCTAGATTTGGGAATAATAATCAAACATTAGTATTGTGTATCTATTAAATTTATTTGAGAGAAGCTTATTTATAGACGATTCTAGTCAAGGTCGGACATCTATCAGTAGCATCATCAATGTGGTTTAGAAACTCAAATGGGCTCCTAAATGCACAGCTGGGCCGAAAGTCTTATCTTGTGGATTCAAAAGTCCTTCGGTAATAGAGTCCATAATAGGCAACAGATGTCCACCACTTCAAAGTCCAATAACAACATGTACAAAAACTTGCCCCAAACTGAAAACTAGTCCAATAGTTTTTTGTTAGGTTAGCCTGCCTTGTTGTATTTCCTCTTCTTTACTTTTTTTTTTCCTTTTATTGTTGAGATAGTTCGTTAGTACAAACTACATATACGTACATATATATATATATATATATATATATATACACACACACATACCATATGCATATATTCAAAGCATCACAAATCCCACACTTATATCCACTATTCGGGCTAGAAATTGTCAAGCCTAAAGGGTTCCATAGTATGCTTGGATTAGGGCCCAATCCGTTGGGTCGTGAGATTGGAAGTCTGAGGCAAGGCCTAGAATCTTGATGCTTCTAGAATTTCAGAGCAGGACTACAACTAGGGGTCAACTTACTCCCATAGATACGCACGGATATGGATATGGACAATCAGAACACGATAAGGATCAACAACTTGCAAGAGAGATCTACTATGATACGATGAAGAGATTGAAAGGTGAAGAGGACTCTTTTGTGCTAGAGGTTATAAAGGCACAGCTACCCAAGGGGTAAAGGGCAGAGACAATCAACCTAAACACAAAAGCCTACCCCTCACAATTACAGATTTACTTTAAAACCAATCCTACAATTACGTCCAATTCTTGTTCCCCAATAACTGGACACTGATTTAAAACCAGTCCTACAATTACTTCCAATTCTTGTTCCCCACAAGTCTTATAATTACTTCCAATTCTTGTTCCCCACAATAACTGTACACTTGACTTAAAACCCGTTCTACAATTGCTTTCAATTGTTGCTCTCCAATAACCAAACACTGACTCAAGTGTCGAAGTACCTTTGGTTGCCACTTGACCGTCGAAGTAACTTTGGCTACCACCACTGGTTGCCACTTGAGCATCGAAGTAACTTTGGCTGCCACTACACCAGTGTCAAGGATTTCTGCTGCTTATTTGCCTTCTAGTTTTGCAGGTTATCAAAACCCCACTTGACATTATTCGTAATTATAGAAGCCACCCTCTACATCCACAAGCCAAATTTCAAAGTAACAAATAATAAAAAAAATACATTCTAAAAAATATAAAATTACTTAGGATCAATAATATAATATATTCTAAGTGGATAAAAAATTATCCTCTCGGAAACATACAACAACATAAGATTATCAAGTTCATGTGTTTCAACTTATGATACATACTTTTGAATATTTACATTGTGTTTGGATACCACGCGGGGATTATGCTTGTTACTGTAATAGATGTATCTTACTTATAGTACTTTTGGATATATATCGAAAATTTGGTTCTTCATTAAGATATAAATTGCATAATATTTAATTTCACGTCGATTTATTCCGTAAGACAGAAGTAACATGAACACCATATTTCACGTATAGATATTCAAATGACTGTTTAGCATTAAAAAAATCTATGCCTGGATTAATCATTTGTTTCTCCTTACGGGAAAGCAACAATAGCTTCACTTTTTTTATCGAATTTTATGGGCTTCTTTGTAGAAAGCTATAAAGTGGCCCAATTTGGAGCCAGGCATAGCATATTAGGAAGTATTCAAGAAAAAGGGGCCTAAATGGTAGGCTTACAAGTGCTTCATTACTGAAATCAAGCATTGAAAATTTTCATGGCGACGAGGGCCTAATTTGGCTCTCCATTTTGAAAGGTTAAACTATTTTCTATCGTTCAAACTTCATCTCTATAAACGTAAAAAGGAGAAAAAAGAGAAATTTATAATTCCTCCTTTATATTGTGTTCGCAATAAATGAATTTCATACAATTTTGAAGAATTCATTTGCAAATTAAATTTTTTATATTTGGTAGCTTTCGTAGGTGTATTTTTGTCCATGTTTTTGGAGTCACAATATAACTACCATAAAATAAACTCGAACTATGTAAATATCACTATTCGCCACGAGTCATATTTTGATTGGAACGTTTCGAATATGCCAATCGTTTGTGAGAATTTCACGTGCTGTGGTACACTTGCAACAGGTATCAAACAATCATTTGGTATCGTTAATAGCACGTGCATATATGTGGTCCCTTGGGGAATAGGATAGGAAAAATAGATGCATTCCTTTACTTCTTTCTTTCTCATTTCTATTTGTCAGACAGCATAGCTTTAGCTCATTGGCAGTTAGGGAACCCTGTTAGGCATATAATAAACTTATGTTATTTAAATTAATATTAAAAATTTTAAATTAATATATTTAATATTTTTTTCCATCTTATTAAAATTTTATATTTATTTTAATATAATTAAATGATACAATATTATAACTGATGCAAGAATTGAAGGGAAATAATAAGTCGAATATTGATATGCGAGTTTAGTAAATATATAGATAATTATTATAACTAATGCAACATGACTATACGTGAAGACTCTTGAGCACCAGCCCCAATATTCTCATTCCCTTAGCTTGGCCAAATTTTCAATGTCATTACTCATTAGTTTCTAATAATAGCCCAGTAAATATCAGATGCAAAATCTCAGATGAAGAAATTAAAAGACTTCATAAATTTCTGTGCATAATCAACCACTTCACGTATGTCATATAGGGTGATGCTATTTGTTGTATATTTTTTTCTTTTATACACTGAGGCCGAAACTGATTACGTAAAAATCTTTTTAATTTTTCGTTGAAATCTCATGTCTTCTATCCTTTATGAGCAAAATCGAGACTTCGGTTGAGATATTATCATTTTCTTTCTCTCTTCCCCCCCCCCCCCTCTCCCCCCTCTTATTAACTTATATATCATCTTCTATATTTAAACCTAATAGATGACACATCAAAGAAAAAAGAAGAGAAAATTATAAAAATGATAATCTATCATAAATATCAAAATGAGAGAAAAGCTAACATGGCAACGCAAGAAACAATTACATTGGAGACTAGAGAAATTAAACAACCTAATTAAGAACAAACAGCTGACACAAGGATATGATCTAGAAGGTGGCCTGAAAAACATGGAAAATTTTTTTTTTTTTTTGGGCGGGGGGGGGGGGGTACCAAAATGGAGGCTAAGCCGCGAATGTATTCCTCACTGATGAGCAAAAGAACAAACAGATGTCCCCAGCTTACACAGGCTCATTTCTTACGACCGACAGCCTCCAACCACATCCTTGATCTCTTCATCAAATCTGGACTCAGTCTAACCATGAGAACACAAAACTCCATCTCATTCAAGCTTCCATCACCGTCCAAGTCACCTTCTTTAAGCATGCTAAGAAGCTCCTCATCGCTCATGCCTTGTAACCCTAGCGATGAGGAGTTCTTCTTCAAGCTGTCGAAGGTGATGACCCCTGTCTCAGAATCCATCAACAGGCGAAACCCGTTGCGCAGCTCGTCCAAGAACCCTTCCGCCCCGAGCTTCTCCACCATGGATGGGAAGAAATCCTCAAACACAATGTCTTTTCCCGAAGCCATCGATCCTGTATTTGGTAGATTAAGTTGATCAGATATGGCTGCTCTGGAGTGGGAATTGGCAAATGGGGGTTAAATTTATAGGAGGCGGGAGAGAAAGAATACGAAAGATGCGGGAAAGAATTGTTTGGTGGAAAGAGTCCAGGGAGAAGCATGCCAAGAGCGAAGACATGTACAGATGAGTGAGGTCTGATTTTGCTGGTGGGACTACGAGCGAGTTGCATGGGTTCTCCTTCCTCGAAGTTGCATGGGAAGCTGCCTTTATAATATTTGCCTAGGGGTAGATGTTGGCTAATGATGGGCAAGCATTTTCCTTCACAGTAAATGGAGCTTTGTTTTGGAAGAGCAGCAACTGGGGCATGCACCCAGTTGGGAGTATCCTACACTGGGGTAACCCCCATCATGCTGTGGTGGGGTCTGGGCTCATTCTAGGAAACTAAGTGTTTGGTATAACTATGTCTCTATCTATCCATCCACACTTAAGCAATAAACAATTCCAAATACTAGATTTGTTTTACTCCAAATTTCCTAAACGCCCCCGTTTTGTCACCTAGTCTGCGTAATTAAGGCATTCCTGTTGTCACCTACGTGTCATTTTGTGCACCAACTTTTTCATCCCAAACAAACTTGCCATAAACCAATTCAGGCTTTCGATCTCTTGCAACTCTGATCGCCAAAAAACACACATAGCAACTCAAGCTGTTAATCAATGTGACATTTGAAAATTGATTAAATTGATAATATCAAACTCTTGTATTTGAACCACCATACTGTACGGGTTACATACTAGTTATAATATGTACTATTGTTGTTCGTTCTTGCACTAGCTTTTTCCTTCAAATTAAAACATGCTTTCGCCGCTTGTGACATTACAATTAGCCGTATAATGCCGACATGGCTATCCTGCCATATTTGAAATTCATGGAGCTATAGGCAAATTTTACATACAATATACGATATGATCAATCTCTATTTGTCGTTTTAGCCATATTTTATAAACAGAATTCAAGAGACAAGGTTAATCATTAGTCAGATGGCTAATCAAACATTCAGGGAAAAAGTCATTTATGGTGTTAACATCACAAAGTGTGTTTATAACATAGATGCAACTTTTTGAAATTTTAAATGAAAAAGGTGCTGTCAATTTTATTCAGTTTTTGAATAACAAACAATAGAATTTAATAAATGTTTTAAATTAATTTAAAATATACCATATCAATGTAAGATAATGATATCAAATTAACATCAAGACACGTACATCCGCAAGTCCACTGACTAGTTTTCTTTATTCCCGATACCAATTTGGGGTTACAAATTTAATTTCATGAAGTACTTTAGAGAATAAATGAAATGAAATAATTAAGATTTTGTTTGGTGTAACTGTAAAATTTTATTTGTCGAAGTCTAGAATTTGGGGTAGAAATATTGTTTAACAGAAGTCACTGAATCTTTGGTCTTGTATTTTTTGGTATTAAGTTTTCAACTATTTTAAAAAATAAATATTGAGTGTTATTCTGAAAGGAAAAAGAAGAACAAATTTTCAAAAAATTTTGGTTTGTAGCTTCTAATTTCTTTAGCTTCTTTTAACTTCATTTTTATTTAAAAGTTCTTTTTTGCCAAATAATCTAATTTCAACATTTAAATTTGTCAAAAAAAAAAAAAAAGAAAGCTTTTGTAAAAAATTGGGCCAAATATAAGCCATCACAATCCTATCGATACTCTACATTTCTAGATAGTGCCGGGCGATAATTTGGACGGGCGAAAGGTAACATAGGTTTGGTTTTAACTTTTACGGCAGACCCGCTTTTCCTTTAATGTATGAGCAATCATTTTCTAGTGCGTACAATCCACCTGCATGTAGAACACTTCAATCACTTCAAGTTTATTAAAAGAACCTGAATTTAATTAGTCACTCTATGTTTTCTTTTCTTTCTTTTTTTTTAATTTTATAATTGACTACAAAGGAATCCTTTAATAACTCTTTAAGATCTCAAGCAAGATGTGTATAATGAGGTATACTGATGTACATATTAATTAACTTGTTAATTGAGAAATTTACTAAAACTTATCGATGTCGCTCCGCGGAATATATTCCTGCCGTATGTTCAAGAAGGACAAAAGAGCAAGACATTCCTTAAATTAATCATTGAGTACGTAATTTCGAATGACGTAAAGAGCAAGTCTTATTGGGACGGTTCTAAAATTCCGGGAGTAAATAAACATATACCCATATTATTTCTGGAGTAATATGATAACCCAACCTGCCTTATCCTTTTATTGGTTTACTTCCTCATAGACAATGTTCACTTCCGAGTAGCTAGAATATATGAATAGATTAATCAATTTCCTTAATTTTAAAGTCATAATTTATACATTATATAAAAAGAAGTATATCAGTCACTAATCAAAAATACTATTATCTATTTAAACATAACAATAGAAAATCTTTTTCGTCAATTTAAGTATTTTATAAAATTATTAAAAATCTTTCATAAAAACATAATAGCATATATAGAAAAACTTACTAATAGTTAAATTTTAAGAAATATATTTATATTTTACCTTCGAATAAAAGGTAAAGATTGGCCATCAATAATAAATAAGAACATTAAATGCACAAATTTCTCTCTGTGCAATTACACTGGCTGGGGTATAGTTTTAGACCACAGACGTCGTATAAGAAAGTACAAGAGTTCCCATTATAGTGCTTAATATATTGAGGCGATAAAGATGTCTACCAAATTGAGTCAACTAAACATATTAATATAATCATTGTCCAATAATTATAATCAAAACATCGTTCACATATTAGCTTCTAAATTATCTCCATCAACGTAGGACAAGGGGATAATTTACTCTGAAGCATAGCCAAATACGCTTTAATAAAAAGAAGGGTTCTAGTTCACTACTATGTACTTAATTCTGTCAACAACTTTGTTAGTTGTTATATATATGAAGAGAAAGTATTAATTAGGGTTACGTGCCTAGATTTAGGAACTTATTCTTGTTGTCCATCTTTTTAGAGAATAAAAAATAAGAGAGGATCCATGTTCAAAAGGGAAAAAGAAAGTTGGTGGATGGCAAAAAAGGTTCACGATTCTTTTCGCAACTTATACTACAAAGCTGAAATTTGACCATGCCCAACTAGGGTTGACTCGTGCATATATGTACATGTAATAATAATAATATGTGACCCGTGCAGTTTGGATATAAATTTAATATTATTAAATTATAAAAGTAATTTATTATATTTTTCAATCTTGAAATAACTTAATTTGATAAATAGCTTGATTATAATTGGGTTTAAGATAAATTATGTTAGAGAAGGAGGCAACATGAAATGTCTTGAACTGGAAAATTTTTTCAAAAGCAGATAAAAAGTTGTTAATTAAAAAAAGTTTTCCAAAAGGAAAAGATTTTTAATTAAAAGGTGCACGGAAAGTTAAAGTTTCGCTATTTAGTTCATGACTTTTCTTCTTTTTTTTTTTTTTTGGGTATTTGAAGGTGACACATGGAATATGATTCATGATAATAAAACTATTTTATTGTGCATGTCACATGGCATAATGTTGTGCTTTGAAAATTTGTAGAGAAACAAATTTAATATTTAAAGTTCTCGTTTTAATGTACAGTACGTATATATATATGTAAGGAGTACAAATTACATACGTAACTCTGCACATTGAATACAGCAATGTGTTCGCTAATAATAAGGTGGCGGGATGGACTTTTGTCCGATTAAAGCAGGTCTTTCGAATCTATATTTGAGAAATCATACACAATCTTTCTTTAAGAATATTTCGTGTTAAGGTCAAATTAAACCTTTATTTGACTCGACTTTGCCGCGTGGAGTTTGGTAGATAATTGCCAACTGATTAAGAGACCTTTTTGTTATACAGATCAGTAATCATTCATTGTTGCTGCACGCAGTAGAGAAAGAGACGCACGTTTAGGGAAACAATAGTAGTGGTTTTGGTGCTTTGAAAGTCTAGATAATGATGTACCAGTGCGGCAGCAGTGACCTCAAGTTTGAAAATTGCTTCCACTATCTCTAGAGGTATTTATAATTATTTAGGGTTAGTTTTAGCTTGCATTGATTTTTTTTGAAATGTATATTTTTTTTTGTGTGTAATCTTTTAAAAAGTGTATTACATAGATCTTATTCTGGCTTGTGTTGTTTAGTGTTTAAAGTTTTAATTTTTTTAAAAGTCAATTTAAATATTTATTGAAAGAC
Source organism: Cordia subcordata (assembly GCA_028554755.1). Classification (NCBI taxonomy): domain Eukaryota; kingdom Viridiplantae; phylum Streptophyta; class Magnoliopsida; order Boraginales; family Cordiaceae; genus Cordia; species Cordia subcordata. The sequence goes on along the minus strand of JAPTOF010000006.1, from coordinate 7,780,958 downwards.
TATTTTTTCCCCATTAGAAGTGGACAATTTAAAAAATTAAAATAATTTTTTCATTAAGTTACGGAATCAAATTTATTGATCTAAAAATATTAGAACTTATGGTATAGAGTTCAAAACAAACTGAACATGCTCACGAAGATATGTGTTGAAAATAATAAATAAATATAATATATATTTTTTAACAATATAAATTTTTAATTAAGGTGATCATACTTGGTATATAATTTATTTTCAGGACCTTAATTTAATGAAACAACTTTTCAAATGAGAAAATTGTAGTCTGAACTGCTGAAGGAAGATCGAAGACCAATAGCATACATGAATTTCATGATCAATTTTAAATTAGCAACAAATCTAAAGCACGACTTTTCATGCAGAATTACGATTGGGCTACCAATGTGTCAACAAGAATAGTCTACCCTTTACCAGAAACAGGACTTTTTAATTCAAAATTTTAATTAGGTAGAGTAGTTTAAAATTTTTTACGATATTATTGGTCTTTGTAACTTATTTATGTGAAAGAATAATATAACTTATTCATGTGAGAAAATAATATTAACATTAGCCTTCGCATATGACCAAAAGTAACAGAGTACATAAAGATCACATGTGACATGTCCATGATCTAGGACTACGGTAAGCCGTGGTCAAGTCAGATTCAAGGATTAGCACGAGTACATTTATGTATAAATTTTTCTATATAAATTAAAAAAAATCGATTGTAAAAATATAAATAATTATATAATAATGACAGTTTAATACCCATAAAAACATAAAAAATAATTAAATTGTAAATACAATTACATTTTAAAATTTCTTGACATGACTTTATATTTTAAAATAATTGAATATTCAACTTACTGTCGATATTATCAAACATACCTCGCATAACTAATCAAGTATAATCACTTTTTGCGCTATTTCATTTTATTCTTCTCTCTTTTATCTCTTCTTTCTTCTCTTTATTTTATTTATTTATTTTTTACTTTCTTGCTTTTTCACATTACAACAGATTACAATTTATTTTTTCTTTCAAATTTATCTTTTATTTTCTTGGTTATAATAAGAGAATAATAATACCCTCGTCACCATCAGTAGAGGTACAATTTTTGTTATCAAACATTTCGTGAAATTAAATGAGCACATATTTTATCACAACAAAAATAATTTAAATAAAACAGTATTATTTTCTTTCCAACGTCTTCACTTTAATATCATATTAAAGAAGTAACATTGTTTCATACTAAAATGAACTAGGACTAACTAAATAGCTCAAAACCTTACTAAGAATTTGTTGTATTATAGTTAAATCATTTATATGCCCGTTAAAACTAAGGAAATATATTGGTCTTCTGTTGCTCCAAAGGTGCCACGAAACTTGTGTCCTGCACGGAGTAGATGGTAAAAGGAAGACGAAAAGCATTGAGTGCTTGGGCCAAGGAAAAGAAAAAAAATGGCAACCTCCAGACAATGTTGCATATTGCGGGTCAATTTCTCCGTTGGATTCCGACAAAACAAGATTAAATTCAACAATCTAGACTTAAGGAACATAAGAAGATATAGTATTAGATTTATTGTATCGACACGCATGTACAATTTTAATATTTTTAAATAAATAAGGTTGAGTGTTAGATTTATAATTTGAGTTTTGATATCATATTAGAATTATTGCTTCGTCTAAAAAATTGAGTTTGTCGAGAAATCTGAATTTAAAAAAGAGGTGATAGTTGACCTATGCGCAATCACTATTAAGGCGTTGAAATTTAGTTCCCTGCTGAAGCAGAAACGCAAGTTGCTATAATAAGCCGTATGATGAAAAGCCATTTTGCGGTCTTTTTCGTTGAACAGGTCAAAGGGTTTCTGGTTTTTTGCCATCTGATATATGGCATCAAGAGGTGACAATTTTTTTTTTTTATTAGTACAAGAAGATTAATTAGATTTCACAAAGCAAATGTTGTGTGGGAGATCTCTGACCCTACTGTTGTCTTCATTGTTGTGTATCTTGATCTGTCAATCACCATGTAGCAATGCAGCTGATGAGCTGAATCAGTCCCAACCCCTGTTGGTAAATCAAACTCTCATTTCACCCCGGCAAATGTTTGAGATAGGCTTCTTTCGCCCCGGTAATTCCAGCCGGCTGTACCTTGGGCTGTGGCACAAGAATGTTGCTGCACGCAGATTTGTGTGGGTTGCAAACAGAGGGCGTCCCCTTGCAGCTAATGACTCCGGGCCGAGTCTGAAAATTGGCCCTGATGGGAATCTGAGGCTTGAAGATGGCAATCAAAACGCTGTCTGGTCGACAAATGTTACTGTCCAGTCTAATAACACAGTTGCAGTGCTTACTGATGAAGGAAACTTCATTCTCAGGAATGGTCCATCAGGGTCGACCGTCTGGCAAAGCTTCGACCATCCTGCTGATACCTTATTGCCTGGGATGACAGTGTTCAATTCGAGCACTGGACAGGCGCGCTTTTTGTCATCCTGGAAAGCTGAAGATGATCCAGCGCCTGGGCAATTTACGAGCGGGCCTTCAGTAGAGCAGCCACCGCAGTATGTCACCTGGATTAATGGTTCGGTTCCATACTGGAGAAGTGGTCCATGGAATGGCTTGGAGTTTCTCGGTGTCGTTTTTAACATCCAAGGTTATGCACTTGGAATAAATATGAGACGAGATCAGGATGGAACTGTGTATTTTGAGTACAGCACACACAACGAATCCGAAATTACAACCTTTACATTGACACCATCAGGTTCGATGGCTCTTATGGGCTGGAGTGAACAAGCTAACCAGTGGATTGTAACATGGAATGCAACAGAAAATCCATGTGAACATTACGGAACATGTGGACCATTTGGTTTGTGTAATAGTCAGGAATCTCCGATTTGTCAGTGTTTCCAGGGGTTTGTACCCCGATCAAACGAGGAATGGAGCAGAGGCAATTGGAGAAGTGGATGTGTGAGGAGGACTCAACTTTTATGTGAATGGAACGCGAGTAACATAAACGAGAATGGATCTGAAAATGATGCATTTCAGCTTGTCAGGGAGATGAAATTGCCTGCTCAGTTTACATACATGTACGATGTGCGTGACGCCCAAAGCTGTGAGCAAAGGTGCTTGAGCAGCTGTTCTTGTGCGGCATATGCGTATCCAAATGCAATAGGATGTATGATTTGGACAGGTGAACTTATTGATAGTCATCAGGTTCCAAATGAAGGGGAGGGGGATCTTTTCCTACGCCTTGCTGCTTCAGAAATAGGTAATCTAAATTTGCATTACTTCTTAAGCAGCTTAGAAGTGTTTTCTCTAATTTTATTTCTGCTGCTACAGATACCCCAGGTGAAAATAACGAAAAGAAGATTGCACTCATAATCAGCTTAACAACTGGTGGAATTATTGCTGTTCTCTTGTCCATTTTCCTATATTGGTTCCGCAAGCGGAAAGCAATTCAAAAAGGTAAAAGACATCCATCTGATCATGTGGTAATAAACTGTTTAGAAGGTGTCTCCATTAAAACCGAAACAAAAAAGAAAATCATAATTGACAATCTGATATTTGTGAATTAACCTGAAGCAACCGAGATTTGCCTTTTTGTTCTGAGTGAAGCCATTCCCAGTGTCTTTTAGTTTCATCTGTGAAATTATAGATCTTTCTTTCTGCACATGAAATTACACTTCTTTTCTTGTTGCACTTTTTCTCTCTTGAAAACTTCTATGGGAGAGTATAGTCCAGAGCACTTAGGTTTCTCTAAGTAGCCAACATGCACTAAATGACCATTCCAGCCAATTTTCTTAGGCACTTGAACTGAAAGGATAAGTTCTTGATTGTATTTTCTTTCCCCTTGCTAAAAACTCACGCATAGACTTACACACTAGTGAAAAATTTCAGGTCGGGAAAGGACCAGTGAAAAGCATCCTGTTTTAGATGAGGCTGTTTTTCCAAGAAATGTCTCAGACCTGCAAATATCTGAAGACCACAAATTTGTAACGAGTTCTGCAGAGCTTCTGATTATTGAGTTTGCTAAAATTGTATCTGCCACCGGTAACTTCAGTCTGGCAAACAAGCTTGGTGAAGGAGGATTTGGTCCCGTTTACAAGGTAATAATGGTTCAACAATATATAAGTTGAAACTTGTTGTAGAGCTGGTTCTGTGAAATTTAATCTGTGGTGAATTAATCACTCGTAGGGAAAGCTGGAAAACGGGCAGGATATTGCAGTAAAAAGACTTTCTAGTCATTCAGGTCAAGGCATTGAAGAGTTCAAGAATGAGATTTTATTGATTTCCAAGCTCCAGCACAGAAATCTTGTCAAATTATTGGGTTGCTGCATTCATGGAGACGAGAAGCTATTAGTTTACGAGTACATGAAAAACAAAAGCTTGGATGCTTTCATCTTTGGTAATTGACCTGGCTTGCCTTTCTGCTTCCAAGTATGCATTAGCTCAATAACCTTACAATTGTTAAGGTCCTTAACACCTTAACAAATGTATCATAAAGCTTTTATTTGGACTAACTTTCTTGGGTATGTTATGGATCACCCTGACTAGATTCAACAAGAAAGCTAGAGCTTGATTGGACCAAAAGATTCCACATAATCCAGGGTATTGCAAGAGGTATTCTTTATCTCCATCGCGATTCTCGTTTAAGGATTATCCATAGAGATTTGAAAGCCAGCAATGTCCTCTTGGATGATGATCTGAATCCTAAGATCTCAGACTTCGGACTGGCACGAACTTTTAAAGTGACGGAAGAGCAAGCAAACACTCAGAGGGTTGTGGGAACATTGTAAGTTTTGTCTTCCTCTCGTCATTGCATTCTCCTCTTGCCAACAATTCACTTTCTCCCAGTACTTAAGCACACATTTTACAACACATTTTTCAATTCTACTGTAGATCATACTGCCTGTATTAATATGAGTTTTGTGGTCCTGAGTCAAATTCTATAAATGTGACTCAAACAGAATTGTTGGCTTCTGATGCTCATTACTGCAGAGAAGGTTACCTCAGTAGACTTAAACGTATAGTTTGATCTATTGATAGTTTCATATACGACATCACACTGATTACTCAATATTTACTTTCTTATGTATCTTTCTTTTTAAAACTAGTTCATCTTGTAACTAGTAATGTACATCCTTTGCTTCAATAACTACTTGTCCATAAACAGGAATTTGACACAAATATAAATTGTTTCTTATTCTTTGTGATATTCAGTGGCTATATGTCTCCTGAATATGCGATATGGGGGCTGTTTTCAGATAAATCTGATGTCTATAGTTTCGGAGTGTTGGTGTTAGAGATTATAAGTGGCAGGAAGAATACTGAATTCATTGATGACAATTATGTCAGCCTTCTTGGTTATGTAAGTTCTAAACCACCACAATCATCTCTCTTTCACACAGTTTCAGTTGTTTTAATCCATTATATTCTAAGAGTTTTGAAAATCATTTCCAGGCATGGAAATTGTGGGATGAAGGAGCAGGCTTAGATTTAATGGATCAATCGCTAGCAGACTCGAGCTCTCCAGTAGAAATAATGAGATGCATAAACATTGGCCTTCTTTGTATTCAAGACCAACCTGCAAATAGACCAACCATGTCAGATGTAGTTTACATGCTAAGTAGGGAAACATATCTCCCACGACCAGAACAACCTGCATTTACACTTAAAAGTTGGTTGGATTCAACCGGCAGTTTATCTTCTCCCAACACATTCTTTGTGGACACCGACAATATTTCGTTGATTGAAAGCGGTCGGTGACCGAGCAATGTATTTATATTAAAGTCGGAGGATTATGGTAGAACTTGTTGATATTAATTATATTTCATTGATTGAAAGCGGTTGGTAACCAAGCGATGTATATACATTAAAGCCAGAGGATTATGATAGAACTTGTTGACATTAATTGAATGGTATTGTGGAATATTTTTTGTCACATTCAAGTTAAGGATATATTCTGCCCCCAACTTAACGCCCGCTCCTCATGCGGTTTGAACCTAGATTTATATATTTAGGTAAGTAATCTTAACCACTTAAACTACCCCTAACCTTGAGAGATGATACTTCATGTTGATATTCTCATATTCTATCCATTGGACATAATCTTGTGGATTCCAAAACCATAAAATTGTGCTTAACAACTGCAAGTTGCTAACTGGTGCATGGTTTAGGGATTTCTAGTTCCATAATTATTTTCCCTTTTTGCAAATTCTTTAACCATCATCGGCAATCATATAGTATATAATATACAATATATATATACATATATATGTATATATATAAAGCCAAAGAAAATGCACACGACTTGACACCTCAGCTCTCTAAATAAATAAGAGCTTGACAAGTCATCCTCCAAATAGAAGATATCGACACATCAACATTTCAATTGATTTCTATTATTTAGTTTTGTTGAATATCATATTCAAAATAAACTTAAAAATACATATCCATGTTAGTTGTTAGAATACGAATAGATATTATATCTATTAAATACTTTATATCTCATTTAAATCTAAGTGTGATTTATATTAAACAATTCAATGTATCGTTATATTCTATATACCAAATTTATCATCATATTAGTAATGAAGTTCACCAAAATTTTACCACCTCTCAGGTTGTTTGACTAATTGAGATGCATACAAATTAAAAGTTCGTCACTTTTTTCATCATTCATTTTTTCCTTTTTTCTGCACATTTTGTCACCTGTCTAGGTTTAAGAGTCAAGACTAATCCAATTGCAAGACCAATTGAGATGCACACATGCAACTCAAGCCCACATATAATTCTAATATGTCCAAGACTAATTGACGATGACAGTGGAGTCATGTGATACACACATGGTGCGTGGTACATGGTACAATGCATGTGTACGTATACATGGTACATGATACTAATTGAATTGAAAGGTAAATCCCACATACATGTTATTATTCCTAGTAATTATTCTCGTGCTATGCATGGGCTCTAATTTATTTTTTATTGGTAATTATAGACTTTGTTATACTTCATATACAGTTGTTATTAGAAGAGTACTTCATTTAGTTTTTAGGATAAATGACTATAAATAATCATCGACAATATTTATCAAAGTTACATTAATAAACTATCAAGGAAAAAAGAAGATAATTTGTTTTGAAAGCTTCATTTCCAAAACAATGAATTCTCACAACTCTGACTTGAGCTACATATGTGTTCATATGTATATATATATATATATATATATATATATATATATATATTTTGTTTAACCACTATAATAACTATATTCATGTAGTTCATTTTTCAACCAATGTATTGATCATATTCATGAATGATATTGTTATAAATAGTATATGCCTTTAAATTAAATGTGACCAAAAATATTCTATAATATTATTTGATTAAAATCAACATAATATATAGTATATTTAATATCAATGCAATATATTGCATCATATTAATGCATTAATAATAATTTTAAAAATTTAATATATTTTTAAATGATATGTCAAGCTCGCATTCATCATGTAAAGAGTTGATGTGCAAACTCTGCTATCATTTCTTCGACTTTCGTGCATGTGTGTGTGTGTATATATGGAGAGATAGATTGATAGATTTGTCACGAACATGATAATTAAATTTGGAGGAAAAAATTATGCAAGGAAACATGTATATCATTGACATGTCAAAATACAAGTACAACAGATTCTTTCAAACCCCCCCCCCCCCCAAAAAAAAAAAAAAGAGTAAATTGATTGGCAACATCTATATGTTAAAAGATCTAGATAAGAGTAATTCTTACTGTCAAATCTAAGTTAGATTTGTGAGGATGTGGGTGGTGTTAAAATGAATTTATTGGTTTGGATATGTCACTTTTAGATTCTAAGATAAATTCTATATATATATATAGAGAGAGAGAGAGAGAGAGAGAGAGACAAATATATATACGTGTGTGTGTGTATATATATATATATTTATGGTTTTTGTTGAAATAGAGTTGATAAAACTTTAAAAATATTCCTTCGGTTAGTCTTCATTCATTCTTTCTTTCTTTTTTTTTTTTTAAATATTACAGTGATGTTATCACTACAATGGCAAAGTAAAGGTACAGAGAAATGCTTAGAACCAAATCAAGGATGGTCATGTGTATTTGAAAAAAAAAATTGCAATCGAGGATTCAAATAATTCATGTCAAGTTATTGATATCAACATTTAACTAGGTTTCTATCGATGTACTACTATTCACTAACTTAAAAATCCAACATTACAATTTACAATATCAATAAATATTTCTTCAGTATTGTTGCTTTTGACGACTTAGAGGTTTTTGTGGAGAACAACAAGTTATTACTAGGTACGAATTAACAACATTCTCAGATTGTTTGCAAGATTTTATATGCATTTGCATGTTTAGAATGTAAAGCTTTTTAATCGAACCCGTATTTTTTTTTACAATTTTCTTTTATTTCACAAAAATGAGAACTATATACTATGATAGGTCAAAGAAGAATTGAGACCCAAAAACAACAATGTTCCCATGAAATGAGGTCAGTTCAAAAGCAAAATGTATTTCAATCCCTACGTTTTGTGAAAGTCTTATAAAATCTCCAATGGTTTTAAAACCCGTTGATATCCGTTGTGGCTAAAAAAATGTAACGTATTGGCTTTATTGTTAGTCTTTCCTTTAACGTTAAAGAATAGTGTAAAAATACACCTATAACACATTTTGACTTTTTCAATAACAAAAAATACTCAAGTAAATTGTGTAAATTCCCTCCTTTACTTTTTAAAATGGTGCAAATTCCTATTCTAATTTTAAAAATGATGAAAATTCCCCCTTTTACTTTTTTTGGCTTTATATACACCAAACAGGGAAAAAAATTAGCAAAAAGGAAAAAAGATTATGGAACTAGAAATCCCTAAACTGTGCACCAGTTAGCAACTTGCAATTGTTAAGCATAATTTTATGGTTTTTGGAATTCACAAAATTATGTCCAATTGATAGAATATGAGAGTATCAACATATATCAACATAAAGTGTCATCTCTGGAGGTTTAGAAGTAGTTTAACTGATTGAGATTACTTCGGCCAAGCTGGATTCAAATTGCATGAGGTGTGGGTATTGAGTTATGGGTAGAATCTGTCCTTAAATTGAATCAGACAAAAATATTCTAAAATATAATTCAACTAAAGTCAATATAATATATATAATTTTTAAATAGCTTGTCAAACTCTACCATAGTCCTCCGGATTTAATATACATTTACACGTCGCTTGGTTTTACGGACCGCTTTCAATCAATGAAATATTGTTAGTGTCCAATGAGAATGTGTTGGGCACCGAGAATGTGTTGGGAGAATAGCCACCACTAGTTGAATCCAACCAGCTTTTAAGTGTAAATGTAGGTTGTTTTGGTTGTGAGAGATCTATTTCACTGCTCAGCATGTTAACTGCATCTGACATAGTTGGTCTATCTGTAGGTTGGTCTTGAATACAAAGAAGGCCAATGTGTATGCATCTCATTACATCTAATGGAGAACTCGAGTTTGCTAGCGATTGATCCATTAAATCTAAGCCTGCTTCTTCATCCCACAAGTTCCATGCCTGAAAATAATTTTTGAAACTATTAGAATATAATGGATTAAAACGACTAAAACTGCATGAAAGAGAGGTGATTGTGGTGGTTCAGAGCTTACATAACCAAGAAGGCTAACATAATTGTCATCAACGAATCCAATATTCTTCCTTCCACTTATAATCTCTAACAGCAATATTCCAAAACTGTAGATATCAGATTTGTCCGAAAATAGCCCCCATATTGCATATTCAGGAGACATATAGCGCTAAAAATCACAAAGAGAAAAAGAAACAATTTATATCAGCGTCAAATTCCAGTTTCATAATATGATGGCCACGTAGTTATTTATGCAAAGCGTGCAGATTGTAGCAAACAAGCTGAATTAGTTTTAAGAGGAAAGGTAAATAAAAGTGATACTGATTGATCAGTGTTATTGTCACATATGAAACTATCAGCAGAATATATACGTTTAGATGTACTAAGTTAAGCAGGTAACAAGCATCAGAAGCAAACGGTTCCGTTTCAGAGTAACTAGTTCGAGGAAACAAGCAAATGTCTACAGCTTTCCATTTTGGAATTTGTCTCGAGATCACAACCCTCACAGAGGCAATGTGATTTACGGTAGAGTTGAAAACAAAAGCAGAGTATTTTGTCCGCGTCAAATGAGTGTAGTCAAATGTGTGCTTAGGTACTGGGAGAAAGTGAATTGTTGGCAGGAGGAGAATGTAATGATGAAAGGAAGATAGAACTTGCAATGTTCCCACAACCCTCCGAGTGTTTCCTTGCTCTTCTGTCACTTTAAATGTTCGTGCCAATCCGAAGTCTGAGATCTTGGGATTCAGATCATCATCGAAAAGGACATTGCTGGCTTTCAAATCTCTGTGGATAATCCTTAAACGGGAATCACGATGGAGATATAGAATACCTCTAGCAATACCCTGGATTATGTGGAATCTTTTGGTCCAATCAAGCTCTAGCTTTCTTGTTGAATCTAGTAAGGGTGATCCATAACATACACAAGAAAGTTAGTCCAATTAGTCCAAATAAAAGTTCTATGATACAATTGTTAAGGTCCTCAACAATTGAAAGGTTACTGAGCTAATGCATACTTGGAAACAGAAAGGCAAGCCAGGTCAATTACCAAAGATGAAAGCATCCAAACTTCTGTTTTTCATGTACTCGTAAACTAATAGCTTCTCGTCTCCATGAATGCAGCAACCCAATAATTCGACAAGATTTCTATGCTGGAGCTTGGAAATCAATAAAATCTCATTCTTGAACTCTTCAATGCCTTGACCCGAATGACTAGAAAGTCTTTTTACTGCTATATCCTGCCCATTTTCCATCTTTCCCTACGAGTGGTTAATTCACTATAGATTAAATTTCACAGAACCAGCTCTACAACAAGTTTTTAACTTATACATTGTTGAACCATTATTACCTTGTAAACAGGACCAAATCCTCCTTCACCAAGTTTGTTTGCCAGGCTGAAGTTATCGGTGGCAGATACTATTCTATCAAAATCAATAATCAGAAGCTTTGCGGAACTTGTTACAAATTTGTGGTCTTCAGATAGTTGCAGCTCTGAGGCATTTCTTGGAGAAACAGCCTCACCTAAAACAGAATACTTTTCACTTGTCTTTTTCCGACCTGAATTTTTTCACAAGTGTATAAGTCTGTGCATGTGTTTTTAACATGGTGAAAGAAAATACAATCAAGATCAATCAATTAACCTTTCAGTTCGAGTGCCTGAGAAAATTGTCTGCAATGGTCATTTAGTACGTGATGACTACTTAGAGAATAAAATATTTTCATGGTCATTGTTAAATTGTATCTTATGGCTTTCATTGGAAAAACGTCTAGAATCCCCCTGTGTATGGATGGCCTAAACCTTGCAGAAGAATAAAATTTTGGCACTCCTGTCATTGAGATTTAACATCTTTCACTAAGCAAAGTGCAATTGCTATTCCATATGTTCTTCTCTCAGAACAAAAAGGTAAATCTCACTTGCTACAGATTAAAATCACAAGTATCAGATTGTCAAGTATGACTTTCTTTTTTACCTCTTTGAATTGCTTTCTGCCTGCGGAACCAATACAGGAAGATGGCCAAGAGAACAAGAACAATTGCAACCATTGTTAAGCTGATTATAAGTGCGATCTTCTTCGTGTTATTTTCACCTGGAGTATCTGTTGCAGCGGAAATAAAATTACAGAAAGCACTTCTTAGCTGCTGAAGAAGTAAAGCAAATTTAGATTTACCTATTTCTGAAGCAGCAAGGCGAATGAAAAACTCCCCCTCCCCTTCATTTGGAATCTGATGACTGTCAATAAGTTCACCTGTCCAAATCAAACATCCTATTGCATTTAGATACGCATATGCAGCACAAGAACAGTTGCTCAAGCACCTTTCTTCACAGCTTTTGACATCACGCACGTCAAAGATGTATGTAAACTGAGCAGGCAATTTCATCTCCCTGACAACCTGAAATCCATCATTTTCAGATCCATCTTCGGTTATGTTACTCTCATTCCTTTGACATAGAAGTTGCGTCCTCGTTACACATCCACTTCTCCAATTGCCTCTGCTCCATTCCTCATTTGATCGGGGTACAAACCCCTGGAAGCACTGGCAGATCAGAGATTCCTGGCGATTACATAAGCCAAATGGTCCACATGTTCCAAAATGGTCACATGGATTTTCTGTTGCATTCATTGATACAATCCACTGATTAGTTTGTTCACTCCAGCTCATAAGAGCCAATGAACCTGATGGTGTCAATGTAATGATTGTAACATCCGATCCGTTGTGTGTGCTGTACTCAAAATACACAGTTCCATCCTGTCCAGGTCTTATATTTATTCCAAGTGCATAACCTTGGGCGTCATGACCTGGGACGTTAAAAACGACACCTAGAAACTCCAAGCCATTCCATGGACCACTTCTCCAGTATGGAGTCGAACCATTAATCCAGGTAACAAACTGCGGTGGCTGCTCTACTGTTGGTCCGCTTTTAAATCGTCCAGGAGACGGGTCATCTTCGGCTTTCCAGGATGACAAAAAGCGCGCCTGTCCAGTGCGTGAATTGAACAACGTCATTCCAGGCAATAAGGTATCTCCAGGATGGTCAAAGCTTTGCCAAACGGTCAACCCTGATGGACCATTCCTGAGAATGAAATTTCTTTCATCAGTAAGCACAGCAACTGTGTTATTAGACTGGACAGTAACATTTGTCGACCAGACAGCGGTTTGATTGCCATCTTCAAGCCTCAGATTCCCGTCAGGGCCGATTTTCAGACTCGAGCCAGAGTCATTAGCTGCAAGGGGACGCTCTCTGTTTGCAACCCACTGCGTTCAGCAACATTCTTGTGCCACAACCCAAGGTACAGCCTGCTGGAATTACCCGGAAAAAAGAAGCCTAGCTAGAAGATTTGCCGGGGTGAAACGAGAATTCGATTTAACAAGAGCGGTTGAGACTGATTCAAGGCATCAGCTCCATTGCTACATGGTGATTGAAAGATCAAGAAACACAAGAAGGAAGACAACAGTAGGGTCAGAGATCTCCCACACAACATTTGCTTTCTGAAATCTTAGTCTTGTTCTACTCTGCGTCCTATACCGATACGACTAATCACAAATGTCACCTCTTGATGCCATATATCAGATGACATGAAACAAGTAACTTGCATTTCAAAGCCTTACGATCCTCAAGTTCAGATTGTTGACTCTTGTTTTGTCGGGATTCAGCTATCAAATTCCATTTTTTAAACGGAGAAAATTGACCCGACCTGCAATATGCGACGTTGATTGGAGGTTAATGAATCCTTTTCGTCTTCCTTTTACCATTCTACACCGTGCAGGATCAGGTCAGGAGAAAAGTCTCGTGGTACCGGTTACCGTTACTGTTACAACTTCAACTTGTATTAAATTAAAAAAAAAAAAAAATTCAATGTGATAGGAAGAGAAAAATCTGAGAAGAATGAGCTACGGTTTTTCTTCTATAAATACAATGGCTTAGAAGTAAGTTATTTAGGGCCTTTTCGGCAAACATAACTATTTTTATAGTTGATAGTTATTTAGGTAGTTAATAGTTATTATAATAGTATATAATTGTCAAATTTTAGTTGTTAGCAGATAACGATTTGATTAGCTGATTAAAAAAAATATGTTCGATTTAAATAGCTGATAGGTTAGCTAATGGATGTAAAAGTTACATAAAAAGACATAGGTATCACTTTATTTTTGTGACTATTTTTATGATTATTATAATTATTATTGATCACAATATTGAAATAAGACGATACATTTATAATTAAATATATATCATGATAATAATAATTTATTATTAAGCATTACAAAAATAATTTTTAATAAATTATTTTTATGAGGACAACAAAAAATATATTTTTTTAGAAGATTTAAAGGTTTTTTTGGTAAAAAAATGAAAAAACAAATGGATAAATTATTTATATAAAAAAAGTTTATGCAGGATAAAGTAGATTAATATATTATTATGTAAAGAGTTTGTGCAGATAAATATGATTGAAAGAAAATAAGGATAAGATGAGATTGAGAAAAAAAAAGGGTAAGATTGAAAAAGAAATAAAGAAATATGAAACGTTGTTTCATATTTTGAAACATTAATACATATAATATTTGAGAAACACTACTTCAAACGTTAAATATTCCTTAAAACTTTCCTCGAAACACTCTTTTTCCAAATAGTGGTAATTAGACAAAATAGTGTTTTGATCCAACTAAAATGCTAAACACTACTCCAAACGTTATTGCCAAACAGAGCCTAAAAGTGTAACTAACTTCATTTTCCCTAAATACAGCTCAGCTTAACCAATAACTAACTACAATTAATTACTAATCTTACTAACTAATACACTTAACTTATAGTGGAGATTATAAAAATAACTTATCCTCCATTTAACTTCTCAAAATTTTTGTTAAAAATTAAAATTAAAAATTAAAAATTTTAAAAGAAATAAATGTTTCTCTTTCACTTTTTACTCTTTTCTGGCTATGAAACACGTCTTCTTATTAGCTAGTTAGTTTTCTCACTCAATAATGATAAAATAATAAACAAATCAAAATATGATGTTGAAATGAAAAATGATAAAATCAGTAATGCTACGTATTATTGTTAATCAAAAGACTTGTAAGATTATTTGTGTTTGTGTTAATATTGTAAAAATCATTGATCAAATTTCTTTTGAATATTTAGCTTATTTTCTTTTTGAATTGTTTAGCAATATATTAATATTGTTTTATTAGACAATAACTTTTAATGTTCCATTAAATTTAAAAATTTATGATTTAATACTGGACATACCCTTTTTAAAGTTGCACCTAAAAATTAATTGTCATACATAAACTTATATTTACATCAAATCAAAAAATAAGGGTATTATGATCATTTGAATTGATTTTTATTCTATTTTAGCTTATGAAAATAGTTTTACCATACGCATGAAATAAAATAGACATTCTATTATGCCTTTTATTATATCTATAACCAAATACAAGAACAATAATAAATTTTTTATGGACATTCTGTCTTCAATGACTATTCCTTTTCGAGTCATTCTATTATACCAAATTTAGTCTATACTCACGCTACACATATCCACTCATGTGTAACTCGTCTTTTGTTTAAGTTTCAAATGATGCAAGCACAATTTTGGATCATACATCCAATTCATTTGTTCAACTTTCCAAGTTACATGTCATCTGTTTAATTTTTTTTTTTTTGCTAAGTAAAGTAGGAGTTTTCATTAATTCAGGAATCAGAGTACAAATCACAAGTCAAAAGTCAAAATCAATGTTCGCTAATCCATCTAGTAAGCAAAAAATTGTTGAATGCTGAGTCCCTAAATTTACAACCATTCATAATTTTGATCCCAACCTCTAAAACAATCACCAGGAAGAGCTTATCCTTATTAAGTAATATGACATTGTTATGCAATCTTCAGTTTTTCTCCCGCCAGATGTAGTAAGCAAAATCCTGCAAGAAGAACTTACTCATAGTTGCTTTGAGAGAATTGCCACCCACCCTTGTCAAGAACCAGAGCTCAATTTTTTCCCATTTAACCAGCCAATGAGGACTCTGCAGTAGTCGTATCCCCTTGCGCCAGATTCTCCATGTAACTCGGCATTCAAAAAACAAATGCTCTCTGTCTTCAACACTGGCATGGCAGAACATGCTGTGCATTTCAGTCTGGAGTCCCCACGAAATAAGTCTCCTTTTTGTTGGTAATCTATTCTTCCAGTTAAGCAAGGAAAAACTGCATATTTGGATACACGCTCTTTAAACCACACAAGATCAGTCCATCTGAGTTTAGGCCCATTCGAATGCACCAGATCATAAGCAGACTTAGTGGAGAAAACCCCATCAGGTGAACCCAACCACTGGACAGTGTCCTCATGGTTATTGTTTGGTATTGACAAACCAATACTCTAAAAAATGGTTTTAAGAAGAGGAATGTTCGCCAGCCAATGCCACTCACTATCAGCCATGAACTTAGAAACTTTGCATTCAATATCCAATTGAAGATCCAGGATGGTTTGAAGTCCCACCATTTCAGCCAAAATACCTCAAGGGTGCTAAGCATCTAGCCAAAATCTAGCCCTCTGCACATTCCCAATCTTAAAGAGAACCATGTGCCTGAACCTCTCTCTAAGTTTAAACAATTTCTTTAAGTACCAAGGAGCATCTGAGGGGATAATGTAACCCTAAAAATTTTGCCTACCCAAGAAGTTTGCATAAATCCACCTAACCCACAGAGAGTCAGCCCTGCTCAATAATTTCCCAGAAATAGTAAGTTGGTTGCATGGCTAGCATCACGCGGTTTTTCAACCCTAAACCACCCTCCTCACAACTTTTACAAACTTTCTCCCAAGCCACTCGAGCCTTACCCTTCTCATATCGTCCTGTCCACAAGAATCTGGTAAGCTTTTTCTCAATTTCTTTAATGACACCAACTGGTAGCACGAACATCCGTGCCCAATAGCCCTGAATACCCGTGAGCACTGCATGAACCAAAACTTTTCTTTCGGCAAGGGATAGCCAATGCATAGCCTATTTATCCATTCTATCAGTAATTCTTTTAATAAGGCTTTGGAAATTATTGACATGGAGCATGCCTAAAATCTGGGGAACACCCAAGTATTTGACTAGGAGTTTGCCATTGTTGAAGTTCAAGATAGTCATGATTTGCTGCTTTTAGTTTCCTCCGAACAAGCCAGAAAATAGATCTCACTCTTCTCACAACTCAGATGGAGGCCTAAAATCTCCTGAAATAAACAAAGCCCTCGATTCAAAGCAGCAATAGTAAGGGTATCTGCACGAGCAAACGGAAGAACATCATTAGCAAAGCACAGATGTGTGAGTTTGAGTTTGATGCATTTTGGGTGGTATTTAATTTTCCCTTTTTCGCAAAGAAAATCCAGAATTTCTATAAGGGCCTGCATAGCAATGACAAAAAGATAAAACGATAACGGATCCCCTTGTCTCAGACCCCTGTTGCCTTCAAAGTACCCATGGAGTCCCCCATTGATAGCAATTGAATAAGAAACTAAACAGATACACATTTTCACCCAAGCAATAAACTGTTCTGAGAAACCCATCTCTTTCAGAACTGCTAGAACAAATTCCCAACTGATTGAGTCACAAGCTTTATGTAAGTCAGCCTTCAACAAGCATCTAGGCATCCGATGCCCTTCTATCACAGCCACGAACAAGGTGCTGTGCAATATGCACCGTATCAGCAATGTCCCTCCCCTTAATGAAAGTGCTTTGAACATGAGACACCACACTACCAATAATGTTCTTTAGTCTGTGCACAAGAATTTGTTTATATATAATCTTGTAAATGGTGTTGTAGCAGGCTATAGGTCGAAAATCCCCCATAGTTTCAGGATTCAATTTCTTAGGGCACCAATGTAAGTATTGTAGAGTTGATTTCTCTAAGTATACAGCTTAAGTGAAAAGTAGAGGAGATCGCCTGTACCACATCTGCTCCAACAATATTCCACGCCACTTTAAAAAAATGGGTCGTAATCCATCAGGGCCCTGGGCTTTTGTTTCTATCAATGGAGAACTGAGATTTTTTTTTTTTTTTTTTTTTTTTTTTGCAGTAGTAGTAACAAGGCTGCAAAGGCTCATTGCCAGAGTCAATTTTTGATGAGTAAATTCAGACTCCTCAAGTTCACCTTAGATGTGTTCTGTTGTGGATAAAGCAGCTGTTTATAGAACCTGGCTGTCTTATTTCCAATTTCTTCCTCCGAATAAACCACTCTATCATCCAAGGTCTTAATGGCAGTCATCTGTTTAAGTTGCGCAAGCACTATTGTGGATCGTGTATGAGAGGTGTTCCAACACATATTTGTACCATAATGGAAATTCTTAAAATTCGATTTTGCCATATAAAATCTTTTGCCGCATTTCTTATTAATTAATTTATTTTTGAGATAAAACTCAACAATTCTTAAAAGTACGTTTGAAATAACAAAAGTCTATAATTCCTTAGTTTTAACGGGCATATAAATTATATAAATTATAATTATGGTAAAACACTATAATATAACAAATTCTAGTAAGATTTTGAGCTATTTTAGTTCCTACTAATTAATCTTAGTAAGAAACCTTTCTTTTAACAATATATTTTTTTTGCCCAATTATTTTTAACAATATTAAAGCAATAGACTCTGGACCAGTGTCATTTGGTCCTCGTTGACCGAAGCTGGTTCTCGTCGTAGTGCTGAACCTTGGACATGTGTGCTTTATCTATTCTTTTATTTTTGGTCACCTATTACTCTCTCGTATGAAAATATTAATAGTTCTAATATTATCGTAAAAGATTTTACTACGTAATTAATTCTGGATTAAACTCATGTTTCTGGTAGAGAGAACAACCGTTACTGTCGACAAATTGGTAGCCGATGCCAGGGACGGCTCCATGTACAATGGAATGGTGTCAATTGACATCAACCGAATTTTTTTAAAAAAAATTATACATATATATATATATATATGTATATATTATTAAAAATATATTAAAATATCTATTGACAGTACTAAAATATTTATTGACCCCTCAAAATATGGATTCTGTCGAGATCAATTGTAGCATTTGTATTGTGAAAAAAATATTCTAAGTTTTTTATTTATGAATTATTTTTATATTGGCGCAAAAAAAAAAAAATTTAACCCTGCCACAGGCCGAGATGTAATTCTGTATGAAAAATCGTGCTTGACAAGAAAATTTTGATCGTTGCTAAATATTTGATGAAAACTTCATCGTTGATTTGCTATTGGTATTCAATGTTTTTGTTCAATTATTGCCTGAAATTACCTTCGGCCGCCGGCCAATTAGCTCTAGTCGCCGGAACTGGCTACACCTACCATTCTGGTGGCCTGCTGGAGGAGAATACAATCTTTCAACATTTCAGACTACAATTTTCTCGTTTGAAAAGTTTTCCCATTAAATTGAGCTCCTAAAATATAAAGCATTAATTAAGTAATAACTTCATTTAAAAATATTATCATATTTTCAATTATTTTCAACACATCTCTTCATAAATTTCTTGTCTACTTTATTAATACAATCTTTAATAACTTCAGATAAATAACAATGAAATTTTAATTTGTGAACTAAACAATGAGGGCATAAGTTGAAAATGAGAATATGGATGGTTCAACTTTCCTGACACTTTGCCAGCCCGCGCTATTTGGTGACCAAGAAAAATGTGGTTAGCAACGGAAAATTCGGTTGTTAATTTAGCGATAACGGTCGCTAATTTAGGGTCTTGCGACAACAATTTTTGGTCGCTTATGCTATTTAGCAGTCGATTTTTGTTAAAAACTAAAATTTTAATAGTATAAAAATCAAATAAAATAGTTATTACACAATGAATATATTTATTATAAAAAAATATTTTTCTTAAAAAATAAAAACAGGCCCAATGATATGATTACAAGAACGGTCTCTTTTGGTTTTTCACGCATGAACTTGACCTTGACAATGGGATGACGAAAAACTGCACCAGGACGGGAATGACAGGTTAAATAATTATTCTGATAGAATTACCATTCAAGAGAAGAAACCTCTTTTAATTTGAGGATTTGCATTCATTTGAACGTAATTCCCCCAACAATCGAATAAAAAAATAATGTCTTTGTCCAACAACTCATGTCAGTAACGTTGAATATAATCTTCTAAACCACGGCTCTGATTCAACGTCTCTTGCAGATATGTCATAGTCGAGCTGCATTTCTTGGAAGTCTGCTGTGCGGGGTCGTCAATACTTCATCTTCTTTTTCAATTTCCTTTTTTTTTTTCAATTATCACGACAGAGAGAAGGAATTTGTTTTAGGATAATTTGGAACGGATCCTCTGTTAAAGTTTATCCGAAGTATATCGAACTTATTTCTATTGTTAAATCTTTCTCGTAATTTTTTTACTTTTTAAAACATAAAATATATTTATTTGCCTTTTTTAAGAGTATTGTCCTTTATTTTTAAAAATAAAATAGAATTACGAGGCATGCTGGGTCAGCGCACGTTAATAGGACATAGAAGGATCCAACTCTTTTTATCGTTTGGGCTCATTTGAATTGGCTTTCTATAAAAATACTTTTTTTTTAATAAATTTTGAATAAAGTACTTTTTTGGGAAGTTAGAAATTCTAGTTTCTAAAAAAAAATATATTTGAACTTTTTGTTTCTTCAGAATTTCAAATTTTTTGAAAGCCATGCTAAGTTAACATAATTATTGTTAAAAGAATATATTTTTTTCGAAAAAATACTTTTCTTTTTCCTAAAAAAAGAAAAAGCCAATTCAAACTGGCCCGTTGTTATTATGATCAATATGTGATCGGTCAACAAAGGAAATATTTTGGACTTGCAATCATTGGGAAGATCCTAGCAGTTGCTCTACTGAAAGGTGTTTATGACTGAGTGGAGGCAATAAAAGAATAGGAATAAAGATATACAAGTCACTCAAGTTTATGCTTTATCCCAAACAAGTCTTTTAACTTTTTATAATTCTTTGAGAAGCCTTTAGAATGCATTGATTTTGTTAAAAAAAACTAAAAATACCCTCACATTGTAGTTATATTTTGCAATTGGTATATAACTTTTATATGTAACACTTTGCTAGACATCTTTTTGTCTATTTTCATATTTTTGCCAACAAGTTTATACCAACTTTTTTCATTGCTTAAAAATTTAAAAATTCAAAATTAAAAAACTCAAAATTAAAGAAATTAAAAACTACAACTTCAAATTAAAAAAAAATTAAAAGATTATGAGTTTAAGATTTTAAGAGGTTAAAAGATGAAAAAATAAAAAATTAACAATCTTTAAGATTAAAAAAATTAAAATATTAAAATCAAATAAGTAAAATTATAAATAGCACTTTAAATTGCAATTTTAATCAAACAAATTATAGCTTATAATTTAGAATTATAACACTTTAAATTGCAATTCTGTAATTATAACTTATAATTATAAAAAATAATTTTTAATTTGTTTAATTAAAATTACAATTTAAACTGTTGTTTGTGATGTTACTTATACGATTTTAATATTTTAAATTTTTTATTTTAAACTCTGTTAATTTTTTATTTTTTAAATTGTTTAGCCTCTTAAAATATTCATCTCATAATCTTTTAGTTTTTTAATTTATAACTTTTTATGTTTTACTTTTTAATTTCTTTAATTTTTTATTTTTTGAAATTTAAAATTTTAAGCAATGAAAAAAATTAGTGTTAACATGTTAGTAAAAAATACAAAAATAAGCAAAAAGGTATCCAACAAAGTCTCATATATAAAAGTTATATATCAATTACAAAATATAACTATTAATATGAGGGGTATTTTTGGTCTTTTAACAAATTTAATATATTGAAAGGACCTTTCAAATGATTCTAAAAAGTTAGATGACCTATTTGGAATAAAATATATACTTGAAAGACGGTATGTATTTTATCTTAAAAGAATCCGTGCGGAAAAGAATCTTGGTTTGACCAAATTCCAAAGAAGACCAAGGAATGCCAAAAAACAAAAAAGAAAAAGAAAAAAAAGGAATGAGACTAGTGAACGTTGCCATAATTTTTGCCCAAAAGGATATAAAATAATAGTCAAACTTAGACTAACGGGACGTAAGTAACAAACAAGGGACTAAAATGTCACCCAAAAAAAAATGAAGAAACTTCAGCGTCACTTCTGCAGTCAATTTAATTGAATAGATGAATACAATAATTAGATATATCATCTTCTGTTTCTATGGAGTGAGCAAAGAAAGGAAGCGTGTGATAGAAGAGAAGAGATTTCTGACTTCTGATTACAAAATTTTATGCTTTTTGTCATTTGGTTTCAAGGTATAAAGCCATCAAGAGGTGACATGACTAGAAGTTTTATCGGAGCCTGATTACCAATATCCCACAATCCAAATGCATTTTCTTGCAACATTGCTGAAGCTACAGCTATCTTTGTTATTGTATATCTTGATCATTCAATCCCAATGGAGCTATGCAACTGATACCTTGAATCAATCTCAGCAACTCTTTGTAAATCAAACTCTCGTCTCAGCTAAGCAGATCTTTGAGATAGGCTTCTTTCGTCCGAATAATTCCAGCAGGCTGTACCTTGGGTTGTGGTACAAGAATATTCCTGATCGCAAAATTTTATGGGTTGCAAACAGAGAGCATTCCCTGTCAGCCAATGACTCCACCTCGAGCCTGAAAATTGGCCCTGATGGGAATTTGAGGATTGAAGATGGCAAGCACAACGTTGTTTGGTCAACCAATGTGTCTGTCCCGTCGAATAATACAGTTGCAGTGCTTACAGACCGTGGAGACTTTATTCTCCGGGATATTGCCTCAGGGTCGAACTTTTGGGAAAGCTTCAACTATCCTACTGACACCTTATTGCCAGGGATGACGGCACTAAATTCAAGAACTGGAGAAAAGCGCTTTTTGTCATCCTGGAAAGCGGAAGATGATCCGGCACCTGGACAATTTGTGAACGAGCCTTCAGTAGAGCAGCCAATACAGTCTATCGTCTGGAATGGTTCAACGATATACTGGAGAAGTGGACCATGGAATGGCTGGAAATATATCGGTGTTGCTTTTGACGCCAAAAATTATGCGAGTGGAGTATATGTAGTACAAGATAATCAGCAGGGAACCTCAACTGTCGTCTACAATACATATGACAACTCGCGAGTTACAATTCTAACGTTAACACCATCAGGTACAGTTGCTCTTATGTGCTGGAGGGAACAAATCAACCAGTGGACTACAACTTGGAAGGTAGCAGACAGTCCATGTGATCATTATGGAACATGTGGACCATTTGGTATATGTAACCAGAATAAGTCTCCGATTTGTCAGTGCTTAAAGGGGTACAAGCCAAGATCACCTGAGGAATGGAGCAAAGGAATTTGGAGAAGTGGATGCGTAAGGGAAACAGATCTTTTATGTGAAAGAAACTCAAGTAACTTACACATTGGAAGATCTGAAAATGACGGATTTCAGAGGCTGAGTGTGATGAAATTACCTGATCTATATGTACTTATACATGGAGCGAGCGATGTCAAAAGCTGTGAACAGGAGTGCTTGAGGAATTGTTCTTGTGTGGCATATGCATATCCTGAGGGAATAGGTTGTATGGTCTGGGCAGGCAACCTTATTGACAGTCAACAGCTTCCGTTTGCCGGGGAGGATCTTTTCCTACGCCTTGCTTATTCCGGACGAGGTAACCTACATTTTTCTTCTTGTCGAGCAGGTCAGAATTGTTTTCTTTTCTTTCTTTATTTCTTTGAAAAAGAAAATTATTTCTGCCGCTACAGGAACAGGGAATGCAAGTGAAGAGAACACAAAGATCAAAATAATAGTCAGCTTGACAACAGTTCCAAGTATAGCTGTCTTGGCCATCTTTGTATATTGCTTCCGCAGGCCAAAAGCAATGCTAAAAGGTAGAAGTTAGCCATTTATAGAAATCAACTGTTTAGATGCTGTCTCGATTAAAACTGAAACAGAAATGAATGTCAACATTGACAGTCGAATATTTCCGACTTATAATCAGAAACATGTAACAGTATAGTTCAGAGGCACAACACTCCCAAGTTTCAGCCAGAAATCAACTAGAAAGCTTGTGTCATACAAAGAGAAGTGAACTAGAAAACTCTTATGAAGAAATGAGTCAAATCAATTGTGGAGGTTTACAACATTAATGTGGGCAGAACCAATAAGAACTGCTGAACTTTCAATTGAACATACTACTTCAGGTTTTACATAGTTTACTGAAGCTATCCCTACATCTTTTAATTTAATCTATCTTGTTGATCTTTCTCTCTTTGAATGCAATCGGCACTCTTCTCTTTTTGGATTTTTTTCTCCCTCGAGAAATTATGGCGGAGACTATATAGGTGAAAGTGATCGCAATAGTTATGTTTCTCTAGTTAGCCAAAATGTACTATCACACAATCTTAATGGGCACTTGAACTGAATGGATAATAAATTGATCTTGTTTGTAGTCTCTGAGGCCTCGTTAAAAACACAACTTATAACTTGACCAAAAATCCAGGTGGAAGGAAAAACAATGGAAAGATCTCTGCTTTGGCTGATAAGGCTGCTTTTTTGAGAGAGGTTTCACAACTATTGACATCTGAAGATGAAACATTGACAAGAACAGAGCTTCCGATTATTGATTTTGCAAAACTAGTAGCATCTACTGATAACTTCAACCAAGTGAACAAGCTTGGTGAAGGTGGATTTGGTTCTGTTTACAAGGTAATTACAATGATTTAAGTTAAATATCAGTCAAAATCATTGCAGAGGTGGTTCTGTGAAATGAAATTGTGGTAAATGATCAACCTGTAGGGAACGATGGAAACTGGGAAGCATATAGCAGTAAAAAGACTTTCTAGTCATTCAGGTCAAGGCATTGAAGAGTTCAAGAATGAGATTTTATTGATTTCCAAGCTCCAGCACAGAAATCTTGTTAAATTATTGGGCTGCTGCATCCATGGAGAAGAGAAGCTATTAGTTTATGAGTACATGAAAAACAAAAGCTTGGATACTTTCCTCTTCGGTAATTGAACTTATCTCACTCGCCTCTTTATTCCCACAACAATTATATCTTAACTTCAATTCTGATCCTTTCTAGCTACTTGTGTCTATACTTTCTTGAATATGTTACGGATCACAATGATTAGATTCAACAAAAAAGCGACAGCTTGATTGGACCAAAAGATTCCATATAATCCAGGGCATCGCTAAAGGTCTTCTTTACTTGCATCGCGATTCTTGTTTGAGAGTCATTCATAGAGATTTAAAAGCCAGCAATGTCCTCTTGGATGATAACATGAATCCTAAAATAGCGGACTTTGGATTGGCTCGAACATTTAGAGTTACACAAGAGCTGGCCAACACTTATAGGGTTGTTGGGACATTGTAAGTTTTCACCCTGCCAACCTGTTCACTTTCCATCTAGTACTGCTTTTACAACATACATGAAAAAGACAATTTAATGCTAACGAAAATTGTTATCTTTTCATATGCAGCGGCTACATGTCTCCTGAATATGCAATATGGGGGCTATTTTCTGAGAAATCTGATGTCTATAGTTTTGGTGTATTGTTGTTAGAGATTATAAGTGGCAAGAAAAATACTGGATTTTACATGGATGAAAATTATATCAGTCTTCTTGGCCTTGTAAGTGCATTCCTGTTCTAACCCACAAAGAATGTCTATTTTCTGCGATATCAGTCATTTTTCATCCACTTTGATGGTTTAAAAATCATTTTGCAGGCATGGAAGTTGTGGGACAAACAAGAAGGGCTAGAATTAATGGATAAATCGCTAGCAAATTCGAGTTCTCCAATTGAAGCAATGAGATGCATACACATTGGGCTTCTTTGTGTTCAAGACCATCCTGCGGACAGACCAACCATGTTTGACGTAGTTTTTATGCTAAGCAATGATACTGATCTTCCACAACCTAAACAACCCACATTTACGCTTCATAGCTGGTTGGAATCAACTAATGGATCATCTTTCAGCTCATGCTCAACGGAAACTGAGAGCACATCATTAATTCAAAGACGGTGACTGATATTTTAATCCGACTAAATAGGGTGTGATTTCTACACACATACTTATTCAGTCAGTTCGTTTTTAAAATTTTTTCTATCTTATGATATTCGTTGTCAATCTCATTGTACCTACATTCTTTCTTTCCTTCCTTTTCTATTGTTGTTTCTGATTGATCTCACGTCCTGTCCACTTCTTTTGGCCAAAAAGTGACTTGTAATTATGTTAGATAAGTGAGTGTAAAATGTGATGTCTTAGTTTTTCATAAATATAACGACGTGACAGTCATAATTTGATAACATTTTGAATCACTTCACTAGCTGGTCATGGATGTCTTAATGCTAGTATTGGGTCCCGATGATACATATTTGGAGATCATGGCTAGGAAGCCTGGATCCAGCCAATGATCAAGTACTTTTTGTCATAAAATTGGACTTTAGAGATACATTCTTTTCAGTCGAAAAACAAGGAGAAATTAAGAAAAATGCAAGGAGGAATACAACAACATTAATCATCAAAAAATATTTGGGTGCACTGTTCTTCATATTAAATAATGTTAAGAGGAAAATTCAAAAAATAAGGAGGACTACAACAACATTAATCATCAAAAAAGTTTTTGGATGCACTGTTCCTCATTTTAAATAATATTAAGAGGTTAGTTCAAAAAATAAGGAGGAATACAACAACATTAATCATCAAAAAAAATTTTCGGGTGCACCATCCCTTGTATTAAATAATATTAAGAGGGAAATTCAATAGTGGTGGGTTGTCCGGATCACTTAGTTATGGTTATATGAATACTCTATTATGATTGAATTACTTTAATAACATTATAATGATGTGAGAAAATCTAAAATCTCAAATGACAACTATAATCTGTTGGGCATGGTTGCAAACAACCGAGGAAAGAAGATCAGATTTTGAAGGCCATTGCTTATACTGTAAACACTAAACTTAGGAATAGTAAATACGAAAAAGGTTTTGCCAAGGTTTTTGTGCTACTCTAGGAACCTGGATAGCTGTTGACACCCCCCCCCCCCAAATCCATCCACCTTAACTCGGGGCCGTGATCATTGCGAGCCTAAGAAGATCGCTCTTCCTGAGTACGCAAGGCTCTATAACATAAGACAGAAAACTAAAACTCACAAATATTTCCATCAAATCACTAATACTATCAAGGCCAGTTATTTTGCAAGTTCGGATTATTTCCTAACTATAAAGAAATCAAGGCTAGTTAAATTACATTAGTATCGCCATTAGGGTCTCTCTGGAATACCCAAATCATCCCCTTGCAAAAACATATAAATAATATAATAAGCGAAACGGAGCTCAATAAGTGGATACCCAGGATAAGACCTACGAGTGGTCCTAATCAAAGACACCAGATCAGGATCAATAATAGACACTGAAAAATAACAGAATTTGGACAGATAGAATTTACGTTCAGATAAATAGTAGAATTTATGTTCAGATAAATAGACACAGGTGGTCAGACCAGAGCCAGAGTGCAACTCAAAGCTATGATATTAATACTAAATTCACCCTAAACTCTATAACAGATAGGCATTTATTCCCCTCTTCCTCACACAGTAAAACTCCCACAGATGAGGGCACAGAAATCATACCTCCGTCCAGTGAATCATCTCCCATTGACGGGCACAGAACAGAATATATATATATATATCGGCAGTCTCACCCGCCAACTGGGTGTCACAGCTCTAAGGTAACACACTCATCCACAAAAAAAAACACAGTAAATAATTCCAGAATCATGGGATCCCAACAGATACGAGTAACACTTCGGGTACAAGCTCAGAATTCTAGTTACATACTGACAATCTGGAAGGGATAATAAAAGATACTCAGAAGACCTAAGTCAAGCGAAAAGGAAATGAAATACCAGAGTGCAGATGGGTAATCCAACTTACTTGGTCCGACTTCACAACCAACTCAACGACTCTTCTTCGTAACATTTATAAGGACCTTCAATTAACCCAATTATGCCAAAATGTCACATGATAAATGAAAGTCAAAGTTCTCGCATTTCCAAAAGTATCAAGAAGAATTACCTGAAAATAATGAAAGTAACTCTAGATACATGTTCAAAGTATATATATATTATCATTTCCTAATTAATAACAAGACATGGTCTGTAATGCATATGCTCCAAAATTTATATATTTCAACTCATAAAGATGAAGAACACACATGCATATATATTCACAGGGGCGGGGCTGAGGTGGTGACGTGCGGTGGCGGCCGCCACCCCTCGATTTTTTGTTCTTCTGATTTTTTTCTTCACTTTTCTGAGTTAATCATTCTCATATATATAATCGCCACCCTTTCCCTGTTGACGGCTTATAATGGTTTAGTGGTTAAGCTCCTAGCCTTCTGACCAGAACGTCATGTGTTCGATTCTTAAGTTGTCGCATGTTTTTTTATCTACTTTTTTATAATACCTCATACAACAGCAGCATTAAGCCAACAAAATTAAATTTAAAAATTATAATACCTCTTACAACAGCAGCATTAAGCCAACAAAATTAAATTTTAAAAAAAAAGAAAGAAAACTTACAACAGCAGCCATGCGGCCTTTCGCCAAGAAGCAGGAAATTTAACACATATAAAATAACAAATTATCTTTTTATTCAATTTTTTTTTATGAACCATTTTCTTTTCCAATTTTTCAAACTAATTAAATATTTATCATCTAAACAATCTAAAATTAATTTTTCTTCTATTTTTGAACAAAGATAAATGTTAGTCCTTTAACAATCTACTTTTCACAAGTTACAACTTTGTTTACTAATCGTCATGATAAAAGTCACAAAGGTACTAATCACCATGACAAAAAGTGACAATGTTCTAGCTTCATAAATCAGGTTAATATTCTTCTTGGACCCAACAAAAAACCAAATTAACATTCTTCATTTTCATTTCATTTTATATGCTTTATGCAATGACACGTGCTTGTATGTATAATATTAATATTTTATTTTATATAGTGAATTAATTAACTTGATTTTTTTTCCTCTTATGAATTGTGGCAAAAAAAAGACTTTTTTATTACTTATTATTATTATAATTGTTATTTTTTTTCTTATTGATTTAGACTTTGACATAACTGATGTGCAAATAAACTTGACACTGAAGTGGGTAAACACTTTATTCTTATTATTGTAATTGCTATTTCTTTCTTTTTGTCACGATATGGACAATAAATTCATATTATATGTTTTAATGCCTTATTTTTTAAAAAACAAATGGGTGATTTGGTTTAATCAAATGTAGTAAAGGTATTTTGTACTAATTCTTTTTTTAAGTATATTATTTCTTACATTACTTATTTTAAATATTATTTGAGATAGAATACTTTTTTGTCACCCCTTACTTAAAATTTTGGATTCTTTTTTACCGCCCCTTACTTAAAATCTTGGATCTGCCACTTTATATTCACACACACACACACTCACCCTACTTCATGACTAGCCAAATTCTCTTCCAATTTCCTTTACTTAGTATGGTTGAAATCAGGTTCCGATCTTATAATTTTGCCATAAATTCACCATGATTATCTAATCTCAACAAGTTAGTTAACTCAAGAAACTTACCAGTTCAAATCTAATATAAACACAAGTAATCTCACAAATCCCGCTACTTAATTGAATAGGCAAAGTAGATGAGCTTCTCCACTCATTTTCATTTCTACACACATACACATATACTATTATTCACATAAACACTCCTATGACCTAGTACATACAGATCTATCAAAGTTAGCCTCTTTCCCCAAATTTCAGCTCCATATACACACCTTTAAGCACATGCATATATCCATTAAGGGAAATAGTTTACATATTCACAAATACATGTAATTTGGAAGACTAACCCACAAGTGGATTTTCATACATAGACACCTCCAATTTCAATAGTTAAACTAGCACCCATTGAAGTTTCTAAATTTAACCCAATTTCTGGTTTCACTCAATCCACACATACACACATAAACAGTCGAATACTATAGCACACTTTCTTAAGGTCTAGCATATTATTAAACATTTGTAGACTCATGTAACTCAAGACTATCAATTATGTTAATTAGCAAATGGGTTTAAGATTTGTACATACAGGAATGTATATATACACACACATATGAACATATAGAGAAAGCATTAAGAAATTTATACACAAAGTCAGAAGATAACACTTTCTTGGTTAACCAAAGCTAATCCTATAGGCCCTTAAATTTTTGGTTTCATCGTCTTCTTCTTTCTTTTTTTTTTTTCCATTCTTCTTCTTACCCGTGTGTGTGTGTAAAAATCTAACAAGGGAAAGTGGGGTTGGTCGGATATTTTGATATGTTTCTTTCCTTTTTGCATTTAATCCCCACATATTTGTTCAGCTCATGAATAAAACCCAACACTTGTCATAATGGGACAATAGCAAGCCACGCCACCACACACGTGTAAGGGGATGCAATGAGTCATAGGCTGGTTTTTTTTTCTTTTCTTTTTTTTTTAATGGGTATTACAGTTGTATTTTGACTAGTGGATGATTTTCAAGGTTACTTTTCCTCTTTTTTTTTGATAGAAGGGAGAAGCTTCTCTTTGGACGTTTAATTGCCATTCAAAGATCAAAGTAAGCACTAGAGGGTGGACAAATAACCAAAGGACTCATAGAAGCCACGAACAAGGTTCCCTCAGAGTTGACCAGCACACCCACTCTGGCCTAAATTGTTGCCATCAACACTTAATTTGCAATTTGTAGGCCGAGGTCTTCTCCACCATATCAAGCGCAGAGGCTTGCGAATCCCTGGTTAACACTCTGTTCGGATTGGGGGAAGTGGAAGGGGGGGAAAGGGTTTGGAGGGATGAAGTAATTCTTCCGTTTGTTTGTTTTGAAAGTTTTGAAAAGGATAGTTTTGAGAGGAAAAATACTATTTTTTTTTTAATCCTTTCAATTTTAGATGAAATAAGAGGAAAGAATTCTTTAATTTATGTGAAGATCATTTTACCCTTGAGTTTTATTTTAATTACTAAACTTGTTATATAAAGACAAAATAAGAAAAAAAATACAAAAGTAAATTTATATATAAAATCTATCATTTCCTTTTATTTCTTCTCTAATCCAAACAAAAGATACTTGGTATCCTTTATGCTCCTTTATCTCATAAAAATATTCTAATCTAAACATAAATTACACATTTCCCCTCTGTTTTTTTTATAATCTTTTTTTTTCCTTTATTAAATTTTCTCCTCTCAATCCAAACAAGGTGTAAGGCAGAGACCACGAAAAGAGCTGCTAAATGTTCATAGCATCTCCACTGTCTAGCCTGAATGAGGGCTCGTTTGAATTGGCTTTTTTTAAAAGTATTTTTTTAAACAACTTTTGAAAAATAATTTTTCTTAAGAAACTGAAAATTCTAACTTTTAAAAAAACTGTATTTGAGCTTTTTTCAGAGTTTCAACTTTTTTGGAAGTCAAATTAAATAATTATTGCAAATTTAGTGTAACTTTTTCAAAAAAAAAGTACTTTTTCTTAAAAAAAACCAATCCAAACAGGCCCTGAGTTTTGCTTGATGGAGTTGTCCGATAACACAATTGGCCCTTCATATTATGCGCTCCCCATTATAGCCAATCCCTTGGTATTTTGCCTCAATGTATTTATTTATTTATCTCTTGTTTATATATGATCTTTTGTATGGCTATTATATATTCCTATAATTATTCCTTTAAAATTTATATAAAAATTTATGTATAAATTAGTGCACCCGTCCGTCATTACACCTATGGTCGGAATTGGGTTTAGGTTTCAATTACTGACATGCAATTATAGTTTCAATGGTGAACGTGCAATTAATATTTCATTTATGTGGTCTGATTAGCTAATTAGTTATTATTCCAAGTATCAGAATAATCCTATCCTTAAGTCTTTTATCTGGTCAAAGTTTAGATTTGTAGTCGCAAGCTCAAGTTTCACATTAATCAATAAAGTTTGTAATTGAATTGGCACAAAAATAAGAATCACAGTACAATCAATAATTTCATGGAATCCAATGTACTTGACAATTTAAGAACATTAACACGAGAATAAATGGTAGTCCATTATAATTCAATTATAAGTATAAGACATAATGAGCATTAATCAAAATTAAATCCCACTGGTGCTAACACAAATTGCGAATCTATAATGGTATTTCAACCCCAAATCGACAAACTAATTGAGCATAATTAGGCACTTAAAATAGAAGTGTAAATAAAATAAACAAAATGGAAAAAGTAAAGATTAAATGAAATAAATAAAGAAAAAGAAGGAAAAAACACATTCTTTTTTTTTTTTTTAAATAAAAGCGTCTCTCTTCAAAACTTGCGTCTCCAATGCCTCCGCTGGAGGAAAATAGCAGCCGCCCTTCTTTTTCTTTTCTTTCTTGTTGGTCAGAGCCGCCATGCTTTTCCTATTCGTCCCTCAGCTGTCTTGTCTTATTTTACAGTGCGCAGGTCAAGGCTATCAGCAGTAACCAAAGGAAGAGAAGACTTCTGACCTTTGATTAAAAAATTATATTTATTTATTTATTTATTTTTTGTCATTTGGTTACAAAATTTGAAGGCATCAAGATTTGAAACATGATCTGAAATCTTACACGAGCCAAAAGTACCAAAATCCCACAGCGCAAATGCTTTGTCTTGAAGGATTGCTGAAGCTACAGCTATCTTTGTTATTGTATATCTTGATCATTCAATCCCAATGGAGCTCTGCAACTGATACCTTGAATCAATCTCAGCAACTCTTTATAAATCAAACTCTCGTCTCAGCTAAGCAGATCTTTGAGATAGGCTTCTTTCGTCCTAATAATTCCAGCAGGCTATACCTTGGGTTGTGGTACAAGAATATTCCTGATCGCAAAATTTTATGGGTTGCAAATAGGGAGCATCCCGTGTCAGCCAATGACTCCGCCTCGAGTCTGAAAATTGGCCCCGATGGAAATCTGAGGATTGAAGATGGCAAGCAAAATGTTGTTTGGTCAACCAATATTTCTGTCCAGTCGAGTAACACAGTTGCTGTACTTACAGACCGTGGAAACTTCATTCTCCGGGATAGTGCCACCGGGTCGCCCTTTTGGGAAAGCTTCAACTATCCTGCTGACACCTTGTTACCTGGGATGTCGATGTTAAATTCAAGAAATGGAGAAAAGCGCTTTTTGTTATCCTGGAAAGCGGAAGATGATCCAGCACCTGGACAATTTGTGACCGAGCCTACAGTAGAGCAGCCGACGCAGGGTATCATCTGGAATGGTTCAATGATACACTACAGAAGTGGACCATGGAATGGCTTTTATTTTATAGGTGTTGCTTTTGACGCCAAAGGTTTTTCACATGGAATATATGTAGTACAAGATAAGCAGCAGGGAATCTCGACTGTCGTCTACAATACATATGACGAGTCGCAAGCTACATTTATGACACTAACACCATCAGGTGCAGTCGTTCTTATGTGCTGGAGGGAACAACTCAAGCAGTGGATTACAACTTTTAAGTCGGGAGACAGTCCATGTGATCGTTATGGAGCATGTGGACCATTTGGTGTGTGTGACCAGGACAAGTCTCCGATTTGTCAGTGCTTAAATGGGTTCAAACCAAGATCAAATGAGGAATGGGAGAAAGGAATTTGGAGAAGCGGATGCGCAAGGAAAACTGATCTTTTATGCCAAAGAAACTCAAGTAACTTGCACTCCGAAAGATCTGAAAATGATGGATTTCAGAAGTTGAGTGGGTTGAAAGTGCCTGACCGATATGAACTTATACATGGTGTGGATGATGTCAAAGGCTGTGAACAGCTTTGCTGGAGAGATTGTTCTTGTGTGGCATATGCATATCCCCAGGGAATAGGTTGTATGACTTGGGCAGGCAACCTTACTGACACTCAACAGCTTCCATTTGCCGGGGAGGATCTTTTCCTACGCCTTGCTTCTTCCGAACTAGGTGACCTACATTTTCCTTCTCGTTAAGCAGTTCAGAAGTTCTCTTTTCTTTCTTTCATTCTCTTCTCTTTTCTAAAAAAAATATTTCTATTGCAACAGAAAGTCCAGGTGAAGAGAACACAACAATCAAAATAACAGTCAGCTTGGCAACAGTTCCAAGTATAGCTGTGTTGGCCATCTTCATATATTGCTTCCGCAGGCCAAAAGCAATGCTAAAAGGTAGAGGTTATCCTTCAATCATGTATAGGAATAAACTGTTTGGATGCTGTCTCGATTAAAACTGAAACAGAAATAAGTGTCGACATTGACAGTCGAATATTTCTGATTTCTAATCAGAAAAAAGTAATAGCATAGTTCAATGGCACACGACTCTGATGTTTCAGCTAGAAATCTACTAGAAAGCTTGTGTTATACAAACAGAAGTGAACTAGAAAACTCTTGTGAAGAACTGAATCAAATCAATCATGGAGGTTTGCAACATTAATGTTGGCAGAACCAATAAGCACTGCAGAAGTTTCAATTGAACATATTGTACATAGTTTGCTGAAGCCATCCCTACATCTTTTAATTTAATCCATCTTGTCGATCTTTCTCTCTTTGAATGCAAACTGCACTCTTTTCTTGTCGGATTTTTTCTCCCTCGAGAAATTATGGGGGAGATTATATAAGTGAAAGTGATCACAATGGTTATGTTTCTCTAGGTAGCCAAAATGAACCGTCTTACAATCTTAATGGGCACTAGAACTAAATCGATAATAAATTGATCTTGTTGGTAGTTTCTGAGGACTTGTTAAAAGCACAACTTGTAAATTGACCGAAAATCCAGGTAGAAGGAAAAACAGTGGAAAGATCTCTGCTTTGGCTGATGAAGCTGCTTTTCTGAGGGAGGTGTCACAACTACTGACATCTGAAGATGAAACATTGACAAGGACAGAGCTTCCGATTATTGATTTTGCAAAAATAGTAGCTTCTACTGATAACTTCAGCCAGCTGAACAAACTTGGTCAAGGTGGATTTGGTCCTGTTTACAAGGTAATTACAATGACTTAAGTTATATATCAGTCAGAATTATTGCAGAGGTGGTTCTGTGAAATGAAAAATTGTGGTAAATGATCAACCTGTAGGGAACGATGGAAGCTGGGAAGCATATAGCAGTAAAAAGACTTTCTAGTCATTCAGGTCAAGGCATTGAAGAGTTCAAGAATGAGATTTTATTGATTTCCAAGCTCCAGCACAGAAATCTTGTTAAATTAATGGGCTGCTGCATCCATGGAGAAGAGAAGCTATTAGTTTATGAGTACATGAAAAACAAAAGCTTGGATACTTTCCTCTTCGGTAATTGAACTTATCTCACTCGCCTCTTTATTTCCACAACAATTATATCTTAACTTTAATTCTGATCCTTTCAAGCTACTTATGTCTATACTTTCTTGAATATGTTACGGATCACAATAATTAGATTCAACAAAAAAGAAGCAGCTTGATTGGACCAAAAGATTCCATATAATCCAGGGTATTGCTAAAGGGCTTCTTTACCTGCATCGTGATTCTTGTTTGAGAGTCATTCATAGAGATTTAAAAGCCAGCAATGTCCTTTTGGATGATAATATGAATCCTAAGATAGCAGACTTCGGATTGGCACGAGCATTTAGAGTGACACAAGAGCTAGCCAACACTTATAGAGTTGTTGGAACATTGTAAGTTTTCGCTCTGCTAACGTACTCACTTTCAATCTAGTACTTCTTGTCCGCAATACACAAAAATGATAATTTAATGCTAACAAAGATTGTTATCTTTTATATGCAGCGGCTACATGTCTCCTGAATATGCGATATGGGGGTTATTTTCTGAAAAATCTGATGTCTATAGTTTTGGTGTATTGCTGTTAGAGATTATAAGTGGCAAGAAAAATACTGGATTCTATATGGATGAAAATTATATTAGTCTTCTTGGCCTTGTAAGTGCACCCTTGTTCCAAATGACAAAGAATATCTATTTTCTGCAGTATCAGCATTTTCCATCCACTAATGCTTTCAAAATCAATTTGCAGGCATGGAAATTGTGGGACGAACAAGAAGGGTTAGAATTAATGGATAAATCACTAGTAGATTCAAGTTCTCCAATAGAAATAATGAGATGCATACACATTGGGCTTCTTTGTGTTCAAGACCATCCTGCAGACAGACCAACCATGTTTGACGTAGTTTTTATGCTAAGTAGTGACACAGGTCTTCTCCAACCTAAACAACCCACATTTACACTTCATAGCTGGTTGGAATCGACTAGTGGATCATCTTTCAACTCATGCTCAACAGAAACTAAGAATACATCATTACTTGAAAGGCAGTGACTGATATTTTAATCCACTAAATAGGGTGTGATTTCTACACACACGCACCCTCATTGGTTCATTTTTTAAATTTTTTCCGTCTTATAATATTCGTTGCCAATCACATTGTACAGACATTCTCTCTTGCTTTTCTTTCCTTTTCTGTTGTTGTTTTCGATTGATCTCATGACCTATCCATTTTCAACTTAACCAATAATTACTTGTACTTATGTTAGATAAGTGAGTGGAAAATGTGATGTCTTTGTTTTTCATAAATATAAAACATTTTGGATCACTTCACTAGCTGTTCATGGATGTCTTAATGCTGGTATTTGGTCCCAATGATCAAGTAACTTTTGCCGGGAAATTGGACTGGGGAAATATAAATTCTTTCAGTTGAAAAATAAGGCAAAAAAAATAAGAAGAAGACAAATAGGAGCAATACAACAACATTAATCATCAAAAACTTTTCGGGTGCGCCATTCTTTATATTAAATAATATTAAGAGAAATTTAGTAATAGCGAATTGTCCAAATCATTTAGTTATGATTTCATGAATAATTCATTGTCATTGAATTACTTTG
This sequence comes from Cordia subcordata, assembly GCA_028554755.1. Taxonomy (NCBI): domain Eukaryota; kingdom Viridiplantae; phylum Streptophyta; class Magnoliopsida; order Boraginales; family Cordiaceae; genus Cordia; species Cordia subcordata. The sequence goes on along the minus strand of JAPTOF010000006.1, from coordinate 7,744,407 downwards.
ATAAAATTATAATGATGTGAGACAATCCAAAACCTCAAATGACAACCTGTTGGGAATAGTAGCAAGCAATTGAGGAACGAAGATCAGATTTTGAAGGCCACTGCTTATACCGTAAAGATTAAACTTAGGAATGCTAGATACGAAAATGGTTTTGCCATTAGGTTTTCGTGCTACTCTAGGAACCTCGATAGTTGTATTTTGACTAGTGGATGATTTTTAAGGTTACCTTTTTTTAAAAAAAAATTTTTATAAAAGGGAGCAGCTTCTCTTGAGGCGTTTTATTACCCATCAAAGATCCAAGTAAATAGTAGAGGGTGGACAAATACCCATAGCCTCCGATACTCAATAATATAAGGTTGACATGCCAACCTTATTAAATTCAAAAACATATATGATTGCTTATTAATTAAATCTAATGTCTATTACTAAAAAAATATTTTTTTGAGTATTGTAAGAATGTCATGTTAGCGTTTTTATGGTAATAGTTATTTTATTATTAGCTTATAAATAATTTATTCTATTATTTCTTATCTTTATGGGTATAGATTATTAATTTTAATTAAAAAATTAAATATTCAATCAATTAATGTTTAGAATAAAATTTCCCTGTGAATTTCAAAAAAGCTCCTCTATTATCTATTATGGACATATTTTATTAGTTTTAATTTAGAAACTTAATTTCTCAGTAATTAATTCATAAAATAATATTAATTTGTGAATTCAAAAAGGTTCAATTATTTATTATTGATATATTATTAGTTTTAATTTAAAATTTTAATTACTAATTATTTAATATTTAAAGTAATTTTCATTAGTGAATACTAACTTGAGTAAGTTTAATATCTACTATTAAAAAAATAATCGATACAGAGTACAAAATATTAATGACTATATTTATTATCTGCTATTAAAAATAAATAAATTTAGCTAAATTAATATTTATCATTAAAAAATAAATTCAGACAGAACATGGATAGTAACTACTCTATTATATACATACATACATACATATATATATATATAAACCTTTTTTTTGCTGACTTTTGTATTTTGGCATTCTTGGCAGTCTCACATGGTTTGGAATCTCTCGAGTCTTTCTTATGGTCTCATTTTCATTCAATAATATTCACTTGCCTTTGAGCCAAAAGAAAAAAGGTATAAAATTGAATAAGCATTAATTAAAATTAAATCCGACTCATACTTACACATCACTAACACAAAATACGAATCTATAACTTTACATTCCAATCTTAAATCAACTAACTAATTAAACATAATTAAGAAATTAAAATAGAAGTGGAAATAAAATTAAAAAAATAAAAATAAAATGAAAACAAAAGAAAGGGAAAAAAAAAAAAAAGAACACATCCTTATTTTATTTACATGTGTCTCTCTCCGTAACTTCCGTGTCTAGTGCGGTCCCGAAAAGGAAATAGCAGCCGCCTTCTTTTTTTCTATTCCTTCTTAAGGGTTTGTTTGAATTGGTTTTTTTTAAAAGTATTTTTTAATAATTTTTAAAAAATAATTTGTTTTTTAAAGCTGAAAATTCTAATTTCTAAAAAAAGTTGTATTTAAATTTTTTTCAGAGTTTCAATTTTTTTGGAAGCAAAATCAAATGATTATTACAAATTTAATATAATTTTTTTTAAAAAAATACTTTTTCCTAAAAAAAAAAGCAATCTAAATAGGCCCTAAGCCATTAAGAATGATGCTGTCATTTCTTTTAGTAGCCTTGAAGAGCTGCAGCAACAAATTAAACCTTATTTTTGTTTTTTCCCTAAAAAGTATAAAAAATAATATAATATATTTTAAACATATAAATAATCAACTAATTAGATAAACTACAAGTAAACGTGCACTAAGGGGCGCTGGTCAATGCTAGTTTATATTGTCATCAGTCTAGTAAG